>CM048753.1:66213796-67552546 GCA_026315105.1 Locusta migratoria
CGTTACACAAGGGCCCAAAGTTCACTTATGAGTTTAAGCCAAGATTTGAATGATCAGAGAATGCATGACGCCTTTGTTGACCTTCATCCAGAACGCAAAGTCCAATACAGCTTTCCAGAATTTTGGACATAGCCCGGTTTTTACAGTAGAGGGTATGGTACATAGCCCTTTTATTATTGTTTATCAGTAAATTTTTTTTTCATAAAGATAAAATTTGAATGGTCACTTCAACTGTAATAAGTCATTAAAGATTAACGGTAGGCACAAATCAAGGCCAAAAAAATTGCACATCAAGACTGTTCATTTTAGAAGGGTTTTTGCGTTTTTTTCTCAAAACGTTCATTTTGGCCCTTGGCACGGATTTTATAATCAGTCTACATTAATCGGCCCAGTAGTTTAGAGGTAGATGAGGAACATATATACATGCATACAGGCAATTGTGTAAGATCCAGAATGAAACTTTCACTCTGCAGCGGAGTGTGCGCTGATATGAAACTTCCTGGCAGATTAAAATTGTGTGCCGGAACCGGGACTCGAACCTGGGACCTTTGCCTTTCGCGGGCAAGCGCACTACCGACTGTGCTATCCCGACACGACTCACGATGCCGCCTCACAACTTTACTTCCGCCAGTACCTCGCTTCTATGTCTCCACCGTATCCTTTCTTCCAGGAGTGCTAGTCTTGCATGGTTTCGCAGGAGAGCTTCTGTGATGTTTGGAAAGTAGGAGGCGAGGTACTGGCGGAAGTAAAGTTGTGAGACGGCATCGTGAGTCGTGTCGCGATAGCACAGTCGGAAGTGCGCTTGCCCGCAGAAGGAAAAGGTCCCAGGTTCGGGTCCCGGTTCCGGCACACAATTTTAATCTGCCAGGAAGTTTCAATTGTGTAAGACGTATAGCTTGGTTAGGATTGCAGTGGCGGCCTTTGATGCTCACTTGCTTCCTCGATCCCTTGCTTTGGGTGCCCCCCCCCCCTCTCCAGAAACTTGCCGACACAGGCAGATCCGCAGCCGCTCCCCCAGGACACCCGACACCACCGCTAATGACTGGCGGGTCATTAAGAATAACAAGAGCCGCTGCCGCTGCCGCCCTCCAGTAAGCCCTGCCGCAGCCCTTTCACTTCTCGCCCTCCTGTCCTGTCCTGTCAAACACGTGGCACGCGACGCTCCACCCCTCAATAGAGGCGAGACATCCGCTTCCGGGAGTACACGGGGGCCCAATTAATACGGGCAGGAGTATTGGGCGGAGCTGCTTACGGGAGTCCTGTGTGTTCCGGTTATTACAGTAGAACCTCAAACTCGATTCCCGGAAACTCGACATTCCGTAAAACTCGACAGGGCTGGTGAATTAATAATTTTTTTTACACCGCCCATAACGTAAAGCTTTCCATCAGTACATAGACCGCCCGAGATCGCTAGAGACTCAAACTAAGTTAACTGGGTTTTCTAAGGTCGTTCAATGCACCCTTTAGCTGCCCAGTTGGGGGCGGGTAGTTGTTTGCGCACGTTCGGGGATTTCAAATGTCCAAATGTTTGTTAAGCTTAAAGGACTTAACTACGGGGTCATCAGTCCCTAAACTTACAAACTACTTATGAACTACTCACGAACTAGGACGGCACAAATATCCATGCCCGAGGGGGGATTCGAACCTCCGACCGTAGTGGCCGTGCAGACCGTGACTGAAACGCCCCAGTCCCCTCGGCCACCGCGGCCGGCTTCGGGGATTTCTGTGGCCACTTTCCTTATCGTGAGGCCGTGCGTTGACCTGGGGATTCCCGGGTAGGTCATAAACTACCCTCGCTACATTGTCGACACTGGGCGTTCAGTTTAGTGTTTGTTGAGACACAGTAGTGGTCAGTTGCTTTTGTTCGAGAGTGATTGCCAATTGTTTAAACGAGTTTTGTGCTGGAATATAGAGCGACAGTATGGCGGAGAAGAGGAGAAAACAAGTGTCAGTGTCAATGGAAGCAAAGTTTGGTGCCCTAAAAAGACTTGAGGGAGGTGAGAGAGCGACTGGAGTGGAGATTCTGTTCCTCAGGCGACTCCGTGATCAAGCTGCAAGACACCGTGTGGAGACAGAAAAGCAGTCTTCAATCACACGGTTTTTCAAACGACTTCAGTAAGTTTTCCTTTACACGTTTCTTCTAGTGTCCAGAAAACTTCCCATAACTAACTTTTTATAAGCAGCATAAACAATTTCAGTAATAATTGTAATGAAACTGCATTTTCAGATTCTACTAGGCCTTTTGTCTCAAACTTCTTTTTTGGTTTGTTGATTATAAGTTATAAATGTTGATATAAATATATAATTGTATATAACAAATCAATAAATGTACAATTTTAATACTCTAAATAAGCGTTTTTATTCAACTCCTAGTAATTTTTATTTAAGTTCCATAAAACTCGACAACCTCAAAACTCGACAACCTTTAAGTCCACATTGTGTCGAGTTTGAGAGGTTCTACTGTACTTACACGGGCTTACTCATAATTACCTCTGGCGTTTCCGGAGAAGCCTTTGCAAAGTGTCGGGACACTGGGAAAGGGAAGCCAAGTGAAGGACCATATGCAGCGTATTGACGCATGGCAATTGAGCCTATAATGACACTCATCTTGTCAGCATTAAATGAACAATTCGATTCCACAGTCTCGACAGACATTACTGAAGTACAAGATACCGGCGCTGCGTGATGTACGTTTACAAGCTAAATCAATAAAAAATGAAGGCCGTAAACTCCACAAAATATCTAGGAATTACTATTACTTCAGACTTAAACAGGAAGGAACACGTAGATAATGTCGTGGGAAGGGCGAACCAGAGACTGCGTTTTATTGGCAGAATCCTTAAAAGATGCAACAGAATTACTTAAGAGACTGCATACTCTACGCTTGTCCGTCCATTTTTGGCAGTATTGCTGCCCAGTGTGGGATACCTATCAGGTGGGTTTGACGGAGGACATCGAAAGAGTCCAAAGAAGGGCAGCTCGTTTTCTATAGTCACGATACAGAGGAGACAGCGTCAGGGAAATGATACAGGATCTGGGATGGGAATCATTACAACAACGGCGCTTATCGCTGCGGTGTGGTCGACTTACGAAACTCCAATCACCAACATTCTCCTCCGAATGCGGAAATATATTGTTGACTCACACCTACATAGGTAGAAATGATCATTAGAATAAAATACGAGAAAGCAGAGCTCGAATGGAGAGATTCAGGTGTTCTTTCTTCCCGCGCGCTGTTCGAGTGTGGAATGGGAGATAAATAGTGTAATTGTGGTTCATGAACCCTCTGCCAGGCACTTGAATGTGATTTGCGGGGTATCCCATGTAGATATCGATAGATAGATATCAGTGCGGGATGTTTATGAAGAAATCTGTATTAGTCTTGTGTAGTTCGCGAACGAACTAGTTCGGAAGAGCGCTCCCACAGGCGAACTACGCGAACTAGTTCGCAGATCCCTCGCCTCTTAGTTAGTCCGCTCCTTTTCCAAAGACTGACGTGGAACAGCGAGAGGACGCGAGAGCGCGCAGAATCGCGTGATTCCCTTCTGCCAGTTGCCTTCATTTCGAGCTGAGGTGCAGCTCAGCTGTAGTTTCATAGTTCACTACCACAAGAAATCTATTTTAAAATTAAAGTACTACGACTACACTGTATGCAAAGTACTTGAATACCATTGTATCACCCATTCGTATAAATAACTGGTTTATTTGCCTAAGTATTTGATGTCAAACTGCCCAAAAATAAGGGTAATACCTCACGCTTAGGCAACAGTGAGTCATTATATTAAAAAAAAACTATCATAAAAAAGAGCTCTTTTAGTAGCGGTAGCAAAAGCCAAAAAGAGCTGACGAAATGGAGCAGCGGACGATTATACCAAACGTATCTTGCTTCATAGTTCGTTGGATTCTTTTCGCCGGCCGAACATTCTGCGGCGTGCCAGTCACGGTCTGCACAGCCACTACCGTCGGGGGTTCGAACCCCCCTCAGGCATGGATATTTGTGCCGTCCTCAGTATTACCTAGTTTATAACTAGTTTGTAAGTTTAGGGACTGATGACCCCGCCGTTAAGTCCCATAAGCTCTACAAACACTCGAACATTTTTGGATTCTTTTCCGAAGACAGACGGGCAATAGCGCGAGGGCGCGAAGCAGAATTAAAAATCACGTGTTTACCTTCTGCTGATGAGAGCCATTTCGAGGTGAGCGTCTGCCTGCTAGATTACGTAGTTCCGTGCTACAAAATTTCTGTTTTGAAGTATTCTGCGCTCTGCAATATCTGACTAATAAATTCCATAATGCCAAGATATAGAGATAAATCTAAACTTAAACGCGAGAAATTATCCACAAACTGTTTCTTTTGGTTTGCATGATATCGTTAGCGGCTCAAGCAGCAACTGCATGAAGCAGCTAGGTGGGGGAACTTCTCCCTCCACCTGCACGCGCAGACCACGCCGCTCAGCAGTCACTGGGAGTGAACGAACTAGCAGAACGAACTAAAGTGAGCTCTACCGATCGCGAACTATTATGCGCAAGTCTAATCTGAATAGCTGGCTAAGTGTCACTTAACTACTGCCAATCGTCACGTTTAGTTGAATATGTGATTAAATATCTACTTGGTGTTATTACAAAACTAATACGACAGCTGTAATGACTGGGATAAAATACATGAAACAGAGTAATGTTGTTTTTGTTTGATTTTCAAAAAAAATGTTGAAATGTTTGAAAATCTGTGGGACTTAACTACTTGGTTATTAGTCACTAGCTTACAAATTACTTAAACTAAGTTAAACTAACCTAAAGACAAGCACACACGATTCGAACCTCCGACGCGAAAGGCCGAGGAACCATAACTGCCTATAGGCATTGCGGATTACTCTTAAGAGAATTCCGTAATCGCTGCTAGCAGGTGCGATGGCTCGATTCCACACTCCTCGTTGTACACTCCACGCGACGACAGGCGTACTGTGCGGTGCGTATACCAGAGATAGATCGGTGAGCCACATTACGAACCAAGTGACGACAAATTATATGCGCGAAATTCAATAAAGAATTTCCATACAGCTGCTGGTATATCCATCCACAAAACTGAAACCAGCTTAAGGACAACATACACACTCCTGCCCGAGGGGGACTCAATCATCCGACGGGGAGCAACCGAAACACAACTAGCTCTTTACTCATAGAAGTGAGTCTGCGATCGACAAGGGTTCGCATATAGATTCCTTATTTCTTGATTTCCAGAAGGCTTTTGACACCGTACCTCACAAACTGCTTTTAATCAAAGTGCGTGCGTGATTATGGTAAATCGTCCCAAATTTGCGACTGGATAGGTCATTTCCTGTCAGAGAGGACACAGATCGTAGAAATCGATGGTAAGGTATCGACTAAAACAGAGGTGATATCGAGCGTTCCACATGGTAGTGTTATTGGTCCTCTGCTGTGCCTTATTTACATATACGATTTAGGGGAAAATCTAAGTAGCTCCGTTAGGTTGTTTGCAGATGATGCATCATTTACCGTCTAGTAGAATCATCTGAAGATCGAAACCAACTGCAGAACGATTTGAATAAGATATCACCATGGTGTAAAAATTGGCAATTGACTCTTAAATAATAAGTGTGAAGTCGTCCATATGAGTACGAAAAGAAATCCGTTAAACTTTGCTTACACGATGAATCAATCGAATGTGAAGGCCGTAAACTCCACAAAGTACCTGGGAATTACTATTACCTCAGACTTAAAGTAGAAAGAACCCGTAGATAATGTCGTGGGAAAGGCGAATCAGAGACTGCGTTTTATTGGCAGAACCCTTAAAAGATGCAACAGAACTACTTAAAGAGACTGCATACACTACGCTTGTCCGTCCATTTTTGGAGTATTGCTGCCCAGTGTGGGATCCTTATCAGGTGGGTTTGACGGAGGACATCGAAAGAATCCAAAGAAGGGCAGCTCGTTTCGTATTGTCACGATACAGGGGAGACAGCGTTACGGAAATGATACAGGATCTGGTATGGGAATAATTACTACAACGGCGCTTATCGCTGCGGCGTGGGCTACTTACGAAACTCGAATCACGAAAATTCTCCGCCGAATGCCAAACTATATTGTTGACTCCTACTTCCGTAGGTAGAAATGATCATCAGCATAAAATATGAGATATCAGAGCTCGAACAGAGAGATGCAGGTGTTCTTTCTTCCCGCGCGCTATTCGAGAATGGAATGGGAGATGAGTAGTATAACGGTGGTTCGATGAACCCTCTGCCAGGCACTTAAATGTGATTTGCAGAGTATCCCATGTAGATGTATAAGACCACGTACAAGCTCTCTTTGAGTCGCGGTGACCTGCCGTTGTAGCAGCACTGCTCCAGACACCTGGTGTCTTATGTAGGCGTTGTCGATGGCAGCCCCGTCCTCTTACATATCTCTGCATTTGTAGACGCACGCCTGTACCAGAGACTTTGGCTGTTGAGTGTATGGATAATTTTCGGAGATTTATTTCGGTATAACGGTACAGAGGAAGCGGTGTCGCGTGTACCTGCAGCTTCTCTTCTGGCTCATGGTTTCTGTCAGCGGCACAGTAATTAGGGCCAGCTCTCGCTAAGCAGCCGGTGGCGCGACCATTAGCACACTTCAAAACATCCGGCGCGTCACTTCCGGTGCGGGTGGACCGTCGCGACGCAACTCACCTGCTAAACAAAACGTCCTGTGCGGGCATCCGTCAAATCTGGAGGTCGCAAACTCAACCTAGTACCTGGGGCAATTACCGGTACCAGCAACTGCAATTAGGAAATACTGTGGGAAAGGCGATCCAAAAGGCTGCGCTTCATCGCCAGAGCACAACAAACAATAAACTCACATATTTTTGGAAACATTTTTGTTTCACTTATGTCGAACAGCACTCTTATTTAAATTTATATATAAATATATATAATGGACAGTGTGCTGAAAGGTGCATATAAGATGAACATTAACAAGAGCAAAACTAGGGTAATGGAGTGCAGTGTAAGAAAATCAGGTGATGCTGAAGAAATTAGATTGGGAAACGAAGCAATAAAGGAGGTACATGAGTTTTGTTACTTGGGCAGTAAAATAACAAATAATGGTCGCAGTACAGAGGATATAAAATGCAGAATGGCAATGAGTAGAAAAGCGTTCTTGAAAAAGAGAAATTTGTTAACATCGAATATTGATTTAAGCCTAAGGAAGTCCTTTCTGAAGGCATTTGTATGGAGTGTTGCCTTGTATGGGAGTGAGACATAGACGATAAACAGTGAGGACAGGAAGAGGATTGAGGCTTTTGAATTGTGGTGTCACAGAAGAATACTGAAGATTAGGTGGGTGGATCGGATAACTAATGAGGAGGTACTGAACAGAATTGGGGAGGAAAGGAATTTCTGGCATATCTTGACCAAAAGAAGGGATCGATTATTGGATACATTCTTAGACATCAAGGAATTGTGAATTTAGCATTGGAGGGAAGTGTGTGGGGTAAAAATCGCAGAGGAAGACCAAGAGATGGATACAGTAAGTAGATTCAGACAGATGTAGGTTGCCGTTCTTATGTGGAGATGAAGAGGCTTGCTCAAATAGGGTATTGTGGAGACCTGCATCAAACCATTCTCCGGACTCAAGACCACAACAACACAACATATAAAGGTCTAGAGTGAAAAAAAATTTATTTTTCCCCGGCTAGTTTCGGTCTTATTTCAGACCATCTTCAGGAAATTAAGCTCCATTGATGTTGTGGAGCTCCAAGTTTCCTGCCAGCCCCACAACATCAATGGAGCTTAATTTCCTGAAGATGGTCTAAAATAAGACCGAAACTAGTCGGGAAAAAATGAAATTTTTTGCACTCTAGACTTTTCTTTATATATAAACAACAAACTGCCTATTTTTCAGTATACTTACGCAGTGTAGGTCTTTATCAGGTGGGGCTGACGGAGGACATAGACAAACATTTCGTTGCTTGGATGAGGATCTCCCTTGAGCAAACTTTATTGTATGCCCATACATGTTTCGCTACAGTTGTAGCATCGTCAGTGGGTCGTTCTCGTTGATTTAAATTGAACAACAGAAATACTTTTAGTTTTTACAAGTTATTACAAGTTCACACTGTTAATTAGAAGAATAGGAGAACCTTAGGTTCGCTGTCACTGTTAAAAAACAAGATGGCGGATGGTATAGACAGCTGACTACTCCACCGATGAAGACACCAGCAAATATGAGTCGAATGTATTTCATTAGCAAACAAATAATTAAAAAAAGAAAAAAAAGGAAAAAAGAACACACACACACACAGATGCCAATCACATAAAATTAAGTAGGCGTCCTAATTAAAAAAAAAAAGCCACACACACAAGAAAGCAGATCAAATATATCAACAATAAAAAGGTATGATATAAAGGGCATACGGTTGTAGATGACGAACTGTAAAGGAAGACCTACAGAGATGATGTAGGAAAGCTAACTAGTCCAAAATGAAAAAAAGTTCTTGTACTTAATTGTCATTAACAGGATGAAGTTGTAATAATTTGATGCGTGTCTTATATTACTGATAAAGTACGTTTTGTTGTCCATTTGCCCAGTAATGTTTGCAAATGTATGATAAAGCGATTTACAGTGCCATCTACCATGCATCGAGGTATTTTATGGCGAAGAATCCCAAGCTGCAATAAAACAGGGGTTAACGTATCTATGCTTCCCCTCACCCCCCTTCAGAGCCGACGGAGAGAATTCATTTTGCATCTGCGACATGCTTAGATTCATATTTTTCGAGTCATTTCGATCTGTCAGGAAGATGGTTCATCCCGTATAATAAAGGAGCTTTCTTTTTATGTAAATGAAATACTTTTATTTATGTTGAGGCTTATAATACTTTCTTTTGTGCATCCAGTTGGATTATCGCAAACCTAAATAATCACTCACACTAGAAACTATCGTAGTCTCATCTCGTTGAAGTTTTGCGAGCATCTGCTTTCGTGCAATATTAAAAGAAATGTTCAAACGTTTGTTAACCTGTTGTACCAGTCGCTAGGCTTACAAACCACTTGAAGTAACTTCTACTAAGGACAGCGTGGAGAGCTGCATCCAACCAGTCTGCGGACTAAAAACCGGACGTGGCCGCGCGGGAGTAGCCGAGCGGTCTGGAGCGCCACGTTGCGGATCGCGAGGCCTTTCAAACAATTGTCGAACGTGAACGTGCACGTTCCCCAATTTCAGTAAGTGTCTCATCCAGTAAAGATGTGAAACTTCCTGGCAGATTAAAATTGTGTACCGGAACCGGGACTCGAACCTGGGAACTTTGCCTTTCGCGGGCAAGCACTCTACCGACTGAGTTATCCCGACACGACTCACGATGCCGCCTCACAATTTTGGAAAGTAGGAGACGAGGTACTGGCGGAAGTAAAGTTGTGAGGGGGCATCGTGAGTCGTGTAGGGATAGCTCAGTAGGTAGAGCGCTTGTCAGTGAAACGCAAAGGTCCCAGGTTCGAGTCCCGGTTCCTGCGCACAATTATAATTAGCCAGGAAGTTTCACATCTTTACTGGATGAGACAGTTATTGAAACTGTGGAACGTGCACGTTCATGCAACGAGGGACAATTGTTTGAAAGGTGTGTGAGGTGTTGGACTATGGTAACGAAGGGGACAATTTCTTAGACAGAATCATTACTGGTGTCGAAACATGGATCCATCATTACGAGCCAGAGAGTAAACGGTAGAGTATGGAATGGAAACATCCAAATTCGCCGTGCAAGATAAAGTTCAAGACCCATCCGTACGCAGGAAAACTGATGCTTACGGTTTTTTTGGGATGCACGAGATTCTGTACTGGAACATTATGGTGAAAGGGACACAACAATAAATAGTGTACGTTACAGTGAGATGCTTACTGACAGGCTAAAGCCTGCAATTCGAAGCAAACGCCGAGGATTGCTGTCAGAAGGTGTTGTGTTGTTGCACGACAATGCCCGTCCGCATACTGCTGAAACGCTCCAGAAACTCAAATTCGAAGTACTGGATCATCTTCCATACAGTCCCGAATTTGCCCCTTCTGACTATCACTTGTTTGGTCCACTCAAAAAGGCATTGAGGGGCCGTCGATTTGACTCGGACGAAGCAGTGAAGGAAGCGGTACATTCCTGGCTCGCAGCTCAACCGAAGACCTTCTTTTATGAGGGCATAAGGAAGCTTGTAGAGCGATGGACGAAGTGCATATCGAAAAATGATGTTCTTGTAAGTTTCCAGGAACACGAGGTAATACTCACTTTACGGCTTATCCTAGAAGATAGATTAAGAAAAGGCAAACCTACATTTTTAGCTTTTGTAGATTTGGAGAAGGCTTTTGACAATGTTGATTGGAATAAACTCCTTCAAGTTCTGAAGCTAGCAGGAGTAAAATATAGGGAGCGTGAGGTTATTTACAACTTGTACAAAAACCAGACAGCGGTTGTCAGAGTTGAAGGGCATGAAAGGGATGCAGTGGTTGGAATGGGAGTAAGACAGGGTTGTAGTCTTTCTCCATTGTTATTCAATTTGTACATTGAGCAGGCTACAAAGGAAAGCCAGGAGAAATTTGGAGAAGGAATTTAAGTTCAGGGTGAAGAATTAAAAACATTGTGTATTGCCGATGTCATAGTAATTCTGTCAGATACAGCAAAGGACCTGGAAGAGCAATTGAACGGAATGGACAGTGTGCTGAAACGTGCATATAAGATGAACATTAACAAGAGCAAAACTAGGGTAATGGAAAGCAGTGTAAGAAAATCAGGTGACGCTGAAGGAATTAGATTGGGAAACGAAGTAATAAAGAAGGTAGATGTGTTTTGTTACTTCGGCATTAAAATAACAAATGATGGTCGCAGTACAGAGGATATAAAATGCAGAATGGCAATGGGTAGAAAAGCGTTGTTGAAAAAGAGAAATTTGTTAACATCGAATTTTTATTTAAGCCTAAGGAAGTCCTTTCTGAAGGCATTTGTATGGAGTGTTGCATTGTATGGGAGTGAAACATGGAGGATAAACAGTGCGGACAGGAAGAGGATTGAGGCTTTTAAAATGTGGTGCTACAGAAGAATGCTGAAGATTAGGTGGGTGGATCGCTTAACTAATGAGGAGGTACCTAAGAAAATTGGAGAGAAATGTATTTCTGGCATACCTTGACTAAAAGAAAGGAACGATTGGTAGGACACAATGTTAGTCATCAAGGAATTGTGAATTTAGCGTTGGAGGGAAGTGCGTGGGGTAAAAACCGCAGAGAGGAAGACCAAGAGATGGATACAGTAAGCAGATTCAGACAGATGTAGGTTGCCGTTCATATGTGGAGATGAAGAGGCTTGCGCAGGATAGGGTATTGTGGAGAGCTGCATCAAACCAGTCTCCGGACTGAAGACCACAACAACAACAACAAAATTTTATAACTACTTTGCGGATAATAATTGACTTGCCCTCGTACATGTGAATGTTGGCGACGTGTCAAACCAACAGAGGGGTGTGTTGTACCCCACGCGTGCTCAATGGTTAAGAGGGTGGCGGTGGTGTCTCCGTCCTGCTCGTACCGTGCCCCTGCCCTCGCTGCTGAATATGTAACGGCCCGAATGGCCCATTACTGCCGCCTCCTCCTGCTACAGAGGGGGACCGCCTTAACATGTCTACCTGCTCACACGCTCCGCTGCCCTTTACTTGCAACGCTCGTAATGGCACTAGCGACAATCTTACTACACTTCAAACAACACAATGACCCTACCCCAACATAATGCGATGATGCACAGCGGCAATTATCCAACGATATCAAACAACCTATACCCGGGTAATTTCGTTGAGTGCTGAATAGTGTGGCTTCGACCTCCAAACGATATATATCGAAGCGGTTAAGTATCGAATTACACATATTGAACAAGTGAAAGTTATGATTTTTATGAAAATGTGATTTTAAAGGATGTGCTTATGCACCTATGAACCTATGAGTACAGCTTTCTGGGTAATTTACAAGAAAGCTTGCACTCGAAGTAGCTTGCGCTGACATGATACATATCTCGAATCTACATCTGTAAATCGATTTAGTGTTGCCGAACCGTAGATTCGGACATTG
Source organism: Locusta migratoria (assembly GCA_026315105.1). NCBI lineage: Eukaryota > Metazoa > Arthropoda > Insecta > Orthoptera > Acrididae > Locusta > Locusta migratoria. Next base: position 66,225,881 of record CM048753.1, read on the forward strand.
CCGGCCGCGGTGGCCGAGGGGACTGAGGCACTTCAGTTACGGTCTGCACGGCCACTACGGTCGGGGGTTCGATCCCCCCTCGGGCATGGATATTTGTGCCGTCCTTAGTTGTAGGTAGTTGATAAGTAGTTCGTAAGTTTAGGGACTGATGACCCCGTAGTTAAGTCCCTTAAGCTTAACAAACATTTGAACATTTGATTCGGACACTACGCGTCCTCACGCACTAAAAGAAAATTCTTGTTTAACCTACAGATAACTTTTTAAAAAGTGGAAGTTAGGTTGGGTATAGGAAACAAGAAATATTTATTTTTTATTACGTGGGTGCGCGTAGCGCGCGAATCTCCGGTTCAGAAACGTTGTTCATTTATTCCATACATATCGTTTCGAAACGTATCGATTCGATATATATCGTTCGAAGGTCGAAGCCTCGCTATAGCCGCATTATTCCAGCACATCTGCGATTTTATCCTAATGAAATTCCAGCTCCCCATCTTCACTGTTGTCGTCACTGCTAAAATCGTCGTCATCACCAAGACAAATCATCAACCGTTCATGATTACTGATGATCCCTTCCATTGTTTGCGCTGCCCGAATCAGTTTTTCAACGTGCTCGATCTTTTTTTTTCCCCCAAGATGCAGCATCCACATTGGCAACAGCTTCATGCAACAGCTTTTCCACCTCTGTTATTATTGTTCCTTAAGTAATTCTACACGTCACACCATACCAATTACACAGGGTTAAAACGGCAGTGAAATGGGGGCATATTTATTTCATTGTGACGCTGCTCCTTTGCGATTTCGTCTATTGCATATGTGGGTGTAATAGGCTTATTTTGTTTCACGAGCGAATTAAAAGAAATTTGCACAATGACATATCTGCAGCAATATTTATTTCTTGTAGCCAGTGCACCATAACTTTTTGCGATCGTTTGAAGCGAGAATGAACTTCCTGCTCACAGCATATGCTTTGTTTATTGATACTAAATTGAGAACTTAGAAAACGTCACTAGACAAACGTCTTTTCTCTGACATTATCCAATTACTTGAACTTGGAAATTCAAGTTAAACCACTCACAGTAAAACAAATTGCAGCGAAAACAACACACACACAACGAAAATACGAGGTAGCTAAGATACACAACTTTGTTTACGGGAGCACTGAACAAAGCCGGCAACGCGGGAACGTTGACGTCACGGCACGTGACCACTGGAAGTGTTTACCGCGCTGTGATTGGATCGTTGCTAGCCACTAGCGGCTCGCGCTTCTTGCTCTTCAATTGTTATTTGTAAACGTCAAGTGCAAAGTTTTAGCGGCCCGGATATACACAAAAATCAGACAGCAGTTATTAGAGTCGAAGGGTAAGAAAGGGACGCAGAGGTTGGGAAGTGAGTAAGACAGGGTTATAGCATTTCCCCAATGTTGTTCCATCTGTACATTCAGCAAGCAGTGAAGGAATGCAAGGAGAAATTTGGAGATGGAATTAAAGTTCAGGGAGAAGAAATAAAGACTTGCCGATGATATAGTAATTCTGTCAGAGACCGCAAAAGATCTGGACGAGCAATTGGATGGACAGTGCCTTGAAAGGAAGATAAAATAAAAAAAATGTTTGTAAATCTATCGGACCAAACTGCGTGGTCATCAGTCCGTAGCTTACAAACTACTTAAACGTAGGTAAACTAACCTGAGGACAAACACACACACCCATGCTCCAGGGAGGGCTCGAACCTCCGACGGCGAGCAACCGCGCGCTCCGCAGCGAAGATATAAGTTGGAAGGTACTGAGACTGTTTAGTTTCGCCAACGAGTTGCGCGAACGCCTGCCGCGCATGCGCAATGGCCAGCAGGGTAGTTTCATGAAACCTAGTGTCGTCGTGTAAACTAGCGTTTATTCAGAAATGTTTGTAAATCTATCGGACAAAACTGGGTGGTCATCAGCATCAGTCAGTAGCTCACAAACTGAAACATCATTATATATATATAATTTATTACTTAGGCCTTAAAGTGAACTACATAACGACCCTGAGATGTGATGAAGCAATCGACAATAAGAAGACATTCAGAAAACTGTCTTTTTTTAATTTTTTATACCTTAGTTAATTCTATAGTTACTCTGAAGTTTATTAATACTGACTGGAGTTCTTCTTTGCTGATTTTCATTAACAGTTCTATATATATATTATAATTCTATAGTTAATTCTATAGTTACTCAGAAGTTTATTAATACTGACTGGAGTTCTTCTTTGCTGATTTCCATTAACAGTGTTTTCTGAATGTCTTCTTATTGCTGATTGCTTCATCACATCTCAGGGTCGTTATGTGGTTCACTTTAAGGCCCAAGTAATAAAATAAGACGAAGCTTTTCACTCTTGAGAACTGTATTTTTCTGAAAACATTTACATGACACGTGAAAGTCTACAAAAAAGAAATAAAACAAAATAAAACACCGAGACAGCTCATCACTTCTAACTACTCGAGAGAACAAGACAAGAATGCCTGGTAATTAACAGGCAAAGATACTGCTCTTCCACTTTCTTTCTTTTAGTTCCGCAGATGAAATTTTTTCTTCACACATTAATTAATAATTGTCTATTATTATTATTACTATTAATTTTTTTTCTTTTTTAATTCAAATGTTCAAATGTTTGTAAATCTTATGGGACTTAACTACAGGGTTATCAGTCCCTAAGCTTACAAACTACTTAGTTACGTGATCTACCCATCAAATTTTCATGAATCGTCTGTAGCACCACATTTCAAAAGCTTCTATCATCTTTTTGTCTGAACCCCTTATCGTCCACATTTCACTCCTATACAATGCTACACTCCAGACAAATGCTTGGATGTTAACAAGTTTCGCTTCTTTAGAGACGCTTTTCTTCCTATAGCCATTTTACATTTTATATCTTCTTTACTTCGGCCATCAGAAGTTATCTTGTTACACAAATAACAAAACTCATCTACTACTTTTATTGTCTCATTACCTAATCTAATTCCTTCAGCATCGCCTGATTTTCTGACATTCCATTCCATTACCTTCGTTTTACTCTTGTTAATATTCATCTTATGTCTTCCTTTCAATACACTGTCCATCCCATTCAATTGCTCTTTCAGATCTTTTGCGGTCTCTGACAGAATTACTATGTCATCGACAAACCGCAATGTTTTTATTTCTTCTCCCTGCACTTTAATTCCTTCTCCAAATTTCTCCTTCCATTCCTTCACTGCCTGCTCAATGTACAGATTGAACAACATTGGGGGAAGGCTACAACCCTGTCTTACTCCCTTCCGAACCTCTGCGTACCGTTCTTGCCCTTCAACTCTTATAACTGCTGTCTGGTTTTTGTGCAAGTAGAATATAACTCTTCGCTCCCTATATTTCACCCCTGACACGTTCAGAATTTGGACTCGGTATGATAATCAGGAAATGCGTGAAGAACCATGCATTCGTGCTGTCCTGCCTCTCTGAGGATAGCCCTAATCGAGACCGATGCAATACTATCAATAACTTTTGTATCGCAGCCTCGTCGCCGTTTTCGTATCTCGTTCGCCACTTGTCGTAGGTGTCGGTAGCCGAGTAGAGAGAGACCGACACAGGAATAAAGGATGCACGCGTGAGCAGGTACGGAGGTGACCAGCCAGTGGGACAGCAGAAACTAGAACACTAGAGTAAATTAGAACGAGATATATATTTCATGGAGTATTGGTAATACTTAACTTTTACATAGCTCAGTACTGCAGAATGCCGATACATAGTTGAGCTAGAGGCCTGCCTAGTGCCTATCCGATAGCCAAGTCTTAACTGGTGCCTAGCTGATTCCCAAGTGTTAACTGGTTGCTATCTCAGTTCCAAGTGAACGATGTCGTTCAGTGGTGGCCACGAGCGGAGTTGCAGCAGAGGGCGCTCGTGGCCGACGTCGTAAGAACGCCGCGCCGTGCGTGCATGGCGGCGCGCGGCGAAAGTACGTGGCGCGCACTTCATACTTGTGCGACACCACAATAACTCATATAATGCCAAAATAGTGGACTTGAGCAGTTTTGCATCTAGTGGCTAGAATTGCTGATGGATAAATAGCGTTATTGCTGAAGCCTCTATAGTGCGAATTACTGAAGGCTGAACGTCGCAATTGTTCAGTAATGGTTAGTGTAATTGAAGAGTGTACGGTGAGAAGCCTTCGCCAGCAGCGGCACACGATTAGCCGGCTAGGAAGACCGCCAGCAGGCGGCAGAGCTGCTAATGCGTTTGCCACCCACAAAGGCTCCACCGCCGCGTTTTATTCGCTCTTTTCATTTTTTACTGCGAGAGCCCTGGAATAGCGCGCGAGAGAGTGCTCGATTCCCAACCCATTGTTCTTTAAGCCAAGCCGATGAATTGGCGCCGCGAAGCGCGGCAAAAAATTACCGCGGCGCGTAAAAACAAGTCCAGGCGAATGCGATTTGTGGAGGCTCATCCGCCAGCGGCGATGACAACGAGCTGAGCATCGGGGCACAGTGGCCCAGCGTTAGACTGGTGAGCAAAAGCCTGCTCACAGGCGACCGACTAAGCGATGGAGCAGGGCACCTGTGCTTGTTCACGAGAGGTCGATTTTCATCTGCCAGTACATGCCGACTGTGGAAGGTTGTAATGCGATTTGGTGTGACCGTACTTAAAATTCTCCACTCAACCACTACTCACTCACTCACTGACTAAACACGAAATGTCGAAAACTACTTTACCTATGTAACTGAAATTTGGCAGGACTGTAGTTTGTAGGTAGAAGACGTCAGCTAGGAAAGTATTTTGCGATAGGGCCGACACTTCAGGAGATATGACGTCATAAACAATGAAAACTTCCGCATCTTGCGGCACGTGATAGTGTCCAATATTGGAGAGCACTTAGAGACTTGCAACAAACGTTAAACATAATTTCAAACCATTAGGAAACTTTTTCTCCCTGACAACCCCAGAAATATGATGAAAGGAAAAAAGTTTGTCGGTTACTACTTTTTCGACGTTCAAGCAGTAAAATGTTCAACTGTTTGTATAGCTTATGGGACTTAACTACGGGGTCATCAGTCCCTAAGCTTACAAACAACTTATGAACTAGCTACTAATAAAGACGGCACAAATATCCACCCCCGAGGGGGGATTCGAACACCCGACAGTAGCGGCCGTGCAGACCGTGACTGGCGCGCCGCAGACCGCTCGGCCACTGCGGCCGGCTCAATATCAACAGGTTATGAAGAGTGTGTCGACACACAAACTGCATTTTAACTTAACAAAAACACAGAGCACAATGTTTTGTGAGAACTTACCAACCTGCACGCTCGCTTCTAACGGACTTTGCCCTCGCTCTGCATTACATGCATGATTTCGTACCTGGAATGGAAAAAAAATTATTAGAAACTGGGTATTGTATATCATATATCAGCAAATACATGAAGTATTTCGCGCTATCCGAGTAATTTGTAGATACAAAATACCTTAACGTTCGAATGTTGTTTTTAAAATCACGTCTTGACGCCTGAAACTGTTTATTTTTATTTGGCTGCTTAGTTTATCGACCGTGTCTTTACATTTTATTTTCGCACTTCTATAACATTTCGGCATTAGGCCATTCTGAAGCGACCAAACCAAATTAGATCTTCAGCACATTATTTTCATTCAGTTATTCTCAATACAAGTTACGCCACATGTAATCACATAATTGTTTTTGGGTATTTAAAGGTGTGTAAACTGCTGGGTTACCCTCTCCAGTCACGTAATTGATACATTTATCAGTGCTATTATCGTAAGGTATCTGCGAAACATGCATCTTAACGAATATACGACGAAGTGTAATTGTACCGTTACCAATGCAGTATTAAACGCTCTGAAATAATCCGAAATTTTAAAAACATTCTTACACAATGTCTATCACTTTCACGATTTATTGATGCAGCACATTAGAACACACCAGTGTCGTCATGGAGATATAATCCGTAACCCTAAGAAGTCATAGCTTTTATATGTAGCTGTAAAATATTACTGATACAATTACTTTTGTTGAAGCTTGTAGATAATACACAACCATAGTTGAGAATGTCATTGGCAACTGTTTCAGTCCAACACGCACTATAAGATATGTTCAGAATAAGCTAACAATCGAATTCAGAAAGTTATTACATATTACGTATCCTATTATGTGTTGAGTCATTGCTTTTAATTTTGCAAATAATTTTAAAAAGTACTGATGGTCTAATATGGTATCAGAAAAAAGTTGGTAAAATTTTACAACGCTTCTCGCTGGGCTTCAGTGCTTATATTGGCAAGAGATGAACAATGAAGTGTAGAATTGCGTTAATATTTTTCACGAGCTACAGAGTAAATGTTATTAATACTGTACCTGCTTTATGGACAGGTTCTTGTATGTAGCCTTGTCCGTCCAGAAAAAAATAATTTTCGTTTTAATTGAAGTTGTCACGAAAAAACATTTATTAGTCATCTGAGTTGCCGTCATTACCATTGCTGCCAACATAACCACTGCAGCCCGGCGAGAAGCGTCGTACAATTTAACCAAAAAATTAAAAAGTAGCCTATCAGCACATGCACTAACCCCAAAAAGTGTCAGAAAGTAATTTATTTAACAGTTGCCTGCGTCATGGATTCAATAAAAAAATTTCATCCTAACCGTGAACCCAAGAACAACTATGGTTCTCGTAATTTGATTGGAATTAAAAAACTTCATACTCAAAAACTATGCCAGACTATGAATCCAAAGATCGCGGGTTCGATCCCCGCTCACTCTTAGGATTCTTACCTGTCACTTGTCACCTCTGACAATGTTGTACGTTGAACTGTATGTCCCCCTATAAGGTAGCTTCCTAAGACAATCATAAGCCGTGGAAAAAAATGTTCAGAGAAATTCAAGAGTGATGGAATCGAGAAAATGTTGCCAACTCTGCGTCTAACCGTGTGCCTGTTACATTTTCAAACTACTACAACCATACGCCTTACGTGTAACAAAAATAACTAAAACAAATTCTTATTTTCAATTCAGCAAAAATTTTTATGACATTACAGTAAGATATATATTTTGCAGATATCACAGGGTTACCAAAATCAGAGAAACTTATCTTAAGGGAGTTGCCTTGGCCCTGATTTGAATTAAATACTTCAATATCAGTCTTTAGATAGCTTATATTTCTTAAATAACTGCTTTCGGGACGGCTGCCCATTTTCGGACGTGTTAACGACAATTAAAAAGCAACAGTTTCGAAAGAGGGTTTAAATTATAAACTATAAGAACATTAAAAACTTATTAAAATATAAAAAATTTACAGGTGCAGAATAAGTTGTCCGTTACTGGACAGGATGTTAACTATCGCAGCTAAATATAGCAGCATCTTGGGATTTTTTTATTACACTAGCTTAAACCTGCGACTCCGCTCGCTTGTTGGTTGATTATGATAGATAAGTTATCTTTCAGTAGTGTGCTATGAGACTGGTTTTGAAGAATGAAATGAAATACAATACCTTCTTTAGAAACAAACTGAAAACTATTCCTATCAGATTGCAGAAGTCTGCACTTAAAGTTTATCAGGAAAGTAAGTAGTGTAGAACAAATCACACGTAAAAATGCACTCGTTTCGAAGAATCCAATCACGAAATTCAGAAATAATGATTGTAATAATATCACAAATCGATCAGTTGATGTAATGCGCGAAACGTCAAATCGATTTTTTTTAAAGAGATGTATTAAAATAAATTTCTTTTTTACTGCTTTATTTATTTATTCTTATATATCCTTATTGGTATGTTTATCCCTACATAGAAAGAGCTGAAGACACTGTAGCACGCATAGACCAAACATATGGTCTGTGGCATCACGTTTCGCTGTATGCAACTTCCTTGCTATAGAGTCGCAAACGTCATCGCTGGCCTTCAGTGAGAGTTTTTTAATAATTGGATGACTTTCAACCACCATGTCTTCCACCCCCTTATAGCTATCAGCATGGAACTGCTATGGTGTACAACGGGAGACTTCGGATAACAATTACACACAGACCATTCGTTTGCGTTCTGTAGTTTTCGCTGCAGAGCGAAATATTAAGACACGCACACACCAATAACTTTCCATCCCAATATACTACACCCTTTTATCATTATTAATCCTCAAGCAACAATGCAACCAATAAAACCATTTTCAAAAAGTAAATATAATTTTCAAAGACTTAATTATTGTTCCGCATTTCGGGTTATATTTTTCAAATTACTAAATATCTAACAGATCGCTATAAAACCGTGCCTAAATCCTTCCTCAGGTATAAATTAGTAACTGTACAAATATTTCAATTTCTGCGTCTTGTCGTTCGGACGTGATACGCGTACACCGAACAGACATTCACATTAATAGTAAAGGTTTTATATTTGTAGGCAAAATTTCTACTTACTTAATTACGACACACCTTACCTTAAAATACGTGTTTTGCAAATGTCTTTCAAGCGCCGTTACATTTAATCTGCCCACATTTGTAATATTGAACTATAAATACAAAATAAGCCAAATACGACACATTTGCTTCCGATCGGCTAAATTGAAGGCTACGCAGCACAATGTTCATTTGTTGCAGACCACGTGATTATGTCGTCAGCGAATCACAGAATAGGAAGAGTATCGTGGTCAGCCAATGGCAACCAAACCTTACCGCCCTGGGAACATGCAATTAAGAATTTTTGACGTTGTTAATTAAATATGCGGTAATGTCTTTATACAAGAAAGCACACAATGTTTACAAGATGTGAAAATTAACGTGTTAACATGAAGTTTCAATTTTATTTTCGAAATTACTTGATTACATTTTCTTACAGATGATAAAATAAATAAAACATGCTATACTTGCTCTATGGTCGACAAGTTCTTGTATGTACCCTTGTCCGGTCAGTAACAGTTATTGGCCTCATAAAATGAAGATTTAGACTTACTTGATGACTGTTTCGTACAGATGATAAAATAAATAAAACATGCTATACCTACTCTATGGTTGACAGGATCAAGTGATTCTAAATCTTTTTACGAGGCCAATTACTTATACTGATCAGACAAGGGTACATACAAGAACCTGTCAACCATACAGCAGGTATAGCATGTTTTATTTATTTTATCATCTGTATGAAAGTGTAATCAGGTGATTTCGAAAATAAAAATTGAAACTTCACATCTTGTAAACATTGCGTGCTTTCGTGTATAAAAACATTACCGCATATTTAATTTCCAACGTCAAAAATTCTTAACTGCATGTTGTCACGGCGGTAAGGTTTGGTTACCATTGGCTGACCACGATACTCTTCTTTGTGCTGTGATTCGCTGACGACATAATCACGTGGTCTGCAACAAATGAACATCGCGCTGCGTAACCTTCAATTCAGGCGATTGGAAGCAAATATGTCATTTGGCGGATTATGTATTTATACTTCAATATTACTAAAGTGGGCAGATTAAATGTAACGGCGCTTGAAAGACATTTGCAAAACACGTATTTTGACCCTTAACTGCCTTGGCGGGGGTCATATTTGAACCCCCAGAGTTTTCATTTTAACATTTATTCGTTAGGTGACATGGTGGGGAGCCTTTACGAAAGCTGCCAGTCTAAAGAAGGTAACCAACGTATTTGTATACAAATTTTAAAAATTAGAAAAAAAATATAAATCAATATTCAGCGTAGGTATTTAAACAAGTATGGTTCGCAAATCATCTTTTTTTGTTTTCATATGGCAAGAACCATGCCTTCAGAAGTTCAAAACACGGAAATTAACGTCTTTGAAATGAAAACTAATTTTTGTGTAAACTAAAAAATGTGAAATAAATGCAAATCTTTTAAAATAATTTTTTTGTGCTTACTTCTATGTTTAAAAGAATGCGTTTACCTTACAATTTGATATTAACTAGACAATAAATGCTTTACATTGAAAAAGTCATTTACAATTACTTGTACCCCAAGAATTTGGGGTCGAAAATGTCCCTGCCATGGCATGAGAGTTATTACATTCGCCAGGGCAGTTAAGGGTTGAGGTAAGGTATGTCATAATTAAGTACTGAGAAATTATGCCTATATGTATAACACCTTTACCAAAGCGTAAAACGCCAAATATTTACAAATGCATCCACCTAATGCCTACCAATAACTGAACCAACGAGCTAGAGCTAGTACATATTTTCCCTTAGGTACAACACTATCCGAATAGCGAGAGCAATCACTGAACACCTAGTTTATTTAAACTTTTTCACGTATTACATTCTAGCAAATTCATTCCGAGATGGAGCGCTCCACAAACGATGATGATTGCGACGACATATTGGACGACAATTAGCGAAGTGTATTGGTTTCATCGTTTCCGATAACAGATGCACAGTACAAGCGTCCGGTTCGTTCTAGCGGCGGCGCTGCAGTAATTTACAGCGAACAACGGTTTGTTTTGCAGACACGCATCTACTCGGAGAGGGTAAACAGCGGGTCGCTGAATATTTATTGCAGCGGCTGCGTCTGCGCGCGCTGAAATATGGATGAAGAGCGGGCCATACCTGGTGGGCCCGCTGTTATTGGGTGGTTGTGCACTCAGCCTCAAGATCATTCCGCCAGAGATCGATGGCCTGATCGTCTTTCTGCCGCTGTTTGCGTCCGGAAGCGAGCAGTGCGAACGCACTCGCCACTTCCGCTTTGCGACACCAACTGGCGAGAGTCCGGAAGCATTTGCAGCCAACGGGCGTATCGTCACGAGAGCTAAAACTAAGGGAAAACACGACGCAGGGAATATGTGATGGAAAATTATTGAAAGCGACGAGTCGTGTTGACTGTCGCATAAAAATCATGTGCGAGAGCAAATCAGATCTTTTGCTCTTTTCGTTATTATTATTATAGTCGAATTAGCTAAATTCCTGCTGCTTCGTACGCGCAGACTGGATGGTCTGCGTTGGTTGTTTTCACTTCTAAATATAAATTCTCATGGATTTAGTTTTATAAATGCTTTCCTAATCAAGTATTTTGATACAACTTGCCGCCCTCTATTGCACCACTGATGGCAGAATTCAAAACATACCGAAACACATTTTTTGTTTTTAGTGGCAACCATGGTTCCAAATCCAAATGTTCGCATTTCTAGCATCAAAATAGTCTTAGTAGCACGCTTAAAACATTTTTTCTCATTTTACTCGCTGAATTACTGAAAATTTTTAAAATTCCAATAAAAATGTAATACCGAAATTTTGTATTTCTCTCTTCAAAATTGACTCAGTACCACTATTAAAAAAGAAAAAAAAAGTACATCCCCTATTTCACCCCCTTGCCGCGGTGGAGTAGCCGAGCAGTCTAAAGCATCTCGCTGCGGAGCGCGCGGTTGCTCACCGTGGAGGTTCGAGTTCTCCCTGGGGCATGGGTATGTGTTTTGTCCTTAGGTTAGTTTACCTAGGTTTAAGTAGTTTGTAAGCTACGGACTGATGACCACGCAGTTTGGTCCGATAGAATTACAAACATTTGAACATCACCCCCTTAGAGTTGGGAATATCGAAAAATCGCTGATGCCTAGAGTATAAGATAAACAATGTCTACAAATTTCAAGTTTCCATTGTCTGCAGATTCAATTTTGAGTGCCGTTTTCTTTAAGAAACAGATGGAGAACGCGAAATTTATATTTTACGGTTTGGCATGTACCTAGGTAGTTTTACTTTTCAAACTGCAATATGTACTTATTTTTCTTTATTCGTACGCTTGCTACCGAAAAACAGCTGAAGAATGTGCATCACGTTTCGCTCTATATATATCCTCCTTGCTATTATAGGGCTAAAAGTCATCTTCCTCCCTCTTATAGCTCTCGACACGGAACAGCTATGGTGTACAACTGGAGACTTTGTACTACAACAACACAGAGAGATAGATAGTTCGTCTCCATTGTGTAATTTTTGCAGAAGGCCAAAATATTGACACCCACACGTGTAATTTTATATAAGTCGGTAACTTGCAACTCCCATATCTTCCACCCTCTTATCCTTATGAACCCTCTACCACCATAGTGCTCAAAAGAAGAGACATACCTAATACCACATACAAACACTATTCGTTTGCGATGTGTTGGTTTAGCTGCAGAGTCAAATATAGGCACAAACACCTATATATACAGGGTGTTTCATTAAGTGTGTTTGCCTCTGTAACTTATAAAATAATAGGTGATGGGAAATTTTAATGCGGTAGGTCAACACAAGAAATGTTACACTTTCTGCGGAACATGAACATAGTTTATTGTATTATTTTCCAAAGAGTAACACCAAAAAGATATAATTTTTTAAATGGAACGATAGTTTTTTTCTATCGTGCATTGGATTCGTTGAAACCAGCTGAGTCCAAATCAATTTAAACTACGTTCCTATCACTGTTAGTTTGGGAGCTACAGCCCTTCAAAGTTTAGGGGGCGGAGGCTACGACAGCGTAGCTGACTGGCTGGTGGTCATGAGACAGTGGGCCGTGCCCCAGGGGATAGCCACTCGGCCAGTCAGCTACGCTATCGCAGCCTCCGCACCCAGAACTTTGAAGGGTTGTAGCTCCCAAACTAACAGTGATAGGAATGTAGTTTAAATTGATTTGGACGCAGCTGGTTTAAACGAATCCAATACACGATAGAAAAACTATTGTTCCATTTAAAAATTATATCTTTGTGGTGTAACTCTATGATCATAGCTCCGCATAAAGTGTAACATTTCTTGTGTTGACCTACCGCATTAAAATTTCCCGTCACCTATTATTTTATAAGTTACAGAGGCGAACACACTTAGTGAAACACCCTGTGTATATAGTTTTCAAAACGACAAGCCAAGATCGCACACTAACAATTTATTAAATGACGACCGGTTTCGGTGCAACGTGTCACCATCATTTGGTGACATATATGTTATAATCTGGTCATCTTGTTAAAAAAATTGGGTATAAAATACCAAGTGCAACATTGCACTTAGTCACTATATAAAAAACAAATACATAAGTTAAAAACATGTCAGTATTTTGTAAGCTGTCATGTTTTTAACCTATGTATTTGTTTTTTATATAGTGACTAAGTGCAATGTTGCACTTGGTATTTTAACAACATGACCAGATTATAACATGATGATGGTGACACAGTGCACCGAAACCGGTCGTCATTTAATAAATTGTTAGTGTGCGATCTTGGCTTATCGTTTTGAAAACTAGATCGCCTCCAGACCCGACTATGTCAGGTAATCCGTGGTCATCAGTCCGTAGCTTACAAACTACTTAAACCTAGGTAACCTAACCTACGGACAAACACACACACCCATGCCCCAGGGAGGACTCGAACCTCCACGGCGCGCTAGGCAGCGAGGCGCCTTAGACCGCTCGGCTACTCCACCGCGGCGCCGTGCAGACTGTGACTGACGCGCCGAAGAACGCTCGGCCACCGCGGCCGGCCCGCTCGGCTATAGGCGACACATAAACTTGGCGGATAATTCCACAAATGCTGTTAATGTAGTCGCGGTGGAATGGCTGAGCGCTCTAAAGCACGTTTCTGCAAAGCGCACGGTTGTTCCCCGTCGGAGGTTCTACATCCACCTCTACACGGGATACTCTCCAAATCACGTTTAAGTGCCTGGCAGAGGGTTCATCGAACCACCGTTATACTATTTTATCTCCCATTCCATTCTCGAATAGCGCGCGGGAAGAAAGAACACCTGAATCTCTCCGTTCGATCTCTGATTTCTCGTATTTTATTCTGATGATCATTTCTACCTATGTAAGTGGGAGTCAACAATATATTTTCGCATTCGGAGGAGTATGTTGGCGATTGGAGTTTCGCAAGTAGCCCACGCCGCAGCGATAAGCGCCGTTGTTGTAATGATTCCCGTCCCATATTCTGTATCATTTCGTTAACGCTGTCTCCCCTGTATCGTGACAATACGAAACAATCTGCCCTTCTTTGGACTATTTCGATATCCCCCGTCAAACCCACCTGATAAGGATCTCACACTGTGCAGCAGTACTACATAAAAGGGTGGACAAGAGTACTGTATGCAGTTTCTTTAGTAGTTCTGTTGCATCTTTTAAGGTTTCTGCCAATAAAACGCAGTCTCTGGTTCGCCTTTCCCACGATATTATCTACGTGTTCTTTCGAATTTAAGTCTGAAGTAACAATAATTCCAAAGTATTTTGTGGAGTTAACGGCGTTCACATATGATTGATTTATCATGTAAACCAAGTTTAACGGATTTCTTTTCGGACTCATGTGGACGACTTCACACTTCTCATTATTTAGAGTCAATTGTCAATTTTTACACCATAGTGGTATATTATCCAGATCGTTCTGCAGTTGGTTTTGATCTTCAGATGATTTTACTAGACGGTAAATTCACGGCGTCATCTGCCAACAACCTAAGAGAAGTACTTAGATTTTCCCCTAAATCGTTTATGTAAATAAGGAACAGCAGAGGACCAATAACACTACCCTGTGGAACGCCCGATATCACCTCTGTTTTAGTTGACGCCTTGGCATCTATTACTACGAGCTGTGTCGTCTCTGACAGGAAATCCCCTATCCAGTCGCAAATTTGGGGCGATATACCATATCGAGTCATTGGTGTGATTGTTGTCCTTAGTTTGGTTTGAGTAGTTTGTAAGCCCAGAGACTGATAACTACAGTAGTTAAGTCCATACATGTCAACTTTCAAAACCAGAAATCCAGAATATCCCAAATTGCATAGCGAGCAAAGACTACATATAATGTTAACGCGCATACTGTAGGCTACTTTCTAAGATCGCTATATTCAAATTCTGAAATTAGCTTTAGGGCTAATATATTCTGGTCGTGCGAGGTTTTGAATTCTTTGTGGTTGACCTTTTTTTTCTGTCAGTTTTGTGTCTTTTACAGTATTTCGTCATGGTTCGAAAATAGGGATTTGGTATATTTCGTGTTCGTGTGTCCCACTCATTCGTGTGTTGGTCTTTACCTCTTTTCTTCGGTTACTTTATTTCTCTTTTTGTTTTATTTGTATATGGGATTTGATGTGAACTCCCATTTCTTCCCTGTTGTGTAAGTAGGAATGGTTGTCGTTTACTATATGCGCGGAATGAACGTTGTTTCCGTGTCCCTTATATCCCCTTTTCCATTTTCGACCCCATTTTTTGTGTTTTTTCCTCGGGGTGGGACGTTTTCGTTTGTGTTTTCGCTTTTCACTTTTCTTAATGTCCCTTTTGGGGGGTCAGTAGCGTCGTTTCGTTGGTGTCATATTGTTGTTTCTTCCTTCCTTTTGCTGCCTTTGCGTGCTAGGCAGCCTTTCGTCCACGTTTGTTTGTGTTTGTTCTCTTTTTGCAAATATTGCCATGTTTTGGTGGACTCGCGGCTTGAAATTGGGTCGCCATGGTTCTCTCTTTCGTTTAATCTTTACTTCTCTTTTCACATTATGGCTGGTTACAGAGACATAACTGCCAACCTTTACAATTGGCTGTCAGAAATGATGCGCAAGACCAAAGAGGCCGTGTCCCAAGAGTATTTTAAAAATTTAAGCCTGACACTGTATTCCTAAATATCTGCCACGAACCGTAAAAAAAAACTATTCTGTATCAAAAGACTGAGGTTAGGTGGAAGAACCTAAACATTTGTGTAAATACCGTGAGTGGCTTAGAAATATTCCTGTAAGTCTCAAATAACTGTTTTTAGGGAAAGTTAACAGTTGCCGAAGGAACAGAAAAGGGTGAAATTCCTTGCATTTTTTAAATATAAAATCCTTAGCAGCTAAGGATACACAAAATAGTTTTGCATTTCAAACGACGAATAAAACCACTGAACAGACGTGTCACAAATGGCTCATCACTCATATTTAATTCTAGCTGCAGAACGCTGCTATGAAAGCAGGTACACGCTAGAAAAGCCAGGAAAAGCTTTTCTCTTCTGAAACAAACTGGCTAACTTCCGTCACCCGGTAAAACACGTGGGCTGGTAAGCTTGAACCAAAGACATGATACTCATTACAGACCACAGAATTTACATAGATCTTGGGTGTAGGAGATTATAGGCAGGATTTGATCCAGATTTGTTCCAACGGACATGCTACCTTTAACATTTCCTACAGCTTTGCTACGTACTCAGGAATGAAATAAATTATTTATATAAAACTTTTATCGGCTATTACCAAAATGTAGATAGTAACTACTAAACACATCAGATCGTACAATGTCTAGTTTCCGTAATTTTCCACGAACTTCCCGTAACTCCGTAAATATGACGATAAATCCGTAACAATTACGGACAATCCGTAATAGTTGGCAGCTATGCAGAGAATTTTACTTTTCTATATATATATATATATATATACAAAATTTACTCAATGACTACTGACTAAATAAAAACACGCCATTCCTCTCCCGTTTCCTGAGTGGAGTCTTTATTTCGTTTAGGGCACAAAGTGGCGGTGGCATTATCATTTTTTTTTTTTTTTTTTTTTTTTTTTTTTTTTTTTTTTTTAGGCGAGGTACTTAGCATTGGGGATGGTTAGTTAGGAGCCAACGCCTGAAGTGGAGCACGTATTGAAATGAAGGCGGCCGTGTTCGACGCCTCGTGGCTGATAATCCAGCAGCGTGCTCGACTCGGCTGTCCCGCGTGCGGCGCTGCACGGACGGGCAACCGCCGCTGAGATAGAGGATGGGGTTGGTCGGCCATCGCCGCTGCGTGCGGACACGCAGCACGCACAGCGCTCGCCTGGCACGCAGCGGCCGGCACGCCCCGCCGCCGTTGTCCGCGGTTCGACGCCCGCGACACGCCTCGGCCTGCTCGGCGCGCCCGCCCGTGTCCACGACAGACACCGCAGTCCAGGGGGCACCGGCCTCGCGTCTACAGCTGCACCAGCACTCTGACGCCCACACTAGGTATCTACACCTGCATAACTACTCTGACGCTCACACTAGGGATGGGAAAAACCGACCGGTTAAAACCGATGCCGGTATTTTAGTTTTGAATAACCGGGTTTTTTCGGTATTTATTTGATGTCGGTTGTAACCGGTTTTTTTGTTAGTTATTGCCAAGAACCGGGTAAAAAACCCGGTATGGCTACTTCCTGTAGTAGTGGTTCAAAATGTGTTTTTGTAAATAATTTAAAAAAATAAAACTAGTAGACCCTAATGTTTAGGGCTTTTCCTAAAATTTCCACTGTTGTGAAATATTAGGTCATCGCAGAAACTAAGAAAAACGATCAGTGATAATTTAAGAACAATCTCGGCAGTCAGAAACGCGCAACAAACGCGTGGTATAAGAACTTAATAACTGGTGCAGCTACTGAGGCATCGACGCAGCTGTTGCCGTGTGGCGTGGCCTATTAGACGACGCGCGTGCACCGGCAGTGTACGAGACTTGCCCCGTCTGGTCATGCGGCAGTTCCTTGCTGTCGTCGCCAGACATCGGTTGTGTCTTAAATGGCACCATCCCGAGTGTGGAAGTACTTCACGAAGTACGGGAGCAGTGAGCTACAATGCTCCATTTGTTTTAAAAACCTGAAAACGGGTGGAAGTACTACAAACATGCTGTGTCATTTAAGGAAAAACCATCCAAAATGTTTCTTGCAAGAGAAGGTAAATACGATTCATATACCTAGTATTTAAGTTGTATGATCATATTGTTATGCTAACAAGTATTATTAATGTGATTCCTTGAAATCGAGGGGCTTTTCTAACAACCAATATGGGTTTAGGTAACATTGATCATGTGGTGCCTCGCGAGGTAGCCGTGCGGTCTTAGGCTCCATATTACTGCTCCTCCCTCGGTCATGGGTGTGTATGTTGTCCTTAGCGTAAGTTAGTTTAAGTTAGATTAAATAGTTTTTAAGTCTAGGAACCGATGACCAAAGAAGTTAGGTCTCATAAGACCTCACACCCATTTGAACATTCTTTGATCATGTGGTACACAGCTTTCCTAGTTCAATTTGCGTAAATTTACACTGACAACAATCGTACTGTTAGTCGGATCTGTGACTTTGTTTTTCGAAATACTTCTGCAGCATTGATTAAAGTTCATTTACTGACTGTAACTTACACATATATTGTGTACATAACGAGATATTCGTATGCGCTGGTTCACAAGTCCAACTTACGGAGTGGTTGGCTCAATATTTGCAACTGCCGGATGGAAATACTAGGCCAGTAAATCTGTATGCTTCGTATATCGTCTTCTACGGACTCCTGGCTAGGCTTACACATACTCAAGAAGGCGTAGTATTGGGAGAGGATCTTGCAAAATATGGAAAGACTAGTGATTTTTCATATAACGTAAATTTACCTACATTTTAACTAAATTTCGTAAGTTTCGAAAATTCAATTACGGTTTCTGTTTCGACCGCAAAATTTGTTTCGGTCGAACTCTACTGGAAATAATAGCAATAAAAAAACCGAAAAACCGGTTATTTAAAAAACCAAAACCTTGAGCAATTTTTACAGTGCGGTTAAACCGGAGATGAAAAGAACCGGTATAACCAAAAACCGGTTGTTTCAGCGATAACCGCCATCGCTAGCTCACACTGAAGGGCTCGGCAGAGGGTTCATCCAACGGGTATTATGATGTTTCTCCATACTTCCAGTGTCTAACAGCGCATCTGACTTCTGTTATTCGATTATGATCACCACTTCTCCCTATGCACGTGGCTACTAGTCTTGTGTATTTCGCGAACGAACTAGTTCGGAAAATCGCTCCCACAGGCGAACTACGCGAAACTAGTTCGCAGATCCCTCGCCTCTTAGTTCGTCCGCTCCTTTTCCGAAGACTGGTGGGGAACAGCGAGAGGACGCGAGAGCGCGCAGAATCGCGTGATTCCCTTCTGCCAGTTGCCGTCATTTCGAGCTGAGATGCAGCTCAGCTGTAGTTTTATGAGCATTGCCCAAAAATACGGGTAATAGCACACGCTTAGGCAACACTGATCATTATATAAAAAAGCTGTCATCACAAAAGGAAGAGCTCTTTTAGTAGCGGTAGCAAAAGCCAAAATGAGCGGACGAACTAAAAAGAGCGACCTACTTCGCCGCCGAGCAGCGAACTAAAAGGACAGCTACCGGTCGCGAACTAAAAGATGCGCGATACGTCGCGAACTAAAATATGCGCGATCGGTCGCGAACTAAAATATGCGCTTTCGGTCGCGAACTAAAATATTCCCAATCGGTCGCGAACTAAAATGTTCAATCGATCGCGAACTAAAACACACGTTACCGGTCGCCAACTATTATGCCAATCATATCTCGCTTCTTAGTTCGTTGGATTCTTTTCCGAAGACCGACGGGCAATAGCGAGAGGGCACGCAGCAGAATTAAAAAATCACGTGTTTGCCTTCTGCTGATGAGTCATTTCGAGGTTAGCGTCTGCCTGCTAGAATACATAGTTCAGTGGTACAAAATTTCTGTTTTGAAGTATTCTGCACTTTGCAATATCTGACTAATAAATTACATAATGCCAAGAGATTACATAGTTCAGTGCTACAAAATTTCTGTTTTGAAGTATTCTGCACTCTGCAATATCTGACTAATAAATTACATAATGCCAAGAGATAGAGATAACTCTAAACTTAAACGCGAGAAATTATCCACAAACTGTTTCTTTTGGTCTGCGTGATATCGTTAGCGGCTCACGCAGCAAGCGCATGAAGCAGCTAGGTGGGGGAACTTCTCCTTCCTCCTGCATGCGCAGACCACGCCGCTCAGCCGTCACTGGGAACGGACGAACTAAAAGAGCGAACTAAAGTGAGCGCTTCCGAACGCGAACTATTATGCGCAAGTCTAGTGGCTGCTAACAAAAACATGTTATAAATATTTTTCCAACAGTTACAGTATACAGTATATTTGTTTAATTACATGTTTCGATCACTTGGATAATCTTCAATCTAAAAAACAAAAATTAAAAATGTACAAACGTAGGCTTTCGCGGTCATTATTGTTATCGTTAAAATTCTTCTGAGCTATTTGCCGCCGTCTTGATAACAAAATCTTTCCAACGTTTCGGATACGTTATCGCAAGTGCCGCTAGATGTTTACCGTGTCGGGGCTCGCAATGAACTAACAAGCAGTGGAGACGGAGTTTTGACGACAACCGACACTTCTAGAACGCCAGTGCAGAGTACCTAAAATACTTAATCTAATAAATCTACAAAACAATAGTGTAATCACAAGCAGTTAATTAACACACATTATGGCAATAGAATTGATAACTGAATTTTTATTTATTAAATAATTAATAAAATACAAAGTTCCAACTTTTGAATATGGCAAATAGTAATGCGACCTAAGATGTATGAGTGGGATGTTCTAGGGGAATAAGTGAATAAGGAGGGTTACAACTGTGAAAATAGTTTTTGTAAGGTTGGAAATGAGGCAAATGACATAGGGGCAGCATATTACTACATCATTTCGCTGATATGTACAGTAGGAATTGGGGGGGGGGGGGGGACAAAACTATTTTCTTCCTCAGAACGGAACAACGTAGATTTTGTGATTTACTCATTAAAAATTGCACTCGGACACAAGATAAGGTAAAATCTTGACTTACGGTAACAGTGCAGGTTAAGATATTCCGTTGAGTGTGCAGGTTAGGAAACCAACGAGTCAAGTGGCATGTCACATTTCATTTGCTGCTGTTAGCTTCCACAATGGCGCGCTTTTGTTGATTCTTCCCTTATGCCGTATTATGCAGTTTTCGAGTTTGTATAATTTGCTGTCAGTACAGGTGATTTGTCGAAGACATCATACGGTCGAACTCGAAAGGAACTGAGTTTTGCCACTCTAAACAAAAGACACCAATTTGTCACTTAAATCTTAAAATCGGAATTCGAACCACTCCAATCGTAAACTCATAATTTTAAACAATTTTCGGAACAATTACGATTAAATCGTAATGAAAATTCATCGTGAAGATGGGGCAGGATCGACAACTGAATATGTAATGAAAACCATTTATTTTTCTTTTTTTGTCACAGTTGCATTATTTGGAAGTTGGTAACTAGTTTCGGACTTGTTCGTCCATTTTCAAACCATATACCTTATTCCAACCCTAACAATGCACTGCATGAAGCAAATGAATGATAAAATCTGTACGTTGTCCACTGTTAAAACATGATTACATTGAAATTTAAAATAGGTTAAAATAGATGTTGCGTTCACGTGCGTGCAACGTGTCATTTGCTTCATGCAGTGTATTGTAGCAGTTGGAATAAGGCATAGCCGGCCGCGGTGGCCGAGGGGACTGAGGCGCCCCAGTCACGGTCTGCACGGCCACTACGGTCGGGGGTTCGAATCCCCCCTTGGGCATGGATACTTGTGACGTCCTTAGTCTTAGTTAGTTCATAAGTAGTTTGTAAGTTTAGGGACTGATGACCCCGTAGTTAAGTCCCATAAGCTTAACAAACATTTGAACATTTTTGAATAAGGCATATGGTTTGAAAATGGGCGAACAAGTCCGAAACTAGTTAGTAACTGTGACGAAAAAAGAAAAATAAATGGTTTTCATTAAATATTGTAGAAAGATATAAAAAAACCAAGATCGCTAATCATAAATTTTTATTTATGACGACCTGTTTCGTTGAACTACGTCAGCATCATCTGGTCCAATAAAATCATTTTACCGGGCCATAATCTCGTAATGTCAATCAGTTGTTATATAACATAATTTACATAATGCACTGTAAATTATGTTATGTAGCAACTGATTGACATTACGAGATTATGGCCCGGTAAAATGATTTTATTGGACCAGATGATGCTGACGTAGTTCAACGAAACAGGTCGTCATAAATAAAAATTTATGATTAGCGATCTTGGCTTTCTTATATCTTTCTACAATATCATAATTCGATCGCCTCCTAGAACATAAACAAACTCAGGTTTTCATTAAATCGTAATGGTTGGAACGTTAAATAGCTGGGAGGTTGTGGCGCGTAAAGATACAGCAACAGCCAATCAGATCACTCTCAGAGAAAGGGGCGGAGTTTTACCACGGGGCCGTACGTACAGTACCATCTGGCTACTATGTGGCACAGCCACTTCCTGCTATCCCATGTCTGTTGCATTATAAGTAAATGAAATTACGAAATAAAATAAAACAATGGCTGCTGGCTTGCAAGCCAGTACCGCCACAACACACACTTTGATCTTTATTAAAAATTATTATTTAATAATGATTTTTCAGCCAAGATCGCATTTTTCATTTATTATGTTACCGGTTTCGGCGTGCTCGACGCCATCTTCAGACCTGTCGTAATTTACATAACTTTACAACATTTTTTTTTACATACTAAAAGAGTTGAGGCGTCACCAAACAAAATTTCTAGTCACAAAGTCAAAGTCTTAAGTTCAATATTAATTGAAGAATTGAGAGAAGCTGGAGGTTAAAAAAGACAGATTCAACATTTGCTGAACATCTGCTCAGAGAAGGCCATGATTATGATGTAAACTGTGAGATTCTACATCCCCTGAAGAAAAGCAGAAAGCTGACACTACTGGAAATATTGGAAATCAATAAACATTTGGCTCAGGATGCTAGTGTAGTATTAAACGATCAGATCCAGTTCCCCTCTACACCTCTACTAAAATAAGTTTTATTTTCAACCTTTCTTTTCCACAAAAATAATCCTATTAGTTTTGATTCTTTACACATATTTATTATATTTTTATATAAATGTTAATAAGTCTCATAAATAAGTTTTTGCGATGAACTTTCCTGTGAAGTATCGATTGTCTGTGATAACATCTTTGTAAATCTTAACATCTTTGGAAACATGAGTACTACAGTCAGTTGTCACCTGATGATGGCCTAATAAGCCGAAAGCCAGTTTGTGACCAATAAAAAAGTTTTGCAGAACATCAGGAAGTTGTTCCATTTTGATATTATTATTATGTTCTGTCAAGTACCGACGGAAAAATCAATTAATTGAAGTACAGTATAATACTAACTGTTAGGCGGGTGTTTGGTGACGCCTCAACCTGGATGTACTCTTTTAGTATATAAGAAATGTTGTGAAGTTAAATAAAATACGAAAGGGCTGAAGATGGCGTCGTGCACGCCAAAAGCGGTAACATAATAAATGAAAAATGCGATCTTGGCTGCAAAATCATTATTAACAATCCGAGTGCCAATCACGTCAATTGACGAGATACGGAAATTTCTGTAGAATGCCAATCACGTCATTTGACGTGATCTTTGTTTTCGTGCTTTTAAAAACAGAATCAAGTTTATTGACGGGTTAGATCTACCTTAAATAGCTTACTTGGTAAACCTAGTGTCTAAAGCAGCCTATAGATCTTGTAAATTAGTTTCTAAATGGTCCGACTGGTCGAATTCATTGTATGAGACGGGGCAGGTAGAAAGTGACAGCTCACTCAGTAGGTAAATCAACGGACATGGCTTCACGCAAATTATTCTCCCCGAAAGTACTGAGAGGTGACTATGACAGAGGGGTGACACAGCAACATATCGTAGTGACTCTACAGACTGTTTGCGAAGTTGACAAGTTTTTAGTGGGGCCCTTGGCGTCGGAGTTGTGTGTGATTTAGATGCTCTGTGTTCAGTTCTGGATTTATTTCAAACATCAGACAATTCTTTACGCCAGACTGAAGATAGAGAAACTAAGTGCAGCTGGGGTTACCCCTGCAAGCAGAATGTCTGGCACTCTAAGGGAGGGAATGGTTTACATGGCCGGCAGTCAAAGTGTTAAACAATTATAGATCGACCCATTGAACAATTCTGCGGCATCCATTTTCAATAAGCTGCCACAAGAACTAATCCACACGCTTTCAAATCTAAACTGAAGAGTTACCTCATGGCTCACTCCTTTTATTCTGTCGAGGAGCTCCTAGAAAAGTTAAACAATTAAGCTAATTCTTTTTTTTTCCTTTATTG
Organism: Locusta migratoria; assembly: GCA_026315105.1. Taxonomy (NCBI): domain Eukaryota; kingdom Metazoa; phylum Arthropoda; class Insecta; order Orthoptera; family Acrididae; genus Locusta; species Locusta migratoria. The sequence goes on from CM048753.1 coordinate 66,249,754, forward strand.
ATTATTTTCACTTTGTCTTAAGATTGTCGTGTGCAAAGGACTATTTAAAAATTTTCTGTTACCATTCTTGTGTAAAAATTAATGTATTGACTTGTTCCATGACCATGTTGTCTCACCCCTCAATTGGGTTCTATGGAACAGAAAAAAAAACAATAAATAAATAAATGAGTTCCTTATATAAAAATATTGTTATTACACGCTAACAATACTGTACACTTGCAGGTTGCCGTGCGGCGTCAACACTTCGTTACGGGCGTGACCACTTTGCGCCGTTTCGCCGCCGTGCTGGACAGGTGTGGTGTCGGGCAAACAGCTGACACTGTGTGTGCGGTATGACGTCACGGCCAACGGCGTGTATTTGCTTAATTAATTGGCCGGCACACCGGCTCATTAGGCGTGACGCGGCCACCGGAATCCAATGTTTCCGTTCCCCGTGTGTGTGAACGCGCTAACACGCCACAACTTACTACTGCTTGCAGCTCGCGTTATACACTGTGCTTTCAGCATTATCCCGACAATAACTGCGTCACGCCACGAGGACATATTTGACGTTTGTTGATGTAATAGTCGTAGTAGATTTATTTGTAAACTCAAAATATTTTTACCGATTTCCACTAAACTGTTCTGAAAGAGCTAACTGTCGTACTAATAACGCTTCAGGTACTCTCATATCTACTATAGAATGATAATGTTCGGAAAAACAGAACATCTTCGAAGACTTTGTATTTTGGTTTAATTTTTCCGGAAGCGACTGCTTCTCTAACAAAATGTCTATGTGTTTATAGCAAGTTTTTGTCACTTACTTTGGTGAATCTGCGCTGTTTTCGCGTTGTGAAGAAGCACTGTGTCACTTTCGCTTCACTCAATGTTTATGTTATGAAAACAAGATGGTGGGCAGTTGAATTCTGGGAGTAGTGTTAAGAACAGCTGACTGTGGTGGGGGCGGGAGTTTTTGAATCATGTTGCTTTCGTTTTAGTGTGTGTGTGTGTTTCATGATTTTTTGCATTATTTTCCGTGTTATTTGACGTGTAATACTACTATGTAATGTGGCATGTCAAATAATCTGTATCTATAAATGAATGCCTGTTCGGTGTACGTTTATCACGTCAGAACCACAAGACATAAAGAGCTAAAGACTTGTGCGTAATGTCTACACGAGGAAGGCGATTGGATATATATATATGTGTGTGTGTGTGTGTGTGTGAATGTCTGGTGTACGATTATCACGTCCGAACGACAAGACGCAGATACTTGAATATTTTTACAGTTACTTATTTATACCTGACGAAGGTTTTAGGCACGGTTTCATAGCGATCTGATAGATATTTAGTAATTTGAAGAATATAACGCGAAATGCGGAGCAATAATTACTCGTTGAAAATTATATTTAGTCTTTGAAAATGGCTTCATTGGTGGCATTGTTGCTTGAGGGTTGATAATGATAAAAGAGTGGAGTATACTGGGATGGAAAGTTATCGGTGTATATAAAATTCTACGTGTGTGTGTGTGTGTGTGTGTGTTAAATGTCGCTCTGCAGCGTAAACTACAGAACGCAAACGAATGGTCTGTGTGTAATTGTTGTCCGAAGTCTCCCGTTGTACACCATAGCAGTTCATGCCGATAGCTATAAGGGGGTGGAAGATATGGTGGTTGAAAGTCGTGAAATTATAAAAAAAATTCGGACTGAAGGCCAGCGATGACGTTTGCGACTCTATAGCAAGGAGGTTACATACAGTGTAACGTGATGCCACATATAATATCTTTGGTCTATGCGTGCTACAATGTCTTCAGCTGTTTCTCTGTAATGAGATATAAGAATAAATAAATAAAGCAGTAAAAAATAAATTTCTTTTAATACATCTCTTTAAAAAATCGATTTGACGTTTTGCGCATTACATCAAGTGATCGATCTGTGATATTATTACAATTACTATTTCTGAATATCCTTTAATTCCTTCAGATATGCTACTTCAGTTCAAAAGACATCAATTTCCAGTTCGTCTAGCTTTTGCCATGACAATTAACAAAGCTCAGGGACAATCATTAAAAGTCGCAGGAATCCATTCACAGCCCTCATGTTTTTCACATGGGCAAATTATACGTCGCTTGTTCAAGAGTGGGCAACCCGAAAAGTGTCTACATTTACGCTCCACACAATACTACAATTAACGTAGTTTACCAGAATGCCCTAAAATAAAATTAAAATGAATTTGGACATTACTCTCACCATACGTGTTGAGATATTGCAACACGGGCTATAAGGAATAATGTATGTATTATTTATTGTAAATCATTAAGCACTTCACATAATTTTATGTTTTATTCGAATGTTGATTAAAAATGTTTGTTTCTAAAAAAGGTAATGCATTTCATTTCATCCTTCAAAACCAGTCTCCTAGCACACTACTGAAAGATAGCTTATGCATCATAATCAACCAACACGCGAGCGGAGTCGTGGGTTTGAGCTAGTAATGTTAATATATAAAGCAGTGCGTCCGTATGTTTGTACGTGTTGTATACAAATCTACAGTTTTGTTCCAATCTTTATGAAATTTTGTACACGTAAGCTTCAATCCATGAGGACGGTCGCCGTAACTGTACGAATCACGTACCATATATAGTTCACGAGATATGACGTCATAAACCATGAGATGCGCAAAAAACTGCTGCATTTTGCGACAATGCTGCTCATTTTGTTCTAAACCATTGGACCGATTTCAACCAAATTTGGTACATACATGCCTTAACGTGATGTAACAATTGTTGCATTGTTAAGAAACACATACGGCACATGGTTCAAAAGATATGCCATAACCATTAGAAATCGCAAGAATGTCATATAATGCGGCGAGACTTACGAAATTCAGAGTATGAGAATGACAGGAGTTAGCGACTCGTAACAAACTTTTAACATAATTTCAAACCTTTGTTAAATTTTTTCTCAGTGGCAACCATAGTAAAATGATGAAAGGAAAAAAAGTTTCTCACTTATTACTCTTCCGCTGTTTATGGAGTAAAATTACGGCTCTCGGTATGACGTTACAATTTATAATTTGAACACTAGAAATTGTAGCGACAGGAAATTTTACAGACAGTATACATGCATATAGTTGAGTGTACTTTCTAAATTGTGTCAGAGTCTGACAAGTAGTTCATGAGATATGAGCACATAAACAGTAACGTTCATGGAAAACCGTCCCGTCACGCACCAAGTTTTAATCGATTACTTCTTTACTACTAATTGTATTCCCAAGGGGTTTTACAGACATACAGCCCTTATACAAATGAATATATACCTGAAAAATGGCAGGAATAAACAAATAAATACACGGGCAACGCCGGGTTTTCAGCTAGTAAATGAATTAAGTAAAAGGGTTAAAGGTGTGTGAAGCGCAGCACAGGATGCGCGTTGTCACTCGTATGGCGCTGGCAGGCTACAGGCAGGAGCCCATCCCACAGTGAGAGGCATCTGTGCCGGGTCACATACTAACACATACAGAGAAGAAGCCTCCCCTAAACCACTGTTCTACGCTCCCCTCGTAGTTCCGTAAGATGCTAGCAGGTGTCAGGCGGTTCCCTGGCTTAGGGTGCCTCTCGCCACAGAGTAACATATACACAGGAGAAGCCCCCCCCTAAACCACTGTCCTACACTCCCCTCGTAGTTCCGTAAGATGCTAGCAGGTGTCAGGCGGTTCCCTGGCTTAGGGTGCCTCTCGCCACAGAGTAACATATACAGAGGAGCAGCCCCCTCTAAACCACTGTCCTTCGCTCCCCTCGTAGTTCCGTAAGATGCTAGCAGGTGTCAGGCGGTTCCCTGGCTTAGGGTGCCTCTCGCCACAGAGTAACATATACAGAGGAGAAGCCCCCCCTAAACCACTGTCCTTCGCTCCCCTCGTAGTTCCGTAAGATGCTAGCAGGTGTCAGGCGGTTCCCTGGCTTAGGGTGCCTCTCGCCACAGAGTAACATATACAGAGGAGCAGCCCCCTCTAAACCACTGTCCTTCGCTCCCCTCGTAGTTCCGTAAGATGCTAGCAGGTGTCAGGCGGTTCCCTGGCTTAAGGTGCCTCTCGCCACAGAGTAACATATACAGAGGAGAAGCCCCCCCTAAACCACTGTCCTACGCTCCCCTCGTAGTTCCGTAAGATGCTAGCAGGTGTCAGGCGGTTCCCTGGCTTAGGGTGCCTCTCGCCACAGAGTAATATACAGAGGAGCAGCCCCCTCTAAACCACTGTCCTTCGCTCCCCTCGTAGTTCCGTAAGATGCTAGCAGGTGTCAGGCGGTTCCCTGGCTTAAGGTGCCTCTCGCCACAGAGTAACATATACAGAGGAGAAGCCCCCCCTAAACCACTGTCCTACGCTCCCCTCGTAGTTCCGTAAGATGCTAGCAGGTGTCAGGCGGTTCCCTGGCTTAGGGTGCCTCTCGCCACAGAGTAATATACAGAGGAGCAGCCCCCTCTAAACCACTGTCCTTCGCTCCCCTCGTAGTTCCGTAAGATGCTAGCAGGTGTCAGGCGGATCGCTGGCTTAGGGTGCCTCTCGCACGTCAGAGGGTAGCGTGGAGGGGAAGCTGAGGGGAGAGCTCGTGCCGCCTGCCACGAGGCCACGGCTGTGTCCGGTGTGCCGGCGTTTGAGGGGAGGTGGTGGTGGGGACAGCCGCTACCTGCCGCCTGCTCTGGTCAGTTTTAAGGGCTGCTTCTGACCGCAGCGCCATCACGGGACATGTAAGGGAACTGCTGGAAACCCTCCCTCCCCGCACCGTTGAGCGTAGGACCGGGCCCGTACGGAGGTTTCCCGTCTGTATATATTTGTCTGTGGTGTGTCTGGTGCAGGCAGCAGGCAGTCGCAGTGCCCAGCTGGCGTGAGGCCGTCCAGTGGGAAGAGTGGCGCTGGCGCTACGGCCCGCGGTGATCCGATTTCCGGGCAACCCGACACGACACGACACGAGGAGGCCGGAAGCGCATTGTGCGCGCTTCCCATTGTGTTGTGCCTCTGCTGCCGGGGCGCAGCGACCTGCCTCTCTGTCTCCTGCCGCAGGCACAGGGACTTCCCAGCCAAGTGTACCACACCGACTCTGCAGTGCAGGCCGGTGACGACAACGTGCAGACACCACGACACCTCACCAGTGCTGTGGGCTGTGGAGATGCGGTACCATTTCCCGCACTGGACACTCTACTGCAGAGGTCGGCAACTGGCGGACCGCGGAAAACCAAAAAACTGGACCGCCAAAAATAAAAAAAAAATGTTCAAATGTTTGTTAAGCTTATGGGACTTAACTACGGGGTCATCAGCCCCTAAACTTACAAACTACTTACGAAATACTTACGAACTAGGACGGCACAAATATCCATGACAGAGGGGGGGATTCGAACCCCCGACCGTAGTGGCCGTGGAGACCGTGACTAGAGAGCCTCAGTCCCCTCGGCCACCGCGGCCGGCCTGCCAAAAATATTTTGAAACTATAAGTTACGTATTCAAATTATTAAAAAAAATTCTGTGCATAACAAATCGTGTGAGAGCAACAGTTATAATTTTTCTAGAATTTTACAGTTATCTGCTTAATAATTAGAACCCTTAACGATAATTATAAGGTAAAGCAGTCAACAATCCGAAGATTGGTTTGAACACCACAGTGCTTTACTAGGCATGGTCCTGTTTGGAGGTGGTATGCCGTTGCCTTCCTCCGACCTTCGAACTGACTTACCCAGCCAGTTATAGGGGGACCTACAGTTTAAACTGGATTCCGAACCACGGTGCTACTCGGTATTTTTCACATGAGCAACACTGCCAGAGGTGAAAGAAGTGGAAAGTGACAGATAAAAATCCTAGGACCTGGCGGGGATCGCGACCTTTGGACCTTTGGACTTGTAGTCTGGCACTTTACCACTGTGCTACGGACCCGAGGTAGATTACATAAATGGTTGTCATGATATGCGACGCTGGAGAGTTCGCTGACAAGCGGCGGCAAAAGGTAGCGATCCGGCTGGAGATCCGCCTAAAAACCAAAAAAATCAAATGTTCAAATGTTTGTAACGGACCAAACTGCGTGGTCATCAGTAGTCCGTAGCGTACAAACTACTTAAACCTAGTTTTTTTTTTTCTTTCTTTCTTTGGGTAGTTCTCTTTGTTGCGGACGCTGATCGTTTTTTTGTTCGTTCTCGTTCGATGTGTTGTTAGCTCAGCTTTTTTTTTTATTACAGAGAGCGTTGAGCCCTCTGACCGGGCGCGCTGAGCCACGGCGCCCGGCTAGACCGCTCGGCTACTCCACCGCGGCACCTAAAAGCCCTGTACACAGAATGCAGCACGAGAAATTCATCTACCGAACAAGGAAATTACATAAATAGACTTCATACTGCGACAGTCTCTCAAACCTCTAATTACGCGGTCATTTAAACACCATTTTTGTGCTCTTAAAAAAATCACCTTTTCGGTTTCTCCAGCAGCCGAACGGACGGATGTGGCTGCGAAGTTGTTCCACCTTTCAAAGCCTTTACTCCAAAATGGAGATAACGCACTGGAATAAAAATGAATGCACTTACGAATTGTGGAGTTAACATGTCCCGGAAAAATATGAAGATTGCAAAACATTACGTATCTATTTAACTACTATGTTTGGCTCGACATATATTTGTCAAATATCATTTGTTGAAGAATAAGTATCGCTGAAGATTAATGGAAGCCCACTTTGGAGACACTGTTCGCATAAGCTGCTCCGCATGTCAACCTAACTTTAACAAACTGGCTGAAGACCGCAGATGTAATTCCATGCAGTGATTTTTTTTAAACACAAACACGTACAGTTCATTGTATTTCGTAATTTTTTAGAGAAAATTAAGCAACAAATAGTATGACATAAAAGTTTTCTGGGTGTGGTACCGCGTCATGATGTAAGGCTATTACTTAAATAACCAACGTTTCGGCCAACGTTACAGTGGCCTTCATCTGGGTAACTGGTGTGAGCTGGTTGTTACTACACTTATATTACTTTCATTTAGACATTACGTCATAATTTTTTAAAAATAAGCGATGTTATTGGTGAATGTATTGTGGAAGAGTGGAACTTTATTTTGACGTAATGTCTAAATGAAAGTAATATAAGTGTAGTAACAACCAGTTCACACCAGTTACCCAGATGAAGGCCACTGTAACGTTGGCCGAAACGTTGGTTATTTATGTAATAGCCTTACATCATGACGCGGTACCATACCCAGAAAACTTTTATGTCATCTGACTCTGGCCGCGGAAGCCTACGTAATTATATCAACAAATAGTATGTTTAATGTATGACCTATTACTGGATTTTTCAAGTCTCACTACACATTTTAATACTTTTTGTGAATGAAAATAAATAGCAAAATAGTATAAATTTCACTGGATTATTATACACTTTTATTTAAAATCTTTTGTATTTCATTAAAATTGGTAAAGAATGTGTGATTTTACTTCTGGACTTCGATAAAAATTTTCAGAAGTCTCCGGACTCCATCCAAGATTACTTGCCAACCTCTGCTCTACTGTGTGTCAGAAAAGACATTGAGCTCTGGCGGCTCTTGCTTCCCGTTTCGTATTTTCTGGCCCTTCTCCCAGCAGCAACGACCATTTCGGTTCTAATTTCGCATCTTAGTTTGTTTACGTGTATTCCTTTTCTAATTCCTTTAGATTCCCTTCATGTCACGAGTTGCTACCTTTTCTTCTACGATTTGTTTTACAGCGCATTCTGTCATGATTTTGGCACCAGTAAGTCTCTAGCCATACTGTCACCCTGTAAAATAATTAGGCATATACCTAGAAACTAAATTATCTAGGAAGACCCACACGGAGAAGCTCTGGCAAACGTTTTGCATCTCCTTAGGTAACTGGAGGCGTGTGTGAACACTGAGCTCCTACTTATGGCATACTATGTCTTTTTTCATTCTCATCTACACTTATGGAGTGCTCCTGTGGGAAAACTCCTCTGGTGCAAAAGACGGAGAAAGCCATTAGATGTATTTTTAGTTTGAGTAACTAAACTTCATGCAGACAGTATTTCATTAAACACAGAATAAAGCTCTCCTGCATCCAAACCTAATGTCCTCATGTCTGAATCAGACGTACACTCATACCAAAATACACACAGGAACTTATTGTCCATTCCATGGACTCGTTTAATTAAATTCCAGAATAATTGTTTGCATACTGGAAAAATATCCTGATACAAGAGACAGGTATCAACATAGATTTCAATGGGTAGTGCAGACTTGGCCAAAGTCAAAAACATTCTATTATATTAATGTATTCTTAGATAATGAAGAAAAAGGCGATCTTTTACATTCAGTGTGACTAAGCTAATATACTGTTTAGTACTGTTAACTACCTTATCTGTTATATATTTAAATATTTATTAAAAGTGTCTAAAGCTCGGTATACAATACCTTTGTAAAAATACTTACTTGTGCAAAAATGTTATAATCATTGGTATGTATGTTAATTACGTGTATTACAATGTATAAGTATTCACTGACGATCCCTTGTACAACAGTCACTCATTCAGTAAATAAATCAATACCTTTCTTTGTTTGGGTACTGTACTTATTATTTTTTAGATTATGCAAGACAACCTTATTTCTTAAATATTCACCCATAAATATACCATGTTATTAGAAAAAAGGAGATGGACAGACAGAGAAAGGATAGGAGAAGTACTGATGACTGAAATAAATAAATAATTAAGTAGCTGGGCAATGCCAGGTTTTCAGCAAATCTTCCTCATAATTTGGCGACAGCAGACTTACTAAACATAGCTTGTAGAAACTCATCCACCAAAGAAGACGAAACCAATATTCCAGATTTCGAATTACAAACAGAGGCCAGAATGAGTAACGTTGAAGTAGATATCATCGGAGTATTGAAGCAACTTAAATCACTTAACAAGAACTAGTCTTCTAGTCCGGAGAGTATACCCATTACAGTGCTATCTGATTATGCTGAAAACGTAGCCCCTTACCTAGCAGCCATATACAACCGCTCTCTCAAAGAAGGATCTGAACCAAAAGATTGGAAAATTATACAGGTAAAATCTATATTCTAGAAAGGCAGTAGGAGTAACCCACTAACCTACAAGCCTATTTCATTAGCGTCAATTTGCAGCAGGGTTTTGGAACATATTATGAATTCCTCGGAACAGAATGATCTATTGACCCAAGATTAACATGTATTTAGAAAACATCGTTCATTCGAACTGATGGGTACTATCGACAAGGGTTCGCAAATCGATTCCGTATTTCTTGATTTCCAAAAGGCCTTTGACACCGTACCTCACAAACGGGTTTTAATGAAATTGCGTGGTTACGGTATATCGCCCCAAATTTGCGACTGGATAAGGGATTTCCTGTCAGAGAGGACACAGTTCGTAGTAATCAATGGTAAGGCATCGACTAAAACAGAGGTGATATCGGGCGTTCCACAGGGTAGTGTTATTGGTCCTCTGCTGTTCCTTATTTACGTAAACGATTTAGGGGCAAATGTAAGTAGCTCTCTTTGGTTGTTTGCAGATGATGCCGTCATTTACCGTCTAGTAAAATCATCTGAAGATCAAAACCAACTGCAGAACGATCTGAATAAGATATCAGTATGGTGTAAAAATTGGTAATTGAGTCTAAATAATGAGAAGTGTGAAGTCCACATGAGTACGAAAATAAATCCGTTAAACTTTGTTTACAAGATAAATCAATCAAAAGTGAAGGCCGTAAACTCCACAAAATACCTAGGAATTACTATTACCTCAGACTTAAACTGGAAAGAACACGTAGATAATGTCGTGGGAAAGGCGAACCAGAGACTGCGTTTTATTGGCGGAACCCTTAAAACATGTAACAGAACTACAAAAGAAACTGGACACACTACGATTGTCCGTCCATTTTTGGAGTATTGCTGCCCAGTGGGGGATCCGTATCAGGTGGGTTTGACGGAGGACATCGAAAGAGTCCAAAGAAGGGCAGCTCGTTTCGTATTGTCACGATACAGGGGAGACAGCGTTACGGAAGTGATACAGGATCTGGGATGGGAATCATTACAACAACGGCGCTTATCGCTGCGGCGTGGGGTACTTGCGAAACTCCAATTGCCAACATTCTGCTCTGAATGCGAAAATATATTGTTGACTCCCAATAACGTAGGTAGAAATGACCATCAGAATAAAATACGAGAAATTAGAGCTCTAACAGAGAGATTCAGGTGTTGTTTTCTTCCCGCGCGCTATTCGAGAATGGAATGGGAGATAAATAGTATAACGGTGGTTCGATGAACCCTCTGCCAGGCACTTAAATGTGATTCGAGAGTTTTCTATGTAGATGTAGATACATCCTCTTCCCTTCTTACAAGATCGTCTCAAAGTTCAATTCCTTTGTAGAGCTCCTCGATGTAATCTTTCCATATGAGTTCTCGATATTGGTAGAGCTGTTTTTCTTGTCGCCAAATGTGTCTTTTATTTTTCTGTAGGCAGTATCTACTTTTCTCCTTGTTATACATTCTTATACAGATTTGCATTTGTCTTCTAGCCACTCCTGTTTAGCCATTTGGCACTTCCTGTTCTCATTTCTCAGTCGTCTGTACTCCATTTTGCCTGTACCTTTACTGCATTTTAATATTTTGTCCTTCCATTAATTAAATTTAGTATTTCCTGTGATGTCCAATGATTTTTTTGTAGGTCTTACCTTTCTACCTATTTTGTCCTCTGCTGCCTTCACTATTTCACCTCTCATTGCTACCCATTCCTCTTCTACTGTTTTATTTCCCCTCGTTTCTGACATTTCTTAAATATTCCGCCATAAATATAGCATGTTTTTAGAAAGAAGGAGATGGACACACACACACACACACACACACACACACACACACACAGAGAGAGAGAGAGAGAGAGAGAGAGAGAGAGAGAGAGGAGATACGAGAAGTACTAATGCAAGACTGGAATAAATAAATAAGTAGCCCGGCAACGCCGGGTTTTCAGCAAATATTCCTCATAATTTCGGACCTGTTGATGGGAAACACGCACAAGTTACAGTAGCGGTGTCAAATTTAAAGGCTTGCCCGGAGGAGGCCGAGGCAGCGCAGCCCGGTGAGGACTTTGGACAGACAGAGAGACACAGAGTGTAGGGCTGGTGGAGCGCGCCTGCTGCTGCTGCTGTTGTTAGCAGGAACGCAGCCGCCTGTGGGAGCGAGTATCGACAACACAATAGAGGGCCGGAAGGGAGGGCCGAGCTGCGGTGCACCGCAGACCAGCGGCGGAAAAAAAGTCTGAAAGAGGCAGGAGGCGAAGTGGCTGCTAGCGGTCCAGATTAACTCTCCACCAGCAACAGCGGCAAACTGCACTGAGCAAGGCAATTAGCTGGGGTACACAATATGCGCGTGATGACTAGAGGTGCCTAGTTTTCGCGAAGCGCAAAATTACGAATTTTTTTTCGATATTTTACAATTTTTGTCGGAAGATCAGGAAATCATTGAAATTTACGAAGAATCACGAAATAATCCACGAAATTTTGTGAAATCTCATGACATTTAAATGTACTGGCGGAAATTCGAGACATACGAGGCGCGCCCAGAAAGTAAGTTCCGTTTGGTAATGAAATGAAATTGTACACAGATACAGAAGAAATTTTACATGTGATAACTGATAAGGTATTTTATTCATATATTGACTGCAGTTGCGATTTGAGTGTATGATACAGTACGACACTGTGCTGTCAACTCATTACTTGAGGTTTACATGGCGATTACTTACAAGGAGAACACATGGATATGGCATTTTAGAATTTCTCTATATTTGTGTTACGTCAAGTTCAGAACTTAAATAACAATCAGCCAAAGCAATTCGACGCAACTCAAAAAAATCTCGAAAATATCGACTTTTGGTGTTTTGTATCTACATGTTATTACGAATAATTAAATCAACTGCAGCATCTATCTCTCAGTGTAGCTGAAGAGCCAGCCGCCGAACGCCCGTCTAATAATAAACGAGCTGCCCTTCTCTGAACCTTCTCAATGTCTTCCGTCAGTCCCACCTGGTGAGGGTCCCACACTGGGCAACAGTACTCCAGGAGAGGACGCACAGTACGTTGCATTGTGCATACACCTCCCTTGCGCACACATCACCTCATGCAAAAGTCACCTCATATCACTCTGCACATAAAACACCCCATATATATGTTACCCGAATAGCGATCACCCCTCCATACATCACTCAATGCATATGTCACCCTGTGTATATGTCACTCCGTTCATATGTCACTCCGTGCATATGTCACCCTGTGTATATGTCACTCCGTGCATATGTCACCCGATGTATGTCACGGCATGTACATCTCACCCTGTGTACATATCAGTCTACGCATATGTCACCCCATGTATGTCAAAAAAATGTTCAAATGTTTGTAAAGCCTATGGGACTTAACTACGGGGTCATCAGTCCCTAAAGTTACAAACTACTTATGAACTAACTAAGACTATGGACGGCACAAATATCCATGCCCGAGGGGGGATTCGAACCCCCGACCGTAGTGGCCACGCAGACCGTGACTGGAGCGCCTCAGTCTCCTCAGCCACCGCGGCCAGCCCATGTATGTCACCCCATGCATATGTCACCCATTGTATATGTCGCCCTGTGTATATCACGCATTGTACATGTCACCCTGTGTACATGTGACCCCGTGTATATGTCACCCTGTATATATGTGACGCTGTGTAGATGTGAACCTGTGTACATGTCACTCTGTGCATATGTCATCCCGTGTATATGTGACCCTGTGTACTTGTCACCCTCTGTACTTGTCACACTGTATTCTTGTCACACTGTGTATATGTCACTCCGTGCATATGTCACCCTGTGCGTATGTCACGCTGTGCATCTGTCACTCTGTGCATATGTCACCCTGTGCATCTGTCACTCCGTGCATATGTCATCCTGTACGTATGTCACCCTGTGCATCTGTCACTCCGTGCATATGTCACCCTGTGCGTATGTCACGCTGTGCATCTGTCACTCCGTGCATATGTCACCCTGTGCACCTGTCACTCCGTGCATATGTCATCCTGTATGTATGTCACCCTGTGCATCTGTCACTCCGTGCATATGTCACCCTGTGCGTATGTCACCCCCTGTGCGTATGTCACGCTGTGCATCTGTCACGCTGTGCATCTGTCACTCCGTGCATATGTCACCCTGTGCATCTGTCACTCTGTGCATATGTCATCCTGTACGTATGTCACCCTGTGCATCTGTCACTGTGCATATGTCACCCTGTGCGTATGTCACGCTGTGCATCTGTCACTCCGTGCATATGTCACCCTGTGCATCTGTCACTCCGTGCATATGTCATCCTTTACGTATGTCACCCTGTGCATCTGTCACTCCGTGCATATGTCACCCTGTGCATCTGTCACTCCGTGCATAATATGTGTGAGTGCCTAGTGCGTTCTGTAGCTGCCGTAACACTCGGCAGTAACGGTACACCTGTGCTGTGCGCCAGTAACTCGAGGACTCCCTGAGCCTCCGCTACGTTACTGCGTCCCGCCCGCCCGCCTGCTCTTAGCTCTTGGTTTGGGAAGCCGGCTGGGCCTCGCAGCAGCCTTTTGCAGACTGCACCAGCTGCAGATGCGGCAGCGTCCAGAATCCGCCTCTCTCCGGCGTCCCCAGAACTCGACACGCCAGGCAGTCGCCGCCTGTTCACAGCCGCTGCTGATTACATATTCCGGCCGCACTCTTCGCTTCTGGGCGTAAACAGCGCGGCTGGGCTGGCCGGCGTTTACGGCCGTGGCGTGGCGCCGCTTGATGGACTGCTGTGTCCACCAGGCGGGCACTCACTCACTCCATAAAGGCGGCCCGTGCTAAACGCTGACACCACGACCGCCTCGTCGCTGCGCACCCAGGCACGGAACTCGTCCACCTACCTCTACATGGGATACTCTGCAAACCACATTTAAGTGTCTGGCAGAGCGTTCATCGAACCACCATTACACTATTTATCTCCCATTCCATTCTCGAATAGCGCGCGGGAAGAAACAACACCTGAATCTCTCCGTTCGAGCTCTGATTTCTCGTATTTTATTCTGATCATCATATCTACCTATGTAAGTGGGAGTCAACAGTAATTTTTGCGTTCGGAGAAGAATGTTGGCGATTGCCGTTTCCTAAGTAGCCCACGCCGCAGCGATAAGCGCCGTTGTTCTAATCATTCCCATCCCAGATCCTGTATCATTTCCGTAACGCTATCTCTCCTCTACCGTTCAAATGTTCAAATGTTTGTAAATCTATCAGACCAAACTGCGTGGTCATCAGACCGTAGCCTACAAACTACTTAAACCTAGGTAAACTAACCTCAGGACAAACACACACACACACCCATGCCCCAGGGAGGACTCGAACCTCCACGGCGAACAACCGCGCGCTCCGCAGCGAGACGCTTTAGACTGCCCGGCTACTCCACCGCGGCTCCTGTACCGTAACAATACGAAACGAGCTGCCCTTCTTTGGACTCTTTCGATGTCCTCCGTCAAACCCACCTGATAAGGATCCCACACTGGGCAGCAATACTCCAAAAATGTACGGACAAGCGTAGTGTGTCCAGTTTCTTTTGTAGTTCTGTTACATCTTTTAAGGATTCTGGCAATAAAACGCAGTCTCTGGTTCGCCTTTCTCACGACATTATCTACGTCTTCTTTCCAGTGTACGTCTGAGGTAATACTAATTCCTAGGTATTTTGTGGAGTTTACGGCCTTCATATTAGATTGATTTATCTTGTAAACAAAGTTTAACGGATATCTTTTCGTACTCATGTGGACGACTTGACACTTCTTATTATTTAGAGTCAATTGCCAATTTTTACACCATAGTGATATCTTATTCAGATCGTTCTGCAATTGGTTTTGATCTTCAGTTGATTTCACTAGATGGTAAATGACGGCGTCATCTGCAAACAACCTAACAGAAAATAAGGAACAACAGAGGACCAATAACAGTACCCTGTGCAACGCCCGATATCACCTCTGTTTTAGTCGATGCCTTGCCATCCACATGCCGACCGAGGATCCACTGCTAATCGTGACCAAAGCACTACACAGGGCTGGCACAGGAGAACATCGACACCGCAGGAAACGTCTGCTGGAAGCTACGGCTATTTGCTATGGTGTCGTCGCTGAATAACTGTAGTGAGATGCAGTCTGAACTCGTTGGTAACCGATTTTGAACAAATATTGCATGGACGTTCTATAATGAAAATAAAGAGAGACACATTCTGGCAGATCGCTAGACACTCCCTAGTTTAAAGAAAATCAAAGTCCATGTTCATGACGTACAATTGCATTTTCAATGCTATACACAGAGAGAGCGTCTAAAAACAAACAGGTTGTATTAATACAACATCAGTACCGAAAGAATAACGTTTGTAAGGAAGCGATCTACCCGAAGGACATGAAATATATATACAGGGTGTTTCACTAAGTGAGTTTGCCTCTGTATCTTATAAAATATTAGGTGACGGGAAATTTTAATGCGGTAGGTCAACACAAGAAATGTTACACTTTCTGCGGAGCTATGAACATAGTTTATTGTATCATTTTCCAAATAGTTACACCACAAAGATATAATTTTTTTAATGTAACAATAGTTTTTTCTATCGTGCATTGGATTCGTTGAAACCAGCTGCGTCCAAATCAATTTAAACTACATCCCTATCACTGTTAGTTTGGGAGCTACAACCCTTCAAAGTTTAGGGGGCGGAGGCTACGACAACGTATCTGACTGGCTGGTGGTTATGAGACAGTAGGCCGTGCCCCAGGGGATAGCCACTCGGCCAGTCAGCTACGCTATCGCAGCCTCCGCCCCCGGAACTTTGAAGGGTTGTAGCTCCCAAACTAACAGTGATAGGAATGTAGTTTAAATTGATTTGGACGCAGCTGGTTTCAACGAATCCAATACATGATAGAAAAAACTATTGCTCCATTAAAAAATTATATCTTTGTGGTGTAACTCTTTGGAAAATGATACAATAAACTATGTTGATAGCTCCGCAGGAAGTGTAACATTTCTTGTGTTGACCTACCGCATTAAAATTTCCCGTCACCAATTATTTTATAAGTTACAGAGGCAAACACACTTAGTGAAACACCCTGTATATATACTAGATGACCGGGTGAACTTCGTATCACTTACCTTTTAATATAAACCATATTCTTTATCGTAATATATGCTGCGGGCCCAATAGAGAATAAACTATAAACCATATTAATTTGAATCATATGTATTTTAGACCCAGTAGCTTTATAAAGGCATCATCAGATAGTGTAAGTATCGGCTCGATAGATGGCGGAAAGAGTGGGAAAATCACGCACACATGTCCAGGATAATGTTCATGTCACATTCGTGGAAGTTCAGGGAAACCGAGAATAAGGTTTGAGTGAATTAAAAGTTTGGAATAGTTGGCCAGAAAGTAATTAACAAGTCAAAGATTAAATAGCTTTTCCAGAGAGTAATTACTTCAAATCAAAAACATGTCTCGAATTACACACTTCCTAAAGTATCTTATCCGGTGCTTCAGCGCTAAAGCTATCTCCACACCACATTTAATCACAATAGCATACCTGCCAACCTTCACAATGTAAAAATCAGGAGATCCAGTTTAGAAAATCGGGGGATTCTACAAAAAAATCAGGAGATACGTTCTATCAAAAACTGCGGTGCACTTTACTATAAACCTTAAGATAACTGATTTTAGTCTTTTCGTATAATCTCATAATGCTACATAATAGCTAAAAAAAAAAAAAAAAAAAAAAAAAAAAAAAAAAAAAAAAAAAAAAAAAAAAAAAATGCTTTAACCCAATTGTTGATTAAATCCTTATATTTTGTAGCCAGTCCAAGTAAAGTGTTTGATTATTTTGATAAAAAAAAATGTTCACAGCTGTATATTTGTGCTATACTGCTACCAGGGAACATGTTACGGAACAAATGACCTACATATAGTCATCGTATTTAATTGGTAAACAGTACTCTATAATAAACAATGTAAATAAGTACTCTACATGTATGACATGATCACTTTCACTTTTTTCAGCAATTTCAGTCTTTTATTGTTACTCACACACTTTTCATTTTCTCTGAACGTATTTTGGTACATTGCGTTTTTCACCATGTGATGTGGAAATATCACACCGAGAAAGAGTACAAAATAGAAAAAATGTTCCGAAAACTGTTTAAAAATTGATTATATTTCTTGCCATACTGGAACACATACCACCGAATTGAAATCCCGTAATCACGTGAAATGGCTGTTTATACGAAAGTTGCCTGTTTTCTGCAATTCGCGTATGAAACTGATGCCCCTAACTATCCACTCAAAAGGTTACCAGCGATTAAAAAACCACTGAAGTGATTTCACTTACGTGCACTGACTAAACATCACATTCAAAAACAGCACAACATTGAATCACTACATGTGTATTTGCAAATACGAGGAAAGAGCAGAAACAATCCTTATATAAGTCAAGAGCAACTCCTAATTTCTATGAGTTTCGATATGTATTTATTTTGAACTGAAATAAACACAGGACTTTTGACCTTTGGGGGAAAATCGAATCTTGGGTTTCAGGACAAAAGCTAGAAATCGGGAGAAATAATGGCAAAAGCAGGAGGCGGGAGAAAAAGTGAAAAATCAGCAGACTCCCGCCTAAATCGGGAGAGTTGGCAGGTATGCAATAGATTCAGTGATTTATGTAATGATATATAGCCAAATCGATTCAGCCGTTGTCGAGTTTTTGCAAGACTAACGAACAATTCATTTTTATATTTGACGCTTCATATACAGTGTCAGATCGTGTAAAGCGAATTTTACTCTTTCAAAGTATATTTCTGAACATACCCAATACAACAAAGTCATTATTTTACATGTTTTAAATCTAAATTTTTCTCGCAATTTTTCCATATTTCATCACCGTTTAAACCTTCCCTGAACTTCCGCGAATGTGACATGAACATTATCCTGGACATGTGTCCGTAATTTGCCCACTCTTTCCGCCCAATATCGAGCCGATACTTGGACTATCTCATGATGCCTTTATAAAGCTACTGGGTCTAAAACACATATGATTTAAATTAATATGGTTTACATTAAGAGGTAAGTGATACGAAGTTCACCGGGTCATCTAGTCAACTCGGCAATGCTTCGCAATTGCTAATATGTATGTACTCTTGCTTTGAACGTCAAATGTGCAACATTTTATCGAAATCGTACGCATAATATTGATATCCCAAAGAAAAGAGCTCTTTCAGTTTTCAACAAATTTTCCTATTTTCTGGCCAGCTATTCCAAACTTTTACTTCATTCAAACCTTCCTCTCGTTCTGAACGTCGAATGTGCAAAATTTTATCGCAATCAGATGAATGGTAATGTTATTTCATAGAAAAATCTATTTCTATTTTTTTCTGAATTTTCCGGGAAACTTTTACAAATTTTTATTTTTTAATCACGTTACTCTTGCGTTGAAAGTCAAATATGCAAAATTTTAACGCAATCACACGAATGATATTGATATCCCATTGAAAAAAGCTCTTTCAGTTTCCCGCGAGTTTTCAAATTTTCTGGGTAATTTTTCCAAATTTTTAGTTCATAAGGACGCTCACCTTTCGTTGAACGTCAAATAACTTTTTTTCGTAATCGGATGAACGGTTCTCAACTTATAGTGTTGAGTACATTTAGAAACACATTGAAAAAGGAACTTGGTTCGAATTTAACTGTCCCTATTCTGTTTACTGAAAACTTTTGCAAGACCATAATGAGCAAAACATTAAAAAACGCACTTTCAATTTTTCTCAAATTTTCCAATTTTTCATTAGATTTTCCAAAAAAAATTTTCATTCAAACCTTGTCCTGTCAAGCCGTACTCAAGTGATGTCTTACAACTATGTGACAATTGATTTTTATTCATAGAAAAAAATCGGTTTCGTTTCTTCCTAAATTTTCCTACTTTCCGAGCGACTTTTCCAAATTTTTATTTGAGTCGAACCTTCCTCTTGCTTTCAACATGAAATGTACAAAATTTTACCGCAATAGGACGAACGGTATTGACAGATCACTAGAAAAAGCTGTTTCAGTTTTTCCCGGTTTTCCTCTTTTCCGGACAACGTTTCCATATTTTTTTCACCGTTTAAACCTTCCCTGGACTTACACGAATATTTCGAGACTAAAATTAGCCAAATCGGTTCAGCCGTTCTCGAGTCTTAGCGAGACTAACGCACAGCAATTCATTTATATATAACATGGCTGCGTTTCTTCAGGCCCAAGAGGCGTCGTCAGAGCTCACCGGAATGTTGCTCGTGTAAAACGGGCTCAAGAAACAACTCCCACCCGACCCGGTCAGTGATGCCAAAAGAAAATTTCGAGGTCGGGGCGTGTTACTTGCAGCAAAGTCTGTGCACCGACACTGTAATTCAATCAACATTTCACGCAGTTGGTGATTTACGGTGTTTGTTTCTTGCGATTAGTATGCCTGTATGTGTGAATCGGTATCCCGTCCCAGCTACTGCCAGGCCAGGATGGCTCTGTCCTGCCACCATTTCTCCTCCTCATCGCCAGCCCACACCTGTTCTTCCCACACATGCTCTCACTCGTCTTTTCCATCGTCTCCTTCACCTCCTCTGGGTGTTTTCCCATCCATCTTTATGTAGTCTCTGCCCAAACATTCTCTTAACATGCCTCTCCCATCTTAATCTCTTTTTCTTTTCGATGTCCTCTCTCATATTTTCATGTTTAAGATCCTTTCTAATATGCACATTCCTTCCTCTGTTCCATTCTCGTTTTCCATTTCAGTGCTCTGAGAAATTTCATTTCCACTTCTTGCAGTCTGCTCCAGTGCATTTCTGCCTCTGTTCATGTTTCTCCTCCATAGGTGACAACAGGGAGGTAATAATTCTTGTATCATAAGGAGATTTGCTTTTTCTCGAATTTCCTTATCCTATCCGTTTAATTGTTTGATAAAAAAAGTCGTCTCTCTTCTGTAAACTCCTATCAACAACATTCGTTATCCTTCCATCGCTACAAGTTTCACTCCTTAAATAAGTGAAACTGCTTACCGCTTTGAGGGGTCCTGAATTCAATATTCCCTTTGATTACTTCAGTCTTTATTTATTTTTAAGCCATACCGTTTTCATGATTTCCTTCCATGCTTCAAGTCGTAACAGCACCTCTACCTCTGTATCACCCCGTATTACCATATCATCTGGGTACCTTTACCTGCCTTATTCATTCCCTCCATCACAACATTAAGAAGTGCAGGAGTCAGAATACCTCCTTGTTTAAGGCCTTGGTTATTTTCGAAGTATTCAGAGTTCCCCAGTGATGTTCTAATTCTACAACTGTGACCTCTATACATTGTCTTTTATTTCAGTAATGTATCCATCCTCTTTACCTAACTTCTTTATCTCTTCACAGAGTGTTTCCCTGTTAACAGTCATACGCCTCTTCAGTGTCTACTATGAAAACCATTTCCATCCTTCTGTTACACTCCCGACTTTTTTCCATCAGTTGACGGACAGAACATATCCGGTCAATCGTGCTTCTTCCTTTTTGAAACCCATGCTGTTCCTCGCTCAGCTCATTTCTGTCTTTTTTTTATACGATTTAGTACAATTGTATCAAAAATCTTGGCTGTATGACTCGTGTTATTTCTCTGTAGTTTTTAATTCTATTATTTCCTTTTTTCACGGTGGGAACGTGTACTCTTCTCCAATCACCAGGTATTCAACTATTTCTTCTCTCATAATCATCTGCGTTAAAAACTGGAGCATCTCAAAGTTGTCTTCAAACAGAATGGGCACACTGCTCAACAAATCTGTCGTGTGTTTCAGTTTGGTCCAAAAATGTTGAAATGTTTGTTAAGATTATAGGGCTTAACTACGGGATCATTAGTCTCTAAAGTTAGAAACTACTCATCAACTACCTTACACTAAGGACGGCACAAATATCCATGCTCGAGGGGGGATTCGAACCCCCGACCGTAGTGGCCGTGCAGACCGTGACTGAAGCGCCTCAGTCCCCTCGGCCACCGCGGCCGGCAAAGGTAAACCATTAGAGGACAATTACAAGTCTATTGCCTTTTTGTCTTTCGTCGGGAATATTTCCTCGAAAATATCCAGAATTTTAAGAAGATTTGGCATTAAAAGTGTTTTTACGCCCCCACCTTTGACTAGGGTCAGTCAAAGATGATTTAGGACTGAGGAAACCCGGTGTTCATAGAATTCCCTGTTATTGTGGTAAAACTTACATCGGCCAAACGATCCGCACAGTTCAGGATCACCACCGTCATACTCGTTTACTTCAACCTGAAAAGTCGGCTGTTGCTGAACATTGTCTGACTGAGGGACACAAGATGTTATACGATGAAACTAAACTGATTGCTCCTGCTTCCCGCTACTGGGAATGTGTTTTTAAAGAAACCACGGAAATTCGTATGGCCGATAATATTATTAATAGAGTCAAGGGCTTCCATCTAAGTAAAACTTGGAACCCATCTTATCTGATACTAAGCAACAACGGTCTTCATCTCGACCTGCTGTTTCTTTTAACTAGTATTGTTTTGCCGATTTTCTCCACCGGCGCGCTACTAGTTCTATTGCGCCTAGAGGGCCTCTACTTTGGTTTGGGTCGTCAGCAGTTGACAAAGGGGCCGCTGTTTCTGTTCTGCCTCAGTTTCCAGCGAATAGGTGTAATCGGCGCACTCACCTGAAGATGGCAGCCAGTTGGTCTGCCGAAATATCGTGTTTAGTTGACGGTGGTATCCGGCTGCAAATTCGAGAAGAATATTGTCAATTATTACGCCGTGAAAGTCTCCGCAACCACCCACTTCTTCTCTCTCTTGACAATACTCTATCCAGCCATTGCATTCCCGCCGGTCCCGCTGCTGTTATCATGTGCACTGATACTTCATCAGGTCCAAGGACTCCCCCCCCCCCTTTCGGTCTGGGGTTCGAATCCCCCCTCGGGCATGGATATTTGTGCCGTCCTAGTTCGTAAGTAGTTCAAAAGTAGTTTGTAAGTTTAGGGACGGATGACCCCGTGGTTAAGTCCCATAAACTATACAAACATTTGAACATTCCCCCCCCCCCCCTCCTTTTATCTTCTTCACGGGCATTTCCACTTCTCGCCATGCCATTTGTCCTAATCTTTGTAGTACTGCAATAAGTCCGAATCACCTCAATTGGGTACTTAACGATAACAGTCGACCAGTTGGAAGGCTCGAAGCCGGTAGAAATGTCGCTACTGTGGTTTACAGTAATAGGAGTGACCGAAAAGTGTCATCTCGCGATGAGAAAAGCCCGCTGTTGGTCGAAGCGCTACGAGAAACTGCGCCCGTGGTCGTAGATGGAGGTTCACATCGCAAGAGTGACGGAAAGAAACACTCGTAGGCAGTTTCTAGCACCAGCGGTCTGGTATACTGCCGCACCTCTATTGATTGTGAGCTCAAACGCAGTTGCCAAAGCGTGGAGTTGCGAAATAAATAGCGAATTCTCGCTGTCGGTGACAGGCCGTCATTCACATCGCGATGCACGCCGATGCTGCGATTAAACAGAATAATACCAGTCGCGGGTTTGTTCCGGCGCATTTTTCTGATGACTTACTGATAGCTGCCGGCCGGCTGTGCACGACAGGGTTGCCAACACGCGTCAGTCCTAGTGGGACGAAGCTGGTATGTCATGCCCTGACGATAACTGAAAACAATATCAGTACAGTAGAGTGTCGGTTATCCGACCTAAACCGGCCGCGGCAAGGTCGGATAACACGGAAAATAATAAAAAAATAAAATAGTTTCAAAAATTTATTTGACCACACAAAACGTATTAGGCAGTGGCGTAACTAGGATTTGGCTTTGGGGGGGGGGGGGGGGGAATAGATCTGCTTGACGATCATTATTTTGATGTGATTGTCTAAAAGAAAAAGTTTAATACAGGTTTGAAATTATGTTTAAAGTTTGCTGCAAGTCGCCAAGTACTGTCATTCTCATACAGTGTATTTATAAAGTCTCGTCGCATTATGTGGCAGTTTTTTGCGATTCATATTGTTCATCATGTTATATCTCTTGAACCATGTGTCGTATGTGGTTCGTACTCCTATATCAATTGTTATCTTACGTAAGGAATATGTGTACCAAGTTTGGTTGAATTCGGTCCAGTGGTTTAGGATGAAATGTGCATCATTGTTGTTTGACGCAGCAGTTTTTCGCGCATCTCATTGTTTATGACGTCATATCTCCTTACGTATGTGTCGTAGGTGATTCTTGCCCCGACAGCGATTGTTGCCTGATATTAAGAAACGTGTGTACGAAATTTGGTTGAAATCGGTCCAGTAGTTTAGGAGGAGATGTGGAACATACATACATACATACACATATATAGCCTATTTTATAAGATGTAAGATGAAGATCGTAAACAGCATCGTTCCGGTATACTATAATAAAAATGTTTCAAATAATAGTACTACATTTTCCTCTGTATTGTCACAGCTGGAAAATATCCTGCGCGGTAGACGTCAACTGACAGCATTTTGCAGCTAACGTTAGTGGAAGTGGAAAATCAGGTAGCACATCAGCTGCTAATGACGGCTACTCATTCGATTACACAATGGCAGCTCATTCGCATCCGCTGTTGGAGCAGATCAGATCGGAAATGTTTTCCCTCCACCGCCACTACTAATTACGCCATGTTTGATTTATTTACTTTCGTGCTTGGCAGTACATTTCCGTAATTGGAATTTGGCTGGATTAATTCGTTACGTCAACTACGTACGGTAGGATGGTTTCGGACTGAATCATTCTCTACAGAGAGACGTAACTAATTTCCAAAAAAAAAAAAAAAAAAAAAAAAAAAAAAAAAAAAAAAAAAAAAAAAAAAAAAAAAAAAAAAAAAAGGGGGGGGGGGGGAATTGTGATGGCGTGTAAAATTATATATCGAGTCACTAACAGGCTTTCGGCTTCTCTAGCCATAATCAGGTAACAACTAAATATCGCTAACACTTGTTCATCGATGTGAGACTTACAAAGATGTTATTATCACCGAAGATACAAACTGACTTTTAATATAAATTTGTATGGAATGTGTTACAGTATTATATCACTGAATTATATTTACTAAAATACTAGCTTCAACCCGCGGCTCCGCTCGCGTGTTGGTTGATTATGATAGATAGGGTAAGGTGGTACAATTTCGGTATAGGTACAATTCCGGTCAACGTAAATTTTCGCGCTATTTTTCTGTCTCGTAGTGTCTCGTTGTGTCGCGATGTAGAGTAGCAGGTTTCTACAGCTCCTCCTGTCTTTTCCAAGAACACACCGCTTTGCGGTAGGGAGATATAAATTTTTTCCCTTTAAAGAGGTAAGTGAAGCTACTTAGTCTAACGCGCTCTTAGAAATCATCTAGTTAAGGGTGACTGGATTCGCTGCCAAAAATGCAATGTTTGGTACCACGAAGTATGCGTTGGTGAGTGACAGAAAAAGTGCTTTTTATGTGGAAGATGCCCGTAATCGAAATTGTACGAGGAAGTGATCACAATTTTACCTAGTGTGGTACACATTCGATCGATTTTTCTCAATTCCGTAACCTTTTTTTTGTGTTTATACCAACATTTGTAACTGTATAATATTTGTGTTACATTCTCATGAAACATCCAAGAACAAGCGCCGTAGTTAAAATTATTCCTTTTCTCAATTTATTTCCAGTTATAATAACATTTGTCCGAAATGATCGAAATTGTACCACCTTACCCTAGGTACAATTCAGATCAACATAATTTGTCAGTCTCGTAGTGTCTCGTTGCTTGGCGTTGTAGTGTAGCAGGTTTCTGCAGCTCCTCCTGTCTTTTCCCAGAATACATCACTTTCCGCTACGTAGAAATAATTTTTTTTTTTTTCTGTTAAGAGGCACGTGCAGCAACTTCGTCGAACGCGCTCTTATAAATTTTATAGTTTCCATGCGCTTGCAAATTTTATGTTATTACAATGTTTGGTACTACGAAGTATGCGTTGGTGCACGAGGGAACAAGTGCTTTTTATGTGGAAGAAGCCAGTGATAAAAATTTTACGAGGAAGTGATCATAAAAATGTTCAAATGTTTGTACAGCTTATGGGACTTAACTACGGGGTCATCAGTCCCTAAACTTACAAACTACTTATGAACTACTTACGAACTAGGAAGGCACAAATATCCATGCCCGAGGGGGATTCGAACCCCCCGACCGTAGTGGCCGTGCAGACCGTGACTGGAGCGCCTCAGTCCCCTCGGCCACCGCGGCCGGCGAAGTGATCATAATTGTACCTAGTGTGGTACATTTTCGATCGATTATTCACAGTTCTGTAACCTTTTTTTATGTGTTTACACTAACCTTTCTAATGGTCTAATATTTGTGTTACACATTCGTTTAACATCCAAGAACAAGTGCCATAGTTAAAATTATTTCTTTTCACAACATATTTCCAGTAACAACAACATTTCTCCGAAATGATCGAAATTGTACCACCTTACCCTACATACGTGAAGAAGAACTGAATATAAAGTTCAAATATATTAGACGGCTCTCAAAGAAGTGTGATAATATAGTACGATACACAATAATTAAAGTAGGCCAAATGGGTTAAAAATTTAATACAGTACAAATCAAAATTATACTGAATAGATATTTGCTTACGTCCAACATTGTATTCGTGGAAGACTTCATTGAACTACAAAAACATATTTGTGTAAATAAATTAGTAACTCTATTTTGTTTGCCTGCTGTACGTAGTTTCTTAAGAACCAAAACTTCGGCAGACGATGTTTCCTACAGCTGCTGTACATCCGCTTCATCTTCTTTTTCGTTTACCATATAAACTATCTCTTCATGTATCACTTCAAATTTTTCACCTTGGAAAATCCATTCATTTACGTCATCTTCTGTGACGTCATCACATACGTAAATCTTTCGAAACAATGAAATCGGGGACTATTTTCGGGCTTGGTCTCCTACTGTACATTTTCATCATCTGGAGAATTTTGTTAATTTTCCTGTAGCAAAATTTTCCAGGAATTTACAGTTGTATTTGCTCAAACACTCTCCCAAATTTTGGCCACGTCATAAGCAACGCCTTTCAAATTAATTCTGCGCAACTTCTCTAAATGTCATCTTCCTCGTCCATAGTACTAATTAAAGAGGAATGCAAGTTCTTCTGGTAGTTTTTCTTCAGTGTCTCTAAGGTCCCTGGGTCCAAAGGCTGACATAAGGATGTGACATTTGGAGGCAAAAACATGGCCTCTATATCGTGATCTTGAACTTCATTAGAATGACAAGAGGCATTGTCTAGAAGCAACAGTACTTTGGGAGGCAAGTTGTTGGCTTTAAAAGACTTTTCAGGTTGTGGCACGAAGTCGTTAAAAACTATTCTTTAAAAATTTCTAAGTTCATCGATTTTTGTGTACAGTCCTGTGGCGGTGAAGGGGTCGGATAATCGAGACTCGACTGTATATGCTTTGTGCGGCTTCACAATTACATACCGCAGCGTGGCGCGAAAGATTTTGAACTGAAGCCATCTTCAAAGAAAAGGCGATGGCGGTCATTGGTGTCTTCAGTGCAAGCACACTCCATGCTCTAGCTCATCTTCATCGTTACTCTATAAATAACACTCACATGCCTAGCAGAGGGTTCGTCCATCCAATTTCACACGAATTACCTGCAGTACCATGGTTGAACAGTGCACGGAGAGGAAGAACAGGTACATATGTTGTGATTTTTGAGTTTCTCCCGGCGTATTTGATAATCAAAATATCCACGGGTGTACTGCCAGTCTATAGTGTCCAACGGGCACAATATTTCGGTGATCATACATGTCGCCTTCATCAGGTGAACTGACGAAGAATGGAGGAGGACGAGGAATGAGGAAATTTACCTTCTGATGCGACAGCCGAATATCTTACAGCAGAGAAAGAGAATACAGTGGGTGGGTCAGATGGAAGAGAGACGAAGATGGCACTAGAACGGAAACCAAACACCAAACCCCCACCACCGCTGGAGACTGAAGCCACTTGGGGCAAAAAGTTCAAATGTTCAAATGTTTGTGTAGCTTATGCGACTTAACTACGCCGGCCGCGGTGGCCGAGGGGACTGAGGCGCTTCAGTCACGCTCTGCACGGCCACTGCGGTCGGCGGTTCGAATCCCCCCTCGGGCATGGGTATTTGTGCCGTCCTTAGAATTAGCTTGTTCATAAGTAGTTTGTAAGTTTAGGGACTGATGACCCCGTAGTTAAGTCCCATAAGCTCTACAAACATTTGAACATTTGAACGTAACTACGGAGTCATCAGTCCCTAAACCTACAAACTACTTATGAACTAGCTAACACCAAGGACGGCACAAAAATCCATACCCGAGGGGGGATCAAAGCCCCGACCGCAGTGGCCGTGCAAATCGTGACTGGAGCGCCTCAGTCCCCTCGGCCACCGCGGCCGGCCATCTGGAGGAACGGGGCACAAAAAGGAGTAAATGGAGGCAGTTTTTAAAAGCAGTGCTTGGTCTGCAGAGCCCTTGGTCGCTGGATAGTTTTTATTTCTTATTTTTTTTTTTTTTTTCTTACGGATTTATGGGCGCTGTACAGAATGCCTGGTGTCAGTTCCCTGCAGAACTACTTCAGACATCAGTCGTGCTGCGTCATGATATTAGGCGGGAGTAGCAGTTTGTTTGGGTCTCCTTCAGTACGTTTTGTCCACAGCCTGCACCACACTGTGGATTATGTTGGGACGCCGCCGGTCGAACGTAACGGCGAGCGGTTGTTTGGCAGTGTCGCCAACCTCGCGGCCGCCGAGATTAGGGGATTGTGCAGCAGGCTTTGTGATGGAAATGCGGCCGCAGATCAGCCGCCATGTTGGACAACAGCGGCTAAGCGGCCCTCTGTCCGCCGACACTGTGCAAACACCTGCCGTGTAAGTAACAGCCAAGCAAATCCTCCAGCACTTGTTACCTCGTCTGCGCTAGGCAAGCTTCCATGCTGCACTACGTCACAAGCCACTGTACAAAGCGGACAACTTTTTTAAAATCACAATGCGGGGTGTTTCGCATATGTATATGGGCGCTATAAAACACGTGTATTCTGTCTGCCGGCAGAAGCCCCTGCTAGCCGGCAGAAGCCCCTGCTAGGCAGACTTCACTCACAACATTTCTGAAAGCTGGGAGGCATACACGACTCCATTACGCGACCCAGGAATCAAAACAAGCGACAAGGAAATCAAAACAAAGACAGAATTATCTAGATGCTGACTTAGACCTTTTCTTCCAGATGTCGCCCAACCACGACCAACAGGATTCCTACGCCAGGCCGTTGTCCGGCTATACAAGCGCAGTCGGCTGATTCGCCGGCAGTTCCTGTATTAAGCACTTTTTAAACAATGAACGAAAGTGAACAAGAGATAATAGTCTACTTCAAATGTTCAAATGTTTGTAGAACTAAACTTACAAACTACTTATGAACTACTTACGAACTAGGACGTCACAAATATTCATGCCCGAGGGGGGATTCGAACCCCAGACCGTCACTGGAGCGCCTCAGTCCCCTCGGCCACCGCGGCCGACGTTTTACTATATCCCAGGTTTCTTTTGCATTGCATTTCTGCTTCTTCGCAAAAATCTATAAGAGCTTCAACACGCATTGTGTTTATATAAAAGTTCGAATAAATCTTCGTAACAATAAAGGGTGTTACAAAAAGGTACGGCCAAACTTTCAGGAAACATTCCTCACACACAAAGAAAGAAAATATGTTATGTGGACATGTGTCCGGAAACGTTTAATTTCCATGTTGGAGCTCATTTCATTACTTCGCTTCAAATCACATTAATCATGTAATGGAAACACACAGCAACAGAACGTACCAGCGTTTCTTCAAACACTTCGTTACAGGGAATGTTCAAAATGTCCTCCGTTAGCGAGGATACACGCATCCACCCTCCGTCGCACGGAATCCCTGATGCGCTGATGCAGCCCTGGAGAATGGCGTATTGTATCACAGCCGTCCACAATACGAGCACGAAGAGTCTCTACATTTGGTACCGGGGTTGCGTAGACAAGAGCTTTCAAATGCCCCCATAAATGAAAGTCAAGAGGGTTGAGGTCAGGAGAGCGTGGAGGCCATGGAATTGGTCCGCCTCTACCAATCCATCGGTCACCGAATCTGTTGTTGAGAACCGTACGGACACGTCGACTGAAATGTGCAGGAGCTCCATCGTGCATGAACCACACGTTGTGTCGTACTTGTAAAGGCACATGTTCTAGCACCGCAGGTGCAGTATCCCGTATGAATTCATGATAACATGCTCCAGTGAGCGTAGGTGGAAGAACATGAGGCCCAATCAAGACATAAACGACGATTCCTGCCCAAACGTTCACAGATGTTGATGACGTGATTGAACAATTGCGTGCAGATTCTCGTAAGCCCATACATGCTGATTGTGAAAATTTACAATTTGATCACCTTGGAATAAAGCCTCATCCGTAAATAGTGAATTGAGCTCTAACATGGAAATTGAGCGTTTCCGGACACATGTCCACTTAACATATTTTCTTTCTTTGTGTTTGAGGAATGTTTCCTGAAAGTTTGGCCGTACCTTTTTGTAACACCCTGTATAAAAGTTCGAATAAATCTTCGTAACAATATATCCGACATACACTGGTAACATATCTGCTGATGTTTGTGTAGTGCGCTGCGCACTGAAATGTCTCAGCGTGTAAGCTGAAAACTCTGTGCAAATAGAACCGTATACACTCACAAAAAGGACACTGTTGTCTGCACGGCTACTACGGTCGGGGGCATGGATATTTGTGCCGTCCTTAGGATAAGCTAATTGATAAGTAATTTGTAAGTTTAGGGACTGATGGCCCCGTAGTTAAGTCCCATAATCTATACAAACATTTGCACATTTGACACTGTTAAAAAGGTTTATAACTCGGTTTAAAACTAATAGCTTCTTCTATCTACACTGCACTCATAAATGTTCTTCAGAAGACAAACAACTTTTATTTAAACACAAATAGTACACAAATCAAAATTATCTTCATTGTTTGGTCTTCCTTTCAACCAGTCACACTGAGATCGTTAATCTTCTATATCTACATCTATCTACATGCGATACTCTGCAAATCACATTTAAGTGTCTGGCAGAGGGTTCATACTATTTATCTCCCATTCCATTCTCGAATAGCGTGCGGGAACAAAGAACACCTGAATCTCTCCGTTCGAGCTCTGATTTCTCGTATTTTATTCTGCTAATCATTTCTACCTATCTAAATGGGCGTCAACAACATATTTTCGCATTCGAGGGAGAATGTTGGCGACTGGAGTTTCGTAAGTAGCCCACGCCGCAGCGATAAGCGCCGTTGTTGTAATGATTCCCATTCCAGATCCTGTATCATTTCCGTAACGCTGTCTCCCCTGTATCGTGACAATACGAAACGAGCTGCCCTTCTTTGGACTCTTTCGATGTCCTCCGTCAAATCCACATGATAAGGATCCGACACTGGGAAACAATACTCCAAAAATGGACGGACAAGAGTAGTGTATGCAGTTTCTTTAGTAGTTCTGTTGCATCTTTGAAGGGTTCTGCCAATAAAACGCAGTCTATAGTTCGCCTTTCCCACGATTTTATCTACGTGTTCTTTCCAATTTAAGTCTGAAGTAATAGTAATTGCTGGGTATTTTGTGGAGTTTACGGCCTTCAGTTTTGATTGATTTATCTTGTAAACAAAGATTAACGGATTTCTTTTCGTACTCATGTGGACGACTTCACACTTCTCATTATTTCGAGTCAATTGCCAATTTTTACACCATAGTGATATCTTATTCAGATCGTTCTGCATATTGAATATGACATCAGGTAACCGCTAACAGAATTAGTGCAACTAACAAAGTAAAATATTCCTTGCTAGTTTAGCTCACGTAGCATAGCTTTTGAATGTAGATATCCCGCTACATAGCAATACTCTTACTCGCTGACTCCATTATCACAGTATTCAAATGATCTTCAAACCGTTAGACTGACGAAATACATCTGCCACTTATTCACTGGTTCTATCATTTCAGCATATAAACATTATAACAACACACACAGATCGTGTACCGGTGTATCGGTGTACCTATATATAATATAGTTTACGTCACAGCGATAATTAAGTCACACCATGACAGAAAAAATTCAGGGTTTTATTTTATTACGCTTCTTATAATACCTATATATGATCATTTGTGTTAAATTGAGACATTTGAAATATTTTGGGAGTATAATTAGTCTTAATCATAAAAAATAGTTAATATAAGTTGCACTTCCTGGAATTTTACAATTTCCTTTGTAAGTGTCACGATTTTTATTTATTCACTGGGCGTAAAACCGTTTCTTCTTTCCTAACGATGGTGATGCAAAACCTTTTTCTGGCGCATGTAGCCTACTTTATACAGCTTTAAGACGGGCACGCAACTTACATTATGTACAACATAAACTTGTAGACTGTCACTTAATTTATATGTCAAACGAGGGGTCGTCCGCGGTGGCCGAGGGGACTGAGGCGCTCCAGTCACGGTCTGCACGGCCACTACGGCCGGAGGTTCGAATCCCCCCTCGGGCATGGATATTTGTGCCGTCCTTAGTCTTAGCTAGTTCTTAAGTAGTTTGTAAGCTTAGGAACTGATGACCCCGTAGTTAAGTCCCATATGCTGTACAATTTCAAAAGAGGGGATGTTACTTATGGTGCATGGCGTATTTTCCGGGACACTTTACGCAAAGAAGGGTTAAATTTGGTTACTCGATTAGGATGTTATGACGGTGAACTGTCTTCTGCAAGAAGAAACGTTATTCCTCGTTGGTTCCCTTAACCAACACCTAATTTTAGAAAGGCGAAATGGCGGCTAGAGGTGACCCAAATGAAACAGCATTGTGTAACTTACAGTTCCAGAGTGGCTGCATTATATTGCACGCAGCTATCAGACACTGGCGTCTCTTACCTGAAACCGAATAAACAGGGCCGACATGTAGACTCGCATACTGGTGAAGACACCATGCGCACTATTTACACCGACCAAAACAATTGGGAGATCAGTTCAGATATGTGGATTCAGGAGTATTGTCATCGGGAGAATGAACTAAAATGGTTCGACGTCTTCCAGTAGGTTCTACCAGTCTAATCGCGACACTCGCTGCTGTGAAATCTGTTACCGTCTGAGATACATCCTATACATATAATAAATGCGAAAGTTTGTATGTTTGTTACCGCATCACGCTAAAACTGCAGCACTGTTTTAGATGAAATTTCATATAGAGATTTCTTATGTCTTGGATTAGGACATAGGCTACTTTTCAAAATGTTTATTACAAGTTATTTATTTAAAATATATCCATAGAAATACGTAACGGTTGTGAGAAGCTTCTAATACAACAGCAGAGGTGCTATGTAGTGTATGTCATGCTCAGCCGCGAGGGTTAACGCGTCATTCCATAAACTCCCATTATTTTGGGCAATGGTTCGTGTCCTGCTACAGTGAATTTTTTTTTCTTTGTTATTGTTATCTTTTTTACTTTCGAATATACAAAAAGATTCTGGGATACTGCCAAAACGGCTTAACTGATATATAATTACATACACAAGAAATCTGAATGTTGGTGTTTATGCCACATTCATTTTCATTTGTTGTAACAAATGAAGGAAGTGTGTATGTAAATTGAAGACTTTAAATAAAATATGCTCTAAGTACCATGGCAAGAAAAAACATTGACGTTTTGTGTAGAATGGGATCTAGATACCAAGCCCTATTTTGTGTACAAAGCACGAACTGCCACGTATAAACAGCGTACGTAAACTGCAATTAAAGTAGTAGCAAATGCACTCAACAGATGGCAGGCAGTATAACACTCATGAAAATATTTCTCAGGACGTATAATGTGTATTCAATTGTGATATTATCCAGGTTCTTAAATATTGTTTTCTCCTTCGTTTTCGATGACGTGTATATTTTGCGCGGACAATCCTATAATTGAACTTCCAGGGGACAGTTAAGTGTCAATAAATGTAAATTTAGCAAAAAATCGTGAATAAACTGACGCTAACTGCAACATATTTATGACGAAATTCTTCAGACATTGCACCTTACTCTGCTTGTAAACACAGTATTTCGCACATGAGAAGCATGTAATTGGCCTACCCGGTGTTAAAAGGTGCGAAAAAAGGTCCCCCCCCCCCCCCTGCTTTTTACTTATGAGAACACCCACTGGCAATGAAACTTTCGTCTAATATAAATTTCCTACGAGGCTGTTTCAATTATATGTTATTTTAAGATAATACGTCGAATACACGACAGTGTAAATGTCATATTATATGGATGATCCTCAGTCACTATCACAGTCTGTCATTATATGGTTAATAGAAGAGGGAGAAGTGGGAGGGGGCAGGGCGACAATCGTCTGTAAAATAAGACGGCTCTGTGGTTTCAGGTAAACAGGTTTATGTGTTAGACTGTGGTTTCCATTAGATAAAACAGAAAACATATTTAACCTTTCAATCATTAATAACGGCCACACTGTAGACTTCTTTTCCATACTTCTTTGTATTATGAATCTCCCATTCAACTCTCGAATAGCGCGCGGGAAGAAAGAATTTCAATTATTTTATTCTGATGGTCATTTCTACTTATGTAAGTGAGAGTCAACAATATATTTTCGCATTCGGAGGAGAATGTTGGCGATTGGAGTTTCGTAAGTAGCCCACGCCGCAGCGATAAGCGCCGTTGTTGTAATGATTCCCATCCCAGATCCTGTATCATTTCCGTAACGCTGTCTCCCCTGTATCGTGACAATACGAAACGAGCTGTCCTTCTTTGGACTCTTTCGATGTCCTCCGTCAAACCCACATGATAAGGATCCCACACTGGGCTGCAATTCTTCAAAAAAGGACGGACAAGCGTAGTGTATGCAGTTTCTTTAGTAGTTCTGTTGCATCTTTTAAGGGTTCTGCCAATAAAACGCAGTCTCTGGTTCGCCTTTCCCACGACATTATCTACGTGTTCCTTCCAGTTTAAGCCCGAAGTAATATTAATTCCTAGGTATTTTGTGGAGTTTACGGCCTTCACTTATGATTGATTTATCTTGTAAACAAAGTTTTAACGGATTTCTTTTCTTACTCAAGTGGACGACTTCACACTTCTCATTATTTTGAGTCAATTTCCAATTTTTACACCCTAGTGATATCTTATTCAGATCGTGCTAATGTTTGTCATTGTGGAAAGTGGCGTGATCCATTCGGTAAACTTTTTTTATTTTTCTTTGCAATTTGTTTAACCAAAGTATAATTTAAATTAGTCTGGAATACTTTAATCTTTTAACTGCACGAATTTAAGAGACAACCTGCTAATTACTGATACTTATTACATGGCAGTTGTGAAGAAGATTCCTCATTAGCCGAAAGCGACCTTGTATCTTTTAATTACTGCTCAAATAACTTAAAAAGTAATTAACTTTGCAATAATTACAGGGTTCCTTTGAGAGATGAGAAGCTATCAAAGAAGTCGGTAGCAAAAATGAAAGGCGACGCTTCATTAACAAGTACGACCGGCAACATCCAGTTAGCTCGCTCGAAAGACAGATACAGATGAACACCCCAAATGATGAGACTTGTCTTCCATGCAAAGCAGTTACAACTGTCTAATTTTGCGCAACGTATACAAACAATTAGTAAATTTTTACAACAAGTGTGTAGAAAGCGAACTTTCCAAGATAGTACTTTTATGGAATAGTCAGTAGCACATGGGGTGTTATGTAAGTTTATGATTGCACCACATGTGTATATATTATCATAATTTAATGTAGAATTCCGCTCAAGTTGTGATTAGAGAGGTCCCTCATTGTTTCACTACAGGTTTCGTGATATACTCGTAGATCCCATCTTCAAATGCTGAATGAATTTTCAAGGATCTCACCAGTCTTCCTGTCTTCCAATTCTTGGAGTGTATGGGGATTGCTTGTCTTTTAACATTCCCCAACGATAAAAGTAACAGGGATTTAGATCTGGAGAACGAGGAGGCCAGTCAACTATCCTATCATCGAAAAGACTTCGTATTGCTGCCATAGAAGCGTTGGCAAAGTGTCGTCTTGCATTGTCCTGCATGAAATAACCGTACAGATTTTCGTTGTGTGAATGTTTTTGAAAAAATGAATGCTGGGTATTGTTCACATACCTATCAGAGTTTATTGTTTCGTGAAAATAGATACGACTAGTCATTTCCCAGATTTCGGCAGCCGAAATTCGTGGAGTGTTCGCAAATGTGTTCAAGAGATGTCAGACCGCTCTTTCCACAGAGGGACGTCATTTTGAACATCTATTTTAAATAAAGGTAAGTTTATGTTACTAAGATGGCACTGGCGTCTTTCCTGAGACACTCTGTATGTTAGTATCATCCACCTGCTCTGTTTATCACTTGTGTGAGGTAAATTTTCTCAAGAACAAGGGTTTTTTTTTTTTTTTGTTTTTTTTTTTTTTTTTTTTTTTGCCAAAAATTTGGTCAACGTTCAATTAATAAACCATATTATGCAACTGGTCAGCTGTAATTTGTTCATAAATAACTTTTGTTAAAATTTTGCAACCATATCGTGTTAAGCTGACAGCTCTATAATTTTCACACCAACCTGCACTTGCTTTTATTGGAATGGGGGATCATCACATTTATCTTTAATGCATGATTTGCTACTTGAAGTTGGCATGCACTTCCTGCAATGTAGGTTTGTGTAGGCAATGCCTTCGAGCAGCAGACTAAAGAACTGAACAAATGTGATCTGTGATTTTATGTGTGACTATTTTATATTTATTTTTATAGTTATCTTGTATCACTTGCAGTGTAACTTTGTGCAGACAATGCTTTGACACATCTACCTATATTTTGTATGTATTTTTATGTATGTCTGCAAAAGCAAAGAAAGGAAACGACAAATGAAGATTTTATTTGTTCTTATTTATTGCTATTGTCTTAAAATACCTCATTTTCATGAAGTGGTTAAATTATCGACCACAAAAGTAACTGTTCCGCAGAATGGGTAGTAGTCAATATTTTGCCAAGTATAATAATTATATCGTAATTAATAATAAAAGAATTTTCTAATCTCAAATATTTTTATGTGTTTGGGTACGATAAGCAATTTAACTACTACATTTCAATTCTCTGTTTAAAAAAAATAAACGTTTGCCCTATAAAGGGTTCAAGCGTGAGGTTATTTCGCCTGTCTGACACGTCGTGCTGTCCCTCGACAGTGGACAAGTCACCTCGCAGTGAATGATAACCACTCGCTATCGATGATGGATATTCATAGAATATAAGACATCAACTGCGATTGGGCAAAGCTGAAAATGTGCACCCAGCCGGGATTCGAACCCGGGTCTCCTGCTTTCTAGGCAGTTGCGCCGACCCCTACATTTTCAGCTATGAATATTAAATAATAACAACTGCAGGATCAGAAGTGACGTCTGTTCTTTTGGAACAGACGCCACATGTATATGTCGACGATGGAGCCTGGCGCCGCGTTCCGCCTGCTGTGCTCCGGCCACCTGGCGCGTTGGCAGCACTGCAGGTGAGAGCTCGTTTCGGGGAACCCCCTGCGGCCGCTCGGGCAGAATGGCAGCCCTGCCTCCCCCCCCCCCACCTAACTGGCAGGCAGTAACGCCGCCGCAAATCGAAAAGCGGCCCGCGCCGGCGGTCGTCAGGGGGCTCCCCGCGCAGGGCTGCCACCCTGACGGCGCAGGGCGGCCAACCGCGGCGCGGCCCATGCATTCTTAAGGCGCCGCGGGCGACGTCTGCAGGAGACTGCCCTCCTAAATATTACGCGACTCCTCTCGCCGCAAAATCCCCAGGGGCGGTGGCGGCGGCGGCTTTTTATTTTCTTCTCTTTTCCCTCCGCAAAAGCAACTTCTTAAAGTGACCCCTCCTCCCCTTCCTTTCTGGAGAAAGCTAGCGCGCAGATGTGCGTGGAGCGGCACCTCTAGACAGGCGGGACTCTCAATGTCTGCACCCAGGTGTCGCGGTCGGAAAGGCATTGAGCTAGCATTGAGAGACGACAAACAAATTACTAACAAAAATAGTGTCTAATAAGAGGTTTTCAGCCAAGATTGCTTTGCCATCTTCAGACCAAAAAATTGAAATAATTTATTTTATTTTTTTTTTTTTTTTTTTTTTTTTTTTTTTTTAGAACAAAGAAGTTCAAAAAAATTTTCTGACAAATGGCACTTCATCTGATCAGAAAAGCGATAGTTAGCATAACAAATTAAGACAAAGCAAACATGATGTTCTTTACAGGAAATGCTCAATAGCTGTAGTCGAGGAATAATGTTGTGAACAGCACTGTAAAGCATGTACCGCGTCATGGTGAGGCATTGGCGTCGGATGTTGTTCAAATGTTTGTGTAGCTTATGGGACTTAACTACGGGGTCATCAGTCCCTAAACTTACAAACTACTTATGAACTAGCTTATACTAAGGAGGGCACAAATATCCATGCCCGAGGGAGGATTCGAACCCCCGACCGTAGTGGCCGTGCAGACCGTGACTGGAGCGCCTCAGTCCCCTCGGCCACCGCGGCCGGCTTTTTTTTTTTTTTTTCTTTTTTTCCCCCCATCTTTCATTCTCCATCCTGAGGGGAAGGAGCGGGCTGCTTTACGGCTTGCAAATACCCTTTTCAGCCATATTTATTAGGCCGGCCGCGGTGGCCGAGGGGGACTGAGGCGCGTCAGCACACAACAACAACAACAACAACAACAAAAACAGAGGTCGCCGAATGGATACGCCCGATTTGCCTCAAACTACACTTCCGAGAAAAAAAGTAGTGCGCCAAGAAAGACAATGTCAGATTTTGATCTGATAACGGCTACGTCGATTAATAAGAATCATTTGGGCTGAAAAATGTGTACTGGAGAATGGGGAAAGGGAATAATAATTCCAGTCTTCAAAAAGAGTGACAGAAAAGTTTGTGACAACTACCGAGGGATCACAATCACATCCTAAATATCAAAAATAATGGAGAGAATACTGGAAGGAAGAGTAAGGGATAAAATGCAACGACAGGTTAGAAGAGGAATAGTATGGCTTTCTACATTGTAGATCAGCAGTGGATCCACTCTTTAGTATGAGACAGACCATGGAAAAGCATTGGGAGTATGGCAGACATTTCATGATGACATTTCTCGATCTAGTGAAGATATATGAGAGTATTTCTAAGGGAAAGGTATGGGTAACCGTGGAGAGAGATGGAGTGTTCTGCGGCGCGTCACTCACAGTCTGCACGGCCACTACGGTCGGGGGTTCGAATCCCCCTTCGGGCATGGATATTTGTGCCGTCCTTAGTTGTAGGTAGTTCATAAGTAGTTTTAGCACTTATACTTAAATAATGTAAAATTATAATACTCTAGGTTACAACATTTACATTTTATATGAATTAATAGTAAACATAGTATTTCTTGTACTGACATTGAAAAGAATTACATAAAAGGAGATTTAAATTTGAATTTACGAAACAAAAGAAACATTTTAATAATACAAAAAAATCCAATACACATACGTGTGTTTCAGTCAGGGAATGTTTGATGTTAGTGTGTGTCAGTTCTGTATGTGCTGTAGCGCGTTCATCTGTGTGTGATGCTCTCTTCTGTCGAGATGTCCGGGTGTTGGGATGTCACAAATCAATACGTTCGGCAACCCACATCCTTTTGAATCTGCTTACTGTATTCGTCCCTCGGTCTCCCTCTACGATTTTTACCCCTCATACTTCATTCTAATGTTAAGTTGACAATTCCTTGATGTCTCAGAATGTGTCCTACCAATCTATCCCTTCTCTTAATCAGGATATGCCCGAAACTCCACATTAGTTACGTGATCTACCCATATAATTTTCATCATTCGTCTATAGCATCACATTTCATAAGCTTCTATCGCCAACATTTCAAACAAGCACAACAAAGCGTACGTAACTGACAGCGATCTCCAAATGGCGCACGTTTTTCTCCTTGATATATATCGTCTACAGCGCATGTGCGGAACTGCAATCGCAGCGTTGCAGCGGAGATAAATTGAAACGGAACTTACTTTCTGGAAGCGCCTCGTATTTTACCCCTGCTACCTTCAGAAAAGGAATGGAAAAGCTGGTAGAAACCAAACTCGGGGAAGATCAGTTTGGGTTCAGGAGAAATGTAGGGACTCGGGAGGCAATACTCACTTTACGGCTTATCCTAGAAGATAGATTAAGAAAAGGCAAACCTACATATCTAGCTTTTATAGATTTGGAGAAGACTTTTGACAATGTTGATTGGACTAAACTCTTTAAAGTTCTGAAGCAAGCAGGAGTAAAATATAGGGAGCGTAAGGTTATTTACAACTTGTACAAAAACCAGACAGCGGTTGTCAGAGTTGAAGGGCATGAAAGGGATGCATTGGTTGGAAAGGGAGTAAGACAGGGTTGTAGTCTTTCTCCATTGTTATTCAATTTGTATATTGAGCAAGCTATAAATGAAAGCAAGGAGAAATTTGGTGAAGGAATTAAAGTTCATGGGGAAGAATTAAAAACATTGCGTTTCACCGATGACATAGTAATTATGTGAGATACAGCAAAGGACCTGGAAGAGCAATTGAACGGAATGGACAGTGTGCTGAAAGGTGCATATAAGTTAGCAAAAGAGCAAAACTAGGGTAATGGAGTGCAGTCAAAGATAATCAGGTGACGCTAAAGGAATTAGATTAGGCAACGAAACAATAAAGGAGGTAGATGAGTTTTGTTACTTGGGCAGTAAAATAACAAATGATGGTCGCAGTACAGAGGATATAAAATGCAGAATGCCAATGGGTAGAAAAGCGTTCTTGAAAAAGAGAAATTTGTTAACCTCGAATATTGATTTAAGCCTAAGGAAGTTCTTTCTGAAGGCATTTGTGTGGAGTGTTGCCTTGTATGGGAATGAGACATGGACGATAAACAGTGCGGACAGGAAGAGGATTGAGCCTTTGAAATGTGGTGCTACAGAAGAATGCTGAAGATTAGGTGGGTGGATCACGTAACTAATGAGGAGGTACTGAACAGAATTCGGGAGAAAAGAAATTTCTGGCATACCTTGACTAAAAGATGGGGTAGATTGGTAGGGCACATTCTTAGACATTAAGGGGTTGTGAAATTTGCGTTGGAGGGAAGTGTGTGGGGTAAAAACCGCAGAGGAAGACCAAGAGATGGATACAGTAAGCAGATTCAGACAGATGTAGGTTGCCGTTCTTATGTGGAGATGAAGAGGCTTGCTCAGGATAGGGTATTGTGGACAGCTGCATCAAAACAGTCTGCGGACTGAAGACCACAACAACAACCTTCAGACTTTGGAAGAGTGTATTCCAGTCGAGTGTATTGACAGTCGACCCTGTCAAAAGCTTTCTCCAGATCTACAAACGCCAAAAACGTAGGTGTGCCCTCCTGATCAATATTAATAAGAACCAGGAGGGCAGGGTGGAGACGGCTCCACGCCGTGCTTCCAACATCCGCCGGCTGCAGGACGCCAGGGTCTTCTTCCAGACCGCCAGCATTCGCCGCGACTGCGCACTGATCCCCGCACGTGGTCGGAAAGCCCACACACTCTGTCGGTTGGCAGGCCTGGCACGCACGCCGCCCGTGCAAAACCCTCCCCTCCTCCACACACCCTCGCCGCTCGACATGCGCAGCCGCCCCTCTTTATTTCGCTGGCGAGGCGACGGCCGCGCCCCTGGCGGCAGGTGCGCGCAACGACGCCTGCCCCTCACGCGGGGGAACCCCCGGCAGCAGTTCCGCGGCCCGCCGCACCGCATGGCTCGGCGCTGCCGTCGCCCCCTCACCTGCTGCAACGTTCCCTCTGCTTCTGTTCCTCACTTTAGGGCCGACCCGAAGTCTAGACTGTTAATAAGCCCGCCGCGCCGCTCTGCCGCAACGACTTGGCCAAACTTTGCCTGAAGAAGACTCTCCGCCCACAGCAGAAACAACGCGCGCTTATTTATGCAGCCTGCAGGTGGCTCTGCCGTCCCGTCTCGCTCGGCGGCTTCCGTAGCGGCTCTGCTACGCTGGAATGGAATACTGTCTCTCGTTTTAAACTAAACGTGTCTAACATACTTCCTTCATAACACCTTTTACATTCTGTGTTCGGCTGTGTGGCCAACTTCCACAGCTGTTGTTAAAATTAACTACACTGTGGTCAAAAGTATACAGACTGTCCCAAAAACATACTTTCTTCATATCAGGTGCATTTTTGATGCCATCTACTGCATGCATATACATCTACATCTACATGTGATACTCTGCAAGTCACATTTAAGTGCCAGGCAGAGGGTTCATTCAACCACCATTATACCATTTATCTCCCATTCCATTCTCGAATAGCGCGCGGGAAGAAACAACACCTGAATCTCTCCGTTCGAGCTCTGATTTCTCGTATTTTATTCTGATGATCTTCTCTGCCTATGTAAGTGGAGTCAACAATATATTTTCGCATTCGGAGGAGAATCTTAGCGATTGGAGTTTCGTAAGTAACCCACGCCGCAACGATAAACACCGTTATTGTAATGATTCCCATCTCAGATCCTGTATCATTTTCGTAACGCTATCTCCCCTGTATCATGACAATACGAAATGAGCTGCCCTTCCTTGGACTTTTTCGATGTCCTCGCCGCGGTGGAGTACCCGTGCGGTCTAAAGTGTCTCGCTGCAGAGTGCGCGGTTGCTCGCCGTGGAAGTTCGAGTCCTCCCTGGGACATGGGTGTGTGCGTTTGTCCATAGGTTAGTTTACCTAGGTTTAAGTAGTTTGTAAGCTACCGACTGATGACCACGCAGTTTGGTCTGATAGATTTACAAACATTTGAACATTTTTCGATGTCCTCCGTCAAACCCACCTGATAACGATCCCACACTGGGTACCAATACTCTAGAAAAGGACGGACAAGAGTAGTGTATGCAGTTTCTTTAGAAGTTCTGTTGCTTTTTTTAAGGGTTCTGCCAATATCAGAGACATCAGTAGTTATTGGGCATCGCCAGAGTGCAGAACGGAGTGACTGACTTCGAACGCACTCAGGTGATTTCTTTGCGACTTTTCGGTCTCGGTAAAAGTGGTCTTCACAAAAATGGCTGTAGTACGTGAACCAAGTTAACAGGTGAGCGTGAATCTTTGCATACGTTCATGTCGGGCCCTCGGGTACATACTGCACACATTTCATCAAAATTGATTTGCGTGGTTACGATATATCGACCCAAATTTGCGACTGGATAGGGTATTTCCTGTCAGAGAGGACACAGTTCGTAGTAATCGATGGTAAGTCATCAACTAAAACAGATGTGATATCGGGCGTTCCACAGGGTAGTGTTATTGGTCCTCTGCTGTTCCTTATTTATATAAACGATTTAGGGGAAAATGTAAGTAGCTCTTTTAGTTTGTTTGCAGATGACGCCGTCAATGGTCGTCTAGTAAAATCATCTGACGATCAAAACCAACTGCAGAACGATCTGAATAACATATCAGCATGATGTACAAATTGCCGATTGCGTCTAAATAATGAGAAGTGTGAAGTCGTCCACATGAGTACGAAAAGAAATCCATTAAACTGTGTTTACAAGATAAATCAGTCAAAAGAGAAGTCCATAACTCCACAAAATACCTAGGAACTATAATTACTTCAGACTTAAACTGGAAAGAATACGTAGATAATGTCGTGGGAAAGGCGAAACAGAGATTGCGTTTTATTGGCAGAAGCCTTAAAAGATGCAACAACTACAAAAGAAACTGCATACACTACGCTTGTCCGTCCATTTTTTGGAGTATTGCAGCCCAGTGTGGGATCCTTATCAGGTGGGTTTGACGGAGGACATCGAAAGAGTCCAATGAAGGGCAGCTAGTTTCGTATTGTCACGATACAGGGGAGACAGCGTTACGGAAATGATCCAGGATCTGGGATGGGAATCATCACAACAACGGCGCTTATCGCTGCGGCGTGGGCAAATTACGAAACTTCAATCGCCAACATTCTCCTCCGAATGCGAAAATATATTGTTGACTCCCACTTACATAGGTAGAAACGATCATCAGAATAAAATACGAGAAATCAGAGCTCGAACGGAGAGATTCAGGTGTTCTTTCTTCCCGCGCGCTATTCGAGATTGGAATGGGAGATAAATAGTATGACGGTGGTTCGATGAACCCTCTGCCAGGCACTTGATTTGCAGAGTATCCCATGTAGATGAGATGAAGATGGTAGAGTTGGGAATCCTTGGACAATTCACGTAGAATGACCCATACCGGTTACTTATCTATTAATTTAAATGGGAGATTCGTCTAAGCTGGGACACTTGATGTGGACTGACCCGTATTTAAGAGGGTTTTACAGCTCAAACCACCTACAGAGCTACAATGTTGCTAGCACCTTGAGATGCAGAAAGGTGTAGCAGTTTATTATGAAGTATTTGAAAACAAATGTAAAACTGTTCTTGCAGTGACTCGCACACTGCAATGAAACGCAATTACAGACAAAAAAAAAAAAAAAAAAAAAAAAAAAAAAAAAAAAAAAAAAAAAAAAACCTTATCTCTTTTCATTCTCCACTCCGAGGAGTGGAGCGGGCTGTGTTTGAGATCCGGCCCATAAAGAGTCGCGGTTCTATTCAGCCAATATCAGACAAGCTGATAGTGGGGCAAAGGGGGATCCCAATTGGGAATAAGTGGGAGGAGCTTACCAGCTCCGGCATACGCCTTACAACCAAGGAAAACCTCCCGAAAACCTTGGTCGGAGCCGGGGGATTGGGACCAGCTTAATTTTTCTCCGGGACTTGTCCCGGACAAAAATGGATTATCGAGAGAACACGAATGCACTCACGACAATCAAGGATCGGACGCCCGAGTTACTCTCGTAATCTCGTAGAGATCAGCTCGACCAACAGTGGACAAGCATCCCCCTATAGGAACCGCACCCATGGTGCGTCCGCGAGAAAATTAAAGCCACGTGCCCGTCTTCTCGACTGCGAGTACTCGCCAAAACAGCCTCTGTGCCTTATCGCG
This sequence comes from Locusta migratoria, assembly GCA_026315105.1. Lineage (NCBI taxonomy): Eukaryota > Metazoa > Arthropoda > Insecta > Orthoptera > Acrididae > Locusta > Locusta migratoria. The sequence continues at coordinate 66,293,833 of CM048753.1, forward strand.
AAATTATCGCTCAGCTAACAAAACGAAAAGCCCTGCTCAGCACTGCCACCTTCAAGTTTTAATTAGTTCCGGGTTTAATCACACTTTTGGCGCCCTTGTCCGTTACTAGCAGCGCAATATAGAATTTCTGCATTTACTGATGCGGATCAGAGACTACCGACCAAAATAGGGGTACTGGAGAATTAGCAGACGTTTTCTCACTCTGCACATCGTGACCACATTTACAAGTTGATCTTTAATATTAGTTCATTTATAAATTAAAATGCTAATTCGAAGAAATGGAACCTTTAGCAAAACTGAAATAGCCCAGTCGCTATCCTGTAATAACCAACGCCGAAAAACGACCCCCTAACCGGAAAATGCGAGAAAAAGTGAAAGTGCGTTTTCAAATGTGTCCGTCTAAATCTATATCTTCGCACTGATCTTGATGAAATTTTGTGCACTTGATTTTGAAAAGAAGATGAAGGTTACTGTTTACATAAAATTTGGGGGGAGACTACGTTACTTACAGAGTTCGATTGGAATCACAACCAAACAACGTAAAATTTGGTACACGTACACAAAATTACACGGAGAAGGTTCTTAAATAGGTCTTGTTGCATACCAGTCTCACTCTGGTCATGTGCCTGTTCTAAGCCGTGTGATAATGAACACCCCCGTACTCTCAAAAAAATCAGGAAGTTGGTTATTGAGACTGATTTTGAATATTTCATAGTTTTCAAAATGAAATGCCAAGATCGGACATTAATAATTTATTCACTGACGACCAGTTTTGGTGAACTGTGTCACCATTATCTGCTGACATACATATTACAAGCTGGTCATCTTGTTATAAAATTGGGTATAAAATAATAAGTGCAAAATTGCACTTAGTCACTATAGTGACAATGCTGCACTTATTATTTTATACCCAATTTTAAACAAGATGACCAACTTGTAATATGTATGTTACCAGATGATGGTGACACAGTTCACCGAAACCGGTCGTCAATGAATAAATTATTAATGTGAGAACTTGGCATTTCATTTTGAAAACTATAAAACGATCAGATCGCCTCCAAACCTATGTCAGATAATCTTATGATTTTGAATGTTTTTGTGGTGATGATGAGATGATGATGATGATGGAAGAAAAAGTGATGGTCATACATGTGTAGGATGGGACGGGGGGGGGGGGGAGACGATGGTACGTTATTACATGGAAATAAACGGTTTTGTACACTTCTACAGAAAACCTTATTTTAAAGCCGGACAAAGCCGCGTATGTGCACCTAGTTTGGAATAAGCCCTTGTATTAGATTCGACGTTATTGTTCACCAGACCCCGCCGCAGAGGATACCGTGCTCACAGGTACGGTTCCTTTAGGGGGATGCTTGTCCACTGTTTGGTAGAGCTGATCCCTACGAGTTTACGAGAGGAACTCGGGCGTCCGATCCTTGATTGTCGTGAGTGCACTCGTGCTCTCCCGATAATCCATTTGTAGTCTGGGGCAACGTCCCAGACATAAATTAAATTGGTCCCAATCCCCAGGTTCCGACCAAGCTATCCGGGAGGTTTTCTTTGGTTGTAAGGCGTATGTTCAAATGATTGTAGAACTTATGGGACTTAACTACGGGGTCATCAGTCCCTAAGCATACAAAACTACTTATGAACTAGCTAAGACTAAGGACGGCACAAATATCCATGCCCGAGGGCGGATTCGAACCCCCGACCGCAGTGGCCGTGCAGACCGTGACTGGAGCGCCTCAGTCCCCTCGGCCACCGCGGCCGGCTAAGGCGTATGCCGGAACTGGTAAGCCCCTCCCACTGATTCCCAATTGGGACCCCCCTTTGCCCCACTATCAGCTAGTCTGACAATGGGCTGAATAGAACCGCGACTCTTTTATGGGCCGGATCTCAAACAGACTGCTCCACTCTTCGGAGTGGAGAATGAAAAGAATGCGTTTTTTATTTATTATTATTATTATTTTCTCGTGGACCTGGAACCGATGGGATGAAACTATTTTCGATGTGCAATTTGCGCAAAGTGATTGAACCCTTGACGATGTCAGGTAGACAGTGTCACAGCCGTGTGCACGGGGCACAGCTGCCAACCTTTACAATTGGCTGTCCGTAATGATGCGCAAGACCAACGAGGACGTGGAGCTACGGCCGTGTCCGAAGAGTATTTTAAAAATTTAAGTCTGACACTGTATTGCTAAATATCTGCCACGAACCGTAAAAAAACTATTCTGTATCAAAACACTGAGGTTAGATAGAAGAACCTAAAACATTTGTGTAAATACCGTGAGTGGCTTAGAAATATTCCTGTAAGTTTCAATTAACTGTCTTTACGGAAAGTTAACAGTTGCCGAAGGAACAGAAAAGAATGAAATTCCTTGCATTTTTTAAATATAAAATCCTTAGCAGCTAAGGATACACAAAATGGTTTTGCATTTCAAACGACGAATAAAACCACTGAACAGACGTGTCACAAATGGCTCATCACTCATATTTAATTCTAGCTGCACAACGCTGCTATGAAAGCAGGTACACGCTCGAAAGGCCAGGAAAAGCTTTCCTCTTCGGAAACGAACTGGTTAACTTCCGCCACCCGGTAAAACACGTGGGCTGTTAAGCTTCAACTAAAGACATGATACTTATTATAGACCACAGAATTTACATAGATCTTGGGTGTGTGAGAGTGCATTTGGTACGTGTGTGGGAGATTATAGGCGGGATTTGATCCAGATTTGTTCCAACGGAAATACTATCTTTAACATTTCCTACAACTTTGCTACGTACTCAGTGTCGGCGGTGGCCGAGGGGACTGAGGCGCTCCAGTCACGGTCTGCACGGCCACTGCGGTCGGGGGGTCGAATCCCCCCTCGGACATGGATATTTGTGCCGTCCTAGTTCGTAAGTAGTTCATAAGTAGTTTGTAAGTTTAGGGACTGATGACCCCGTAGTTAAGTCCCATAGACTATACAAACATTTGAACATTTTTTGAATGAAATAAATTATTTATATAACACTTTTATCGGCTATTACCGGAATGTAGATAGTACCTACTCCGATTTTCTTAAAACACACCAGATCGTAAAATGATCAAAATATCCACGGGTGTACTGCCGGTCTATAGTGTCCAACGGGCACAATATTTCGGCGATCAAACACGTCGCCATCATCAGGTGAACTGACGGACTGAGCTCCTAGAAACGCGCCGGCACGGATATCCGCACAGTACGGCTACTCGAAGGGACCTGGGTTCTAGCCCGGTAGTGGGCCATTTAAATACCCTCGGCCCGCGGAGCGACCCCTCCGCGGTCCGCGCCCCGCGCCGCGGCCGCGCAGTGGAACCGATTGCGCCGGCCGCTCTGTCCGTTACGTTACGTTTGCTAGATTGGGGTAAATCTAGCAAACGTAACTTAACGGACAGAGCCCTCACACCGACGTCTTCTCAGACGCCGGCGCAATCGGTTCCACTGCGCGGCCGCGGAGGGGTCGCTCCGCGGGCCGAGGGTATTTAAATGGCCCGCTACCGGGCTAGAACCCAGGTCCCTTCGAGTAGCCGTACTATGCGGATATCCGTGCCGGCGCGTTTCCAGGAGCTCAGTCCGTCAGTTCACCTGATGATGGCGACATGTTTGATCGCCGAAATATTGTGCCCGTTGGACACTATAGACCGGCAGTACACCCGTGGATATTTTGATCATCTAATACGCCGGGAGAAACTGAAGAATCACAGATCGTAAAATGTCTAGTTTCCGTAATTTTTCACGAAATTCCCGTAACTCCGTACACATGACGATAAATCGGTAACAATTACGGACAATCCGTAATAGTTGGCAGCTATGACGGGGTGTACCAGTTGTGTGGAGAGCAGCAGTCCCCAGCTGTGGCCCTCATGAATAAAGCAGACACGCGAGCTGGAGTTCTGGTCCCTGGCTGGCTCTGCCGCAGGATAATAGGATTACCGCCGACGCCACATTCCAGCCAGCACGAGTCGTGCCTACAAAGCAGTCAGCCGCTGGACCGGACTGTGAGAGGGGGGCTGGCTTCATGGCTTCATCTGGCAGTCTCCACTGAGGCCTGTCTGACTGTCCGACTGTCTGACTGAATGGAAGTCACGCGAGGCGCGCATTTATTCCCACCGTCCACTTCTGTTCATCCCACACATCCTGAAGCACGCTGTTCAAAGCCCTAAGAGCCTCTGGCACGAAGCCTTAAGCACCTGTTTGTTCTCCGTAAGGCGCCTTACGGTGTGTGGCTGAGGGCACTTTTGTGTCTACCACTGTCGCTTCCTCTCTTATACAACTGCAAGTAGTGAAACCCTTCTACATACTTGCTCGACAAAAAACACTCCTTAGGGTCGGTTCGTCCATCTCTCGTTAATCTTCTCGTTACTAAACGAGAAGATGCCTTTAACGTCCAGTTAAATGTGTTCGTTAAGTGCATTGCGTTTGTCATAGCCATATACACCTCTCGTTTGCTACCGAGCGAGGTGGCGCAGTGGTAACGCACTGGACCCGCATTCGGGAGGATGGTGGTTCAAATCCACCTCCGGCCATCGGTTGTCCGTGATTTCCCTAAATCACTCCAGGCGAATACCGGGATGGCTCCTTTCAAAGGGCACGGCCGATTTCCCTCCTTATCCAAAACTCCGAGCGTGAAGTCCGTCTCTAATGACCAAGCTGTCGACGGGACGTTACACCCCAAAATTCCTTCTTCTTCGTTTGCTAACCTGGAGAAAACGAGAAGGTGCGATATATTTCGACTATGTTGGCAATAGAAACAATTGAAAGTCCCGTCTAAATAAACAGCTGTTCGGCCATATTTGACTATCAGGAAGGAGGTTAGCAGGCAGTTGTTATTTGGCGCTATGGCAAAGAAACCTGAAAGAAGCTCGAATTTTACAAGAAGTTAGTACGGGAGTCTTGTGTCCTTAATAGACAAATATAAGGACACAACGGAATTTTAAAAAACCGAAGGAAGGAAAAGGAAGCGACATTGTGGCTAATGAATTCAATGCTGTCCATGTAGAGCAACAAAAGTGCTTAGGACCTGGTACGATAACATACTGCCAAATGCGTAGTACCTTAGTGCAAGCAATAACTTGCACATAGGCGAAAGTGCACCGTTCCTGTAGATCGCAGGAAGAAATTACATTTTAGGCCTTACACTAGCATAAGTAATGCAGACATAAATAATGTATTCTGTTTTCTATTACGACTAATAACTTACAAATTACGTAACTATCTGTTGGACTCTTCAGATAGTCGTGGAGTTTTTCGTGCAGCGTTTCCAAAATGGCTTTTCGAAAACGAACAAATTTTGCATCATCCCAGCATTCAAAATGATTTGAACGAATATAAATACGTCTAGAACGCCTTATAGGGGTAATGACCTCCTAGATCGTCTAAAATATTGACATCGTCGTAATTTTCAACCAAATTTCTTATTCCAGGCAATTTCATCATACCGATTCTCACTGAAGTAGTCTTATCCTAAGTTTGTATTTTGATATCGCAACAATAATTTTAAGGATAAGTTGCATATCTGCAATATTTCAAACTCATCTAATCGCTACTGACATGGATGCGGCGGGAAATATGACGATACAATTTTTCCAGTAAATCTGCTTTTCACGCTAGTTTTTCATAAATGTGGTGCTACTGTTATTTTGTTCGATAAATCGTTCTTCATCACGTGAATAGGCTATATTGCGGTATTTTAGCACTTTGGAATCCTGCCATTTTCATACAGAACCTAACTTAACTGGTCGTTAGCCGTGTAACGGGCAGAATTTTACTCGTTAACGTAACGGCCAGTCTGAGGTCTTTCAACGTCACATAGTAGTTGATAGGGATCAGTGATATTAAATTATTGGTCGATCGTGTGTTTTGTAAGCTACCCAGTTTCCTGAAGATTCTTCTAATGAATCTCAGACTGACCTCTCCTTTACGTACGATGTGACAGTATCACTTCACATCGATCCATACACTTATTGCCAGATTCTTGAGACTCTGACCTTGATTTAGTGACATAATATTGAGTAGCCTAATATCAAAGCTGGACATCTGACCTAAAGATCGAAATTTAGTTAGCAGTCGATCCTAGAGGACGTTTTTCCGCTCTTTTTATGGATGAAGTCCATTTTTTCCAAAAAGTGACGTATATGTGATAAATCACTCGTTAAATTTGACTGTTCACATCAAAAGCGGAGACCTAAATAAGAGCTTGATATCAAATTCGAACACTTGTTAAATGAAGAAGTGTGCACCAATGGGAACGCAGTACACGATCACATGACCTCGAGAATAAGACATGGCGACAGTGTGTGACAGGTATTAAGACGTATTAGCCCGTACTTAAGATTTTCAGTAATTTTTTTGTAGTATTATTACTAATAACCATCTTAAAGCGAGTGAAATGGAACATAATATATCACCAGTACCCGAAGGAAAAGCTTGGAAGCAGTTGAGACAACCTGAAAAGTGGAAAATAAAGATTTAAAAGAAACAAAGGCAAGACTAGCTGGTAAACTACACTGTTGTATTGTAAGGTGTGTTGCACGAAATTATCACTTGTTGGAAAGAAGTTCAATGTCAGAAGTAACGTAAGGATATTTACGGAAAAATTTGGCGACAGTTTCAACAGACCTTATGCTAATTATTTTAGAGATTCAGTGCCGTAACATTTCATTTTGTACATAAAATTACAAAGATTATTATGATTAGTGTAGTTCTTCATTTTTCCAATATGTAATAGAGTTCAGAATTTAATATTTTCCACTTTATGTCGATATTCCTATAATTTCCCAGATTACACACTTGTAAAATATTCTCGTCAGCATTAAGAGAACCTCTGTGTATCAAAACCGGGCATCTGAAAGCGTGTTCACATCAAAAGCGGACATCTACACGTTTTCATTTTAAAGACTAACAGTTGTATTTTGAAACATAATCTGAAGGTACTTGAGTAATCAGACTGATATTAGCCACTTCCAGGTATAAATCCTAGAGTATTCGAGTTGATAACTCTCAAATCAGCTTATAAATATATTAGCTCTACGTTTTGCAATAAAAAATGACGTTTATCTCAGTTTCTGGGAAAGGACAGATGTCTCTCTTTGATAATGGGCTACTCAAATATATTTTCACCAGATTGCTCCTATAATATTTATATATATTATGGCTATTTCCGCTATAACGCCATCCTTCAGGTTACCTGCAATGGTTTGATACAAATTTCGTCGTCCAAGCGTTAGTAGCGAGCTAGTTGTAGTCCGCCCACAACACGCTGTGCAACCATCCACCTCTCCATCGTAGTCCAGGCAGGTATACACGAACACTGCGGCGGCTACAGCTGTCAAGATTACTACAAATATATCTGCAAAAGCGAATAACATTAACCAGCAGCTGTACAATTTGTCGGTGACATGTGAAAGTTCGTATCGGTCCGCATCTAGAACCAGAAGATTTCGTTCGAGTGTGGTCACCTCAAACACTTCTTAACATTTTTTCGAGGTATTTCGGTTCTTTGTGGACATGGGATCGTGTTCTATCTTTATCGATTAGATGTTTCCTCTGACTTTATTATTTTTATTTTTTAAATTTGTTTATTTACTGACGGCGCTGAACCCTGTTACCGAACGCGTTTCATACCCCATCCACACTTTACTTTTACCCTGTAGTGCTCGCATATATCTACAATGACTTTGAAAGTAGAGACATGTTTACTGTAAGACGATGAGCTACTGGGCCATTACATGCGTTCATCACAATTAACAGACAAAAAATTCAGCTACGCAAGTACTAGCAGTTCAGAAGGCAATGAAAAGTTTGTAAGTTTGTCGACCTTGGTGCCAGAAGCACCGTTTCTTTTTCTTTTTTTTTTTTTTTTTTTTTAATTTTTTTGTGAACTATTTTATGTCTAGAGCATCCACAGCAAAATTTATTATACATTTTAAACGGAACCGACTAACAGTTAAAATTATAAAGGTGTTAAGAATGTAATAAAACTAGCTGAGAGTTCGGTATTCCGCTGAAGCTATTCATTATCCTCTAGAATTACACAACTGGTTTCATGACCTTGAGACACAACTTCAGGTGAATGACTACAGAGTGACTGCAATGTAATGAAAAATGCAATTCCAGGTTCCGAGGTGCAACGAAGAGCACTAAATGTCGTTCATACCCATGGTTGACACCCTTCATTGCACCTTGGAACCTGGAACTACATTTTTCATGGCGTGGCAGTCACTCTGTAGTCATTCACCTGAAGTTGTGACTCAAGGAAATGAAACCGGTTGTGTAATTCTCGATGATAATGAACATGTACAGTGGAATGTCAAACTCCCAACGAGATTTATTACATTTTCAACATCTTTATAATTTTAAATGTTTGTCTGTTCTTTTTAAAATGTTTTGTACGGACATTTCGAGCCTGTCCACTATCAAACCATTGAGGTATTTTTGGTGAAATAAGGTTGTTAGGACAGGCGGAGATGAACTTAACTCCCTTCCCCGTCTGAATATTTACTGGTTGTAAATATTATTGATAATGAGAAACATGTCCGCATAACGAACTCACCTTTCTCTGCCCTAAGGCTGCACTACAAGCCACAGAGGACGAATACAGACTTCTGAGATGTTACGTACCTGCAACAAAGGAAAAGAGAATGTTTTTAAGTTGTAACATGACACATACTCTGCTGTACACAAACTCAAATTAAAAAGTACTTTGAAATTACACTCAACTTAAATTTCATTGACATATGACCGCAAATTGTCATCGACTAATCCAGAAGTAATAGATAACACGCTCACAGTTTCCAAAATAATTGGGAGAGTGCGAATCAATCGATTCACTGTCGAACTTTGTGGTGTGTGAAATCCATGATGCCAATTTTTAATAAATTACGCACACTTAACACTTCATAATAGCAGAAAAAAATGACACGACATGCCTCCGGTGCCCCTGGGGCAGACAGTGGGAAGAAAACAGTGATGTTAAACATAACTGACACATTTCAGACAAATGTGGTATGTAGATAATTACACGGGAGGCAATACTCACATTACGACTTTTCTTAGAAGATAGGCTAAGGAAAGACAAACCTACGTTTTTAACGTTTGTCGATTTGGAGAAAGCTTTTGACAATGTCGACTGGAATACACTCTTCCAAACTCTGAATGTAGCAGGGGTAAAATATAGGGAGCGAAGAGTTATATTCAACCTATACAGAAACCAGACAGCGGTTATTAGAGTCTAAGGGCAAGAAAGGGACGCAGATGTTGGGAAGGGAGTAAGACAGAGTTGTAGCCTTTCCCCAATGTTGTTCAATCTGTACATTGAGCAAGCAGTGAAGGAATGCAACGAGAAATTTGGAGAGGGAATTAAAGTTTAGGGAGAAGAAATAAAAAAAATTGCGGTTTGCTGATGACATAGTAATCCTGTCAGAGACCGCAAAAGATCTGGAAGACCAATTGAATGGGATGGACAGTGTCGAAGGAAGATATAAGATGAACATTAACAAGAGTAAAACGGAGGTAATGGATTTCAATGTCAGTAAATCAGATGTTGAAGGAATTAGATCAGGTAATGAGATAATAAAAGTAGTAGATGAATTTTGTTATTTGGGTAGGAAGATGTCTTCTGATGGACGAAGTAAAGAAGACATAAAATGCAGAACGGCTATGGGAAGAAAAGCGTTTCTAAAGAAGCGAAACTTGTTAATATCCAATGTTAATTCTGAAAGCATTTGTGTGGAGTGTAGCATTGTATGGGAGTGAAACGTGGACGAGTAGGAGTTCGGATAAAAAGATGATAGAAACTTTTCAAATGTGGTGCTACCGACGAATGATGGAAATTAGATGGGTAGATCATGTAAGTAATGAAGAGGTGCTTAACGCAATCGGGGAGAAAAGGAGTTTCTGGCATATCCTGACTAGGAGAAGGGATAGATTGGTCGGACACATTCTGAGACATCAAGGAATTGTCAACTTAGCGTTAGAAGGAAGTGTGTGGGGTGAAAATCGTAGAGGGAGACCGAGGGACGAATATAGTAAGCAGATTCAAAAGGATGTAGGTTGCCGAACGTATTCTCAGATGAAGAGACTTGCACAGGACAGGGTAGCGTGGAGAGCTGCATCAAACCAGTCTGCGGACTGAAGACCACAACAACGACAACAGATAATTACTGTCATATTTCTAGTACCTAGAAGAGAAGTGCAACTCTTACACGGATTGCAATACTGGGCCATCAACATAGTGTGCAAACCATTCAACGAAACATCATCGATATGGGCTTCAGAAGCCGAAAGCCCACTCGTGAGCAGACATTGTATTTTAGCTGACAGTTACCAATTAGAAGTAGAAGTGCAGTTTTAATACTTGAAATGACAGGACTTTGCTTTCTATCACATGACCTCTCGTACGTTAATGTGGGGAAAATAAAGTGTCCCTTTTGTAAAACTCCGAAATAAGCGTTGTTTTTTTTATTTTTATTTATTTATTTATTTATTTTTATTTAATGAAGAAACAGTAAAATATCCTGTAGGTCAATCAGTTTTAACCACTTAATTTTAAGAAGATGATTGTATTGAACATCTGAAGTAGTGCTCCGACCACATGGGCTCCGAAGCGCTACTGTCCGGAACGCCAATGTTTTCCTGTTTGGAATAGCCTGGTTTGAAGTAGGTATACGAGAAGTAGATATACGGTGATGCGAGAAGTCAAAAATAGTCAAGTTGTCGCAGAAATGACACTTTCTACAACTACATACATACATACACCGCAATTCACCGTAAGGTGCGTGGCGGAGGGTACACTGTACCACTACTAGGCATTTCCTTTCCTATTCCACTTCCAAATAGAACGAGGAAAAACAGAATGCCTATATGCCTCCGTAATTTCTCTTATCTTGTCGTTGTGATCTGTACGCGAAATGTAAGTAGGCGGCAGCAAGATAGTACTACACTCAGCTTCAAATTCCGGCCCTCTAAATTTACTTAACAGAAATTCACGAAAAGAACGTCGTCTTTCTTCTAGCGATCCCCAATTGAGTTGCCGGAGCATTTCCGTGACACTCCCGCATTGGTCGAACCTACCGGTAACAAACCTAGCTGCTCGTCTCTGAACCGCCTCTATGTCTTCCTTTAAACTGATCTTCTGCGGGTCCCAAACACTTGAGCAATACTCAAGACGTGGTCGCACAAGCATTTTATACGCGGTCCCCTTGACAGGTAAAGTACATCGTCCCAAAATTCTCCCAATAAACCGATGTCGGCTGTCCGCCTTACTCACAACTGTCCTTACATGCTCGTTCCATTTCATATCGCTCTGCAATGTTACGCCTAGAAATTTGAACGGCGCGACTGCATCAAGAAGCTCATTACTAATGCTCTATTCGAATATTAGGGGGTTGTTTTTCCTACTCATGCGCATCACCTTACATTTTTCTACATTGAGAGCTAGCTGGCATTATTCGCACCAACTAGAAATTTTGTCTAAGTCATCCTGTATGTTATTACAGTCAGTTACAGACGACACCCTCCCATACACCACAGCATCATCAGCAAACAGCCACAAATTACAACTTACTCTGTCCATCAGATCATTTATATAGATAGAAAATAATAGCGGTCCTATCACACTCGCCTGGGGCACGCCTGACGATACACTCGTCTCTGATGAACACTCGCCTTCGAGAACAACGTGCTGCGTTCTATTACTTAGGAAGTCTTCCAGCCAGTCACAAATCTGTGAACCTATTCCATAAGCTCGTATCTTCATTAGCAGTCTGCAGTGTGGCACCGCGTCGAACGCCTTTTTGAAGTCGACAAAAACACAATCCGCCTGTTGCCCTTCATCCATGGCTTGCAAGGTGTCAACTGAGAAAAGGGCAAGCTGAGCTTCACATGAACGATGTTTCCTAAACAGTAATTATATCATTACGTATCATGGTTTGAAATACTGCTATTACCCATTCAAAACTTTAATATCTGCGGATGCGGATAAAGTGCCACGGATGCGGATATGGGCGTTGCGGATGCGGATAGCACTTTTCTTGAGGTACTGTTTGACGCTTTTCCGACGTATTGATTCCTTCCATGGTTCACGGCCGTCGCGTTGGATCGTATCGTAGCGCAGACCTCTATCCGTCACCCCGTTTACATGGGCTCCAAGAACCGGATTTCGTAAACCGATTTTTCCAATTCCGCTTCTGGTTGGTCATGTAAAGACTCCAAAATCGATTCTGGAAATCCGCTTCTCTAAAGCGGTTTTCCAGTTCCACAATCGATTTTCGTGCCCATGTAAACGCAACCGTTTTTGAAGCGTTCTTGGCTTGTCAGACTGTGTTTTGTTGTTGAGAATTTTCGGCACATATGAGAAGAGTGATATTTTCTAATGTGAAATAAAAGTATAAATATTAGAATGGATATAAATCTGTGTATTTAAAGTAAAGATAAATAGCGATCGTGCTGACTAAATGAGGAACTGAATCGGCTGTTTTTCAGCCGGCTTGTTAAGTGAGGTAGGAAATTCGACTCAGGCTGTGCCATGTAAACACGACAGCGAAAAACAGTTTACGAAAACAGGTTTTCGTCTTCCGGAAGATGTGTTACACGTAAACGTAGTGCATACCTGCCAACCTTCAAAATGTAAAAATCAGGAGATCCAGTCTAGAAAATCGGGAGATTCTTGAAAAAAGCAAGAGATACGTTCTATCAAAAACTGCGGCGCACTTTACTATAACCCTTAATATAACTGATTTTAGTCTCTTTCTATAAAGAACATAGCGTTAACCCAATTGTTGATTACATCCTTATATTTTGTAGCATGTCCAGGTAAAGTGATTGATGTTTTTGATCCCAACAAAAAAGCTCACAGCTGTATATTTGTGATATACTGCTAGCTGGGAACATGTTATGGAACAAATGACCCACATAATCATCGTGTTTAATTGGTAAACCGTACTCCATAATAAACAATGTAAAATAAGCACTCTGCATGTATCACATGCTCACTTTCATTTTTTTTCAGCAATTTCAGTCTTTTATTGTTACTCACACACTTTTTTCATTTTCTCTGCACGTATTTCGGTACATTGCTTTTGCCGCCATGTGATGTAGAAATATCACATGGACAAAAAGTACAAAATAGAAAAAAATGTTCCGAAAACTGCTTAAAAATTGATTATATTTCTTGCCGTACTGAAACACATACTACCGAATTGAAATTCCATAATCACGTAAAATAGCTGTTTCCACGAAAGTTGTCTTTCTGCAATTCGCGTATAAAACTGATGGCCCCTAACTATCCAATCAAAAGGTTACCAGCGATCAAAAAACCAGTGTCGTGATTTCACTTACGTACACTGACAAAACTTCGCATTTAAAAACAGCACAACATCGAAACACTACATGTGTATTTTGCAAATTCATGCAAAGAGCAGAAACAAGCATTATATAAGTCAAGCACAACTCCTAATTTCTATGAATTTCGATACGTATTTATTTTTAACTGATAAATAAACAAAGGACTTTTGACCACTGGCGGAAAATCGAATCTTGGGTTTCAGGACAAAAGGTAAAAATCGGGAGTAATAATGGCAAAATCAGGAGGCGGGAGAAAAAGCGAAAAATGAGCAGACTCAAGCCTAAATCGGGAGAGTTGGCAGGTATGGCTATAGTCGAGCCGCCGAAGGAACGACTGTGACAGCTAGCGGCTATGTTGCCAATGCTGCTACGCGGCTGTTTGTTGTTACGTCGTGCTAGTCGCCAGCATACGAATATTAAGTCCGAATATTTTGGAACCGTTGCTATGTACCACTAAAGTGTCTACGAACGATAACAACCACGAAGTGATGAAAAACACTTTTTGCAGTTAAAAAGAAAGGTTTAAAAATATATGTCGAGTTAAAGTAAAGCTTCATATGTTCCAGTATTCCATTAAATATGTGTAATTTAGTCTTCAGCCAAAGGGCGCTAGTTGAAGAATTTTGTTTATATATATATTTCATCTTCTATAGCCATTTTCCGTGCGCCTCGGTTGCACAGTGGTAGAGTGCCAGACTACAAATCCAAAGGTCGCGGGTTCGATCCCCGCCAGGTCCTACGATTTTTATCTGTCACTTTCCACTTCTTTCACCTCTGGCAGTACTGCTCATGTGAAAAATACCGAGTAGCACCGTGGTTCGGAACGCACGTCGAACTGTAGGGCCCCCTATAACTGGCTGGTTAAGTCAGTTCTAGGTCGGAGGAAAGCAACGGCATACCACCTCCAAACAGGACCATGCCTAGTAAAGCACTGTGGTGTTCAAACCAATCTTCGGATTGTTGACTGCTTTACCTTTAGCCATTTTCCACAAACTCGGTGTTATTACTCGGACACTGTATTGTGGCAGTCTGCCGAGAGGGTAAACAAATAAGGAGAACCACTTTACAAGTAGTAAAATCGCCTCTTCAAGTGAAATTATTTGTCTTCTTACATAAAAAGAAGAGCGTTTTTTTTTTTTTTTTTTGTTTTTTGTTCAAAAAATGTTCAAATGTTTGTTAAGCTTATGGGACTTAACTACGGGGTTATCAGTCCCTAAACTTACAAACTACTTATGAACTACTTACGAACTAGGACGGCACAAATATCCATGCCCGAGGGGGGATTCGAACCCCCGACCGTAGTGGCCGTGCTGACCGTGACTGGAGCGCCTCAGTCACCTCGGCCACCGCGGCCGGCTGTTTTTTGTTTACGGTCGCTATTGACTGTCATAGTATAGTGACCGAGTAATACCATCAGATCAGTTTCGACAGCCAGCGCCGGCCGCGGTGGCCGAGGTGACTGAGGCGCTCCAGTCACGGTCAGCACGGCCACTACGGTCGGGGGTTCGAATCCCCCCTCGGGCATGGATATTTGTGCCGTCCTAGTTCGTAAGAAGTTCATAAGTAGTTTGTAAGTTTAGGGACTGATGACCCCGTAGTTAAGTCCCATAGACGATACAAACATTTAAACATTTGAACGACAGCCAGTCTATTGGTCACAGAAGTGACTTTCTTACGGTTAGAGGAAGCAGCCACCTCACACACGTCTGAAATTAACGACACGTAACACGGCACGAACAAAACCGGTAACGATGAACACACGACACATGCTTTGCAGCGACTGAAGCACGCCACCCCACGCGACCTCGAGTGGCAGGGTGGCAAAGCGGCACCGTTACCCTGGCAACATTTACGAATTCCAGAGCTCAGGTTGGTGGTTGAGTGTCCCCCCCCCCCACCCTCTGCGGCCCACGTGCGAGAACTGTCAGGGTCGTTCTTTCGGCGGCCTGACCATAGTGCAAGACACTTCTGCGTGCTTGCAGGGCGGGGGGGGGGGGAGATGGGCAGGAAGGATAGCGTACACGATATTAGGGTAGGTGTACCATTTCCTTTGGCTCTTTAGAGTATGTAACATACGTGTGCACGTCTAGAAGGGCCGGCAGCAGGTGCACAGTGGGGGTGGGTGGACAGAGGTGGTCAGGTGGTGCAGACGCAGACAGCGCAGTGGAGCGGCAGGCAGAACGGTCCAGCAACCGCGGTCTTTCCTGCCTAACGGAGCGAAGAGACTTCCAGCGCCGCGTGGCGCCGACAGCGGTCTCCCTGGGCCGCGCAATCTCTATGCTAAGCAGGCCGCGTCGCCATGGCAACCGCCACTGCCAGAAAACACGGGAGCCTGCCTGCCTGCCCCGAATTCATTATGCGAGATAAACATCTGTCATGTCCCGGCCTCCACCGCCGTCATCTCCCGGCGAAACGGGGCCTTCTTTTATCTCCGCAAACAGTCCCCCACTTCTCGGTTACCAACGGCAAAAAGCCTCTTAGCTGTGAGCGGCCACCGCTGCTCTGCTTGTAAACGAGCTGCAACCTGCTGTTTCTGCAGAGAAGAAGAAGGCTGGCTACACGGGTGCCTCTAAATTCAACAGAGGAACAGGCAGTAACCTTAATGTACCCTGGACACGTCTAGTTTATTTAATGTCGTTATTGTCTCATAGGCATTCGTTGTGGTGTAAATAACACAGATTCACTTCAATATTGTAACGATAGTGCTGACCCCCTCATCTCAGTGTTACTGTACGATACCGTCTACCTGGTCCTCTCATCTCAGTGTCATCCTACGATACCGTCTGCTTCGGATCCGGAATCGTGTGGTTCAATAGTAATAAAAGTTTCGTGTGAAGTTGGTTAAAAACGTAATAGCCAGCCTAGAAATCAGTGTAGGACAGTGTCTCTGTGATACTGCGATTAAAACAAGTGATAGATTTCATTAATTAAGAGATTTGTTTAGATACTTTCCAGACAATTCTATAAATTCAAATTCAAATGTTTGTTAAGCTTATGGGACTTAACTACGGGGTCATCAGTCCCTAAACTTACAAACTACTTTATGAACTACTTACGAACTAGGACGGCACAAATATCCATGCCCGAGGGGGGATTCGAACCCCCGATCGAAGTGGCCGTGCTGACCGTGACTGGAGCGCCTCAGTCACCTCGGCCACCGCGGCCGGCGACAATTCTATAAACAATACTTTTGTCACTGTACATTATTTCAATAAATAGACAGACAAATGGTAAAAACTTTTGTATCTACATAAAGACATTAAAGTAAATAGCATTGTATATATATTAGGCTCATTAACAAGTTTTGTAGACCAGCTACTTGTGTAATTAATGATGTACTCGAGATTTGAATATTGTATTTCTTTGTACATATTGATTCACTTTAGATTTTGAACCTATTTTGAGAATTTCCAAGATAATTGATAGCTCAATGTATGTTAGGAACATGTATGATGTATTCATTAACTAATTAATTGACATTTAAAATCACACTTTGTTGTCAACAGAAAGATCGGAAATTTCGCCCTAAAAATACATGCGCCATCTAAAATTATTGAATGCATAGTTTTCATTTTATATTGTGATTATTTTTGTGTGCATGAAATGTTTTTCTGTTATGTTTGTTAATTGTAAATCAGTATATTCTATTGTAATGAACAATGCTTAATGTAACGTCATTATTGCCGATGTTATATATTTGCCTCACCGCCTCGCGTGAGGGGTTCGAGTTCGAGTTTTGGCGGAGTTCTAGTTTTGTCTTTTGTCGAGTACTTTGGAATCGGTCAGTCTGTGTTCTTTTGGTAATTTGTGTACGTTATTGTTATGTTTTGGTGGAGGAGAAGTTTTGTTCAAATTAAAGAAGAAGTGAAAATTGTACATATCGACTATTTATTTCTACCACGACGCCCCAGGAGAATAATGTTGTAGCGAGCAGAACCCCCATACATCGCAATTATAAAAAGCTGAGTATCGGTAGAATAAACTGTAATTGACTTAAATTATACTAACACGTTACACTATGCAGGTTGGTCATTTGTGTATGTCGCACAAGACATTTGCACGTTTCGTCCCTACTCACGCCTGTGTCGATTTGTTATGCATACCTGCCAGCCTTCAAAGTGGGAAAAAAAAAAAAAAAAAAAAAAAAAAAAAAAAAAAAAAAAAAAAAAAAAAAAAAAAAAATTCTGGAGATCCAGTTTAAAAAATCGGGAGATTCTTCAAAAAAATCAGGAGATACGTTCTATCAAAAACTGCGGTGCGCTTTACCATAAACCTTAAGGTAACTGATTTTAGCCAATTCCTGTCATCACACAACACTACATAATGGCTACAAAAAGCAATTGATTACATCCTTACTTGTAGCCAGTACAGGTATAGTGGTTGATTTTTTTTATTAAAACAAAAGAAGTTCGCAGCTGCCGTTTTGCGCTATACTGCTACCTGGGACCCACATTATCATTGCATTTAATTGGTAAACCGTACTTTAAAGTAAACATTGTAAACAAGCACTCACTATTCTGAGCAATTTCAGTCTATTTCTGTTACTCACACACTTTTCATTTTCTCTTCATGTATTCGGGTACATCGCCTTTTCCACCAAGTGATGTCAAAATATCACATCGACAAATAGTATAAAATACAAATAATGTTCCAAAAACTGCTTTAACAAAGGGATTACATTTGTTGCCATAGGTCTACTGGAACACATGCCACTGAATCCCGTAAAATAGCCGATTACACGAAAGTTGCCTTTCTGCAATGCACATATGGAACTGATGTTCCGAACTATCAGAAGGTTTCCATTAATTTAAAAATCTCGAAAGCATTTCACTTAGATACAATGACAAAACATCACATTCAGGAAGAGCACAACATGAAAACACTACACATGTATTTGCAAATATGCGGCAAGAGCAGAAATAATCGTCGGCCGCAGTGGCCGAGGGGACTGAGGCGCTTCAGTCACGGTCTGCACGGCCACTACGGTCGGGGGTTCGAATCACCCTCGGGCATGGATATTTGTGCCGTCCTTAGTCTTAGCTAGTTCATAAGTAGTTTGTAAGCTTAGGGACTGATGACCCCGTAGTTAAGTCCCATACGTTCTACAAACATTTGAACATTTTATCAGAAATAATCGTTATACAAGTCTTGCGCAACTCCTGATTTCTATAAATTTCGATACGTATTTATATTTAACTGATAAATAAACAAAGGACTTTTGACCATTGGGCAAAAAACCAATCTTGGGTTTCAGGACAAAAGCTAAAAATTTGGAGAAATAATGAGAAAATCAGGAGGTAGGAGAAAAAGTGAAAAATCAGGAGACTCCTGCCTAAATAAGGAGAGTTGGCAGGTATGGTTATACATTCAAACCCAACACATTCGTACCTCACAAACGGCTTTTAATCAAATTGCGTGGTTATGGTATATCGCCCCAAATTAGCGATTGGATAGGGGATTTCCTGTCAGATAGGACACAGTTCGTACTGATCGATACTAAAGCATCGACTGAAACAGAGGTGATATCGGGCGTTCCAGAGGATAGTGTTATTGGTCCTCTGCTGTTCCTTATTTAAATAAACGATTTAGGGCAAAATCTCAGCAGCTCTCGTAGGTTATTTGCAGATGAAGCCGTCATTTACCGTCTAGTAAAATCATCTGAATATCAAAACCAACTTCAGAACGTTCTGAATATGATATCACTATGGTGTAAAAATTGAAATTGACTCTAAATAATGAGACGTGTGAAGTCATCCACATGAGTACGAAACGAAATTCGTTACACTTTGTTTACAAGATAAATCAATCAAACGTGAAGGCCGTAAACTCCACAAAATACCTAGGAATTATTATTACTTCAGACTTAAACTGCAAAGAATACGTAGATAATGTCGTGGGAAAGGCGAACCAGAGACTGCGTTTTATTGGCAGAACCCTTAAAAGCTGCATCAGAACTACAATAGAAACTGCATACACTACGCTTGTCCGTCCACTTTTGGAGTATTGGTGTCCAGTGTGGGATCCTTATCAGGTGGATTTGACGGAGGACACAGAAGAGTCCAAAGAAGGGCAGCTCGTTTCGTATTGTCACGATACAGGGGAGACAGCGTCACGGAAATGATACAGGATCTGGGATGGGAATCATTACAACAACGGCGCTTATCGCTGCGGCGTGGGCTGCTTACGAAACTCAACATTCTCTTCCGAATGCGAAAATATATTGTTGACTCGCACTTACGTAGGTAGAAATGATCATCAGAATAAAATTCGAGAAATTAAACTTCTAACGGAGAGATTCAGGTGTTGTTTCTTCCCGCGCGATATTCGAGAATGGAATGGGATGTGAATAGTATAAACGTGGTTCGATGAACCGTCTGCCAGGCACTTAAATGTGATTTGCAGAGTATCCCATGTAGATGTAGATGTAAACGGCGCACCGTCAACTGAATCCAGCCAGCACGCGACCGGACATCATGTCAGTTCTAACCACGTAATTTCGGCCGTGCCGAAGATTCGGCTAATTTCTGGCCGAAACCGAATATTCGGTCGGTCCTTAAGCGCCACCCTCTAATAACAGAATTGATACTGTTGAGGGCTAGAGCTGTTCACCGGGAACTCGCCTTTCGCGACTTATAAGCAGAGCCCCGTTGCACGCGTCGAGAGGCAGGACTGGGCCACAGACAAAGGCAGCGGCGGCGTAAACAAAAGACGGCGCACAGTGCGTGGCGCGCGTGCGGCCGTGAGCTGCCTGCTGCAAATATTGACTCGCGTCGCAGCATCCGCCGAGCTCTGTTCTAGCCCACTGGGAGCCCACGATTAGCGGCACTCGCCTCAGATGAGTTCTGTGCTCTCCACATGTCTACTGGCGGCTCCTGCCGCGTATTATACCTGCCTCGTGCGTCACTTCAGTCACGGTTTATAGGGCCCGTTCCAGCACCACCAGCTAGAGAGGAGGCCGCGGCGCTCTCGTGTGACGTCAGGCAGAGTAGGCTGCGCGCGCACAGCTGACTGGCTCGCTGCTTCGGCATAGTGGGCCGTGCCCCAACGGCCACCCAGTCAGCTATGCGCGCGCAACCTACTCTGCCTGACGTCACACGAGAGCGCCGCGGCCTTCTCTCTAATAAGGGGAACACAAAGTATGGTACCAACGAATTTTGATGAGTCGCAGGTATCTTGTGCGGGAACTCCTCCAGACCACCAAGCTAAAAGGATTTGCTCCAGTGGGCCTTGGTTTCCACGAAGATCGCGGTCAAAGTCCAGCGCGTAACAGCTATACCTGTACTGAGTCACCAGGGGCACGTGAGCCAGCGTGGTGTAATTAGCAAGGTGTTCGACTGTCACGCATACGGCTCGAGTTCAAATCCTACTCGGATTTATTTATTTACTAGCTGAAAACCCGGCTTTGCCCGGGTATTTATTTATTCTTTTATTCCTGTCTTGAAGTACTACTCCTACTATCCCTTCTCTCTTTGTCCATTTCCTTTCTCTAAAGACATGCTATATTTGTCGGGGAATAAATAAGAAATAAGGCTGTCTCGCATAATGTACAAAGTTAAAAGTGCAGTTGACATATAAAATGCATACGACCTCATATTTATTGACTTATATGTTGCACAATTGTATAATTTTGTAGGTATATATTCATTTATATAAGTGATGTGTGTCTGCAAAATTTGTTGCGAATACAATCCGTAGTAAAGAAGTAATACATTAAAACTTGGTGCGTGATGGTTTTTTTTCCATGAACATTATTGTTTATGTGCTCATGTCTCATGAACTACGTGTCGTACTGTGATACACTTTAGAAGCTAAATTCAACGATATCCGTGTATACTGTCAGTAAAATTTCCTATCGCTACAATCTGTAGTGTTCATATTATAAATTGTAACGACATACCGAGAGCCGTAGTTTTACTCCAGAAACAGCGGAAAAGTACTAAGCGAGAAACTTTTTACCTTTCATCATTTTACTATGGTTGCCAGCGACAAAAAGTTTAATTAAGTCTGGAAATTATGTGGCAAGTTGGTTGCAAGTCGCTAAGTACTGTCATCCTCATATATTGGGGTATTTATGAACTCTCGTCGCATTATGTGGCAGTTTCTTGCAACTTGCTTCTTGCTTTTGACGCTATATCTCTTGAACCATTTGTCATATGTGGTTCTTACTCATATGACAATTGTTACCTCACGATAAAGAATATGTGTGCCAAATTTCGTTGAAATCGGTTAAGTAGTTTAGGACAAAATGAGCAACATTGTCGCTTAATGCAACAGTTTTCCGCGAATCTCATTGTTTATGACGTCATATCTCGTAAACTATGTGTTGCACGTAATTATTACACTTATGGTGACCGTGGATTGAAGCTTACGTGTACAAAATTCCATAAAGATTGGAACAAAGCTGTAGATTTGTATGCAACACGTACAAACATACGTACACTCTGCTTTATATATTAGATTTATTTTCCACTTGTCGGGCGATTTACTGTATATAATTACATTCCTTATTTCTTACTGCAAACGTAAGGTTATATGAGGTAATTACAGTTACATGTGAACGATACGCTACGAATGACTAGCCGCCTGGCCGCAGCATAATAATCCGCTGGGACGAGTCAAGTGGACACACACTGCATTCGGCGGTGTAACAACAGGGAGCGGGGACTACTAGCAAATGCTGCACAAATGTTGCAGCTGATAACTACAGACGGTTTACTGATCTTTCAGTCGCCGTAAAAGTATGCTTCGAAATAAGGAATAAAATAAAATAATCGTGCGCAATTGAGCAATTAACATAAGCTATTATCACGACCAATTACTCAAGCAGTAACATAAGACTGGCTATGAAAGCATATGCACAACAGGCCATTAAAATGCCTACACCAAGAACAAATGCAGATGATAAACGGGTATTCATTGGACAAATATATTATACTAGAACTGACATGTGATTACATTTCCACTCAATTTGGGTGCATAGATCCTGAAACATCAGTACCCAGAACAACCACCTCAGGCCGTAATAACAGCCTTGTTACGCCTGGGTATTGAGTCAAACAGAGCTTGGATGGCGTGTACAGGTACAGATGCCCATGCAGCTTCAACACGATACCACAGTTCATCAAGAGTAGTGACTGGCGTATTGTGACGAGCCAGTTGCTCGGCCACCATTGACCAGACGTTTTCAGTTGGTGAGAGATCTGGAGAATGTGCTGGCCAGGGCAGCAGACGAACATTTTCCGTATCCAGAAAAGCCCATCGTGCATTAACCTGCTGAAATGTAGGATTTCGCAGGGATCAAATGAAGGGTAGAGACACGGGTCGTAACATCTGAAATGTAACGACCACTGTTCAAAGTGCCGTCGATGCGAACAAGAGGTGACCGAGACGTGTAACCAATGGAACCCCACACCATTACGCCGGGTGATACGCCAGTATGAAGATGACGAATACACGCTTCTAATGTGCGTTCACCGCGATGTCGCCAAACACGGATACGACCATCATGATTCTGTAAACAGAACCTCGATTCATCCGAAAGACTGACGTATTGCCATTGGTGCACCCACATGCTCCTGTCTGTGATGCAGCGTCAAGGATAACCGCAGCTATGGTCTCCGAGCTGATAGTCCATGGTGCTGTAAACTTCGTCCAACTGTTCGTGCAGATGGTGGTTGTTTTGCATACGTCGCCATCTGTTGACTCAGGGATCGAGACGTGGCTGCACGATCCGTTACAGCCATGGGGATAAGATGCCTGTCATGTCGACTGCTAGTGATACGAGGCCGTTGGGATCCTGGGATCCTGAACCCACCGATTCCATATTCTGCTAACAGTCGTTGGATCGCGACCAACGCGAGCAGCAATGTCGCGATACGATAAACCGCAATCGCGATAGGCTACAATCCGACCTTTATCAAAGTGGGAAACGTGATGGTACGCATTCCTCCTCCTTACACGAGGCATCACAGCAACGATTCACCAGGCAACGCCGGTCAACTGCTGTTTGTGTACGAGAAATCGGTTAGAAACTTTCCTCATGTCAGCACGTTGTAGGTGTCGCCACCGGCGCCAACCTTGTGTGAATGCTCTGAGAAGCTAATCATTTGTATATCACAGCATCTCCTTCCTCTCGGTTAAATTTCGCGTCTGTACTACGTCATCTTCGTGGTGTGGCAATTTTAATGTCCAGGACTGTAGTTTCTGATTTCGTACCTTCGTCAACCGGTAGTATTAATTTCCGAATTCCATTGGTGTCCTAAAATAACAGTGATGTGGATTCATAGGTTACAAGGTTAAATTTTTTTTATGCTAAATATAACAAAGCTTTCTTACTTGTATTGCTTCCACTTGAATTAAGATTACACGTGTTGCTTATACAACATCATAAAAGCGGTTCATTGAGCCCTCTGCCATGCGCTTCGAGGTGACTTGCAGAGTATTTATGTAGATGAAGAGTTAACCTATTTTACACTAATCTTGGCCGGCCGCGGTGGGGACTGCGGCGCGCCAGTCACGGTCTGCACAGCCACTACGGTCGGGAGTTCGAATCCCCCCTCGGGCATGGATATTTGTGCCGTCCTTTGTATTAGCTAGTTGATAAGTAGTTTGTAAGTTTAGGGATCGATGACCCCGTAGTTAAGTCGCATAAGCTATACGAACATTTGAACATTAAAATTTTGTACACTTGACCTTGAAAACAAGATGTTACTGTCTACATAAAATTTCATTCGGTTCATGGGGGACAGTACTTATACACTTCGATTGCAATCTCTATACATATAAGAGGCATTTGTTGTCTGTTGCCTTATAACTCTAGATCCAGACAAGCAAATAACGTTAAATAACACAAAATTACATGGGGAAGGTTCTTAAAAAGGTTTCGTTCGATTTTTTTGGAAAACCAACCGGAAAATTTGACAAAAAATGAAAGTGCGTTTTCAATGTGTCCGAGTAAGCCGGCCGCGGTGGCCGAGGGGACTGAGGCGCTCCAGTCGCGGTCTGCACGGCCACTACGGTCGGGGGTTCGAATCCCCCCTCGGGCATGGATATTTGTGCCGTCCTTAGTATAAGGTAGTTGATAAGTAGTTTGTAAGTTTAGGGACTGATGACCCCGTAGTTAAGTCCCATAGGTTAACAAACATTTGAACATTTTTTTGTCCGAGTAAATCTATATCTTCGCACTGATCTTGATGAAATTTTGCACACTTGACCTTCAAAACAAGAGGAAGGGCACTGTCTACATAAAATTTCGTTCAGTGCATGGTGGAGGGTACTTATGGATTTCGCCTAAATCCACAGTTTTGCTCCGATCTTGATGAAATTTTGTAGCCGGCCGCGGTAGCCGATGGGACTGCGGCGCTCCAGTCACGGTCTGCACGGCCAGTACGGTCGGGGGTTCGAATCTTCCCTCGGCCATGGAAGTTTGTGGCGTCCTTAGTGTTAGCTAGTTCATAAGTAGTTTGTTAGTTTAGGGACTGATGACCCCGTAGTTAAATCCTATAAGCTCTACAAACATTTGAACATTTATCTTGTCCCGCCCCCCTCAAATATTATGCTATATTTCCTATTGAATGGAATGTAGTCTAAGAAAATCTGGCAATGCTGAAGGGATTAGATCACGTAACGAGACAATGGATGTAGTGGACGAGTATCTTTATTGCTAAACAAATTATGATTGCTACATTGAAGAAGGTATGAAATACAGGGTGAGTAAGGGAAGAAATGCATTTTTAAAGGAGAGTAATTTCTTGAAATGGAATATTAAGGATTGGCAAGTTCTTTATGGAATCATTTGTCTGGAGAATAGCTTTCTATGGGTGTGAAACGTGGACGATAAGGACAGAAAAATGGCAGACGCTTTTGATAGTACAGGAGAAAGCTGAACACAAGATGAGTAGATAGCAAGTAATGATGTGCCAGTACAAAGAATTGCTTTCTGACGTATCGACTTAAAGAAGGGATCGATTGGTAGAATAAATTTTGCGGCGTGAAGGAATCGTCAGATTAGTATTGGAGGGAAGTGCGTGGGTTAAAAGTCATAAGAGGGAGACCCAGAGACGAATAGCGTAAGCATATTCAGAGTGGACGTGGGTTGCCGTTTTTATGAAGACAGAGTAGGGTGGAGGACTGCTTCAAAGCAGAGTCCGGACTGGAGATCAGAACGTTATACGTAACTATTTTTTATCTCTACCACTGCAGGTGGTTGTCCTCTTTTGTGCACTGGGTGCAGGCCAGTGGAATCGCTCTGCTTGGCGTTTCGTCGCAGCTTCCGTACTTACAGAATGACGAACAGCCCGTGCTCGCCACAGCAGACCGCCTCGCCGGGTCAATTATAGCACGCGATTCCAACCGTTGGCGCGTTGCATTGTATGACGTCATCACATGCGCCCTAGTTCTGAGACGCGTTTGTTTAATTGGTGGCGTGTGTAAGTATCGAGTGTCGCTCCTTAGTGGTGGGCGTTACACAGAATGGGTATTTGTGTCGTTGCTGTTGGTGTTGGTGGAAAATTCAGACCATAATCTTTGCCAAAGATGAAACTTCACAGATTTATATACCCATATCGATACACACAGTAGAAACAATATTATACATTTTCTCGCAAGCAAGTTACTCGACACAAAACAGGAGGCACAACGGTAGACATTTTCTTACAAATTCAGCAATATGCATTTTCTATAGACACGTTTCAAGACCATAATCATTTCCAAAGATGAAACTTCAAAGACTTAAGTACACATATCGATACACACAGTAGACGCAATGTTAGACGATTTTTGCGTAAGGTTCACATTTAAAATGTCAGCTGTATTTCACTCTGTTGGTATGGTATAGATTAACAGAGATTTACGGTTTTTTTTTTTTTTTCCCCCGTCGCATGTGAGCGTTGAACACGCGAAATTTTGGGGTAAGATCTTGAAACGTGTCCATAGAAAATGTATATTGCTGAATTTGCAAGAAAATGTCTAATATTGTGCCTCCTTTTTTGTGTCGAGTAACTTGCTTGCAAGAAAATGTATAATATCACTTCTACTGTTTGTATCGATATGTGTACATAAATCTGTGAGTTTCATCTTTGGCAAAGATCATGTATCGCATAGTATTGTAGCTCGTGCGGAAATACAGAGACTGACTTGTGGTTCAGCTCGCTTAGAGAGCAGTTGTGTGTATGGCTCCGATGTAGAGCAGAGGCTGCTGTGCCAGCAAGTGTATATATATATTGCATTTCATATAACTATGAAAAAGGTTTACCACCCCTGGAATGAAGGTAATAGCATTTCATGTAATTATGAAAAGGTTGTGTCATTTAGGTAGTGTAATGGTGATTATTAATAATAAGTAACACAATTCACATTTCTTTCCTGTTTCATTTACGTAGTTAGAAGATTAATGTACTTCCTTCATTTGATAATTACTTATTTGTGGATTTAAAGTGCAGTATCGATTTTTGTTATCTTGTTCAACAGAGTTCTTTTTTGGTACCGTAGTAAATGATTGTTATGCAACACTGCAGTTAATTGAGTACGATACTGAGTTTTGATAATCAAGTACTGATCTGCATAAAATTCTCGTAGTCGAACATTAAGAAAGTGGTTTGTGTTTCTAATATCTTTGTCGGAATCAAATTTTTTGAGTATAGTCAATGTGTGTTTCATGCAGGTTACATGTCACATTTGTTTTGTTAAAACATCCGTTGCGCACATGATCAGTTTAATGCACTGTTTCTCATTTATCAATATATACATCAATATCAGGGCCATAATTAAATCAAATTACTGTGTTAATGAACAGTGTACGTGTTCAGTTAAATTTTGATTAAGTTATTTGATGACTTGGTGATCTTGACTGTTAAACATCAATATATGAGAACTATTTGGACTGCAACTAATACCAGATAAGGTTTTGAATGAGTAACTTTAAAATAAACTACTTTTGTTGTCGGATTAAACGATACATTCAACACGTACAACTTTTTAACCTGTGATCTATGGTACATTCTGTTGTAATCTGTAATTTATGAGAATAAACACAAATTATTTATTATCTGCAATACCTAAGTATTAAGATATTATCCCGTATACGGGTTTTCCGACATGTTGACGACATGGGTCAAAGTAGACGGATGGAATTGCGTCGAAAAACTTACGTCATTGAACAGGTATCGCCATGTTCACTGTAGGATTATTAGAGGTAAATTTCAAAACTCGTTGATGGGTAACGTTTTCTTGATTTTTACATGTAGTACAGGTTAATTGAAGTATTCGATACTACTTTTATGCTATCTGGCAAGTGTTCATTGGTATCGCTTTCTTCATTTGATTATTACATCAAGTGAACTATTTATTTGATTTCGTG
This sequence comes from Locusta migratoria, assembly GCA_026315105.1. Classification (NCBI taxonomy): domain Eukaryota; kingdom Metazoa; phylum Arthropoda; class Insecta; order Orthoptera; family Acrididae; genus Locusta; species Locusta migratoria. Next base: position 66,321,553 of record CM048753.1, read on the forward strand.
TATTTTTTTTTTAGGTCGTTTTCGTTTTGTCGCGTATTTTCGTGTGTCTGTTATATTTTTCTGTGTTTTGCTTTGATTTTTTTGTCGTATTTCCCCGCCTCAAAACCCCCACATTCCCGCACTTGTCCCGTTAGTGCCATTTTACTTTAATTTTCGCGTGTTTATACGTGGGAGTGTTGTGGACGCCATATTGGCTTCGAGTACATACGCCACTGCCGCCATATAGATGACGTCATGGATCAAAGCAGAAGGGTGGAATCGCGTCGTAAAAATAATGCCTCTAACCGGGTATCGCCACCTTCACTTTAAGATTATTATAGGTGAATTTCAACATTCGTTATTTTAATGTTGATGGGTAAAGTTTTCACGATTTTACAAGTAGTACAGGTTAATTGGAGTATTCGCTACTACTTTCATGCTATTTGGCAAGTGTTGGTTGCTATTGATTTCTTCATTTGATTATTAAAGGAAGTGAACTATTTGATTACGTCGTTTTTTTTTTGTCCTTTTCTTTTACTTCGTTTTTTTTAATTTTATTTTTTTATTATATTTTTCTGTGTTATCCGTTGCATTTTTTTGTGGTATTTTCCCGCATAGAATGTCCTCGCCCCAAAATCCCCACATTCCCGCACTTGTCACGTTAATTTTAATGTCACTTTCGTCAATTTTCGCGTGTTTATATGTGCGTTTTACGCGAGTGTTGTGGTCGCCATATTGGATTCGAGTACATACGCCATTGCCACCATATTGATGACGTCATGGCTCAAAGCAGTCACGGGTGGAATCGCGCGGCAAGGCACTGCCGCCTCCCGACAGGGTCGCCACCACCCGCGGCCGACTTCCGGCCGCTCCCAGCGAGACTGCGACCGCGCTGTTGTTCTGAGCCACCTGGACGCCTCCACGACTGCCGCAGACACCGCTCCCACAAACTACCTCACCCAGTCTGGGCCCACAGACTCGCCAAGGTCGTGGCTGCCGTGGCCGAGAGCCGACTGCAGCGAAACGTACTGCTCCACTCTGCCGGTTTCCTCAGGAATAAGCCGAAATGTGCGAAAACTAGTCATTTGTGGTATACCTTACATTTACCAAGCCGGCCGCGGTGGCCGAGGGGATTGAGGCGCTCCAGTCACGGTCAGCACGGCCACTACGGTCGGGGGTTCGAATCCCCCCTCGGGCATGGATATTTGTGCCGACCTTAGTATAAGGTAGTAGATAAATAGTTTGTAAGTTTAGGGACTGATGACCCCGTAGTTAAGTCCCTTAAGCTTTGCAAACATTTGAACCTTTACCAAAATTTTAACTTTCGGATTCGGCCGAAACTAGTTGTTGTGGTCTTCAGCCCGCAGACTGATTTGATGCAGCTCTCCACGCTACCCTGTCCTGTGCAAGTCTCTTCATCTGAGAATACGTTCGGCAACCTACATCCTTTTGAATCTGCTTACGATATTCGTCCCTCTGTCTTCCTCTACGATTTTTACCCCACACGCTTCCTTCTAATGCTAAGTTGACAATTCCTTGATGTCTTAGAATGTGTGCAACTAATCTATCCCTTCTCTTAGTCAGGATATGCCAGAAACTTCTTTTCTCTCCTCATTAGTTACGTGATCTACCAATCTAATTTTCATCATTCGTCTGATTTATATTTTGAAGTCATATACAGTGGCATACATAAAGAAGAGATTTGACGATGTTTTCTTGTAGTGTAACTGTTGTTGTGGTCTTCAGTCCGCAGACTGGTTTGATGCAGCTCTCCACGATACCCTGTCCTGTGCAAGTCTCTTCATCTGAGAATACGTTCGGCAACTTACATCCTTTTGAATCTGCTTACTGTATTCGTCCCTCAGTCTCCCTCGACGATTTTTACCCCACACACTTCCTTCAAATGTAATTTGACAATTACTTGATGTCTCAGAATGTGTCCAACCAGTCTATCCCTTCTCTTAGTCAGAATATGCCAGAAACTCCTTTTCTCCCCAATTCGGTTAAGCACATCCTCATTAGTTACGTGATCTAGCCATCTAATTTTCATCATTCGTCTGTAGCACCACATTTCAAAAGCTTCTATCATCTTTTTATCTGAACTCCTTATCGTCCCCGTTTCACTCCCATACAGTGCTACACTCAGGACAAATATTATTAGAAAGGACTTCCTAACATTTAAATTAACATTGGATGTTAACAAGTTTAGCTTCTTTAGAAACGCTTTTCTCCCCATAGCCATTCTGCATTTAATATCTTCTTTACTTCGGCCATCAGAAATTATCTTGCTACCCAAATAACAAAATTCATTAACTACTTTTATTGTCGAATTACCTAATCTAATTCTTTCAGCATCACCTGATTTTCCAACATTACATTCTATTACCTTCATTTTACTCTAGTTAATGTTCATGTTATATCTTCCTTTCAAGACAATGTCTATACCATTCAAATGCTCTTCCAGATCTTTTGCGGTCTCTGACAGAATTACTATGTCATCAGCAAACCGTAATGTTTTTATTTCTTCTCCTTGCACTTTAATTCCCTCTCCAAATTTCTCCTTCCATTCCTTCACTGCCTGCTCAATGTACAGATTGAACAACATTGGGGAAAGGCTACAACCCTGTCTTACTCCCTTCCCAACCTCTGCGTCCCTTTTTTGCCCTTCGACTCCAATAACCGCTGTCTGGTTTTTGTATAGGTTGAATATAATTCTTCGCTCCCTACATTTTACCCCTGCTACCTTCAGAATTTGGAAAAGTGTATTCCAGTCTACATTATCAAACGCTAAAAACGTAGGTTTCCTCTTCATTATCCTATCTTCTAAGATAAGTCGTAATGTGAGTATTGCCTCCCGTGTTCCTACATTTCTCCTAAATCCAAACTGATCTTCCCCGATGTCAGATTCCACAAGTTTTTTTCATTAGTCTGTAAATAATTCGTTTTAGTATTTTGCACCCATGACTTATTAAACTGATAGTTCAGTAATTTTCACACTTGACTACACTTGCTTTCTTTGGAATTGGAATTACGATATTCTACTTGAAGTCGGAGGGTATTTCCCCAGTCTCATACACCTGGCATACCAGATGATACATTTTTTTCATGACTGGCTCTCCTAACGACATCAGCAGTTCAGACGGAATATCATCTACCCCAGGGGCCTTGTTTCGACTCAAGACCTTCAGCACTCTGTCAAATTCTTCTCGCAGTATCATATCTCCTTATCTCATCTTCCCCCACTTCGTCTTCCATTTCTAGAATACTGCTTTCAATATTATTTCCTTTGTATAGGCCCTCTATATATTCCTTCCACAGTTCAGTTTTCCCCTCTTTGCTTAGTACTGGTTTTGCGTCTGAGTTCTTGATATTCATACAGCTGCTTTTCTTGTCTCCAAATATCCCTTTTATTTTCCTGTAGGCGGTATCTATCTTTCCCCTAGTTATGCATTCTTCTAAGGTTCTGCATTTGTCCTCTAGCCACTCCTGCTTAGCCAGTCTGCACTTCCTGTCAATCTCATTTTTCAGACGTTTGTACTCTCTTTTTTTTTGTTTCACTTGCCGAAACTAGATTATTACTATTTTGCAGAGACACCTACCGAATCCAACTGTCAATCCAAACCAAACACTAAAAATAAAAAATTTCACAAAAGTCAGTACAGCAATTTAGGAGGAGATACGTGACACACAAAAGGTTCTTTCGACACGTTTGCGACCTGCCTTTTTCCTACAGGAATTCTTGAGTTTAGAGTTTATTCGAGGCGTTTTATTGAAGATAATAGACATCACAATTGGGATTTAAACGATATGTGTAAATGTGAAGTTGAAATAAATTTATCGGGTTTGATTCTATGGTGGAATTTGTGCTCCATGACTGAATTTGACTTGTGGAAATATTTCAGCAATCAGTCGTAAAACTACTTTTGCAGATCTAGATTTCGACCACTGCGTAGTCATTGTTGTTGTTGTTATGGTCTTCAGTCCGGAGACTGGTTTGATGCAGCTCTCCACCCTACTCTATCCTGAGCAAGCCTTTTAATCTCCTCATAAGAACGACAACCCACATCCACTTGAATCTGCTTACTATACGCGTCTCTTGGTCTCCCTCTGCGATTTTTACCCCACACACTTCCCTCCAATGCTAAATTTTCGATTCCTCGATGTCTAAGAATGTGTCCTACCAAGCGATCCCTTCTTTTAATCAGGGTGTGCCAAAAGTTCCTTTTCTCACCAATTCTGTTAAATACCTCTTCATTAGTTATGCGATCTACCCACCTCATCTTCAGCATTCTTCTGTAGCACCACATTTCAAAAGCGTCTATCCTCTTTCTGTCCACACTGCTTATCGTCCATGTTTCACTCCCATACAAGGCAACACTCCATACAAATGCCTTCAGAAAGGACTTCCTTAGGCTTAAATCAATATTCGATGTTAACAAATTTCTCTTTTTCAAAAACGCCTTTCTACCCATTGCCATTCTGCATTTTATATCATCTGTACTGCGACCATCATTTGTTATTTTACTGCCCAAGTAACAAAACTCATCTACCTCCTTTATTGTTTCGTTACCTAATCTAATTCCTTCAGCATCACCTGATTTTCTAAGACCGCATTCCATTATTTTTGTTTTGCTCTCGTTAATGTTCATTTTATACGCTCTCTTCAACACACTGTCCATTCCATTCAACTGCTCTTCCAGGTAGTTTGCTGTCTCTGACAGAATTACAATGTCATCAGCAAAACGCAATGTTTTTATTTCTTCCCCTGAACTTTAATCCCTATTCCAAATTTTTCCTTGCTTTCCTTCACCGTCTGCTCGATGTACAAATTAAATAGCATCGGAGAAAGGCTACAACCCTGTCTTACTCCCTACCCAACTGACGCTTCCCTTTCATGCCCTTCGAGTCTAATAACTGCGGTCTGGCTTTTGTACAAGTTGTAAATAACTCTCCTTTCCCTGTATTTTACCCCTGCTGATTTCAGAATTTGAAAGAGTGTATTACAGTCAACATTGTCAAAAGCTTTCTCCAAATCTACAAAAGCTAAAAATGTGGGTTTGCCTTTCCTTAATCTATCTTCTAAGATAAGACGTAAAGTGAGTATTGTCTCCCGGGTTCCTACGTTCCTCCTGAATCCAAACTGATCTTCCCCGAGGTCAGCTTCTACCAGCTTTTCCATTCTCCTGTAGATAATTCGTGTTAAAATTTTGCAACCATGACTTATCAAGCTGATGGTTCTGTAATTTTCACACCTGTCTCCACCTGATTTCTTTGGAATGGGGATTATTACATGTTTAAAAAAGTCTGAGGGTATTTCGCCTGTCTCATAGATCCTACGCACCAGTTCAAATAGTTTTGTCATGGCTGGCTCTCCCAGAGACTTTAGTAGTATATCATCTCCCAGAGACTTTAGTAGTATATCATCTACTCCTGGGGCCTTGTTCCGACCTAGGTCTTTCAAGGCTCTGTCAAATTCATCTCTCAGTATAGTATCTCCTATTTCATCTTGATCTACTTCCTCTTCCCTTCCTACAACATCGTCTCTAAGTTCATTTCCTTTGTAGAGCTGCTCTATGTACTCTTTCCACCTTTCAGCTTTCCCTTCTTTGCTGAGAAGTGATTTCCCGTCTGAGTTCTTGATATGCGTAGAGTTGCTTTTCTTGTCCCCAAATGTTTCTTTTATTTTCCTGTAGGCTGTATTTATTTTTCCCCTATTTATACATTCTTCTACAGATCTGCATTTGGCTTCTAGCCACTCCTGCTTAGCCATTTTGCACTTCCTGTCAATATCGTTTCTTAGTCGTCGGTACTCCATTTTGCCTGTTTCATTTACTGCATTTTTATATTTTCTCCTTTCATCAATTAAATTTAGTATTTCCTGTGATATCCAAGCATTTTTTGTAGGTCTTGCCTTTCTACCTATTTTGTCCTCTGCTGCTTTCACTATTTCATCTCTCAATGCTACCCATTCCTCATCTACTGTTTTATTTCCCCCTGTTTCTGTCAATTGTTGCCTATATCTCCCTCTGAATTTCTCCAGAACTTCACGTTCCTTCAATTTATCCAAGTCCCATCTTCTTATCTTCCTACCTTTCTGCAGTTTTTTCAGTTTCAGCCTACAGTTCATGACTAACAAGTTATGGTCAGAGTCTATATCGGCCCCTGGGTATGTTTTACAATTTATCACCTGGTTCCGGAATCTATGTTTTACCATTATAAAATCTATCTGATACCTTCCGGTGTCTCCTGGTCATTATTAGTGCTTAAAAACAATTACGAACGCAACATCCAACACGGAGGAATTACTATAACTTCAGACCTAAATTGGAAAGAACACGTAGATAATGTCGTGGGAAAGGCGAACGAGAGACTGCGTTTTATTGGCAGAACCCTTAAAAGATGCGACAGAACTACTAAAGAGACTGCATACACTACGCTTGTCCGTCCTTTTTTGGAGTATTGCTGTCCAGTCTGGGTTTGACGGAGGACATCGAAAGATTCCAGAGAAGGGTAGCTCGTTTCGTATTGTCACGATATAGGGGAGACAGCGTTATGGAAATGATACAGGATCTGGGATGGGAATCATTACAACAACGGCGCTTATCGCTGCGGCGTAGGCTACTTACGAAATTCCAATCGCCAAGATTCTCTTCCGAATGCGAAAATGTATTGTTGACTCCCACTTATGTAGGTAGAAATGATTATCATAATAAAATACGAGAAATCAGAGCTCGAACGGACAGATTCATGTGTTCTTTCTTCCCGCGCGCTATTCGTGAGTGGAATGGGAGATAAATAGTATAATCGTGTGGTTCGATGAACCCTCTGCCAGGCACTTAAAAGTGATTTGCACAGTATCCCAGGTAGATGCAGATGACAACAGATACAGGATTTTTTTTTTTTTTTTTTTTTTTTTTTTTTTTAAATGGCCCATTGTGAAGTAATCAGCTGTTTGATACTGGTTGGTATCATGAGAGTACTATCCTTTAAGGACACTGGGACGTATTTGGAGTGGTAGACAAGGAACAGACAGGGTGGGCACAGCTATCGACGGCGGCGGCAGACAAGCCTGCGCGAAGTTGGCAGCCCTGCCGGTGCTCACGTCTGGCCCGTGTTCCGCGCGGCTGGCTCGCTGAGGCAGGAGCAGGGCGGCCAACTTTGATTGCGCCTGTCCTCCCCCTGCTCCCCCTCGTACCCTGCTGACGTCAGCACAGCCGCCGTCTTCCCCAGAGTTCCTGTTGTCCTCACCCCCTCCCCCTCTGCCAGAGACCGGCTCTCAAATAAAGTCGCGCTGGCATTGTCGGGCGGTTATTCCTGACATTTATGTAGCACCGCGTGTGGCCGGGGCGATTCAGCGGAAAACTCGTCCACCCTCTATATCCAGGGAGACGGACACACTTTTCTTTTTTTTCCTCCCCCTCCTACGCAGTCAGCGGCAGGTGTTTGTCATGCAGATTCCGTTCCGGCCTCTCGTGACCGCTCCATCTTCAGGCGCCGTTCCCTCCTGTGACCGGAAACTCATTACAACAAACTCTTCTCCCCCCCCCCCACCCCACCAGAAAACGAAAGAGCCGAACGGAAAAATAACCAGGCATAGCATCCAGAAAAGTAAACTTCCCTTCTTCATCTTCTTATTAACTCACAAGGAGACCACATCAGTGTCGGATATAACATTTTTTTTTTTTTTTTTTTCAGATTTACGGTGCGTGAAGTATAGAACTTAAATAAAAATCAGTCAAAGCCATTCGACACAACTCTCAAAAATTTTCGAGAAAATCGACTTTGAAGATTTGCAGGTACACGTAAGTACAATAGTTGCACCACCTTTTGGTGTACTTGAGGTGGTACCGTTCTGGACTCACAACCATAGAGTCGGTTGTTAGATTCCTACAGAAACTGATTTATATTGGCCCACTTTAGGTTACGGTAGTAACAATAAAAGTGGGCCTTTGCGATCGTCTTTTGACAGCTCGAAATTTAAATGAAAATAACGGCGTAACTATTCATCTGACACGAAAATTGAATAACCGAATTTGTAGAAGACAAAATTCTCTACAACTTTGCTATTTAATGTTTTTTTTTCTTTTTTTTCATATCTCGTATCGTTTCAGAGATATTTGCAAAAATAACGGCGATTTCGGGATGTATGTATGTCTGTCCGTAACGTGTTCCCTGTTTTTAAGACGAACCGTTCAACCGATCAGCACCAAATTTTACAGACATAACTGTAGGCCGCCAGAGACCAGAACCTCCCTTTTGCAAATTTTTCGGAAAAAAATATGGCAATAATACCAAAAAAAGCCGTTTGTAATATAATTGTAATTGCAAACAAACCGTTGATCTGACACGAGAATGAATAACCTGATTGGTAGAGGAGAAAATTCTTTACAACTTAGCTCCCTTATTATTTTTTCATATCTCGTATCGTTTCAGACATATTCGCAAAAATAACGGAGATTTGACACCCTCCCCTGAATTAACGAAAACCAGCCGTTCGGAGATGTCACGTGACATACCTTATCCAGAACTCGCTCTGGCATACGCCATCTTGCTTTGCGAATTTGTTGATTTTCTTATTGTAACTTACACGTTGTCATTTCAAAGCAATGGCGCTCTGAAGAATTAACAAAACACATCGTTCTTCGTACGATAAATGATAGTAGTTTTGTAGTGTTTACAAATGCCATATTAGCATCAGTTAATAATGGCCATCAATAGTATGAGATTAAAGGACTCATCTTTTCATTCATAGCGGTAGCGTATTGGGGAAGGCGTTGGACTATCACACTAAAGGTCTGTGGTACCGAACCCGCCACTACATAAATTTTTGTCTCATAGAAGGGTTTCACACACTCTTATTAATTAATTTTTTATTATTTAGATTATTATTTTGGTGGAAAATGTTTGCAAAAACTTATAAAACTACAGATCTAAAGTGGGCCGTAAAACACGTCAGTGCGATTTTTTTCATATTTACGGTGCGTGAAGTGTAGAACTTAAATAAAAATCAGTCAAGCCATTCGACATAACTCTCAAAAAATCTCGAGAAAATCGACTTTGCAGTTTTGCAGGTACAATAACTAGCTAAGGTGGTAGCGTTCTGGGCTCACAGCTATGCACTCGGGGGTTCGATTCCTACAGAAACTGATTTACATTTTTACTAGACGACGCGTTGAACTTCATATCACTTACCCCATAATATAAACCATATTAATTTCAATCATATGTATTTTAGACCCAATAGCTTTATAAAGGCATCATCAGATAGTCTAAGTATCGGCTGGATAGTGGGCGGAAAGAGTGGGCAAATCACGGACACATGTCCAGGGTAATGTTCATGTCACATTCGTGGAAGTTCAGGGAAGGTTTAAACGGTGACAAAATATTGAAAAATTGCGAGAAAAATTTAGATTTAAAACATGTAAAATAATGAGTTGGTTGTTGTGTTGGGTGCGTTCAGAAATATACTTTGAAAGAGTAAAGTTCGCTTAACACGATCTGAACCCGTATACGAACTGACAAAGATAAAAATGAATTGCTGTTCGTTAGTCTTTTATTATCGCAATTGGATGAACGATTCTCAACTTACTGTGTCGAGTACATTTAGAATCACATTGAAAAAGGAACTTGGTTCGAATTTTGTGACTTTCCTTTTTAACTGTCCCTACTTCTTTTACTGAAAACTTTTTCAAGACCATAATGAACAAAACAAAAAATTATATACCCCTCTCCGTCGTGCAAATAGTCAATTATAGTGCTGAAATCAATCAAAAACACATTAAAAACGCACTTTCAGTTTTTTTCCAATTTTCCAATTTTTCCGCTTTTTCCATATATTATAAGTTGCATGTCATACATAAATAATTCGTATAAAGTACAATGCTATGCACCATAGAGTATGGAAACTGTTTCCCGGGGTATATTAATTTATATGTAATAGTTTCATTCACAGCATTTAAAAAAAAAGTGTAATATTACAATTTTAAATTCGTACTAGTTCAACTGACATGGCACTGACTTCCATATTTGATACTTGACAAAGCACCCTATATTCTGCGGTGGACAGCATTGTACAATAAATGGTATTTGATGTAGTCATGTCATTTGTGTATATACCTTATTTAATGTATATTTAAAAAAAAAAACCATTGCCTCAGAGGCAAAGACTATATGTCTTATATATATTCTATTGTACATGTAACATCTTTGTGAATGGTTTCCCGTCTAATAGTCAATATTATACTTGTCTTCAGTCAGTACTGAACTTTGATTCTGAAGTGCTCCAGACTCACACCTTAAGAAAGATGGTTTAAGACGTTTTATTATTGACGTGTAAATTTTATTTGGATGACACATCAATGTGTATGTACAGCATTTTGCTACGTTAACAATTGTTGTAATCGCAGTGAACGCATGTAAAAAATTACTACAGGTATGTAAAGGTAAAGCATTCAACAATCCGAAGATTGGTTTGAACACCACAGTGCTTTACTAGTCATGGTCCTGTTTGAAGGTGGTATGCCGTTGCCTTCCTCCGACCTTCGAACTGACTTACCCAGCCAGTTATAGGGGGACCTACAGTTTAGCGTGGGTTCTGATATTTTTCACATGAGTAATACTGCCAGAGGTGAAAGAAGTGGAAAGTGACAGATAAAAATCCTAGGACCAGGCGGGGATCGAACCCGGGACCTTTGGATTTGTAGTCTGGCACTCTACCACTGTGCAACCGAGGCGCAACTATGTATATGCAGCTCCTTCTGTATAATAGTAAAATAATAATAATAATAAATACCTTGGTGTATTAGGTCTCAAGATGGCGTCTTGCACGCCGAAACCGGTTATGTAATTAAATAAAGAAAGCGATCTTGGCTGAAAACCTCTTGTTAAATTTATGAAATTGTTCAATATATAAAAGTATTGTGCAAGAAGGGTCTAAATTTGTCTTATATCGCTGTGCTTGAAAGATTCGACAGCTGTCCCTCTTCAAGGTGAGCAACTTTTATTAAAATCCGATTAGTATTTTCACAAATATTCCAGGTTTAAGTAGCTCACGTTGATAGCAATAAACATTGGGGAACAAGTATGTGATATCAAAACAAGGAAAAAAGTGTATAGTAAAAACGAGCTTTAAAAGGCGTGTGTTACGATATCTATATACGGACGTTTCAACCGTTGGTACCTCACAAGCAGGGTCCGCTTGCCACAGGCTTAGGACTCTCTTTCCGACGTAAGCGCATCAGCATCACGTACTGCCCGGGGATTCCCCGCGCTCCGCGGACGGCAGTGGCACCAACCGCGGCAAACAGAAATCCCCGCCGGAGAGCTGCTTTCCCTTTCCTGGTTTATGCGCATTACGTAAACAGCGATCCAGCTTCTGCCGGAACAAGTTCCACTTTACGGTGACGCGCATTTCACGAGCAGAGCACAAAAAAAAAAAAAAAAAAAAAAAAAAAAAAAAAAAAAAAAAAAAAAAAAACCTAAATCTGGGACGGAAAGAGCGGCTTATATTTTGCGAGAATTTTCACGGCAGTTGGCGCTTGTTTTCGCCGCAACGCCAGCGGCTCTGAGGTGTCCGTGGCAGCAGACACGAACGCCCCGTGGTGCGTAGCTGAGGGTGCTTAAATCACTCCTCCTTTCCCACCTACAGTAAACTTTTACTGTATATAAATGTCACTTCGCCGCGGAGGAGTAGCCGAGCGGTCTAAAGCGTCTCGCTGCGGAGCGCGCGGTTGCTCGTCGTGGAGGTTCGAGTCCTCCCTGGAGCATGGGTGTGTGTGTTTGTCCTTAGGTTAGTTTACCTAGGTTTAAGTAGTTTGTAAGCTACGGACTGATGACCACGCAGTTTGGTCCGATAGATTTACAAGCATTTGAACATTTGGAGTAGCCGAGCGGTCTAAAGCGCCTCGCTGCGGAGCGCGCGGTTGCTCGCCGTGGATGTTCGAGTCCTCCCTGGGGCATAGGTGTGTGTGTTTGTCCTTAGGTTAGTTTACCTAGGTTTAAGTAGTTTGTAAGCTACGGACTGATGACCACGCAGTCTGGTCCGATAGATTTAGACATTTGAACATTACGTTTCTTCTCAAGTAGATAATCGTCTCTACAGTACCTGTACCGTGTTCCCAAATCCACAATAGCCATAGTTCGTCTGTATAGGTATTTGGAATTGAATGTATTTTAGTCTGCAATTCACTAATCGTCAACCATCAATATGTAATTCACGAATAATTGCTCGAAGAGCACTAACACGCCGCTGCTTAAAATCGCAGAAACACCTATGCATCACATGTAAGTTCAAAAACCGAACTCTTTCTTCCTTTCCCCCCTTTATGCTGTGTTTTGTTCTGTATTGGTTACAACCTAACCTGCAAACACGCGCAATCAGTTTCGCCAAAGTTGGAAGGTGCCGAAACTGTTTCGTTTCGCCAACGAGTTGCGCGAACGCCTGCCGCGCATGCGCAATGGCCAGTAGTGCAGTTTCAAGAAACGTAGTGTCGTCGTGTAAACTAGCCTTTAGGTTAGTTTACCTGGGTTTAAGTAAGTTTGTAAGCTACGGACTGAAGACCACGCAGTTTGGTCCGATAGATTTACAAACATTTGAACATTTGAAGTGTCACTTCCGGGCATTGTAGGACACAAAATCGCCCCGAAAACGGTTCGTTTTTTGAAGTTCTTTTATGCGATGTTGCAACAGGAGTGATATTTTTCGTAGTAATGAAGTAAAATTACGAAACTGGTGAAATGCGGTAGGAGAGCCTAGCGAAGTGTGAAAGTGTGAAGTCAAGCTTTGCGATGTTATTTTGTCAACCAATGATGCCGAATCTACAGTCTGTTTAACCAATCGGAATGCGGAGTTCGGGTACAGCATGTCAGCTTTCGCGCGCGTTTAAATGCTACGTAAATCTTCATGTTTCAGTTTATATATATCACTGAAACAGAAGAGGATATTAAAGAACTGCGAATCACACAAGACAACATAAACAATAGAGAACAGTTCAGGAACATTATAAAGAAACATAAACTTAAACAAGAACACACGGAGAACAGAACAGGTTGACAGGTTCTCGATGTACCCTTGTCCGGTCAATAAATCAGCTATCCTCGTGAAACACTGCCCTAGGAATTCGTGACTAATTTGTGGAAATTAATTAATGATGTTCGTGTTCTGTGGTTGACAATATGAATCTTCATGTTTCAGTTAATAAAAAAAAAAAAAAATTCCCGGGATGCAGACAGATCTATCTTTTACTGCAATCACAGAATTGCACAGATAAATGTGCGGGCATAGCATGTGAAGCCATAACTTTGTTTCTTACTATACCATATGCATATTTCAACTTGAACGATAATCGTACGTTTTTGCATGTTGCCGCGGCGGGAAAATGTATCATTGAATGACTACTATTGGCTGATTAATGCCATTACAGTGTGCTGTGGTTGGCCGACTACATCACGTGGCATGTGCGCAACGTGACAAAGGAATATCGCGTTGCCTAACCTTCAGTTCAAGGTACTGTACCGTCCGTATTTGACGGATTTCGTATTTAATCTTACTTACTACGAAAATTTGTAGGGAAAATGAAACATCGCATTAAAGATCTTTCCAAAACAGGCATTTTAAGCAAAGTATGTTGAGGAAAAGTACTTAGAAGTGACATTTACCTACAGTGAAATTTGACCCCACCTATTCGAAACGCGAAGGAGCAGGAGATGCGGTTTGTTATATTCGATGAGGAGTCATACGCAACTGGTGCGGATACCTTGAAAGTTTATTAAAATAAAAATAAATAAATAAAAAGAATGTTGCGTTGCTGAAAATTTTTACGAATTTATCATATGTTTGGCGGTAAGACACGAAGCAGACAGAGGAAAACAATGGTTACATTAATAACCACATGTTATACGTGCATAATTAGCACACACTTGACCTAAGTATCCTGACAAGTCGGCGGTTGCAGAGTACTGTTTGGCCGAAAATCATGAGACGGTTTACTTACGTACCGGGATCTCGGCACAGACTTCTAGATACTGGGATAGCGTTGTGAGAGATAGGCCATAGAGATCTGCACCAGGGAAGGTTCATCAACCTAGACTGCGGCTACAATTTGAGCAATTCTCGGGAACCAGCGCTGAGTCTAATTAAGAAGAGGGTATTCAGCAAACGAAACGATGTGGCCACTAGAGGTGAGGCAAGTACATCGCCCCGGCCACATACCTTTCTGCTATGTTGCGCGCTCCCTACTTAACCGTTGCCAACATCACAAACACAAAATATTGGACACCTAAATAAAATTTCATAAAATGCATCTTTTTACAAACCATCAGCTGTTTATTAAAAACCTTATATATCTACCAGTTTCGGTCATAGACCATCTTCATGGATAAAAAGGTGTTAAAACACAATGGTAAAATGCATCAATTAAAATACATCCAACTGAGATAAACAGGAGTCAGTATAACTAAAAGTGTAAAACATTACTGTGGTCATCTTAGATAAAATCTATCAGTCAGACATGACATAAAAGGTGAGAACAGTCTCAACGCATTAAAAAGATGCATTTTATGAAATATGTTACGGCTGTTGAGACTCGCCTCACCAAAGAATTCACCTAAATAAAAGTTTGTCTCCGGACATGTAAAATATCACATTTTCGCGTTCAGGTTGAAATATGATTAACACCATTAGCAGAACATGTTTAATAAATAGTATGTTGATTTAAACATAACTTTTGGCTGTCCTTTTACGTAATTTTCAATTTTTGATACTTTCGTAAATAATAGCTGCAAACACTAAAAATGCATTACACTTAGTTACGGAATATGCTGAGCCTATAAAGATACTAATTTTGTATAAAAACAACAATATTACATGTTATAACTATTGCACAACATGACTACATATGTACCTTTCGTTTAAATAAATTAGGGCAGATCATGTTTTATACATCACTGGATCCTACATTAAATACTGATCATTTTTCACTTACTAAAATTAATAATTCGTTTGGTACCAAGAAACTATCTTCAAAATAGACAGAACTACTACGACTTTATACAAATCTACATTTATAAAAAAGTTAGACCACAAATAGAAATACATTAAAATTACGTGTCTCAATAATAGTACACCTACACAATATTGCCAAACAGATAAATGTGCACTTCAAAAATACAAATAAAGTAAATAAATTGAGTTAGTTTAAAATGAGTCAAAACAAGACTTTTAATTTGCGTATCACAAGAAATACAAATTTCATGAAACAAGTACACAAACTAAACTAAATAGTAGTAATGTAAATGTTATATTTCAAGTTAAACATTTGACGCATTTCAAATACTCCTGTATTAGTTATTTAATAATAAGTGCAGAACATTTCATTCATCTTATTACGTAGTTCCGTTGTAGAGATGTCATGTTTTGTCACTCTGTTCATAGCTACAAACCTGTAAACATCTCTGTTATTTGCTGCTGTATAATGGAACGTTATAATGTTGCACAACTGAATAAATTTGTTTCCGTCACAATGGAACTATCATCAAGAATATCTGTGACTATTTAATAGAATCTCCTGAAACATATTCTACTATTTTGCTGAATGCTGAGCATGAACAACGCGGATGTCCGCTTTCAAGAACCAAGATAAGTAAAATATTTATGTTAGATCTTCCCTATCTAAAGTGAAGTGGATTGCTGTAAATCTCACTGTTGAAATGAAATATGTATCCGTTGTTTAGGTAACTTCATTTCAAGAGTTAAATCCACGTTCCTGAAGATTTCCACCCCAATTCGTGCAATATTTCCGTGACGCTTCCCCCCCGCAACGTGATAAAACAGAACGAGCTGCCCTTCTCTGAACCTTCTCAATGTCTTCCGTCAGTCCCACCTGGTGAGGGTCCCACAAGGGGCAACAGTACTCCAGGAGAGGACGCACAAGTGTGATGTAGCCAGTCTCTTTGGTGGAGCTGGTGCATCTTCGAAGCGTTCTGCCGATGAAACGTAACCTTTGGTTCGCCCTCCCCACAATATTTTCTATGTGTTCTCTCCAGTCAAAATTGTTCGTAACTGTAACTCCTGGGTATTTGGTAGAATCTACGACCTTTAGGTTTGATTGATTTATCGCGTAATTAAAGTTCAGCGGATTTCTTTTAGTGGTCATGTGTATTACTTCACACTTTTCATTATTTAGTGTCAATTGCCAAGTTTTCGCACCATGCAGAAATTTTGTCTAAATCGCTTTGCAGTTGCTTTTGATCCTCAATTGACTTCACTAACCGATAAACGACAGCATCATCCGCGAACAGTCTAAGGGAGCTATTCAGATTGTTCCTAAATCGTTCATAAAGACAAGGAAGAGTAGCGATTGATTTGATTTTTCCAGGGAAGCCAAAACAGTCTTGGTCTAACCCGCCACTGCCCGCACCGAAACTAAGTTTATTGTGCGGTATCGCTCCCTGTATATCTAGTAAAATCAACCAATGCCCTTGAGCAGAGCAAGGAGTCCCTTTACCAGTTCTTTATTAGACATAATTTCTTCGGGTCTAGTTGTCCCAAATATTCTGTGCCTTTTACTCTCCAATGCAATGCATTCGAAGATTAGATGTGATGCAGTTTCATCGCCGTCATCATAGATCCTACATTTAGGGTTCTCTTCTGTTATTCCCATTGTATGTAGGTGTTTTTTGAAATTCCCATGGCCTGTCAGCAATCCAACCATGTGTGTAATCTCTCTCCTGTTCAGACCCAGGATTGCAGAGCTTCTTTTAAAACATGGCTTTGGCATCATTACCTTGCCATGTTTTTGTTGGTAGACTTTGGTCCAATATTCTACGTGCTGTCTTCTGAGCAGGGAAGAGTAGCGATGACTTACCGTCAATTACAAAGAGCAATCTTTGGAATTCTGAGTGTTTTACCCTTTCAAACAAAAATAATGAGTAAATGCACGAGGAGTTAGGATGTTCACGTGCTCTGGTACACCAGGTGCCACCGCCCCAATGACAAGCTGTGGAAACTATTTATTTTTTTTTCTTTTTTCGTCACAGTTGCACTATTTATTCAAATGTTTGTTAAGCTTATGGGACTTAACTACGGCGTTATCAGTCCCTAAACTTACAAACTACTTATGAGCTAGCTAACACTAAGGACGGTATAAATATCCATGTCCGAGGGGGTATTCGAACTCCCGACCGTAGTGGCCGTGCTGACCGTGACTGGAGCGCCTCAGTCCCCTCGGCCACCGCGGCCGGCCTGCACTGTTTAGAAGTTGGTAACTAGTTTTAAGTTGTTCGTCCATTTTCAAACCATAAGCCTACAAAAAGATAGTTACAAGCATTAAGTTACATTGTTCAAAAAAAAAAAAAAAAAAAAAAAAAAAAAAAAAAAAAAAGAGACATAAACCAGCAGATGGATGGTATTGATGCTAGAAAATTCACACTTGTAGGTTTACCTTATTCCCACCGTATCAATACACTGCATGATGCAAATGACTAATAAAATATGTACATTGTCCACTGTTAATACATGATTACATTGAAATTTAAAATAGTTTAAAATAGATGTTGCGTTCATGGGTCTCCAACGTGTACTGTGCATGTCAACGTCGTTTAGGTGATACCTCGTGGCTCCGTTAGAGGCCGCCACTTGTACTGTGCCTTGAAATAGTGTCTGCACCATTATAGACGATTAAAAAGGAGATACATTGATGTCTTTACATACAATTATGGTATTGGTATGCAAAATGACCAGCGTCATAGTTTAGGTTTTACCAGGAAAAAGTAAAATACCATTACCATAATTTTCTGTTAAGACGTCAATATATATTATTTTAAATCGTCCATAATGGTGCCAACACTATTATAAGGCACATTACAGGTTGCTCGCGGTCGTGCAGGTTCGAGTCCTCCCTCGGGCATGGGTGTTTGTGTTGTCCGTAGCATAAATTGGTTTAAGTAGTTTGAAAACCTAAGGACTTATGAACAGAGTAGTTGAGTCCCACAGATTTACAAGTCCCATAGATTTACAAACATTTTTCAGTTTTGATACTGAAGTCTATGGGACAGCCAGCCGCAACAAAACTAGTTCACCTGGTGTCCAAAATATACGTCTACACACCGTAATCCACCGTAAGGTGCGTGGCGGAGGGTACACTGTACCACTACTAGGCATTTCCTTTCCTATTCCACTCCCAAATAGAACGAGGAAAAAAAGAATGTGTATATCCCTCTGTAAGAGTCCTAATTTGTCTTGTCTTCGTGATCTTTACGCGAAATGTAAGTAGGCGGCAGCAAGATCGTACCACACTCAGCTTCAAATTCCGGCCCTCTACATTTTCTCAACAGAAATTCACGCGTCTAACTGAGCCACGAGGTATCACCTAAACGACATTGACATGCACAGTACACGTTGGAGACCCGTGAACGCACATCTATTTTAAATTTCAATGTAATGATGTATTAACAGTGCACAACGTACAGATTTCATCATTCATTTGCTTCATGCAGTGTATTGTTACGTTTGGAATAAGGTAAACCTGCAAGCGTGATTTTTTTTCTAGCATCAATACCAACTGACCAGCCGCAGTGGCCAGTCACGGTCTGCACGGCCACTACGGTCGGGGCTTCGAATCCCCTCCTCGGGCATGGATATTTTTGCCGTCCTTAGTAATATCTAGTTCATAAGTACGAGGTATGTCCACAAAGTAAGTTCCGTTTGGTTATATAAAACAAACGTGAACAGATACAGAAAAAAACTTATTGTAGAAAAATATACAACTATTAAACTACTTTTGTACATAGCTTCCGAAATTTTGTAGGCATTTGTCATAGCGTGGCAGAAGTTTTTGTACGCCTTTTTCAGAGAATGTTTTGCCGCCTGTGATAACATGTTCTTTCAGCTCGTCATCATCGCTGAAGTGTTGACCACCATGGACAGGTTTTAGGTGTAAGAAGAAAGTCGCTAGGAGCGAGACTGTACGGAGGATGATCAAACACGTCTCAGCGAAATTCCCGTAAGAGTTGTTTGGTCACATTCGCCTTGTGAGGTCGGGCGGCAACGTGAAGAGAAGAAGAAGACTCCTTTCATCTCTTCTTACACGGAAAATCTGTCTTTGGTGGTCAACACATCAACGATGATGAGCTGAAAGAACATGTTTACCTCAAGGTTGAATACACTGGCGGCAACCTTCTATGAAGAAGGCACACAAAACCTTGTCCAACACTATGACAAGTGCCTACAAAATTGCGGAAGTTACGTAAAAGAGTGTTTGAACAGTTGTAGATTTTTATACAATAAATATTTTTTTCTGTATCTGTACACGTTTGGTTTATATAACCAAACGGAACTTAATTTGTAAACATGCCTCGTAGCTTGTAACTTTAGGGACGGAATTCCCCGCCGTTAAGCTCCATAAGCTCTACAAACATGTGAACATGTGAATACCAAACGCTGGTTTATGTTGTTGTTGTTATTTTTTTTTAAATGTGAACAGTGTGTCTTTATGCTTGGCTTGTAACTCTCTTTTTGTAGGCCTATTGTTTCAAAATGGATGAACAAGTCCGAAACTAGTTACCAACTTCTAAATAGTGAAACTGTGACGAAAAAAAAAAAAGAAAAATTTAAATGGTTTTCGTTACATATGCAGTTGTTGATCCTGCCCCATCCTTCCGGCGAATTTTCACAAGCTGCTGAGTTTCCGGCAGCTTGAGGAACGCGGGTAGTTTGAAGCAGCTGAAAGTTGTCCCGTGGCATAGCTCTCCTTTCATCTCTTCTTACACCTAAAATCTGTCCTTGTTGGTCAACACTACAACGATAATGAGCTGAAACAACATGGTACCACATGGTTGAATACACATGCGGCAACCTTCTATGAAGAAGGCACAGAAAAACTTGTCCAACACTATGACAAGTGCCTACAAAATTGCGGAAGTTACGTAAAAAAGGAGTTGAACAGTTGTAGTTTTTATACAATAAATATTTTTTCTGTATCTGTAACACGTTTGGTTCATATAACCAAATGGAAATTACTTTGTGGACATGCCTCGTAGCTTGTAACTTTAGGGACTGATGACCCCGCGCCGCGGTGGAGTAGCCGAGCGGTCTAAAGCGTCTCGCTGCGGAGCGCGCGGTTGCTCGCCGTGGAGGTTCGAGTCCTCCCTGGGGCATGGGTGTGTGTGTTGTCCTTAGGTTACTTCGCAGTTTGGTCCGATAGAATTACAAACATTTGAACATTTTTATTTGATGACCCCGCAGTTAAGCCCCATAAGCTGTACAAACATGTGAACATTTGAATACCAACTGCAGGTGTTTTTTTTTTTTTTTTTTTTTTTTTTTTTTAAATGTGAACAGTGTTACTTAATGCTTGTAACTCTCTTTTTATAGGCCTATGGTTTGAAAATGGACGAACAAGTCCGAAACTAGTTACCAACTTCTAAATAGTGCAACTGTGACAAAAAAGAAGAAAAAATTGAATGCTTTTCGTTACATATGCAGTTGCTGATCCTGCCCTATCTTCACGACGAATTTTCACGAGCTGCGGACTTTCCGGCAGTTTGAGGAACGCGGGTAGTTTGAGGCAGCTGAAAGTTTGTCCCACGGTATAGCGGACATTGCCGTCACCTCCAGAGAGAGAGAGAGAGGAGTTGTATCCGTCCAGATTACAATCTAAAATTCTCCTCCGGCGAAATGGGACCGGAGAAATATTTAGGAGCGCGCTCCTCCGCTGCGGAACAGAGTTTACTCGCGGAAGAGGCGACCGTGTCCCAGCCGACTGCTGCGGTGTGAGGACAGCGAGGAGCAGCTCATCCTAAGAGAGATAGGGGGGAGGGAAGGAGAGGGAGGGACAGGGAAGTAGAGGAAGAGGAAGAAAAGCGGAGCAGTGCGCACAGTGGCGCTATCGACCGCGGGATGCTGCCGCACACGCCACAGCCACAGGCAGAGACAGAGAGAGGTGCCGCTTTAAACACTGTGCACTGGGCACCCACTGGCGGCTGCGTGGTCTACTGTCCGTGTGTCCAGTGGCGGCTGGTGATAATGTGCTAAGGTGCTGCAGCATACTGTAAATATATTACTGAAATTATGCCATTTCTCTTCGAATGCAAGCGAGAAATCGCTATAAAATTACATCCTTTCCCTTGGAATACGAGCCAGATATCACAATAAAAATATGCCAATTCCCTTCCAATGCGTATTAGAATGCTAGTAATAAGGATGAAAACGCATTGTGGAGCGCTCTCGCCGCGATAGCTGGAAACCAGCTCCGTGTGCTGAAGTGGGATTCAGCCGCGCTGGTACGTGCGCAGAGAGGCGGCGCAGTCGTCTGTTCGCTAGTGCGCATGCGCAGACGTGACGTCAGGCCTGGCGACTCGTGTGTGCTGAGACCGACTGCAGCACCAGACCAATATTTCTCTTCGCGCTGCGTGTAACGGCTGCGGAAGAATAGTGTATGACGAATACTGCGGCATACAGAGTCAAATAGCGCGCTGGCTCAAGCGTTTTGCGCCTACTGCTGTAGGCTCGTATGTAAATACCTGACTCTAAATTTTTAATTTCTGTAAATAAAATTAATATTTTTAAACGTTATATTTACTAGCTGCAGTGAATACACAGTAGTTGGCAGCGGTGTTATAAAATACCCTGAACGTCTTACTGTCAATACGGTATTAATTGGTATTTAATTAAAGGCAAGCATACAAAGGTTGACGTGTTTGAGATAAAACTTCAATCACAAACAACATTACTAATGGTTAGCGAACATGCGAGTAAAACTGCGCTTTTCAGCGAAGCAGTTTCATTGGTAATTTGTGTAGAACGCAGATGACGTGGTGGGGATGTTGCTAAGCTCCGTTATTCCCATTGTCAGTCACGCTTTGTGTGTTCGCTGAAGAACGTGTCCCGGTGTATTTCTTCAAATGTTCAAATGTTTGTTAAGCTTATGGGACTCAACTACGGGGTCATCAGTCCCTAAACTTACAAACTACTTACGAACTACCTTGTACTAAGGACGGCACAAACATCCATGCCCGAGGGGGGGACTCGAACCCCCGACCGTAGTGGCCGTGCAGACCGTGACTGGAGCGCCTCAGTCCCCTCGGCCACCGCGGCCGGCGAATACAATGTCCTGGCAGCTGTACAGAACGCATGTTAAAGCTAAAAAATCGCCACACATACACATGAAATGACACAAGAGACGTATTTGGATTCCACATACATTTAACCATTACATTTAGGGAAGACGCACCCGCCCAGTTAGTCGTGTGGTCTAACATAACGCACCACTTTCCGAGACGGGGAGGCGTACCAGTCCCGGTTCTAATCCGCCCGTCGGATTGACGAAAGGGGTCGGAGAGCCGGCCAGCCTGGATGTGGTTTTTAGGCGGTTTTCCACATCCCCCTAGGTGAATACCGGGCTGGTCCCCAAGTCCCGCTCAGCTACACGATTCCCCGGCCGCGATGACCGAGGGGACTGAGGCGCTCCAAAAAAATGTTCAAATGTTTGTTAAGCTTATGGGACTTAACTACGGGGTCATCAGTCACTAAACTTACAAACTACTTACGAACTAACTATGACTAAGGACGGCACAAATATCCATGCCCGAGGGGGGATTCGAACCCTCGAGCGTAGTGGCCGTGCAGACCGTGACTGCAGCGCCTCAGTCCCCTCGGCCACCGCGGCCGGCGAATACAATGTCCTGGCAGCTGTACAGAAGGCATGTTAAAGCGAAAAAACCGCCACACATGAAATGACGCAAGAGACGCATTTGGATTCGAGATACATTTAACCATTACATTTAAGGAACACGCGAGAACAACAACAAAATAAGCAATCCACTTTCTAGCAGCACGTAAAGAACGAACAACACAACACCACAGCCATAGAAAAAGCCTTACAAACCTACACCAGAGATGCCAAGTTAGAAATTTTCGGTAATGGGGGTAGAATTGGGGAGGAACGGGTGGGGTGTACGATGGCCTTAACTCAGAATTTGTTTCAAAAATCTCCTTCTGATGAAACTTCCTGGCAGATTAAAATTGTGTGCCGGAACCGGAACTCGAACCTGGGACCTTTGCCTTTCGCGGGCAAGCGCTCGGAGCACTTGCCCGCCATAGGCAAAGGTCCCAGGTTCGAGTTCCGGTTCCGGCACACAATTTTAATCTGCCAGGAAGTTTCATATCAGCGCACACTCCGCTGCAGAGTGAAAGTTTCATTCTGGAAACATCCCTTAGGCTGTGGCTAACCCATGTCTCTACCATATCCTTTTTTCCGGGAGTACTAGTCTTGCATGGTTCGCAGGAGAGCTTCTGTGATGTTTGGAAAGTAGGAGGCGAGGTACTGGCGGAAGTAAAGTTGTGAGGCGGCGTCGTGAGTCGTGTCGGGATAGCACAGTCGGTAGTGCGCTTGCCCGCGAAAGTAAAGGTCCCAGTTTCGAGTCCCGGTCCGGCACACAATTTTAATCTGCCAGGAAGTTTCACCATCATACTATTTATCCCCCATTCCATTCTCGATTAGCACGCAGGAACGAAGAACATCTGAATCTCTCCGTTCGAGCTCTGATTTCTCGTATTTTATCCTGATGATCATTTCTACCTATATTAAGTGGGAGTCAACAATATATTTTCGCATTCGGAGGAGAATGTTGGCGATTGGAGTTTCGTAAGTAGCCCACGCCGCAGCGATAAGCGCCGTTCTTGTAATGATTCCCATCCCAGATGCTGTTTTCATTTCCGTAACGCTGTCTCCTCTGTATCGTGACAATACGAAACGAGCTGCCCTTCTTTGGAATCTTTCGATGTCCTCCGTCAAACCCACCTGATAAGGATCCCACAGTGGGCACCAATACTCCAAAAATGGACGGACAAGCGTAGTGTAGTTAGTAGTTCTGTTGCATCCTTTAAGGGTTCTGCTAATAAAACGCAGTCTCTGGTTCGCCTTTCCCACGACATTATCTACGTGTTGTTTCCAATTAACGTCTGAAGTAATAATAGCTCCTAGCTATTTTGTGGAGTTTACGGCATTCACTTTTCATTGATTTATGTTGTAAACAAAGTTTAACGGATTTCTTTTCGTACTCATGTGGAAAACTTCACACTTCTCATTATTTAGAGTCAATTGCCAATTTTTACACCCTACTGATATCTTATTCAGATAGTTCTGCATTTGGTTTTGATCTTCAGATGATTTTACTAGACGGTAAATGACGGCGTCATTTGCAAACAACCTAAGAGAGCTACTTACATTATCCCCTAAATAGTTTATGTAAATAAGGAACAGCAGAGGACCAATGACCCTACCCTGTAGAACGCCCGATATCACCTCTGTTTTAGTCGATGCTTTACCATCGATTACTAGGAACTGTGTCCTCTCTGACAGGAAATCCCCTATCCAGTCGCAAATTTGTGGCGATATACCATAACCACGCAATTTGATTAAAAGTCATTTGTGAGGTACAGTATCAAAAGCTTTCTGGAAATCGAGAAATATGGAATCGATTTGCGAACCCTTGTCGATAGTAACTATCACTACGTGTGGGAAAAGAGCTAGTTGTGTTTTGCATGAACGATATTTTCTAAATCCATTGTTCTCGTTCTTGAAGGATCTTTTCTCCGGCCATAGTGATGTGGGAGATGTGATGTTTTACCAGATACCCGACATTTACGTTGCACTCAGGAAATGGTCGCACAGGAAAAGCCCCACCTCATCGGTACTCAGGAAATGCTGTGCTCCATTCGCCATGCGCTGACTACAACACCACTTTGAAACTCACTCAAATCGTGACAATCTGCGATCGTAGCAGCTGTAACATCTGCGCTACACACCTGTTGGCTTAATAAAGGTGTTTTAGACCTCAGCAACGTCCTCTGAGTGTTTACGTATCTTTGTGTTCGCATACGCAAGCCTATACCAATGATTTAATGAGACGAGTGTCAACAGCCGTAATATATTTCATAAAATGCGTTTTGCAACCATCGGGTGTTTTTTTAAAATCTTATTATCAACCATCTTCATGGATAATATTCGATCTTGGTGTATGTAACCTGTTTATGATGATGATCACTTTCTAATTTCTCACTTATAACACGACATATTGATGTAATAGATTCTTATGTTTTGTTTTGTATGTTGTCATACTGTTTTTTAATGTACCACACTTCATTTGTTATTGTTAACTATTGTAGACACAAAGTTCGTCGTAATCTGTTGACGACTGTGTTCAAAGATGTTCATCCAAAGATATTGTACATCAATTAATGGTATTACCATTATCGATAACATAGGTTTCATTGTCTCTGACTCATGCAATCAGCACAAGGCACCCCATCCATTTTTATTCATAGTCTGTTCTTACCTTTTATGTTGTGTTGACTGATAGGTTTTATCTGAGATGACCACTGTAATTTTAATATTTTTAGTTATACTGACTCCTGTTTGTTTCAACTAGATGTATTTTATTTGATGCATTTTACCATTCAGTTTTAACATCTTGTAAGTATTTTAACTATGTGTTAAATTGACCTGATTCTACGTTTTCAATCTCATTACATGTAATTTTGCTAGTTACTTCCTCTCTTTCTTTGTTAACATTAATTACGTTTATTTCGTACTTTTTGTATAGTTTATCCATGAAGATGGTCTATTGACCGAAACTGGTTGATATACAGGGTGTTACAAAAAGGTACGGCCAAACTTTCAGGAAACATTCCTCACACACAAACAAAGAAAATATGTTATGTGGACATATGTCCGGAAACGCTTAATTTCTATGTTAGAACTCATTTTCTATTTACGGATCAGGCTTCATTCCAACGTGATCAAATTGTAAATTTTCACAATCAACGAGAATCCGCACGCAATTGTGCAATCACGTCATCAACACTGATTTTCTGTGAACGTTTGCGCAGGAATTGTTGGTGATGTCTTTATTGGGCCTCATATTCTTCCACCTACGCTCACTGGAGCACGTTATCATGACTTCATACGGGATACTCTACCTGTGCTGCTAGAACATGTGCCTTTACAACATGTGGTTCTTGCACAATGGAGCTCCTGCACATTTCAGTCGACGTGTTCGTACGCTTCTCAATAACAGATTCGGTGACCGATGGATTGGTAGAGGCGGACCAATTCCATGGCCTCCACGCTCTCCTGACCTCAACCCTCTTGACTTTCATTTATAGGTGTATTTGAAAGCTCTTGTCTACGCAACCCCGGTACCAAATGTAGAGACTCTTCATGCTCGTATTGTGGACGGCTGTGATACAATACGCCATTCTCCAGGGCTGCATCAGCGCATCAGGGATTCCGTGCGACGGAGGGTGGATGCATGTATCCTCGCTAACGGAGGACATTTTGAACATTTCCTGTAACAAAGTGTTTGAAGTCACGCTGGTACGTTCTGTTGCTGTGTGTTTCCATTCCATGGTTAACGTGATTTGAAGAGAAGTAATAAAATTAGCTCTAAGATAGAAATTAAGCGTTTCCGGACACATATAACGCATATTGTAGTTCCCGACCGGTAGTTCTCCTTTTAGTTCGCAGCTCGGCCGCGAAGTAGGTCGCTCTTTTTAGTTCGTCCGCCTGTTTTGACTTTTGCTACCGCTACTAAAACTACAGCTGAGCTGCATCTCAGCTCGAAATGGAGGTAACTGGCAGAAGGGAATCACGCGATTCTGCGCGCTCTCGCGTTCTCTCGCTGTTACCCGTCAGTCTTCGGAAAAGGAGCGGATGAACTAAGAGGCGATGGATCTGCGAACTAATTCGCGTAGTTCGCTTGTGGGAGCGCTCTTCCGAACTAGTTTTTTCGCGAACTACACAAGACTACTACCAAGCATGTCGGAAAATCTCAACGTTCACCAGAGAAATTCGAGACCGTCACCAACGTCACACCGGGCCGTATTGGCCGCTAGTAAAAAAATGTTAAAATGTTTGTAGAACTAATGGGACTTAACTACGGGGTCATCAGTCCCTAAGCTTACAAATTACTTATTAACTAGCTAATCCTAAGGACAGCACAAATATCCATGCCCGAGGGGGGATTCGAACCCCCGACCGTAGTGCCCGTGCAGACCGTGACTGGAGCGCCTCAGTCCCCTCGGCCACCGCGGCCGACAAGGCCGCTAGTAGAAGCTCGTATTTGACACTTTCGTACACTGATCAAAACAATTCGGGTATCATTTGCTATATCCAGATTCTGAAGTATTAATATCAGCAGAACGAACTAAAATGGTTCGACGTCTTTCTTTCGGTTCTACGCAGTGAAGAGAACAACACTTTGGCAGCCCAGATAGTGGTAATAACAGAAATTTGCAGCAGAGGGGGCTGGTCTTGCTTTTGTTTACTGTACTGAAGTAATTACGATGGTCACTGGAAAAGATATGCACGCTATTTACAAAAATACAGTTTTCATTCTGTATGTTTGAAAGTTTTACAGTGTGTAGATACATCCTCCATCCCATGAACCACAGACATTGCCGAGGTGGGGTGGCTTGCGTGCCTCAACGATGCAGATAGCCGTACCGTAGGTGCAACCACAACGGAGGGGTATCTGTGGAGAGGCCAGACAAACGTGTGGTTCCTGAAGAGGGGCAGCAGCCTTTTCAGTAGTTACAGGGGCAACAGTCTGGATGATTGACTGAGCTGGCCTTGTAATATCAGCTAATGTGGCTTTGCCACGCGGTTACTGCGAACGGCTGAAAGCAAGGGGAAACTACAGCCGTTACTTTTCCCGAGGACATGCAGCTCTACTGTATGAAAATATGATGATGGCATCCTCTTGGGTAAAATATTCCGGAGGTAAAATAGTCCCCCATTCGGATCTCCGGGCGGGGACTACTCAGGAGGATGTGATCATCAGGAAAGAGAATACTGGCATTCTACGGATCGGAGCGTGGAATGTTAGATCCCTTAATCGGGTAGGAAAATTAGAAAATTTAAAAAGGGAAATGGATAGGTTGAAGTTAGATATAGTGGGGATTAGTGAAGTTCGGTGGCAGGATGAACATGATTTCTGGTCAGGTGAGTACAGGATTATAAATACAAAATCAGTTGGGGGTATCACAGGAGTAGGATTAATAATGAATAAGAAAATAGGAATGCGGGTAAACTACTATGAGCAGCACAGTGATCGCATTATCATTGTCAAGATAGATACGAAGCCAACACCGACAACAGTAGTACAGGTTTATATGCCAACTAGCTCTGCCGATGATGAGGAGATCGAAGAAATATATGAGGAGCTAAAGGAAATTATTCAGACAGTTAAGGGAGAGGAAAACTTAATTGTGATGGGAGACTGGAATTCGGTAGTAGGAAAAGGAAGAGATGGAAAAATAGTAGGTGAATATGGACTGGGCAGAAGGAATGAAAGAGGAAGTCGCCTGGTAGAATTTTGCACGGAACATAATTTAATCATAACAAACACGTGGTTTAAGAATCACAAAAGAAGGTTGTATACTTGGAAGAGACCAGGAGACACCGGAAGGTATCAGATAGATTTTATAATGGTAAAACATAGATTTCGGAACCAGGTTATAAACTGCAAGACATACCCAGGGGCAGATATAGACTCTGACCATAACTTGTTAGTCATGAACTGTAGGCTGAAACTGAAAAAACTGCAGAAAGGTACGAAAATAAGGAGATGGGACTTAGATAAATTGAAGGAACATGAAGTTCTGGAGAATTTCAGAGGGAGATTTAGGCAACAATTGACAAACTGGGGAAATAAAACAGTAGAAGAGGAATGGGTAGCATTGAGAGATGAAATAGTGAAGGCAGCAGAGGACAAAATAGGTAGAAAGGTAAGACCTACAAAAAATCCTTGGATAACACAGGAAATACTAAATTTAATTGATGAAAGGAGAAAATATAAAGATGCAGTAAGTGAAACAGGCAAAATGGAGTACAGACAACTACGAAATGAGATTGATAGGAAGTGCAAAATGGCTAATCAGGAGTGGCTAGAAGCCAAATGCAAATCTGTAGAAGAATGTATAAGGAGGGGAAAAGTAGATACCGCCTACAGGAAAATCAAAGAGACATTTGGGGACAAGAAAAGCAATTCTACGAATATCAAGAACTCAGATGAGAAACCAGTTCGGAGCAAAGAAGGGAAAGCTGAAAGGTGGAAAGAGTACATAGAGCAGCTCTACAAAGGAAAGGAACTCAGAGACGATGTTGTAGGAAGGGAAGAGGAAGTAGATCATGATGAAATAGGAGATACTATACTGAGACATGAATTTGACAGAGCCCTGAAAGACCTAGGTCGGAACAAGGCCCCAGGAGTAGATGACATACCCTCAGAGCTACTAAAGTCTCTGGGAGAGCCAGCCATGACAAAACTATTTGAACTGGTGTGTAGGATGTATGAGACAGGCGAAATACCCTCAGACTTTAAGAAAAACGTAATAATCCCCATTCCAAAGAAATCAGGTGCAGACAGGTGTGAAAATTACAGAACCATCAGTTTGATAAGTCATGGTTGCAAAATTTTAACTCGAATTATCTACAGGAGAATGGAAAAGCTGGTAGAAGCTGACCTAGGGGAAGATCAGTTTGGATTCAGGAGGAACGTAGGAACCCGGGAGGCAATACTCACTTTACGTCTTATCTTAGAAGATAGATTAAGGAAAGGCAAACCTACATTTTTAGCCTTTGTAGATTTGGAGAAAGCGTTTGACAATGTTGACTGGACTACACTCTTTCAAATTCTGAAGTCAGCAGGGGTAAAATACAGGGAAAGGAGAGTTATCTATAACTTGTACAAAAGCCAGACCGCAGTAATTAGACTCGAAGGACATGAAAGGATAGCATCTGTTGGGAAGGGAGTAAGACAGGGTTGTAGCCTTTCTCCGATGTTATTCAATTTGTATATTGAGCAGGCGATGAAGGAAAGCAAGGAAAATTTTGGAATAGGGATTAAAATTCAGGGGGAAGAAATAAAAACTTTGCGTTTTGCTGATGACATTGTAATTCTGTCAGAGACAGCGAACGACCTGGAAGAGCAGTTGAATGGAATGGACAGTGTGTTGAAGAGAGCGTACAAAATGAACATTAACAAGAGCAAAACAAAAATAATGGAATGCGGTATTAGAAAATCAGGCGATGCTGAAGGAATTAGATTAGGTAACGAAACAATGAAGGTGGTAGATGAGTTTTGTTACTTGGGTAGTAAGATAACATGCGATGGTCGCAGTACAGAGGATATAAAATTCAGGATGGCAATGGGAAGAAAAGCATTTTTGAAAAAGAGAAATTTGCTAACATCGAATATTAATTTAAGGGTAAGGAAGTCTTTTCTGAAGGCATTTGTGTGGAGTGTTGCCTTGTACGGGAGTGAAACATGGACGATAAGCAGTGCAGACAGGAAGAGAATAGAGGCTTTTGAAATGTGGTGTTACAGAAGAATGCTGAAGATTAGGTGGGTAGATCACATAACTAATGAAGAGGTACTGAACAGAATTGGCGAGAAAAGGAATTTTTGGCATATCCTAACTAAAAGAAGGGATCGCTTGGTAGGACACATTCTTAGACATCGAGGAATCGTAAATTTAGCATTGGAGGGAAGTGTGTGGGGTAAAAATCGCAGAGGGAGGCCAAGAGACGCGTATAGTAAGGAGATTCAAGTGGATGTGGGTTGCCGTTCTTATGAGGAGATGAAAAGGCTTGCTCAGGATAGAGTAGGGTGGAGAGCTGCATCAAACCAGTCTCCGGACTGAAGACCATAACAACAACAACAGATACATCCTTCCCGCCTGTTTTCAAACTTAGTCCTACCTGTTTCCATGAGTGGCGCCGACACAGCATGACTTCAAGATGGCTGCTACACTTGACGTTCGTGAGATGTAACGTTCTGTCATTGAATTCCTGTGCTGTGAAAACGAGACATTGGGAAACATCCACAGCAGGTTGAAGAAGGTGTATGTAGATGCTGCTGTCGGTGTGCAAGCAGGTTACGTGATGAAAGCGGGCACGGAAATATTGAGGATCGTCCTCGAAGCGGGTATATAGGTGCTGGTTCCAAGATGGCGTAAGGTAGTTGAGAGGGATGGGGATTATGTGGAGAAATGGAAATATTGTTCCTAGTGTGTAGTTACACACTGTAGAAATTTGTTAAGCTTATAGAACTTAACTGTGGGGTCATCAGTAACTAATCTAACTTATACTAAAGACAACACAAACATCCATGACCGAGAGAGGATTCGAACTTCCGACGGGGTACGGCCTCGCGCATCGGAGCACAGCTCATCAATGCAGTCGCCACTCCTCCATGACTCATGGCTCATTTGCAAATTTTTCATACGTTACAGCTATGTTATCTAAATCGTTCTGCAGTTGGTCTTGATCTTTACAAGATGGTAGGAGCAGCATTACTTGAAAACAACTTCAGACAGCTGCTGAGATTTTATCCTAAGCTAGCTTATATGCCCGTGCTTCGCAACGGTTGTTAAAAGAAGTTCCTGTGTATATTATGGTTCTTTGGGTTCCGGACGTAGGTCAGCAAAAACACAATCATTGTTGGATCTCTCTGTCAATAAAGTCAGTTCTCCTAGCTAAGATGTCAAATTTAAGTGGAAGTCATTGTCGAAAACGATGAATGTTCATAAAGTTTTTCATACTAAGAGTGAAATTAATTTGAGTCCGTGCTTCGGAACAATGTAAATTCAATGTTAGGTTGTGTTCATAAAGTTACACATTGCAACAGCAGCGCCGAAAGCGGCTGGCAAATTACATTTCTGAAAACGATATTGGATAAGTGCGAATATTGATTTGTAACAGTTTTTACAAATAACTTCTTGAATTGGAATTTGGAATGAATTGTAAGACTGTGTGAATCGTGAGACTCTATACAAAAGAGTTTCGCGTGAAAGTTCTGGTCATAATGAGATGTGACAACAACGGATGTATCTGATTCGGTAAAATTTTACTTTCTATCCTGGCGGCCTCGTGTTTTTATGTTGGCAACATCAATAACACGATATAAAATCGTTGCAAAGATGACCGAACCACATAGAGTGTAGATAAATACTGCTGTTCCTGCTGTATGCTTGATTTCACGACAAAATATTTGCGTGTCACGCGATTGGCTTATGACGATGTCACATGATTCTCGTTATTCAACATCTGTTGCAAACATTATCACAGGAGAGCGCCGGGATATGAATAGGACTACTTCGCATAGATTTTCTTGACCCAGCTGTCAAACGATAACACCTTTCACAGCAGAGAGTGTCGCGGCTATATCATTAATGTATGTCTGTGTTTCCACCACGCTTCCACGACAGTGATCAATGTTCCACGAGTATTTTTATCTTTGAGTCTATCTGGATTTTTATCTTTGTTTTGTGTGTCTGTTCATAGTCGGTAATGTGTGGTTGAAGGAAACATGTGATCTATTTAAAAAATTGCGTATTTGATATTCTCCGTCGTTATTAAAGTCTGAAAGGACCGCACTGTCTGATGATTGAAAGAA
Source organism: Locusta migratoria (assembly GCA_026315105.1). Classification (NCBI taxonomy): domain Eukaryota; kingdom Metazoa; phylum Arthropoda; class Insecta; order Orthoptera; family Acrididae; genus Locusta; species Locusta migratoria. The sequence continues at coordinate 66,353,986 of CM048753.1, forward strand.
TAAACAGATTCTGACTCGCGCCGTAAAGTTCGTAAGTCACAGAGTATATAGCTTTTCCTAAGAGTATTTATTGCATAATTTGCGAATTTTTGCTCGTCACCCTCACCCACTGCTACGCACCGCGACCAAACTCCCTTACTAACGTCATTAGACCAAGGGCTATCTACCACCACAACCACGAGTGGATGGCAGTATGTGGTCATGGAGAAAAGTCTGTCAGCACGTACACACACAAGCCTTTTATAAATAGATAGATTGTGTATTTCGGTAAGGAAAGCAAGTGAACTGTAACACCACCCTGGGGAATACCACCCCTCTTTCAGTCGCTGCCTTTCCAAGCATTAGTGTCCACTCTGACAGCCACTCCTGAAGCACACACAACTTGAGCTATCACTGCCGTATCTCAACAGCAGGTAATGACCATCATCGTCACCATCGCCGGGACATTTGAAACAGCCGCGGTCGTAGCTGTTAATGCCAGCCGTCGCATTGCCGCTGGCGTCTGTCATTCTCCAGTGGCTGTTGCGCAATCATCATCATCATCATGTGCTGGCGTCAGTAATGGCTGCGGCAGGTACAGATGGCTGGTAATCTCTCGATGGTCCGCTACTCGTGGTCAGGAAGCAGACTGGTCGGCCATTACAGTCATGATCACCACGCGGCCCCGCAGATTCCCTTTGAGTCACGCCGTTCTATAACTCGCTGGCTGCCCACAAAGGCCGTCTCTCGTTAATAGCGGGATTCGCTAACGTGACGGCCCGGTGCGGGGGCGGGGAGAGAGGAAGAGAGAGACAGAGGGTGCCTTCACCACGTGGGCGGCACGTGTCAGAAGGCAGCCGTCACGTGGCTAACGTCACTGTCACTGTACGCGCAGGAGTCAAAGAAACTGGTATAGGCTTTCATAAAATATGCGCGATAGGTCGCGAAATAAAATATGCGTGATACGTCGCGAGCTAAAATATGCGTGATAGGTCGCGAAATAAAAGATGAGCGATAGGTCGCGAACTGAAAGATGCGCGATAGGTCGCGAACTAAAATATGGGTGATAGGTCGCGAAATAAAAGATGCGAGACAGGTTGCGAACTAAAAGATGGGCGATACGTCGCGAACTAAATTAAGCGCGATAGGTTCACGAACTAAATGAAGAGCGATATGTCGGGAACTAAAAGATAGGTCGCGAACTAAAATATGCGTGATAGGTCGCGAACTAAAAGATGCCCGATAGGACGCGAACTAAAAGATGCGCGATAGGTCGCGAGCTAAAAGATGCGCGATAGGTCACGAACTAAAATATGCGTGATAGGTCGCGAACTGAAATATGCGTGATAGGTCGCGAACTAAAAGATGCGAGACAGGTTGCGAACTAAAAGATGCGCGATAGGTAACAAACTAAAATATGCGCGATAAGTCGCCAACTAAGATATGCGTGATAGGTCGCGAACTAAAAGATGCGCGACAGGTAACAAACTAAAATATGCGCGATAGGTTGCGAACTAAAATATGGGTGATAGGTCGCGAAATAAAAGATGCGAGACAGGTTGAGAACTAAAAGATGCGCCATAGGTAACAAACTAAAATATGCGCGATAGGTCGCGAACTAAAATCCGCGCGATAGGTCGGGAACTAAAAGATGCGCGATAGGTCGCGAACTGAAAGATGCGCGATAGGTCGCGAACTAAAAGATGCGCGATAGGTCGCGAACTGAAAGATGCGCGATAGGTCGCGAACTAAAAGATGCGCGATAGGTCGCGAACTGAAAGATGTGCGATGCGTCGCGAACTAAGATATGCGCGATAGGTCGCGAACTAAAAGATGCGCGATAGGTCGCGAACTGAAATATGCGCGATAGGTCGCGAACTAAAATATGCGTGATAGGTCGCGAATTAAAAGATGGAGGATAGGTCGCGAACTAAAATATGCGCGATAGGTCGGGAACTAAGATATGCGCGATAGGTCGCGAACTAAAATATGCGTGATAGGTCGCGAACTAAAAGATGGACGATAGGTCGCGAACTAAAAGATGGACGATAGGTCGCGAGCTAAAAGATGCGCGATAGGTTGCGAACTAAAAGTTGCGTGATAGGTCGCGAACAGAATTAAAAAATCACGTGTTTGCCTTCTGCTGATGAGAGCCATTTCTAGGTGAGCGTCTGCCTGCTAGATTACATACGTCAGTGCTTCAAAATTTCTGCTTTGAAGTGTTCTGCACTCTGTAATATCTGACTAATGAATTCCATAATGCCAAGGTATAGAAATAACTCTAGACTTTAACGCGAGAAATTACCCACAAACTGTTTCTTTTGGTTTGCGCGATATCGTTAGCGGCTCAAGCAGCAAGCGCATGAAGCAGCTAGGTGGGGGAACTTCTCCCTCCACCTGCACGCGCAGACCACGCCGCTGAGCCGTCACTGGGAGCGGACGAACTAAGAGAACGAACTAGTTCGCGGCAGAGCCGCTGCTCCCGATCGCTATCTAGCCTATCATGCGCAAGTCTACTTGCCATAAACTCGGCACACTGACCACACACATTCAGACAGACGCTCGGGCTGGCGCCAGCAAAGCGTGGATGAGTTATGCGCGCTTCGCCGTTCACGACTGCTCCAAAGCCGGAAGAGGAGGCGTCGGCAGGGCGGGGCCATTAGCGCTCTGGACTGCAGGCTGCTAACCACGCCGCGTCGCCTATCGACCAGGGGGCTGGGGTGTGCTGGGGGTGGTGGCGGGGGCGGCAGGCACCTGGGGCGCGGCGCATCGCACCCCGGGGACCGAGTCTCTCACATACGACCGCCTACCAGGGACTCCTAGGCGGGCCGACTGCAACTCCGCAGATGAGGTCCAGACAGGCCCCACTAATACCCACATACGAATTGCGAAACTTTTCCTTCAGGCAGGAGCACGCGTACCTGTGGCTTCCTGCCTAAAGAGTGTGACGAAGGAGCAGATAACACGACCGACCTACAGTGTCCCCCGAGACGCCGCGACAATGTACGAGGTATGTCCACAAAGTAAGTTCCGTTTGGTTATATAAAACAAACGTGTACAGGTACAGAAAAAAATACTTATTGTACAAAAATATACAACTGATAAACTACGTTTCTACATAGCTCGTCATCATCGAAGAACTGATGACCACCATGGACAGGTTTTAGGTATAAGAAGAAAGTCGCTAGGAGCGAGACTGTACGGAGGATGATCAAACACGTCCCAGCAAATTCCCGTAAGAGGTGTTTGGCCACATTCGCCTTGTGAGGTCGGGCGGCAACGTGAACTAAAATCTGTCCTTGGTGGTCAACACTTCAACGATGATGAGCTGAAAGAACATATTTGCCACATGGTTGAAGACACAGGCGGAAACCTTCTATGAATAAGGCACACAAAAACTTGTGGCACGCTATGACATGTGCTTACAAAACTAAGCGGAACTTACTTTGTGGACATACCTCGTATCTACTGGCACCGAAGAACACGCTACCGGTGAAACCAGCCTCAAGGTACTTTTTCAGATAAAAATAAATAAATAAATAATAAAAATTTATTAAACGTCACAACAGTGACACCAAACATACAAAACAAAACTCCAGCTTCATACAGGGTGTCCCACTCAACTGTTTCTCCCCAGATATCTCTGAAACTTCAACAGATGTTCAGAAACGACTTTTACGGTCATGAACGTACGGCAGGGGCTTATGAAAGTAGGTATTATGAGACAGTCTAAAAGACTGTTGTTGTGGTCTTCAGTCCGGAGAATGGTTTGATGCAGCTCTCCACAATGCCCTATCCTGAGCAACACTCTTCAACTCCACATACGAACGGCAACCTACATCTGTCTGAATCTGCTTACTGTATCCATCACTTGGTCTTCCTCTGCGGTTTTTACCCCACACACTTCCCTCCAACGCTAAATTCATAATTCCTTGATGTCTAAGAATGTGCCCTACCAATCAATCCCTTCTTTTAGTCAAGGTATGCCAGAAATTCCGTTTCTCCCCAATTCTGTTCAGTACCTCCTCATTAGTTACGCGATCCACCCACCTAATCTTCAGCATTCTTCTGTAGCACCACATTTCAAAAGCCTCAATCCTCTTCCTGTCCGCACCATTTATCTTCCCCATGTTTCACTCCCATACAAGGCAACACTCCACACAAATGCCTTCAGAAACGACTTCTTTAGGCTTAAATCAATATTCGATTTTAACAAATTTCTCTTTTTCAAAACCGCTTTTCTACCCATTGCCATTCTGCATTTTACATCCTTTGTACTGCGACCATCGTATGTTATTTTACTGCCCAAGTACCAAAAGTCATCTATCTCCTACGACATCGAAATACTGAAGCTGTGAATTCGATAACTGGATACCAGCTAATTCGTGTGTGGCAAGAAATGAGCCACCGCTTTGACATTTGTCACGTTAACACACGGCGATCATATTGAGTGCATACCACGACTACTAATAATAAACTGTAACTTTACTCTTTCTATTAATGTTGGTATCACGTTTCTATCTTTTGTATTTTCAAAGAAATAAATGTTTGAAATCTGGTCTTTCTTTTTGAATAACCATGTATATCTTTACAGACACACTGAATGTTGGACGTAGACAAAAGGGGGCATCTTGGGGGTACGGAACCCCCTGTCAACTAAACGATAAAATACTACTCAAACTTATGCTAAGGACGACACGCACACACCCATGCTCGATGGTGGACTCGAACCTCCGAAGGGACTAAATGAAATAAGACGCGACCTAGCTACCGTGTACTGAAACTGAATGATATTGTTGTCAGTCATACGCCGAAAAAGGGATACGCACTTTCGACGGTCAACAAAGCCATCTAAAGATTTTAATTATCGATACATCGATAACAGCATCGGCTATTGCCCCGTTGTCCATTGTTGGTCTTGCTTCATTACTGCTATGTTAAGCACTACAGTGGAATGCTGCAGCTGCCGTTTATTTCTTTTGTGCTGTTAAGATAAGTTTCCAATTATGAATAAGTTCATATTAAGGAAAAAAAAAGAAGAGAAAAACCGACATTCACTTGTCCACTAGCGTTATGGTAAGTTAAAATAAGTACTACTATAATAGCTTATTTATCTGTTTACAGCAGTGAGTCGTTATTGGGAGTGGCAATATTTCAGCATATCATAACACACCTCACTCAGTATATGTAATACTTTCTAAAGTTAGGTTTAAGAGTAGGTCTAAATTTTTATCTACAGGATGGATACGACGCAAAGCCAACAAGAGTAAAAGAACGAATAATCTTGGAAATAAAATTGTAGACTTACGCTTCCTAAATCAATACGCAAGATATTTGTACTGATGCGAAAATTACTGCAGATTTTGCGAAACACCGAGCTACAGTCGTGGCTGACAGGCAGCGAGCTTGTGACGTGCAACCGTGTTGTTGCCAGTGTTCAAACACAGAGAAACACTTCTCATTCTGATAATACGACTTCGTTCTGCTGGAGTACATTGAAACAATTTTTAAGAAATGTTTTCCTCAATTTTGTATATAAAATATTGCAGTAGTTATAAGAAGGTCTTACAAACGCAAACTATGTGCATAAAATATAAAAAATGTGTTAGCCTAAGTTTGTTTTTAGAATTAATGGAAAAACATGAGACTTTGTAAATTTCTCTTTAACCATTCGGACCCCCCCCCCCCCACCCTTCCTGGTTGCGTCCCAACAATAACGTGTCTACCATCTCAGAAACAAATTTTGGGAACTTTTAAAACAGTAGATGATTCTGTTATTCATTAGGTTTTGATACAAGCTGTTTGGGAACACCATGCCCAACCAAAAACCAGATCTGTTGAAACGTTTGAGTTCAGCATCTTATGCTACTAAGGTAATTGCAAATTTTGTTGATATACGTCTCAGTAAATTAGCTTACTACGCCTATTTTCATTCTCTGCTTTCGTATGGCATCGTTTTCTGGGATAATTCATCATTGAGTAAAAAAGTATTCATTGCACAAAAGCGTGTAATCAGAATAATTGCTGGAGCCCATCCAAGATCATCCTGCAGAGCACTTATTTAAAGAGCTAGGGATCTTCACAGTAGCTTCACTATATATATTTACTTACGGAATTTGTTATTACCAATCCCACCGAATTCAAAAGCAATAGCAAATGTTCAAATGTTTGTATAGCTTCTGGGACTTAACTACGGGGTCATCAGTCCCTAAACTTACAAGCTACTTATGAACTAGCTAACACTAAGGACGGCACAAATATCTATGCCCGAGGGGGGATTCGAACCCCCGACCGTAGTGGCCGTGCAGACCGTGACTGAAGCTCCTCAGTCCCCTCGGCCACCGCGGCCGGCAAGCAATAGTACTATGCATAGCTACAACACTAGGAGAAAGAATGAGCTTCACTATTCAAGGTTAAATCTAGCTTTGGCACAGAAAGGGGTGAAGTATGCTGCCACATAAGTTTTCGGTCAGGTACCAAACAGCATGAAAAGCCTGACAGATTGACAGATAGCCAATTGACATTTAAAAATAAATTACAAGAATTCTGAATGTCAAAACCTTCTACACTATAGATGAATTCTTAGTTATAAATTAGTAACTTTGAAAAAAAAAAATAATAATAAATATTGTGTCAGGTAATATTTAGTAGAAAGTAATAATATGTAAATTCATTAACCTGACAGGCTCCACGTCATTACGAAGTGTCGTATTCATGATTTATGGAACAAGTACTAATCAGTTTCCGGCGAATAAGTGTATCAGTGCACTCACCTGAAGATGGCAGCCAGCTGGTCTGTTTCAAAAATGTTCAAATCTTTCGTGCAACTCGTTGGCGAAACTAAACAGTTTCGGCACATCCCAACTTTGGCGAAACTGATTGTTTTTAGGTTAGGTTATAACCAATACTGAACAAAACACAATATGAAGGGGGGCGGAAGAAAGAATTCGGTTTTTAACTTACATGCGATGCATAGGTGTTTCTGCGATTTTAAGCAGCGGCGTGTTAGTACTCTTGAAGCAATTATTCGTGAATTAAATATTGATGGGTTGACGATTAGTGAATTGCAGACTAAAATACATTCAATTCCAAATAGTTACACAAACGAAGTATGGCAATTGTGGATTTGGGAATACGGTACAGGTACTGCAGAGACGAATATCTACTTGACAAGAAACGTAATGTTCAAATGTTTTTAAATCTATCGGACCAAACTGCGTGGTCATCTGTCCGTAGATTACAAACTACTTAAACCTAGGTAAACTAACCTAAGGACAACGCACACACACCTATGCCCCAGGGAGGACTCGAACATCCACGGCGAGCAACCGCGCGCTCCGCAGCGAGGCGCTTTAGACCGCTCGGCTACTCCACCGCGACTTATCGTCTTTAGCTGACGACGGTATGCGGCTGCACACCCGAGATGAATATCATCAAGTACTAATCTAATCCAATGCAGGTACCTGGCATGAGGTTCGAAGAGCCGTCTTCCTTACGGCAAACCCGTTCCTCTAACCGCGGGGCATCCTCACCACCCCGCATCCTATACATATTATAAATGCGAAAGTTTGTGTGTTTGTTACCGCATCACGCTAAAACTACAGCACTGATTTAGATGAAATTTCATATAGAGATTTCTTATGTCTTGGGTTAGGACATAGGCTACTTTTCAAAATGTTTATTACAAGTTATTTATTTGAAATATATCCATAGAAATACGTAACGGTTGTAAGAAGCTTCTAATACAACAGCAGAAATACTCTGTAGGGTATGCCATGTTTAGCCGCGAAGGTAACGCGTCATGTTATAAACATCCGTATTTTGGGCAATGGTTCGTATCCTGCTATAGTGAAATTTTTTTCTTTGTTATTGTTATCTTTTTTACTTTCGAATATACAAAAAGATTCTGGGATACTGCCAAAACCGTTTAACTGATATATAATTACATACACAAGAAATCTGAATGTTGGCGTTTATGCCGCATTCATTTTTCATTTGTTGTAACAAATGAAAGAAGTATGTATATAAATTGAAAAATATATGCTCTAAGTACCATGGCAAGAAAAAACATTGGCTTTTGTGTAGAATGGGATCTAGATACCAAGCCCTATTTTGTGTACAAAGCGAGAACTGACACGTATAAATAGCGTACGTAAACTGCAACGCAAGTAGTAGCAAATGCACTCAACAGATGGCAGGCGGTACGCTGCAGTTAACATATGAAACGTTGTGTGTTCCGGCCAACTGCAACGATATATATTAATGTGAATGTCTGTTCGGTGCACGCTTATCACGTCCGAACGACAAGACGCAGAGACCTAAATATTTGTACAGTTACTAATTTATACCTGATGAAGGTTTTAGGCACCGTTTCATAGCTATCTGATAGATATTTAGCAATTTGCAGAATATAACTTGAAGTGCGGAACAATAATTACTCTTTGAAAATTATATTTACTCTTTGAAAATGGTTTTATTGGTTGCATTGTTGCTTGAGGGTTGATAATGATAAAAGGGTGGAGTATATTGGGATGGAAAGTTATCGGTGTATATAAAATTCTACGTGTGTGTGTGTGTGTGTGTGTGTGTGTGTGTGTGTGTGTGTGTTAATATTTCGCTCTGCAGCGAAAACTACACAACGCAAACGAATGGTCTGTGTGTAATTGTTGTCCGACGTCTCCCGTTGTATACCATAGCAGTTCCATGCCGATACCTATAAGGGGATGAAGATATGGTGGTTGAAAGTCGTCAAATTATTAAAAAAAATTCGGACTGAAGGCCAGCGATGACGTTTGCGACTCTATAGCAAGGAGGTTACATACAGCGAAACGTGATGCCACAGACCATATGTTTGGTCTATGTGTGCTACAATGTCTTCAACTCTTTCTCTGTAAGGATAAGCATACGAATAAGGAAATATAAGATTAAATAAATAAAGCAGTAAAAAAGAAATTTCTTTTAATACGCCTGTTTAAAAGAATGGATTTAAAGTTTCGCGCATTACATCAAGTGATCGATTAGTGATATTATTACAATCATTATTGTTGAATTTCGTGATCGGATTCTTCGAAACGAGTGCATTTTTACCTGTGATTGGATCTACACTACTTACGCTCCTGATAAATAGGTAATCAATCAACACGCGAGCGGAGCCGCGGATTTAAGCTAGTCTCATATAATCCAATCCAGGTACCTGGCATGAGGTTCGAAGAGCCATCTTCCTCACGGCAAACCCGTTCCTCTAACCACGGGGCATCCTCACCCCCCCCCCCCCCCCTCCAGCATAATACATAAACTCGGCGTTAAACTCGATAAATTCGAGAACTCCCTTAACTCTTCACCGGGGCTAAATGAAAAAAACCTCGCGTCTTTTTCACTCCCGCGAAAACCAGTTTCGCTAGCGGATTATGAGTGCCAGACGGTATTGTTTCGAGAACACGTGGCCCCTCAAAGTTACCGCGGTAAAGACCGCCCAGAATTTCCTGCAGGCACAAAGGATGTTGCCGCGAGATTAACATTTTTATAACTCTATTTACATGCAAAAACTCGCCACGACCGTGACACCTTGCACCCCTCGCCGGGCCGGAAGGTAATTTTCCAAATTTATGCGTCCGCCATAAATGGCTCGTCTCGTGTCGTCCTGAAAATTAAAAAAAATATCCGCGAGACGGGGGCCACTCAAGGACCTTTTTGAAACTTTCAGAGAGCGCGCAGGATATATCGGCTGAAAAAACAAGCCGTGTGACGGGCAAACGGAGTTGGCAAGCTGCCATTAAGACCGTGACTAACTGGAAGGCTGCACGCGAAAACAAACACCGCTCTCTTAGCCCGGTACTTCGCTGCAGCGTATACTGCGCTATTTGTTGCGAAATACTGGCCGAAATTACTTACGATAGTTGAAGGGTCCACGGGAAAAAGGGGGTAAGTCAGTTCTTCTCAATTTTGCAGGAGAGAAGATTTTAACACCAAATCTTATGTACCAAATGCAATTTTTAGCCAATTCTCTGGAAATTTATGTTTAGTGTAGCCTTACATATAGTCATTAGATACCTCTACAAGATTTTCCTGTAAATGTACTGTAACAACCTAAAGAAAATATTATATCCAATGACGTAAATTTTTTGTAGGGGAAAAGGGGGTAAGTCATTATGAAACGGGGAATGTCAGTAAATCTCGCTAACAGAGGGATCAAGAATTGACATCACAAAATAAAAAGGAAGCGGCCTCGTTAGACACTTTGTAGGCTACTGTTTCATCATACACGAAGAAATATGATTCATCGGTTGACAATATATGAATATTAAACATGCACAACGTTAACTCTCTCTTGTAGTACACGTCATTAGTTGTGATGTTAGGGATAGGTAAGTTCTTCTGGAAATCCATAGTAATGCTTTCACATTCTTTTGATGCCCTGCTGTTTGCTTTAGAACGTCTTTTACGAATATAAAACTTATCAGATTTTAATAAGTGAAATTTTTTCTCCGTTGACAGTTGCTAGATTCTTTTTCTACACTCGCCCTTTCTGAACTATTTTCCGGGTACGATTTCAAAGCATGTTCAACAGCTCGAATTTCGGCAGCATGCCAATCACAGTAACTACAAGTGTCCATTCTAGGGCATCCGAAACCGACGTTAAATTCTGTGTTGAAAACAAGTCTGTATTTTTCATACGACACATGGTCTAGGGTATGATATTTTAAATAACTCATACATCTTACTGATGTTCAGACCCGGTGGTAGATACACTTTCTTAGAGGTTTTCAAGCTGTAATGGCTTCGTTCACCTTTAAATGAACAAATGTGTAGGCGAACTGCCTCAAGTGCCTCTGATATCACACAATGTTTCCGATTAGAGTGTTGGCCTCGACCATCCTTAGGATTCACACCTTTTTTTCAGATAACGTTGTATTACTTCAAATTTTTTTTAGATATTCCGTGAAAAGATATAAAGGCTTTAGAACAAACATTTACTTCAGTGATAATTCTCCCTCTTCACTCTTACACGATATGAATAACTGTTGTCACGAAATTTAGCTTCATTTTCCGGTCGCCTAGGTCTCCTTTGCGATATAATATTTACATTAATTAGGCCTGCCAAGTAAACATTCGGCTCATTCAGTCATTTTGTTATAATTAGATATAATATACCCACGTTCTGCGTCGGTAATACTCTGGAAACATTTCAATGTGGAACATTTACAGTCTGGCCCTAATTCATGGGTGGATGATAAAAGTTAATTTCTCACGTCGAAAACTCGACCTGTTCTCTTCCTTAACCTCGCCAACAGCAGATGCTCAACACCTGGACTACGGGACATAAACGACTGGTGCGATCAGTGCTGCCAACTGACTAACCCCCTTTTTCCCTAGTTTCACATTGACTTACCTCCTTTTTCCCGTGGACGCTATATTTTTAAACTGCTGTAACTTTGAGACTATCCCCCTTCTTTCCATGAAACAAAAACCGATAAAAGCAGCTTGTTGAAAGCTTTCTGAAGCTGTAATAATCTAAAATTTCATTTTTTTTCACTTACCCCCTTTTTCCCGTGGACCCTTCAGTTTTAAACGGACGGTGTTATGCATCCTATTCCTCGTGTTTATAAACGATTTAGGAGACAATCTGAATAGCTCCCTTAGACTGTTCGCGGATGATGCTGTCGTTTGTCGGTTAGTGAAGTCAACAGAAGATCAAAAGCAACTGCAAAGCGATTTAGACAAAGTTTCCACTTGGTGCGAAAATTGGGAATTGACACTAAATAAAGAAAAGTGTGAAGTAATACAACATGACCACTAAAAGAAATCCGCTGAACTTCAATTACACGATAAATCAGTCAAACCTTAAGGTCGTAGATTCTACCAAATACCCAGGAGTTACAATTACGAACAATTTGACTGGAGAGAAGACATAGAAAATACTGTGGGGAAGGCGAACCAAAGGTTATGTTTCATCGGCAGAACGCTTCGAAGATGCACCAGCTCCACCAAAGAGACTGCCTACATCACACTTGTGCGTCCTCTCCTGGAGTACTGTTGCCCCTTGTGGGACCCTCACCAGGTGGGACTGACGGAAGACATTGAGAAGGTTCAGAGAAGGGCAGCTCGTTTTGTTTTATCACGTTACGGGGGAGAAAGCGTCATGGAAATGTTGCACGAATTGGGGTGGAAATCATTACAAGAAAGACGTTATTCATTGCGGCGTGATCTGTATGCGAAGTTTCAATCATCGACTTTTAGTTCTGAATGTGAAAATATTTTGCTAGCGCCCACCTATTTAGGGAGACATGACCATCCCAATAAAATAAGAGAAATCAGATCGAAAACGGAACGATTTAGGCGTTCTTTCTTCCCGCGCGCTATCAGAGAATGGAACGGTACAGAAAACGTATGGAAGTGGCTAATGTACCCTCTGGCAGGCACTTTAATGTGATTTGCAGAGTATCTATGTAGATGTAGATCACGAGACCAAGCGCCGTTACTTTATATTTCTGCAATTAGTGTTTAGTATGTCAGCGCCTCTGTTGCACAGTGGTAGAGTGCCAGACTACAAATGAAAAGGTCGCGGGTTCGATCCCCGCCAGGTCCTAGGATTTTTATCTGTCACTTTCGACTTCTTTTACCTCTGGCAGTATTGCTCTTGTGAAAAATACCGAGTAGCACCGTGGTTCGGAACCCATGTTAAACTGTAGGTCCCCCTATAACTGACTAGGTAAGTGAGTTCGAAGGTCGGAGGAAGGCAACGGCATACCACCTCCAGACAGGACCATGCCTAGTAAAGCACTGTGGTATTCAAACCAATCATCGGATTGTTGACTGCTTTAATTGCCAAAATTACTGACGATAGTTTTAAACGTTTAAAGCACAGCGATTCACTTTTAACCTATTTTGAGGTGTAAATGCCCATAAACTACTTCATCGCCAACGTTACAGATGTGCCTGGGATGACTCGCCAGGCATTTTTTCTTATTTATTTATTTATGTCGTTCATTTCGCACCACGCAGCTTTACACATTGAGGTATTTGAGCTTGAAAACAGCAACGTTGACTCGTCTCTGATGAACACTCGCCGTCGAGAACAACGTACTGCGTTCTATTACTTAGAAAGTCTTCCAGCCAGTCACAAATCTGTGAACCTATTCCATAAGCTCGTACCTTCGTTAGCAGTCTGCAGTGTGGCACCGCGTCGAACGCCTTTTTTGAAGTCGAGAAGAACACAATCCGCCTGTTGCCCTTCATCCATGACTCGCAACATGTCATGTGAGAAAAGGACAAGCTGAGTTTCACATTAACGATGTTTCCTGAATCCGTGCTGGTTCGTAGAAAGAAGGTTTTCCGTTTCAAGAAAATTTACCATATTCGGACTGAGAATATGCTCCAAAATTCACAGTACCACATGACTCGATTTTTCACTGTTGGGCTCTATATTACACTGCCAACACCACTTCACCAGCGTCCAACGTGTGCTTTCACGACTGATATTATTTACAACTTTCTTCATTCGAAGATATAACACTCTTTATACAGATTAGTTTGTTCTGTTTGTTGTCTATGATACAATCGTTTTTTGTAGAAAAACATTACTATAAAAGTGCAAAAGTGAAATACAAAATTATGTCTAGCTGTTAACTCGCATGACGTGATGGGCGCCATAGACAACGGATCTCATGTTGTTGTTGTTGTTGTTGTTGTTGTGGTCTTCAGTCACCATACTGGTTTGATGCAGCTCTCCACGCTACCCTGTCCTGTGCAAGTCTCTTCATCTGAGAATACGTTCGGCAACCTACACCCTTTTGAATCTGCTTACTATATTCGTCCCTCGGTGTCCCTCTACGATTTTTACCCCATACGCTTCCTTCTAATGCTAAGTTGACAATTCCTTGATTTCTCAGAATGTGCCCAACCAATCTATCCCTTCCCTTAGTCAGGATATGCCAGAAACTCCTTTTTTTCCCGATTCGGTTAAGCCGGCCGCGGTGGCCGAGGAGACTGAGGCGCTCCAGTCACGGTCTGCACGGCCACTACGGTCGGGGGTTCGAATCCCCCCTCGGGCATGGATATTTGTGCCGTCCTAGTTCGTAAGTAGTTCATAAGTAGTTTGTAAGTTTAGGGACTGATGACCCCGTAATTAAGTCGCATAGACTATACAAACATTTGAACATTTGATTCCGTTAAGCACCTCCTCATTAGTTACGTGATCTACACATCTAATTTTCATCATTCGTCTATAGAACCACACAGCTTCTATCATCTTTGTATCTGAACTCCTTATCGTCCACGTTTCGCTCCCATACAATGCTACACCCCAGATAAATGCTTTCAGAAAGGACTTCCTAACATTTAAATTAATATTGGATGTTAACAAGTTTCGCTTATTTAGAAACGCTTTTCTTCCCATAGCCATTCTGCATTTTATATCCCCTTTACTTCCGGCATCAGAAGTTATCTTGCTACCCAAATAACAAAATTCATCTTTTACTTTTATTGTCTCATTACCTAATCTTATTCCTTCAGCATCGCATGATTTTGTGACATTACATTCCATTACCTTCGTTTTACTCTTGTTAATGTTCATCTTATATCTTCCTTTCAAGACACTAGCCATCCCATTCAATTGCTCGTCCATATCTTTTTCGGTCTCTGAGACAATTACTATGTCATCGGCAAACCACAATCTTTTTATTTCTTCACCCTGAACTTTAATTCTCTCTCCATACTTCTCCTTGCATTCCTTCAATGCTTGCTTAATATAAAGATTGAACAACATTGGAAAAAGGCTACAACCCTGTCTTACTCCCTTCCCAACCTCTGCGTCCCTTTCTTGCCCTTCGAAAATAATAACCGCTGTCTGGTTTTTGTATAGGTTGAATATAACTCTTCGCTCCTTATATTTTACCCCTGATACCTTCAAAATTCGAAGGAGTATATTACAGTCGACATTGTCAAAAGCTTTCTACAAACGCCAAAAATGTATGTTTGCCGTTGCTTAGCCTATCTTCTAAGATAAGTCGTAATGTGAGTATTGCCTCCCGTTTTCCTGTATTTCTCCTAAATCTAAATTGATTTCTCCGAGGTCAGATTCCACATGTTTTTTTCCATTCGTCTGTACATAATTAGTGTTATTATTCAGCAACCATGACTTATTAAACTGACAGTTCTGTAATTTTCACACTTGTCAGACATCCATAATTTGTTGTCATGATTTTGGTGGAGATGTCATAACAGGAATGTGCGAACACGCAAAAACCTAAATAATGTATACTAGCCGCGCGGGAGTAGCCGAGCGGTCTGGAGTGCCACGTTAACGTATCGCGCGGCCTCTCGCGTCACAGGTTCGAATCCTCCCTCGGGCATGGATGTGTGTATTGTCCTTAGTTTTGTTTAATTTAGTATAGGTCGTTTGTAAGGCTAGGGACCGATTATCAACGTACTTTGGTCCCATAGGATTACAAACATTTGAATTTGAATGTACATATTCTGACCGGTTTCATCTTTGGTCGTGTCGGCGCTGTTCTCCTGCCGAAATATCGGCCGTCGTCGACTTTGATACCTGGCAGCATACCCGTAAGTTTTTCGATGCTACGTATTTGGTTGGTCTATAAATCGGAGCATGTGTAGGAGCCTTTAAACTGAAAACGCAATCAGAAACTCGTCGTACGGCGGAGAAAGCCGCTTTTCAAACGAGGCTAGCAGCTGCTAGATACAGTTTGTGTCAGGATCCCGAAAATTTAGTCACTGACCTACCACTCAGTCAGTTATTATAGAATGCATTTTCTACTGTTGTTGGGCAAACTTTAATTTTCCCCTTTTTGGCTAGGATTTCAGGGAAAACGTGCTGACAGGAGGAAAGTTTCCAACCGATTTCTCATACACAAATAGCAGTGGACCGGCGTTGCCTGGTGAAACGTTGTTGTGATGCGTCGTGCGAGGAGGAGAAATGCGTACCATCACGTTTCCGACTTTGATCAAAGTCGGATTGCAACCTATCGCGATTACGGTTTATCCTATCGCGACATTTGGATTTCAAATTTCAGTTTTGTGAATTGTTTCTTAGGTAGATATGAAATATTACAGTTGTATCTAGAGATGATCGGTATCAGAAAAGTATCGATATGAACATAGTTAAAAGAAATCGATGTACGTCAAATATCGAAAGGAAAACGTCGACGACCGGTTGCAAAAATAAACAATACTACTGCTCGCGTTGGTCGCGATCCAATGACTGTCAGCAGAATATGGAATCGGTGGGTTCAGGAGGGCAATACGGAACGCCGTGCTGGATCCCAACGGCCTCGTATCACTAGCAGTCGAGATGACAGGCATCTTATCTGCATGGCTGTAACGGATCGTGCAGCCACGTCTCGATCCCTGAGTCAACAGATGGGGACGTTTGCAAGGCAACAACCATCTGCACGAACAGTTCGACGACGTTTGCAGCAGCACAGACTATCAGCTCAGAGACCGTGGCTGCGGTTACCCTTGACGCTGCACCACAGACAGGAGCGCCTGCGATGGTGAACGCAACGACGAACCTGGGTGCACAAGTGGCAAAACGTCATTTTTCTCTGATGAATCCAGTTTATGTTTACAGCATCATGATGGTCGCATCCGTGTTTGGCGACATCGCGGTGAACGCACATTGGAAGCGTGTATTTGTCATCGCTATACTGGCGTATCACCCGGCGTGATGGTATGGGGTGCCATTGGTTACACGTTTCGGTCACCTCTTGTTCGCATCGACGGCACTTTGAAGTGGAGTTTCGGGCGAGAGGTAAAATTCCGGCTGAGTTTGGTTAAACTTTTGGTCTGCAAGAAACAGCTTATCCTCTAACTGGGGAGCTATCAAAGATGGTGTCCCACAAAGTTCCATCTTGGGTCCTTCGCTGATGCTAATACATATTAATGACTTGCTACTCTATATTCACGAAGATGCTAAGCAAGTTCTTTCTACTGGCGATACAAGTATAGCTATCACGCCTGGCAAACAGGAATTAACCGATCGACTTGTAAATGATGTCTTTCATAAAATTATTACGTCGGTCTCTATAAACGGGCTCTCATTAAACTTTGACAAAACCCAGTATATATAGTTTCATACAGTAAAAGACATGACACCATTAATAAATATAGGCTTTGAACAGAAATATGTAGCTAAGATAGAATATTCAAAAGTTTTTAAGTGTTTGCATTGATGAAGGATTGAATTGGAAGAAACACATTGAAGATTTGCTGAAACGTATCAGTATAGCTACTTATACTATCACAGTCATTGTAAAGTTTGGTGGTATACATCTCAGTAAATTAGCTTACTATGTCTACTTTGCCGGCCGCCGTGGCCGAGGGGACTAAGGCGCTCCAGTCACGGTCTGCACGGCCACTACGGTCGGGGGTTCGAATCCACCCTCGGGCATGAATATTTGTGCCGTCCTAGTTCGTAAGTAGTTCATAAGTGGTTTGTAAGTTTAGGGACTGATGACCCCGTAGTTGAGTCCCATAGACTATACAAACATTTGAACATTTATGTCTATTTTCATTCACTGCCTTCGTATAGGATCATATTCTGGGGCAATTCAACAATGAGTAAAAAAAAATTATATATATATATATATTCATCAATTTCTTTCAACGTCTCGTAGACGTATGTAGCAGTTTCATTATACAACTAATTTTCTTTAATTCTCAGTATTCGGTTTTTTTTTTTTTTTTTTTTTTTTTTTGATAAGTGATTTTTTTTTTTTTTTGCCGCGCGGAATCGCCGCATGTTAGTAGGCGTCGTGCTACGGACTGGTCGGGCGTTCCCGCCGGAGGTTCGAATTCTCCCACACGGATGTGTGTGTGTGTTGTTCTTTGTGTAAGTTAGTTTAAGCAGTTTGTAAGTCTTCATCCAATAAGTTTACTAACATTTCAAGATTTTTAAATTATTTTGTTCATCTTAGTCTTATTTAAAAGAGAGTTAGGCCTATATTAAGGATTTATTTTTATTTTAATATCGGCGTATTCGCAACAGACGCTTGAGAGAGACCTTAGCCTATTCTTCCTTTTCCATGTATCAGCACATGAATAGCTTTTCCTAGGCGTCTATGTGTGTTTCGCATCCATTTTTCTTATGGCGCTCCATGCCATAGCTTCACTACCCGCGCATTACACTATCTGAACACTGCTTGCGTTTGTCGTTTGGTACACACAACAGCAACCCCCCCTCCCCCCGCTTCAGCAACTCGCAGTTATTCCATCTCGGTTGCCATTATGTTGTTGTCTCGATTGCGTAGAACCGCAAGAAAGACGTCGAATCATCGTAGTTCATTACGCCGATGACAATACTTCACAACCGTCGCGGAGGAGTGGCCAAGCGCACTGATGCTCTATGCTCCGATGCGAAAGGCCGTTCCCCGTCGGGGGTTCAAATCCCCTCTCGGGCATGAATATTTGCGCCGTCCTTATTATTAGCTAGTTCATAAGTAGATTGAGAGTTTAGGGTCTGATGACCCCACATTTAAGTCCTATAAGCTCTACAAACATTTCACATACTGCAGAACCTGATATCTCAAGTGTTCCCCTGATTTGACCAGACTAGATGACTTCTTCCTTTTTCTACATTTACATCTACATAGATACTCTGCAAATCACATTAAAGTGCCTGGCAGAGGGTTCATTAACCGCTTTCATAACTTTTCTCTACCGTTCCATTCTCTAATAACGCGCGGGAAGAAAGAACACCTAAATCATTCCGCTTTCGATCTGATTTCTCTTATTTTATTGGGATGGTCAGGTCTCCCAAAGTAGGTAGGTGCTAGCAAAATATTTTCACATTCAGAACTAAAAGTCGGTGATTGAAACTTCGCAAACAGATCACGCCGCAATGAATAACGTCTTTCTTTTAATGATTTCCACCCTAATTCTTGCAACATTTCCGTGACGCTTCCCCCCCCCCCCCCCCCGTAACGTGATAAAACAAAACGAGCTGCCCTTCTCTGAACCTTCTCAATGTCTTCCGTCAGTCCCACCTGGTGAGGGTCCCACAAGGGGCAACAGTACTCCAAGAGAGGACGCACAAGTGTGATGTAGGCAGTCTCTTTGGTGGAGCTGGTGCATCGTCTAAGCGTTCTGCCAATGAAACGTAACCTTTGGTTCGCCTTCCCCACAATATTTTCTATGTGTTCTCTCCAGTCAAAGTTGTTCGTAATTGTAACTCCTAGATATTTGGTAGAATCTACGACCTTGAGGTTTGACTGATTTATCGCGTAATTGAAGTTCAGCGGATTTCTTTTAGTGGTCATGTCGTATTACTTCACACTTTTCTTTATTTAGTGTCAATTGCCAATTTTCGCACCATGCACAAATTTTGTCTAAATCGCTTTGCAGTTGCTTTTGATCCTCAATTGACTTCATTAACCGATAAACGACAGCATCATCCGCGAACAGTGTAATGGATCTATTCAGATTGTCTCCTAAATGGTTTATAAACACAAGAAAGAGTAAGGGACCTATAACGCTTCCCTGTGGTACGCCAGATATCACTTCTGTTTTACTCGCTGACTTACCGTCAATTACAACGAACTGTGTCCTTTCTGATAGGAAATCGTGAATCCAATCGCACAATTGGGGAGATATTCCATAAGCACGCAATTTCATAAGAAGCCGCTTGTGGGGTACAGTGTCAAAAGCCTTCCTGAAATCCAGAAATATGGAATCGATCTGAGATCCCTTGTGGATGGTGAAATGTGAAATATTTGAAAGAGATAGTATTTTTTTAACCTGTGGTGTTGCCTGTGTGTATGTATGTCAGGTCCTCGTCTCTATCTCTCTACCTCTCTCTTCCGGCCTACACACACACACACACACACACATTCACACACCTGTTCACTAACCGGTCCGCTGACTCCGCCTGCGATACTTTCCGATACCACCCGCACAACACGCAGGTCCTGCACGACAGCTAACTGCTAGGCGTCACCAACGCTTTCCACCCCGATACAGACTCACAATATTGCATCACTCATCCTGTTTCGATCCACGCCTACACACATAGCCCACCCGTGCCCGAGGGAGGACTCGAACCTACGACGGGATCGCCCGACTAGTCCGTAGCATGACGCCTTACACCGTACCACACATTGGTACCAACGCTGGCGCCAACATTGGCCAATATTTTGCGACAGCGCCCACATATTGGAGCCAACATTCAGCTGATTTCGTCGAGAGCCGTCGTAAACATATCTGACCAACAAATCGAGGCCAGTGCATTAAAGGCTGTTAGAATCAACAATTACATTTTGTGACTCAAAACCAAAAAAAGGAAGCACATGTAAAAGATGATGGGCTGTGTTGTATCACTTCCTAATTAATTACGAAATCAGTAAGTTTTAAAATATATTACAAATAATCGATACACATTATTAAAACTTAGACCTGCTGCTTTAAATGATTGAACTTAAAAAAGAAAGCTTCGTTTTGTAGGGACGCCATATTTGCTAAAGTTCTTTTGGTATTAACGCTTCGTTTTCTTGCTACACCAGACAGTTTTAGACGTCTACACTTCCTTTCTAAAATATCCATGTCATTGGTATCACTGGTAGTGTTTGACGTTTGCAAAACAATATGTAGAACTAGACAGGAAATGTTAATTTTAATTTCAAAATTGTGTCAATATATTAGTGGTCGCTTCTAAGTTTTGCCGTGGCTATTTTCACAAATGAATCACTTTCTGGCACAGTTATATTTTAAAACTTTGAAATAAAAGGCGTCGAACAACGAGCGATGGAAGAAACAGTTTCGAGATGACCAGACGACAAAGACAGAATGAAACGTTGGCGCCAATGCGTGGACGATGTACCCATATTGGCCCAACGTCCTTTGATGTTTGGCCGAAATACCGACAACTAACGGAGCCGTACCAACGTTGGCGCCAACATTGGTTCCAAGGCTGTTTCACCGATCCACACATTGGACGAACACTGTTGGCATCAACGTCGGTTCCAATGTGTGGACTCTGCCTTAGATCACACGGCCATAGTGCGCGGCTTAAAATTTTTAGTGAGGCGGCAGACAAAACGACACAGAAACACGTTGAGAAGGCGCCGTGTGTACGGACTGTTGAGATGACTCTATATCCCTGTAATGCGACAGATGGACTCACCTGTGAGACAGCCCAGGAAGCAGGCGAGCAGCACGGCGCACGCTACGGTCTTCATCTCTCCTCACCTGCAACAGCGGAAGGCTCTGGTCAAGACAAACCACTGGCAGCTCACTCTACTAAAACACAAGCTAAAGCTACAGTCAAACAACAGCGTAATATAGGGAATATCAATGTGATATTACAGATACTTATCACGAATTATATACAGAAGGATGGAAAAGCTTGTAGAAGCCGACCTTGGGGAAGATCAGTTTGGGTTCAGGAGAAATGTAGGAACTCGGGAGGCAATACTCACTTTACGGCTTATCCTAGAAGATAGATTAAGAAAAGCCAAACCTACATTTCTAGCTTTTGTAGATTTGGAGAAGGCTTTTGACAATGTTGATTGGAATAAACTCTTTAAAGTTCTGAAGCAAGCAGGAGTAAAATATAGTGAGCGTAAGGTTATTTACAACTTGTACAAAAACCAGACAGCGGTTGTCAGAGTAGAAGGGCATGAAAGGGATGCAGTGGTTGGAAAGGGAGTAAGACAGGGTTGTAGTCTTTCTCCATTGTTATTCAATTTGTACATTGAGCAAGCCATAAAGGAAAGCAAGGACAAATTTGGTGAAGGAATTAAAGTTCAGGGGGAAGAATTAAAAACATTGCGTTTTGCCGACGACATAGTAATTCTGTCAGAGACAGCAAAGGACCTGGAAGAGCAATTGAATGGAATGGACAGCGTGCTGAAAGGAGCATATAAGATGAACATTAACAAGAGCAAAACTAGGGTAATGGAGTGCAGTGTAAGAAAATCAGGTGATGATGAAGGCATTAGATTAGGTAACGAAGTAATAAAGGAGGTGGATGAGTTTTGTTATATGGGCAGTAAAATAACAAATGATGGTCGCAGTACAGAGGATATAAAATGCAGAATGACAAGGGTAGAAAAGCATTCTTGAAAAAGAGAGATTTGTTAACATCGAATATTGATTTAAGCCTAAGGTAGTCCTTTCTGAAAGCATTTGTGTGGAGTGTTGCCTGGTATGGGAGTGAAACATGGACGATAAACAGTGCGGACTTGAGGCTTTTGAAATGTGGTGCTACAGAAGAATGCTGAAGATTTATTGGGTGGATCGCGTAACTAATGAGGAGGTACTGAACAGAATTGGTGAGAAACGGAATTTCAAATGTTTGTATAGCTTATAGGACTTAACTACGGGGTCATCAGTCCCTAAACTTACAAACTACTTATGAACTAACTAAGACTAAGGACGGCACAAATATCCATGCCCGTGGGGGGATTAGAACCCCCGACCGTAGTGGCCGTGCAGACCGTGACTGGAGCGCCTCAGTCCCCTCGGCCACCGCGACCGGCAAAACGGAATTTCTGGCATACCTCGACTAAAAGAAGAAGAGATCGATTGGTGGGATACATTCTTAGACATCAAGGAATTGTGAAATTAGCTTTGGAGGGAAGTGTGTGGGGTAAAAACCGCAGAGGAAGACCAAGAGATGGATACAGTAAGCAGATTCAGACAGATGTAGGTTGCCGTTCTTATGTGGAGATGAAGAGGCTTGCTCAGGATAGGGTATTGTGGAGAGCTGCATCAAACCAGTCTCCGGACTGAAGACCACAACAACAACATTACAGATACAGGGGGAAGCTAATTGTTTCCATGTGAAAGGAGGGTTTTGCCAGGCTGTTGGGTTCCCCACCGGTCGGCTACCAGTTTGTACCTGGTGAATGGCATACAGCAGGTAGTCAGGGTTTTCCTAATGTGGTCGGAAACCGGAAGCAACGCTCTTGAATGAGCGAGGTCGCCTAATCCAGAATGTAACTGAAATACAATATAGCCACACAAATTATTCTAACAATCCATATAAAGTCAGGAAATGATCATACGGTAAATATAATAATATGAATGGATTCAGGAGACTTGGGAGAATCAAACACCATAATTACAATTTCAATATCTCTTACAGATAAAAAGCAGACAAATTTCAGTACTATAATAATAATAATATTATATAAAGCAGTCAACAATCCGAAGATTGGTTTGAACACCACAGTGCTTTAATAGGCATGGCCCTGTTTGGAGGTGGTATGCCGTTGCCTTCCTCCGACCTTGGAACTGACTTACCCAGCCAGTTATAGGGGGACCTACAGTTTAAAGTGGGTTCCGAACCACGGTGCTACTCGGTATTTTTCACATGAGCAATACTGCCAGAGTTGAAAGAAGTGGAAAGTGACAGATAAAAATCCTAGGACCTGGCGGGGATCGAACCGCGACCTTTTGGATTTGTAGTCTGGCACTCTACCACTGTGCAACAGAGGCGCATAATAATATTATAAGACTTATATTTACAATTATTGATACGTAGTGTTTATCAGTAACAGGTTAAGAAGCAAATGGGCATCATTGCACCACGCTACCTATCTTAAAAAAACGTACCACGTCATTTCTGTATTATTTCAATAAACTTTATTTTACTCTCTTGTTCTGCTTTTCGTTGAGGTAATAATATTGATGAGAGGAGAAAATATAAAAATTCAGCAAGTGAGGCAGGAAAAAGGGAATGCAAACGTCTGAAAAATGAGATTGACAGGAACTGCAGACTGACTAAGCAGGATTGGCTAGAGGAGAAATGCAAAACCGTAGAAGAATGCATAAGTAGGCGAAAGATAGATACCGCCTACAGGAAAATAAAAGGGATATTTGGAGACAAGAAAAGCAGCTGTATGAATATCAAGAACTCAAACGGAAAACCAGTACTAAGCAAAGAGGGGAAAGCTGAAATGTGGCAGGAATATATAGAGGGCCTATACAAAGGAGATAAACTTGAAGGCAGTATTATAGAAATGGAAGATGAAATAGGAGATATGGTACTCCGAGAAGTATTTGACAGAGCGCTGCAGTACTTGAGTCGAAACTCCTACAGCAATTTTTTTAATAGTCATGGGAGACACCATTTTTTACACTTTTTCGTTCGCCTTACCGACGAAATTCTTTGAGAACTCAGTATGAATGTTATCTAAAACAAAATCTAATACTGTATTAAATAAACACTCCAATCAGCCACAAGATTTTTATAAATCAATTTATTTCAGCATCACTAGTTTCGGGCCTGAGCCCATCATCAGACGGTAGTGTTGATTTCAGGTTTACATTCGTGTCCTAATATAACAAAGTTATGTGGATCCACAGGTTACAAGGTTAAAATCAAATGTTCAAATGTTTAAGCTTAAGGGACTTAACTATGGGGTCATCAGTCCCTAAACTTACAAACTACTTATGAACTACTTACGAACTAGGACGGCACAAATATCCATGCCCTAGGGGGGATTCGAACCCCCGACCGCAGCGGTCGTGCAGACCGTGACTGGCGCGCCGCAGACCGCGCGGCCACCGCGACCGGCTACAAGATTAAATAGTTTTATCCTAAATATAACAAAGTTTTCTTTCTTGTATTACTTCTTCTTGAATTAAGATTACATCTCTTGGTTATACACTGAATCTGTAATCTTAATTCAAGTGAAAGCAATACAAGCAATAAAACTTTGTTATATTTAGGATAAAACTTTTCAACCTTGTATCCTAATGGAGTCGCATAACTTTGATATTTTAGGACACCAATGGAAACCTGAAATCAAACACTACCGTTTAATGAGGGGCTCATTACCGAAACAAGTAGCGCTGAAATAAACTGATTTATAAAAATCTTCTGGCTACTATTCATTTATTACAGTATTATTACGAAAACAGATGCGATGTTATCTAACCAAAACTAACGGGTAAAATAAAATCTAATACAGTCGAATTAATTCAGGAGGTTAATAGATTTGGAAATTATACAGTAAAAGCACAGATCAGTGTTTTGTTTTTGTTTTTTTCCTTTTTTTTCTCGCAAACATGTGTGGATTTTAATGTATTATCACTGCAGTACAGTGGACTGTATGAACCGTTATTATATTGGGCTCGCAGGCAACAAAGAGATCGCCGGTTCCAAGCATTCATTTACGTCTATTATGGTCACTGTTTATCTGTTCCCTATCAATATTGTGCTTTACCGTAGTGACAAATGGCTTCGAAGCGGAAGAAAGTAGTTCTTTCGACGAACAAAAGCTTGGAACCAGTAAACAGAAAAGACTCAGTGAGCCGTGCAGGAGTAGCCGAGCGGTCTGGAGCGCCACGTTGCGGATCGCGAGGCCTTCCGCGTCGGAGGTTTGAATCCTCCCTAGGACATGGATGTGCGTGTTGTCTTTAGGTTAGTTTATCATAATTTAAGTAGTTTGTAAGCTACGGACTGATAAGCGAGCAGTTGAGTACGATAGATTTACAAACATTGAACATTTTCTTTTGAGACATAGGATAACGACTGAAAAATCATCGAGACTGTGTGGGGTTTATTTTTTTTTATTTTTTATTTATTTAATTTTTGAAATATAATTTCATTGACGATCGCTGTTTCTCTAGAAATGTATTCTAAAATTATGAAAAAACATCGCCACATAATATGGTGTAGAGACATCAATTGTATCAAACTGGAAAAAGAACGGAAAACGGATTGAATACGTCTGCTTCAAAATGATGACTAACTATACTTTGCAGAATCGCGATACAATAATGAAATGGATATGTAAACTTTTACTACAATGACATTACAAGGTGACGGCTGTGTAACATATTTTTAGACCAGCAGATGATGGCAGAGAATATCGAAACCGGTCGTCGAAATAAAATTATATACTAGCGATCTTGGCTTTATCCGTTTTGGAACCTATTATCATGAAAGCAATAAATGAAACACTCATTTGGTTCAGTGAGAAAAATAGAGCAAGGACTTCCAATACCCGGTCCAATTGTTCTAGAAAGAGGCTAAAGTTAAACAGCAAGCCACCCGGCGGAGATTCTAACTTCACTGCGAATTGAAGTTGTTTGGCAAGATGGGAATATCGTCAGCTGTCAGTAAAGGGTGGAAGTTTTTCAGAGGGGTACAGCGGCTTCAGTAAGGAATTTGAAGGAATTATTTCCTCCGAAAACTTAAATTCACACTGGAGTTATAATGCCGACGAATCTGGACTTGTTTCAACCAATACTTCCAAGTAATTAGACGCTGGCTACCAAAGTAGATGACTCGGCAAGGGGTTACAAGATGTGTAAAGATTGAGTTACAATTACGGCTTGTTTGTGTATGAAGTGTACGGTTTCACGATTTTCTATTATCCGGATTACATCAAGTCCTACCTAGTGCGGATAAACGTGGTTCTTGTGTAGTAGAGTTTACTATTTGGGGAGTAAAATATCTTCTTGTTGTTGTGATCTTCACTCAGAAGACTGGTTTGATGCAGCTCTCCACCCTACTCTATCCTGAGCAAGCCTTTTCATCTCCTCATAAGAACGGCAACCCACATCCACTTGAATCTGCTTACTATACGCGTCTCTCGGTCTCCCTCTGCGATTTTTACCCCACACACTTCCCTCCAATGCTAAATTTACGATTCCTCGATGTCTAAGAATGTGTCCTACCAAGCGATCCTTCTTTTAATCAAGATAGCCCAGAAATTCCTTTTCTCACCAATTCTGTTCAGTACCTCTTCATTGGTTATGCGATCTACCAACCTAATCTTCAGCATTCTTCTGTAGCACCACATTTCAAAAGCCTCTATTCTCTTCCTGTCCGCACTGCTTATTGTCCATGTTTCACTCCCGTACAAGGCAACACTCCACACAAATGCCTTCAGAAAATTTAACACGTTAGCAAATTTCTCTTTTTCAAAAACGCTTTTCTTTTCATTGCCATTCTGTATTTTATATCTACTGTACTGTGACCAACATTTGTTATTTTACTGCCCAAGTAACAAAACAAACTCATCTGCCACCTTTATTGTTTCGTTACCTAATCTAATTCATTCTAAGACTGCATTCCACTACCCTTCTTTTGCAATTGTTAATGTTCGTGTTATACGTTCATTCCAACGGACTGTCCATTCCGTTCAATTGCTCTTGCAGGTTATTTGCTGCCTAATACAGAATTACAATGTCATCAGCGAATTGCAATGATTTTTTTAACCAAGCATTTAAGTCCCATACATTTGAATATTTGTATTGCTTGCCAGCCGCATGGGGCGCTACTGTCATGGCGTATAACAAAAATCAGTGGAAGTGTTGTGACTGTCTAACGTCCATCACCTCTTTTCGGAATGAGTCAAACTGAGCCCTAATATATTCCTGAATCACGGAAATGTTTATTAGTTCACAGTCTATAACGAAGTCATTCCACTGTAGGTGAAGTTGAACTTATCTTATATGCTGGCTGAAGTCCATTGCGTTGTGAGTTATCTTCGGCATTCACTAAAGAATTTGATTTTAGAGGATCATTTAGTAAAGTAATGGCATCTCAGTTGATATGGAAACGATTTTATTTCCACTTAAACATTGCACAATCAAGAAATGCAGCAGCAAGCCAACAGAGCTGCTTACAGGTTTCTCGCCACTCGAATACTGAATAAAAATTGTTTTCTCTCCAACATCTTTCTGTATAACTACGTAATAAAAATGATGACAAAGTTTTGTAATTCATAATTAAACAATATTCTTTTGCATTAAATATGACAAAATACAGAAATTAAAACATTACATTTAAGCTTTGACTATTTATGTCAATGTATGTACTTGTTTCATGAAATTTGTATTTAAATGTAGTGCACAAATTTAACGTCATCATTTTGACTAGTGTTTACAGTGCTCAAATTATTTACATTATGTGTGTTTTCGAAATGCACACATATTTGTTTTGCCAATATTGTGTAGGCGTACTATTATTGTAACATGGGATTTTAATGTGTTTCTGTTTGCGGTCAAATTATTTATTAATACGGATTTGTATATGGTTGTCGTAGTTTTGTTAATTTCGAAGATAGTTTCTTAGTACCAAACGGATTATTAATTTTAGTGCATGAACAATTATCAGTATTTAATTTAGGATCTAGTGATATATAAAACATGGTCTGCCCTAATTTATTTAAACAAAAGGTATATATGAAATCATGTTGTGCAATAGTTTATAACATGTAGCATTGTTGTGTTTATACAAATTAGTATCTATATAGGTTCAGCAATTTCCGAAACTAAGTGTAATCCATTTTTAGTGTTTGCAGCTATTATTTACGAAAGTATTAAAAAATGAAAATTACGTAAAAGATCAGTCAAAGTTATATTTAAATCAATGTAGTATTTCTTAAAAGCGTTTAACTAATAGTGTTAATAGAATTTCAATCTGAAGGCGAAAGTGTGAAATATCACATGTCCGGCAATGAAGTTTTACTTTAGGTATCAGATATTTCGTGTTACTATGTTGGCAACTGATTTTTAGGAGTCTGCAACATAGCAGAAACGTTACAACTGTATATGTGTGACGGTGCAACCTTCTTTGTCGCTATTACGGCGATCATTGTCTGACACTGCCAGAGGTGTGGAACAGAAAGAGCTGGACAGAGAGATACAGAGGATTGGGGTGCAGACGGAGAGTGCAGCCTTAATACACTGCGGGCCTCGCCTTATAAACTTGCCGGCGACGTACCCCGGCCTCCTGCAGTGAGTTAATGCCCGGGCCGAGAACAGCAGCGCCTCCTCCTCGACATTCCAGACGGGACACAGCCCCATCCGTCGCCACTTTGTGGGGGAGGGAGGGGGTTAATAGCGGCGGCCTCTCAAACGAGTAATATATCGCCACTGCATTAAGCCACCCTCCAGCAGGGGCGCGTCTCAAGGACGTGGGGCTCCGGCAAGGGTTGGACGGACAATGCCGACCACAGCAACAGGTAGCGTAGGGGTGTGTTCAGCACAGCACAGGGGGTGTCGAATGCCTCATCTCCGTCGACAAGTGATGTGCGGCTAATTGCAACGCCGCTGGCGATCGACAGCGCTGTCGAGGATCGCTCGTCGCCAGTGGTCGGTTTCCACGTCTACATGGGATACTCGGCAAATCACCTTTAAGTGCCTGGCAGACTGTTCATCGAACCACAATTATACTATTTATCTCCCATTCCATTCTCCAACAGCGCGCGGGAAGAAAGAAGATGTGAATCTCTCCGTTCGAGCTCTGATTTCTCGTATTTTATTCTGATGATCATTTCTACCTATGTAAGTGGCAGTAAACAATATATTTTCGCATTCGGGGGAGAATGTTGGCGATTGGAGTTTCGCAAGTAGCCCACGCCGCAGCGATAAGCGCCGTTGTTGTAATGATTCCCATCCCAGATCCTGTATCATTTCCGTACCGCTGTCTCCCCTGTATCGTGACAATAGAAAACGAGGTGCTCTTCTTTGGACTCTTTCGATGTCCTCCGTCAAACCCACCTGATAAGGATCCCACACTGGGCAGGACGGACAAGCGTAGTGTATGCAGTCTCTTAAGTAGTTCTGTTGCATCTTTTAAGAGCTCTGCCAATAAAACGCAGTCACTGGTTCGCCTTTCCCACGACATTGTCTACGTGTTCTTTCCAGTTTAAGTCTGAAGAAATAATAATTCCTAGATATTTGGTGGAGTTTACGACCTTCAATTTTGAATTATTTATCTTGTAAACAAAGTTTTACGGAATTCTTTTCGTACTCATCTGGACGACTTCACACTTCTCATTATTTAGAGTCAATTTCCAATTTTTACACCATAGCGATATCTTATTCAGATCGTTCTGGAGTTGGTTTTGATCTTCAGATGATTTTACTAGACGGTAAATGACGGCGTCATCTGCAAACAACCTAAGAGAGCTACTTAGATTTCCCCCTAAATCGTTTATGTAAATTAGGAATAGCAGAGGACCAATAACACTACCTCTGTTTTAGTCGATGCCTTACCATCGATTACTACAAACTGTGTCCTCTCTGACAGGAAATCCCCTATCCAGTCCAAAATTTGGGGCGATATAGCATAACCACGCAATTTGATTAAAAGCCGTTAGTGAGGTACGGTGTCAAAAACATTCTGGAAATCAAGAAATACGGAATCGATTTGCGAACCCTTGTCGATAGCGCTCATCACTTCTTATGTTTCGTATGAATGATATTTTCTAAATCCGTGTTGACCTTGGGTGAATAGATCATTCTGTTCGAGGTAATTCATAATATTTCAATACGGGATAGGTTCCAAAACCCTGCTGCAAATTGACGTCAATGAATTAGGCCTGTAGTTTAGTGGGTTACTGCTACTACCTTTCTTGAATATAGGTGTGACCTGTGCAACTTTCCAATCTTTTGGTACAGATCCTTCTTTGAGAGAGCGGTTGTGTATGACTGTTGAGTAAGGAGCTATCGCTTCAGCATAATCAAATAGAAATCTAATGGGTATACATTCCGGACGAGAAGTCTTCTTCTTGTTAAGTGATTTAAGTTTCTTCACTACTCCGAGGATATGTACTTCAACGTTATTCTGGCCTCTGTTCGTAATTCGAAATCTGAAATTTTGGTTTCGTCTTCTTTGGTGAATGAGTTACTAAAAGCTATGTTTAATAACTCTGCTTTAGTAGCGCAATCATCAGCAGGATCGCCATTACTAACACGTAGTGAGGGTATTAGCTATCATGTTCATAATAAATACAGAGGTCTTTGCATGAGATAAGCAAGAAATACAAGTTATAATGCTATCGAGTTTCGAACGCGACTTAGCGTAGCGGTACGTTTCACAACTTTTGCCCGTTAGATCCTCACGCGCCTTTGCTAAAAACGTAACAAAGAATATTTTATGGCAGTGCGATGGACCACTTATCTGAAGTGAAGAAAATAAGAACGTCTAAACATTTTAGTGAGAAAATCCAGTTTTTGCCGCCAAAGCTGTCATTTTGCCATGAGTTGCGGCGAACAGTTGAAATACATCATGCCCATTAAGCCTGACGAAAAATAAAATAACAACAAAAAATACGCTGCGTGTTCAAAAGGTGGAACGGCACCGCTAACACGTCTAGAGGTCAAAAGGATTAACATCGTGGGTACTCGAGTCGCAATGTTAGTTACGGCGGAGCGGCAACGCAAGTTGGCAGCCATGGCTACCGTTGGCAGCCCTGCAGCGGGGCTCCCCGTGCGGGGATTCCCCTGGCAGCCCTCTCGTAATTTGGCCGGGGTTGTCACGGCAGCGGCAGCGGTGGGGACTGATAAATAACACTTGATTACGGAGCAGTCGGCGCCGCAAATTAAAGCCCCTTTTGTCCGCCAGGGGCGCTGACAATGCGTGATGGATGAGCGCACGGCTGCCAAAAGGCAATCTCTGGCGCGGGGAAGCCCCTCGTTACACGCCGCGTGCGTGCGGCCATTGGGGACGGGGCACTGGGTTCGATGCTCGCTACTGCCGAGGGGAGCTCCTTATCGTAGACGGCATTGCACGGGGTTCTCTAGCCCACGGCAGTTCGTTTGGATGGCCATCTTGCGCAGCAAACGCCGAAATTCTTCCTTTTATAAAGGTGAAAAAATAAATAAACAAAATAAAAGACTTGTGTTTGCTGCAATTGATTTCTCCCAGACGCGTTTCGACTTATATTTTATAGGCATCTTCAATAAGATACTTTCGTTGCATTTCCAGCTATCTTCTGCTGTTTCTTGCATCTGATCAAGGCCACATGTCGCACATTGTGTAACAAGCAAAATTTTGCACATTTGTACACATTTTGGAGGTGTTTAGTAGCCATGATGAGAAAGTAAATCACGGCCGGTAAACACCTCCAAAATGTGTACAAATGTGCAAAATTCTGCCGGTCATACAATGTACGACATATGGCCTTGACCGGATAGAAGAAACAGCGGAAGATACCTGGAAAGACAACGAAAATATTCCACTGAAGATGCTTTTAAAATGAAAGGCGAAACGCGTCTGGGAGACATAAAATCAATTGCAATAAACAGAGGATTTTTTTTTTTTGTTTTTTACACTTTCTAAAACGAAGACACAGTCTTTGTTTACAGCGTACGGTCGACATTGTTCTAAAGTAGGAGGCGAGGTACTGGCGGAATTAAAAGTCGTGAGGTGGCATCGTGAGTCGTGTCGGGATAGCTCAGTCGGTAGAGCGCTCGTCCGCGAAAGGCAAAGGTCCCAGGTTCGAGTCCCGGTTCCGCCACACTATTTTAATCTGCCAGGAAGTTTTATAAAATCAATAGTCTCCTTGAAAACCGTGGGTTTATCCTATAATAATGCTGTTTCTACACACTTCCGACTAAAAACATGATTGCTGTCAGTGTAAATTTACGTAAACAAAACAGGGAAACCTGTGTACCATATGACTGATGTTTTTTTAACATTCTCGTACAAAACGTTTGCCGTTTACTTTTATCCTTTTCTATAGTTTAGAATTTGACCAACACGAAATTATGTCGATCGTCTATACTATATAATATTCATAGACAGAAATTTATAAAGAGCGGTTAAAAATTTACGACGCAATTTTTATTTTTATTTATTTTTTTTTTTTTTTTTTTTCCCGGGGCATACGAAGAGTGAAACAAAATAAGTCTGAACCTTTCAAAATGTGATACGACGACACAAAGTTGAGAAGTACCTCGTCAAGTGAAATCGGCATTGCTTTGTTGGATTCTTTTCTTCCGTAAATATCAGTCAAAAGCTTCTTTTCCAGCTTTTTCACTTTAACTATTAAAGTTGAAAAGTAAAATGGTAATTTAAGGCGCAACCTGATGAAAAGAAGGAAACGGAACTATTGCAAGACATCAACGAAGTACCACTCCAGTAATGGAATGAGGTGTGTGTTAAAGCGAAGATTGTCGAGGGGGGCCAAGATGTGAATAATTTAAGTACAACCGTGAGCAGCATGAACACCGAAGTTAAAACACTCTTAGGACTTCAATTGGTAGTAAGACAGCCTCGTTCGCAAAGATAAAATGTAGGTTTCGGCAACTACTAGGTGTGCCTCCATCAGAAATCCCTAAAATTGCGTGTTACATAATAAGTGAGAGATA
The DNA here is from genome assembly GCA_026315105.1 of Locusta migratoria. Taxonomy (NCBI): domain Eukaryota; kingdom Metazoa; phylum Arthropoda; class Insecta; order Orthoptera; family Acrididae; genus Locusta; species Locusta migratoria. The sequence goes on from CM048753.1 coordinate 66,387,037, forward strand.
ATCACATTTGTTATGAAACAAAATAGCGTACGAGGCACTAAAGGCTGCTCACAAGCATTACTCCACACAAGTGAGTGGCTAGCCTGTGGTTTTATTTCATAACAAATCTGATTTAAGCATTGTCGGTCAGTTGTTATTCATTATGTACCATTCATTTTAGCGATTTCTGATGTAGGCACTCTTAGTAGTTGCCGAAACCTATATTTTATCTCTGCGAGCAAGGGCTGCCTTACTACCAATTGAAATCATAAACGGTCGTTGAAGAGACGCAGTCATGTTTACGGTTCTACATCTACATCCATACATCTACACCCGATGGTGTGTGGCGGAGGGTACATTGAGTACCACTATCGGTTCTCCATTCTTTTCCAGTCACGTATTGTTCGCGGAAAGAAAAGACTGTCGGTATGCCTCTACGTGGGCTCTAATCTCTCTGACTTTATCTTCACGATCTCTTCGCGAGATATACGTAGGAGGGAGCAATATACTGCTAGACTCCTCGCTAAAGGTATGTTCTCGAAACTTCGACAAAAGCCCGTACTGAGCGACAGAGCGTCTCTCCTGCAGAGTCTTCCACTGGAGTTTATCGATCATCTCCGTAACGCTTTCACGATTACCAAATGATCCTGTAACGAAGCGCGCTGCTCTCCGTTGGATCTTTTCTGTTTCCTCTATCTTCCTGGTACGGATCCCACACCGGTGAGCAGTATTCAAGCTGTGGGCGAACAAGTGTACTGTAACCTACTTCCTTTGTTTTCGGGCTGCATTTCTTTAGGATTCTTCCAACGAACCTAAGTCTGGCATCTGCTTTACCGACGATTAATTTCATACGGTCGTTCCATTTTAAAGCCCTCCTAATGACTACTCCCAGATACTTTATGGAATTAACTGCTTCCAGTTGCTGACCTACTATAGTGTAGCTAAATGATACAGGATATTTCTTTCTATGTATTCGTAGTACATTACACTTGTCTACATTGAGATTCAATTGCCATTCCCTGCATCATGTGTCAATTCGATGTAGATCCTCCTGCATTTCAATACAATTTTCCATTGTTACAACCTCTCTATATACTACAGCGTCATATATATATATAAACAGTAACGGACCCATGACACTCCCCTGTGGCACACCTGACAAAACTCTTACTTCGGAAAACTTCTATCCATTGAGAATGACATGTTGCATTCTGTTATCTAGGAATTCTTCAATCCAATTACACAATTGGTCTGATAGACCATATGCTCTTTGTTCATTAAACGTCTGTGGGGTACGCCTTGCGGAAGAAACACGCCAGTTTTTCTGAACAGAAAAATCTTCCTACATTCTTTAATATTTCTATTTATGGCTGAAATTTTCGATGCTGTAACCGCTTTATGATCGCTGATTCCCTGTACTGCGTTAACTGTTTCGAATAGTTCGAGTCTGCTTGTCACCATAAGGGCTTTCGGCCACTTCATCTACTACGATGGTATAAGCGGCTGCATAGAAATATTACGTCTTCTTTTGGGAGAAATAGGTTCCTTATCATTCGCGAATAATGCACAAAGCCCCGACTTCACAGTCAGTAGTACAGAGCATCACAGACACGCCGTGGTAGAACAAAGGCATCTTTCTCTGAAGTTGTGGACTCACTCCCCTGTTCTTGCTTCCTCGCCGCAAAACAGATACGGCAGTAAATGTTTTATGATGGAGCAGCAGAGTACAGCCGCTTTCGTACGAGCATTTCGCGGAGTACGCTGGTCGGAGTGCTGAAAAACGCTCTCCGTGTGGTCCATAATTCCTGCAGCCCAACAACAAACGGCTTATAGATACCCGCCTCACGTTCGCGAAGCCCTCAGAAAAACGCACCGCCGCTACGCGCGCAAAATGTATTACGGCGAGCGGCCGCCAGGCGTCGCGCCGGTCGACCAATGGGAGCGCGCCACGCAACGTTTCTTGTGCGCATGCGCAGAACGCGCCGCCGCAGCTGACCAACGGAATTTAATTTGGCGCCCGCGCACGGCGGAAAGAGTTTCCTCTTTCCCATCCAACCCCCCCACCCCCTCCCCCTCCCGACTCTCGCTATTTTTTTTCCGCAACTAGCAGAGCAATCGATAGGCGTAACGAAGCGTTATGAGCAGCGCGTGTCCGACCAATTCGGTCGTGCGATATATCGACCATGGAGCGTCGATAAATAACAGCTAATTACTGCGGGCCGGCTGCGGTAAGCCCCAGTGCCGATTACACCCCCTCCACTCCCCCCACCCTACTCCCCACCACACACACACACACACACACACACACACACACAGCGATATCCGTCTAGTCTCTGATTAGTCGATGCGCAGCGCGCTAGATTACACCCATGTATCTGTATCTGTATCTGAGTAAACATTTCGTGACGGGTAGAACATGTATATCTGCATCCACTGGGGACATCTGTGTAGCCGTTCCCAGCACAATTTGCTCGCTCTGTTTTGCAGACCGCAGACACAATTTTACACAGGCAAGATGCTCTCAACAGAGTTGTCTCGTTTGCGATTATCGTCCGATCGAGAACGTTCCCTACCGTACATCATCTGCATCTCTGCGGGAGAACCGCATTGCGGTGAGTAATGGAGGGTACTTCATTCTCCTGTTCCACTACAGACCGTTGCGCGTCAAAAATGAATGCTCGTAAGTCTCTGTGTGAGATGGACTCTCTTGTTTCACGTCTATGGTCTCTTCGAAGGTTATATGTAGAAGTAAGCATTAAATGTGGGCAAAATTAATCTTCTTTCTGTAACTATCTGGTTCGGATGTTGGCAATCATATATATTTGTTATATAAGAAACACATTATTGGGGCGATCTAGAATTGTTTAATAGGAGGTTTTCAGCCAAGATCGCTTTCTTCTTTTAATTACATGACCGGTTTCGGCGTGCTAGTCGCTATCTTCAGACCTGACGTAATTTTTTACATCACTGCTATTTTTAACATAGCAAATTCGTATACTTCCACATCGATGCGCGCAAAAAAAAAAAAAAAAAAAAAAAAAAAAAAAAAAAAAAAAAAAAAAAAAAAAAAAAAAAGGAAGGACGGTGGTTCAAATCCATCTCCGGCCACTCCGATTTAGGTTTTCCGTGATTTTCCTACATCACTCCAGGCAAATGCCGGGATGGTTCCTTTCAAAGGGCACGCCCGATTTCCTCCCCTATCCTTCCCCAAATATCCGAGCGTAAGCTCCGTCTCTAATGTCCACGCTGACGACGGGACGTAAAACTTAAAAGTTTCCTTCCCTTCCTTCCTTATAAAATTTACACGTCAATAGCTGACTGAATCTATCTTTCTCAAGATAGATTATTTGGAATACACATCAATGTGGATGTATACCGAATTGCTATGTTAAAAACAGCAGTGATGTAAAAAAATTACTACAGCTCTGAAAATGGCGTCTAGCACGTTGAAACCGGTCATTTAATTAAAAGAAGAAAGCGATCTTGGCTTAAAATCTCTTATATATTTTTATTACACTCGATATGGCCTACATATTGCAACATTCAGCATTCCACTATCTTGATTAATTTAGGTATTGTGTTCATTCCTTTCAAAACTTACCAACGTTTCATAGACATTTGTCATTTTAGGGGGGCGATCTGTTCAATACATTTATTATGTAGAAACAGCCAAGATGGATAATCGTCTTTCATTTACATGACTGGTATCGGCATATTACACAATCACCATCCAATCTAAAAGCATACATGTGTAATCATACTGAACATGCTATAAGAATAATAATGATCATCATCAAAGACATACATATCCTCATCACACATCCAATCCTATCAAACCCACCTGTTATTTATATCTCATCTACATGGGATACTCTGCAAATCACATTTAAGTGCCTGGCAGAGGATTCATCCAACACAATTATACTATTTATCTCTCATTCCATTCTCAAATGGCGCGCGGGAAGGAAATCTAGTAAATCTAGTAAAACAGAACTTGTTCGCCAACATTATTTTTGACATGTCACAACGGTCAAAACGTCGCCCACGTCTAGTTACAATGTATTATGGTCTCGATTAAGTTAAAAAAGAAAAAAAAAATACTGACTAAATTAGGCGTTCATAACACAACATGGTACCAGATGGTGTTTACAGACATAACATCATCAAACATTCTCCGACTTGGAGGACAACGATCTTATGTATTGTATACAGGGTGTTACAAAAAGGTATGGCCAAACTTTCAGGAAACATTACTAACACATAAAGAAAGAAAATATGTTATGTGGACATGTGTCCGGAAACGCTTAATTTCCATGTTAAATGTAAATTGAAATAATTCGTGCAGACAATTGTCAAAATACCCAATAGTTTGGTTAGTATGTACTGTACTTCCTCAATCCACCGCATTTGTAAACATTGCACTGACTGCAAAACCACGTTCGTGATGAACACTAACCAGTTGATGCTACGTACTGCTAGTACTGTAGAGCAATGAGTCGCATGTCAACACAAGCACTGAAGTCAACATTACCTTCCTTCAATTGGGCCAACTGGCGGTGAATCGAGGAAGTACAGTATATACTAACGAAACAATTGGGTATTTTGACAGTTGTCTGCACGAATTATTTCAAGTTACATTTAAAGAGAAATACTAAAATGAGCTCTAACATGGAAATTAAGCGTTTCCGGACACATGTCCGCATAACATATTTTCTTTCTTTGTGTATGAGGAATGTTTCCCGAAAGTTTGGCCGTACCTTTCTGTAACACCCTTTTTTTTTTTCAGCCAGACTGAAGTACTGGTCTTGTGCAGTAATGTAATCATCGAAAAAAAGTCTAAAATTATTATATGCGCCCAGTATATTCAGTATTTAATACATAATAAGTTTTATGTCCTTTAAAATGTAAATATTCTTATGATATTACTTTTTCTGACCAATTCCACAGCCACAAGGGCAATTACATTTGGGATCTGTGGATGGTACATTAACACAGCTGCTTTCATTTTGTAATGAACTATTGTCTATTTTGTTCTGACATGTTCTACATATAAGAGGATCTCCTCAATTTGGATCTACTGGAACGAAAAGTACATCTAATCTAATTTTTCATACTCGAAAAAGAAATTACAAAAGAAAATTATCGACATTGCCGATCAACGTGTGTCCAAATCTATCGTCAATTTACAGATAAAAGTTCGAACAATATAAGTTGTCACTCTTATACTGGTCACACTATCACAGTACGTCCGTGTAAGATGAGTCAACAATAATTTTTACACGACATTAACTCCGAGGCCACAGACCAATAGCACCACATTTTATTTTTATTTATTTATTTGTTTTTCAAATCTCGACTTCAGTGTTTCTACCTAAGATTTTTCGAAGTAACTCTTTTTATCGGCAAAAAATAAGTGCCTTTTAGGATTTGAATGCTGAAATAGGCACAAATAGGCGTTAACGTTGAATTGGGTTATTTTAGGTGCTATAAAATTAGATGTTTCGGTTTTAATTAATCATGAAACGCCTAGGTACAAGTTTATTTGCAACTAGGAACTCGGGAAAAGAACTTGTTTTAACCAACGAGTTTAAATTACATAGAGTGGCTATAGGTCCGCCATGTTCGAATGAAGTTGAAGTTCCGTGCGCTATATTTATCTTAGTCAAAGGGCGCCACGTCCCCTTGATGTTGCATTTGATTTGCTTCAAATAGGTCGAAACACGCTTATCTTTTCAAAGCAGAAAAGAAAACAACAGTAGATACCTCTAATTCAGCAACAAGCACCATCTTAGTCGAAATATGACTAAATTTTACGTTGCAGATAACATTCCAAGACGATTCAAAACAACGTTCCTACACGCATAACGAGGTGTTACTCGCAAATTGGACGTAAACTGATGCCATTTTAACAGATGACACCTGAACAAAAAGAAGAAAACTTGCTGTAACTGCCGAGGAAATTATATATTTCGGAGTACAGTTAGCCTCAAAAAACCAGCTCACTGCAGACGAGGATAATTGCATAAAAATACATTTTACAAGTAATTAACACAGTACAGAACGATATACATCGTTCTGGCTTCGATTCCCGGGGGTTTTAGGAAAATATCTGATAACTGAATAATAACGAATTTGCAAGGAAATAAAATAATTTATTCATTTCGTGGAACTGCTTTCGATAAAAGGCGCCTCTGGTTGTTTGATACATACACTTCTTTTCGAAATGAGCTGAACACATGTAACTGGCTGTAGTAGGAAACCAGTTCTCTCGCTTCATATTTACAAACCCTATTGTTGTAGGTTCCTTGTCTTTTGAAAGAAACCTGCACGTATCGAAAACCAAATTAGTTTCCTGCATTTAACTTTAACAAGATTATATTTCTAACTGCAACTTCTGACTCTTTAATAAACGTGAAAAATGTGTGTGTCGTATTACAGTTGTTTTCACTTATAATAGGAAATATTTGTTGTTTTATCGCTCCGATTACTTCAGTTGAACGCTGAACAAACAGCAGGCACGTCTCATCTATAATTTGTGACACTAATTTTGAGAAATGTTTAATATGGCAATAATATCACAGACAAATAACACTTCGAACACAAACAGCAGGCACTCTTTCGCGACGTTTTGACTAAGAAAAACGTAGCAGCGAGTAACTGTTGGTTGCCACAAGGGGCACAGTAAACAGTGTCTTAGCCAAACCTCTGTATAGGGAAGTATGTCTTAGCCAAAGCTCTGTATAGGAAAGTATGGCCATTCTTTTCGCGCCGCTTGCCGCCGTCTGCGGCTCGTGATTGGCTGAAATCGAGTCACGTGGTTCTTTCCGCCATCTTGGTCCTATACGTTGCTTGGCTGCCATGAGAAGTCTTTCGAGTTTCGTATGTTTTGGTTTGAATAATGCCACAGTGTTGTACTTTTGGGTGTCTTAAGAAGCGAAGAAGGAAGGTAAACATGATAGTACTTCCATTAGATATCAGAAATGCAGGAAGATGAACAGTCTGACTGATGAAAATCGTCAGACAAAACTAGGAGCCCAGAAGCGGCCTTCGGTTCTTCTACTCATTCATAATATAAATTAATAAATTAAACATTGACTGACGAATGGATCACGCAGCAGATATCTATATAATTTTAACTTGAATAAATTTGTGAAGAAAATTCCTGCATAATGTCGTGAGGTTAAATTATTCACGCATCGTTTGTTTTATCTGTGAGTACTTGCCGAAAACATACAAATTTTGAACATATTAGTGAGTGAAGTAGATTCTCGTTTCGATATGAAATTAATATATAGTGCCTAAAGCAAGCTTTTCTCATTCTTGTTCATGTCTATAATTACAGGTAACATAGAATTGAAACAAGACAAATATGAGACATTCAAATGTAATTGGCGTTGTAGAGGTACCTTTAATTTCTCTTCTTGGTAAAAGTCATGTAGTGGGTATCCCCTTGCATTTTTCGTGGTTCATGTAAGATATAAGTACATAATACGCAAGAAAGTACTCATCAAAGACTTATCCATAATCTAAATGGTTTTCTTCATTCACGCTTTGCTCCGATGATGACATGTTCGCGGTCTATTCGAGTAGTTGGCTACGGTACAGGTCAGTCTGAATTTATTGGTGCACTCTTTCCATCTGGAGCCACAAACCAAGCAGTTTTCTTAAAATCGGACGATAATTATTTCGTAGAGCCGCCAGGTCCGCATGGACAGACTACGCAAAGTTCCCGCATCTGTCCGTCGGATATAACAGCCTGTATCTCGAGAATGAAGAGAGTTATCGTTCTGCTCTCAACCTTAAATAAAATTTCGATATCTTACCTACATTTATCCGTAGCATTGTATGTGCTAAAATCAACCATACGCAAAGTCTACGCCATGCGATTTTTCCTCTGGAAACTCTTCAAAATTTTTCTCAGTAGTTTACTTAATTTGACGTAGCACGGAAACTGCACGTAATCATACCTGCCAACTTTTGAAAAGCGCTTTCAGTAAAACTCACGTGCCGCAAAAAATCTGGGAAATAATTTCCACATAGTCCGGCTTGACGAAAATAATGATTTTTCAGGATTGCAAAATACAATAATGTAATCGTATCTACATACGTCATAGGCCGTGGTTCAAGCGGACATATCAAAAAGAAATCCACGTTTAATAGCAGTAGGCACGGTGAATATTCGTTTAGAGCATACAAAACCGGACTTCCTTGATAAATTGAGCAGCTGAAAAAGGTTTTACACAATAAAACTTGTTTAAAGGCAAGAAATAATAACGCACACTGCAAATGATATGCCAGTTCGACTATAGCCTAATTTTGCAGAGCAGAGCCTGTCGACACCTGAGTTTCACATAAAACTTTAAGAACTGTTACCCCGCCTTTAAATTCAATTCCAACGCCGTCTCCACAGAACACGGCGTCACGAATGTCAGAGTTAAAACTACCAATCAGATCAATGAATACATTTTCGACTATCGTAGACGTATCTTCGACCCACACAAACAATCGATTGAATATATCTGGTGTGATTATCGAACGTTAACGTTTCAGTTTTTTGTGCACGTCGTAAAACAACACCGACCATCCTAAAACTGTAAAATGATGCAATTTCCGTAAATTTTACGGATAAACAGTAAAAGTTGGCAGGTAAGCGTAATAATGAATAGAAAATCAGAAAATTATCGAGCGAATATATTATACTATAACAACTGGAAAAATTTAATTTTTTCGTTGAATAGTTTTCACAAAATCGGTTGATAAGTAATGCTAAGCGCTGGGAACGTTGTAGCGGTCGGTGTGTAAGCAGTAGAAGAATAGGCCCAGAATGGCTGCCGATGACATTTAGCCATACTTTCCCTATACAGCGCTTTACGTCTTAGCCACTCTATGGAATTGAAACTCGGTTTGTTCTAACCTAACAATCCGCGGTGTAGTTATAACCCTTTAGCATCGTCTGAGGCGGTGGCCGAGGAGACTGAGGCGCTCCAGTCACGGTCTGCACGGCCACTACGGTCGGGGGTTCGAATCCCCCCTCGGGCATCGATATTTGTGCCGTCCTTAGTCTTAGCTACATCGTAAGTACTTTGTAAGCTTAGGGTGTGATGACCCCGTAGTTAAGTCCCATAAGTTATACAAACATTTGAATATTTTTAACTAAATGTAAATAATAACACACATTAACAATAAAAACACGTACTAAGGTCTACCAGAGATACATCTGACATTTAGCTGTCGTAGCGTAGTGGTTAGTGTTGTAGGTAACCAAGCCAAAAGAATGGAGTTCAGCTCTCATCCACCGAAAATATATTTTTTAATCTTATTGTTTGTATCACATTGTAGTAGTTAGTTATTCATAACATGTTTTCGTAGTCATATAACAGCGGTACGTTACACAGTACTCGATGTTAATTGTAATAAAATGCTTTGTCAGGAATGGATGTCATCTATTTGGAAATTTGTGTGTGACTATAAAATGGAGAATGAAACTGCTGCAAGTGATAAGGCTAGCAATATTTCTCTTTTTCCTTCACAAAAATATTTTACCCTTGTCCCAAATATGTTACGATTTCCGAGAAAATGGTAAATGACAAACGTATGGGAAACGCTTAAATTGCTGGTAGACCTAAATGAAGTACGTATCAGGGACGTTTACACTATACGCAAGTCAGAAATATTTGGTTGTTTATTTTCTAATTTCTCGCTATTTCCGAGGGTATGGTTAGGCCGATGTTGCTTGTTTGCTCCTAATATTTTGCTGCTTAGTTTGAATATGTCACAATGCCCCTAAGAGGATAAGTTTTAATTTCTTTTGTAAACGTATACAGCATACTCAGAACATCGTCGTGTGCTGGCATCGCTACATCTGTTTGTCAGTATTATGGCGTAGCTCATTGACTGACAGCTAGCGTGTCGCTAGGGCCGGTATTACACTATCAAATTATTGGACAAAGAATTGGACGAAAAAATTGGATGAAATATTGGTCATATTTTTTGACAAAGAAATTGGATGAAATGCAAAAGGGGGTATTACACTATCATCCAATATTTTGTCAAATTTGCTTCAAAATGGCGTTGTAATGCTCAGCTGTTGTTTATACTATAGTTGCATTTAGTGTCTGCATTTAGAAGAGGAGGAGGGAAAAAAGAAAAGGAAACGCACTTGGATGAAACCGTGGGTGTCAGAGCGAGATAAATAAAATTTGTTATGGGACCGGAGGATTTTCCTTTTTTATGCCGTCGGCAGAACAGCCAGGCCGTTCACTGCTAGTTATCTGGTCGCTCTTCACCCTTCACAGATTGAAATAGAGTAACAAAAATGCTCACTCAAACAGTGTATACGAATAAGATTGTTAAGTTGATAAAGGAAGTTTCATTAAATAACGTTTTAAATGGAAAATGTGAGCATTGACAAAGAGGATAATCTAAATTGTTTATGACGTTATTAACAATGTAAGGGGGGAAACATTGCTGATAAAGTAAATAGGCTCATTTATTTCCTTACAAAAATTGGCTGACGTATTTATATGTAAGTAGATTCGCTTGCAAACAGATGTCGATGTTTTGAAAGTTGTTTCATTTGTCAGAACTTAGCACACCACGTTACCAAAATCATACATTTTAAAATCTGCTTCGGCCGTATTAAGGTTTAGGGGTATTACTTCTTCAATTCCGATAGTATATAATGACTTTTTTACATCACGGATTGTAACTCAACCTCACTTTTGCTGCAGGGTATTGGGCTGCGCGAATTGACAGGGTGAATTGGTCTTGTCACCTGTTATACAACGCCCCATCTGATTTTTTTTAATTTTGTTGTTGCTAGAAAACACTACTAGCCATGTTTACGAATACGAACATTATGTCCAAGTAATGTCAGATATTTAACCTCCAAATAAAACAGCTGTAGTGGCAAGGAAGCTGTATACTACTAGCGCTCCAAGCGGTCACATTTCTCACTGCAGGAAACAGAAGACGAGCGATTCCTTTGATCAAATCTAGGCCGAGGCCGAGATTGGATGAAATATTGGACGATGTTCCCATTACACTACGTCCAATTTTTCTTTGTCCAATTCTTTGACAAATAATTTGATAGTGTAATAGCGGCCTAAGCTCACCCAGCAACGTATAGGACCAAGATGGCGGAAAGAACCACGTCACTCGATTTCAGCCAATCACGAGCTGCAGACGGCGGCAAGCGGCGCGGAAAAGGACGGCCATACTTTCCCTATACAGAGCTTTAAGTCTTAGCCACTCTATGAAATTGAAACTCGGTTTGTTTTAACTAAGAATGCGCGGTGTAGTTATAATCCTTTAGCATCGTCTGGGTTGAAGACGTGTTACGTGAAGTGTGTGTGTGTGTGTGTGTGTGTGTGTGTGGGTAGAACATGGAGACGAATCGGTGGAGTCACGGCCGGCTGTGTTTCGCTGGCGAGCCGTATCGGTTTCGCGGGTCCGTCTCGTCTAATTCCGCGTACAAGCCGCTGTCGGATTCCGGGCCCTGAGCCATTAAGTCGGCAGCATCAGCGCGAGAAATAGCCGGCCAGAGGCAGTGGTAGGGGATTAAGAGGGGCCCGAGCCGGTGGGGGAGGCACAGCGGCGTGCACGGACAGCTCAGACTGCACTGCACCAGTCTACATCTACATCTACATCTACACTCCGCAAGCCACCGTAAAACCGTCAGAACACGGAGCGGGTGTCTGGACTGAACGTGTGTGGTTAACGAGCCGAGTCCGGCGTACGGCTGTGAGGTACACCGTGCAAATCATCATCATCATCACCTGGTGGGTAAGATGTATGAGACAGGTGAAGTACCCTCAGACTTTAAGAACAATGTTATAATCCCCATTCCAAAGAAAGCGGGTGCAGACAGGTGTGAAAACTACAGAACCATCAGTTTAATAAGTCATGGTTGCAAAATATTAACACGAATTATATACAGAAGTATGGAAAAGCTGGTAGAAGCCGACCTCGGGGAAATTCAGTTTTGGTTCAGGCGAAATGTAGGAACACGGGAGGCAATACTCACTTTACGGCTTATCCTAGAAGATAGATTAAGAAAAGGCAAACCTACATTTCTAGCTTTTGTAGATTTGGAGAAGGCTTTTGACAATGTTGATTGGAATAAACTCTTTCAAGTTCTGAAGCAAGCAGGAGTAAAATATAGGGAGCGTAAGGTTATTTACAACTTGTACAAAAACCAGACAGCGGTTGTCAGAGTTGAAGGGCATGAAAGGGATGCAGTGGTTGGAAAGGGAGTAAGACAGGTTTGTAGTCTTTCCCCAATGTTGTTCAATTTGTACACTGAGCAAGCTATAAAGGAAAACAAGGAGAAATTTGGAGAAGGAATTAAAGTTCATGGGGAAGAATTAAAAACATTGCGTTTTGCCGATGACATAGTAATTCTGTCAGAGACAGCAAAGGACCTGGAAGATCAATTGAACGGAATGGACAGTGTGCTGAAAGGTGCATATAAGATGAACATTAACAAGAGCAAAACTAGGGTAATGGAGTGCAGTGTAAGAAAATCAGGTAATGCTGAAGGAATTAGATTGGGAAACGAAGCAATAAAGGAGGTAGATGAGGTTTCTTACTTGGGCAGTAAAATAACAAATGATGGTCGCAGTACAGAGAATATAAAATGCAGAATGGCAATGGGTAGAAAAGCGTTCTTGAAAAAGAGGAATTTATTAACATCGAATATTGATTTAAGGCTAAGGACGTCCTTTCTGAAGGCATTTGTGTGGAGTGTTGCCTTGTATGGGAGTGAGACATGGACGATAAACAGTGCGGACAGGAAGAGGATAGAGGCTTTTGAAATATGGTGCTACAGAAGAATGCTGAAGATTAGGTGGGTGGATCGCGTAACTAATGAGGAGGTACTGAACAGAACTGGGGAGAAAAGAAATTTCTGGCATACCTTGACTAAAAGAAGGGATAGATTGGTAAGACACATTCTTAGACATTAATGAATTGTGAATTTAGCGTTGGAGGGAAGTGTATGGGGTAAAAATCACAGAGGAAGACCAAGAGATGGATACAGTAAGCAGATAGGTTGCCTTTCTTATGTGGAGATGAAGATGCTTGCTCAGGATAGGGTATTGTGGAGAGCTGCATCAAACCAGTCTCTGGACTGAAGACCACAACATCATCATCATCATTAGAGACTGATTATGTCTTTCAGTGTTCTGCCTGGAGCATCGTACCTCTAATAAAATTCCTCCATGATCCCCTATTCAATGCTAACATTGATGCCTCGTCTGATGTATGCCTTTTACTTCAAAATCATTCTTCACCGAATGTAAGTTCAAATGTTCAAATGTCTGTAAATCTATCGGACCAAACTGCGTGGTCAACAGTCCGTAGCTTACAAACTACTTAAACCTAGGTAAACTAAGCTAAGGACAAACACACACACCCATGCCCCAGGGAGGACTCGAACCTCCACGGCGAGCAACCGCGCGCTCCGAAACGAGACGCTTTAGACCGCTCGGCTACTCCAAATGTTCAAATGCTTGTAAATCTATCGGACCAAACTGCGTGGTCATCAGTCTGTATCTTACAAACTACTTAAACCTAGGTAAACTAACCTAAGGACAAAACACACAGCCATGCCCCAGGGAGGACTCGAACCTCCGACAGTGGGCAACCGCGCGCTCCGCAGCGAGACGCTTTAGACCGCTCGGCTACTCCACCGTCGCTTTACGGATGCAGTGGAACTTGCAAGGATTTGTGGTATACTGCTTGGTGTTGATATGATTTCGTCCATCCCCCTAATAGTTTTATGTACCGCGCATAAAAATACATATAGATAGTTCGATAGATTGACTTTTGCCAGATGACGATAGTCGCATGAACGCTTGCTACTACCTCTACATCTACATAGATACCGCACTAATGTCATTTAAATGCATGATGATTCTCCGCACCGCTTTTAAGTTCTAATAACACACGGAAAAACGAACACCTAAATCATTCCGTTTTTTATCTCATTACTCTTATTTTATTAAGATGATCATTTCTCCCTATGTAGGTAGGTGCTACAAAATATGTTTGCATTCGGAAGAAAAATTTGGTGGCAAAAATTTCACCAATAAATCTCACAGCAATGGAAAACGCCTTTCTTTTAATGTTTTCCACCCCAATTCGTGCATCATTTCCGTGACACTGTTTATGCCTTTCAGAGTTCGGTCTACTGCATAGTACCTCTAATAAAATTCCTCCATGATCCCCTATTCAGTGCTAACATTGATGCCTCGTCTGATGTTATACCTCTTACTTCAAAATCATTCTGCACCGAATCTAAGTACTTTCTTCTTGGTCTACCTCGACTCCTCTTACCCTCCGCTGCCGAGCTCATGAGTCTCTTAGTTAACCTTGCTTCTCCCATGCGTGTAACATGACCCCACCATCTCAGTCTGTTAGCTCTAACTGCTTCATCCATGGTGTTCATTCCGAGTTTTTCTTTGATTTCCTCATTATGGACACCCTCCTGCCATTGTTCCCATCTATTAGCACCTGAAATCATTCTTGCTACTTTCATATCTGTAACCTCTACCTTGTGAATAAGGTAACCAGTATCCACAAAACTTTCACTCCCATACAACAAAGTTGGTCGAAAGATTGAGCGGTGCACTGCTAGCTTAGTCTTAGCTAAGCACTCAATGCATTAGCTTTTCTGCACCTCGATTCCAGTTCTTTCGTAGATGTTGCCATCCTGTGAGAAAATACATCCCAGGTACTTGAAACTGTCTACCTGTTCTGACTTTGATCCTCCTATTTGGCACTCAATCTGTTTGAATCTCTTTCCCACAGACATTACTTTCGTTTTGGAGATGCTGATCTTCATATCATAATCCTTGCACCTCTGATCGAGCTCTGAAATATTAGGTTGCAAACTATCAATCAAATCGGTCATTACAACTAAGTCATCCGCATATGCGAGAATGCTTATTTTGTTTTCACCTACTTGAATCCCGCCCTGCCAGTCTACTGTTTTCAACAGTGTGCAAAGCCATCCGGAAAAATGAAATAGAAAGCTTTTGACAATGTCGGCTGGAATACACTCTTCCAAATTCGAAGGTATCAGTGGTAAAAATATAGGGAGCGAAGAGTTATATTCGACCTATACAAAAACCAGACTGCGGTTATTAGAGTCGAGGGGCAAGAAAGGGACGCAGAGGTTTGGAAGGGAGTAAGACAGGGTTGTAGCCTTTCCCCAATGTTGGAATGGAAGGAGAAATTTGGAGAGGGAATTAAGGTTCAGGGAGAAGAAATACAAAGTTTGCTGTTTGCAGATGACATAGTAATTCTGCAAGAGACTACAAAGGATCTGGAAGAGCAATTCAATGGAGTGGACAGTGTCTTGAAAGGAAGATATAAGATGAACATTAACACGAGTAAAACGAATATAATGGAATGTAATGTCAGAAAATCAGACGATGCTGAAAAAAATAGGTAATGAGGCAATAAATGTAGTAGATCAGTTTTGTTATTTGGGTAGCAAGATAACTTCTGATGGTCGAAGTAAAGAAGATATAAAATGCAGAATGGCTATGGGGAGAAAAGCGTTTCTAAAGAAGCGAAACTTGTTAACATCCAATAATAATTTAAATGTTAGGAAGTCCTTTCTGAAAGCATTTGTCTGGAGTGTAGCACTGTATGGGAGTGAAACGTGGAAGATAAGGAGTTCACATAAAAAGATGATAGGTGAATGATGAAAATTAGATGGATAGATCACTTAACTAATGAGGAGGTGCTTAACCGAATCGGGGAGAAAAGGAGTTTCTCGCATATCCTGACAGAGAGAAGAGATTGATTGGTTGGACACATTCTGAGACACCAAGGAATTGTCAACTTAGCATTAGAGGGAAGCGTGTGGGGTAAAAATCGTAGAGGGAGACCGAGGGATGAATATAGTACGCAGATTAAGAAGGATGTAGGTTGCCGAACGTATTCCCAGATGAAGAGACTTCCACAGGACAGGGTAACGTGGAGAGCTGCATCAAGCCAGTCTGCGGACTGAAGACCACAACTACAACACAATAACATGAGATCCGTTGTCTATGGCGCCCAAAACATCATGTGAGTAAACAGCTGGACATGAATTTTGTTATTCACTTTTGCACTTTTACAGTAACGATAATATTTGCGACTGACCAAGGTGGAGGAGGAGGTTTTGGGGGTCATACGCGCATCCCTCCAAGAAAATTTTGAATATTATAAGCTCTATTTAGACCATTAAATGCTATATTTATGACACTCTCCGTTCATAAATATATTCCTCGATAAGGAAGAATTGTAAATGCACAAGATCAGGTTAGGAGGAACGATCCAAAAAATTATGTGGCTAGCCATGTCTCCACCATATCCTTTCTTCCAGGAGTGCTAGTCTTGCAAGGTACGCAGGAGAGCTTCTGTGGAATTTAGAGAATAGAAGGCGAGGTACTGGCGGAAGTAAACTTGTGAGGCGGCAGCGTGAGTCGTGTCGGGATAGCTCAGTCGGTAGAGCGCTTGCCCGCGAAAGGCAAAGGTCCCAGGTTCGAGTCCCGCTTCCGGAACACAATTTTAATCTGCCAGGAAGTTTCATATCAGCGCACACTCCGCTGCAGAGTGAAAGTTTCATTCTGGAAACATCCCTTAGACTGTGGCTAAGCCATGTCTCCACCATATCCTTTCTACCAGGAGTGCTAGTCTTGCATGGTTCGCAGGAGAGCTTCTGTGAAGTTTGGAAATTAGGAGGCGAGGTACTGGCGGAAGTAAAGTTGTGAGGCGGCATCGTGAGTTGTGTCGAGATATCACAGTCGGTAGTGCGCTTGCCTGCGAAAGGCAAAGGTCGCAGGTTCGAGTCCCGGTTCCGGCACACAATTTTAATCTGCCAGGAAGTTTCATATCAGCGCACACTCCGCTGCATAGTGAAAGTTTCATTCTGGAAATATCAAAAATGTTTGTTAAGCTTAAGCGACTTAACTACGGGGTCATCAGTCCCTAAACTTACAAACTACTTATGAACTACCTACAACTAAGGACGGCACAAATATCCATGCCCGAGGGGGGATTCGAACCCCCGACCGTAGTGGCCGTGCAGACTGTGACTGAAGCGCCTCAGTCCCCTTGGCCACCGCGGCCGGCACTGTAAAATATCCCTTAGGCTGTGGCTAAGCCATATCTGCACCATATCCTTTCTTCCAGGAGAGCTAGTCTTGCAAGTTTCGCAGGAGAGCTTCAGTGAAATTTGGAAAGTAGGAGGCGAGGTACTGGCATAAGTAAAGTTGTGAGGCGGCATCGAGAGTCGTGTCGGGATAGCACAGTCTGTAGTGCACTTGCCTGCGAAAGGCAAAGGTCCCAGGTTCGAGTCCCGGTTCCGGCACACAATTTTAATCTGCCAGGAAGTTTCATAGCAGCGCACACTCCGCTACAGAGTGAAAGTTTCATTCTGGAAACATCCCTTAGGCTGTAGCTAAGCCATGTCTCCACGATATCCTTTCTTCCAGGAGTGCTAGTATTGCAAGTTTCGCAGGAGAACTTCTGTGAAGTTTGGAAAGTAGGAGGCGAGGTACTGGCATAAGTAAAGGTGTGAGGCGGCATCGTGAGTCGTGTCGGGATAGCACAGTCTGTAGTGCACTTGCCTGCGAAAGGCAAAGGTCCCAGGTTCGAGTCCCGGTTCCGGCACACAATTTTAATCTGCCAGGAAGTTTCATAGCAGCGCACACTCCGCTACAGAGTGAAAGTTTCATTCTGGAAACATCCCTTAGGCTGTAGCTAAGCCATGTCTCCACCATATCCTTTCTTCCAGGAGTGCTAGTATTGCAAGTTTCGCAGGAGAACTTCTGTGAAGTTTGGAAAGTAGGAGGCGAGGTACTGGCGGAAGTAAAGTTGTGAGGCGGCATCGTGAATCGTGTCGGGATAGCACAGTCTGTAGTGCACTTGCCTGCGAAAGGCAAAGGTCCCAGGTTCGAGTCCCGGTTCCGGCACACAATTTTAATCTGCCAGGAAGTTTCATAGCAGCGCACACTCCCCTACAGAGTGAAAGTTTCATTCTGGAAACATCCCTTAGGCTGTAGCTAAGCCATGTCTCCACCATATCCTTTCTTCCAGGAGTGCTAGTATTGCAAGTTTCGCAGGAGAACTTCTGTGAAGTTTGGAAAGTAGGAGGCGAGGTACTGGCGGAAGTAAAGTTGTGAGGCGGCATCGTGAGTCGTGTCGGGATAGCACAGTCTGTAGTGCAGTTGCCTGCGAAAGGCAAAGGTCCCAGGTTCGAGTCCCGGTTCCGGCACACAATTTTAATCTCCTGGAAGTTTCATATCAGCGTACACTCCGCTGCAGAGTGAAAGCTTCCTACTGGAATTATCTGTTTTTCAGACAGACCTTTGTTGTTACGCACAACCTGTCTTTATATCCTCTCCCATTCGACCACTGCCAGTAATCCTGGTATTTTTTTTCTTTTTCCAGCCATCTGCAGACGCATCAGAAGGACACGTGTTCCATCCCCTCCATATTTGTCTACATGCTGCCGCGTCCCTTCCAATATATCGCGTCACACTTCCAATTTCCATACGTATCCGATATTTGCCGTGATCCCCTTCTCATATATCCGGCGCCGGCATGACGTGGCAGGGGAAGGGCAGGGAAGCGAAATTCGCCCGAGATTGTCCGCCGATGCGTACCGCACTGGCTCCGTGACGGGAATACCTCGCAATCACGCCCGCTCTGCTGAGGACGTCAGGAAAACGTTTCCATTCATCTCATCCCCCTCCCATTAACTTCATTACATACTCACATACATGGGCCTAAAAGACCCGACTGAACCAGCTGTCTAAGTCCCACGTAATTGTACGCTTGAGGAACAAGATTGTGTTACGGGACCGACAGTAGTTACTTAACAATTACAGAGATTGCCTCGATGCCACAGAGGCAGTACTTGAATTTCCGATACCATGGCGTAAGCCATGAGGTCATCAGGATAGACGTCATTCATATCTTCTCTATATATAAAAGGAAGTGTCCCGATTGACTGACTGACTGACTGACTCATCATCGCCCAGCCCAAACCACTGAAGAGAGAAACTTGAAATTTGTGGAGGGTGTTGATCTTACTCTGTAGGCGTCATTTAAAGAGCGATTTTTCGATATTCCGTCCGTAAGGGGGTGAAATAGGGGATGAAAAGTTATTTTTTGAAAGTACGTAGCTATTTAGGCAATTTTGAAGCTAGAACTACAAAATTTCGGATTTTAATTCAGGTTTCGAAATCAAAAGACACGTGTTTCGGCTTATTTTGAAATTCGACAAATAATGGTGTAAAATAGGTGAAAAAATTGATTTTCAAAAATATGTTGCTGTTAACTCAACTTTCAAGCTATAACTACGAAACTTAAGATATGGACTCTTGATCAGCATTAAAAAGACACGAGTTTCGGTAATTTTGGAATTTCAAAAACTAAGGAGGTAAAATACGGGATCAAAAATTCTTTTCGAAAACATTTTGTTGTCAAGACAATTTTGAAGCTATAGCTGCAAAAATTGGTATTTGTATTGTTCGTTATGATTTAAAAAATATGTGTTTCGGTATTTTTTGGACATTCAACGATCAAGGGGGTTAAATTGGAGAGGGGGTGTTTTTCCGAAATATGTTGCTATTTAGGCAATTTTGAAGTTAGAACTACAAATTTTCGGATTTGGATCGGGGTTCAAATTTAAAAAACACGTGTTTCGTTATTTTTCGAAAGTCAACCAATAAGGGGGTGAAATACGAGATGCAAAAATTGATTTTCAAAAATATGGTGCTGTTAACTCAAATTCCAAGCTACGAAACGTACGATATGGATTCTTCATCAGGATTAAAAAGAAACAACTGTGCAGACCAACCAGACTACGCATGCGAAGCAGCGGGGGTTCAGCTAGTTTTTATATAAAAGCAATATGGCGTCCACGGCAACGCGAAATAAACAACTACAAAAATAGTTTTTTTCAAAATAAAAAGCCAAGATCGGACATTAATAATTTATTAAATGACGACTGCTTTCAGTGCACTGTGTCACCATCATCTGGTGACATATATGTAATAATCTGGTCATCTTATTAAAAAAAATTGGGTATAAAATAACAAGTGCAACATTGCAGTTAGTCCATATATAAAAATACACAAGTTAAAAACATGACAGCTAGAGTATTTTGTAAGCTGTCATGTTTTTAACTTGTGTACTTATATATAGCGACTAAGTTCAATGTTGCACTTGTTATTTTATACACAATTTTTTTTAACAAGACGACCAGATTATAACATATATGTCACCAGATGATGGTGACACAGTGCACTGAAAGCAGTCGTCATTTAATAAATTATTAATGTCCGATCTTGGCTTTTTATTTTGAAAAACTATAAAACGATCAGATCGCCTCCAAACCCGACTATGTCAGTTTATCTTAACTACAAAAATACTAATATAAGCGAAAAAAATGCTTTAAAATACAATGGATTAAAACAATTTAACGAGACTATCGCACTAATTAAGGGTTTTTTTTTGGGGGGGGGAGAGTCTAATTTTATCGATAAAATCCATTCCTATAAAAAATATAAAACCGAAAATATACGAATAAAACGACGTCATGAAGCCTCGATATCAAAGATGAAACAATTACAACTCACTTCTTGAGATTATACGCGAAAAATATAGTAATCCAATTCTTTAACTGATGCCAAGTGAAGTATTCCACAAAACAATAAAAGAGGAACGAACGATTCTATTGATTAAAATAAAAGCATTTCAAAACAAATGCAATTAAGTTTCTAATTTTTGTAAAACCTAAGGGACTTCACTAAGTTGGTCATTAGTCCCTAAGCTTACAAACTACTTACACTAACTTAAAGTAACTTATACTAAGGACAGCACAAACACGCATGCCCGAAGGAGAACTTGAACCCCCGACAACGAACGACCGCGCGCACCGTAGCTGGGCTATTCTAACGGGGCAATTAATTTTCTGTGGATAACTTATAAATATTACTCTTTTATATTTTTTAAATCATTTACAGTTAAAAATATAGTTAAAAACTTTTTATTATAATGAAGGCAGAGAATGAAATACGATGTATTAATCGAAAAGATTCGATAAAAAAAACAATTAAGAAAATAACTAATAAAATTAATACGTAACATAAGAAAAATGCAATTAAATTATCACTGCAAAGATGTCTAACACATCAAATTAAATCCACGACATTAAAAAAAAGACATACGATAAGTGGTATCGATCACTAGAATCGATATATAACACACGTAAACTGAAATCGATGATACCAACAATTCCACCCAACATAAAAATTAAACGGTTTAAGAAAACTGGTATCGATCATTAAAACTGTGCTTTAGTACACCTTAAATGAAAGCCAGGAAACCAGAAATTCGACCCTACAGCAAAAACACAGGCTTGCCAAAAGTGGTATCGATAAGTAAAATTGAGCAGCAATACTCGAATTTCCGGTTCCACCTGCATGCTTTCACCCAGACGTAAGCCCTGACTTAATAAATGCTTTGCTTTAGTACACCTTAAACGAAAGCCACGAAACTAGAAATTCGACTCTTCGAAAACACAGGCTTACCAAAAGTGGTATCGATAAGTAAAATTGAGCAGCCATACTTGAATTTCCGGTACCACCCGTATGCTTTCACCGAGACGTAAGCCATTACGTAGGTAATAAATGCATCCTAACAAATATTACCTCTGACGCAATATTTTATTACACAACGAAATGCGTCAATATTTTAATGCAAATGTTCAAATGTCTGTAGATCTATCGGACCAAACTGCGTGGTCATCAGTCCGTAGCTTACAAACTACTTAAACCTGGGTAAACTAACCTACGGACAAACACACACACCCATGCCCCAGGGAGGACTCGAACCTCCACGGCGAGCAACCGCGCGCTCCACAGCGAGAGGCTTTAGACCGCTCGGCTACTCCACCGCGGCAATATTTTAATGCATTCTAATAAGTATTACCTCTGACATTTTACGATATAATCACCGACTAGTAACAACAAATACAAACACGTCTATGACAAAATGACGATTACATGACGTAACTGGTCAAAGCCGAAGGGTGGTATCGAACATTCAAGATGACCCACCGTAGAGCAGTGAGAGGCTTCTAGACGACCAAACAATTCGGAGTATTTGTAAAATAATTTGGGAGTGTGTTTAGCATATGTGTGTCAATCAAAGGTTGTATTTAGCGCCCTTGAGAAAAATTTTGTTTGACAACTTAATGGACAAAAAGCTGACTGTCAAATGGAAGGCAGCTGCTTGTCAGGTTCTGAATGTGACGCACACAGTATGGATTTTAATGTTTTGCAGCGCTTTCGAGTGTGTAAAAAACGCTTGATTGCTGTATCTCTCCCTGAGTTTTCACAATTTTCATGCGGAAACTGACACGAGAGTTTGAAATATACAAAAACAAAGGGTCAGAGGCAGTTATTAAAATAGCAGAGATGTTTCTTTGCCGTCTTCATACACACAGGATTCGTGTAGTAAAAAAAAAAAAAAAAAGTTCCACGCACAACATACTACCGGGAGGGCAACAAAATAATAATCCTTTTATACTGTACGACGCGGAAACTAGGATTACATTTTAAAGCATCGAAAATGTTATTGTGCTGCCGTGTATCCGAAAGTCATAACCGTGCTCGTTCTCGGTGTTGTGGTGAAGTCATAGCTGCCAACCTTGAGAAGAGACTGTCAGTAATAATTCGACAGACCAATGAGGGGGAAGAGGGTTTGGGGGTCATACGCGCATCCTTGCAAGAAAATTTTAAAAATTATAAGCCATATTTAAACCAGTAATTGCTATATTTATGACACTCTTCGTTCATAAATATATTCCTCGAAAAGAAAGAATTCTAAATGAACACGATCAGGTTAGGAGGAATAACCCAAAAAGTTATTTTTGTAAATACCGAGGATGACATAGAAACATTCCTGCAATTTTCAAACACTTGTCTTCAAGGAAAGTTAACAGTTTCAGAAGAATGAAATAAGTGTGCAATTCCTTGCATTTATGAAATAACAATATAAAATCCTTGGTTTTTAAAACAACGAATAAACCAACCTACCCCATTTAATGTCACATTTTGCCGAAATATCATAAGTCGTGTTTATTTCTAGCGGCACAACACTGCTATAAAAACGAAAACAGGCGAAAAAAGAAAGATAGAAAAAACAGTGAAAACTTTTCTCTTCGGAAACGAATTGGCTAACTTCTGACGCCTGATAAAACAAGTGGATTGTTTAGCTGAGACGGAAGACCAAGTACTAGTTGTGAACAAAGGAATTTACGTAGCTCTTGCCGGGTGGGCGTTTATTTGGTAGCTATGGAGTAGAAGGACAGGCGGGACTTTTTGCAGTGAAAATGCTTTCGTTAACGTTTCCTACAGTTTTGCTACGTACTCAGGAAGAAAATCATTGCGACCAATAAGACTTTCCCCAGCATTATGATTAGCTAAATATAAACAGTACCTAAACTGATTTTCTTAAAACATCATATTCAAAATATCTTAATTCCGTAATTTTTTACGAACTTCCCGTAACTCCGTATATAAGATGATAGATCCGTAACAATTACGGACAATCCGTAATAGTTGGCAGCTATGTAGAAGTAATTCTTTTTAGTATATGTCTGACAGTTCATTCAAAGAAACGTCATGTTATCTATCAACTTCTGAGGGTAATACCTCGTTTAGTTAAGTTCCTGAATTTCAGTTTATGGTGGCCGTAAGCATCTAGTTTAGTTTTTCTACTTTACACACAATGGCAAAGTTAACGAAAATGGTGGTGTAGCTGTTTTGGTACCACTTTGACTAGTATCAAAGTATCTTCTTCTTCTCAATTGCCGCTTCGGCTTTCATACGCGTTCTCAACACTCGTCTTTCAGTCCTCTCTGTTTCTTGCTTTTGCAATCCACTCTCGTTTTCCCGGGCCCATGGTCACTGCGTTACTGCAGATTTCATCTTTCTATCTCGCACGTGGCCTTCTTCTCTTCCGTCTTCCCTCCTTGGATTCAGACATTGCTACTTTCGGTAGTCGTTCCTCCTCCATCTACATACATACTCCGAAATTCACCGTAAGGTGCGTGGCGGAGGGTACACTGTACCACTACTAGGTATTTCCTTTCCTATTCCACTCCCAAATAGAACGAGGAAAAAAAGAATGCCTATATGCCTCCGTACGAGCCCTAATTTCTCTTATCGTGTCTTTGTGATCACCACGCGAAATGTAAGTAGATGGCAGCAAGATCGTACTACACTCAGCTTCAAATTCCGGCCCTCTAAATTTCCTCAACAGAAATTCACGAAAAGAACGCCGTCTTTCTTCCAGCGATCCCCAATTGAGTTGCCGGAGCATTTCCGTGACACTCGCGCATTGGTCGAACCTACCAGTAACAAACCTAGCTGCTCGCCTCTGAACTGCCTCTATGTCTTCCTTCAAACCGATCTGCTGCGGGTCCCAAACACTTGAGCAATACTCAAGACGTGGTCGTACAAGCGTTTCCGAAAATTCTCCCAAAAAAACCGAAGTCTGCTGTCCGCCTTAGTCACAACTGTTCTTACATGTTCGTCCCATTTCATATCGCTCCGCAATGTTACGCCTAAATATTTGAACGACGCGACAGCATCAAGAAGCTCACTACTAATGCTGTATTCGAACATTATAGGATTGTTTTTTCTACTCATGCGCATCACCTTACATTTTTCTACATGGAGAGCTAGCTGCCATTTTTCGCACCAACTAGAAATTTTGTCTAAGTCATCCTGTATGTTATTACAGTCAGTTACAGACGACACCCTCCCATACACCACAGCATCATCAGCAAACAGCCGCAAATTACAACTTACTCTGTCCATCAGATCATTTATATAGATAGAAAATAATAGCGGTCCTATCACACTCCCCTGGGGCACGCCTGACGATACACTCGTCCCTGATGAACACTCGCCGTCGAGAACAACGTACTGCGTTCTATTACTTAGGAAGTCTTCCAGGCCGTCACAAATCTGTGAACCTATTCCATAAGCTCGTATCTTCGTTAGCAGTCTGCAGTGTGGCACCGCGTCGAATGCTTTTTTGAAGTCGAGGACGTTCCATCCTACTTACAAGTCCATCCCACATCAGACTTCTTCTTTTCATCCTTTTGACTAGTATCTGCCTGTTCAGTTCCTGGTGTTCAGTATCCCCCTCTCGCCTGTATGTACGGTCGGGGGTTCGTATTCTCCCTCGGGCATGGGTGTTGGTGATCTCCTTAAAGTTAGTTTAAGTTAGTCAAGTAATTAGTGTGTAAGGAATTAGATTAGATCATGTGACTATAGTACTTGGTTTTGTTATTTGGGTAGCGAGATAACTTCAAATGACCGAAGTAAAGAAGATAAAAAGTGATGTATGGCTATGGAAACAAAAGCGTTTCTGAAGTAGCGAAATTTGTTGACATCCAATATTCATACCTGCCAACCTTCAATAGAAACAGGATATACAGTTTTAAAAACCGGGAGATTCTTCGAAAAATCGGGAGATATGATCCATCAAAAAGAGTGGCACACTTTACTATAAATCTTAAGATAACTGATTTTAGCTTTTTCCTATCATCTCGCAATGCTACAAAATTGCTACAAAAATACTTGCATTAACCCAAATTTGATAACATCCTTATTTGTAGCCAGTCCAGGCAGTGACTGATTTTTTGATTAAAACAAAAAAGTTCACAGCTGTATCTTTTCTGCTATATTGCTACCTCGGAACATTTTTATTGAACAAATGACCCACAAGGTCATCACATTTACTCTAAAATAAAAATAAAAATGTAACTAACCACTCAGCATGTACCACATGATCAGTCACTTTTCTCAGCAATTTCAGTGTTTTATTGTTATACAGTTTTAATTTTTTCTCCGTGCATTCCGGTACATCGCATTTTACACTAGCTGATGTGGAAATATCACATCAAGAAAGAGTAGAAAATGTAAATAAAATTCAGAATACTGCTTGAAAAAGTGATTATATTTTTTTGCCATACTAGAACTGGTACCACTGAAATGAAATCGTTTAATCACTTAAAATAGTTGTTTACATTAAAGTTGCTCTTTCCGCAATTCGAGAACCAAACTGATGTCCCTAAATATCCTCTCAGAAGATTTTCATCGATTAAAAAGCCACTGAAGTGATATCACTTACGTACGGTAACAACACATCACATTCAAAAAGAGCACATCAAAACTGTACATGTTTATTTGCAAATATATGGCTAGGGCAAAAATAATAATTATAAACTCGTAATTTCTATCAATTTCGATACGTTTTTAAAGTGTTAAATGAACAAAGGACTTTTGACCATTAACCGACAAACAAATCATAGGTTTTAGGATAAAAGCTAAAAATCGGGAGAAATAATGGCAAAATCAGGAGACTCGGGAGAGTTGGCAGGTATGAATATTACTTTGAATGTTAGAACGTCCTTTCTGAGAGCATATGTCTGGAGTGTAGGGTCTATAGGAGTGAAACGTGGACGATAAGGTATTCAGACAAAAAGATGATAGAAGCTTTCGAAATGTGGTGCTACAGACGAATGATAAAGATTAGATGGGTAGATCACGTAACTAATGAGGAGGTGCTGAACAGAATTTGAGAGAAAAAGAGTTTCTGGCATATCCTGACTAAGAAAAGGGATAGATTGGTGGGACCCATTCCGAGACATCAAGGAATCGCCAACTTAGCTTTAGGGGGAAGTGTATGGGGCAAAAATCATAGACAAATACAGTAAGCAGATTCAAAAGGACTAGTATTGTCTATGGTCGAAAATCGACCAATTGTGTTTGGTCACTGGGGGTAAAATTTTACGTATCATATCGACGGCCTCGCGTGATTATGTTGGCAACATCAACAACATGACAAAAAATCTTTGCCCATTTGTTTGAACCACATAGAATGACACGATTATTGTATCGCATAGACCATGAAGTCAACAACTAATGCTGTTCCTCCTATATGGTTGACAGGTTCTTGTATGTACCTCGTCCGCTCAGTAAAAATAATTGCCCTCGAAAGCGAAGATTCCAGCCGGCCGCGGTGGCCGAGGTGACTGAGGCGCTCCAGTCATGGTCAGCACGGCCACTACGGTCGGGGGTTCGAATCCCCCCTCGGGCATGGATATTTGTGCCGTCCTAGTTCGTAAGTAGTTCATAAGTAGTTTGTAAGTTTAGGGACTGATGACCCCGTAGTTAAGTCCCATAAGCTTAACAAACATTTGAACATTTGATTTCGAAGATTCCATGAGAAAACATCAGCGTTGTCAAGCGATTGGCTAAAACGGAGACTCACAGGATTCTCACTATTTAGGATCTGTTGCCAACATTATCATAGGAGGCCGCTGGGATATTTGGTAAAATTTAACCGGCACTGGGAGGTATGAAACGAAACGTGTTAAGGAAAATGCCTGACAAAATAACAACAAATAAAAACGGAAGTATATACTTCTCCTGCCATTTTCGACTTATGTAAGTTTCATTAGCCTAATATTTGAAATGGAACTACAATTTCGGTGTTCGTATATTTATACGACGCCAAGAAATAATGTTATTGCGATACTTCACAATTCCAGGCATAACAACATGTCGACTTCGTAGTTCCACCCGTGAACAGCTACATGCCACTCCCGGCGCATCATCATTTATATCGGCATTCTGGACTTCGTAGTTCCACCCGAGCACCGCTAGATGCCTGTCCCGGCGCATCATCATTTATATCGGCATTCATATGAAAACATCCATTTCCTTTAACCACTCTTAATCACTGCGAAAATGAAGCATTTGAATGGCACAAGAAAGTGAGTTGGGAGCACTCCATGTTTCGATATTCACTTATTTTAATACTGCAGATGTGCTGCATTACAGCGTCTTTGGTCGAGGCGAATAGCCAATCAGTGAGCTGATTGTTGGGGAATGTAAACTTGATCCAAGCTGTTGTTGTTGTTATGTTCTTCAGTCCGGAGACTGGTTTGATGCAGCTCTCCACCCTACTCTATCCTGAGCAAGCCTTTTCATCTCCTCATAAGAACGGCAACCCACATCCACTTGAATCTGCTTACTATACGCGTCTCTTGGTCTCCCTCTGCGATTTTTACCCCACACACTTCCCTCCAATGCTAAATTTACGATTCATCGATGTCTAAGAATAGGTCCTACCAAGCGATCCCTTCTTTTACTCAGGGTGTGCCAAAAATTCCTTTTCTCATCAATTCTGTTAAGTACCTCTTCATTAGTTATGCGATCTACCCACCTAATCTTCAGCATTCTTCTGTAGCACCACATTTCAAAAGCCTCTATCCTCTTCCTGTCCGCACTGCTTATCGTCCATGTTTCACTCCCGTACAAGGCAACACTCCACACAAATGCCTTCAGAAAGGACTTCCTTACACTTAAATTAATATTCGATGTTAGCAAATTTCTCTTTTTCAAAAATGCTTTTCTTCCCATTACCATTCTGCATTTTATATCCTCTGTACTGCGACCATCGCTATAGAGAGGAAAATTTCTACTTCCTTTTACCACTGCTGATGACTAAATGCACACATAATATTTATATTCGTGAAATCTACGAGAAACAATCTTTCGAATTATGTAACTTTCATTCGCCTTATTGTTCGAATAAATTAGTAATCTGTACCACAATTTTCGTATTAGCGTATTTATATAACGCTATACGTTGCCGAACGTATTCTCAGATGAAGAGACTTACAGAGGACAGGGTGGCGTGGAGAGCTGCATCAAACCAGTCTGCCGAATGAAGAGTGAAGAGGCGGCCGCGGTGGCCGAGGGGACTGAGGCGCTTCAGTCACGGTCTGCACGGCCACTACGGTCGGGGGTTCGAATCCCCCCTCGGGCATGGATATTTGTGCCGTCCTAGTTCGTAAGTAGTTCATAAGTAGATTAAAATTGTGTGCCGGAACCGGGACTCGAACCTGGGACCTTTGCCTATATCTGCCAGGAAGTTTCATATCAGCGCACACTCCGCTGCAGAGTGAAGTTTCATTCTGGAAACATCCCTTAGGCTGCGGCTAAGCCATGTCTCCACCATATCCTTTCTTCCAGGAGTGCTAGTCTTGCGTGTTTGCAGGAGAGCTTCTGAGAAGTTTTAGAAAGTAGGAGGCGAGGTACTGGCGGAAGTTGAGGCGGCATCGTGAGTCGTGTCGGGATAGCACAGTCGGTAGTGCGATTGCCCGCGAATGGCAATGGTCCCAGGTTCGAGTCCCGGTTCCGGCACACAATTTTAATCTGCCAGGAAGTTTCATATCAGCGCACACTCCGCTGCAGAGTGAAGTTTCATTCTAGAGTTCATAAGTAGTTTGTAAGTTTAGGGACTGATGACCCCGTAGTTTGTTTTTTTTTTTTTTTTTTTTTTTTTTTTTTTTTTTTTTTTTTGTTTAAATTTTTTTTTTTTTTTTAAGTGTGAAGACCACAACATCAACAATTGTCTCCAATAGTCGTGGTAGAGAAACGTACAACCAGCACATGGAAAACCCGCGATCTCCGTCATACTAGAGAGCGTCGATCCGTCTCTGTTTCGTCAGAAGAGGCGACCCTAACGAAACCGGGCGCCGGTGTTAGGAAAGAGAAAAGCTCGGGAGAGAGTGAGCGACCTAAACGAAACTGGTGAGCCGTCGTGGAACGACCCCTCGGCAGCGACGATACTGCAAGCCGATCCGCCTGGCCGTGTAGGTCTGGGGGAGACGTTCATTAGGACAATTGCTGTGCCGAAGCGCCTTCTGGGAGAACGACAGGAGGGCATTCGCTCTGCAGTAGAAGGGGCGCCCTGTTCCCTAGCGACGCTCGACACTCGCGCAAGTGCTCGAATCTGCCCTTCTCTCGCACCGACTGCTGTTAAGTCGCACCTAGCCTTGTTCACGCCTTACTGTTTTCGACCTTATTTCCAACTAACACGCGAAGCACTTTACACGTACTGTGCTATCTACAACCTCTGACAAATTTCGGTGACATTGACGTAAACGAACTGGAAACTGTTGGTAGTTACCTTCTGTTCTTCGGAATAGTGATATCCCAAAATTATTCATCGCGAACTCTGTGATACGTGTCCTGGAAAGTTTGTACGCAGTCTTCCTTTGGGATTGTCTTCGAGCGCCTCGTTAAGTTTCGTTTGGATTTTAGAAGTATTTAAATTTAATCGATGAAAGGAGAAAATATAAAAATGCAGTAAATGAAACAGGCAAAATGGAGTACAGACGACTAAGAAATAAGATTGACAGGAAGTGCAAAATGGCTAAGCAGGAGTGGCTAGTAGCCAAATGCAAATCTGTAGAAGAATGTATAAGAAGGGGAAAAAATAGATACCGCCTACATGAAAATAAAAGACATTTGAGGACAAGAAAAGCAACTCTACGAATATCAAGAACTCAGGTGGGAAACTAGTTCTCAGCAAAGAAGGGAAAGCTGAAAGGTGGAAAGAGTATATAGAGAGGCTCTATGAAGGAAATGAACTTAGTGGCAATATTGTAGACAGGGGAGAAGTAGATGAGGATGAAATAGGAGATACTATAATGAGAGATGAATTTGACAAACCACTGAAAGGCCTAAGTCGAAACAAGGCCCCTGGAGTAGATGGTATTCCCTCAGAGCTACTGAAGTCTCTGAGAGAACCAGCCACGACAAAATTGTTTCACCTGGTGTGTAAGATGTATGAGACAGGTGAAGTACCCTCAGACTTTCAGAAACATGTTATAATCCCCATTCCAAAGCAAGCACGTGCAGACAGGTGTGAAAACAGTTTTATAAGAACCATCAGTTTGATAAGTCATGGTTGCAAAATATTAACACGAATTATTTACAGAAGGATGGAAAAGCTGGTAGAAGATCAGTGCCGTCCGCGGTGGCCGAGGTGACTGAGGCGCTCCAGTCACGGTCAGCACGGCCACTACGGTCGGGGGTTCGAATCCCCCCTCGGGCATGGATATTTGTGCCGTCCTAGTTCGTAAGTAGTTCATAAGTAGTTTGTAAGTTTAGGGACTGATGACCCCGTAGTTAAGTCCCATAAGCTTTACAAACATTTGAACATTTTTTTTTTAGAAGATCAGTTTGGGTTCAGGATAAATGTAGGAACACGGGAGGCAATACTCACTTTTCGGCTTATCCTAGAAGATAAAGAAAAGGCAAACCTACATTTCTAGCTTTTGTAGATTTGGAGAAGGCTTTTGACAATTTTGATTGGAATAAACTCTTTCAAGTTCTGGAGCAAGCAGGAGTAAAATATAGGGAGCGTAAGGTTATTTACAACTTGTACTAAAACCAGACAGCGGTTGTCAGAGTTGAAGGGCATGAAAGGGATGCAGTGGTTGGAAAGGGAGTAAGACAGGGTTGTAGCCTTTCTCCAATGTTATTCAATTTGCACGTTGAGCAAGCTGTAAAGGAAAGCAAGGAGAAATTTGGTGAAGGAATTAAAGTTCGGGGGGAAGAATTAAAAACATTGCGTTTTGCCGACGACATAGTAATTCTGTCAGATACAGCAAAGGACCTGGAAGAGCAGTTGAATTTTAATGGACAGTGTGGTGAAAGGTGCATATAAGATGAACATTAACAAGAGAAAAAAATAGGGTAATGGAGTGCAGTCTAAGAAAATCAGGTGATGCTGAAGGAATTAGATTAGGTAACGAGACAATAAATGATGGTCGCAGTACAGAGAATATAAAATGCAGAATGGCAATGGGTAGAAAAGCGTTCTTGAAAAAGAGAAATTTGCTAACATCAAATATTAATTTAAGGGTAAGGAAGTCCTTTCTGAAGGTATTTGTGTGGAGTGTTGCCTTGTACGGGCGTGAAACATGGACGATAGACAGTGCGGACAGGAAGAGAATAGAGGCTTTTGAAATGTGGTGTTACAAAAGAATGCTGAAGATTAGGTGGGTAGATCGCATAACTAATGAAGAGGTACTGAACAGAATTCGAGAGAAAAGGCATTTCTGGCATACCTTGAGTAAAAGAAGGGATCGATTGGTAGGACACATTGTTAGACATCAAGGAATCGTGAATTTAACGTTGGAGGGAAGTGTGTGGGGAAAAAATCGCAGGGGAAGACCAAGCGATGGATACAGTAAGCAGATACAGGTTGCCGTCCTTATGTGGAGATGAAGAGGCTTGCTCAGGATAGGTAGGGTATTGTGGAGAGCTGCATCAGACCAGTCTCTGGACTGAAGACCACAACAACACAACACCTTCAATGGTATATGCGACTGGTAGCGGAAATTTGATGCAACCTCTTAATTAATAAGATACAGTCGTGGTCGACACAAAGTCAGTGAGCCCTGTGCAGACCGAGTATCTGGGTTGAGGCTTGAGCAGCCTGCAGTGTAGCGAGCTCTTGGCGAGGCCTTGGTGTGCCGCAGACTCCAGACTCTGGCGTCAGCTGCAGGACGCCGCCTTTGTAGACCATCCCCTCCCCTCCTCCCCCTACCCTCCTTTGTGTTCCACCCCTTCCCCTCCCCTCCTCTTGGCCCTCTCGGCAACTTTCTGCACTCCTCCGCTACTCTCTCTCTCTCTCTCTCTCTCTCTCTCCCTGCAGCCGCACTGGTAAACAAATTAAGCCGGCTGCGCCCTCTGCCGTACGTCACAGGCCGGGACTCTGCCAGCTCCCCACCCAACTCCTCCACCTCCTCCTACAACTCCCATCTGTGCTCTCACACACTCCTCTCCCCCTCACATCTACTTTTTATCCCCCTCGGGATGATGAGAGATAAAATTCTTCCGCGCGGACTTTGTCGCGAGAATGTGCGTTTCCTTCCGACTGCCCGGCTACGGTCATCTCGGCTCGTAAACCCTGGGCTGGCTCGCCACACCCACTGAGCTCGGCAAGAGCTGCAGCGGACCCACAGTGCGAGAATAACTTGAGGTTCGAGTCCTCCCGCCGCGGTGGAGTAGCCGAGCGGTCTAAAGCACCTCGCTGCGGAGCGCGCGGTTGATCGCCGTGGAGGTTCGAGTCCTCCCTGGGGCATGGGTGTGTGTGTTTGTCCGTAGGTTAGTTTGCCTAGGTTTAAGTAGTTTGTAAGCCACGGACTGATGACCACGCAGTTTGGTCCGATAGATTTACAAACAAACAAGTGTTTCCATTGTGCCGCCACGGTCTGTCTTGAGTAGTTCGCGAACGAACTAGTTCGGAAGAGCCCTCCCACAGGCGAACTACGCGAACTAGTTCGCAGATCCCTCGCCTCTTACTTCGTCCGCTCCTTTTCCGAAGACTGACGGGGAACAGCGAGAGGACGCGAGAGCGCGCAGAATCGCGTGATTCCCTTCTGCCAGTTGCCGTCGTTTCGCGCTGAGATACAGCTCAGCTATAGTTTTAGTAGCGGTAGCAAAACCCAAAAGGAGCGAACGAACTAAAAAGAGTGACCTACTTCGCGGCCGAGCTGCGCTCTAAAAGGAGAGCTACCGGTCGCGAACTAAAAGATGCGCGATAGATCGCAAACTAAAACATGCGTGATACTTCCCAGATCGCTCGCCTCTTAGTTCGTCCGCTCATTTTCCGAAAACTGACTTGGAAGAGCGAGAGGACGGGGAATGATCTATTGGGTGCTATCGACAAGGGTTCTCAAATCGATTCCTTATTTCTTGATTTGACACCGTACCTCACAATCGGCATTTAATCAAATTGCGTGGTTATGGTATATAGTCCCAAATTTGCGATTGGATAGGGGATTTACTGTCAGAGAGGACACAGTTCGTAGTAATCGATGGTAAGGCATCGACTAAAACAGAAGTGATATCAGGCGTTCCACAGGGTAGTGTTATTGGTCCTCTGCAGTTCCTTATTTACATAAACGATTTAGGGGAAAATCTAAGTAGCTCTCTTAGGCTGTTTGCAGATGACGCCGTCATTTACCGTCTAGTAGAATCATCTGAAGATCAAAACCAACTGCAGAACGATCTGAATAAGATATCAGTATGGTGTAAAATTGGCAATTGACTATAAATAATGAGAAGTGTGAAGTTGTCCACATGAGTACGAAAAGAAACCCGTTAAACTATGTTTAGAAGATAAATCAATCAAATGTGAACGCCGTAAACTCCACAAAATACCTAGGAATTACTATTACTTCAGACTTAAAGTGGAAAGATAATGTCGTGGGAAAGGCGAACCAGAGACTGCGTTTTATTGGCAGAACCCTTAAAAGATGCAACAGAACTACTAAAGAAACTGCATACACTACGCTTGTCCGTCCTTTTTTGGAGTATTGCTGCCCAGTGTGGGGTCCTTATCAGGTGGGTTTGACGGAGGACATCGAAAGAGTCCAAAGAAGGGCAGCTCGTTTCGTACTGTCACGGTACAGGGAAGATAGCGTTACGGAAATGATGCAGGATCTGGGATGGGAATCATTACAGCAACGGCGCTTATCGCTTCGCCGTGGGCTACTTACCAAACTCCAATCACCAACATTCTCCTCCGGATGTGAAAATATATTGTTGACTCCCACTTACATAGGTAGAAATGATCATCAGAATAAAATACGAGAAATCAGAGCTCTAACGGAGAGATTCGGGTGTTCTTACTTCCCGCACACTATTCGAGGATGGAATGGGAGATAAATAGTATAAAGGTTGAAACTTCCTGGCAGATTAAAATTGTGTGCGGAACCTGAAATGATCCTTCATGATACTTCCATAGGTGAGATTGAGTCAATAATTAAATCACTAAAGACTAAGGACTCTTGTGGATATGATGGGGTATCTAGCAGAATTCTAAAGTACTGTTCTCCATATGTTAGCCCAGTACTAAGCCATATTTGTAATTTTTCCTTTCGGAATGGTCAGTTTCCTAACAGATTAAAGTACTCAGTAGTGAAACCGCTTTATAAAAAAGGTGAAAGGGATAATGTAGACAACTATAGACCTATTTCTATGCCATCGGTTTTTTCCAAAGTTATTGAAAAGGCTGTATATTCAAGATTAATTGATCATTTCAGTTCACATAATTTCCTGTCAAACGTACAGTTTGGTTTTAGAAGTGGTTTAACGACCGAAAACGCTATATTTTCGTTTCTCTGTGAGGCACTTGATGGGTTAAATAAGAGGCTACGGACATTAGGCGTCTTCTTTGATTTAACAAAAGCGTTTGATTGTGTTGATCACAAAATATTGTTGCAGAAGTTGGAACATTATGGAATACGGGGAGTAGCCCACAACTGGTTCACCTCTTACTTTAACAATAGACAACAGAAGGTAATTCTCCGCAATGTAGAAAATGGCTATGACGTGCAATCCCAATGGGGCACAATTAAGTATGGGGTGCCCCAGGGGTCTGTTTTGGGACCATTGCTGTTTCTTATTTATATAAATGATATGCCTTCGAGTATAACAGGTGATTGTAAAATATTTTTGTTTGCTGATGATACCAGCTTGGTAGTGAAGGATGTTGCTCGTAATATTGACACAGTATCAAATAATGCAGTTCAAGAGATAAGTTCATGGCTAATAGAAAACAAGTTGATGTTAAATCACAGTAAAACTCAGTTCTTACAATTTCTAACACATAATTTGACGAAATCTGACATTATGATTACACATAATGGGCATGTGATAAGTGAGACTGAACAGTTCAAATTTCTAGGTGTTCATATAGACAGTAAGCTGTCATGGAAAGCCCATGTTCAGGATCTTGTTCCAAAACTAAATTCTGCTATATTTACCATTAGAACAATATCTGAGATAAGTGATTTTTCAACACGAAAAGTAGTCTATTTCGCTTACTTTCACTCACTTATGACGTACGGCATTGTTTTTTGGGGTAACTCGCCTGATGCAAAAAGGATATTTCTGGCTCAAAAACGGGCGGTTCGAGCAATATCTGGTGTAAGTTCGCGAACGTCATGTCGACCCCTTTTCAGTAGTCTGGGAATTTTGACTCTGGCGTCACAATACGTTTTTTCTTTAATGTCGTTTGTTGTTAATAATATCAGCTTATTCCCACGAGTTAGTAGCTTTCACCCGGTGAATACTAGACAGATGTCTAATCTACATTTGCACCGCACCACCTTAACACTTGTGCAGAAAGGGGTGCAGTATTCTGCGGCATCCATTTTCAATAAGCTGCCACAAGAACTTAAGAATCTTAGCACTAATCCACATGCTTTCAAATCTAAATTGAAGAGTTACCTCGTGGCTCACTCCTTTTATTCTGTCGAGGAACTCCTAGAAAAGTTAAACAATTAAGCTAATTTATTTTTTCTTTATTGATTCTTTTCACTTTTTCTATTACCATTATTGTGTAACAATTAATGTATTGACTTGTTCCATGACCATGGAGTCTTACTCCTGAAGTGGGTCCTATGGAACAGAATAAATAAATAAATAAATAAATAAATAAACCGGGACTCGAACCTGGGACCTTTGCCTTTCGCGGGCTAGCGCACTACCGACTGTGCTATCCCGACACGACTCACGATGCCGCTTCACAACTTTACTTCCGCCAGTTCCTCGCCTCCTACTTTCCACACTTCACAGAAGCTCTCCTGCGAACCATGCAAGACTAGCACTCCTGGAAGAAAGGATATGGTGGAGACATGGCTTAGCCACAGCCTAAGGCATGTTTCCAGAATGAAACTTTCACTCTGCAGCGGAGTGTGCGCTGATATGAAACTTTATAAAGGTTGTTCGATGAACTCTCTGCGATGCACTTAAATGCTATTTGCAGAGTATCCCATTGTAGATGTAGACTTTGCCATCTCTAAAACGCTGTTGGCCAATGAAGACGCGAGATAGGTGCTGAGTAATCAATGAACAGTATCCCGTGGGATGGACAGCGTCTAAAGAGCACACTTCCACTTTCATCGCACACGAGTTGCGCGAGATAAGTAAGCTTTTAGTCCGCATACACACAAACTCGCACGAGAAAAAGGAGCCTTCAGCACACATGGAAATTTTACGAGACCGTATCTGCAGAAAGGACACACACACACACACAGGGTAGGATCCATTGTGGCGCAATCTTTTATTTAAACGCCTCGCGCAAGGCCATCTCCGGGCTCGGAATGCCGACGTCTCTTTGTTTCGCAGTCAATGCCTCGGATCCTCTTCCGCCACACAACAGCCTCAACCCACTGTTCCATCCGCAAAGGCCCCACTAAAACAGTCGCTTCGATGTCGTAATTGAGAGGATCTGAATCAAAGACCTCCGCCTGTTTTCGTACGCCGATGGCGGTCGCGCGTGCGTGTGACCGCTGTGGTAAGACGATCGCCACAGCTGTACCCAAGTAACGGTTATCTTCTTTATGTATAACTACGAATCATTTACAGACGAATGGAAAATCTGGTGGAATCCGACCTTGGGAAAGATCAATTTGTATTTAGGAGAAATGGAGGAACACGCAACGCAATAAGTTGTGTTGTTATGGTCTTCAGTCCGGAGACTGGTTTGATGCAGCTCTCCACCCTACCCTATCCTGAGCAAGCCTTTTCATATCCTCATAAGAACGGCAACCCACATCCATTTGAATCTGCTTACTATACGCGACTCTTGGTCTCCCTCTGCGATATTTACCCCACACACTTCCCTCCAATGCTATATTTACGATTCCCCGATGTCTAAGAATGTGTCATACCAAGCGATCCCATCTTTTACTCAGGGTATGCCAAAAATTCCTTTTCTCACCAATTCTGTTCAGTACCTCTTCATTAGTTATGCGATCTACCCACCTTATCTTCAGCATTCTTCTGTAGCACCACATTTCAAAAGCCTCTATTATCTTCCTGTCCGCACTGCTTATCGTCCATGTTTCACTCCCGTACAAGGCAACACTCCACACAAATGCCTTCAGAAAAGACTTCCTTACTCCTAAATTAATATTCGATGTTAGCAAATTTCTCTTTTTCAAAACTGCTTTTCTTCCTATTGCCATTCTGCATTTTATATCCTCTGTAATGCGACCATCGCATGTTATTTTACTACCCAAGAAACAAAACTCATCTACCACCTTCATTGTCTCGTTACCTAATCTAATTCCTTCAGCATCGCCTGATTTTCTAAGACCGCATTCCATTATTTATTTTTTTTGGTCTTGTTAATGTTCATTTTACGCTCTCTTCAACACACTGTCCATTCCATTCAACTGCTCTTCCAGATCCTTTGCTGTCTCTGACAGAATTACAATGTCATCAGCAAAAAGCAACGTTTTTATTTCTTCCCCCTGAACTTTAATCCCTATTCCAAATTTTTCCTTGCTTTCCTTCACAGCCTGCTCGATGTACAAATTGAATAACATCGGAGAAAGGCTGCAACCCTGTCTTACTCCCTTCCCCACTGACGCTTCCCTTTCATGCCCTTCGAGTCTAATAACTGCGGTCTGGCTTTTGTACAAGTTGTAAATAACTCTCCTTTCCCTATATTTTACCCCTGCTGACTTCAGAATTTGAAGTTAGATGGGCCAAATAAGGCCATCTTTCCCAATAAGGCCACCCCCCTTTATTTCCAGAAACTCCCATTGAAATCTGTCAGATGGCAGCACCTATATGTCCGGAAACGGCGTCCTAGAAACAAATGAAAAACATGAAGCGCCATGCTTTCCGTTATTCAGTTGCAGTATTGTATCTTTAGTTTTGGAGGTTTTTGTTAAGTTACTAATGTAAATTTTTTCCTAAGCTCTGGAGTAATTAATTTTTGTGGCTGCTTTATAAACTGGTGATTCTTTAGAAGCATTTTTTTCCCTCTAGATTTGAAACCTTTGAGGTAGTTTGAGATTAACTTGTTAGAAATTGCAGAAATATGCACGGGATGGACAAAACACTGTGTGCAAACCAATAAGGTCACCCTGGCCTTATTAGGGCCAGGGTGGCCATATTGGGCTCTCTCATCTTTTTATCCCATCTTTACTGACTTCCAAGCAACACAACCCATGCCCTCCAGCCAATGGATAGGTCTTTGTTCAAATCCTTTGTCATTTTGGTATGATGCTGTCTTTAGATACTGGGAAAATAACGCTGACAGAAAAATAACAGAAAATATCATTCGGAAAACTTTTCTCAAAAGTGTGGCCAAGAGCTTTCAAATGTTCAAATGTTTGTAAAGGCTATGGGACTTAACTACGGGGTCAGCAGTCCCTAAACTTACAAACTACTTATGGACTAACTAAGACTAATGACGGCACAAATACCCATGCCCGAGGGGGGATTCGAACCTCCGACCGTAGTGGCCGTGCAGATCGTGACTGGAGCGCCTCAGTCTCCTCGGCCACCGCGGCCGGCGCCAAGAGCTTTGACACCAAGCAACAAAACTGCTGAGTTCTGACCCTAGTGAAATAACTGAGAAAGAAATGCCGGAACGTACAGGAACCCTTGTCATGATTGATTTCATGACATGAAGGCTGATGACTCCATAGATGGAGATGAAAATGTTATTTATCTGGCTGACACATCTAAGATGCAAGCTATGCCTTCAATGGAACCTGGTGAAACCGATATAGCTGATGGAGTGAAAGTGAACAAACCAACCTCACAAGACAAATGTGAAACACTTCCTGAAACAGAACTCTCAGCTCGCCTTTCATCATCTGCCAGGAGATCCTTCACCGATATCTTAATAACCCATGAAACGGAGAAGAGTCACGCCCAGAGAAGAAAAAGTTTGAATTACGTAGAAAATTTCCATGAGAAACCTCAAACATTAGCATGGAATCAACAGAACACAACTTCAAAAACTTTGAAGAAAAGCTCTGAAGCAGCCCCCAGCTCCTCAAAACCTAATGTGTCTTCTTCTTGGTATTGTTTTATATGCATTGAGGACTTGGTAGAAGATATGATTCGCTGCTTACTCTGTGGACTATACATTCATGAGACACTGTTGAAAAATACTTTTGTCCCAACTGTGAAATAGAATAATTAGTTTCTGTATAAATTTTTCTTTTTGCTTTTCTTGTAATATGTAATAAACGTTTTTCACTGTGTATTCAGTATTTCACTGTCCCAAACCCCTTCTTTTCAAGCTGTTGCCTTGTTGGGGCACATGGGGTGACGTTATTGGGAACCCTGTGTTTCCCAAAATGGCCATTTGCTACGTTTTTTTAAATTTCAGTCTAGAACATACTTCCACTGCTTTGAATTTTTTTTTAATTAGTAGCTCAAGGGCTATTCCTAAGAAAGGTGACGTTACAAGTTAATCGGCTGACTATTTTGGCAGTGAAAAATTGCCAAACGTTAAGGTGGCCTTATTTGGCGCACCTAACTTACATCAGGCGTGATTGTGGTACTTTATATTAAAATCCCTGAAATTTCGACTATTATTTATATGTAGAAGGTAAGGTAAAATTTCAACTGTGCCTACTATGTTTTCAAACTCAATTATATAGTACAATTACAAGCAAGTTAATTGGTCCTAAATTTTAATTTAGCAAATAAATTTTTTATAAGGAAATCAGTAGGTTGATTAGTTGGGATAGTG
Organism: Locusta migratoria; assembly: GCA_026315105.1. Classification (NCBI taxonomy): domain Eukaryota; kingdom Metazoa; phylum Arthropoda; class Insecta; order Orthoptera; family Acrididae; genus Locusta; species Locusta migratoria. The sequence goes on from CM048753.1 coordinate 66,427,480, forward strand.
TTGTATTGACAATGAAGCTTGGTCAAAACTGTAAGAAAATTACTTTTTTGAAAAAAGTTTCCAATTTTCATTTGGTTTCCTTTTATTTGTGAAGATTCTGTATTTTTTTCTTTTGCCATCATTTTCTACGTTTGTATAAGACTGTGGGTCAATTGAAGTAGCTCGCACAGGGAATGAAGAAGAAATTGTAGATAGCACTACTTCACGTGTAGAGTTTAATTTAGTTTTGCCAGCAGGACAATATATTATAAAACTGGACGGTTTATCCTGTAACTCACTATTAGAACTTTCTCCATTAGAACTAGGCCTCGATGAATCTGATGACTTGGCTTTGTGTAGTGTCGACTGATAAAACAATATAACCTTCCATTAAGTTTTGTACAAACTGTCTGTCGAGTAGTTCCTTTGATGGAACATCGCTCGTTGTCGCCCACGTAGGTTAAGCCGAAAGGCGGATGAGTACATTATAGATAGCACACTGCGGTTATACATAGAGCAAAAATAAATAAATAAAAACAATTAAAAAAACATTTCTTATGTGTATTGAATATTACTGATTTTGGGAATTTTTTTTTTTTTTTACACATCTACATCTACATAGATACTCTGCAAATCACATTCTAGTGCCCGGTAGATGATTCATTAACCACCTTCATAACTTTTCTCTACCGTTCCACTCTCTAATAGCGCGTGGGAAGAAAGAACACCTAAATCGTTCCGTTTTCGATCTGATTTCTCTTATTTTATTGGGATGGTCATGTCTCCCTAAGTAGGTGGGTGCTAGCAAAATATTTTCACATTCAGAAGTAAAAGTCGGTGATTGAAACTTCGCAAACAGATCACGCCGCAATGAATAACGTCTTTCTTTTAATGATTTCCACCCAAATTCGTGCAACATTTCCGTGACGTTTTCCTCCCCGGAACGTGATAAAACAAAACGAGCTGACCTTCTCTGAACCTTCTCAATGTCTTCCGTCAGTCCCACCTGGTGAGGGTCCCACAAGGGGCAACAGTACTCCAGGAAAGGACGCACAAGTGTGATGTAGGCAGTCTCTTTGGTGGAGCTGGTGCATCTTCGAAGCGTTCTGGCAATGAAACGTAACCTTTGATTCGCCTTCCCCACAATATTTTCTATGCCTTCTCTCCAGTCAAAGTTGTTCGTAATGGTAACTCCTAAGTATTTGGTAGAATCTACGACCTTAAGGTTTGACTGATTTATCGCGTAATTGAAGTTCAGCGGATTTCTTTTAGTGGTCATGCCTATTACTTCACACTTTTCTTTATTTAGTGTCAATTGCCAATTTTCGCACCATTAAGAAATTTTGTCTAAATCGCTTTGCAGTTGTTTTTGATCCTCTGTTGACTTCACTAACGGATAAACGAAAGCATCATCCGCGAACAATCTAGGGAAGCTATTCAGATTGTCTCCTAAATCGTTTATAAACTAGAGGAAGAGTAGGGGACCTATAACGCTTTCCTTTGGAACGCCAGATATCACTTCTGTTTTACTCGATGACTTGCCGTCAATTACAACGAACTGTGTTCTTTCTGATAGGAAATCGTGAACCCAATCGCACAATTGGGGAGATATTCCATAAGCGCCTGTACGCAAACCCGGAACTATCAGGGTACATAATTAAAAAGTCCGGATTTCCGGGACAGACCCATGTCACATGAAGATAGATTAAGCAAAGGGAAACATACGTTTTTAGCATTGGTGCATCTGGAGAAAGCTTTTGACAATGTTGACTGCAATACACTTTTCCACATTCTAAATGTAGCTCCAACTCCAACATAGACATCAAGCAACGATACATATTCTTCCAATGCTCTGAACCCTAACGCTCTCAGTCTCCTAGTCACAATGAATTCTTGGAAGTCCTGCGGTGTTGTTTACATGCTTTGGACAAATGAGTGTGACTAGAGGAACAGACAAAGATGACGATGCCGTATGACAACACTGGGAGGGAAAGGATTAATATACAGTGTGAGTCACCTAACATTACCGTTGGATATATTTCGTAAACCACATCAAATACTGACGAACCGATTCCACAGACCGAACGTGAGGAGAGGGGCTACTGTAATTGCCGGCCGCGGTGGCCGAGGGGACTGAGGCGCTCCAGTCCCGGTCTGCACGGTCACTACGGTCGGGTGTTCGAATCCCCCCTCGGGCATGGATATTTGTGCCGTCCTTAGTGTTAAGGGTATATTACACGGAGCGAATTTGGTCGCTAGTCGCTGGCGTATTTGGACGCAGCTGCTAAATTCGCTCCGTGTAAACAGGGACAGCGAACAAAGTCGCTGCTGCGAAACTCGAGCGTCTAAAGTTGAAGGGTGTAGTGGGCTACTTTAGACGCTGGTCGCTGGCGTTTTTGGTCGCCCCGTGTCATATACGAGAGCGTCTAAAGTAGCCACCAGTCGAGTCAAAATGTCGAAGGAAATTGTAAATGCTGGCGTTGTGTTCCTCGCAACAGTTTTAAAAGAACAATTAATGAACCAAAAGCAAAGCGGAAAAGAATAAAAGAAAATGGATTAGAAGGTGGATTGCGAGGAGGGATAAATATGGTGCTTCTGCATACAGAAATACAATGAGGACCACATAAGAAAATTTTGATAGATTACTGTAAATGGTAGAGGACGAAATAAGGAAACAGAATACCATCATGAGGATGGCGATCTCGCCAAGAATAAAATTTAAATAATCGTTATTTTTAATGTCCCATAATACTGGAAAACTTCGATAAATTTTCAGCAGTTTCATTACAATTCCACTTCATATTTTGTTTGGTGGAACACAGAACTTTTAATATCTGTATTTACGGCAATGATCACAAAATTTTTCGTAGTTTTGACGACCGGTTTCGGTCAGGATGACCATTTTCAAGTCTACAGCAAATCAGAAACAGAAGGATACATCTAGTATTAGACTACCGTAGAAAAAATAAATGATGCATTAACTTACATTCATCAATACGTGTAATATAGCCATATGGCAATATCACAGAATAACTGTATCTTCATTAAGGAATGTAACAACAGGTATGATATATAGTATTTTAACACCTTTTTTATATTGATGACTGTAATGCCTATATTTTATAAGGAATCGTAGTCTATTACTAAATTTGTCCTGTTTTCGATTTGCTGTAGACTTGAAAACGGTCATCACTGACCAAAACCGGTAGTCAAAACGACGAGGAATTTTGCGATCGGCGTAAATAAAGATATTAAAAATAATTACAAAATGGATCACTAATATAAATTTGCGACCATGTCGCACCTTGGGAAACAGAACTGTTTGGTATCACCTAACCTCCAAAACAATATATCATATGCTTCGTCGTGTTTCAATTGTTTTTACGAAGACGCTAGCGTCTGAAGTCGCTGCGTGTCATTGCGTCAGCGTATTCATTCGCTATTCGCCCATACGCCGAGCGACAACAGACGCCAGCGACTAGCGACCAAAAACGCTCCGTGTAATATACCCTTTAGGTAGTTCATAAGTAGTTTGTAAGTTTAGGGACTGATGACCCCGTAGTTAAGTCCCATAAGCTGTACAAACATTTGAACATTTTGCTAGTGTAATTGGTTAATACAAACCATAAAAAAAATACACGGAAGTATGTTTTTTAACACAAACCTACTTTTTTTACGTGTAACTCCGTTAGTTTTGTTAGCACATCTGAACATATAAACAAATACGTAATCAGTGCCGTTTGTTGCATTGTAAAATGTTAATTACATCCGGAGATATTGTAACCTAAAGTTGACGCTTGAAAAACCACTCCGCCGCTGTAAATAAAAAAAAAAAAAAAAAATAAATAAATAAATAAATAATGTGTTTCGGGATTTTTGAATACTGCAACCAATGGTGCAATAGGTCGTGGGTAGTGGCATCAAAATACTTGATTAGGAAAGCATTTTTAAAGCTAAATCTATGGAAATTTATATTTACAAGTAGAAACAACCAATGCAGACCATCCAGCCAAAGCGTGCGAAACTGCGGGAATTAAGCTTGTCATTTTATAAAGCTGTGTTTCTTTAGCGGCTTCATTCCGAAAACATTTTTTGTGATCGTTACACTCTTCTATTTGCAGCATCTACTTACCGAAACAATTATCTCCGACTAAAAAACCGCTGTAGATAATCTCAAAATCCGGCGTCCCCGCTACAGTTGACAGTGCTGAGTTCCGCGATTTGAAAGCCGCGAGTTAACAGCGGAAAAAAAAAAAAAAAAAAACCGGAAACAGCGCGATCTCGTAATGCGACGAGTCGGCAATTGTTTCCTGGCATCTCGCGCGCAGCGAGAAAATTCATCGGCACAAAATTTAGCCGGCGATAGTCGACTGTTCGGCAGCGCGTCCGCTGTCCTGCGCGCATATACATACAAGCGTCGACGAAATTTCCCCGCTTTCGGCACAAGTTGCTCTGCCGATACAAGCGGCAACGGTTTCGCTTTTTTCCCCCCAAATATTATGTGAGCCGCGACCGACTTCCCTGCATTGATAGCGAGCGTATTCGCTGGAGCAACATTTCCGCCGCTGTGGTGTACGAGAGAGGAAGCAAGAAGCACGCTATAGCTTCTCTGCCGACTCCTTACTCTGTGCGAAACTGAATATCTCGGAACAGACGAACTGCATACAAAAGCGCGCAGTTTCCGGGAGATTCTTTCACTGCCGAATATGCGGAAATGTATACAGCGTGCCCCATTTATCTTGAAGTTGGCCCTTTGAAACACGCGAAAGCGCGGATACCACACGTTATGAGACTCAGGCGAGAACCCTACACTGCTCAGGACGTGCGCTATAGCCGCGTGCGTCGCGTACTTCTAACGTGAAATTCGCTTCGCAATATCTCGGGATGTAATTGGCGTATTGCGATGCGATCAACGCCATTGTTTATGTGGTATGTCATGCTATAGATTGTTGATAAAGTAATATAGGCTTCCCATTTAAAAACATGTGAGGATGTGTTAAAAAAATACATGTTTCTATATTGTTATGGTCTTCAGTCCGGAGACTGGTTTGATGCAGCTCTCCACCCAACTCTATGCTGAGCAAGCGTTTTCATCTTCTCATAAGAACGGCAACCCACATCCATTTGAATCTGCTTACCATATGCGTCTCTTGGTCTCCCTCTGCGACTTTTACCCCACACACTTCCCTCCAATGCTAAATTTACGATTCCTCGATGTCTAAGAATGTGTCATACCAAGCGATCCCTTCTTTTGGTCTGGGTATGCCATAAATTTCTTTTCTCACTAATTCTGTTCAGTACCTCTTCATTAGTTATGCGATCTACCCACCTAATCTTCAGCATTCTTCTGTAGCACCACATTTCAAAAGCCTATATCCTCTTCCTGTCCGCACTGTTTATCGTCCATGCTTCACGCCCATACAAGGCAACACTCCACACGAATGCCTTCAGAAAAAGACTTCCTTACACTTAAATAGATATTCGATGTTAGCAAATTCCGCTTTTTCAAAAATGCTTTTTTACCCATTGCCATTCTGTATTTTATATCCTCTGTACTGCGACCGTCATATGTCATTTTACTAACCAGGTAACAAAACTCATCTACCAGCTTCATTGTTTCGTTCCTTCAGCATCGCCTGATTTTCTAAGACTGCTTCCATTATCTTTGTTTTGCTCCTGTTAATGTTCATCTTATATGCTCCTTTCAAGACACCTTCCATTCCACTCAACTGCTCTTCCAGGTCCTTTGCTCTTTCTGACAAACGCAATGTTTTTATTTCTTCACCCTGAACTTTAATCCCTATTCCAAATTTCTCCTTGCTTTCCTTCACCGCCTACTCGATGTACAAATTGAATGACATCGGAGGAAGGCTACAACCCTGTCTTACTCCCTTCCCAACTAATGCTTCCCTTTCAGGCCCTTCGAGTCTAATAACTTAGTTCTGGCTTTTTTACAAGTATTTTACCCCTGCTGACTTCAGAATTTGGAAGAGAGTATTCCAGTCAACATTGTCAAACGCTTTCTCCAAATCTACAAAAGCAAATTATGAGGGTTTGCCTTTCCTTAATCTATCTTCTGAGATAAGACGTAAAGTGAGTATTGCCTCCCGGGTTCCTACGTTCCTCCTGAATCCAAACAGATCTTCCCCGAGGTCAGCTTCTACCAGCTTTTCCATTCTCCTGTAGATAATTCGTGTTAAAAATTTTGCAACCATGACTTATCAAACTGATGGTTCTGTAATTTTCACACCTGTCTGCCCCTGATTTCTTTGCGATGTGGATTATTACATTTTTCTTAATCTGAGAGTATGTCCCCTGTCTCATACATCTTACATACCAGGTGAAATAGTTTTGTCACGGCTGGCTCTCCCAGAGACTTTACTAGCTCTGAGGGAATGTCATCTACTCCCTGGATCTTGTTCCGACCTAGGTCTTTCAGGGCTCTGTAAAATTCATCTCTCAATATAGTATCTCCTATTTCGTTTTGATCTACTTCCTCTTCCATTCCTACAACATCGTCTCTAAGTTCATTTCCTTTGTAGAGCTGCTCTATGTACTCTTTCCACCTTTCAGCTTTCCCTTCTTTGCTGAGAACTGGTTTTCCATCTGAGTTCTTGATATTCGTAGAGCTGTGTTTCTTGTCCCCAATCGTCTCTTTTATTTTTCTGTAGGCAGTATCTACTTTTCCCCTTCATATGCTTTCGTTTTAGAATGTTTCAAAATATTTACATTCAAGAACCTCTGCCTTACGTTGATACCGATGAAAGTCGTTTTACAATAGCTGTTGTTGTTGCAGATATACTTTTGGTGGTCAAGATAAATGGAACACCCTGAATGCAGTGTTTTATCAAAATTTATTAGGAGTCCATCTGCGGAGGAACACATTTATTTTTCTGAAAGATATTTACAATTTCGTCAGTTAATTCTTGTTTGTCGGGTGTGATTACTATATTTGTATCGTTAGCAAAAAAACTAGCTTTGCATCATTATGAATAAAGAATTGCAAAAAAATTAATATATATCACGAATAGCAAAGGACCTAAGACCGAACCCTGTGGGACCTCATTCTTGATAGCTTCCCATTTGAAGAATCGGCTGATTTTTTAACTTTACCTCAACCACTTAATTAATTTTATGCACTCTTTCAATCGAATTAAATCTGGCGATTGTGAGGAATTACATAAGGAAACGGGACAACGGGGGTTGATGAGATTCATTATTTGGGCACTAAACTAATTTACGATGTTCGGAGTACAGAAGACATAAAATGCAAAATGGCAATGTGAAGAAAAGCATTTCTAAAAAGGAGAAATTCGTTGACATCCAATACTAATTTAATCGTTAAGAAGTCTCTCCCGAAAGCATTTGTGTGAAGTATATCGTCGACGAGAAATAGTTCGGACAAGGTCTGAAGCTTTTGACAGGTGGTGTTACAGACGAATATTGAAAATTACAGCCCCGTCGGAGCGGCCGAGCGCATTGAGGCGCTATGCTCCGATGCTCCCTCGGGCATGAATGTTTGTGCTATCTTTAGTATAAGTTAGTTTATAATTAGTTTGTAAGTTTAGGGACTTGATGACCCCGCAGTTAAGTCCCATAAGCATAACAAACATTTAAACATTTTTTTAATTACACTATATGACCCAGTGAACTTCATATCACTTACCTCTTAATATAAACCATATTAATTTGAATCATATGTATTTTAAACCCAGTAGCTTCAAAAAGGCATCATGAGATAAAAATTCAACTTTTATCCATTCTGATTTATTTCATCATGAGATAGTCTAATTTTCGGCTCGATAGTGGGTAAATCACGGGCACATGTCCAGAATAGTGATCATGTCACTCTTGCTTTGAACTACAAATGTGCAAAATGTTATCGCAATCGTACAAATGATATTGATATCCTAAAGAAAGGACCTATTTCAGTTTTCCACAAATTTTCCTATTTCCTGGCCAACTATTCGAAGCTTTTACTTCAGTCAAACCTTCCTCTCGCTTTGAACGTCGAATGTACAAAATTTTATCGCAGTGAGACGAATGCTATTGATAATTCATAGAAAAATCTTTCTATTTTTTCTGAATTTTCCAGGAAACATTTCCAAATTTTTATTTCATATGAACGTTACTCTTGCTTTGAACGTCAAATATGCAAAATTTTATCGCAGCAATCAGGCGAATGATATTGATATCACATTGAAAATAGTTCTTTCAATTTCTCGCGAATTTTCTAATTTTTCGGGTAATTTCCCCGATTTCTTAGTTCATAAGAACGTTCATACTTCCTTGAACGTCAAATGATCAAAATTTTATCGCATTCGGATGAACGGTTCCCAACTTATAGTGTTGAGTAATTTAGGAACATATTGAAAAAGGAGCTTGGTTGGAATTTTGTGACTTTCCTTTTTAATTGTCCCTATTTCTTTTTACTGAAAACTTTTCCAAGACCATAATTAACAAAACAAAAAAAGAATTACACCTTTCCGTGGTGCGAATAGTCGGTTATAGTGCTAAATCCATCAAAAACGCTGTTTCAGTTTTTCTCAAATTTTCTGGTAGATTTTCCAAAAAAGTTATTTCATACAAACCTTGTCCTGTCAAGCCGTACTCAAGTGATGCTTTTACAACCATGTGGGAATTGATTTTTCTTCATAGAAAAAACTCGCTTTCGGTTTTTCCTAAATTTTCCTAATTTCTGGGCGATTTTTTCCAAATTTTTATTTGATGGGGATCTTCCTATTGCTTTTAACATGAATTTTTTCCAAATTTTATCGAAATTGGATGAACAGTATTGATAGCTCACTGGAAAAAGCTGTTTCAGTTTTTCCCGATTTTCCTCTTTTCCGGGCAACTTTTCCATATTTCATCACCGTTTAAACCTTCCCTGAACTTAGACGAATATTTCAAGACTAACGAACAGCAATATATATATATATATATATATATATATATATATATATGTGTGTGTGTGTGTGTGTGTGTGTGTGTGTGTGGATCGCTTAACTAAAGAGGAGGTACTGAAGAAAAATGTGGAGAAAATAATTTCTGTCGTATCTTGACAAAAAGAGGACTGTAGGAAACATTCTGAGTTATGAAAGAGTCTTCAATTCATTACTGGAGGAAACTATGCGGGATAAAAATCGGAGATAAAAACTCAGGTTCAAATGAACGTGTGTTGCCGTTTCTCACGTGGAAATGAAAACCTTCCCCATGATACAGTAGCGTGGGGAGGTGCATCAAAGAACTAAAAGACCGCAACAATAATTATAAATATTTAATTCAAAAGGAGAGTAAAAGCGATTTAACATGGAAGCTAAGTGACATCTAATTATTCAGGTAGGAAAATATTGAAAAATAGTTACACGGCTTTTTTACAGGAAAAAAAAAAATAAGAATGTGCTGCAGCTTCCGCACGCAATCCCTCGCGAGCTGGAGTAATGGAATGCGACACGGCAGACACAGAAAGAATTCTCCCGAGACTTTTGTGTAACTGCGGAGTCAAAGAGCTCGGTGCCGGCTGCCACCGACATTCCACGGGCTGCCGCCAAAGAAATGACTGTCGCCGCGCCGACCGGCATACAAAACAGCAGAGCGACGCGACGCGCGCGCCGCCGCCGGAGCAGCACCGAACTACGCGGGAACAACACTCAGGCACAGAATAAGGAGTATACAGAAAGGAAACTCCCGCTGCAGTCTGTCGTCCAAAATTTAGTGCGCATGCGCGGAACGGCCATCTTGAAAAGCAGTAAACGCGTGATCACTCCCTACTCTGTAGCGTGGTAATGCGCCGTCTTTATTTGTTAATTGTGTGTTTTAACTGCCTGAATCGCATAGAAGTAATCAAGTATTTGGTGTAGTGTAAAGAAAGAACTGTGTGTCAGTAGTTGGAGCTGTCCGTTTTTATTACGAGCAGCAATAAAGGAAAAGGCGGCCGATGGTGTTCAGCACCTAATTGCCGCAATAATTCGAATACAAATAAGGATATAAGTTTCTTCACCTTCCCAAAACATGCTGAGCAGTAAGTGAACGTCGCTATATGTGCAGTGAAAGTTAAATGTTATCAGTTTCGAATGAGAGCAATGTGTGCATAATTATTAAAAGTAGCCTTGCTTCTTCTCTTGACGATAACTCTCGCTGTTGCTGCAGCAGTTCAACGGCATCGAAATGTTGAAGTACATTTACATTTTATAAGTTTAACGTTGTAGGGAATAATATAAAATGAATTACAAAGGTTAGTGCGTAAGTAGGCAGGTAAAATTTTACTTACGGCATTGGAGGAGTAGTGTTCTAATGTTGGCAACGAATACTCTTCTGATACTCAAACAAATAGATTAAGGGGAATAATTATTTTATGCTGTTCCTGCTCTGTGGTTGACAGATTCCTCTATATGTCCTTCTCCGATCAGTAAATTAATGATACTCCTAAAGCAAACACAACTTTTATATATGCCCAGACGTCATTAGTTCTGTGTAATCACGTTGAACTGCTAAGTCTCACTCAATATTTTGTGCGAATTAATACGTGTCAAATAAAACCTGGCAGTTGTAAAGTCACTTTCTTATTTATAACTAATTTCCCACACATAACTTCGCGTTATTTGGAATTTTTCTAGAGATAAGCACCAAATAAAACGATCATCGACTCCACTGTACATTTTCGTAGTTGTATTAAAATTTAGGGCTATTTTTTCCGTTGGATTACAATTAGGTGCAAGAAGATGGCACAAAATAGATGAAAGCCGTTTCCTTTCGTAAAAGTCGGTGAGATTAGCTGCAGTTCGTAAAAAGTCAATTTCCAGCGAAAGTACTAAGTGGCTATAGTTCCGCGTTTACTGCTTTTCAATATGGCGTCGAGCGCAACGCTTGGTAACATACAGATCAAAGGCGCCGCCTCCAGCTTTCCCTTCTGTATGCTCCCTATTCTGTGACTCAGGGTTGCCAGGCGTGGCGATTTTTCGCATTCTTGGCTATCTTTTTCTTATAATAGTAGCCATTCTAGCAGTCTGGCGACTGGCGATTAGATTTGGCTATTATAGGAATTGGTTGGCGACCTAATGGCTATTTTATTTTACTTCAAGAACAACGAATGTAAAGCAATCAGTCTTTAGACATTACGTCAATGATACCGGCTAAACTTCGGTAGAATGCTGGAGAAATGTAATCAACCTACACAAGTTGGCACAAATGTTTTCAAGTATCATGGATGTGTGGGAGAGTGTCACAGAGATGTAAACAAACTCAACTTACTGACTCTTGAAGATAGACGTAAACTACCTCACGTACCCTACTTACGATGATTCAAGAACGAGCTTCATATGATATCTCGAAGTATACTACAACACCGTATGTATGGCTCCCGCTGAGAACATGAGGATAAGATTACATAAATTACAGCATGCAAGGAGGCATATCAACAGAATTTTTTTCCGCGTTCCATACAACACGACAGAAATTCGTAACAACTGCTACTGTGAAGTGAGCCCTTTGCTACGAACTTCACAGTAGTTAACAATGGTTTACAGAGTATAAATGTCGATGAACACGCGGTGATTTCCCAGTCGCTCTCAAGGCTAATTTTTCAGTGTGTATTGGACGCATTATTACGAATTAAAGTCCATCTCACCTCAAAGTATGAAATGCTTAGTGCATTGTTATAAAATACCTCACCTCAAAACGTTGTAATGATTTTGTGTGTATTATTGAAATGATTGGTACTCGAACCTATGCATGAGAACATCTCTTGTTTATGTTTGCTAGAATGATTAATGAACAGTTTTGTGTTGCAATTTTTATAAGTTATGAAATTAATAAATATGATTGTTAAATGTAACTGAAGTTCCGGAGTTTTCTATGATATGTACAATGTGACAATATTTTGACTGCCCTCATTGTCAGTTGCTGGTGTGTCTGGGTTCAGTTCTTCGATGGACTCAGTTAAATGTTTCTGTGAAGTTTGAGTTTCCTTGGAAAGTTCAGTCTGATGTTTGTGAATGTGAAAGTACCGCAGTTTGCGTTACTTTTTAATCAGTAAACAGCGTACTCCCTGAATTTCAGGATTATTATTGTCGAGTAACATGCCATAATTACCATAGCATAATAATATTAACAGATTAAAGATTGCGATATTTGGCTATTTTTACTGATGAAAAGATGGTTATATATTCTGTTATTTTATTGATGAAGAGATGGCGATATTTTGGCTACTTTTTGTTTAAAATTTGGCGACAGAGCAATGGAAAAACCTGGCAACTCTGAACAACACTGCTACGCCGTTATGAAGTACTAGCCGATAACGCATTTCAGTTCCACTCACCCCGTTTAAATGAGCTTCCAGATCCGGATTTCGTAAACCGATTTTCCAATTCCGCTTTTGGTTGGTCATGTAAACCCTCCAAAATCGATTCTGCAAATCAGCTTCTCTAAAGCGGTTTTCCAGTTCCACAATCGATTTTCGTGCACATGTAAACGCAACCGTTTTTGAAGCATTCTTGGCTTGTCAGATTGTGTTTTTTATAAGAATTTTCGGCACATATGGACAGAGTTATATTTTCTAATGTGAAATAAAGGTATTCATATAGAGTGAGCATGCATCTGTGTATTTAAGTAAAGAAAAATAGCGATTATGCTGACTAAATCGGGGACTGAATCAGCTGTTTTTCAGCCGCCATCTTAAGTGGATTAGGAAATCCGATTCAGGCTGTGCCATGTAAACACGACAGCGAAAAACGGTTTACGAAAATCGGTTTTCGTCTTCCGGAAGATGTGTTACATGTAAAGACTCCAAAATCGATTCTGGAAATCCGCTTCTCTAAAGCGGTTTTCTAGTCCCACAATCGATTTTCGTGCCAATGTAAACGCAACCGTTTTTGAAGCGTTCTGGCTCGTCAGAATGTGTTTTCTTGTAACGAATTTTCGGCAGATACGGACAGAGTGACTTTTCTAATGTTAAATAAAAGTATATGTATTAGAGTGAATATAAATCTGTGTATTTAAATAGAGAAAAATTGCGATTGTGCGGACTACATTATGAACTGAATCACCTATTTTTCAGCCGCAATATTAAGTGGGATAGGAAATCCGATTCAGGCTATCCCATGTAAACACGACTGCGAGATACGGTTTACGAAAATCGGTTTTCGTCTTCCGGAAGATGTGTTGCATGTAAACGTAGTGACTGTTGCGGAAACGAGGCACTTCAAGCGAATTATATGCGATGTAATGAGCTATATCACACAGTGAACAGTAATGGTGTTCTGGTAAAAATCTGTTCGTACGGGATTATAACGAGTCGTTGATTCGGAATAATGTTCACAGGAAATCACCACAGATATACACTACGTTTACATGCTACACATCTTTCGGGAGACGAAATCCCAATTTCGTAAACAGATTTTCCCTGTCGTGTCATGTTAAAGCATGAATCGGATTTGCTAGTGTAGTCAATATGGCGCCTGGAAAACAGCTGATTCAGTTTCTCATTGTAGCCATCACAATCACAATTTCTCTTTACTTAAACATAAAGATTTCTGCGCAGTCTAATATTTATACTTATCTTTCATTGGAAAAGAAAAGTCAGTTTGTTAATATTAATCAAAACTTATGAAAAATAAGATGCAACCTGACAATCGAAGAAGTTTTCAAAACGTTTGCGTTTCCATGGGCAGGAAAATCGGTTGAGGAATTGCTAGAATCTGACCTTGGCGAATATCAGTTTGCATTTAGGAGAAATATTGGAATAGGTAAGGCAATACATTATATCTTAGACTGAGGAAAGGGAAACCAAAGTTAAGCTTACGGGACTTACCTGTGGGGTCATGAGTCCCTAAACCTTATACTAAAGTCAACACAATCATTCCATGCCCGAGGGAGAATTCGAACCCCCGACGGGAAACGGCCTCGCTAATCGGAGAATATCGCCTCAATGCGCTCGGCCACACCAACCTACGTTTTTAGCTTTCGACAATATTAAATATTAAAAAATGTTCAAATGTTTGTAAATCTATCGGACCAAACTGCGTGGTCATCAGTCCGTAGCTTACTGCTAATATTAAGGTAAACTAACCTAAGGATAACACATACGCCCATGCCCGAGGGAGGACTCGAACCTCCGACGGCGAGCAACCGCGCGCTTAGTAGCAAGGCGCCTTAGAGCGCTCGGCAACTCCTCCGAGTTGACCACTAAGGCTATCTTACCACTTATCTGTGCGTGGCTGCAGAAGATCATACCAACGAATATATGGAGACAGACTTGAGAAATCATACAGTGTCTCGTCCAGCATGGAACGAACGATCGCGGGAGTCGACGACAGCAAGTAGTGAGGTCTCGTGTAAGCGCGATGAGGCAGCACCCCCTATAGAAGAAAGCCTGCGCACGACGTCACAACATGGCGGCGGTGAGAGGCTTAGAGTCCTCTGAAAGATTGTAAACATTAGCAGTGCACGCTGTTTACAGTGCATTCTTTCGTTCAGGAGTGTATCTATTGCGTACATTTGTGTTGTGTATGGTGTGATCGCTACGCTGGACGATTTGTGTGTGGGAGAACAACGTGTGATCTCTTTTTTACTGACAAAATGCTGTTTCGCTGTTCTGTGTGGAAATGTAGAGGAAATTACGATTGAGGCCCAAAAGTGACCGTTTTTATACGTCCGGAGAAGAATAAGCTAATGGGGTTGGTTACGTAAATGAAATGAATCGCAATATCAAAAATGTTCAAATGTTTGTTGAAACGTATGGGACTTAACTACGGGGTCATCAGTCCCTAAGCTTACAAACTACTTATGAACTACTTACGAACTAGGACAGCACAAATATCCATGCCCGAGGGGGGATTAGAACCCCCGACCGCAGTGGAATCGCAATATCCAACGGTAAACAGTCATGACTTAAAACCCTTGTATAAGGTTAAACAAAAACGAAAAGTTTCTCATTAACCTGAATGAAGGAGCCAAGTTATCCTGGGAATTCGTGATATCCATTTCTTCTTCTCCGGACGTTTAAAGACGGTAACTTGAGCCACAGTCGTAATTTCCTCTACACAACAGCCAAACGGCATTTTGTCAGTAAAAAAGAGATCACACGTTGTTCTCACACAGACAAATCGTCCAGCGTAGCGATGACACCGTACACCACAGTAATTTACTCAATAAATACACTCCAGAACGAAAGAGTGCACTGTGAACAGCGTGCGTTGCCAATGTTTACGACCTTCCAGATGACTCTAAGCCCCTCACCGCCGCCATATTGTGACGTCGTGCGCAGGCTTTCTTCTGTAGCGGGTGCTGGTTGAGGTCGTGTGCGCCTGAAGTGGAGTGAATCTCGATTTCCCCGTGAGAGTCGAGAGCTGCAGCCAGAACTGCAGTAGCAGAGGGCATCAACCGCTGGCTGTTTGGCACGAGACGCGTCCCACTTGGCAAGGGCCTGGTAGCCTAGCGGCCGGCCACCTGTTTGTTTGTGTGTATTACTGCAGAGCGTCGCTATTAATACACAATTATATCAACACTCAAAAATACAGCTCACCGGTCGCAATAAGCTAAAGGTTAACACCGTACCTCACAAACGGCCTTTAATCAAACTGCGTGGTTATGGTATATCGCCCCAGATTTGCGACTGGATAGGGGATTTCGTGTCAGAGGGGACACAGTTCGTAGTAATCGATGGTAAGGCGTCGACTAAAAGAGAGGTGATATCGGGCGTTCCACAGGGTAGTGTCATTGATCCTCTGTTGTTCCTTATTTACATATACGATTCAGGGGAAAATCTAAGTAGCTCTCTTAGGTTGTTTGCAGATGACGCCGTCATTTACCGTCTAGTAAAGTCATCTGAAGATCAAAACCAACTGCAGACCGATCTGAGTAAGATATCACTATGGAGTAAAAATTGGCATTTGACTCTAAATAATGAGAAGTGTGAAGTCGTCCACATGAGTACGAAAAGAAATCCGTTAAACTTTGTTTACAACATAAATCAATCAAAAGTGAAGGCCGTAAACTCCGCAAAATACCTAGGAATTACTATTAGACTTAAATTTGAAAGAACACGTAGATAAGAACACGTGGGAAAGGTGAACCAGAGACTGCGTTTTATTGGCAGAACCCTTAAAAGATGCAACAGAACTACTAAAGAAACTGCATACACTACGCTTGTCCGTCCTTTTTTTGGAGTATTGCTGCCCAGTGTGGGATCCTTATAATGTGGGTTTGACGGAGGACATCGAAAGATCCCAAAGAAGGGCAGCTCGTTTCGTATTGTCACGATACAGGGGAGACAGCGTTACAGAAATGATACAGGATCTGGGATGGGAATCATTACAACAACGGCGCTTATCGCTGCGGCGTGGGCTACTTACGAAACTACAATCGCCAACATTCCCTTATGAATGTGAAAATATATTGTTGAGTCCCACTTACATAGGTAGAAATGATCATCAGAATAAAATACTAGAAATTAGAGCTCGAACGGAGAGATTCAGGTGTTCTTTCTTCCCGCGCGCTATTGCAGAATGGAATGGGAGATAAATAGTATAATTGTGATTCGATGAACCCTCTGGCAGTGACTTAAATCTGATTTGCATAGTATCTCATATAGATGCAGATAGATATTTTACAAAGGTTTCGGCTTCATTTATGGAAGCCATCATCAGTTTAAAAAAAAATTGTCACATGAAATGAAGAGATAGTGGTTTTTGAGCAACAGAGCTCTCGTTATCAAACTTAAATTTAGTAAATTGCTTGTGACAAGATTTAAAAAGCAAAACTTATATTTCATTGCAACTAAATGCGCCGCAATGGGTCGCATGTGTGGCCAACACTCTAGATTTCCAGACACCTTCCCTAAGTTTACGAAAAGGTATGTTCGCTACTAAAAAGAATGCAGTGGTTGGGAAGGCAGTAAGACAGGGTTGTAGCCTTTCTCCGATGTTATTCAGTTTGTACATTGAGCAAACTGTAAAGGAAAGCAAGGAGAAATTTGGTGAAGGAATTAAAGTTCAGGGTGAAGAATTAAAAACATTGCGTTTTGCTGACGACATAGTAATTCTGTCAGAGACAGCAAAGGATCTGGAGGAGCAGTTGAACGGAATGGACAGTGTGCTGAAAGGTGCATATAAGATGAACATTAACAGGAGCAAAACTAGGGTAATGCAGCCTAAGAAAATCAGGGGATGCTGAAGGAATTAGATTAGGTAACGAAACAATAAAGGAGGTAAATGAGTTTTGTTACTTGGGTAGTAAAATAACATGCGATGGTCGCAGTACAGAGGATATAAAATGCAGAATGGCAATGGGAAGAAAAGCATTTTTGAAAAAGAGAAATTTGCTAACATCGAATATTAATTTAAGAGTAAGGAAGTCTTTTATGAAGGCAAGTGGAGTGTTGCCTTGTACGGGAGTGAAACATGGACGATAAGCAGTGCGGACAGGAAGAGAATAGAGGCTTTTGAAATGTGGTGCTACAGAAGAATGCTGAAGATTAGGTGGGTGGATCGCATAACTAATGAAGAGGTACTGAACAGAATTGGTGAGGAAAGCAATTTCTGGCATATCTTGATTAAAAGAAGGGATCGATTGGTAGAACACATTCTTAGACATCAAGCAATCGTGAATTTAGCATTGGATGGAAGTGTGTGGGGTAAAAATCGCAGCGAAAGACCAAGACATGGATACAGTAAGCAGATTCAGACAGGTGTAGGTTCCCGTTCTTATGAGGAGATGAACAGTCTTGCTCAGGATAGACTAGGGTGGAGAGCTGCATCAAACTAGTGTCATGAGTGAAGACCATAACAACAACAATGTTTGCTACCAAAGCAGAAGTGATTCATTTTTGTGGATTCATCAGAGGTCTTCGTTAATAGCGTTTTAATTTTCGTTCAACACTTGCCTTATGCGACGATCCATACACGGGCTACGTTAAGTTTGACTTTTGGTCACTCGAAACCTAATGCATTATTGTAGTAAAGACATTTTTATATATGCACCAAAGCTGCTTTGGTGCATATATATATATATATGTCTTTTTACAATATTAAAGAGCTGCAAAACGCGACATATCAAAAACATTTAATGCATTATTAATAGTTTTTTTAAATTTTTATGTAATGGAAGAAATAGGTCTCTTTTAGGATTATAAATCTAAAATTGTCGTCAAGGTCGAAATAGGTCATTTTAGGTGGTAGAGAATTAGTGCTCTCTGTTTAAATTAGTCATGAAACGCATAAGAAGGATTTTATTTGGACCTAGGAACTCAGGAAGAGAATAGGTTTATATGTAAACATCCGCGGTCTAGCCATAATTTGCTGCTTCATGAAGTAACTTTGTTGTATCTACATCTACAACCATACTCCGCAAGCCACCCGACGGTGTGTGGAGGAGGGTACCTTGAGTACCACTATCGATTTTTCCCTCCTATTCCAGTCACGTATTGTTCGTGGAAAGAAGGATAGTCGGTATGCCTCTGTGTGGGCTCTGATCTCTCTGATTTTATCCTCACTGTCTCTTCGCGAGATATACGTAGGAGGGAGCAATATACTGCTAGGCTGTTCGGTAAAGCTATGTTCTCGTAACTTCGACAAAAGCCCGTACCGAGCGACAGAGCGTCTCTCCTGCAGAGTCTTCCACTGGAGTTTATCGATCATCTCCGTCACGCTTTCTCGATTCACAAATGATCCTGTAACGAAGCGCGCTGCTCTCCGTTGGATCTTTTCTATTTCCTCTATCAACCCAACCTGGTACGGATCCCACACCGGTGAGCAGTATTCAAGCTGTGGGCGAACAAATGTACTGTAACCTACTTCCTTTGTTTTCGGACTGCATTTCCTTAGGATGCTTCCAATGAATCTAAGTCTGGCATATGCTTTACCGACGATTGATTTTATATGGTCGTTCCATTTTAAATCACTCCTAATGCCTACTCCCAGATAATTTATGGAATTAACTTCTTCCAGTTGCTGACCTGCTATAGTGTAGCTAAATGATACAGGATATCTCTTTCTATGTATTCGTAGTACATTACACTTGTCTACATTGAGATTGAATTGCCATTCTCTATTTTGAGAATTTCCAAGATAATTGATAGCTCAATATATGTTAGGAACATGTGTGATGTACTCGTTAACAAATTAATTGACATTTAAGATGGCACTTTGTTGTCAACAGAAAGATCGGAGATTTCGTCTTAAAAATATATAAGCCATGTAAGAATTATTGTATGTATAGTTTTCATTTTATATTTTGATTATTTTTGTGTACATGAAATGTTTTACTGATGTGTTCGGCAATTGTAAATTAGTATATTCAATTGTTATGAACAATGCGTAATGTAATGCCATTATTGTCAAATTTTCAAATGTTTGTATAGTCTATGGGACTTAACTACGGGGTCATCAGTCACTAAACTTACAAACTAGTTATGAACTAGCTACAACTAAGGACGGCACAAATATCCATGGCCGAGGGGGGATTCGAACCCCCGACCGTAGTGGCCGTGCAGACCGTGACTGGAGCGCCTCAGTCTCCTCGGCCACCGCGGCCGGCCCATTATTGTCAATGTTATATATTTGCCTCACCGCCTTGCGTGGGGGAGTTCGAGTTTTGTTTTTTGTCGAGTACTTTGGAATCTATGTCAGTCTGTGTTGTTGTGGTAATTTGTGTACGTTATTGTAATGTTTTGGTAGAGAAGAAGTTTCATTCAAATTAAAGAAGTGATTAAAATGTTAAATGTTTGTTAAGCTTATGGGACTTAACTACGGGGTCATCAGTCCCTAAACTTACAAACTACTTTTGAACTAGCTAATCCTAAGGACGGCGCAAAT
Organism: Locusta migratoria; assembly: GCA_026315105.1. Lineage (NCBI taxonomy): Eukaryota > Metazoa > Arthropoda > Insecta > Orthoptera > Acrididae > Locusta > Locusta migratoria. The sequence continues at coordinate 66,447,267 of CM048753.1, forward strand.
ATCCATGCCCGAGGGGGGATTCGAACCCCCGACCGTAGTGGTCGAGCAGACCGTGACTGGAGCGCCTCAGTCCCCTCGGCCACCGCGGCCGGCTGGAGTTTATCGATTATCTCCGTAACGCTTTCACGATTACCAAATGATCCTGTAACGAAGCGCGCTGCTCTCCGTTGTATCTTCTCCACTTCCTCTATCAATCCCACCTGGTATGGATCCCACACCGGTGAGCAGTATGTGTTCAGTAGGAATCTGATGTCAAAAATCGATTTCACTTCACCAAAAAAAAAAAAAAAAAAAAAAAAAAAAAAAAAAATCTGACACGTTGGGAGCCCTTGGATTGGTAGCCCCACTATCCAATTATACCTGCGCAGGTCCCGTAAGGCGGCCAGGCGAAATAAAAAGTTACTGCGAAGCAGCATAATAAGCTGGACGACGATGCGGAAAAAAAAAAAAAGGTGAAAGGTTTTGGTATAGCGGAACGACTGTTCTGGAGACCGTTGCCTCCTGCGTCGTTGAGTGTCGGTGCCAGCGACGACAGCCAGACACCCAGGCAGCCAGGTAGCTTAGCTCTGCACACCCCTTTCCTCCCCCCCACCGCCGGGCTCCGCATTCCACGTCCGGCATTCCTGAGCTGTCTGGCGTCTGCTGCACGCCGATCCATACGACACCTGCACCTGCTGCAGCTCCAGACCACTCCTACAACACGAGCCGCCTACCCAACGGCAAACAACACACACCGTCTCCGAGCACATCCCGCCGTCTCAACATAACTGCACACGATAGGAGCACGTCCGAAAACAGCACGTGCAAAAATGAGATTCTTCAGGGGCCCATTCTCGGGTTCTATTTACCACAGGGATAGGGAGTAAAGTGTTTCATATACCTACATCTACATCGCATACTCTGCAAATTACATTTAAGTGCCTGGCAGAGGGTTCATCGAAACACCGATATACTAATTATCTCCCATTCCATAGCGCGCGGGAAGAAACAACACCTGAATCTCTCCGTTCGAGCTCTGATTTCTCGTATTTTATTCTCATGATCATCTCTACCTACGTAAGTGGGAGTCAACAATATATTTTCGCATTCCGAGGAGAATGTTGGCAATTGGAGATTCGTAAGTTCAAATGTTTGTTAAGCTTATGGGACTTAACTACGGGGTCATCAGTCCCTAAACTTACAAACTACTTATGAACTACTTACAACTCAAAATGTTCCAATGTTTGTATAGCTTATGGGACTTAACTACGGGGTCATCGGTCCCTAAACTTACAAACTACTTATGAACTACTTACGAACTAGGGCGGCACAAATATCCATGCCCAAGGGGGTATTCGAACCCCCGACCGTAGTGGCCGTGCAGACCGTGACTGGAGCGCCTTAGTCTCCTCGCCACCTCGTGGCCACCACTGAACTGCATCGTTCACTTGGGAATCAGATAGGCACCAGATAAGACTTAGCTATCGGATATGCACTAGGAATCATCAGTAGGCAGGCCTCTATCTAAACTATGTATCAGCATTCTGCAGTCAAGAACTATGTAAAAGTTAAGTATTACCAAGACTCCACGATATATATATATATATATATATATATATATATATATATAAAGCAGTCAACAATCCGAAGATTGGTTTGAACACCACAGTGCTTTACTAGGCATGGTCCTGTTTGGAGGTGGTATGCCGTTGCCTTCGTCCGACCTTCGAACTGACTTACCCAGCCAGCTATCGGGGGACCTACAGGTTAACGTGGGTTCCGAACGACGGTGCCACTCGGTATTTTTCACATGAGCAATACTGCCAGAGGTGAAAGAAGTGGAAAGTGACAGATAAAAATCCTAGGACCTGATATCTTGCTCTAATTTAGCCTAGTGTTCTAGTTTCTGCTGTCCCACTGGCTGGTCACCTCCGTACCTGCACACGCGTGCATCCTTTATTCCTGTGTCGGTCTCTTTCTACTCGCCCACCGACACCTACGACAACCGACGGAAACGAGACACAAAAGTGGCGATGAGGCTGGGACACAAATCCTTCAACCTCTACAACACCCGGCCGCAGTGGCCGAGCGGTCTGCGGCGCGCCATTCACAGTCTCCACGGCCGCTACGGCTTGAGGTTCGAATCCCCCCGCGTCGGACATGGATGTTTAGGGTACGGTAGTTGATAAGTAGTTTGTAAGTTTAGGGACTGATGACCCTGCTGTTAAATCCCTTAACCTTAACAAACATTTCAACATTTTTGAACCTCCACAACAAACGCTGGTGAATGGTCCTGCAACATTAACATACATCTACATCGATACTCTGCAAGTCACACTGAGGTGCATGCCAGAGGATTCACCGAACAACTTTTATGGTTTTTTAAAAGAGCTGACCACCATTTGACGAAAAGTTTTGTTTATTGTCACTACCTGGTTTCGGCCTAGCCATTCTCAAGTGCTGTGATAAATATCAGATAGGTCCTAATAATTTTATTGTTTTTATTATTATGACCATGACCTAAGGAAACCTATCTGACAACATTTACCAAATGTTCAAATGTTTGTAAATCTATCGGACCAAACTGCGTGGTCATCAGTCCGTAGCTTACAAACTACTTAAACCTAGGTAAACTAACCTAAGGACAAACACACACACACACACACACACACACACACACACACACACACACACACACACACACACACCCCATGCCCCAGGGAGGACTCGAACCTCCACGGCGAGCAACCGCGCGGTCCGCAGCGAGACGCTTTAGACCGCTCGGCTGGAAGTACTTCACGAAGTACGGTAGCAGTGAGGTACAATGCTCCATTTGCTTTAAAAAGCTGAAAACGGGTGTAGGTACTACATACATGCTGTGTCATTTAAGGAGAAAGCATCCAAAATGTTTCTTGGAAGGTAAATTCGATTCATATACCTATTACGCAAGCTTGGAATAATAACATTTAATGTATTATCATATTGTTAAGGTAACAAATTTTATTAATGTAATTCCTTGAAAGCGAGGGGCTTTTTTAATAACCAATATGGGTTTAGGTAACATTGATCATGTGGTGCCTCGCGAGGCAGCCGTGCGGTCTGAGGCTCTATGTTACGGACTGCGCGGCTGCTCCAGTCGGAGGTTCGAGTCCTCCCTCCTCCTTCGGTCATGGGTGTGTATGTTGTCCTTAGCGTAAGTTAGTTTAAGTTAGATTAAGTAGTTTTTAGTCTAGGGACCGATGACCTAAGCAGTTAGGTCCATAAGACCTTACACTCATTCGAACATTCTTTGAACATGTGGTACACAGCTTCCCTAGTTCAATTTGCGTAAATTTACACTGACAACAATCATATTGTTAGTCGGAACTGTGACTTTATTTTTCGAAATACTTCTGCAGCACTGATTGAAGTTCATTTACTGACTGTAACTTATATATTGTATATAACGAGATATTCGTATGCGCTGGCTCACAAGTCCACCTCACGGAGTGGTTGGCTCAATATTCGCAACTGCCGGATGGGAAATACTAGCCCTGCTTCGTATATCGTCTTCTACGGACTCCTGGCTAGGCTTACACACACTCAAGAAGGCATAGTATTGGGAGGGGATCTTGCAAAATGTGGAAAGACTAGTGATTTGTCGTATAACGTAAATTTACCTAAATTTCGTAAGTTTCGGTTCCGGCCGAAACTAGAAGAACCGAAAATTCGATGACGGTTTCTTTTTCGGCCGCAAAATATGTTTCGGTCGAACTCTACTGGAAATAATAGCAATAAAAAACCGAAAACCGGTTATTTAAAAAACCGGTTATGTTGAGCAATTTTTCCAGTGCGGTTAAACTGGAGATGAAAAGTACCGGTATAAACGAAAACCGGTTGTTTCAGCGATAACCGCCATTCCTAGTGAGGAATATTACTTGTTTTAATCGCAGTATCACTGAGACACTGTCCTACACTGATTCCTAGGCTGGCTATTTCGTTTGTAACTAACTTCACACGCAAAATATATCACTATTGAACCACACGATTCCGGATACGACGCAGACGGTATCGTACGATAACATTGAGATGAGAGGGTCAGCAGTAGGGATGGGAAAAACCGATCGGTTAAAACCGATACCGGTATTTTAGTTTTGAATAACCGGGTTTTTCGGTATTTATTTGGTGTCGGTTGTGGCGCGCCGAAAAGTCACAGAATAAGAGCCCCAGGCCATGTATTTCGTTTATCGACATCGGCAGCACTGCGCTATCGGGCTGAAGCCGCACTTTGCAGACAGAGAGAGAAGAGGAAAAGTGTCGAGCATAAAACGGCGACAGGGGGTGTGGTGTGGGGTGATTCAGGCGGTGCTCCCTCCGCCTGCTGAGACGTGCCCTAGCCGTGCCCACCATCCATCGCGCCACGGGACGCTCGGCCACGCGCCATTAAGCCCTGCCGACTACGACTGCAGCGAGAGACCCGCATACGCCGCCGAGAAAAACTCCCCCACAATTAATGATGGCGCCAGGCTGGGGCACAACAGCGGCGCCAGACATCCCCCTACCATGGCGTCTGCCCTCCCAAAAACAGCCCGAGAATAAATCACAGCCCCATTTCTGAGACGCAGTACAAATCACCACGGAGAATAACTGCAGCGTCACCGATATCGAGTTCATCATTCGGCCTCGTCTCAGAAGGCATAACAGCAAGTGACTGCGAAAGTAACTGCCTGATTCCTGAACCCACGTCGGAAAATTTTGCGGACAATCTCATCGTAGTGTACGTATTCCTAGAGGAATTGTGGTGTCGCACAAGTCTAAAGTGCGCGCCACCTACTTTCGTCGCGCGCCGCCATGCACGCACAGCGCGGCGTTCTTACGACGTCAGCCACGAGCGCCCTCTGCTACAACTCCGTTCGTGGCCACCACTGAACGACATCGTTCACTTGGTCACAGAATAAGGAGTATACAGAAAGGAAACTCCCGCTGCAGTCTGTCGTCCAAAATTTAGTGCGCATGCGCGGAACGGCCATCTTGAAAAGCAGTAAACGCGTGATCACTCCCTACTCTGTAGCGTGGTAATGCGCCGTCTTTATTTGTTAATTGTGTGTTTTAACTGCCTGAATCGCATAGAAGTAATCAAGTATTTGGTTTAGTGTAAAGAAAGAACTGTGTGTCAGTAGTTGGAGCTGTCCGTTTTTATTACGAGCAGCAATAAAGGAAAAGGCGGCCGATGGTGTTCAGCACCTAATTGCCGCAATAATTCGAATACAAATAAGGATATAAGTTTCTTCACCTTCCCAAAACATGCTGAGCAGTAAGTGAACGTCGCTATATGTGCAGTGAAAGTTAAATGTTATCAGTTTCGAATGAGAGCAATGTGTGCATAATTATTAAAAGTAGCCTTGCTTCTTCTCTTGACGATAACTCTCGCTGTTGCTGCAGCAGTTCAACGGCATCGAAATGTTGAAGTACATTTACATTTTATAAGTTTAACGTTGTAGGGAATAATATAAAATGAATTACAAAGGTTAGTGCGTAAGTAGGCAGGTAAAATTTTACTTACGGCATTGGAGGAGTAGTGTTCTAATGTTGGCAACGAATACTCTTCTGATACTCAAACAAATAGATTAAGGGGAATAATTATTTTATGCTGTTCCTGCTCTGTGGTTGACAGATTCCTCTATATGTCCTTCTCCGATCAGTAAATTAATGATACTCCTAAAGCAAACACAACTTTTATATATGCCCAGACGTCATTAGTTCTGTGTAATCACGTTGAACTGCTAAGTCTCACTCAATATTTTGTGCGAATTAATACGTGTCAAATAAAACCTGGCAGTTGTAAAGTCACTTTCTTATTTATAACTAATTTCCCACACATAACTTCGCGTTATTTGGAATTTTTCTAGAGATAAGCACCAAATAAAACGATCATCGACTCCACTGTACATTTTCGTAGTTGTATTAAAATTTAGGGCTATTTTTTCCGTTGGATTACAATTAGGTGCAAGAAGATGGCACAAAATAGATGAAAGCCGTTTCCTTTCGTAAAAGTCGGTGAGATTAGCTGCAGTTCGTAAAAAGTCAATTTCCAGCGAAAGTACTAAGTGGCTATAGTTCCGCGTTTACTGCTTTTCAATATGGCGTCGAGCGCAACGCTTGGTAACATACAGATCAAAGGCGCCGCCTCCAGCTTTCCCTTCTGTATGCTCCCTATTCTGTGACTTGGGACTCCGATAGGAACCAGCTAACACTTCGGAATCAGATAGGCACCAGTGAAGACTTGGCTATCGGATAGGCACTAGGCAGGCCTCTAGCTCAACTATGTATCAGCACTCAGCAGTACTGAGCTATGTAAAAGTTAAGTATTACTAAGTCTCTAAGAAATATATATCTCGTTCTAATTCACTCTAGTGTTTCTAGTTTCTGGTGTCCCACTGGCTGCTCACCTCGGTACCTGGACAAGCGTGCATCCTTTATTCCTGTGTCGGTCACTTTCTACTCGGCCACCGACACCTACGACGGAAACGAGACACAAAAGCGGCGACGAGGCACACAAAAGGAATAAACTGACTTGATAAGCAACAGTGAAAAATAAGGATATTCTCTTCATAGAATGAAGGCTTTCACGACCGGATGACATTGTTGGTGGTTAATCTTCCGGGTAGTATAGCCGTGGTCGATGAAACTCTTCTGTTCCTGCAATTTTCGTAAATATTACGGATAAACCGTAAAGAAATCAGGCGCAGACAGATGTGAAAAATTACAGAACCATCAGTTTGATAACTCATGGTTGCAAAATTTTAACACGAATTATCTACAAAAGACTGGAAAAGCTGGTAGAAGCTGACCTCGGGGAAGGTCAGTTTGGATTCTGGAGGAACGTGGGAACCCGGGAGGCAATACTCACTTTACGTCTTATCTTAGAAGATAGATTAAGGAAAGGCAAACCTACATTTCTTGCTTTTGTAGATTTGGAGAAAGCGTTTGAAAATGTTGACTGGAATACACTCTTTCAAATTCTGAAGTCAGCAGGGGTAAAATACAGGGAAAGGAGAGTTATTTACAACTTGTACAAAAGTCAGAACGCAGTTATTAGACTGGAAGGGCATCAAAAGGAAGCATTCGTTAGTAAGAGACCAAGGCAGGGTTGTAGCCTTTCTTCGCAGTCGAGAAAAACTCCCCCACAATTAATGATGGCGCCAGGCTGGGGCACAACAGCGACGCCAGACATGCCCCCCTCCCTCCTACCATGGCGTCTGCCCGCCCAAAAACAGCCGGAGAATAAATCACAGGCCCATTTCTGAAACGGAGTACAAATCACCACACAGAATAACTGCAGCGTCACCGATATCGAGTTCATCGTTCGGCCTCAGAAGGCATAACAGCAAGTGACTGCAAAAGTAACTGCCCGATCTCTCAACGTAGTGGTGATATACATCTCAGTAAATTAGCTTGCTATGACTGTTTTCATTCAGTTATATGAGATTATATTCTGGGGCAATTCAACTTTGAGTAGAAAAGAAAATAGACGAAGATTACTCACCAGGCGAAGGAGCACAGGTGCGACAGCATCACAAATAAATAAATGAAAACACACACACACACACACACACACACACACACACACAAACGCAAGCATTCGCAACCCAGTTGCTTCTTCAGGCAGACGGGAAGGAGAGGGAAAAGGAAATGATAAGGGTTTTAAGGAAGGGGGTAAGGAGCCATTCCAATCCCGGGAGAGGAAAGACTTACCTTGGGGGAAGGAAATGAAGGTGAACAAATACACACACACACACACACATTTACACAGACGCAAACACACCTAGGCAGACATACTATAGAAACCAAAGAAGTTAAGAAGTTAGACCAACTTCTTCACACAGTGCAGTGGGGAGTAACTACAACCCTCACGTACACTGTCATTGCGGTACAAGCGCAAACGGTTGTGCGTAATCCATGGCAACATCGAGGAAGAAAGGAAATGATATAGGACAGGTTAAACACAACCCCCTGTACTCGTTTGATCTGTTGTATAGTGCACGTATTGCTAGAGCAATAAACTGACTTGATAAAAGACAGTGAAAAGTAAGGATTTTCTCTTCATAGAATGAATTTTTTCACGACCGGATGACATTGTTGCTGGTAAACCTTCCGGGTAGTATCGCCGTGGTCGATGAAACTCTTCCGCTCCTGCAATTTTTGTAAATATTACAGATAAACCGTAAAGAAATCGGGCGCAGACAGGTGTGAAACTTTCAGAACCATCAGTTTGATAAAGGCATGGTTGCAAAATTGTAACACGAATTATCTACAGGAGAATGGAAAAGCTGGTTGAAGCTGACCTCGGGGAAGATCAGGTTGGATTCAGGAGGAACGAAGGAACCCGGGAGCAATGCTCACTTTACGACTTATCTTACAAGATAGATTAAGGAAAGGCAAACCTACATTTTTAGCTTTTGTAGATTTGGAGAAAGCGTTTGACAATGTTATCTGGAATACACTATTTCAAATTCTGAAGTGAGCAGGAGTAAAATACAGGGAAAGGAGAGTTATTTACAACTTGTACAAAAGCCAGACCGCAGTTATTAGACTGGAAGGGCATCAAAATGAAGCATTCGTTAGTAAGGGACCAAGACAGGGTTGTAGCCTTTCTTCGCAGTCGAGAAAAACTCCCCCTCCTCTCCCCCACAATTAATGATGGCGCCAGGTTAGGGGACAAAACCAACTGCAGACATCCCCCCCTCCCTCCTACCATGGCGTCTGCCCTCCCAAAAACAGACGGAGAATAAATCGCAGCCCCATTTCTGAAACGCAGTACAAATCACCTCGGAGAATAACTGCAGCGTCACGGGTATCGAGTTCATCATTCGGCCTCAGAAGGCATAACAGCAAGTGGCAGCGAAAGTAACTGTCTGATTTCGACGCACGTCGGAAAATTTTGGGGACAATTTCTTCGTAGTGTACTTATTCCTAGAGGAATAAACTGACTTGATAAATGACAATGAAAAAGAAAAAAAAAGCACTGACGTGTTTTACGGCCCACTTTAGATTTGTAGTTTTATAAGTTCTTGCAAACATTTTGGGCCGAAATTATAATCTAAATAATAAAAAATTAATTAATAAGAGTGTCTGAAACGCTTTTAGGGAAAAAAAAATTAGGTAGTGGTTGGATTCGAACCACTTACCTTCAGCGTCACAGCCAAACGCATTACCCACTACGCTACAGGTGACAGTTGAATTCTGTTCTTTAGACTCACACTATTGATGGTAGTTGTTAACTGATGCTAATATGGTATTTGTAGACGCTAGATTATTATTTATCGTACGAAGAACGACGTGGTTTTGTTAATTCTTCAGCCGGCCGCGGTGGCCGAGGGGACTGAAGCGCTTCAGTCACGGTCTGCACGGCCACTACGGTCGGGGGTACGAATCCCCCCTCGGGCATGGATATTTGTGCCGTCCTAGTTCGTAAGTAGTTCATAAGTAGTTTGTAAGTTTAGGGACTGATGACCCCGTAGTTAAGTCCCACAAGATTTACAAACATTTGAACTATTTTTTTAATTCTTCAGTGCACCATTGCCTTGAAATGACAACGTATAAGTTACAAAGTTACAACGTATAAGTTACAAAAAGACACATTTGGGGACAAGACAAACAACTCTACGAATATCGAGAACTCAGATGGGAAACCAGTTCTCAGCAAAGAAGGGAAAGCTGAAAGGTGGAAAAACTACATAGAGCAGCTCTACAAAGGAAATGAACTTAGAGACGATGTTGTAGGAAGATAAGAGGAAGTAGATCAAGATGAAATAGGAGATACTGTACTGAGAGATGAATTTGACAGAGCCCTGAAAGACATAGGTCGGAACAAGGCCCCAGGAGTAGATGACATACCCTCAGAGCTACTGAAGTCTCTGGGAGAGCCAGCCATGACAAAACTATTTCAACTGGTGTGTAAGATGTATGAGACTGGCGAAATACCCTCAGACTTTATGAAAAATGTAATAATCCCAATTCCAAAGAAATCAGGTGCAGACAGGTGTGAAAATTACTGAACCACAGTTTGATAAGTCATGGTTGCAAAATTTTAACACGAATTATCTACAGGACAATGGAAAAGCTGGTTGAAGCTGACCTCGGGGAAGATCAGCTTGGTTTCAGGAGGAACGTAGGAACCCGAGAGGCAATACTCACTGTACGTCTTATCTTAGAAGATAGATTAAGGAAAGGCAAACCTACATTTCTACCTTCTGTAGATTTGGAGAAAGCGTTAGACAATGTTGACTCTTTCAAATTCCGAAGTCAGCAGGGGTAAAATACAGGGAAAGGAGAGTCATTTACAACTTGTACAAAAGTCAGAACGTAGTTATTAGACTCGAAGGGCATGAAAAGGAAGCATTAGTTGGAAAGGGAGTAAGACAGGGTTGTAGCCTTTCTTCGTTGTCATTCAATTTGTACATCGACTAGGCGGTGAAGGAAAGTACAATCAAATGTTTGTAAATCTATCGGACCAAACTGCGTGGTCATCAGTCCGTAGCTTACAAACTACTTAAACCTAGGTAAACTAACCTAAGGACAACACACACACCAATGTCCCAGGGAGGACTCGAACCTCCACGGCGAGCAACCGCGCGCTCCGCAGCGAGACGGTTTAGACTGCACAGCTACTCCACCGCGGCGGTGAAGGAAAGCAAGGATAAATTTGGGATAGGGATTAAAGTTCAGGGTGAAGAAATAAAAACATTGCGTTTTGCTTATGACATTGTAATACTGTCAGAGACAGCAAAGGACCTGGAAGAGCAGCTGAATGGAATGGACAGTGTGTTGAAGAGAGCGTATAAAATGAACATTAACAAGAGCAAAACAAAAATAATGGAATGCAGTCTTAGAAAATCAAGCGGCGTTCAAGGAATTAGATTAGGTAACGAAATACTAAAGGTGGTAGATGAGGTTTGTTACTTGGGCAGTAAAATAACATATGATGGTCGCAGTACAGAGGATGTAAAATGCAGATGGCAATGGGAAGAAAAGAATTTTTGAAAAAGAGAAATTTCTTAACATCGAATGGTAATTTAAGTGTAAGAAGTCTTTTCTGAAGACATTTTTGTAGTGTGTTGCCTTGTACGCGAGTGAAACATGGACGATAAACAGTGCGGACAGGAAGAGGATTGAGGCTTTTGAAATGTGGTGCTACAGAAGAATGCTGAAGATTAGGTGGGTAGACCGCATAACTAGGTAGGACAGATTATTAGACATCGAGGAATCGTAAATTTAGCATTGGAGGGAAGTGTGTGGGGTAAAAATCGCAGAGGGAGAAAAAAAGACGCATATAGGAAGCAGATTCAAATGGATTTGGGTTGCCGTTCTTACGAGAAGATGAAAAGACTTGTTCAGGATACAGTAGGGTGGAGAGCTGCATCAAACCAGTCTCCGGACTGAAGACCATAACAATAACAACCGTAAAGGTTGGCAGGTAAGATTATTTATTTACCTCAATAGTTAATCCACTATCAGTCGCTCAATGCCCCTTACTTGGCGATTCTATTGCACACAAGTCACACACACAATTGGATCATATTGGCGCGAGTTTTCTGACAGCACGCGTTGTGCAGTGGTTTGCATCACAGATCGTTGTGCTTGCGGTCCCCAGTTCAAATCCCGCCACGGGCAGAAGAAAAGTCATTTCTTTGCTTTCACGATTTCTATAATGTTGTACATATTTCGTATGTTTGACGTACTTGTAAGTTCCAGAAAATTCTTTCTGTGTATAAATAGTGGAGCAGTCCAAGCAGGGATCAGTCTGCGCTGAGTGTACAGACTTCTGTTAGCAATAAACGTGTTCTAAGTGTAAAGTGTTGTGCTCTATTAACGACCAGCCTTCGAATTACGGAGCACCTGCAGTTATCAACGTGACAATATGACCTTTTAAGAATTCCACGAGAAAACTAATGGTGCGTGTCATTTAAGCATCTGCAAGTTACGACTCATTTTCCTTGACTAGAGACTGCTGATTGCGACAACACGAACCAAAGGCGTGGAACTCGACCTGATGCCAGGAGAAGGCAGCAGCCGAGTTACCGCAGACACAGCAGCCAGCATTCGCCGCGAGAATGTCAGCTGTTCGCGAAGTCCCGTGGGGTCGGCTCCACTGCAGACAGAACGGGCGGACGATCGCAAACGCCAAATTGTGTCGCATCACGCACCGCTGTGCGAGGCCGTCAGGTTCAGTTTGCACGACGAGTGACAAGAGAAAATGAGCAACTGTCATAAACCCCTCGGCGTATTCTATTACACCGTACCTCACAAACGGACTCTAATCAAATTCCGCGCTTGTGAAATATCGTCTCAGACGTGAGATTCGATTGGGGACTTCCTGCCAGAGACGACACAGTGCGTAGTAATTGATGGGAAGGCATCGACCAAATCAGAGGTGATATCTCTGGTTCCCCAGGGTAGTGACACAGGTCCTCTGCTGATCGTCGAGAGGGATGTTGAAATGTTTGTTAAGCTTACGGTGCTTAACTGAGGGGTCATCAGTCACTGAAATTAACTTACAAACTACTTACGAACTAGCTAATACTAAGGACAGCACAAACATCCATGCCCGAGGGAGGATCCGAACGCCCGACGGGGAACGGCCTGGCGCATCGGAGCACAGCTCCTCAATGCTGGTAGTTTATCCACGCTGACAGCCAATACAATCAAAAAGTTCTGAGGGGAAAAAAAATCCTCTGAACTTGCACAGAAAATATCAGCGTTAATAATAGCATCGCTACCTACTAGATAAGACGAATGGAGATGGTGCAGTGGTAACACACTGGACGCATTCATAAGGGTGGTTTATTTCCCTAAATCACCCCAGGGAAATGCCGCGATGGTTTCTTTGAAAGGGCACAGCCGATTTTCCATCCACATTCTTACCTAAACATTCCGAGCTTAAGCTTCGTCTCTAATGACCAAGCTATCGACGGAATGGTAATCTCAAAAGTTTCCCTCCCCTTCCACTACAAGGTAAAGAAGATCGCAGACTCGGTAGAGGGTATTTGTATCCTTTATAACATCATACCTGGCGATCTCAATACTCCAGACCTCTTTCTATTACACCACTATGGTGTAAAAATTGGAAATTGACTCTAAATAATGAGAAGTGTGAAGTCGTCCACATGAGTACGAAAAGAAATCCGTTAAACTTTGTTTACAAGATAAATCAATCAAAAGTGAAGGCCGCAAACACCACAAAATACTTAGGAATTACTTCAAACTTAAACTGGAAACAACATGTAGATAATGTCGTGGGAAAGGCGAACCAGAGACGTCGATTTATTGGCAGAGCTCTTAAAAGATGCAACAGAACTACTGCATAAACTGCATACACTACGCTTGTCCGTCCTGCCCAGTGTGGGATCCTTATCAGGTGGGTTTGACGGAGGACATCGAAAGAATCCAAAGAAGGGCAGCTCGTTTTCTATTGTCACGATACAGGGGAGACAGCGGTACGGAAATGATACAGGATCTGGGATGGGAATCATTACAACAACGGCGCTTATCGCTGCGGCGTGGGCTACTTGCGAAACTCCAATCGCCAACATTCTCCTCCGAATGCGAAAATATATTGTTGACTCCCACTTACATAAGTAGAAATGATCATCAGAATAAAATACGAGAAATCAGAGCTCGAACGGAGAGATTCAGGTGTTCTTTCTTCCCGCGCGCTATTCGAGAATGGAATGGGAGACAAAATAGTGAAATGGTGGTTCGATGAACCCTCATCCCAGGCAAACACTGTTCCACATTTTAAAGGAGATGAAATTAGATAGAAAATCCAATGAACTATTTAGACAGACGCTAAACAATACAACATCCAAAGCCAAGTTCAGTGTAGTCGACAAGGTGATCAGGGAGTGGCGACAAGGAATGAAAGGAGTGGGCGGGATACGACTGGGGTGCAAGAAAAAAGGAATACGAGGAGATCGGTTTGCATTCGCGGGTGATACTGTTTTACTGTCAGAATCATTAGAAGAGGCAGTGAACCAAACCAAAGAACTACAGAGACAAGCAGCTAAAACAGGCCTACAGGACAAAATATATGACAAACATCACAGAAGCTCCTGGATGGATGGCAATAGACAGAGGGAAAATCCAGAAGGTGGAAAAATTCAAATACTTAGGAGAATGGATAGACACTGGACTGACAGAAAAGGATGCAATGGAAGAACGAATAAACAATAGTAATTTAGCATATAAACTGACAATGAACATCTATAATAAGAAGAATATTTATATCAATGCAAAACTGAAAAATTACCAGACAGTGATCCGCCCTGAAGCTTTATATGCAGCAGAAACACTCAACCTAGAACTGGAGTGATCAGGAGACTAGAACTGGTGGAACGGAAGATTCTCAGGAGAATATTAGGACCTCGAAGAACAGAAGACGGTCAGTTTAGAAATCGATCCAACCAGGAACTCTATTCCAAAATAGAAAAAATATCTGACATCATTAAGAAAAGAAGGTGCGAGTTCTTTGGACACATTTGCAGAATGGACCAGGGGAGGTTAACACAGCAAATTTCACAATTCTTGTTGTACAAGAAAAGCAAAATACGGTGGATCCAAGAAGTACAAAGATATCTGGAAGAAATGGGAATACGGGATCAAGAAATACACGACAGGATGATTTTTAAATCAAAAATTCTGGCATTTGCAGGATTTGAGGACAGAACTAGACGGAGAACGAAATCATCGTGGACAGAAGAGCGAAGAAAGATGCAAAGTATGAGAATGAAAGAATACTGGAAGAGGAGGAAGAAAGGAAGCTGTTCTGAATTAACGTGGCCCAAAGATGACCGAAACGATAGAAGAAGAAGAACCCTCTTCCAGGAACTTAAATGCATAGCTGCCAACCTTGAGAAGAAGCCGTCAGTAAACATGCTTTGGGCCAAAGGAAGGGTGACATCGAACAGCCGGGGAAGGGCACCCGACAACATGTTCCCGCCCCGAGAAAATTTTAAAAATTACAAACCTGATTTAGATCATTAATTGCTATATTTTTGACACTTTCCATTCATATATAATGACTTTCCATGGGTAAAAACTATTGTAAATGAAAAGAATCAGATTAGTAGCAAAAACAAGTTACTTGAAATCCACAATAAAGTTCGGAAACGAATTGACTAGCTTCCCGCCGCCCGGTAAACCACGTGGGCTGTTATGCTGGGACCAATGACCATGTACTCGACGTAGACCAAAGAATTTAGGTTCTGCAACTCTTTCGGTACATTTGGTAGGTGTGGTGGGGGGTGAATAGGAGGGACTTGTTCCAGCGAAAATGCTACCGTTAACGTTTCCTGAACGAGGTTAGAGTAACACCCTTGCGTTTCATACAGCTTTGCTACGTACTCCGGAAGAAAATCATTACGATATTTAAAACCCTTACTAACGTTATGATTAGCGAAATGTAAACAGTCCTTGGTGCGCCTCGGTTGCACAGTGGTAGAGCGCCAGACTACAAATCCAAAAGTCGCGGGTTCCATCCCCCCCAGATCCTAGGATTTTTATCTGTCACTTTCCACTTCTTTCACCTCTGGTAGTAATGTTTATGTGAAAAATACCGAGTAGCACCGTGGTTCGGAACCCACGTTAAACTGTAGGTCCCCCTATAACTGGCTGGGTAAGTCAGTTCGAAGGTCGGAGGAAGGCAACGGCATACCACCTCCAAATAGGACCATGCCTAATAAAGCACTGTGGTGTTCAAACCAATCTTCGGATTGTTGACTGCTTTACCTTTTTAAATAGTCCCTTTTCCGATTTTTTTTTTAATATCATATCGTAAAATCTCATATTTCCGTAATTTTTACGACCTTTCCCTAACTCCGTAAATACGGTGATAAATCCGTAACAATTACGGATAATCCGTAGTAGTTGGCAGCTATGTAAATGTGATTTGCAGAGTATATCATGTAGATGTAGAAATGTAGTTGACAGTTAATGTAATGTTTAATGTTAGAGGCCTATTCTCCTAACTTCAGAGTCAAAGTTTGTACGATAGGTTGCCCTAAGTGCTCAGCTCGCCCCTGCTGGGGGCCAGTGCTGGTATCTCGACTACCGCCAGTTGCTTGGCTAGCCACCAGCTCCTCGCGTCTTGTTCTGGATGTCCCCCCCCCCCCAGTCGCTTAGGCCGCTTCCGCCCCCTGCAGACCAGAGCCAGCACCCCCGCGGCGCTGCCCCTCGGGTCCAATTTCAATTAGAGTCGCTTAAAGACGACCCTCCCCTCCCCTCCTCGGGTCTTCTTCCATCACTTCCTCCGCTGTGCCGCTCTCCCGGGACTCCCACGAACAACTTTACTGGCGCCAGCAATCTCTCCTCAAACGGCCAAAGAGCCCGTCTGCAGAGTTGCTATCAGCCCGAGTTTACCTGTGTGGTGTCGCACAAGTACAAAGTGCGCGCCACTTACTTTAGCCGCGCGCCGCCATGCACGCACGGCGCGGCGTTCTCACGACGACAGCCACGAGCGCCCTCTGCGGCAACCCCGCTCGTGGCCACCACGGAAGACACCGGTCACTTCGGACTGAGATAGCAACGAGTTAGGACCTTCGTAATCAGATAGGCACCATTGAAGACTTTGCTATCGTACAGGCACTAGGCAGGCCTCTAACAACTATGTATCAACATTCTGCAGTACTATATAAAAGTTAAGTATTGTTACATTCTGTGCAATATATCTCTTTCTAATTTACTCGAGTGTTTCTAGTTTCTGGCTGCTCCCCTCCGTACCTGCACTAGTGTGTCGGTCTCATCCACTCGGCCACCGACACCTACGACGAGGCTGGGACACAAAAGCGGCGACGAAGTTGGGACACAAAAACCTGCAATCGTCCCAACAGACGCCTCTTACAAAGGATTCGCCACTTCCCTCCCTCATTACTGATGTGGCCATTAAACGTGAGTATTTCCTTGCTATCTAGCTACCATGCTGTGGTTACAACTGGCCGCGGTGGAGTGACAGAGCGCTCTAAACCGCCTTAAAGTGGAGCGCGTCATTGCTCGCCGTCGGACGGTCGTTTCCTCCCTCTGGCATGGATGTATTACTTTAAGTAGTTCGTAAGTCTACGGACTGATGATCAGAGAAGTTAAGTCCCATAGATTTACAAACGTTTCAACATTTAATGAAATTTTGAAACACGACCTTAACATGTCCTGTGTTACCAGCACAGTGTGCCACGAATCTTGTCGCAAGACCAGCGTCATGATCAAAGGGATAAAATAAACATAGGGGGGTGGTGATACGATCTTTAGCGCTCCCTGCGGTGCCACTGTACTACTAGTCGCCAAATTATCGGAAGTCAGGTAGTGGCTTTCTGAAATCGAGATAGTACGTGTGCGAACAAGTGAAATAAGCAGTTCTGTTAGAAATCATACTTAATGTTTCTTTAATGTATTACTGTACCAGCAGAAGAAAAAATACTGTGAATATTTCTTTTTTCAAAAGAGCATGGTTTAAAATATCATATGTTATATGTTAATTGTTTTGCGTATTGATTTACATGTTGACAAAGTTAAATACATATTATTTTATCCAATGTTTCAGTCGAAAACAAGCTGCTGGCGAAGAAATGGGCTGTTGCAATGAGAAGAGACTTGGTTTCCGACACGAAGCACTCGTATTTCTCCTTAAAATCTTAAAACAAAACTTTTGTATGAAGTAAAGGAAGTAAGGCTAAATATATTTAACGCACTTTTCATCATAAAAGCTGAAACGGCAAGCTAAATTCAAAATAAGGGCATCCACTAATGACAGTTTCCTTGTATTTTCATTCAGAGCACCGTAATCTGATTCATCAGAAAGACAAGCATAATATTGACTACTACTTCATTAAACCTGCGACGAACTACAAACCTCATTGCATATTCTACTGACTGGGTGGCTTATCTATAAAGCTCCAGTGTGGGTTTGTACTTCCTTGGCCCATGCAATAGTTCCTCCTAACATTAAATAAATTGAAATTAACGTACTGTTACTGTAAAAAGTTAGGTTCTGAAATGTCTACCATTCTACGAAAATTTTCTGTTGTAATTGGCGTACAAAAATAAACGTAGACGGTTTTTGGCACTTTCTCAATGGTGAAACTTATCTACAAACATTAATTTCGGAAGAATTCCACAACACTTTCCGTTTTTGCTTGAGTACCTGCTGTATTCTCCGATATTTAGATATTTTATCGCATAAAAAAATGAACCAGGGCTGCCTGAAACAGCTAATGTTAAGAAACGGAAATGAAAATGAAATATCCCATCAGATACTTACCTGTAAAATAGCGTCCTATCTTGTCAATATAGCAAGTACCAAATTATTTTAACAGCACGAAGCCATAACTTTTTCTGAACTAAATGCATCTATCATTAGCATTAGGGTACCTAACACGAATATTACTATTTTCATATATTGTTGACTCCAACTTACATAGGTAGAAATGATCATCAGAATAAAATACGAGAAATCAGAGCTCGAACGGAGAGATTCGGGCGTTCTTTCTTCCCGCGCGCTATTCGAGAGTGGAATGGGAGATGAATAGTATAACGGTGGTTGCAAGGTGTCTGGAGTAGGGGGTAGAGAAAGTGGCAATGGTAGGCAAATAAGCGACGTGACTATGAGCGTAGAACCTGTCATCAAGACGTAGGGTGCGCCGACACCATTGTGAATTCCAGCATTGCCGATGGACTGTACCACGAACTCGTAAACCATTTTCAGCCAGATGCCCGAATACGTTTGTTGTGGTCTTCAGTCCGCAGACTGGTTTGATGCAGCTCTCCACGCTGCCCTGTCCTGTGCAAGTCTCTTCATCTGACAATACGTTCGGCAACCTACATCCTTTTGAATCTGCTTACTCTATTCGTCCCTCGGTGTCCCTCTACGATTTTTACCCCACACGCTTCCTTCTAATACTAAGTTGACAATTCCTTGATGTCTCAGAATGTGTCCAACCAATCTATCCCTTCTCTTAGTAAGGATATGCCAGAAACTCCTTTTCTCCCTGATTCGGTTAAGCACCTCCTCATTAGTTACGTGATCTACCCATCTTATTTTCATCATTCGTTTGTAGCACCACATTTCAAAAGCTTCTATAATATTTTTTGTCTGAACTCGTTCTCGTCCACATTTCACTCCTATACAATGCTACACTCCAGAAAAATGTTTTCAGAAAAGACTTCCTTACATTTAAATTAATATTGGATGTTAACAAGTTCGCTTCTTTAGAAACGCTTTTCTCCCCATAGCCAGTCTGCATTTTATATCTTCTTTACTTCGGCCATCAGAAGTCATCTTGCTACCCAAATAACAATATTCATCTACTACTTTTATTGTATCATTACCTAATCAAATTCCTTCAGCATCGCCTGATTTTCTGACATTACATTCCATTACCTTCGTTAATGTTCATCTTGAAGACACTGTCCATTCCATTCAATTGCTCTTACAGATCCTATGCAGCCTCTGACAAAATTATTATGTCATCGACAAACATCAAAGTTTTTATTTCTTCTCCTTGAACTTTACGTCCCACTCCAAATTTCTCCTTGCATTCCTTCTCTGCTTGCTGAATATACAGATTGAACAACATTGTGGAAAGGCTACAACCCTGTCTTACTCCCTTCCCAACCTCTGCGTCCCTTTCTTACCCTTCGACTCTAATAACCGCTGTTTGGTTTTTGTACAGGTTGAATATAACTCTTCGCTCCATATATTTTACACCTGCTACCTTCAGAATTGAGACGATTGCATTCCAATCGACATTGTAAAAAGCTTTCTCCAAATCGCCAAACGTTAAAAACGTAGGTTTGCCATTCCTTAGCCTATCTTCTAAGATAAGACGTAATGTGAGTATTGCCTCCGGTGTTCCTACATTTCTCCTAAATCCAAACTGATCTTCCCCAAGATCGGATTCCACTAGTTTTTCCATTCGTCTGTAAATATTTCGTGTTAGTATTTTGCAACCATGACTTATTAAACTGATAGTTCTGTATTTTTCACACTTGTCTGCAGTTGCTTTCTTTGGAATTGGAATTACAATAGTCTTCTTGAAGTCGGAGGGTATTTCCCCTGTCTCATACATCCTACATAGCAGGTGATACAATTTTTTCATGACTGGCTCTCCTAACGACATCAGCAGTTCAGACGGAATATCATCTACTCCAGGGGCCTTGTTTCGACTCAAGTCCTTCAGCGCTCTGTCAAATTCTTTTCGCAGTATCATATCTCCTATCTCATTTTCCTCCACTTCGTCTTCCATTTCTAGAATACTGCTTTCAAGTTTATTTCCTTTGTATAGGCCTTCTATATATTCATTCCACATTTCAGCTTTCCCCTCTTTGCTTAGTACTGGTTTTCCGTCTGAGTTCTTGGTATTCATACAGCTGCTTTTCTTGTCTCCAAATATCCCTTTTATTTTCCTGTAGGCGGTATCTATCTTTTCTCTAATTATGCATTCTTGTACGGTTCTGCATTTGTCCTCTAGCCACTCCTGCTTAGCCAGTCTGCACTTCCTGTCAATCTCATTTTTCAGACTTTTTTTTCCTGTTTGGCTTGCTGAATTTTTATATTTTTTCCTCTCATCAACCAAGTCCACTATATCCTGTGTTATCCAGGGATTTCTATTACGCCTTGTCCTTCTACCTATATGGTCCTCTGCTGCCTTCACTACCCCATATCTCTTAGAGCTACCCCCGTTTCAACAAATCCTTGCCTAATGCTCCCTCTGAAACTCTCAATCACCTCTGGGTCTTACAATTTGCCCAGGTTCCATCTCCTAACCTTTCTACCTTTCTGCGGTCTCTTAAATTTTAATCTGCAGTTCATAACCAATAATTTATGGTCAGAGTCTACATTTTCCCCTGGATATGTCTTACAGTTTAGAACCTGGTTTCTAAATCTATTCCTTACCATTATAAAGTCAATCTTCCCTGAGGTCAAATTGCACAAGTTTTTCCATTCGTCTATAAGTAATTGATCAGGTAGTGCAGTTTATTGTGAGGTGTGTTTCTAGCTGTGCCATCAGCTGGTAATGCCAGTGGCGTCGTCACCACCTGTTACGCGAGCGCGATGCTTCGCATCTGCCGCTGATGAGGCTGCCTTGGCCCTGTTACACACACACACATACGCGCGCTATTCCCGGAGCTCACAAACAGGATGCCGCTGCATGACGCTCACCTCGCGTTGCGCGGCTGGTGCGCATTTTCCGTCGCCGGAAAGCCCTCTGTCTCTCCCTGGCAGAGCTTTTCCTGCTTGGCGAGGTGCGGCGCCTTTGAGGAGGGGGACAAAGCCAGGTGAGGGGGGTGTCCCACCTACCCCCCACCAAACGCCAGTGACAGCCGGTACTCCCATACACCTGCGGCTGTTAGCCTGATGAGAACAGCCCAACGCGCCCTATACACGTGTGTGCCGGCGTAAACACTGTGCCACCCACCTGCAGCGCGTGAAGGAAGCTACGTCGCGTTCGTCTGTTCAGCACCGTACCGGTCCCCGTACGGCGACACGGGGGAAAAAGTGATTGCCTGTATGACAGGGTTCGCACTCCAATATCTCTGTTCGTCGAATTTCCGCAGAGGTTCCTACGTTTGATGATTGCAAACATTAATGCGACATAATATGTATAAGAGGCCTGGGGAGAGGGGGGAAGGCGAATTAGAAGCAGTCTAACGAGAATAAGTAAATAAGGAATCATCGAAATTGTGACAACAATTTTCGTAAGGTTGCACATCACATAGAGACAGCATATTACTTACAAACACTTCCAAAGAAATCATGCGCAGACAGGTGTGAAAATTACGGAAGCATCAGTTTGATAAGTCATGGTTGCAAAATTTTAACACCAATTATCTACAGGAGACTGGAAAAGCTGGTAGAAACTGACCTCGGGGAAGATCAGTTTAGACTCAGGAGGAACGTAGGAACCCGGGCGGCAATACTCACTTTACGACTTATGTCAGAAGATAGATTAAGGAAACGCAAACCTACATTTTTAGCTTTTGTAGATTTGGAGAAAGCTTTTGACAATGTTGACTGGAATACACTCTTTCAAATTCTAAAGTCAGCAGGGGTAAAATACAGGGAAAGGACAGTTATTTACAATTTGTACAAAAGCCAGACCGCAGTTATTGGACTCGAAGGGCATGAAAGGGAAGCATTAGTTGGAAAAGGAGTGAGACAGGGTTGTAGCCTTTCTCCAATGTTATTCAATTTGTACATCTAGCAGGCGGTGAAGGAAATCATCATCATTAGAGACTGATTATGCCTTTCAGCGTTCAGTCTGGAGCATAGTACTTCTAATAAAATTCCTCCGTGATCCCCTATTCTATGCTAACATTGATGCCTCCTCTGATGTTATGCCTTTTAGTTCAAAATCTTTCTTCACCGAATCTAAGTACTTTCTTCTTGGTCTACCTCGACTCCTCTTACCCTCCGCTGCCGAGCTCATGGGTCTCTTATGTAACCTTGCTTCTCCCATGCGTGTAACATGACCCCACCATCTCAGTCTGTTCGCTCTAACTGCTTCATCTATGGTGTTCATTCCCTGTTTTTCTTTGATTTCCTCATTATGGACACCCTCCTGCCATTGTTCCCATCTGTTAGTACCTGCAGTCATTCTTGCTACTTTCATATCTGTAACCTCTACCTTGTGAATAAGGTAACCTGTATCCACCCAACTTTCACTCCCATACAACAAAGTTGATCGAAAGACAGAGCGGTGCACCGCTAACTTAGTCTTGGTACTTACTTTCTTCTAGCAGAAGAGAGTAGATCTTAGCTGAGCACTCACTGCATTCTCGCTGTGATTCACGAAAAAACAAAAGAAAAAACAAAAGGAAAAGAAACTAAGACACAAAAAATACAGCGAATAATAATAATAACAACAAACACTGGCAGAGTATTCGTGACAATTATATCGAATTTTACATTCGTTTTGCCTTGCCAGAAACCTGATAGTTACTCGAATTGTGCGCAATAATTCATTTACACTTGACAGTAACGTAGCAGTATGAGCATCAGTACGTCAAATCATAGCTTAACTACAAGTGAACCAAAGTAGAGAAGTTAGCGAAGCACCACCGTAGTAGGCAAGTTTAGTGTATATTATAGTCTGTGCTAGACAGATGACAACACAGTATTGCGATGTGTCTGAAATATACTGGTTCAGAATTTTGTGTATCAGCCTCGTCGCCGCTTTTGTGTCTCGTTTCCGTTGTAGGTGTCGGTGGCCGAGTAGGAAGACCGACACAGAAATAAAGGTAGCACGCTTGTGCAGGTACGGAGGGGAGCAGCCAGTGGGACAGCAGAAACTGGAAACACTAGAGTAAATTAGAACGAGATATATATTGCACAGAATTTATACAATACTTAACTTTTACATAGATCAGTACTGCAGAATGCTGATACATAGTTGAGCGAGAGGCCTGCCTAGTGCCTGTCCGATAGCCAAGTCCTTACTAGTGCCTATCTGATTCCGAAGTGTTAACTGGTTCCTATCTCAGTCCCAAGTGAACGATGTCGTTCAGTGGTGGCCACGAGCGGAGTTGTAGCAGAGGGCGCTCGTGGCTGACGTCGTAAGAACGCCGCGCCGTGCGCGCATGGCGGCGCGCGGCGAAAGTACGTGACGCGCACTTTGGACTTGTGCGACACCACACAGAAAATATTGCATCGAAAAATAGTATGCAGCCAAACTAAAAATAAATCAAATAGCACATTCCGTAATTCCAGCTTAGGCTTCCGTAAGACCGTAATTTTAGCCTCTAAATAGTGATACTTAGCATGTCGGCTTACACCGGAGTTAGAAGTTTCAGTTCCCAAAACCATTAACTTTGGTTGCCACAATCCCTGTAACTAAAAACTGAGATGTTTGTGCCTATCTGTCACTCTGCAGCAAAACTGCACATCGAAACGAATAGTGTTTGTATGTAGGAGCAGGTATGTCTCCTATTGTACACTATAATAGTAGAGGGTTGATAACGATAAGAGGGTGGAAAATAAGGGAGTTGAAAGCTATGCGTTTGCTTCCATTTTTCGCACTAACGGTGCGAAGTATTCGCACGAGTACTCTAGTGTAAATCTGAATATAAACAGAAAGTTACGTATCTCGTAAGAAAGTAGATTTTTAAGTTTCACCTTTAACTGAGAAGTTCTTGTATATTCAAAACCTTGGCACAGTTTTCTGCACTGTTTGGAGATGTAGGGCTTTGGAAATGGTCGCGAAACGAGTAGACAAATTGAATACAACTCACCAGGTAAGACTTCCATGGTGCAGAATCATTCAACACTGGGTACTCACCTGGAACAGAAGAAAACGAAAATTAGGTTCAGAACATCGGTAATGGTTAAAACAGACATTTAAAATATGTTCTCTAAAGCTATCAGCTAGAACATCCCCATACGATGACAGCTTTTAAGCAGATTTCATCTGTAAACTACATAACCCAAGCAGGTCACAAATTCAGTAATTTGACACATACTGTAATCAGAGCAGATCAAGGCAAACGCAGTGTTCTCTACTGATTGTTTATTCGCTGTTTATGCGGATTTGCGGGGCAATGCTTATGTTTCAGTTGTTTTTGTGTGAAAGACGGTCTACGACGACTTCGAAATTTATTGGCAGTGCAGGATATAATTGGATTTTTATGTAAATATAAGGAAATGCATCTGGAGAAGGATCTAGTGGCCCGTTAACGCCTCCTGTTGCCATACGGCAGGATTTTCAACCTTTTCCAATATTCGAACCCTTCAGACTAAAATATTCCGGCAACCGCCATGGACCGCTCTCAACACGAACTCTAAAAAAAATTTGTTCGTTATCTAAAAGACAACGAATGTAATTTTTTTCTGCTGACACAGCATTCTCGTAAATCGTTGGACGCTGTTTTTATAAAGTGTATTTTACGGAGTGGAAGACATTATTTTTACACGGTTTCCACAGAAATGTATGTTCTGCATAACGAGTGTTTCGAACTTAGGCAAGATTCAGAACAGAATAATTCCGATTAAGAAAGCTCCAAGTGCATAGACAATTTTTTGAAGAAGTAGTTTTTTTTATAATTTCTTAGAATTATTGCATCTTGCAATTTTATCTAACGTCACAATTTCCTTCATTACTGGACCCCACAGATTAATATATATCTTACAACTACATTATAAAATAGTTTTTCCTTCTGATTCTGCTAATTATTTTATTATTATAGCGACGGCAGTTTCGGCCTTAGGACATTTCCGAGCAGTCTGTGAACAAATTTTGCAAAGAATGGATTTAGATAACTTTTTACTTAACATCGAGAGATAAATATAATAAACGTTACGATGCTAAATGCAGTATTCACCTGTCGCCGGCCGCGGTGTCCGAGGGGACTGCGGCGCGCCAGTCACGGTCTGCACGGCCACTACGGTCGGGGGTTCGAATCCCCCCTCGGGCATGGATATTTGTGCCGTCCTTCGTGTTAGCTAGTTCATAAGTAGTTTTTTTTGTTTTTTTTTTTTTGTTTTTTTGTTTTTTGTTTTTTTTTTTGCCCAATACTTTTTCACTCTTTTCTCTCCTCACCCTTCCCAGTCTCTGTTTGTTAATTTTTATTGGTAGTGTGACGTGTTTGTCCTGAAGTATCTTGAGTGTGCCTGTCTTGTCTTTCAAATCTTCCATCGTTATCTGTAGTTTCATCATGTCTTCCTTGATTTCTGTGATCCATCTTATGTTGCTCTTGCTGTTCCATTACTTTTCAATTATCTTCCTGCTGATTCTATTTTCTGGTGTTCTCATCAAAGTCCTTGGAAAGAGATCCGTTTCTTTTTCATTGTACTTGTCACTGGTTCTACTTCTTTATAAACAGTTTCATTTTAAGCTATTCTTCAAATCCCGTCTTTTTGGTATTTCTTATTTATGCAAGTTCTGACTATCCTCCTTTCTATTTCGAGTAGCCTGTTTATTGCTACAGTGTTGGTTGTTTTAAATATAGTTTCGCTAGCATATGTTATTTGTGGCTGTGTGACTGTTTTGTAGTGTTTCAGTTTTGTGGCTATTGAGAGGCATTTTTTGTTTTATGTCTTCTTGGTAACATGATGCATTTTAATAAGTTTATTTATTCTACTCTGCCAAGTTCTGTGTTATTATTATTATTTCTCCCAAGTATTTAAACTTTTCAACAATTATTATGTTATGTACTCCAATTCTAATTTTGTTTGCCAGTGGCGGTTCTGTTACCATTATTTCACTTTTTCAAAGGATATTTTAAGGGCAATACACTGGGCTGTTTCCTGTAATGATCGTATTCGTTGTTTAATTTACATAACTTCACGACATTTTTTTATATACTGAACGAGTACATCCAGGTACTATGTTTGGTGATGCCTCAACCTGGATGTACTCTTTTAGTATATAAAAAAATGACGTGAAATTATGTAAATTACGACAGGTCTGAAGATGGCGTCGAGCAGGCCGAAAGCGGTAACATAATAAATAAAAAATGCGATCTTGGCTGCAAAATCATTATTAAACAATTATAGATCGCCCCATCGAACAATGAATTCCTTACACGAAAATAGTTCGTTAAAAATTTGTAAAATGTTGACTTGTTGGACTGTTCATGGCTGGGACGATTGCTTTAGTTTCTACTGCCTTACAATTTAAAAGAAATTATCATCTAACATGATGCCTTAAATGGCGTAACAAATGTAAACCTTGCAAAGTAATTATGGTACGCAGCGAAATACGGAATCATATATGTCAAATTTGGCACGTGAATCCTACAACTCAAACCAAAAGATGGCACTGTTAGCGGTGTCGCCAGAAAACACACATGCAAATGCCGCTGTTATATTTATAAGCTATTTGCCTTAAGCTTTCTTTTGCGTTTGCTGCTACTTGAAGGACGACATTTTACTAAATTAGCAGGGTGTACTAAGCACGTGTTGTGCCTATTATGTGCCCCAGCAAACTGAAAAGAAGTAATTTTCAACAAGAAAACATTAAGTGGGAAATAATGTTTTGAAAGCGAATCGGGAATTTCAATTTTACCGTTTTACTGGTCCTAATCCCCTTTTAGACGCAACAGGTGAGCCGATTATAGGCTACACGCAAGGCTGAACACGCGTATGTATAAAACGGATATTGCAGTAGACTAATCTGAGACCGCTTTGCGGAATGGCAGTGTAAAATTCCGCTTTAAATATCAGTTTGTGCGCTACAGGAAGGAAATAAACCGCTTTCGGTCGAAACTGCAAGTCGCATGAGAGATGCAATGAGCTCTATTTGTTTTGGCCGTAATACGAGATTACCGAATAGAAGGCAAACTTCTACATGCAATTAAAAGTCCTTACGCAGACAGTCTTGCAGCAATTATAAATGCCGGTATACTGAGATCATGATTCAGGGTACTTTCACGGGTAAGACAAGGGTGTAACATGTCGCAACTGTTGTTCATATTAAGATATTAACGATATATAAGAAGTAATAAATTAAAACTTGTGACGCGATCGGGAATCGAACCCGGGCCTCCAAGCTTACCAAGCAGACATCTTACCTTTTGGGTTTTTTTTTTTTTTTTTTTTTTTTTTTTTTTTTTTTTTTTTTTTTTGGGGGGGGGGGTCTCCTTCCTCCCCTTCAACCCGTCCTTCCGCTCGCCAATTGGTGCCTTCTCGGCCCGGCTTCTATGCCTTTAAACAAAATATTTCTTTGAAGATAAAACGCGGGTGTCTTTACTGCGTAGCAATAAACTACTGTTAATGTCCATTTCTGCATTATTAACGTTTCTTCGAACGCCAAAGAAACATCAGTGCGAATTGGACGAATAAGTGAGAAATAGGTGTAACTTCGTGTTTTTTCCACTTGAAAGAGATAAAAAAATCATAATAAAATAAAAATTGCCAGGCACAGAAATTAGCTGTAATTAACTGAATATGCGTTCTTAGCTTGTGACGCAAAACAGAGATCTTCAGACACATATACAATCCACACCATTCTGGGACGTATTAGCTACACACACACACACACACACACACACACACAAAAAAAAAAAAAAAAAAAAAAAAAAAGCCATAAATGCCTTCTTCGGCGATCAAATAATTCCGCTAAAATTTCCTCTGAAATGGCAAATGAGAGTTTACCATTACAGGATATAGTAGCTCAGAACCATTGTCAGTGAATTCTCTTGAGGTTACTTCTGTTACTTATCATAATTAACGAGGTTAAATTTGCCGTTAGACCACCACACCACTAACGATTAACGCACCAATTTTATTTATTTCATTGCTTATTTATCGTTAATGTCTTGGACATGTTTGAGACGAAAAAACCGTCTCAGGGTATCCGAATTTATATTTTCATTGTTGTTCATACTGTTTATCGATCATATGTTGAAAGGTGAGATTAAAACAGGTGGAAACAAAATAAGGAGTCTCGTGTATGCGGAGACTTTAGTGATGATGGCAGATAAGATTAAAAGGTTGCAGTCTTATATTACCGAGATATAAGAGTTATCGTAATGAAGATCGCATTTCCAAAACGAAAGTGAAACCTGTGGGAGAGAGATTTAAGCAGATTGAGTGCCAAATAGGAGGAACAAACTCGTAGTTAAATAAAGTGGATAGTTTCAAGTACTTAGGATGTATTTTCCCCAAGACAGAAAATAATAGCGGTACTATCACACTTCCCTGGGTCATTCCCGACGATAGTCTAATGAATACTCGCCATCGAGAATAACGTACTGGGTTCTATTACTGAAGTATTACTCCGACGATAAAAAGCTCGATCAGACTTAAATGATGATGATTTTAAAGGCTGAACCTCTTATGATTGAAAAGCCATGTCTGCGATCTAATGTAATTATTTTATCTAGATCGAAAGTAGGCTGGTGGATCATGAACTAAGGTGAGGGGGGGGGGGGAGGCGAGAAATACAGTGTGACACAGAATAACGGGAATGTTTAAAAAGAGTAGTGGCAGCCATGAGCAGGTGGCAGCACTGCGGGTTCATGACAGCGAGTAAACAGTCGGCCATTTTACTAATCATGGTTCAGTGGAACGTACAACAGCGCGCGTTAGCCATAAAATGTTTGAGCCTATATTTTTCTCCGCAGCCAAAACTAAACCTCGCAAAAGAAAAGTGTTTTATATGTGGTAGTAGGTATCAGTTTCCCATTGTCCTCTAGGGTGGTAGAGGGTTCATAACGATAAAGAGGCTGTACGATATGGGAGTTGAATGTTACCTTACCGACTTACATAAAATTCTACGTGTGGATGTCAATATTTTGCTCTTCAGCGAAAACTACACAATGGAGACGAACGATCTCTCTGTGTTGTTGTAGTACAAAGTCTCCCGTTGTACACCATAGCAGTTCCGTGTCGATAGCTATAAGAGGGAGGAAGATATGATGGTTGAAAGTCGTCCGCTTATATAAAATTCGGACTGAAGACCAGCGATGACTTTTGACACTATAATAGCAAAGAGGTTATATACAGCGAAACGTGATGCACATTCTTCAGTTGTTTTTCTGCAACAAGCGTACGAATAAAGAAAAAATAAGTGCATATTGCAGTTTGAAAAGAAAACCTATCAAAAAACATGCCAAACCGTAAGAAAGAAATTTCGCGTTTCTAAAAGACAGAAAACGGCGCTGAAATCTACAGACGATAGAAACTTGAAATTAGTAGACGTTATGTATCTTCCACTGTACATATCTGCAATTTTTCGATATTCCCACCCCTAAGGGCGTGAAATAGGGGATGAACGGTTTTTTGAAGATACGTTGCTATTCAAGGAATTTTGAAGCTGGAAATACAAAACTTCGGATTTAGATTTTTGATTGGTATTTTAAAAACACGTGTTTCGTTTAACCATTAAGCAGGTTGCTACTAGGACTATTTTGATGCTAGAAATACGATAATTTGGATTTGGAACAATGGTTATATTTTTAAAAAATGTGTTTCGGGATGTTTTGAATTCTGCCATCAATGATGCAGGAGGACGCCATCTAAAGGATGAAATTAAGATAAATAAATGACATCAGTGTTTCGTAAATTGCAAAGCTGTAAGATTTTAATTGCTATGAATTAAATTTCTTTCCTTTATCACTTCTAGTTTCATTGGATTGTTGAAATATTCTCGTTTTTCTGTGTCACCGAGTAAATCTTACCGTCACTTTATTTTTCTATCCACTCCTAATCTCAGCAATGCACATAAAATTGAACTATTACAAACATATCCTACTGAAGTGTAAATTTACTAAGTAGATAGTGTCGCCCACAGACATATATTACTTGACTGGTAATGTCGTATACAGTATCACTGGTGTCAATCTCGCCCCCATATTTCTAGACCATAAACTTGTGAGCAGTCGTGTTATACTACAGAAAACATTCGTACAAATAAGGATGAACTTTCTTTACAGTTTTGAAATAATGGTAAATTCGTGTGTTCTGTACGGCTGTAATTTTTGGTACTGAAAACAGAAGATACATACAGTATACTGATGACCCCGTATTTAAGTCCCATAAGCTCTACTAGTAATGAGTAGATCTAGCATTAATTTGCTGCTTTTATTAATCTGTTGCCAATTTTATTAAGCTTTGACATTTCTTTCAGTCGCATGTGTTATTTTGCTGTTTTCATTAACCTATTAGTAGTTTCGATCAACTTCGGCATTTCTTTCAATAATATCACCAGAGGTGCCCACAGGCGGTGGTCATGAGGCAAACTGCGTTTTTGAAATTTCTGGGAGGGGAGGGTGAAAAAATAGTCCTTTTGGCCAGCCTGGCGAGGGGGCTTTATAAAAGAATGTATGAAACATGAAGTAAAACATTTTTAATTTTAATATTTAACGGCAAAACCATGTTTATTAGGTCATAATCAAAATAAAGTGTGGGGGGTTAGTCGTAGTTTTTTTTTTTTTGGGGGGGGGGGGGGGGATGGACACCTCTGAATATTAGCGTTACAAATGTGCTACTTGTCGTGGATAACACGTATCTTTATTCTTTTGAGTAGTTTTACGATAACTACAGTCTGCCTAAACTCTTTGTAACATACTCTTCTCATAACACGATTCTACAATCTATATGTTAAATTAACTACTAAGAAAGTATTAGTTCAAATTCAAGGCATGATTCAACCAACTGATGAAGTTTACAATTTCGTGTCAGATCACAATAATTCCATACGAAAACTTTTTAACGTGAGATAGAGTTGTGGCGATTCGTCAATGAGTCGTTCATTTGAACGAATACAAATAAAGAATCATAAGAATCGAATCATGATCCGGACGAATTCGTCGTTGAAAAGAATCGCCTGTCTCGTGACGATTCCAAGATCCAACGATTCATGATTCGAAAGCAAGTGGCGAATCGTGCCGAATAATTACGAAAGCCAGAAAGCGTGTGAACAAAGGAAGCACAGAACGAAGATCGTGAGCTGTTAAATATTAACCTATTCACGAATTGCAGATGACAGAAACAAAACGCAGCGAAATACACAGCTGCCAATACATACGAATATACGTCTTTTATACAGTTTACATATTATGGATTTAAACGAGCAATCCTTACACATTTATATTTCGCGTATCCCGGAAATGGCTGTAACGATTTGGATTATATTTTGTTTTTATAGAAGTTTAAGCTTTTCGAGTTCATCTACGTAGTTGTAGTTCTTGTAAAAGCTCAATTTTTACAAAAATATTCTTTTATATAAAAACGCGATTTTAAATTTTTTTAAAGCCATCTCAAAAATCGTTTTTTCCATTTTGGTTTTTATGTTCAGCTTTTCTGAAAGAAACCGATTTTACAAAAAAAGAAACATTTTAATAAACGCGAAATTCTTGCATCTCGAATGAAATTTAATATTTAGAGACGGATTTTTATTTTTAATGTTTATTTCGTGTTACCTTAGACTAATTGATTTTACATAATAAGTATTTTATAATGATTAGATATCTGTTATTTACCATAGCTTTGATTAAATTTATACTTAAATGGCCGAAGTATTCAAAAGAACGAAAAAAAAAAATGTATAAGGTTCCAGCAGGATTCGAAATAAGTGCCCTACGTTCACTAAACCTACAACGCTACTAAATGAGCTATGATGACAGCAGAAATAGTTGGTACTGTAAATTTCAAAGACTATTTTCTCGAGAAGTTTTGAAAGCTGAATCGAATGGCTTTGCCTCAGCATTATTTTAATTCCGAATTTTACGCACCATGAGTATTAAAAAATCCGATACCCATATTGTCACCTTTTCGGCATTCTGTAAGATTCGTGCAGTCGCAGACCAGAAAGAATCGTAGGTTAAGATTCCAGATCCATGACTCAGACATGTATTACCATCTATGAGCAAGATGTAGAATTAACAATCACGCCAATGCAGACTAAAGAATCGCGAATGAATCGTGAACGAATCATAGGAATCGATTCACAATGTGGGACTGAATCGCAAGAATCGATTCCTAAAAAAGAATCGTGTTGCCCAACTGAGGTGATCAAGATGGCGACGTCAGGTTTCAGTCGCAGAAGCGAGATTTGCCAGTCTCGTAATATATGTCTCTGGTGTCGCCATGTTTCTGATTGGGAGTGCACTCCTTTATGCGCAGTGTCGGCGAAAAAACCGCGAAACGAAAACAAACTGGTGAAGAGCGCGTGAATAAAAGCTGTCCGCTTGCGCGGGCGAGAATATATCGACGTCGAATAAATCTGCGAGCGGGATTATTCAGAAGGCCGCGCGGCGCGGACCCATCCATCAGGAAGGCGGTGGGGCGGCGGCGGTGTGGAATATCTTCCGGAGCAACGCGCAGCTGATGCGCATGCGCGTGGCGAGTTCTGACAACAATGCGCGCAGGCTAGATTGCTTCCGTCTGCGCCGCCTGTCAAAATGGCGAACCTCTCTTACTCTCGGGAAAGAAGGGAGAGAAAAGGGGAAAAAAATTCGTCCGCGAGAGGGTGGTCGTGTTAATTCCGGGGTCGGGTCTCGGCGCAAACATTGCGAGACAGCGTCGTTATGGTGGTAGTTGCACCGCGAAATCTCGCGTCCGCGTTGTTTGCGGGATAAAATTTGCGTCCACTCGCAGTCGATTTAGCTTTTAGGTTAACGACGGCTCTGGCAGCGGTAACGACTGCAGCAAGTTCAGCTGTCATCCGTCGCAGCCGCAACGCTAGACAGAAATGAACTAGACAGCAACTGGGCGAGGAAAAGACCACGCTAGAGTTCCTAAATACCCAGGGTGAATCGTCTGCCATGTTTTCCCCAACATAGTTGGAATCACAGTCTAACACATACAGTCACATACACTCCCGCAGACTTTTGTTATCCACTACGACTGCAGCGCTCCAAGCTGCCGGCAAGCCACATTTCTGAATACGGTATTGGATGATTGCGAATAGTATCGTTTATATTGATTTTTACAGACTTTTCACTCTAGGGAACGTATACAGTGCCATAAAAATAGTAGTAATTTAAAATTAGCTTCACCTTTGTCTTTATTAGGTTTACTACGATCCCTGATGAGGTTCGAAAAGGTACATTGCATGACAGTTTATTTACAATTAATTTGTAACCTACAGGCTTTTGCTGAATAATATCATTTTCTATTAAAAATAAGAAATGGCTACGAAACACCAGAAGACCTGCCTTTTTGCAAAAAGTCGTCGCTTTTCTACTCAGGAACTTTAAGGCTTCTTAACTACAATTCCAGTAAAATCGGTGACAGTGGAACGTAGGAAACGCATATAGAATGCAATAACTGCAGTATTTAACGTAACAAAGCAGCCAACACAGCTGTAGCTGACAGAAAAACTTCACAGACCTGGCAAGAAAACGGGAAAAGCAATCAAATTGTTTTCAACAAAGAAGAACCCAATTCCACAATTGTTACTACAACTGTACCAAAAACGACAAGACTCTTCAAAAGACTTTGTCTTCTTAAGCTAAAGTAATGACATTCAAACGAATATGCGCGTTATCAGTACGACGAGTGAAGCCTAAAAATGTGCGAAACAGTAGACTACACAGAACTGATACACGTCAAAAAACTCTTGTCATAGTAAGAACACACCATAATAGAAATTTATGTTTCTTTTATGTTTATATTCTACTTACTTTCAGCGGAATAAGCTGCAAAATATCACATATTCGTAAGTATTTGTTCATGACGAAGTTGTTCATTACACCTCTGAATCAGTTAAATTCGGCTGTTTTAACATTAATGTCCGTGTTACGTATATCTCTTCATATTTTACTAATGCTTGTAACGCAAAAACTATACTAATTATTTCGTTAATTACGCACACAAATAATTATAAACCAACGTCACTCCTACGGCGGCTTTCCCGCCACTAGGAGCGCTAGTGTCATTGCAACTGTCAGTTGGTAACAACTTTTACAGCAGTGAGTGTCGCGACTCGATATGTTGGACTGTGGTTGGAATCGCTCAGCACTAACAGCGTAGAGGCGCATGCCCTGCCATCTTTCACAAACGATTTCACAAAAACTAATTGGTAGAAATATTTAACTTTTCCACTACTTAAATCTTTCTATGTCAGCATTGTGACGAAATGCTCATCATTTCGTTAATAGTGATAGTTAACTAGATATTGGCTTCGAAATACGAGACTGCGCCACGTTAGGAAAAGTTTGCAGTAAAAATGTAGAGGCTGCTATGATATTCCGTTTGGTGCTTGTTGCACCATATGTTGCTGCGGATGAAACTTTCCTAATGGATTGAATTTTTTTTCGACTTAGGAGGAGATCTTTACCTTTCACTCATACCGCTAAACTTTATTTTATATAGCACACTCATATCCGATGGCGATAAGGCCAGAATAAATCATTGCGTGTCTCATACATGGTTAGAGGTATCAAAATGATATTTTGGCAAATGATAACATGCAAAGAGGGGAGTATTTTGCCACGTGGTTACTACGCAAAACTTCATTAACTGTCGCGTTATTCAAGGAAATATATAGTTGTAGAATGAAAAGAGTAAAATTAATTAGTGATTTATTATTCGATTTACAGATATTCCTTCGTCACTCACAAATGTTTATTTCTTTGCTTCTTGTCCAATGTGTTTCAGAGCAACTACTCCGTTCCAAAACCTAATAGGAGTTACATTTCCTTCAGTTTAACAGAACGGAAGGTACTAGATCTAATGAGGATTTTATGTGAGAATACTTTAAAATGACAGATAGCAAGGATCTCTTCACATAATAAGGCACTCCTCTGTATTGAGTTATTTAGAATATCCTTTTCATATAACTGAAAAATTGAAACTGCATATTACATAGAAACTTTTAATGGGTTACAAGAAGTCAGTACCATCATCTTCAAGTATGGGTGTTATGCAGTAACATGTGCCTAAGTATTAGGAGCTCTAATACGGAAGACGTGTTACTACTAGACGGGCGGGCGGATCCCAGTGCGTCATGTTTAACTGACATTATCTCAAGTTATACATTTCTCACAGAGTTGCTGTTTGGAGAGGATGAAAACGTGATGTATTTTGAACATTTCATTCGTTTAATGTGTTCATCTAACTTCAACAGAAAAAATGTTCCTCGCATGTCGAAAATTCCGTAACGTCGTGAGAAAGTGTATGTTTGTAAACTATCAGTATATGGTGTTTATAAATTATTGCCATAAATAAAACAAAATGAAAATCTAGTGTAGTTCTTAACGAACACTTTGATGAAAATTCCACTTTTATACAGTGTGTAGCTTGCGAGTGAGATCAAGCTGAATGAAACGCAAGAAAACGCGTGATCTTCGTCCGGAACATGGCAACTCCTACAGCTTGGGGAAAAATGGCGGATAGTTCAGCTCGGGTTTATAGGAGTCTTAAACTATACGCCGACTCAGCAAATGTCATCTAATATGTTGCTAATGTCGTGCGGAGTAGAGTTGGGCAACACGATTCTTTTCCAGCGAGATCGATTCCTGCGATTGAATCCCTCACCGTGAATCTATTCCTACGATTCGTTCGCGGTTCTTTGTGGTCTGCAATGCCACGATTCTTACAGAATGCTAAAAAGGAGACAATATGGGTATTTATGCAGTTTTACAGCGGATATAAATACATATTATGAAATCAATTATTTCTGCTGTCGGCGTAGGTCATTTGTTAGCGTTCTATGTTGTCAAAAATCTTGCTGTAACCTTATGATTTTTTTTTCGTTCTATTCGAATACTACAGCCATCTAAATATAAATTTTATTACATGTATGGTTAATTAACTTATGTCTAATCTTTATAAAACACTTATTATGTAAGATCACTTAATTTCAGGAAACACGCCAATTTAAGTTAACTATAAAAATCACAATCCGTGTCTAAATACTAAAGTTTATTCGAGATACAAGAAATTCGCGTTTTCATATAAAAATGTTTCTTGTGTAAAATCGGTTTCTTTCACGAAAGATAAACATAAAAACCTAAATAGGAAGAAATGATCATTAGAATACGAGAAATCAGAGCTCGAACGGAGAGATTCAGATGTTCTTTCTTCCCGCGCGTTATCTCTATATATAAAAGGAAGTGTCCCGATTAACTGACTGACTGACTCATCATCGCCCAGCCCAAACCACTGAAGATAGAAACTTGACATTTGTGGTGGGTGTTGATCTTACTCTGTGGGCGTCATTTAAGAAGCGATTTTTCGATATTCCGTCCGTAAGGGGGTGAAATAGGGGATGAAACGTTTTTTGAAAATACGTAGCTATTTAGGAAATTTTGAAACTATAACTACAAAATTTCGGATTTTAATTCAGGGTTCGAATTTAAAAGACACGTGTTTCGGCATTTTTTGAAATTCGACAAATAAGGGGGTAAAATAGGTGACGCAAAAAATTGATTTTCAAAAAATATTGCTGTTAACTCAAGTTTCGAGCTATAACTACAAAACTTAGGATATGGACTCTAGATGAGGATTAAAAAGACACGGGTTTTGGTATTTTTGGAAATTCAACAACTAAGGGGGTAAAAGAGGAGATCAAACATTATTTTCGAAAACATTGTTGTAAAGACAATTTTGAAGCTATAGGTACAAAAATTGGTAGTTGTATTATTCGTTAGAATTTAAAAAATACGTGTTTGGTTATTTTTGGAAGTTCAACCATCAAGGGGGTTAAATTGGAGAGGGGGTGTTTTTCAAAAATCTTTTGCTAATAAGGAAATTTTAAAGCACAACCAAAAAAATTGGTATATGTTTTCTTTATCAGCATTAAAAAGACACGTGTTTCGGTATTTTTGGAAATTAGACTAATAAGGGGGTGAAATACGAGATGCAAAAATTGATTTTCAAAAATATGGTGCTGTTAACTCAAATTTCAAGCTATAACTACGAAACTTAAGATATGGATTCTTCATCAGGATTAAAAAGAAACAACTGGTGCAGACCAACTAGCCTACGCATGCGAAGCAGCGGGGGTTCAGCTAGTTCAAGAAAATAATTGTAGATGAATAGTGTAAAGGTGGTTCCACGAACCCTCTACCAGGCACTTAAATGTGATTTGCACAGTATCCCGTGTAAATGCAGATGCAGATTCTAATATATTCACTGAAGGGAATATTGGATTTCCGCGCAGTAGTTCGGAGCACTAGAAGCGCCAAGGAACAGACGCAACGCGCAGTAACATTTCCGCCGCTGCAGTTGGTAGCACTGGCTAGCAGTCCAGGCGACTGTCGAATCAGATTTGGCTGCCGAGAGGAACTTCAAGCGAGACCGTCTCGCTGGGGAGAAAGGGGGGGGGGGGAGGGGAGAGAGAGAGAGAGAGAGAGAGAGAGAGAGAGAGAGAGAGAGAGATACTGCTGCTGCTGGAACAGTCCTTCTGTCCTGTCTGTGAAACGCCGTAATCGAGTTTGTGGACTTAATTAGGCGTCGCGTAGGAGTCCGTTCGCGTCGCCTCTCTGTGACGCTCTGCCAGCCACTGCATCCAACACTACGGCAAAAAAAGTTACTGCTGCGCATGCAGGTCTTTATAAAATGGTGCGACGGGTAAAACGGGAGCACTTAAAAGTGAAGCACGGTAATGGATCGATCGTAACGTCGGCAGCTGTACATTAGGCCTGCAAATGAGCGTTACTATCGATACTATCGCCAATCGACACTCGCCTCATGTGTGTCTACGGGTACGTCTATACACAGCAAGCAACATTACGGTGCATGGTGGAAAGCAGTTTTTTTATCTCAGTCGCTGATTCCTTTTCCAGTTCCATTCGCGTATGTAGGCCAAGCCACCGCTGCAGCTGGAATACACCAATTATTTAAATAACATATAACTTTAAAAAAAAGTAATACTCCCCATTCCAAAGAAATCAGGCGCAGACAGGTGTGAAAATTACAGAACCATCAGTTTGATAAGTCATGGTTGCATAATTTTAACACGAATTATGTGAAGGAGAATGTAAAAGCTGGTAGACGCTGACCTCGTGGAAGATCAGTTTGGATTCAGGAGGAACGTAGGAACCCGGAGGCAATACACACTTTACGTCTTATCTTAGAAGATAGATTAAGGAAAGGTAAACCTACATTTTTAGCTTTTGTAGATTTAGAGAAAGCTTTTGACAATGTTGACTGGAATACACTCGTTCAAATTCTGAAGTCAGCAGGGATAAAGTACAGTGAAAGGAGAGTTATTCACAACTTGTACAAAAGCCAGTCCGCAATTACTAGACTCGAAGGGCATGAAAAGGAAGCATTAGTTGGGAAAGGAGTAAGACAGATGCAACAGAACTACAAAAGAAACTGCATACACTACGCTTGTCCGTCTATTTTTGGAGTATTGCTGCCCAGTGTGGGATCCTTATAAGGTGGGTTTGACGGAGGACATCGAAAGAGTCCAAAGAAGGGCAGCTCGTTTCGTATTGTCACGATACAGGGGAGACAGCGTTACGGCAATGATACAGGATCTGGAATGGGAATCGTTACAACAACGGTGCTTATCGCTGCGGCGTGCGCTACTTACGAAACTGCAATCGCCAACATTCTCCTCCGAATGCGTAAAAAATATTGTTGACTCCCACTTGCGCTCTAGTCACGGTCTGCACGGCCACTACGGTCGGGGGTTCGAATCCCCCCTCGGGCATGGATATGTGTGCCGTCCTAATTCGTAAGTAGTTCATAAGTAGTTTGTAAGTTTAGGGACTGATGACCCCGTAGTTAAGTCCCATAGACTATACAAACATTTGAACATTTTTGAACTTAAATGTGATTTGCAGAGTATCCCATGTTGATGTATCCCATGTAGATGTAGGTTGTCAATGCAATGCAATGCAATTTTGTGTATCGACAACCCCACGGAACTCCGTATGGACGGAGCTACATGTTACTGGTATGATTGGATTTACCACAGTCACACAGATCTGACGAAAAAAATCTGATCCAGAGTACTCTCCTTCGGGGGCTTGCGGAGTGTGCATGTATTTTTAGAATTCTGTTTCACAATGTTGGACCCGTAGGGCGATGAGTTGCCAACGATCGGATCCTGCGTGCTGTAATATTACTGGCTTCAAGCCATGATATTAAGATCGAAGTATTGCTTCAGTGCAGCCGTTTAGGACCAGTAGGCGACAGATGGTAGAAGCTGGTGAGAACCACGACAGACGGTACAGTAGGTAGAGTTCTCATGGGAAAGAGCGCTGGCAAGTCTTCCCGAAATCTAGGGAAGTGCCCGAGCGGCAGCACTGGACGCCGATTGGCTGTAGCACTGGCGGTCACGGAATCACATTTTTATTAATCAGAATGAATCTTTCACTCTGCAGCGGAGTGTGCGCTGATATGAAACTTCCTGGCAGATTAAAATTGTGTGCCGGAACCGGGACTCGAACCTGGGACCTTTGCCTTTCGCGGGCAAGCGCTCTACCGACTGAGCTACCCCGACACGACTCTCGATGCCGCCTCACAACTTTACTTCCGCCAGTACCTCGCCTCCTACTTTCCAAACTTCACAGAAGCTCTCTTGCAAACACGCAAGACTAGCACTCCTGGAAGAAAGGATATGGTGGAGACATGGCTTAGCCACAGCCTAAAGGATGTTTCCAGAATGAATCTTTCACTCTGCAGCGGAGTGTCCGCTGATGTGAAACTTCCTGTCAGATTAAAATTGTGTGCCGGAACCGGGACTCGAACCTGGGACCTTTGCCTTTCGCGGGCAAGCGCTCTACCGACTGAGCTACCCCGACACGACTCACGATGCCGCCTCACAACTTTACTTCCGCCAGTCGGGGTAGCTCAGTCGGTAGAGCGCTTGCCCGCGAAAGGCAAAGGTCCCAGGTTTGAGTCCCGGTTCCGGCACACAATTTTAATCTGCCAGGAAGTTTCATTTTTATTAATATTCAATTAACTAATTATTTATTCATTGTCATACTCAATTTAGAAAAACCCATCGAGGGTAAGCTATGCCCTGAGTAAGGAAAACACATTAACAATTGAAGTACTTTATCCATTTCAGCAACTGTTCAGGTTATAAATTAATAAAATTCAGCAACGAGTTGCTTGTTATTATTCATTTTAGACGACCGGTTTCGGACGCTTGAGTGCCCTTCTTCTGGTATTGTACAATAATAAAATGTAAGTGTTAATTTTATCCCATTATATGAACATATCTTATTACAATCGATTTGGTCCCAAACTGCTTCAAATTTCGGTAACCGACTTTTGTACATTTATAGCCCTTACTGTATACCAATCCACTTGTTTGTCTGTATAGAGACTAGAAGAAGGGCACTCAAGCGCCCGAAACCGGTCGTCTAAAATAAATAATAACAAGCAACTGGTTGCTGAATTTTATTAATTTATAACATTAATAATTGCTAATTCAATAAACAAAATAATTAATTAAAGACGGACGATGCACGGCAGCCATGTTTGCGCGCCAAATCGCGGAACGAAGGCAGCCTTGCTTCGAGCCGCCACACTTCAGAACACGCTCTCGGAGAAGTAACATGTGAGTCTAGAACACGCACTTAGTGGGGTAACATGCATACGTAGGCGGTCATAAGACATTGTTTAATCATCTTAGATCAAGGCGAAATTATACTTACTTTCAGTTAAGACAATGGGTGTCAAGTGGATATTATTATGCCGTTTACTGGTTTTCTGCTTTCTTTAAATAAATCAGTTGGCATCCCGTTTCCCGAGGACTTCAGTTTTATTCCAGTAATTAGATCAGTTCCTGCCGATAGTATAATAATTTCGGCCTCAATCATGAACTCCGACCTGCGTGCTATCATCTGCGTGGGTACACCTATAGAAGACGTCAGGTTGGTGAACTTTTAGAGTTTCTACTCTTCACACAGTGCCGTGGGGAGTAACTACTACTCTCGCGTACACTGTCATTGGGCGTACAAACGCAAACTGTTGTCCGTCATCCGTGGCAACATGGAGGAGGAAAGGAACTGATATAGGACCGGTAGACTTTTTCCCTATTATATTTGACGAATTACAGCGTTCAAATGAATGAAATAAATCGCAGTTTGCGATGTTATGGCTTCACTGTACTAGGTTTAGATGGAATACCAAAATGCGGCGAATGAAAATTTTTGCCCGGCTGGGATTCGAACCCGGGATCTCCTGCTTACTAGGCAGACGCGTTGACCACTCCGCCACCGAGGACACAGGGACCAGCCCGACTGCAGAGGACTCTTCCCTGCACGTCTCCCGCCACAGCCAAATCTCCATTCGCCACGCTGTCTTTTTCCTATTACCACAGCCTATTTGTTGTCTATTGCTCGCAGCAACACTACTGTATTGTTGCATCAGGAACAACAGACCATGAGCTATCGAGACACGATGCAATGAACGCTGTAACGTCGTAAAACTATATAATTGTATACAAGCCGAGGCTGGGCTCCTGACGACAATTAATTGTGTCTCGATAACCCATGGTCTGTTCTCCCTGATGCGGGAATACACTATTGTGGCTGCGAGCATTACAGAACAAATAGGCTGTGGTAATAGGAAAGAGACAGCGTGGCGAATGGAGATTTGTGTGTGGCGGGAGACGTGCAGGGAAGAGTCCTCTGCAGTCGGGCTGGTCACTGTGTCCTCGGTGGCGGAGTGGTCAATGCGTCTGCGTAGCAAGCAGGAGATCTCGGGTTCTGATCCCGGCCGGGCACCAATTTTCATTCGCCACTGTGGTGTCGCACAAGTCTAAAGTGCGCGCCACGTACTTTCGCCGCGTGTCGCCATGCACGCACGGCGCGGCGTTCTTACGACGTCAGCCACGAGCGCCCTCTGCTGCAACTCCGCTCGTGGCCACCACTGGACTGCATCGTCACTTCGGAATCAGATAGGCACCAGTTACGACTTGGCTATCGGATAGGCACTAGGAATCATCAGTAGACAGGCCTCTATCTAATCTATGTATCAGCATTCTGCAGTACTGAGCTATGTAAAAGTTAAGTATTACCAAGACTCCACGAAATATATATCTTGTTCTAATTTAGCCTAATGTTTCTAGTTTCTGCTGTCCCACTGGCTGGTCACCTCCGTACCTGCACACGCGTGCATCCTTTATGCCTGTGTCGGTCTCTCTCTACTCGGCCACCGACACCAAAGACAACTGGCGGAAAAGAGACACAAAAGCGGCGGCGAGGCTGGGACACAAAAGCCACAGTTTGGTATTTTAATATTACCATATAGCACGAACCCCCATAAATAACATATTTTAAAGTCATTTGAAATATTAAATCAGATAAAATGTAATTAGGATAAATATTCAATTCATTTTTTTACTTCCTTGGAACCGTTAGGCTACGTAAAAGATATACAAAGAAACTCTAATTATGATATCACTGCAACTAACTAAAATCTCTGACTTTTACTATAAAAGTAATAATCCCATCGTACTCGCTCTCTGTTCTATTGTCTGCTCTGTTCTGATTGTTCTGTTGTCTGAATTTTACTGATAAGATCTGCCACTACAATATGTGAAACGAACATTATTAACTATTGATTTTTGTTCTTAACTGATTGTACAAAATCTTCAGATATAAAATGGATACTCAGGTACGAATTATATGCTTTCTGTTCAAATTAATAAATCCCCTTATTTAAAGTTAACTTCAGTCAGTTGTTCAGTTATTTATTTTTCCAGTCCATTTAGTGATCATGCTGTTTTCAGGTATGACTAACTATTACGACTTGGGATGGTTCGGTAATTAAACATGTTAAACTTACGTATCTCGTGTAGGTTGGCATAGTATCTTTGACTGTACCGGTAATTAAACATTTTGCAATATTTATTGGCTTAGAACCTGCAATCACTTTTATGTAATGGACAGTTCGAAGTCTGATTAGCCATTAATCTGTATCAATTATTAATTTTCATTCACTAAATTACCTTCATTCATAATTATGCTGCACGGGGATTGAATCTTAATATTCCGAACCTCCATCCAATGTCGGTGGATAGTTACGCGGATTACAACCAATCTTACTACAGCTTATCAACGAGATCAACTACACCGCTGTTTAAGGTAACTATTCGTCGAATCCTGTAGGTCGCTTGCTCTGCAAGATTTTTTAAACTATTAAATGTGTGGCCATTTCACTTCATTACTTAAAGCTTCCGGGCTGAGATGCCGTGGTCCATATATGGAACTTTCCCCTGACGTTTCGCCCTCGACTGCGGAAGGCATCCTCGGAGGTAAAGCGGCGTACTGCAACGAGAGCGCGAGTGAGCGTCGTATATATAGGCGAAAGAGAGGGCGCTATTGACAACCTCCTCGATTGAAATTAA
Source organism: Locusta migratoria (assembly GCA_026315105.1). Classification (NCBI taxonomy): domain Eukaryota; kingdom Metazoa; phylum Arthropoda; class Insecta; order Orthoptera; family Acrididae; genus Locusta; species Locusta migratoria. The sequence goes on from CM048753.1 coordinate 66,490,973, forward strand.
TCGATTGTCATGCTGTTGCTGCAGTGTTGACATCCATATTTTATCAAGTTTGAGACCTTCCTCTTTTTTGTTAAAATTATTTCGATGTTTAAAAATCTCAATTGCCTCTCTGTACAAACGCGCATAATAATGCGACGTCTTTGCTATGACGGACGTCTCGTAAAATTTTATTTCGTGGTCACCTTCTTGAAACACGTGTTCCGCTACAGCCGATTTATCAGTATGTCCGAGGTGGCAGTTTCTTCTGTGTTCTCCCAGACGAGTGTTGACACTTCTTATTGTTGTACATATATACACTATATACACTTTTCCACAACTGCAGGGGATTTTATAGACACCTGGTGTGGCCAAAGGATGTCGCTTATCTTTTGCAGATCTTAAAAAAATTCTTTTATTTTCGTGGTTGGTCTGAAAACAGTTTCCACATCGTACTTGTTTAAAATTTTTCCAATACGATCAGTGACCTTATTGATAATTGGTAGAAAAACTTTCCCCTTGGGTTGTTGTCGTTCCTCGTCGGTCCTGGTTGTCAGTCTAGGGCGTAGTGCACGATCTATCTCCCTGTCTGAATAGCCATTCTTCTTAAATGTCACTTTAAGATGTTCAATCTCATCGTCTAAATAGACTGTTTCACAAACTTTGTGGGCCCTGTCTACTAATGTCTTAATCACGCCTCTTTTTTGTCGTGAGTGGTGGTTAGAATCTTTCTGAAGATAACGATCAGTGTGTCTGTCTGTCCTATAGACCTTATGACCCAATGATCCGTCGTCTCGTTTGATAACCGACACATCTAAAAAGTTCAGTTGACCATTGGTTTCCTTTCCCATAGTGAATTGAATTCTAGGATTGATGCTGTTCAGATGTAACAGGAAGGCATGCAGCTCCTCTTCGCCGTGTGTCCATATAACAAATGGATCGTCAACAAACGATACCATTTGGCTGGTCTTTTTCTGGCTGTCTGCAGCGCCCGTTGTTCAAAGTTCTCCATGAACAAGTTGGCAACAGCCGGACTAAGAGGACTGCCCATGGCCAATCCGTCAATCTGTTCATAAAAAATATTCTTATACTGAAAATAAGTTGTTGTGAGGCAGGGGAAAGTTTCATATGTGGACCACGGCATCTCAGCCCGGAAGCTTTAACTAATGACGACACCTGCCGTGAAAGCCTTCATTCCATTTCACTTAATTTTTTTTAAATTAACAGTTCGTCTAAATTGAAGGCTTAGTCACTGATTATTATTTTAAAATAGTTCAACAACTTCTGGACGGCCAATATTTCAAACCTAAATAGTCAGAGAAGCAATTACACTACAGTATTCGATCTAAACCGTATACAGCGAAGCCATAACATCGGAAATAGCGATTTATTTCACACTTTTCCCTGTTGTAGTTGGCAGACGTAAGTTGTGGCCCGGCGCAGAAAGTGCCTAAAAGGCTGCGGAGGCGCGTTGATCCCTGTGTGGCGTTGGCGCACCGGCTGTCGAGATAGCGCGGTCGGCAGGGCGTGGCGCGCAGTTTTCTGAGAGGTTGGGGGTGGGAGTCAGCAGAGAGCAGTCAGCAGTCAGCAGAGGCGGCGCGGCTGTCAGCGGCGGCAGCACTCTGGCTGGCCCCAGGGGGAGACATAAATCCCGCAACTGGGTCGAGGGCTGCGTGGGCGGCGGGGGCGGCGGAGCGGAGGGCGGGCGGCAGGAGAAGACTGCTCCCAGTCCGCGGCGAGGGGCGTCTGTGGCGGCCGACACACTGCCCGAAAACCTCTGCCAAATACAAAATGTACAGTTTCTGGCTCACGAATGTGCTACACAAATAGGGCACATCCACTGTGGGTTCCGGGCAGTATCCCATATAACACTACGTTTACATGCAACACATCTTCCGGAATAATCATCTTTTTGTTGCTGCTGTTCTTCTTTCTTCCGTGCTTGCTTGGATAAATTGGTTTGGATTTTCCGCCGTATGCAAGACACCTGATTTTCTAATTGTTCCCAAACATGTTTCAGCACATTTTGTGCTATCATCAGTGGGATGGTTTATTTTTGTCCTTTTTACATTAGGCTACATAAAACTCCTTAAGTAGCCTACTTATTTGATGTTTTGGTACAAACTTGTCATGATTCTTTTCCTTTTCTGTTATAATTTGGTTGTTGCTGTTGGTTTGAATGTGTATGTCACTCGTTTTCCACGTTTTTCGTTCTATGCATTACGCCAGTGGTAATATTTGGCGTATGAATACGATTTTCGTAAACCGTTTTTCGCTGTCGTGTTTACATGGCACAGCCTGAATCGGATTTCCTAATCCACTTAAGATGGCGGCTGAAAAACAGCTGATTCAGTCCCCGATTTACTTACCATAATCGCCATTTTTCTTTACTTAAATACACAGATGCATGATCACTCTAACATTAATATCTTTATTTCACATTAGAAAATATCACTCTATCCATATGTACCGAAAATTCTTACAAAAAAAAAAAAATAATAATAAAATAAAATAAAATAAAAAAAACTGACGTCCGCAGTTACTTATATAATTATTATAGGAGTGTTTGTTCATCTGTGCAACTACCAGTAAGAGGCAGGCTTTGCGTGGTTATGGTATATCACCCCAAATTTGCGATTGGATAGGGGATTTCCTGTCAGAGAGGACACAGTCGTAGTAATCGCTGGTAAGGCATCGACTAAAACAGAGATGATATCGAGCGTTCCACAGGGACGTGTTATTGGTCCTCTTCTGTTCCTTATTTACATAAACGATTTAGGGGAAAATCTAAGTGGCTCTCTTAGGTTGTTTGCAGATGACGCTATCATTTAACGTCTAGTAAAATCATCTGAAGATCAAAACCAACTGCAGACCGATCTGAATAAGATATCACTATGGAGTAAAAATTGGCATTTGATTCTAAATAATTAGAAGTGTGAAGTCCTCCTCTTGAGTACGAAAAGAAATCCGTTAAACTTTGCTTTCAATATCAATCAATCAATCAATCAAAAGTGAAGGCCGTAAACTCTACAAAATACCTAGGAATTACTATTACTTCAGACTTAAACTGGAAAGAACACGTAGATAACGTTGTGGAAAAGGCGAACCAGAGAATGCGTTTTATTGGCAGAACCCATAAAAGATGCAACAGAACTACAAATGGAACTGCATACACTACGCTTGTCCGTCCATTTTTGGAGTATTGCTGTCCAGTGTGGGATCCTTATCATTTGGGTTTGACGGGGAACATCGAAAGAGCCCAAAGAAGGGCAGCTCGTTTCGTATTGTCACGATACAGGGGAGACAGCGTCACAGAAATGATACAGGATCTGGGATGGGAATCATTACAACAATGGCGCTTATCGCTGCGGCGTGGGCTACTTGCGAAACTCCAATCGCCAACATCCTCCTCCGAATGCGAAAATATATTGTTGACTCCCACTTATATAGGTAAGAAAGGTCATCACAATAAAATACGAGAAATTAGAGAGATCAGAGAGATTCAGGTGTTCTTTCTTCCCGCGCACTAATCGAGAATGGAATGGGAGATCAACAGTATAAAGGTGGTTTCATGAACCCTCTGCCAGGCACTTAAATGTGATTTACAGAGTACCCCATGCAGATGTAGATTTACGATGTGAAGTTTTGGCTGCAGAGTGGAATATAGGCACAAACACGCTAATTTTTTATACAGGGTGTTACAAAATGGTACGGCCAAACGTTCAGGAAGCATTCGTCACACACAAAGAAGGAAAATGTTTTATGTGGACATGTGTCCGGAAACGCTTAATTTCTATATGAATGCTCATTTTATTACTTCTCTTCAAATCACATTAATCATGGAATGGAAACACACAGCAACAGAACGTACCAGCGTGACTTCAAACACTTTGTTACGGGAACTGTTCAAAATGTCCTCCATTAGCGAGGATACATGCATCCACCCTCCGTCGCATGGAATCCCTGATGCGCTGATACAACCCTGGAGAATGGCGTATTGTATCACAGCCGTCCACAATACGAGCACGAAGAGTCTCTACATTTGGTACCGGGATTGCGTAGACAAGAGCTTTCAGATACCCCCATAAATGAAAGTCAAGAGAGTTGAGGTCAGGAGAGCGTGGAGACCATGGAATTGGTCCGCTTCTACCAATCCATCGGTCACCGAATCTGTTGTTGAGAAGCGTACGTACACGTCGACTGAAATGTGCAGGAGCTCCATCGTGCATGAACCACATGTTGTGTCGTACTTGTAAAGGCACATGTTCTAGCAGAACAGGTAGAGTATCCCGTACGAAATCATGATAACGTGCTCCAGTGAGCGTAGGTGGAAGAACATGAGCCCCAATCAAGACATCACCAACAATTCCTGCCCAAACGTTCACAGAAAATCTGTGTTGATGACGTGATTGCACAATTGCGTGCGGATTCTCGTCAGCCCACACATGTTGATTGTGAAATTTTACAATTTGATCACTTTGGAATGAAGCCTCATCCGTAAATAGAAAATGAGTTCTAACATGGAAATTAAGTGTCTCCTGACACATGTCCACATAACACATTTTCTTTCTTTGTGTGTGAGGAATGTTTCCTGAAAGTTTGGCCGTACCTTTTTGTAACACCCTGTATATATTAAAATTTAGGCTGCCAGTTCGAAGAACACAAGAGCGTCAACTTTAATCCCTCTAGCACGAAAGACAACCTGCGAAATTCCAGTGCTGAGATCGTGGTGAGCAGACATCCTGCATGGTGGCTGAAATCCCCGGTGTAGAAGCAGCACCGCTTGCTGCTCGGGTGTAGTGGGCGGAGGGTTGGCAGCCGTGTAGGCTGCGATCGGCCGGCAAAGTGGATTATGCCGGGGAGCACCGAGGCGCAGCTGGCTGAAATACATCCCGGCCAGAGAATCTGATTGCGGTGGAGCGCCCTACCCTCCCCTAACCGTTCGCAACCACCCCCTCGCATTGTTTAGCTCCGTGGAGTTGCCAGCAACCTGGACACCGGAGACTACTCTGAGACGCACAGTACTTTATGAAGCAAACCACCATCAAGCGTTCTCTGAGATCATCGTCAAATACTCTCAGGGCCTTATTACCCGTGTCGCTGCTCGTGACTGAAAATTAGTGGTGAAAATTACAAGACAGTTGTTGTACTATAACCTTCTTTTTTTTATTATTATTTATAGGAAACGCACAAATATCGTGCAAAGGATCGATTGATTGATTTTCTTAGGGAAGCCAAAACAGTCTTGGTCCAACCCGCCACTGCCCGCACCGAAACTAAGTTTATTGTGCTGTATCGCTCCCTGTATATCTAGTAGAGCCAACCAATGCCCTTGAACAGTGTAAGGAGTCCCTTTACCAGTTCTTTATTACACACATCTACATCTACATACATACTCCGCAATTCACCGAAAGGTGCGTGGCGGAGGGTACACTGTACCGCTACTAGGCATTTCCTTTCCTATTCCACTCCCAAATTGAACGAGGAAAAAAAGAATACCTATATGCCTCCGTACGAGCCCTAATTTCTCTTATCTTTCTTTGTGATCTTTACGCGAAATGTAAGTAGGCGGCAGCAAGATCGTACTACACTCAGCTTCAAATTCCGGCCCTCTAAATTTACTTAACAGAAATTCACGAAAAGAACGTCGTCTTTCGTCCAGCGATCCCCAATTGTGTTGCCGGAGCATTACCGTGACACTCGCGCATTGGTCGAACCTACCGGTAACGAATCTAGCTGCTCGCCTCTGAACCGCCTCTATGTCTTCCTTCAAACCGATCTGCTGCGGGTCCCAAATACTTGAGCAATACTCAAGACGTGGTCGTACAAGCGTTTTATACGCGGTCTCCTTTACAGGTGAAGTACATCTTCCCAAAATTCTCCCAATAAACCGAAGTCGGCTGTCTGCCTTACTCACAACTGTCCTTACATGCTCGTTCCATTTCATATCGCTCTGCAATGTTACGCCTAGATATTTGAACGACGCGACCGCATCAAGAAGCTCACTACTGATGCTGTATTCGAACATTATAGGATTGTTTTTTCTACTCATGCGCATCACCTTACATTTTTCTACATTGAGAGCTAGCTGCCATTCTTCGCACCAACTAGAAATTTTGTCTAAGTCAACCTGTATGCTATTACAGTCAGTTACAGACGACACCCTCCCATACACCACAGCATCATCAGAAAACAGCCGCAAATTACAACTTACTCTGTCCATCAGATCATTTATATAGATAGAAAATAATAGAGGTCCTATCACACTCCCCTGGGGCACGCCTGACGATACACTCGTCTCTGATGAACACTCGCCGTCGAGAACAACGGACAAAACACACAATATCTTAGGGTCTAGTTGTCCCAAATGTTCTGTGCCTTTTACTCTCCAAGTGCAAAGGATTACATTCACTTGTGTTTTCTGTAAATCACGATGGAAAGCCAGTTATCAGCAAAGAAGGAAACCCGTGCAGTCTAAAGCGCCTCGCTGCGGAGCGCGCGGTTGCTCGCCGTGGAGGTTCGAGTCCTCCCTGGGGCATGGGTGTGTGTGTGTGTGTGTGTGTGTTTGTCCGTAGGTTGGTTTACCTAGGTTTAAGTAGTTTGTAAGCTACGGACTGATAACCACATCGTTTGGTCCGATAGAAAAAAAAAAATTAAAAATAAAATAAAAATAAGGCAAAGCCGAGAGGTGGAAAGAGTATATAGAGCGGTGTAGCCGATGGCGGTCATCTGACAGGACAGATGTCGTCGGCTCGGCAGTGCAGATGTGTCGGACGCTAGCACAGCCGTCTTCGGTGGCTGCCTGTTTCCTGGTGGGGCGTGGGAAGCGCCGCCTGCAGGTAGCGAGGAATGCCACCGCCTGACTCAGCGACACACACACACACACACACACACACAGCTGCTATCTGACCAGAGGCTGCTGGCAGGCTATCGACCGCCGCGAGATAACGCCTGCCTGCCTGCTCTCTGCCGTGCTGTGCCGTGCCGAGGTCTCCTCTCCCATACTGCGGTCCTTTCACCGGACACTCGCGATAGCGCGCCCACACCGTCTGCGGCGTGTAGGGGGGACTCAGGAGAGAGGCAGGGGGCAGCCATCAACTGATAAGAAGACTGGATAGCGACGCGACGACTTCGCGAACGCCAAAACACCAAAATATGCCCCAAGGCGCCTGACGAAACAACGCCGAATACCTCTCCCGCTCTCTCCTTTTCTTTCCTTTTTTCTATAAAGAAATGTTATAATCCCCATTCAAAGAATGCAGGTGCAGACAGGTGTGAAAACTACAGAACCATCAGTCTAATAAGTCATGGTTGCAAAATATTAACACGAATTATATACAAAAGTATGGAAAAGCTGGTAGAAGCCGACCTCGGGGAAGACCAGTTTGGGTTTAGGAGAAATGTAGGGACACGGGAGGTAATACTCACTTTACGGCTTATCCTAGAAGATAGATTAAGAAAAGGCAAACCTACATTTCTAGCTTTTGTAGATTTGGATAAGGCTTTTTACAATGTTGATTGGAATAAACTCTTTCAAGTTCTGAAACAAGCAGGAGTAAAATATAGGGAACGTAAGGTTATTTACAACTTGTACAAAAACCAGACAGCTGTTATCAGAGTTGAAGGGCATGAAAGGGATGCAGTGATTGGAAAGGGAGTAAGACAGGGTTGTAGTTTTTCTCCATTGTTATTCAATTTGTACATTGAGCAAGCTATAAAGGAAAGCAAGGAGAAATTTGGAGAAGGAATTAAAGTTCAGGGTGAAGAATTAAAAACATTGCGTTTTGCCGACGACATTGTAATAATCTCAGAGACAGCAAAAGACCTCGAAGAGCAGTTGAAGGGAATGGACAGTGTGCTGAAAGGTACATATAAGATGAACATTAACAAGAGCAAAACTAGGGTAATGGAGTGCAGTCTAAGAAAATCAGGTGATGCTGAAGGAATTAGATTAGATAACGAAGCAATAAAGGAGGTAGATGAGTTTTGTTACTTGGGCAGTAAAATAACAAATGATGGTCGCAGTAAAGAGGATATAAAATGCAGAATGGCAATGGGTAGAAAGGCGTTCTTGAAAAAGAGAAATTCGTTAACATCGAATATTGATTTAAGCCTAAGGAAGTCTTTTCTGAAGGCATTTGTATGGAGTGTTGCCTTGTATGGGAGTGAAACATGGACGATAAACAGTGCGGACAGCAAGAGGATTGAGGCTTTTGAAATATGGTGCTACAGAAGAATGCTGAAGGTTAGGTGGGTGGATCGCGTAACTAATGAGGAGGTACTCAACAGAATTGGGGAGAAAAGAAATTTCTGGCATACCTTGACTAAAAGAAGGGATAGATTGGTAGGACACATTCTTAGACATCAAGGAATTGTGAATTTAGCGTTGGAGGGAAGTGCGTGGGGAAAAAATCGCAGAGGAAGACCAAGAGATGGATACAGCAAGCAGATTCAGACATATGTAGGTTGCCGTTCTTATGTGGAGATGAAGAGGCTTGCTCAGGATAGGGTATTGTGGAGAGCTGCATCAAACCAGTCTCCGGACTGAAGACCACAACAACAACATAAAGAAATATTGTGAAATTTGCTATTCCACATATCCGACCACAAGACATTAGGATTTTTTTAAAACCATTTATTTCTGTGGTTGCGTAGACTTTCCCGGCGTAGTAACTGATAATATTTATCTCGGGTATGCAGCTGGATACCGTCGTCAACCAGACACGATATTTCAGCAGACCAACTGGCTGCCATCTTCAGGTGAGAGCGCATAACACTAACTCGCCGGAAACTGATAAAGAACAAGAAACAGCGGCCCCTTTATACACCGCTGACTTCCCACCGCGCGTGCGCGAAACCAAAGTAGAAGCCACCTAGGCGCAATAGAACCAGTAGCGCGCCGGTGGAGAAAAACGGCAAAAACGATCGGTCGAAAAACCCGGTGTTTATAGTATTCCGTGTTATTGTGGTAAAACTCACATTGGCCAAACGATCCGCACAGTTCAGGATCGTTGTGTGGAACACCACCGTCATACTCGTTTGCTCCAAACTGAAAATCAGATGCTGATCTGATGACGGTAATACCGGAACCCGTCATTGAAGTCGGAATGTACAAAACATGTGGCCTGCAATAAAAAAAAAAAAAAATAAATAAAAAAAAATAAAAAAAAAAAATAAAAAAAACGAAATGGCGACCTAACCAGCTATTCGCAGCACTACCAATTCATTTCACCTTGATCACCTGTCTCCTCGACGACTTAATATCCCATTTACAATAGCCCTTATGATTTTTTTTCCACTTTTAAAAACTGTCTAGAGCGGGGGTCTCCAAATTATAAGATCGTGAAGGCTACACTAGGCGCCGTTCACACTAAGGCGATATAAGATTAACGATATGTAGTAAGCGATCTATTACTACGATATATTGCTGGCAGGGTTCACAACAGCAGGCGATAAGTCGGCGAGACGTGGCCGACAAAAATGTGGTGGGAGCACACAGTTATCACTGCTTCAGAATGATGACTACTTTCTGAATTATAATTCCGATACTTATTTCGTGAGTCAGAATTGCAAATATTTACATTGTGAGTTAATATTAGAACAGTCTCATTACTACCTTGTCTTTTACATAATAAAAAATAAAGAATTTTATTTCTGATGCTATTTCCGTCTGTCTTACTGTATACGGCAATGGAATAGCTCCAGATATACTGATGAGCTTTCACTAAATTAATGAAACAAAGCACAGAATTATCTTCTTCCCGCCATGTTCAGAGGTCGAAACATACCTCGCGATTAATCGCTCAGGAGACCGGCAAGCGGTACTTAAAGAGATACATTGCTTGCGATATGTTGCGCAATCGCGCTAGTGTGAAGTTTTTCTGTCGTGCGTGACGCGTATTGTACATCGCTTACGATAAATCGCGTTAGTGTGAACGGCGCCTAAAGTTTCGAGTCTCAATGGGGGCCGAATGATACAGTTTGGGATTACCAAAAATACTAATACCAGCTAGAGATTGGAAAACTGAAACATCTGACGATTTCGGAACAATTGAAACAGTAAGTGTGAGGTTTCCGAAATCATGAAACAGTGTGTGGCCTGTTTATTGTATCATAGTTAATGTGTACTGAAATTGAAAAAGGACACAGAAAATGAAGAAATAATGATACAAAGAAGGAAAGAAAATACGAAAATAGTATATAAATAATAATGAAATTATCAAGAAAGGACTTCGTCAACAAAACGGCACTAAATTTGACAAAGATACAGCACTTAAATAAAAAATAAATAAACAAATTAAAAATAAACACGAAATTGACAAAGAACTAACACTGAAATTGGCCGCAAAATAAATCAACTTTTCCCTTTTTGTAAGAATGGACAAAACAGTAGTAATGATCACGATACATCGCAGAGTCACTGCAAAACAGTGTTGACAGCTGCGTCAGTGCCGAATGGAAGGCAGTGGGATTCGACATTCAGCGTGAAAACTGGTTTATTTTAACATTGAATGGAAAAGGAAAGCACAGATTTACATGGGATACTCTGCAAATCACATTTAAGTGCCTGGCAGAGGGTTCATCGAACCACCGTTATACTATTTATCTCCCATTCCATTCTCGAATAGCGCGCAGGAAGAAAGAACACCTGAATCTCTCCGTTCGAGCTCTGATTTCTCGTATTTTATTCTGATGATCATTTCTACCTATGTAAGTGGGAGTCAACAATATATTTTCGCATTCGGAGGAGAATGTTGGCATTGTAGTTTCTTTTGTGTCCCAGCCTCTTCGCCGCTTTTGTGTCTCGTTTCCGTCGTAGGTGTCGGTGGCCGAGTAAAAAGAGACCGACACAGGAATAAAGGACGCACGCTTGTGCAGGTACGGAGGGGAGCAGCCAATGGGACAACAGAAACTAGAAACACTAGAGTAAATTAGAACGAGATATATATTGAACAGAATTTATACAATACTTAACTTTTACATAGTACTGCAGAAGGCTGATACATAGTTGAGTTAGAGGTCTGCCTAGTGCCTGTCCCATAGCCAAGTCTTCACTGGTGCCTATCTGATTCCGAAGTGCTAACTGGTTCCTATCTCAGTCCCAAGTGAACGATGTCGTTCAGTGCTGGCCACGAGCGGAGTTGTAGCAGAGGGCGCTCGTGGCTGACGTCGTAAGAACGCCGAACCGTGCGTGCATGGCGGGGCGCGGCGAAAGTAGGTGGCGCGCACTTTGTACTTGTGCGACACCACAGTTTCGTAAGTAGCTCACGCCGCAGCGATAAGCGCCGTTGTTGAAATGATTCCCATCCCAGATGCTGTATCATTTCCGTAACGCTGTCTCCCCTGTATCGTGACAATACGAAACGAGCTGCCCTTCTTTGGACTCTTTCGATGTCCTCCGTCAAACCCACCTGATAAGGATCCCACACTGGGCAGCAATACTCCAAAAATGGACGGACAAGCGTAGTGTATTTAGTGTCTTTGGTAGTTCTGTTGCATCTTTTACGGGTTCTGGCAATAAAACGCCGTTTCTGGTTAGCTTTTCCCACGACATTATCTGCGTGTTCTTTCCAGTTTTCCAATAGATGCAATTCCACTACGCTCTGTGAGTGCGATATATATCCTACACTCCCCGTTCCTTATAACTTTGCCCCTCCCCTCCCTCCCCCTCTCTGCTTCTTTATGTGTACTGTCCCCCCTTCTGCCTATCCGTTTCCGCTTCCCCCTTGTCGTGTTTACCTCTTCCCCATCTTTTGTGCAGCTCTTTCTCCTCCCCGCTCTTTCTGCTTGTCCAGTGATTCGCACGAGCGGACACACGTTTAGAGCACACCCATGTCCTTTGGAACGAACAACGATTCGGGTTTAATGTCGCGTCCACATCGTGGTCACTACGGTCGGATACGTTTTGAAAGGAATGGGGACGAAAATCGGCCATGCCCTTTGAAAGGTTTTTCTTTTAATCGTTTTAGAGTGCAAAACTACTGAGGTCATAAGCGCCCAAGTCAGAACATAATTAAAAGCATGCACTATGTAAAAGCAAAGGGAAAGAAAAGGAGAAGGCTCTTTACAGTCAGTCAACTTTTTAAAATGAATAGGTAAAAACAAGGCAACCCCTATGTAGATGTCTGTTTACTGTAGGAACATGGCTGGATAAAAAGTAAAACGCGATCTGTAGACAGCGTGTCATCTGCTAAGATGAAACTTCCTGGCAGATTAAAATTGTGTGCCGGAAACGGGACTCGAACCTGGGACCTTTGCCTTTCGCGGGCAAGCGCTCTACCGACTGAGCTACCCCGACACGACTCACGATGCCGCCTCACAACTTCACTTCCGCCAGTACCTCGCCTCCTACTTTCCAAACTTCACAGCTGCTAAGATATCAGGCACCTCGGACAGAAAACACAGGCGGCGTAGACTGTTAAAAATTGAGCATTCCACCAGGAGATGGCGTAAAGTCAATTGATGAGAACAGTGACCAGAAATAGGCGCCTCCTCGCTAGTTAGTAAGTGGCGGTGGTTCAAACGACGATGTCCTATTCGTAACCGGGCGAGAATGACCTCTTCGCTATGAAGGCGCCGAGAGGTCAACCAAACAGTTGGAAGAGGTTTTAATGTCCCGAAGGTCGTTCCCTTCCAGAGAAGAGCAACGGGAGCGCCAGAGAGGTATGTATCACTTGCCTAGAGGCGCTGGCGTGAGGATCATCTGAGGGAACTGAAAGGAAATGCCTAGTAGTGGTACAGTGTACCCTCCGCCACGCACCTTACGGTGAATTGCGGAGTATGGATGTAGATGTAGAATAGGTAGCGAACCGAGGGAGGGCTGCATCTTTTGCAGCAGAATCCGCCTTCTCGTTCCACATTAGTTCTATTGTCAATCAAAAACCGCCAAAAAGGACCGCAAATAGCACAGCCATTTTTTTGGGGGGGGACATAACGCGTTGTGCAAAGATCATAAAATGGAACATACAGACCCAAGGAACTCGATATTGGAACGGCATTGTTTGGAAGGCGAGTCCCGATTCTTCCTGCTCCACTACAACATCGCCGACAGAAGACAACTTTGAAGCAACACTGAGGGGTGTCTGCGACTCAAATTTTATCAGACAGGCAGATACGCGGCTGGGACATGTTTGGTTACGTTCACCATATCAATAACTCCAAAATAAATGGAAATCTTGCTTCCGAAAAATATAATTTATATGTAATCCCGAATCGCAGGATCGCCAATTTTCGGTCGCCAGTGGCGAGCTGCCGACCGTGAATTTCGCACTCTGGTTTAAATCACAACAGGCTGACGAAGCAGAGCAAAGAATTTCATCAGCACACGGCTGTCAATACCTACGATGCACGTGGGTGAATATTATTCCGGCTTTCAACTCAGGCGGCCGCGGTGGCCGAGGAGACTGAGGCGCTTCAGTCACGGTCTGCACGGCCACTACGGTCGGGGGCGATCTATAAGGTTTGATAATGATTTTGCAGCCAAGATCGCATTTTTCATTTATTATGTGACCGGTTTTGACGTGCTCGACGCCATCTTCAGACCTGTCATAATTTACGTAAGTTCACGACATTTTTTATATACTAAAAGAGTACATCCAGGTAGAGGCGCCACCAAACATAAAATTTATGGTCACAAATAAAATATATACATCCATCTTCCAATGGTTCTGAAGCGAGGTACTTCAAAGTCTAAGTTCAATATTAATTGAAGTACAGTATAACACTAAGTCTTAGGCGGGTGACGGTGTTTGGTGACGCCTCAACCTGGATGTACTCTTTTAGTATGTAAAAAAAAAGTCGTGAAGTTATGTAAAATACGACAGGTCTGAAGATGGCGACGAGCACGCCGAAACCGGTAACATAATAAATGAAAAATGCGATCTTGGCTGCAAAATCATTATTAAGCTATACAAATATTTGAAAATTTTAACTTTAGTTCAGTACAAGCACTCGGAGGAGTAACATGCATACGTAGACGATCATAAAACATTGTTTAATCATCTTAGATCAAGGCGAAATGACTTTATATTCAATTTTCAATTAAGACAATGTGTATCAAATGGATGTTATTATGCAGTTTGCTGGTTTTCCGCAGTCTTTAAATAAATCGGATGGCATTCCGAACTACGTCAGTTTTATTCCGTAATCAGACCAGTTCCTGCCAACAGTTTAGCAATTTCAGCCTCATTCAAGAACTCCGACCTGCGTGCTATCATCTGCGTGGGACGACATCTACAGAAGACGTCAGGTTGGTGAACGTTTAGAGTTTCTACTCTTCTCTCAGTGCAGTGGGGAGTAACTACTACCCTCGCGTACAGTGTCATTGCGGTACAAACGCAAACTGTTGTGCCTCATCCATGGCAACATCGGAGGAGGAAAGAAAATGAGCCGGCCGCGGTGGCCGAACGGTCTGCGGCGCGCCAGTCACGGTCTGCACGGCCACTACGGTCGGGGGTTCGAATCCCCCCTCGGGCATGGATATTTGTGCCGTCCTTAGTTGTAGCTAGTTCATAAGTAGTTTGTAAGTTTAGGGACTGTTAACAACGTAGTTAAATCACATAAGCTCTACAAATATCTGAACGTCATCATCTAGAGCACGGTTGCAAGGTTTTGCACAATAAGACACTCATCGGCACACTAAGGTGTACATAGAGATCCTGTAAGAAAACGTTCATAGAGATATGTTTGTTCGAACCCAAGTACTTTCCTTGTTAGATGTCGCGTTTGTCAGTGTATGTTTGATTAGTCGCAGTGTCTTGACGTCCATACTTCGTTCATGCTGGTTGTTGAATAAAGACTGGCGGTCCTGATCAAAAAGTCAGTATAAATTTGAAAACTTAATAAACCACGGAATAATGTAGATAGAGAGGAAAATATTGAGACACGTGCTTGGAATGACATGGGGTTTTATTAGAACCCCCGCCCCCCAAAGTTCAAAAAGTATCCGACAGATATTGCTAGACGCGTGAAAGATCTGTTGCGCGCGTCGTTTGGTGATGATCGTGTGCTCAGCCGCCACTTTCGTCATGCTTGGCCTCCCAGGTCCCCAGACCTCAGTCCGTGCGATTATTGGCTTTGGGTTTACCTGAAGTAGCGAGTGTATCGTGATCGACCGACATCTCTAGGGATGCTGAAAGACAACATCCGACGCCAATGCCTCACCATAACTCCGGACATCTGTGCTGTTCACAACATTATTCCTTGACTACAGCTGTTGTTGAGCAATGATGGTGAACATGTTGAGTATTTCCTGTAAATAACATCATCTTTGCTTTGTCTTAATTTGTTATGCTAATTATTGCTTTTATAATCAGATGAAGCGCCATCTGTCGGACATTTTTTGAACTTTTCTGGTTTGTTTTTCCGTAATAAAACCCCATGTCACTCCAAGCATGTGTGTTAATTTTTACCTCTTTATCTACTTTTATTCCATGATTTATTAAGTTTTCAATTTTATACTGAGTTTTTCATCACCCGGTATATTACAAGGTATCACATAACAGATGCACCGCAAATATACGGAAACGGAAAGTGCGACTGATTTGCAGTTTTCACAGAATGCATTGGTAGTCAGGCGTTCGTATTGTTAGCCAATAAACAGATTGTAAAAATACCTACAAAGTGTATTTTCATGCAAACATTATTGCTTTTGTGATGAGCTGAAGCGCCATCTGTGAGATATTTTTTGAACGTTTTTTTTTTCCTTGTTGTAGTAAAACCCAGAGTCATTTCAAGCATATGTGTCAATTTTCACCTCCCTATCTACATTATTCCGTGATTTAATAAGTTTTCAAATTTATACTGACTTTTTTATATATTGTGATGACTAACGAATGTCTAATTTTCAAATTTTTGTCCGCGAAATCGTATTACAACACCGTCCATCCTGTAAACGTGTAAAATATTCCAATTTCAGTAAATTTTAGTATAAACTGTCAAAGTTGATTAACTGCACTGTGAGTTTACGTATTCTTTATGAAGGACTGGTTTACTGGGAAAGACTCGGAGACACGTGCTGACTGCAGGTGGATGAGAACCTACATCGCGGGCAGATTTCGATTCTAGAGGAAGGAATGAAGAGTGGCGATAGTGGGATGACGGCGGGCAGCGGTCGGATAAGCCGGCTCAGCTGAGCAGGTAGTGGGCAATAAGCGCGGGATGATGTCTGGTGGCTGGTGACTGGTCAGCCAGAGGTACTGGCCGGTCGCCCACGCGACTATCGACGCCGCGACGCAGGAGAGCGACCACTCGACGCGGCACCGGCAAATCCCAGGAAGCGTGCACCGGTGACGTCACGGCGGGCCGGAGAGGCCGCTGACTGGGCCAGGCTTTCACCCTCCTGCCAGGGGGAGTGGGTGGGGGGTGGACGGCGTACGGCGCAGCACATCACATCTCGCTGAGACCACACGGGTATCAAATGTTAGAAATTTTTTTTATATTTATGGTACGGGAAGTTCAGAACTCAAATACGAGGGTGGTTTGATAAGTCTGGTTGTAACTGGTGAAGTTTTTGTAAAGAAGATTAAGGAAGAAGGGTTGCTGCCTATCGCCTTTCCTCTCATACAGGAAGATACACTCACCTGCTGATCTGCTGTCCTTGGACCGTAAAGGCGTCGGACTTCTTCTCTTGGAACGTGTTTCGTCGCCTTATTGAAAATTCGTTAATTGAAAAAGAGGACAGCAGGAAAGTTACAGAACAAATAGGCAGAATTGTCGTGAAATCTGTATTCATAAAGATATGGCGAATTTGAGGTAGCCCTGTTGCATGTTTAATATTATATCACAAATAAGACTATTTTTGCCACGAAACCACCTTCCTGTAGGTCAAGGAATTACTAATAATAGTCACGAAATAAACACATTTTATACAGATACATTTTCAGTCCCGAGAGAGAACGGAGATTGGTTGAATCAGAGATAATGTTGCTAGCCATGAAGTAGTAATACTATAACAAGAGCAGGGGCCAAACAGCCAAGCTTACCTCACTGTAAACTGAATGGTAAGTGTACCGGATGCTTCCACTCGCCCATCATTGTAACAGACGCGGACGGTCCTCAAAGTCACGCTTTCCTACTACGGCGGTAACTTCCGCCCTAGACTGTCCGCGAGGTGGATACTTGGAAGCTCTGCAACCGAATGGCGGTGCGTGGCTGTTCGCCGGGCAGTGTGCTTCCGCTGTTCTAAAGTAGTCCCTGTAGCCAACCTCACAGGTAGGGGAGAGGAACCGTTGGGGCAGCTTAGCCCCTGTGTCTCGGACACTCAGGTTGGGACACCTGTTTGGAGCGCGGGACAAAGCTGGTATGCCTCCGCCATGGCGTCGCTTCCGCTTGCTTCTAAATTTAACGGCGACAGGAAATTCATTTTGAGCAATTTTTAGATTAACAAAACAGGTAATGTAGAAATTACTCTGTCCCTTCCATTCGATTGTCCTCTATGTAAGCAATCATTCTGTGATGCTCCTTGGCTGTTGAAAATTAATAACCCGTCGGAAATTAATTGATTTAATTTTGCTACATTTTTAAATTAAGGACCCGTCCGGTCTGTTATTGGTATATGGGAGATCGTAATTTTACTGGGAACTCGAATCCGTGGTCGGAATAAAATATTTTACATTGCTCTAATTTCTCTCTTATGACACAGCCGTTGTGGCCGTGCATTGTGTGCCCTCAAAATGTCTGTGCGTTAGAACTACTCCGTCACGCGCAGTGGATTATGAATAGATGCTTGATCGTATTGAAAGATGCAGTCGCCATCCCGGAATTGCTCTTCAACAGTGGCAAGCAAGACTGTAGCTCTAAATGTAGAAAACTTAAGGTGATGCGTATGAGTAGGAAAAACAAACGGATAATGTTCGAATACAGCATTAGTACTGAGCTTCTTGATGCTGTCGCGTCGTTCAAATATCTAGGCGTAACATTGCAGAGCGATATGAAATTGGAACGAACATGTAAGGACAGTTGTGAGTAAGGCGGACAGCCGACTTCGGTTTATTGGGAGAATTTTGGGAAGAGGTACTTCATCTCTAAAGGAAACCACGTATAAAACGCTTGTACGACCACGTCTCGAGTATTGCTCAAGTGTTAGGGACCCGCAGCAGATCAGTTTAAAGGAAGACATAGAGGCCGTTCAGAGGCGAGCAGCTAGGTTTGTTACCGGTAGGTTCGACCAATGCGCGAGTGTCACGGAAATGCTCCGGCAACTCAATTGGGAATCGCTGCAAGAAAGACGACGTTCTTGTCGTGAATTTCTGTTGAGGAAATTTAGAGGGCCGGAATTTGAAGCTGAGTGTAGTACGATCTTGCTGCCGCCTACTTACATTTCGCGTAGTGATCACAAAGACAAGATAAGAGAAATTAGGACTCGTACGGAGGCATACAGGCATTCTTTGTTCCCTCGTTCCATTTGGGAGTGGAATAGGAAAGGAAATGCCTAGTAGTGGTACAGTGTACCCTCCGCCACGCACCTTACCGTGGATTGCGGAGTATATATGTAGATGTGCTTAAAGCATCAATGTAGACCTGTGCCTACAAAAGGTGGCATGATAAACACGACCACACTATAACATCAGCGCCTCAGAATTTTACCGTTGGCATTTCACGAAAGTGTCGTTGCAAACGTATGAACTGTTTATGAACACATAGAGCACATACAGAGAAACATTCATTTTTATATAGAGAGAACTAGCTTAAACCCGCGGCTCCGCTCGCGTGTTGGTTAATTGTGATAGATAAGCTATCTTTCCTTAGTGTGCTATGAGACTGGTTATGGAGGATGAAATACATTTTTTTTTTTAGAAACAAACATTTTTAATCAACGTTCGAATAGAAAAAAACTTACGTGAAGTGTTTAATGATTTACAATAAATAATTCATACATTATTCTTTATAGGCTGTGTTGCAATATCTCAACACGTATGGTGACAGTAATGTCCAAATTCATTTTAGGGCATTCTAGTAAACTACGTTATTTGCAGTATTGTTTGGAGCGTAAATGTAGAGACTTCTTGCGTTGCCCGCCCTTGAGCAAGCGACGTATAATTGCCCATGTCAAAAACATGAGGGCTGTAAACGGATTTTCAACTGAAACGGCATATCTGAAGGGATTAAAGGAAATTCAACAATAATGATTGTAATAACATCACAGATCGATGACTTGATGTAATGCGCGAAACATCAAATCGATTTTTTAAAGAGATGTATTAAAAGAAATTTCTTTTTTGCTGCTTTAATTATTTGTTCTTATATTTCCTTACAAAGAAAGAGGTGAAGACATTGTAGCACGCAGAGTCCGTGGCACACGTTTCGCTGCATGCAACCTCCTTCCTATACAGTCGCAAACGTCATCGCTGGCCTTCAGTCCGAATTTTTTCATAATTTTACGACTTTCAACCGCCATATCTTCCACCCCCTTACAGCTATCGGTATGGAACTGCTACGGCGTACAACAGGAGACTTTGGACAACAATAACACACAAACCATTCGTTTTAGTTCTGTAGTTTTAGCTGCAGAGGGAAATATTAACACACACACACACACACACACAGACAGACACGTAGAATTTTATATTCACCGATAACTTTCCATTCCGATATACTCCACCCTTTTATCATTATCAACCCTCAAGCAACAATACAACCAATAAAACCATTTTCAAAGAGTAAATATAATTTTCAAAAAGTAATTATTGTTACGTATTTCGCGTTATATTCTTCAAATTACTATATATCTATCAGATCTCTATTAAACCATGCCGAAAACCTTCCTCAGGTATAAATTAGTAACTGTACAAATATTAAGTCTCTGCGTCTTGTCGTTCGGACGTGATAAGCGTACACCGAACAGACATTCACATTAATATATATATATAGATAAATAGCTATCCGTTCGCCATAAAACCGTGCCTAAAGCCTTCCCCAGGTACACATTAGTAACTGTACAAATTTTTAGCTCTTTATGCCTTGTGGTTCAGACGTAAACGTACACCGAACAGACATTCACATTTATAGATATAGATGAGGGCTGGGTAGGTGGTAACATAGTGCGTGGTCTACTTATGTTTAGACTGAAAGGTGAGAGTTTGGGCGTGGGTCGGGACAGTGGTATCGAACACTTCATTCACTTCGCTCGACCTTCTAGGTGTCTCGTTAGGGAGAAAAAAGGCAGCGACGAGTCAGCCTCGCATTGCTTCGCCGTTTGCTGCAGTGAGTCACGCAGTCTCAGATGGAGCAATGTTAACTGTAGAGGCCGCGTGTCCAAGCGAAGTAGGTGACGTGGTCGTGGTCTCGGCGATTGGCCTGCACGCCGCTGGGAGCTGATTCACGTGAGCGCAGGTCGACGGTGTGCTGGCGCGCATGTCAACGACTTCAACGGCTGACCATTGCCACAGCGAGCACTAGCGATACGTCAAACACATGCCTTCTGCTGATGAGAGCCGTTTCGAGGTGAGCGTCTGCCTGCTAGATTACATAGTTCAGTGCTACCAAATTTCTGTTTCAAAGTATTCTGCACTCTGCAATATCTGACTAATAAATTCCGTAATGCCAAGATGTAGAGATAACTCTAAACTTAAACGCGAGAAATTATCCACAAATTGTTTCTTTTGGGTCGCGTGATATCGTTAGCGGCTCAAGCAGCAAGCGCATGAAGCAGCTATACCCGGGCCGCTGAAACATTGCACTTGACGTTTCGCGTTACGGCGAGTTAAGTTGGCTACACTGCTTTAGCGACGTTGCAACACTAGCCTCTGTACACACAGCGGACGAAACGGGTTTCAGTTGAATCTCGTAAATGTAAGCTATTGAGCAACAAAAGTGCATATAATAATTCGTTCTTGAGCAGCAATTAATTAACGGCATATTAATGAAGACCAGAGCACAACAATGCACACGCTTTCAATAACGGAACAAAGCAATATAGACAATAAGCATTGGATCTTGACAGATACGAAATAAACAGTAATCAAGATAGTATCTGGCACTCTCTGTACGTTTTATAATCAGAATGCGACAATGGTACAATTACATCCAGCTTCCCATCTTCATTGTTGTCGTCACTGCCAAAATCGTCATCACCGAGACAAGTCATTAACTGTTCATGATCCCTTCCATTGTTTGCGCTGCCCGAATCAGTTTTCCAACGTGCTCGACCTTTTGCTTTTTTAAAAAAGATGCAGCATCCACATTGGCAACAGCTACATGCAACAGCTTTTCCACCTTGTTATTGTGAAAGTCTTATTGTTCCGTAAGTAATTCTTGACGTCACACCATATCAATGTTATAGGATTAAAACGGCAGTGAAATGGGGGCAGATTTACTTTATTGTGACGCTGCTCCTTTGCGATTTCGTCCACTGCATATGTGGGTGTAATAGACTTATTTTGTTTCACGAACGAATATAAAAGAAGTTTTGACGCTGACATATTTGCAGCAATATTTCTTTCTTGTAACCACTGCACCATAACTTCTTTCCGATCGTTTGAAGCGAGAGTGAACTTCCTGCTCAGAGCATAAGCTTCAAAGTTTTTATTCATACGAAATTGAGAACTTACTCAGAAAACGTCACTAGAGAAACGTCTTTTCGGTGACATTGTCCAATTACTTGAACTCTGAGAGTCAGGTTAAACCACTCACGGTAAAACAAATCGCAGCGAAAAAAGCACACACAACATACACACGCGATAAACACGATACACAACTTTGTTTACAGTACAACTGAACAAAGCCGGCAACGCGGGAACGTTGACGTCACGGCACGTGACCATCCGAAGTGTTTGTCGCGCTGTGATTGGATCGTTCCTAGCGTCCAGTGCCTCGCGCTTCTTGCTCTTCACTTGTTATTTGCAAACGTCAAGTGCAAAGTTTCAGCGGCCCGGGTATAGGTGGGGGAACTTCCCCCTCCACCTGCACGCGCAGACCACGCCGCTCAGCCGTCACTCGGAGCGGACGAACTAAAAGAACGAACTAGTTTCCGGCAGAGGCGCGAACTGAAGTAAGCGCTCCCGATCGCGAACTATTATGCGCAAGTCTATACGACAGCGTAGCATTATGGTCAGTTGACTAGATTCGTTGTCCATCGCTGATGAACATCCTGAATACACATATACAGGATGAATCACGTAACACTTGCTCCGCAAATATGGCGGAAACGGAAGGTGCGATTAATACGCGGTTTTCACAGAATGGATTGGTAGTCAAGGACTGGTATTATTAGCAACTAAACATGTTGTGTGCAAACATACAATTTTTCAAATGGAACAATGGTTGTTTCTGTCACGCACTGGAATTTTTGACACCAGCTGCGTACAAAGAATTTTGAATGAAGTGAGCGCTCCCGATCCCGAATACGCGCAAGTCTACAAGAAATCTTCCAACGCCTGACTGAACGTATGCCTGCGTAAGTGGAAGTTCTCATCAAGACTAAGGATGGACCAACACCACATTGAACTCCAGCATTACCGATAGATGGCCCGACGAACTTGTAAGTCATTATCAGCCAGGTGTCCGGATACCTTTGATCAAGTAGTTAGGTTCGTATAAGATGAACATTAACAAGAGCGAAACTAGGGTAATGGAGTGCAGCCTAAGAAAATCAGGTGATGCTGAAGGAATTAGATTAGATAACGAAGCAATAAAGGAGGTAGTAAGTTTTGTTACTTGGGCAGTAAAATAACAAATGATGGTCGCAGTAAAGAGGATATAAAATGCAGAATGGCAATGGGTAGAAAGGCGTTCTTGAAAAAGAGAAATTTGTTAACATCGAATATTGATTTAAGCCTAAGGAAGTCTTTTCTGAAGGCATTTCTATGGAGTGTTGCCTTGTATGGGAGTGAAACATGGACGATAAACAGTGCGGACAGGAAGAGGATTGAGGCTTTTGAAATGTGGTGCTACAGAAGAATGCTGAAGTTTAGGTGGGTGGATCGCGTAACTAATGAGGTAGTACTGAACAGAATTGGGGAGAAAAGAAATTTCTGGCATACCTTGACTAAAAGAAGGGATAGATTGGTGGGACACATTCTTAGACATCAAGGAATTGTGAATTTAGCATTAGAGGGAAGTGTATGGGGTAAAAATCGCAGAGAAAGACCAAGAGATGGATACAGTAAGCAGATTCAGACAGATGTAGGTTGTCCTTCTTATGTGGAGATGAAGAGGCTTGCTCAGGATAGGGTATTGTGGAGAGCTGCATCGAACCAGTCTCCGGACTGAAGACCACAACAACAACAGGTTCGTCTAGTACCGGCGTATGCCTGGAGCATCTATGTTCATGCAATTCCCCACCCACCCAACCACGGTAGCCCATATAGGTGTGGCCGCAGAGCTGTTTATACGGCCATTTTGGCAGTGCAGCCAGCAGCGAGAGGAATATACACGACCCGATGGCGCGTTATCTCGCACGCGAAGGGTCTGTCTCGCGAGATCTCGCAATTCGCGAGTGGCCCGATACGGCACGAACCAATATCTCGTTTAATGCCGCGCGTATACTTGGCGAGCGTTAAATGCGACGGCGACGGCTGCAGCCGATTGGCTGGCGCTCTGTTATACGAGCTTGTTTGCAGGAATATTCGCCGCTGCCGGTTGCAAAAGCTGCGAGGATTACCACACGGCTGCTGGGGCTGTTATACCGAGGCCCACAGCACTACGAAGGCGTAGCGCGAGTAGTAGAGAGAGGCCAAAACCAAGCACACCTGTCTGATGGCAAGTTTTCAGAAGCAATACCAATAAATGTACAGTACCTACGCTATCTGTAATTTTGCTGAAATAACGTGCAGTCGGCACACCTGCAGGGTGATTCGGGCGGAATATCACGTAACTTGCAAGGTGACTCTACACGTCAAAATAAAGCGGGAATTTCCAACTTGAGTCCCATTTTCGATCGTTACGGCCTACTTCATTGACGTCAATTTGCAGCAGGCAATTGGAATATATCCTCCATTCAAATATTATGAATTACTTCGAACAAAGCACGGATTTAGAAAAATATCGTTCATGCGAAACACAACTAGGTCTTTATTCACACGAAGTGATGGGCGCTATCGACAAGGGTTCGCAAATCGATTCCGTATTTCTTGATTTCCAGAAGGCTTTTTACACCGTACCTCAGAAACGGATTTTAATCAAATTGCGTGGTTATTGTATATCGCCCCAAATTTGCGATTGGATAGGGGATTTCCTGTCAGAGAGGACACAGTTCGTAGTAATCGATGGTAAGGCATCGACTAAAACAGAACTGACATCGGGCGTTCCACAGGGTAGTGTTATTGGTCCTCTGCTGTTCCTTCTTTACATAAACGATTTAGGGGCAAATATAAGTAGCTCTCTTATGTTGTTTGCAGATGACGCCGTCATTTATCGTCTAGTAAAATCATCTGTAGATCAAAACCAACTGCAGACCGATCTGAATAAGATATCAGTATGGTGTAAAAATTGGCAATTGACTCTAAATAAAAGTGTGAAGTCGTCCACATGAGTACCGAAGGAAATCCGTTAAACTTTGTTTACAAGATAATCAAAAGTGAAGGCCGTAAACTCCACAAAAAACCTAGGAATTACAATTACTTCAGACTTAAATTGGAAAGAACACGTAGATAATGTCGTGGGAAAGACGAAGCAGAGACTGCGTTTTATTGTCAGAACCCTTAAAAGATGCAAGAGAACTACTAAAGAAACTGCATACACTACGCTTGTCCGTTTATTTTTGGAGTATTGCTGCCCAGTGTGGGATCCTTATCAGGTGGGTTTGACGGAGGACATCGAAAGAGTCCAGATAACGGCAGCTCGTTTTGTATTGTCACGATACAGGGGAGGGAGCGTTACGGAAATGATACAGGATCTGGGATGGGAATCATTACAACAACGGCGCTTATCGCTGCGGCGTGGGCTACTTACGAAACTCGAATCGCGAACATTCTCCTCCAGGTGCGTAAATATATTGTTGGCTCGCACTTACATAGGTGATCATCAGAATAAAATACGAGAAATCAGAGCTCGAACAAAGAGATTCAGGTGTTGTTTCTTCCGGCGCGCTATTCAAGAATGGAGTGGGAGATAAACAGTATAACGGTGGTTCGTTGAACCCTCTGCCAGGCACTTAAATGTGATTTAGAATTTGCAACACGAGTCCGATTTTCGATCCTTGTGGAACTGGAGCGCGTTGAAGACTATACATAGCGATAGAGGAAGCACAGAGTATAACGTCCAATCGGTAGCTCAGAGACTTGGGTGAACGCTAGGAGTTTTTGCGTTAAGTAACAAAGGTAATGGAATGCAGTCTTAGAAAATCAGACGATGCTGCAGGAAATTAGGTAATGAAACAATGAAGGTGGTAAATGAGTTTTGTTACTTGGGTAGTAAAAGAACAGAGATTCCAACTTTTGAATATGGCAAATAGTAAGGCGAGGTAATATGTATGAGCGGGTGGGAGGTGGAGGTTGTTTGATGGGTTCCAAGGAGAAAAAGTGAATACAAAATGATCAAAATTGTGAAGCCTGTTTGTAAGATTGCAGATGATATATGGTCAACGTATTACTACATCGTTCTGATGTGTACAGCAGGAATATGTGTCAGTGGGGAGAGGTAAACAGTCGGGCGCGGTGGCCGAGGAGACTGAGGCGCTCCAGTCACGGTCTGCACGGCCACTACGGTCGGGAGTTCGAATCCCCCCTCGGGCACGGATATTAGTGCCGTCCTTAGTGTTAGCTAGTTCGTAAGTAATTTGTAAGTTTAGGGACTGATGACCCCGTAGTTAAGTCCCATAAGCTATACAAACATTTGAACATTTTGAGAGGTAAGCAAAACTAATTGTTTCTTCCTCAGAACCGAACATATTAGATTTGGTGATTTCCAGAGATATACAGAAGAATCATGAAAAATTGCACACACGCGATAACGTAAAACCGTAACTTACAGAAACATTGCGGGTTTAAGATATTTCGGTGAGTGTGCAGGTTATGGAAGGTACAAGTCAAGTGACATGACGCATTTTCACTGGCTGCTGCTAGATTCCAAAATGGCGCGCCTTTGTGGATTCGTCCCGTATGCCGTATTACGTAGTTTTCGAGTTCGTGGAAGTTACTGTCACTATCGATGATTTTCACAAGAAAATGCTGGAAAATGCAGCTCATAACCACTTTAATTTTGTCGGTGACATTACACGATCGAAATCAAAAAGAAAAAGAAGTTTTGCCGACGGAAAACAAATGACCGATTTGTTATTTAAACCTGAAAATCGGGATCCGAACCACTACAATCGTAAGCTCGAACTTTTAAACAATTTTCGTAACAATCACGATTAAATGGTAATGGTTGGAACCTCTGGAGATGACTCTACACGTGAAAAGAAACCGGAAATTTGCAACACGTGTCCGATCCTTGTGGAACTGGAGCGCGTTGAAGACTATACATAGTCATGGAGGAAGCCACAGAGTGTAACGTTCCATTGGTAACTCAGAGACTTGAGTGAACGCTAGGAGTTTTTGCGGAAGTGACAAAGGTAATGAAGTGCAGTATTAGAAAATAAGGCGATGCTGCAGGATTTAGATTAGCTAACGAAGACATAAAGGCGGTAGATGAGTTTTGTTACTTGGATAGTAAAATAACTTATGAAGGTCGCAGTACAGAAGATATAAAATGCAGAATGGCAATGGGAAGAAAAAAGTTTCTGAAAAAGAGTGCTAACATCAAATATTAATTTATGTGTAAGGAAGTCCTTTTCCCTCTGCCAGGCACTTAAATGTGATTTGCAGAGTATCCCATGTAGATGTAGATGGCATTTGTGTGGAGTGTTGCCTTGTACGGGAGTGAAAAAAACTGATGATAAACAGCAGGAAGAGAATAAAGGCTTTTGAAATGTTGTGCTACAGAAGAATGCTGTAGATTAATTGGGTTGATAGCGTAAGTAATGAAGAGATAGTGAACACGAATGGAGACAAAAGGAATTTTTGCCATACCTTGCCTAAAAGAAGGGATCGATTGGTAGAAAACATTCTTAGACATAGAGGAATCGTAAATTTACCATTGGAGGGATGTGTGTGGGGTAAAAATCACAGAGGGTGACCAAGAGACGCGTATAGTAAGCAGATTGAAATGGATGTGGGTTGTCGTTCTTATGAGGAGATGAAGAGGCTTGCTCAGCATAGAGTAGGGTGGAGAGCTGCATCAAACCAGTCTCAGGATTGACGACCATAACAACAACAATTTCCTTGCAGATTAAAATTGTGTCGGAACCGGGTATCGAAGCAGGGAACTTTGTCTTTCGCGGGGCCAGTGCTCTACCGGCAGAGCACAGGCCCCTGGTTCGAATCCCGGTTCCGGCGCACAATTTCAATCTGCCAGGAAGTTTCATGTCAGGGCACACTCCGCTGCAAAGAGAAGTTTTTGTTATAGGGACAGAAATCGGCCGTTTCCTTTCAAAAGAACCTTCCCGGCACCTTCCGTGGTTTAGGGAAATCACAGAAAACATAAATTTGGATAGCCGGAGGTGGATTTGAAGCATCGTCCCCCCCCCCCCCCCCCCCCCCCGAATTCGAGTGCTAGTCTGTCACCACGCACCATCTCGCTCGGTGCATAGTGATGACTGACGGTAAAAATACACGTGAAGAATCAGTTACTCGCCGTTTCCGACGCTAAGCCCTGCATTAAAGACCACCGGGAGGACATATCGAAGCAACATTCACTCTAACGCACTGACAGGGGCATTGACGATGGTACGAAAGACAGGCCCATTGTTGTTGTTGTTGTGGTCTTCAGTCCGCAGACTGGTTTGATGCAGCTCTCCACGCTACCCTGTCCTGTGCAAGTCTCTTCATCTGAGAATACGAACGGGAACCTACATCCTTTTGAATCTGCTTACTATATTCGTACCTCGGTCTCCCTCTACGATTTTTACCCCACACGCTTCCTTCTAATGCTAAGTTGACGATTCCTTTAATGTCTCAGTATGTGTTCAACCAATCTACCCCTTCTCTTAGTCAGGATATGCCAGAAACGCCTTTTCTTTCCAATTGGGTTAAGCACCTCCTCAGTAGTTAGGTAATCTACCCATCTAATTTTCATCATTCGTCTGTAGCACCACATTTCAAAAGCTTCTATCATCTTTTTGTCTGAACTCCTTATTGTCGACGCTTCACTACCATATAATGCTGCACTCCAGACATATGCCTTCAGAAAGGACTTCCTAACATTTAAACTAATATTGGATGTCAACAAGTTTCTCTTCTTTAGAAATGGTTATCTTCCCATAGCCATTCTGCATTTTATATGTCCTTTACTTCAGCCATCAGAAGTTATCTTGCTACCCAAATAACAAAATTGAGCTACTACTTTTATTGTCTCATTACCTAATCTAATTCCTTCAGCATCGCCTGATTTTCTGACATTGCATTCCATTACCTTCGTTTTACTCTTGTTAATGTTCATCTTATACCTTCCTTTCAAAACACTGTCCACGCCATTCAATTGCTCTTCCAGATCTTTTGGAGTCTCTGACAGAATTGCTATGTCATCGGCAAACCGCAATGTTTTTATTTCTTCTCCCTGCACTTTAATTCCCTCTCCAAATTTCTCCTTGCATTCCTTCACTGCCGGCTCAATGCATAGATTGAAGAACAATGAGGAAAGCCTACAACCCTGTGTTACTCCCTTCCCAACCTCTGCGTCCCTTTCTTGCCCTTCGACTCTAACAACCGCTGTCTGGTTTTTGTATAGGTTGAATATAACTCTTCGCTCCCTATATTTTACCCCTGCTACCTGTGTATTCCAGTCAAAAGCTTTCTCCAAATGGACAAACACATTGACGATGGTACAATAAACAGGCCCAAAATATTACAAAACACACAGTTCCATGGTTTCGAAATAGTGTTTCGAATCGCGACACTGTACTGTTTCAGATCTTTTGGAGTCTCTGACAGAATTACTATGTCATCGGCAAATCACAATGTTTTTATTTCTTCTCCCTGCACTTTAACGCCTTCTCCAAATTTCTCCTCCCATTCCTTCACTGCTTGCTCAATGTACAGATTGAACAACATTGGGAAAAGGCTACAACCCTGTCTTACTCCGTTCCCAACTTCTGCGTCCCTTTCTTGCCATTCGACTCTAATAACCGCTGTCTGGTTTTTGTATAGGTTGAGTATAACTCTTCGCTCCCTATATTTTACCCCTGATACCTTCAGAATTTGGAAGAGTGTATTCCAGTCAAGATTGTGAAAAGCTTTCTCGAAATCGACAAACACATCGACGATGGTATAATAAACAGGCGCATAAAATTACAAAACACACAGTGTTTCATTGTTTCGAAACAGTGTTACGAAACCTGACACTGTGCTGTTTCATTTGTTCGGAAACCGTGAGATATTGAGTTTTGCCATCTCTACTCTACTGCGCGGTTCGGCGGCTTTTGCAGCACGCAACATCCCAGCGGCTGGCTGGCAGCTACAGTACTGTATACAGTATGGCCATCCTTTTCCGCGCCGCATGCCGCCGACTGCGGCTCGTGATTGGCTGAAATCGAGTCACGTGGTTCTTCTCGCCATCTTGGTCCTATACGTTGCTTGGCTGCCATGAGAAACCTTGTGAATATTCGTATGTTTGGGTTTGAATAATTCCACAGTGTTGTACTTTTCGGTGTTCTTAAGAAACGAAGAACGGAGGTAAAAATTATAGTACTTCCATTAAATATCAGAAATGCATGAAGATAAACAGTCTGACTGATGAAAGTCAGAAGAAAATTTCTGCATAATGCCGTGAGATTAAATTATTCACGCGTCGTTAGTTTTATCTCCAGTCAGCTGCCGATAACACCCAAATTTTGGACATATTAGTGACTGATCTAGTTTCTCGTTTAGATATGAAAGTAATATATAATTCCCGAAGCAAGCTTTTCTCGTTAGTTTTCATGTGTTAAGTGTATCATTACAGGAAACAAAGAATTGGAACAAGACAAATATTAGATGTTGAAATGCAATTGGCGTTGTAAAGGCACCTTTGATTTCTCATTTTGCGAAAAGTCATGTAGTGGGTATCCTCTTTTTATTTTTCGTAGTTCATGTAAGGTATAAGAACACAACACGCAAGAAAATACTCATCAAAGACTTATCCATAATCTCAATTGCTTTCTTAATCTACAGTATGCTCCGATGACGACATGTTCGCGGTCTATTCGAATAATTGTCTATGGTACAGGTCAATCTGAATTTATAGGCGAACTCTTTAGATCTGGAGCCACAACCAAACAGTTTTCTTAAAATCGGATTTCGTAGAGCCACCAGGTCCGCATCGGCAACACTACGCGAAGTTCCCGCATATGTCCGTTGGACTAAGCACCCTGTATCTCGAGAATGAAAAGAGTTATCGTTCTGCTCTCAGCCTTAAATAAAATTTCGATATCTTATCTACGTTTCGTCCGCAGCATTGTATGTGCTAAAATCAACCATACAAAAAGTCTACGCAATGCGATTTTTCCTCTGCAAACTCTTCAAAATTTTGCGCAGTAGTTTACTTAATTTGACGTAGCACAGAAACTACAAGTAATAATGAATAGAAAAGTAGATCACTATCGAGCGAATATATCACACTATAATACGTGAAAAAGTTATATTTTTTAATTGAATAGTTTTCTCAAAATCGGTTGATAAGTATTGTTAAGCGCTGGAAACGCTGTGGCGGTGAGTTTGTAAGCAGGAGCGGAATAGAATAGAATAGGCCCAGCATGGCTGCCGCTGGCAGGCTGGCCATACTTTCCCTATACAGAGCTTCAGTGTGTACTGCTGTTGGCGCGCGACCTTGCCACTGCAGCGCGTGGTGGGAACTGCGCTCAAGGTCACACGGACACACCTCACCTGGTCAGGTCTGACGAGAGGCGCAACGCAGCAGTCGCCACCGCAGTACAACGTGCACAGGACGTACCAGGCGCCACACTCGTCTCAAGCCCAGTTTACACGGCGATCGAAAGTTCACAAGAAACAGTATGGTCTAATTACAATTACGAACAACTTTGACTGGAGAGAGCACATAGAAAATATTGTTTGGAAGGCGAACCAAAGGTTACGTTTCATCGGCAGAACGCTTCGAAGATGCACCAGCTCCACCAAAGAGACTGGCTACATCACACTTGTGCGTCCTCTCCTGGAGTACTGTTGCCCCTTGTGGGACCCTCACCAGGTGGGACTGACGGAAGACATTGAGAAGGTTCAGAGAAGGGCAGCTCGTTTTGTTCTATCACGTTACGGGGGGGGGGGGGGGGCTGGGAATAGCGTTACGGAAATGTTGCACGAATTGGGGTGGAAATCATTAAAAGAAAGACGTTATTCATTGCGGCGTGATCTGTTTGCGAAGTTTCAATCACCGACTTTTAGTTCTGAATGTGAAAATATTTTGCTAGCACCCACCTACTTAGGGAGACATGACCATCCCAATAAAATAAGAGAAATCAGATCGATTACGGAACGATTTAGATGTTCTTTCTTCCCGCGCGCTATTAGAGAATGGAACGGTAGAGAAAAGTTATGAAAGTGGTTAATGAACCCTCTGCCAGGCACTTAAATGTGATTTGCAGAGTATCTATGTAGATGTAATGCAGCGCTCCAAGCGTACTAACTCGGTACTAATGACGTGTCGTCACACGGGCTTGGTTGCGTTTATACGATAAACTCCCGTCTACACACTGACTATAATGACAGCAGCTCATATGCGAAAATACGGCCGTACTACTGATTATACACGGTGTCCCAGCTGACTTGTCCACCCAAAATAACAGCTATTGGAAAACGACTTTTACAGCTATCAATGTACGGCTGGGGCCCATGAATGTACATATTTGGAAACATTCTAAAACGAAAGCAAATGTGTTTTTTAACACATACTTTTTTTTAATGGACACCCTATTTTTTTTTCATCATTCCATAGCATGACAGATCACATAAACAATGGCATTGATTGCATCGCAATATTCCAATTACATCCCGAGATATTGCGACGAGAAGTTGACGCTTGAAAAACCCGAAATGCGCTGCTAGTGCACGTCCTGAGGCTCAGGCGAGAACCCCATGCTGCCCTTAACAGTGATGTGATTGACATGCGTAATCGCACTTCCATACTTATCAAGAGGTCCGAAACGAATAATACGGTCTGCTGCCATCACATCGCGATTACGGGCAGCATGGGGTTCTCGCCTGAGCCTCAGGACGTGCACCAACAGCGCATTCCGGGTTTTTCAAGCGTCAACTTCGCGTCGCAATATCTCGGGATGTAATTGGAATATTGCGATGCAATCAACGCCATTGTGTATGTGATTTGTCATGCTATGGATTGCTGAAGAAAAAAATGTAGGGTGTCCATTTAAAAAAAAAAAACATGAACTTGTGTTAAACAAGACATTGCTTTCGTTTTAGAATGTTTCCAAATATGTACATTCATGGCCCCCAGGCGTACATTGATACCGGTGAAAGTCGTTTTCCAATAGCTGTTATTGTTCCAGAGATATTTTGGGTGGATAAGGTAGCTGGGACACGCTGTATATTCACGTCGTTCTGATCCGAAATGGGAGCACAGCTATATCAAGGATCTCTAACATAATTTTTACAGTTTCTTTATTCGTAACAAATTTACAGCCAACAGTACTATAGTTACCGTAAATGATGCAACGTAAAAAATTTCAGGTGAAAACAGGGGTTTCGGCAAGGTACCTTACAAGTATGGAAAAAATGTTCAGAACTTAAGTCGATGATTACAAGTGGGGAAGTGATGAAATATTAGGGCTTCACTGCTATCTAGTCATGTAGGCTAATCCGTTCTACAGGTCTCAACATTTCATGCTTCATAATTTGTAAGAAGATAAACAAATTTCGTGAGATACGTAAGATGTATTACAAACAAGACTATGATAATATAGTAGAGACATCACTAGTACCTGAGTTGTCAATACCAGAGAGAACGAGAGAGAGCGAAAGGTTCTTTAATCTCTATATATAAAAGGAAGTGTCCCGATTGACTGACTGACTGACTCATCATCGCCCAGCCCAAACCACTGAAGATAGAAACTTGAAATTTGTAGCGGGTGTTGATCTTACTCTGTAGGCGTCATTTAAGATTAAATTTTCGATATTCCGTCCTTAAGGGGATGAAATAGGGAATGAAACGTTTTTTGAAAATACGTAGCTATGTAGGCAATTTTTAAGCTAGAACTACAAAATTTCAGATTTTAATTCAGGGTTCGATTTTAAAAGACACGTATTTCGGAATTTTTTTAAATTCGACAAATAATGGGGTAAAATAGGTAAAGCAAAAAATTGATTTTCAAAAATATGTTGCTGTTAACTCCAATTTTAAGCTACAACTACGAAACTTCGGATATGGAATCTTGGACAGGATTAAAAATCCATGATTTTTAGTATTTTTGGAAATTCAACAAGTAAGAGGGTTAAATAGAGGATCAAAAATTCTTTTTGAAAACACGTTGCTATTGATACAATTTTGAAGCTAGAGATGCAAAAATTGATATTGGTTAGACGTTAAAAAATAAGTGTTTCGGTATTTTTGGAAATTCAATCATCAACGCGGTCAAATTCGAGGAGTGTGTTTTTCGAAAATATTTTGCTATTTAGGCAATTTTGAAGCTAGAACTACGAAATTTAGGATTTTAATTCAGAGTTCGAATTTAAAACACAAGTGTTTCGGCATTTTTTGAAATTCAACCAATAAGGGTGTAAAATAGAGGACGCAAAAAATTGATTTTCAAAAATGTGTTGCTGTTAACTAAAATTTCAAGCTATTACTACGAAACTTAGGATATGGACTCTTGATCAGGATTAAAAAGACACGAGTTTCGGTATTTTTGGAAATTTAAAAACTACGGGGGTAAAAGAGGGGATCAAAAATTCTTTTCGAAAACACGTTGTTGTCAAGACAATTTTGAAGCTATAGCTGCAAAAACTGGTATTTGTATTGATCGTTATGATTTAAAAAATATGGGTTTCCGTATTTTTGGAAATTCAACCATCAAGCGGGTTAAATTGGAGAAGGGGTATTTTTCGAAAATCTGTTGCTATTTAGGCAATTTTGAAGTTAAAATTACAAATTTTCGGATTTGGATTCGGGGTTCGAATTTAGCAGACACGTGTTTCGGTATTTTTGGAAATTAGACTAATAAGGGGGTGAAATAAGGGGTGCAGAAATTCATTTTCAAAAATATGGTGCTGTTAACTCGAATTTCAAGCTATAACTACGAAACTTAAGATATGGATTCTTCGTCAGGATTAAAAAGAAACAACTGGTGCAGACCAAGCAGCCTACGCATGCGAAGCAGCGGGGGTTCAGCTAGCTAATCTAGATATGTCGTCTTTTCTGAAGACGTACAGCTGCCCCCCACATTCCCCTGCCTACGCTTCCTCCTACCTCAAAGAGCGGCAGTTTTTTGCCCCCCGGCACATAAGCGGCCCTCACACGGATACTTCTAAAGCTGTCCTCGTAATCACAAACCAGTTTCTCCGGCAGTTACAATTGTGAAAAAAATAAATAAATAAAGAGACGAAGAAAAACCACCGCGGTATTTGCCCTCTCCCCCTCGTGACACTGACGACATCCTCTCGTCGCTAAGCTGAAGTGCCTCACGTTGTTAATGGATGCCCCACCCCGTCACACTTGAACAGATCGCATGCTCTCGGTGACATGACAAATTCTACATCTACATACATACTCCGCAATCCACCGTAAGGTGCGTGGAGGAGGGTACACTGTACCACTACTAGGCATTTCCTTTCCTATTCCACTCCCAAACTGAACGAGGAAAAAAAGAATGTCTATATGCCTCCGTACGAGCCCTAATTTCTCTTATCTTATCTTTGTGACCTTTACGCGAAATGTAAGTAGGCGGCAGCAAGATCGTACTACACTCAGCTTCAAATTCCGACCCTCTTAATTTCCTGAACAGAAATTCACGAAAAGTACGTCCCCAATTGAGTTGCCGGAGCATTTCCGTGACACTCGCGCATTGGTCGAACCTACCGGTAACAAATCTAGCTGCTCGTCTCTGAACCGCCTCTATGTCTTCCTTTAAACTGATCTGCTGCAGGTCCCAAACACTTGAGCAATATTCAAGACGAGGTCGTACAAGCGTTTTATACGCGGTCTCCTTTACAGGTGAAGTACATCTTCCCAAAATTCTCCCAATAAACCGAAGTCGGCTGTTCGCCTTACTCACAACTGTCCTTACATGCTCGTTCCATTTCATATCGCTCTGCAATGTTACGCCTAGAAATTTGAACGACGCGACAGCATAAAGAAGCTCACTACTAATGCTGTATTAGAACACTACGGGATTGCTTTTCCTACTGATGCGCATCACCTTACATTTTTCTACATTGAGAGCTAGTTGCCATTCTTCCCACCAACCAGAAGTTTTGTCTAAGTCATCGTGTATGCTATTACAGTCAGTTAAAGACGACACCCTCCCATACACCACAGCATCATCAGCAAACAGCCGCAAATTACAACTTACTCTGTCCATCAGATCATTTATATAGATAGAAAATAATAGCGGTCCTATCACACTCCCCTGGGGCACGCCTGACGATACACTCGTCTCTGATGAACACTCGCCGTCGAGAACAACGTACTGCGTTCTATTACTTAGGAAGTCTTCCAGCCAGTCACAAATCTGTGAACCTATTCCATAAGCTCGTAGGGTAAGGTGGTACAAATTCGATATAGGTACAATTCCGATCAACATAAGTTTTCGCGATATTTGTCAGTTTCGTAGTTTTGGTAGCACTTGCTTTTGTGTGGCGTTGTAGCGTAGCAGGTTTCTACAGCTCCTCCTGTCTTTGTACTACGGAGATATAAATTTTTTCCTGTAAAGTGGTAAGTGAAGCTACTTAGTCTAACGCGCTCTTATAAATTTTCTAGTTTCCACGCGCTTGCAAATTCTATATTAGTGAGGTTAGAAACTTGTTTTCCATTCGGGCATGCTCTGGGGCACCTACAGAGAAAGCCTCTGTGACATGTACTGCCATTTCTTGGCAGAATTCACTACTATTTACTCGTGAATTCACTCACGTCAGTAGTACATTTTCGATCAGAAAAATGGTACAATTTCGATACCCTAGTACAATTTAGATCAATGCAGTTTTTCAGTTTAGTCCGTCACGATTGGTTACCATAGACACATTATACACAATTATTGGAAATAAATTCTGTATATTCAAAGATTTTCCTACGCGGTTTTTAAAGCCACCTCTTATTTTGTAGATGCCACGAAAACGAGCAGAAAAGAAAATCTACAATAAATGGAGTCCAGCTGCGACACTTCAACAAATATAAAACAATGGGTAGCCCTATTACAGTTCTTATTGTTGACAACCATGGCAGCCACACCAGCTTAGATGCTGTAGAATATTGTTGGGAAAATGGGATAGAACTTTTGGGATTGCCTCCGCACAGTACACATGTACTGCAACCATTAGATAGAACTTTCTTCAAGTCCCTAAAGGCTCAATATCACAGAAATGCAACTAATTGGATTCATCGCAATCCCAATGAAAACACTACTAAACAACGATTCTGGACTATTTTCTGTGATGCCTGGGGCAAAGCTGCGTCCATTGGATGCGCAGTCAAAGGGTTCCAATGTACAGGAATAATGCCCTTTTGCAAAGACATTGTTCCCGAGGAGAAATTTGCACCTTCAACGGTATTCGAGGCTCCTGCTCCTTCAGTCTCCACCAGTCAAGCTACTAACAGCATTATGGGAGAAGAACCCTCATCGTCAAAAGATGTAACTGAAGAACACGGCAAATCCGTAACGCCAGGGTCCAGTACAATTTCTCAGCACGATGCTCTCAGGGACATTTTGCCAAATCCAGAGAAAAATTATCGTCTCGGAAGAGGAAAAAACAGACATCAGCTAGACTGATTTCAGATGAAAACCTGGGTAACCTCCGCAGCAAGAGGAAACTTTTTCAACAGGGCACAAGGAAAACAATGAACAATGCAACAAGAACAATAAACGGAAATGTACGTTTGTAAGTAATGATGAACGAAGTTCACCAAGCTTCAATTCGCCAGCAAACAACGAAAATAATTGTGGATTTAGTTTATTGAATTGTTATGGTAAAGAATCATATAGTTAAGGGTGACTGGATTCGCTGCCAAAAATGCAATGTTTGGTACCACGAAGTATGCGTTGATGCGTGACAGAGAAAGTGCTTTATATGTGGAAGATGCAAGTGATCGAAATTGTACCAGGAAGTGATCACAATTGTACCTAGTGTGGTACATTTTCGATCGATTCTTCTCAATTCTGTAACCTCTTTTTGTGTTTATACCAACTTTTGTAATTGTATAATATTTGTGTTACATATTCATTAAAAATCCAAGAACAAATGCCATAGTTAAAATTATTTCTTTTCTCAATATATTTCCAGTTACAATAACAAGTGTCCGAAATGATCGCAATTGTACCACCTTACCCTATCTTCGTTAGCAGTCTGCAGTGTGGCACCGCGTCGAACGCCTTTTTGAAGTCGAGAAAAATACAATCCGCCTGTTGCCCTTCATGCATGGCTCGCAAAATGTCATGTGAGAAATGGGCAAGCTGATTTTCACATGAACGATGTCTCCTGATCTCGATGTTTCAAGCCGTCCGCGGTGGCCGAGGAGACTGAGGCGCTTCAGTCACGGTCTGCACGGCCACTACGGTCGGGGGTTCGAATCCCCCCTCGGGCATGGATATTTGTGCCGTCTTTAGTATAAGGTAGTTCATACGTAGTTTAAGTTTAGGGACTGATGACCCCTTAGTTAAGTCCCATAAGCTTAACATTTGAACATCGATGTTTCAAAACCTCTGCAGCTACCGAAACAATGCCGGCACACG
The DNA here is from genome assembly GCA_026315105.1 of Locusta migratoria. NCBI lineage: Eukaryota > Metazoa > Arthropoda > Insecta > Orthoptera > Acrididae > Locusta > Locusta migratoria. The sequence goes on from CM048753.1 coordinate 66,528,813, forward strand.
ACCACAAACCGGAATGTTTTTCCAGCCAGCGCAAGCGGTGACCCCCAGGTGGATAAGCTGTGGCGTTCAATATCTCGATTACCCTGTCGCGATGAATAAAACAGCCTCTTAACAGTTACTGGCGCCTTGTCGCTCCGTTCACGTAACCGGCCGCACGAAACATCAGGGGCGACGTTACGTCACACGCAGACCCACCGGAAGATTCGTCCGTGTCCGTTAACGATGGAGTTCTCGCGACGACAGGTAAACCCAACTACAGGAAGCTCCTGGCTCCAGTGTTGCCAACTCGTTTCCAACCATGTCCCTACATGCGTACATGACGTGTCAAAAATCCCTACATTCGCCATGAAAGTCCCTACGCAACAAACTCATTTCCAAGGGAGGAAAAATAAAAAATAAATAAATAAAATAAAGAAGAAGAAAGAAAATCTTACATGTACGATGACTTCCCATTCGTTAAAATTATTATGCAAAGAATTGTTGCTGTTTTAAATTAAAAAAAAAAAAAAAAAAAAAAAAAAAAAAAAAAAAAAAAAAAAAAAAGGTACTTTCATTCTGCATCAACCCTGAGAAAAGTCTCTGCGTTTTGATAATCCGTCCCTACAGTCTGGAGAAAAGAGTCAAAAGTCCCTTCGCGTAGACACATGTCCCTACGGTTTGCAGTACTGCCTGGCTCAATCTGTCAGCTGCGCGGCACCAAATGTTACACACGTAATTGAGGACCGTTTTATTTTTTTGACTCACTTTCTGAAGAAAATGGCCAAAATGAGTTTTTTTACATCTTATATTATTTGAGATAGCCGCCTTTCTTATTCTGAAAACAGTTCTTTCTGTCGGCTGCGTGGCAGAGGCTTTCTACCGAACGGCACCAAATTTTACACACGTAATTGAAGACAGTTTTTTCAAAACTAGCTTTCTGTAGAAAATGGCCAAAATGAGTTTTTTTACAGCTTATATTATTTGAGATAGCCACCTTTCTTATACTGAAAACTGTTCTTTCAAAACTCAGTTACTTCCATTGTTAGAAGCTACCAAATTTACTCAGTTATTCCAAAACTCAATTTCTGCGATGAAGCTGTTATAACGAACTCGCTTTCTGCAGCTACCTTCTGTAGGCTGTGTGGTCTTTGAATTTTATTAGCGCCAGTTTAAGTGTTCGTGTTGGCAATATCTGTGGAAGTAACAATACCGGCTAGTGGCAACTGATTTCTGTCCATTTGCATTATTGTCAGTTTACTGTTGTATGTTATCTGAGACAGCAAAAGTGCTGTAATTATTCTTAGCCTGGGTATAGTAGTAGTTTGTATTAAATAAAATGGCAGAAGAATATTCTGAACCTGTAATACAAGTTGAAAGGGTCAGGAAGAGAAGAAAACTGCCACATATAAGAACCAGTAGAAGATACCGCGAAGAAAATGCACGGCCTTTGGATGCCAGATGTGGTCACCTTACAAGCGATTATACCTCTATAAGAGGGCCGAGGGGCTATTATGCTGCTGAATTAACCTACAATGACATGGTCGGTAAGAATTTAACAATACTTAATATCTCATTCAGTGGCCGAAACAGACAAGCATTGCATTCACTGTATTTGAAATTATTTGCCAAAGCCGAGTTATTCAATACAAAAAAATTGCATCTGCAGTGTTCAGATTTCTTTTCGATACACGTACTGTGGGGAGTCAACTGTAGTGGAAATCCTCAAGAAAGGACAGAAATCTTTCGGAACCATGGACGCAGCCCAGAAAATGAAAACGATGAATTATGTCAGTAAAGAAGAGTCGTGATGTGGCAAGGTTGATAAAGTTCATTGAAATATCTGATCCATGCCAGGGAGTTCTATGAAGTTATAATGAAGGAGAATAGTGCTGCGGAAAGGGCAAATATAAGTGATGTGATGCATAATGAGATGTTGGGGAAACTGAGTGAGATGCTGGACCTTAAAACCTGTTTAAATTTTTATGTTAATATAATTACTGCATTCTGCTTCAGTAATGCAATTAAAAATGTAAGATACTTGTTTGGTGTGTTTCCTTCGCTAATGGACGATGAGAAAGAAAGTTTTACTGATATATCTCATGCTCCATTTTCGGTATGGCTACGAGCTGATGAAAATAATAGTTTATAAACGTTGAAACATCCGCAGTTTTAAGGGTTTGCATGCAGTGTAAAAACTCTTGAAAAAAAAAATTGTTTGGAAATCCACATTACCGTTGAAATGTCTTCACAGAAAATGTATATTGCTCAATTTGTAAGAAAATGTCTAATATTGTGCCTACCGTTTTGTGTCGAGTAACTTGGTTGCAAGAAAATGTATAATATTGCATCTACTGTGTGTATCGATATGTGTACATAAATCTGTGAAGTTGTCAAGTTTCATCTTTGGCAAAAATTATGTATCGCATGGCATTGTAGCTCGTGCAGAGAGACAGAGTCAGACTTGTGGTTCAGCTCGCTTAGAGAGCAGTTGAGTTGTTTATGTGGCTCCGATGTAGAGCAGAGGCTGCAGTGCCAGCAAGTATATATTGCATTTCATATAATTGTGAAAAAGGTTGTACCACCTCTGGAATGAAGGTAATAGCATTTCATGTAATTATGAAAAGGCTGTATCAATTAGGTAATGTAATGGTGATTATTAATATTAAGTAACAACGTTGACATTTTTTTCGTGTTTCATTTACGTAGTTAGAAGATTAACCTACCTCATTTATTTGATAATTAGTTATTTGTGGATTTAAAGTGCAGTATTGATTTTGGTAATCTTGTTGAACAGATTTCTTTATTGGTAACGTAGTAAATGATTGTTATGCAACACTGCAGTTAATTGAGCATGATACTGAGTTTTGATCATCAGGTACTGATCTGCATAAAACTCTCGTAGTCGAACATTAAGGAAGTGCTTTGTGTTTTTAATATCTTTCTCGGAGTCAAAATTTTTGAGTATAGTCAGTGTGTGTTTCATGCAGGTTACATGTCACATATGCTTTGTCTAAAAGATCCGTTGCGCACATAATCAGTTTAATCCACTGTTCATAATTTAACAGTATATACATCAATGTCAGGGCCATAATTAAACCAAATTAATGTGGTAATGGACAATGTACGAATCCAGTTAAATTTCGATGAAGTTATTTGATAACTTAGTCATCTTGACTGTTAAACATCAATACATGACAACTATTTGGACTGCAACTAAAATCAGATCACGTTTTGAATGAGTAACTTTAAAATAAACTATTTTTTTAGTCTGGTTAAACGATACATTCTACTTTAAATATCACGTACACCTTTTCAGTTGTTCCGAACAAAAGTGTGGCGAACTGAATAGCCATGTACGACCGTCGTCTGCAAGCTGACGTGTTTACCACACGAGACGCTATCGCTTCCGTAGCTCACAGCTGTACGACTATACTGAACGTAACATTACCTTGTTGCACCGACGCATTGAAATGCTCATGAACGCTAGCCGGCAGTAATAAAAACGCCGAAAAATTATTCCCGTAATACGAAACAGCGAAATTATAATATTATATGAGCCAACGAATACGCAGCTACCCTGTTATTCACTGAAACCGCACAGAAAACAGAGGTGTACTATTTGCGAAGTGAAACACACAAATGCGAGCGTTGTACACACACACACACAGAGAGAGAGAGAGAGAGAGAGAGAGAGAGAGAGAGAGAGAGAGAGAAACGTGTGTGGATGAGCTCCAAAAAACACGCATGCATACATTTAGCTTAACAAAGGTGTGTTTGGTTTATTCAGATCCTTATTAGCGCACTATTGTAGCGCGCGGAACCATCGTGTATTGTGTTTCTGATCAGCAGGGCACTGGAGTTAAAAGCTTTCTGTTTACTGTTTGTTCGGAATTGCAAATTAACGTGTAACCAGGGAAAAATCATTTGTTTAAACTACTAAAGCGTAAGCTTTTGCAAAACTGGCCCGAATGCCTAAGAAAGATGAAATATTTCTGGAAAAATTATATTTCGTAATTTTTATTTTATTTTTGTTGGTTAATTCCGAATTCAGCGTAGAATGTATTACACTTACAGTATACGGTAAGGAAAACACTGTCTTCACGATGAATAAACGAAATGCCCGAAAACTGTTTTCAGGAACAAATCGAAAAGTAAATGAACCATAGGCACCAATTACTTTGAGAAATTCGAAAGACGAAGTACATCGTTAGAGGTTGACTATACCGTTGGACTTTCCTTCGTAATCATTTGATTATGCCTTTCAGCGTTCATTCTGGGGCATAGAACCTCTAATAAAATTCCTCCATGATCCCCTATTCGATGCTAACATTGATGCCTCGTCTGATGTTAAACCTTTTACTTCAAAATAATTCTGCACCGAATCTAACAAGGAAAGTACTTGGGCTCCAACAAACACATATACACCAAAATTGTATGAGAGATAATGTAAAGATCCCTTATTGCACTAGTGATACTCCCGCATCTGCAAAACTCTGCAGTCGTCCGTTAGAGGCCTCTGCGTGTGCCATGCGGCATTGCACTTTGACCTGTCGGTTCGCCAGTAGGGACGGTGCAGTGTGTCTCCGAAGTTGCGTTTTGTGACATTTGTGTGGTGAAGCGTCAGATGGGGCGGCGATTGCTAATCAATGCTGCTAATGTATTGCGATTATTTCTATAATAATGTGTTACATCACCAGCACATCTACCAACACCTTTAACCCAAACACAAACACTTTCTTGCTCACTTATTTTCCTGTGTAAAAGCATTACCAGATGTAAAATAAGATGCTACAACATCCTTATTGAATACTTTTCCAACATGATACGTACGGAAAGCAATTACATCTCTGTTATTAAAGGATTCCAACCCAGTAACTCCTTTCACGGTATCAGCCGGATAGCGCACCACAGCAACTCGTATCTGTTATGGTACAGAAATGTGAGCATAAATTAGATACTATTGTTACAAACTCATAATAATGATAATAGGGATGATAATGACGAACAACTCATTGCAAGCGGTAGTGGTACGTAAGTGCGGGAAGAGGCGATGGAAGCAGTGGCAGTGAATACCAACAGTCTTTCGGGAAGAAGGTTAAAGTTGCAACTATCATCACGGCTTTTAATGACAATTCGCTAGAGAACATGTACGATGATTATTACATAAGTTATAGTTGAGATTTCTGCATTACGTATGGCGTCTACAATTACATCTACAGTGCTACCTAGAGCATGGTTGCAAAGCTTTGCAGAAAAACGACACCCACCAGCACATTGAGGTGTACGTAGAGATCCTGTAACCAAACGTTCATACAGATATGTTTGTTCGAGCCCATGTAATTTCCTTGTAAGTACTTTCTTCTGTGTCTACCTCGACTCCTCTTACCCTCCGCTGCCGAGCTCATGGGTCTCTTAGGTAACCTTGCTTCTCCCATGCGTGTAACATGACCCCACCATCTCAGTCTGTTCGCTCTAACTGCTTCATCTATGGTGTTCATTCCCATTTTTTCTTTGATTTCCTCATTATGGACACCCTCCTGCCATTGTTCCCATCTATTAGTACCTGCAATCATTCTTGCTACTTTCACATCTGTAACCTCTAGCTTATGAACAAGGTAACCTGTATCCACCCAATTTCACTCCCAAACAACAAAGATAATCGAAAGATAGAGCGGTACACTGCTAACTTAGTCTTGGTACTTACTTCCTTCTTGCAGAAGAGAGTGGATATTAGCTGAGCACTCACTGCATTAGCCTTGCTGCACCTCGATTCCAGTTCTTTCACAATGTTGCCATCTGCGAGAAAATACATCCCAGGTACTTGAAACTGTCTACCTGTTCTAACTTTGTTCCTCCTATTTGGCACTCAATCTGTTTAATTCTCTTTCCCACAGACATTACTTTCGTTTTGGAGATGCTGATCTTCATATCATAATCCTTGCACCTCAGATCGAGCTCTGAAATATTAGTTTGCAACCTTTCAATCGAATCTGTCATTACAACTAAATCATTCGCATATGCGAGACTGCTTATTTTGTTTTGACTTATTTTAATCCCGCCCTGCCAGTCTACTGTTTTCAACATATGATCCATGAATAGTATGAACAACGGTGGTGACAGGTTACAGCCTGGTCGTACCCCTGAAACTACCCTGAACCATGAGCTTAATTTGCCATCTACTCTAACTGCCGCCTGAAGTTTGCCCATGTACCATAATTTAACGTGCAAAAATCGCTTCTGGGGTACTTGCAATGCGCAATACTCCTTACACAAAAACAGTTTGTAAAATAATCATATAACAGATGCTGTACGTTGTGTTTTAAAACAAAATTGTATGCATGAGGTGGAAAATTAATTTCGTTTTTTCTGAAATCACTACTAACATGTTTTACGATACTAGCGCGAAGTAGGGCCAGACTAATTGAATCACTCATTGCAGAAAGACCTCGAGTCACCAATATTTTAAGAATGAAATTGTGGCAGAAATCAAATCGGTATTCTGATGATCATTTCTACCTATGTAAGTTGGAGTCAACAAAATATTTTCGCAATAGGAGGAGAAAGTTGGCGATTGGAGTTTCGTAAGTAGCCCACGCTGCATCGATAAGCGCCGTTATTGTAATGATTCTCATCCCAGATCCTGTATCATTTCCGTAACGGTGTCTTCCCTGTATCGTCAAATTACAAAACGAACTGCCCGTCTTTGTACTCTTTCGATGTCCTCCGTTAAACCACCTGATAAGGATTTCATACCGGGCAGCAATACTCCAAAAATTGACGAACAAGCGTAGTGTATGCAGTCTCTTTAGTGGTTCTGTTGAATCTTGCATCTTGCCAATAAAACGCAGTCTCTTGTTCGCCTTTCCCACATCAGTATCTAGGCGTTCTTTCCAGTTTAAGTCTGAAGTAATAGTAATTCCTAGCTATTTTGTGGAGTTTACGGTCTTCACATTCGGTTGATTTATCTTGTAAATAAAGATTTACGGATTTCTTTTCGTACTGATATGGACGACTTCACAATTCTAATTATTCAGAGTCAATTGCGAATTTTTACACGATAGTGATATCTTATTCAGAACGTTCTGCAGTTGGTTTTGATCTTCAGATGATTTTACTAGACGGTAAATGATGGCGTCATCTGCAAACAACGTAAGAGAGCTATTTAGATTTTCCCCTAAATCGTTTATGTAAATAAGGAACAGCAGAGGATCAATAACATTATCCTGTGGAACACCAGATATCACCTCTGTTTTAGTCGATGCCTTACCAACGATTACTACGAACTGTTTCCTCTCTGACAGGAAATCCCCTATCCAGTCGCTAATTTGAGGCGATATACCATAACCACGCAATTTCATTTAAAGCGTGGTGTGGGAAGCCTTCCGGAAATAAGGAAATACGGAATCAATTTGAGATCTCCTGTCGATAGCAGTCATCACTTCGTGTGAGTAAAGAGCTAGTTGTGTTTCGCGTGAACGATATTTTCTAAATCCTTGTTGACCTTGGGTCAGAAGATCATTCTGTTCGAGATAATTCATAATATTTGAATACAGGATATGTTCCAAAACCCTGCTGCAAATTGACGTCAATGAAATAGGCCTGTAGTTTAGTGGGTGACTCCTACTTCCTTTCTTGAATATAAGTGTGATCTGTGCAAGTTTACAATCTTTTGGTACAGATCCTTCTATGAGAGAGTGGTTGTGTATGGTCTTGAGCCAGTGCTGGAGGCGGTGTGGCGGATGACGGCAATATTTTCCCGCCTGCGGGGCAGCGACGCGCCACGGCGGTGTCCTTTTGGCGGCGGAGTGTTGGCGGCCCTGGCGTGTCCCTCGGCAGGTGGCAGTGAAACGCGAGAGCCACAAAGCCCTGGCGGGCACAATGGCAGCCGCTACCCGCTACCTGCTGCCTGCGCGTGCTCTATTCTACCTGCGGCTCCCCTTCCCTCCCCACCCCTAACCACTCCACAGCACCACCTGCGTCTCCAAACACCCTCCCTCCCTCCCTACCACGACTGCTGCCCATTTACACGCCGCTCAAAGGGACGCGCCCCATTCGACCGTCCGTTTGTGGCAGGTAGTACACACTACACAGATCGTACATTCTTCTGGACACAGCTGGCCCTAAAGGATGCGCGCAGACCTATTCAAAACTTAGGCGAGCGGCTGTGGTGCATGCTTCCCTAACCACCACCCTCCAGCAGAGGTTATACACACACGCAGAAGAATTCTAAGTTTTGTCCACAGAGACAGTCTACCATCTCTTTGGTTTTGTCAATGACGTAGTACTATGATGTTGTTCTTGTTGTGGTCTTCAGTCCGGAGACTGGTTTGATGCAGCTCTCCACCCTACTCTATCCTGAGCAAGCCTCTTCATCTCCTCATAAGAATGGCAAACTACATCTATTTGAATTTGCTTACTATATTCATCTCTTGGTCTCAGTCCTGTGAAGTTGGCACCCCCTTTTTTGAAAATGTACATTTTTTTCAGAGTTCTAGACAGATATGCAATAGTTCTGGACTTCTCCGTACAAAATTTAAATAGTTCTGCAAAATTTCGCCGAAAAAATACGAAAAATTAACACAAAATTTAGTTTTTTCAAAATAATTTTTTGCCTAATTGTACAAACACAGTTCTGATCACAGTTCTAAATAGCTCTCAAAGAGTTCTACAGGAAATCCTAATGACATTTTTCTGTGCAGATTATACTTTATCAGATAAATGCAGTAATGTGGAATTCATTTTCACGTTACTGTAAATTGGCACCTTTTTTTTTTTTTTTTTTTTTTTTTTTTTCTTTCTAGAAATACACATTGTTTTTGGGATTTTCTGTACATATACTATAGTTCTAGAGTTCATGTGAATATTTCTATGTAATTGCCCGAAAAAAATCATGTTCACAATTTTGAATATCTGATAAGCTGTCTTATTTGTGCCCCTTATTCGAGAAATATACATTTTTCTTAGGTCTTGACAGATATTCTATCCGCTGCACATTCAATTTGTTGTTTTTACGTCTGATTGATTACTGCTTATCGTAAATAAGAACTATTGAACATGTGCCTAGAACTCTGGAAAAAAATCTAATTTTTTGAAAAAAAAAAGAAAAAAGAAAAAAAAAAGGTACAAATTCAACAGTAGCATGTAAATGGATACTCTATTATTGTAATTATCTCATAAAGTATAATCTGCACAGAATAATGCTATTAGGTTTTCCTGTAGAACTCTATGAGAGCTATTTAGAACTGTGATCAGAACTATGTTTGCGCTAATAGGCAAATAATTATTTAAAAAAACTCAAGTTTGTGGTAATATTTACTATTTTTCGGCGAAATTCTACAGAGCTATTTAAATTTTGTACAGAGAACTATTGCATATCTGTCTAGAACTCTGACAAAAATTTACTTTTTTGAAAAAAGGGGTGCCAACTTCACAGCTCTTCCACTATTCAGAATTGCGATATTTCACGAAATTCTGCAGAACTATTTAAATTTTGTACAGAGAACTCTAGAACTATTGCATATCTGTCTAGAACTCAAAAAAAAATTATAATTTTGAAAAAAGGGGTGCCAACTTCACACGACTCTGGCGCAATTTTGTGTAGTTTATGTCCCTCATTTACGCAATTAGCTCATGAACTATTATCTGGGCAGAAAAATATCATTAGGATTTTCTGCAGAACTCTTTGAGAGCTATTTAGAGTTGTGATCAGAACTATGTTTACGCTTGTAGGCAAATAATTATTTGGAAAAAAACTAACATTTGTTGCAATTTTTTGTAATTTTTTCGCGAATTTGTGCAGAACTATTTAAATTTTGTACAGAGAACTCCAGAACTATTGCATATCTGCCTAGAACTCTGAAAAAATGCACATTTTTGAGAAAAGGGGTGCCAACTTCACAGTAGCGTGTAAATGGATTCCCCATTATTTCAATTATCTCATGAAGTACAGTCTGCACAGAAAAATGTCTTTAGGATTTCCTGTAGAACTCTTTGAGAGCTATTTAGAACTGTGATCAGAACTATGTTAGTACAATTAGGCAAAAAATTATTTTGCAAAAACTTAATTTTGTGTTAATTTTTTGTATTTTTTCGGCGAAATTTTGCAGAACTATTTAAATTTTGTACAGAGAATTCCAGAACTATTGTATATCTGTCTAAAACTCTGAAAAAAATATACATTTTCCAAAAAAGGTGTGCCAACTTCACAGGACTCTTGGTCTCTCTCTGCGATTTTTACCCCACACACTTCCCTCCAACGCTAAATTCACGATTCCTTGATGTCTAAGAATGTGTCCTACTAATCGATCCCTTCTTTTAGTCAGGGTATGCGAGAAATTCTTTTCCTCCCCAATTCTGTCCAGTACTTCCTCATTAGTTACGCGATCCACCCACCTAATCTTCAGCATTCTTCTGTAGCACCATATTTCAAAAGCCTCTAGCCTCTTCCTGTCCGCACTGTTTATCGTCCATGTTTCACTCCCATATAAGGCAACACTCCACACAAAAAGCCTTCAGAAAGGGCTTCCTTATGCTTAAATTAGTGTTCGATGTTAACAAATTTCTCTTTTTCAAAAACGCTTTTCTTCCCATTGCCATTCTGCATTTTATATCCTCTGTACTGCGACCATCATTTGTTATTTTACTGCCCAAGTAACAAAACCCATCTACCTCCTTTATTGTTTCGTTACGTAATCTAATTCCTTCACCATCACCTGATTTTCTTAGGCTGCACTCCATTACCCTTCTTTTGCTCTTCTTAATGTTTATTTTATATGCACCTTTCAACACAAGTGTCCATTCCGTTCAACTGCTCTTCCAGGTCCTTTGCTGTCTCTGACAGAATTACAATGTCATCGGCAAAACGCAGTGTTTTTACTTCTTCCCCCTGAACTTTAATTCCTTCTCCAAATTTATCCTTCCTTTCCTTTTATAGCTTGCTCAATGTACAAATTGAACAACATTGGAGAAAGGCTACAACCCTGTCTTCCTTGGATATTCTCGTTTTCCATTTTACAGCTACAGTATTTTGGCATCCGGCAGGCTGTCTCTGAAAACTAATAACTCTGGCTGCAGCTGTCATCGAAGCAGTGAGTTCATGTGACAAATGTTTGCCAGAAATTCTACTTATTCAGTAGCTCCCTCGATTAATTGAACGATCAAAACAACCACCAACACGTCAGGTGATTACGCTAACACTATCACGGAGCTACTAGCAAGCATATATAGAGCTGGCGGCTGTTGTGAACCCACAAAAGGTCAGTTTTACTAGACAAATTCATATATATGGTATGCATAGCACTTTGGAAATATTAGTATGCGATATTTGAGAAACTTACTTAACTTTTATATTCTGTTTCAGATCGAACAATGACTTCAAAGACCACAGCTAAAAAAAAAAAGCAGTTTGTACACATCACAGACGACAAAATATCGCACTCGTCATACCGACAGTTCAATTGGCCAGAGGTACCAATTAGCAACTATAATTGCCAATGCCTGTTGGTTGCTATTTGCGCACAATGACAGTGTAGCAGTTACAATAAGCCTACTGTATAAATTAGAGTTGTGGCGATTCGTGAATGAGTCGTTCATTTGAACGAATATGTATAATGAATCGTAAGAATCGAATCGTGATCCGGACGAATCGTCGTTCAAAAGAATCGTCTGTCTCGTGACGATTTTAAGTGCCAACGATTTATGATTCGAAGGCGACTGCCGAGTCTTCCCGAACCGTGCCGAATGATTCCGAATGCCGGAGTGACGTCAACAAGGGGGGACGAATCGTCGTTCAAAATAATCGCCTGTCTCGTGGCGATTCTAAGATCCAACGATTCATGATTCGAAAGCAAGTGGCGATTCATGCCGAATAATTACGAAAGTCAGAAAGCATGTGAACAAAGGAAGCACAAAACGAAGATCGTGAGCCGTTAATTATTAAGCCTATTCACGAATTATAGATGACAGAAACAAAACGCAACGAAATACACAGTTGCCAATACATACGAGCAATCCTTAAACATTGATATTTCGCGTATCCCGAAAATGGCTGTAACGATTTGGATTATATTTTGTGTGTATAGAGGTTTAAGCTTTTTGAGTTCATCTTCATAGTTACAGTTTTTGTAAAAAAAACTTAAGTTTACAAAAATATTGTTTTTATATAAAAACGCGATTTTAAATGTTTTTAAAGCCATCTCAAAAATCTTTTTTACCATTTTGGTTTTTACGTTATCAGCTTTCTTGAAAGAAACCGAATTTACAAAAAAGAAATAATTTCAAAAATGCGAATTCGTGTATGTCGAAAGAAATGTAATATTTAGAGACGGATTTTTATTTTTAATGTTTATTTATGTAGACGTGTTTCCTTAAACTAATTAGTTTTATAATGATTAGATATGTGTTAATTACCATAGATTTAATTAAATTTATATTTAAATGAACTAAGTATTCAAACAGAACGAAAAAAATTATAAGATTACAGCAGGATTCGAAATAAGTGACCTACGTTCAATAAACCTACAGAACTACTAAAAAAGGTATGATGACAGCAGAAATAGTTGGTAGTGTAATAAACATTAATAAGAGCTCGCAAAACTTCAAAGCCTATTTTTGACAGCTGAATCGAATGGCTTTGCCTCATTATTATTTTAAGTATGAACTTTACGCACCATATATATATATATATATATATATATATATATATATATATATATATATATATATATATATATATATATATATATATATATATATATATATAAAAATCCTATACCCATATTGTCACCTTTTCGGCATTCAGTAAGATTCGTGCCGTCGCAAACCAGAAAGAATCGTGAACGAATCATAGGAATCGATTCACAATGTGGGATTGAATCGCAAGAATCGATTCCTAAAAAAGAATCGTGTTGCTCAACTCTAGTATAAATCGAAGCTGGCGTTGTTGAATAGGATGCGGAGAGGTATTAATTCTAAACTGGAGTATTCGCAAGTAAAAATAGCAACGAAAATTAGCATTCACAGGAACCAGCAAAATCGTAAAGTTACACTTCTGCCAATCCCTGTATTACAGACTTGTCTTTCTGACAATTTATTTACAACTTCGCGAAATATTTTAATAACTTCATTGTTTATTTGTGTTACACGGAGTTTACGCGTACAGTCTTACTTCGCTCTGGCCGTTTCGCAAAACTTTCGGTGTCTACACTTAAGAGCCAACATCAAATACTCATTATACTTTCATATAATAATAAAAAAGGTTTTTCAAATGCTAAATTAAATAATAATAATAATAATAATAATGAGAAGACGACGACGAACTTAAAACACCTGCCTTATATTTTGCGTAAATATAGCGTAGCGGGTAATTCGTGTTTTACGGCAAGGTTAGGGATTGCTTAACTTTTGAAACTGGGAAAATATGGAGCTAGACAAGTTAATCCCCAGTCGAGTGCCTGCAACACACCGCGTGGCGCAAACAGGCTGCAAGTGATTTATGAGGTTTGTGAGCTTGTTGTTCAGGCGAAAAAGATTTTCTCTCTCTTCTAGTTGTGTATGTGATGGTTGTACTACACGTATACCATTTAGAAATTGTATAACTTACAATGTCGTGTCCAGTATAACTGGCCGAAGAAGTATACGAAAATGCAACGTGCATTTCCTCTATGGCTGAGCAGATGAAAGTATATTCTGAATTTGAAGCTACCTGTTAAACAAGCCACAGCCAACCACTTGACTTCGTGTATGGTTGTGTTTGGATTTCACTATGTGTACCACAGGGTTTTGAGCTGTGAATGACTTCACATCGATCAAATATTTGCAGAGCTTATGGGACTTAAACTACGGGGTCATCAGTCCCTAAACTTACAAACTACTTATGAACTAGCTTATACTAAAGACGGCACAAATATCCATGCCCGAGGGGGGATTCGAACCCCCGACGGCAGCGGCCGTGCAGACCGTGACTGGCACGCCGCAGACCGCTCGGCCACCACTTCACATCGACGTATTTTTCGAGGCAGGGGGGAGAGAGATTTACGATTGCTCTATGTCTTTCTTGAGGTGTGACGGATATGAAAATGTCCTATAGCAGAGGTGCCCACACGAAGTTCATGACGCAAACTGCATCATTGGTATTTCTGGGAGGGGGGGGGGGGAGAGATTAGTACTTTTGGCCCGTCTGGTGGGAGCTTTATAAAACAATTTACAAAACATGAAATAAAATATATTCAATTTCAATATTAAATGTTGTTGTGGTTTTCAGTCCACAAACTGGTTTAATGCAGCTCTCCACGCTACCCTGTCCTGTGCAAGTCTCTTCATCTGGGAATACGTTTGGCAACCTAAATCCTTTTGAATCTGCTTACTACATTCGTCCCTCGGTCTCCCTCTACGATTTTTACCCCACACGCTTCCTTTTAATGCTAAGTTGACAATTCCTTGATGTCTCAGAATGTGTACAACCAATCTATCCCTTCTCTTAGTATATGTCAGAAACGCCTTTTCTTTCCAATTGGGTTAAGCACCTCCTCATTAGTTCCGTGATCGACCCATCTAATTTTCATCATTCGTCTGTACAACCACATTTCAAAAGCTTCTATCTTTTTCTCTGGACTCCTTAACCTCCCATACATTGCTACACCCGAGACAAATGCTTTCAGAAAGGACTTCCTAACATTTAAATTAATATTGGATCTTAACAAGTGGCAAGAATGATTGCAGGTACTAATAGATGGCAACAATGGCAGGAGGGTCTCTCGCCGGCCGCGGTGGCCGAGGGGACTAAGGCGCTCCAGTCACGGTCTTCACGGCCACTACGGTCGGGGGTTCGAATCCCCCCTCGGGCATGGATATTTGTGCCGTCCTAGTTCGTAAGTAGTTTGTAAGTTTAGGGACTGATGACCCCGTAGTTAAGTCCCATAGACTATACAAATATTTGAACATTTTCGGAGGGTCTCCATAATGAGGAAATCAAAGAAAAACGCAATGAACACCATAGATGAAACAGTTAGAGCGAACAGAATGAGATTGTGGGGTCATGTTACAGGCGTGGGAGAAGCAAGGTTACCTAAGAGACTCATGAGCTCGGCAGCGGAGGGTAAGAGGAGTCGAGGTACACCAAGAAGAAAGTACTTAGATTCGGTACAGAATGGTGTGAAGTAAAAGGCGAAACATCAGACGAGGCATCAATGTTGGCATTAAATACGGGATCATGGAGGAATTTTATTAGAGGTACTATGCTCCGGACTGAACTCTGAAAGTCATAATCATTCTCTAATGATGATGACGATGATGTTAACAAGTTTCGCTTCTTTAGAAACGCTTTTCTCCCCATAGCCAGTCTGAATTTTATATCTTCTTTACTTCGGCCATCAGAAGTTATCTTGCTACCCAAATAACAAAATTCATCTACTACTTTTATTGTCTCATTATCTAACCTAATTCCTTCAGCGTCGCCTGATTTTCTGACGTTCCATTCCATTACCTTCATCTTACTCTTGTTAATGTTCATCTTAAATCTTTCAAGAAACTTATCCCTCTAAAAGTGCCCCTGGAATTTTTATCTCCCCATCTGTATTTTCCGCCTAAATTTAGGGCGAAACCCCTACGTTGAGAACACTGGATTTCAGCCTCAACGCCAAAACGTGAGCCGTTCGCTTGCAGAACGCCACACGCGCCGCTGTTTCGCAACCTTGCGTGCGAGCGCTTCAAACGACTCCGTGAATCACTTCAAACGAATGTCGAGCTCTCTCATTCGCAGACGATTCCTGCGCGCATTTTTCGCGAACTTGAGGTGGCGTTCTGGCACGCATCGACTCAGTTTTGGCCTGAAACGGTGTGAACTCGCGCTGCAGAAACCTGAGGCAGCGTTCTGGGTAAGAAACTGAAGCCGTTTTTCAGAATAGATAGTTCTGAATTCTCGCTTTAAAAGTCCCCTCGGTTTCGGGACATAGCTTCTAAAATATGCACATCGACACCAGGTATTTCTTCTCATCCAACTAGTTGGGACGATTCAGTAGCCTCGGTTGCCGAAATATATATCTACACCAAAAGAATAGCGTTCTTCTAAATATATTCTGTCATATTTCTTGTCGCGTTAGCCATGAATATCACATCAACCTATCGACGACGTCTTCCGTCGTCACTTTCACAAGCTTATCGTCGTAATTGATAATATGCTGATATATTCATCTCGAGGTTTGAGAAGCTCTTCAATCTTCGTGTTTTCTTGCAAATAAATTTGCTTTTTAGGTATACCGCTTCTTATTTTTATAAAAATAAGAAACGACTTATACCGGTATTAGTTTGACATTTATCAATAGTTTCGACACTTTATGTACAAAAAAGTAACAATCATTTCATTGTTCATTTGACAGACAGTATAAAATAAATATCCCACTGATGATGCTGCAACGCTAGCGAAACGAGTTTGGGAGAAACTAAAAACAATTGTGTTTGCTCAAGGCGGACCATACCTAAAAAGCAAATATGCTGATAATTTAATGAATTTTTTTGGGGTTGTCGACACTGACAACCAGCTTACAGTGATCTGTGGTAATTTTTTATATTTAGGATAAAAATCCTATGTCAATTAAATTTTAATTTCATTTTTTGTGTGATAACCGGTTACGATTCATCAGATCAGTAAAATTTGCATAACACAGCCTTACGCTTGAACACACCAGCAAAATGTTCGTTTAAAATTACTCGAAACTGTGTTATTATTATTCTGTACTCTTAAGATTTTGAAGCCAACCGAACGTATTACTGTTAGAGCTGATGATGTGCGATCAAGAGAAAATTTGTGAATATAATCGTTTACACTTTTATGTGAACAGAAGTATATAAAATACAAACCTATCAAACACACTTGCAAAATTCCAACTAAAATAATTTACATACGAATGGAAAAACTGCTAGAATCCGACCATAGGGGAAAAAAGTTTGGATTCAGGAGAAATGTAGAACAAGCGAGGCAGTAATCGCTTTACGAATTATCCTAGAAGACAGGCAAACATACGTTTTTGGTTTTTATGGATTTAGTGAAAGCTTTTGATGCTGTTGACTAGGATACACTCTTTCCCATTCTGATGGTAACGTAAGTAAAATATAGGAAACGGAAAGTTATACACAACTTGTACAAAAATAAGACAGCAAATAATAAAGTAGAAGAACGTGAAAGAAACGTTGTGATTGGGAAGGGAGCAAGACAGAGTTGCAGCCTTTCGCCAATATTATTCAGCAAACTTTGAAGGAATGAAAGGAGAAGTCTGTGAAGTAATTGAAGTTCATGGAGAAGAAATAAAAACTTTGTTGTTTGCCGATAATATTGTAATTCTGTCAGAGACAGCAAGGCATAAAAGAGAAAGTGGACCGAATGGACTGAGTCTTGAAAGGAGGAAAACAAGAGGAATGGAATGCAGTGTAACAAAATGAGGCGATTATTTAGGAATTAGATAAGGAAACAAAACAATAAAAGTAGTAGATAAGTTTTATTATTTGGGTAGGAAAATAACTTAAGACGGTCGGAGAATCGCTATGGAAAGAAATTCGTTTATGAAGAAGCGAAATTTGTTGACATCGAATATTAATTTAAATATTAGGCAGTCGTTACTGAAATGAAATGTCTGCAGTGTAGTATTTTACGTGTGTGAAACATGGACGATAAAGACTTCAGAGAAAAAGATAAAAGAAGCTTTGAAATCTGATTCTGCAGATCAGTGCTAAAGATTAGATGGATAGATCGCGTAAATAATGAGGGGGTGCTGAACAGAATTGGGAAGAAAGAGAATTTATAGCATATCCTGACTAAGAGAAGGGATAGGTTGGTAGGACATATACTTTGACATCAATAGTCGTACATTTAGCATTGGACGAAAGTGTGTGGGGTTAAAATGGTAGACGGAGACCAAGAGACGAATACAGTAAGTAGATTCTGTTGCCGTTCTTATTCAGAGATGAAGAGGTCTGCACAGGATGGAGAGTTGCGTCGAAATAATGTCCAGACTGAAGACCATCCATGAACTGAGGCGGGAGATATGCCTTCTTGCTATCAAACGATTCTTCCTCGTCTGCGATGAATCCTGACGCCTTATTCGCGTAAATATATATATAGTATACTCTGCCATGGTGACTGCTCTTTCGGACATCAGTAAAGTCGATCCAAGGCTTGGAAGACGAGTGTCGGCTTCCAATTCACGACGCTGGTACAGCGATTGAAATGTACTTCCCTTGTATTACACTTGTTTAAAGACAGAAATTTTCTCGTCATAGTTACCAAATACGTTACAACCGTTTGTAGTCGGCTTATTTATTTTAATTTGCTCTGTACAAGAGAAAAATTATACCTGCGGGCAACGATGATTCGTTTTGAGGGTCCATAGATCACATACGGAGCACTAGATACGGCAAACCATGTAGAATAGAAAATACGGTAAAATTTTACGACGCTTCTCGCTGGGCTCCAGTGCTTATGTTGGCAACAGATGAACAATGAAGTGTAGAAATGCGTTAATATTTTTCACGCGCTACAGAGTAAATGTTATTGCTGCTCGTTTCACTCGCAGCAAATTTAATAATGTACCTGCTCTATGGCCGACAGGTTCTTGTATGTACCCTTGTTCGTTCAGAAAAAAATAATTTTCGTTTTAATTGCAGTTGTCACGAAAAAACATTTACTGGTCATCTGAGTTGCCATCATTGCCATTGGTGCCAATATAACCACTGCAGCTCGGCGAGAAGCGTCGTACAATTTAACCGAAAATACTTCTGTTTATCTGAAGTAACTTACGGAAACTACATAAAAATTCAGCCCCGAGTCTACCGTATACAAGGCAAGTAGCATAATCAAAGAGCTCATCCGCTAGTTAGAATATATACATTATATTTTGATAAAAAACCAAACCAATCTGCAGTACTTTTGTTAAAAGCAGAGCCGTGAAGGAATCACATAAGACTATGGCGTAAATATGCTCGTAATGCGCCCTATTTCTGATCAGTACATACGAAGAGAAAGAAAATCTGGACCATTACAGGTAAGGAGTAGGGGCGCAGTGTGATTGAGAAATTTTAAACTGCGCCCAGCATAGCTCGATTCTAGAATTTGGGCGTGGAGTTTTACGACGCTTGCTACATCCGCAGCGTTGGAGGAAGTAACACTTTAAAATTCTAATGGTGCTAATGCTGTGTTTGTTCGACGCCAACGTCTTTCCGGAGTTAAAGCCACGCGGCCAGAGAATAAATTGTAATGGTCCGTAAGGAGGGCGTAGAATAAAGAGCACAAATTAGGGACGTCTCAGGCAAAGGTCTTTTATGTCAGCATTTACGGAAAATTCTTTTTTGACTCCCTTCTGCCTCTTCCAATAGCGGAAAATATAAAGGTTACTTTTCAGTAATAGCAATTCAATCTATAACTTTTGGGTGCCACGATTGCATTAATAATTGCATTACTTTCGCTGGTTCGAATGTTTGTAAATCTATCGGACCAAACTGCGTGGTCATCAGTCTGTAGCTTACAAACTACTTAAACTAAGATAAACTAACCTAAGGACAAAGACACACACACATGCCCCAGGGAGGACTAGAACCTCCGACGGCGATCAACCCCGCGCTCCACAGCGAGGCTACTCCACTGCGGCACTTTCGCTGGTCCATTACGATTTCGTCTTAATACATCCCCATATTTGAAGAGTCGAAAAGGAACCAAAAATGTATAGTATGATGTGAAACGTTAAAAAATACATGACCAGTCAATATTCGGGAAGGGCGTGGTTCTGCACCATCCGATTATACTAATTCGGGTTCGCTAGACTTCTAAACTAGCGTAGAAAACAGTGCCGGAAACATTAAATAATGTGTAATTGAGCCAGTGCAGCGATGAAATCATCGGACCACCTACGTTTTTCCTGTATGTGTGCGGGAATGTGCCATAGCCGCAATGACACAGAAAAATTAGGATTAGCGATAACTGGCCATTTTGCCATTAATTCTATTTTCCATTCTGGTAGAATCCGTGTACATCGAAGGAAATGGCATTGCCATCGATATATATCGAATGTTCGATATAGTGTTTCTGAACCGCAGATTCGGGCGCTACGCGCCCTCGCGTTCTAAAAAAAATAAAACTTCTTGTTTAACCCATACCTAACCTAACTTTGACTTTAAAAAAAAGTGATCTGTAGCGTAGCCTTAAGGAGATTAGGTATAGGCTAAACAAGAAGTCTTTTTTTAGTACGTGAGGGCGCGTAGCGCCCGAATCTCCGGTCTAGAAACACTATATCGAACATTCTACATATATCGATGGCAATGCAGTTTCTTCGATGTACACGGGTTCTACCAAATTACCTCCATTGTTTTCTTCTTTTCTTTAATGGATTACTCCCGCTACTTCGTAGAGGATCATCAAAATTGATGTTTTTCGTATCTCTGTGTATCTTTCTGTGTGATCAACCAATGATTTACTGCGAAATATGAGAAACTAAGTCCATAATAGCCGAGATCAGGTCGTATTGACAAGACTGGAATACTATTTGGGGATTCACCTCCGCCCGAATCCAATGAACGGAAATTGTTCCATGTCCAAGCGTGATAGGCACATGTCAACATAGCCGCCATATCATAGCACGTAATCGGGTTCGATCGACTGCAGTTCCATTGTTCCGCTCTCCAATGCGTAGTTTGGATCGTCGCCACTCCAACGTAAAATTTGTTCGTCAGCGAGTACAAACACGCTCTTCCTCTGTCGTGTAGCCGTTACGTATCTCCGCCGTTACTTTGTTTCTCGCCCCCGCTGCTACCTTGTTTCTTCCCGACCAATCATCGGCGAGTCAATTCTGCCTCCCGTCTTACCGGTTCGCGCCATTTTTCCGCCGCGGCGGGCTCAACGGCAAAGCCGCCGACCGATTACATTGGCACCGACATCTACAGCTCCGTTTTCAACACATGTTCCGCTTAATTTCCGGCGTGCAACATGAAAGCGGACACAATTCCAAAATGGTTGCGAGATCGTTGTTCGACATTTTTTTTTTTTTTTTTTTTTTTTTTTTTTTGCCACAGATGGAAATCGAGAGGGCAGCAAATATCAAAGCGAATTACGAAATCGAGCTTGGACATTTATACGTCTCCCATTTTAACGTTCACATACAGAAAATTATTTTAATATTTAACGTCCATTTTTTGAGATATAGATATGATTACTATCGATATTACTGCGTTATTTCAAAAAATCACAGAAAAGACTTACAATCCGTTACGTCTTCTGTAAATTTGAACATTTACGATAAAATAATACCGTGTTAACATCGAGAGCGAAGGTGGAGAGGGTTAAGTCCGAACCTTTTTTATGTATGAATAAACTTTTTTTAGACTATACTTCCACATTTGTTCGAACTATAATTCGAAAGTGAATTACAATCTCCTGAGTCGATTGACTCGCGACCTATTTCAGTGCAGAGTCACAGGAGTCTTATCAAGTAAAAAAAAAAAAAAAAATTGAAACTATCAACAGTTTCGGATGTGGAATCATACAGAGTCGTTTATTACAAAACGAGAAATATATTCCTACTCTAGTACCTAAATTCAAATATGTGAGAACATGCTTGCACATACAATATTTTACAGGTTCCTAATATATTTTTTAAAAAAATAATGTGTTGATTAATTAAAGGAATACTATGAAAACGTTACGTGGACAAAGCAGTGCTTCATACATTTGACGTACGTAACGGTGTATTGCAGCATCTCAGTCGCCAGATAATTTCGCTGATCTCTTTAATTAGTATTACTCACCCACTGCGGAGAACACACTTGACCTTTCAAAAACCCGCTGTTGGAGAAACCTACACCCTAAAATTTTATGTCGGAGTACAGCACAATACTTTTGTGGAGGTACGTAATGGTGTACTGCAGCATCTCAGTAGCCAAGATACTTCTTAATTTCGCCGATCTCTTAAATTAGTATTACTCACTCCACTGATGAGAACACATTTGACCTTTCAAAAAACCCGATGTGGGAGAAACCTACACCCTAAACTTGTATGTCGGAGTTCAGCACAATACTTTTGTGCGTTGCCGTTTTCCCTGTTCATTATCTGTGTGCCACTCTATGGAGAATGGCCAAAAACGAAAGAGCTGGTTACGAGATGCCGAAAAACCTGGGGAAAAAATTTCTGTGGCGTTGCGAATGTTCGGTAACAGTATCGGATGTTTATGCATTTGCGCCAGTCAAAAGAAAACCAGTCGAAATAGGGAAGAGAAAAGTAAAATGTCCAAAACAAGAAAAAAAATCGTTTTCATAAATTGGTAGACGTTGAATTACCTGGCGATACTTTTCGACGTTAAGCTAGTCACTATTTACATTCCTTCATTGAGCAAAACAAAAAAGTGAGGAAGGTCGAGAACATGACAAAACGGAAACATTTAGTTTTCAACAACGAAGCCTCCGTTAAGAGCAGACAATGGCAGTTCCGCTTCGTCGCGGAATCTCTTTTATTGTGAATGTGGTACGTACCGCGTCGTAGAACAGCAGATCAGAGAAGTCCGGTCAAACGGGCACAGCTTCCTTCCCTCACGAAGACGACGGCGCAGCAGCTTTCTCGAGAGTTGGCAACATGCAGCGCTGGCTACCTGGCCGACGCTTCGGAACAACCTGTTTCCCTCTCTCCTAACACAACAGTCGCCGCGGAACGAGACGGTAATATTGCCAACGTTTCGGCTCGACACACGCCTCGCACCCTCGGGTTCTGACACGACACGACAGAATTTGCGTTAACACGCACAATTTGCCACAGACGCGCCCTCGCCGACAAACACCGACCGCACTGCTAAACTAACTGTTCCGTTCCCGCAGCCGCCACATCCGCACCCAGCCAGGCACGCAAGCGAACTGAGCGGCAATCGCGGCCGAGTCACGTGACCCGAAGGCGGCCGAGCGCGCCCGAACGCGCGGCCGCCCACACCTCGGCACTCGGCAAGCCGGCTCCAGCCAGAAACGGCTCCAATTCGCAGTGGCTGCGACCTCGCGACGCGAATAGGCGAGCGAGCGTACGTCTTCATGATACTGGCCCGTCAAATGCGCCCTGCCCGACATTCTGCCACCAGCTAAATGGGGCCCCTCACACACACGTTAAATGTGTACTGAGTAGAGTTGTGGCGATTCGTGAATGAGTCGTTCATTTAATACAAATAAAGAATCGTAAGAACCGAATCATGATCCGGACGAATCGTCGTTCAAAAGAATTGTCTGTCTTAAGGGTATATTACACTGAGCATATTTGGTCGCTAGTCGCTGGCGAAATTGGACGCAGCTGCTAAATTCACTCCGCGTAAACAAGGACAGCGAACAAAGTCACTACTCCGAAACGCGAGCGTCTAAAGTTGAAGGGTGGGCTACTTTGATAAATTTCCAGACATTTTATTACAATTGCACTTCATATTTTGTTTGGCGGGAAACAGAACTGTTTGGTATCACCTAACCTCCAAAACAATGTGTCATATGCTATGACCACAGACATATATTACTAGACTGGCAAACTCGCCTCTCTAACTAAAGCCTGATACAGCCATCTTGCCTCACCTCAAGTCAAAAAGTTTCCATACCGTAATATTATGATCTTCTGATACGATATGATGTTGTAAGCTTTAGCCTACTAGTTGGTTTGAACATGGTTTGCATTTGAGCCAACAAATCCGCAATAGCTGAATTTAACAGATTGTAGGCCTACATTGTCGAATCGTGTATTGAAAAGAACATGTTTACCTTAAATTTTCTTTACTGTCCTGGCGGCCTCACGTGCTTATGTTGTCAGACGTTTGACTTTGGCATTAGCCATACGCTTGACGATGCAAATGTTTTGTTATGAGAACTTCGTTTTACGAGGGCAACTACTGTTACTAAGTGAACGAGGGCACATACAAAAATCTGTCAACCGTAGAGCACGAACCGCATTATTTGTTCATCATCTGTACGAAGCACTAATTAACTCACACTGTATGTACTAAGAATATCAACCTCTTGGTTAGAGCTTTCTACTGTTTTGTTGATGTTGCCAACATAATCATACGAGACCACTGAGATGGTAAGTAAACTTTTACCGCTAACTATATTTAAATCAGATTGTAATTATGGGAAAAACACTGAGAAGAATAAAGATACCTGTTATCTACGACAAATGGCTCAAACATTTAACGTTGTTGTTTCCGCAATTCCAGTATTAAACTATGACTTTCTACATAAAAGATCACTACTCATAAACTCAGTTTGAAAATCGGGTATTTGGATAACGAATTGACGTGACGGACAGTGTGAGTACGAAAAATTACTGCTATATACAACTCATGAATCAACCAATATGTCAAATCTCTAAAGACAGCTTAGTTATTTCGGTTCATCCGTATTTTTACGTATGTTTCTGTAAATACGCATACGACTGTTCACACGTTTGTAGTATAGTAATATGGCGGCGAGATTTCAGTGACACCGCTGATACTGTATATGGCATTGCCAGTCTAGTAATATATGTCTGTGGCTATGACACGTTCAATTGTTTTTACGAAGTCGCTGCGTGTCATTGCGTCAGCGTATTCATTCGCTATTCGCCCATACGCCGAGCAACAACAGACGCCAGCGATTAGTGATCAAATACGCTCCGTGTAATATACCCTTTAGGTTCATTCCGCAGCTGCCAGACGGCTACTTTCAAGCGCTAATAAACATGTGTTACTGCGCATGCGCAGCTACTATGGCGTAAAAACCCTTGTTTGATACGTGCACTGCTGGAACGCTTTTTGCAATGTTTCAGGCTGCAGGCGAAGGTGAGTTTAAAGGAATAATTAAAATACTTTCCTTACTAATAACGAAGAAGCGTAAACGACAAATAAATGATCTCAAGTTGGATTGCAGTGACTTCGAAATAATCGAAAAACACGCTACAAACACCCACGTATCACGTGACGGCTACCCCCCACTCTAACTCAGACCTTTCTGCGCATGCGCAAATTGGCAGCTTCACCGCGCCAGAAATATTTTTTCGGGTAGCGCCTGGCTGCTTGCGGCAACTGCTGGAACACCAAACAGCCACACTCCAAGTAGCCAGAAGCGGGAGAAGGCGCTACTGGAACACAATTTCAGCGTTGCGCATGCGCGTCAAGCAGTCTGGCAGCTGCTGGAACAAACCTTACATCTTCATGATACTGGCCCGTCAAATGGCCCTGCCCCACCATTCTGCCACCAGCTAAAGCCCCCCCCCCCCCCCCCACACACACATTAAATGTGTACTGACAGTCAAAAAGTTGCGAGAATATAGGCTTTGGTGAAGGCGGGTATCCATCATCAAATCACTTAATCTGCACCGGATTGTATATCCATTAGATTTCTATCTGATAATGCTGAAGCGATAGCTCCTTACTTAACAGCCATATAAAACCGCTCGCTCTAAGTAGGATCTGTACCAAAAGATTGGAAAGTTGCACAGGTCACACCTACATTCAAGAAAGGCAGTAGGAGTAACCCATTGACGTCAATTTGCAGCAGGATTTTGGAATATATCCTGTATCAATTATCTCGAACAGAATCATCTATTGGCCCAAGGTCAACTCGGATTTAGAACATATCGTTCATGCTAAATACAACTAGCTCATTACTCACACGAAGTGATGAGTGCTATCGACAAGCGTTCGCAAATCGATTTCGTATTGCATGATTTCCAGAAGGCTTTAGACACCGTACCTCACAAACGGCTTTTAATCAAATTGCGTGGTTATGGTATATCGCCCCAAATTTGCGATTGGATAGCGGATTTCCTGTCGGAGAGGACACAGTTCGTAGTAATCGATGGTAAGGCATCGACTAAAACAGAGGTAATATCGGGCGTTCCACAAGGTACTATTATTGGTCCTCTGCTGTTCCAGATTTACATAAACGATTTGGGAGAAAATCTAAGTAGATCTCCAAGGTTGTTTTCAGATGACGCCGTCATTTACCGTCTAGTAAAATCATCTGTAGGTCAAAACCAACTGCAGAACGATCTAAATGAGATGTCACTATGGTGAAAAATTGGCAATTGACTCTAAATAATAAGTGTGTAGTCGTCCACATGAGTACGAAAAGAAATCCGTTAAACTTTGTTTACAAGATAAAACAGTCAAAAGTGAAGGTCGTGAACTCTGCAAAATACCTAGGAATTACTATTCCTTCAGACTTAAATTGGAAAGAACACGTAGATAATGTCGTGGGAAAGGAGAACCAGAGACTGCGTTTTATTGGCAGAACCCTTAAAACATGCAACAGAACTACAAAAGGAACTGCATACACTACGCTTGTCCGTCCATTTTTGGAGTATTGCTGCCCAGTATGGGATCCTTATCAGGTGGTTTTGAAAGAACATTGAGAGTCCAAAGAAGGGCAGCTCGCTTCATGTTGCCACGATACAGGGGAGACAGCGTTACGGAAATGACACAGGATCTGGGATGGGAACCATTACAACAATGGCGCTTATCGCTGCGGCGTGGGCTACTTGCGAAAGTGCAATCGCCAACATTCTCATACGAATGCGAAAATATATTGTTGACTCCCACTTAACATAGGTAGAAATGATCATCGGATTAAAATACGAGAAATCAGATCTCGAACGGAAAGATTCAAGTATTCTTTCTTCCCGCGCGCTGTTCGAGAATGGAATGGAAGATAAAATAGTATAACGGTGGTTCGATGAACTCTCTGCCAGGCACTTAAATGTGATTTGCAGAGTATCCCATGTAGATGTAGATCATCTCTCATACATGACATCGCGTATTCAGTGCACAAAGTCAAAATGGAGAAAGGTACTATCTGGCGTACCACAGGGCTCGGTATTAGGTCCAATACAGTTTTCATTGTACGTGAATGACGTGTCATATGTTTTGCCCTTTGTAAATACCACATGTATGCCGAAGACCTCCAGTTGTATCTAGGTGCAAAACCAAGAAATCTGAAGAAAGCGATCGACAATTTCAGTTCTGACCTATGCACACAATCAAAATGGGCACAAAATGTAGGTTTAAAGCTCAATCCAAGTAAAACTCAAGCGATTCTGGTAATTAATTCAAGCCTTATTAGCTACAAATATCGCGAATCTCTACCATCATTAATATTAAATGCCACAACTATCTGTTTTTCTCCCTCGGCAAAAAGTCTGGGAGTGATAATAGAAAAATAGACGTTAAACT
Source organism: Locusta migratoria (assembly GCA_026315105.1). NCBI lineage: Eukaryota > Metazoa > Arthropoda > Insecta > Orthoptera > Acrididae > Locusta > Locusta migratoria. The sequence continues at coordinate 66,555,990 of CM048753.1, forward strand.
AAATTGGGCTAAGCACACAGCCGCAGTGTGTAGGAAGGCTTCAGCATCTCCTCATGCTGTATACAGATAAAAAGTTCTTCCGTCTCTACCTTAAAAAGAAAAATGGACAAACACTTGAAATCCCAGAGTAACGATACACTGAAATTTTTTATTTATTTTTTGTTTACCTTTGATCAGCGATACATATCGTATCCGGTTCCCTCTGACTCGCAATGCAACTAATTTAATTTCGTTCGTCATTTTTTACTCCCAAACAAGCGAGAAGACGGAACCGTGATAGTAGTTTTACTCACTCTCTTGTCTATGTTCGTTCTGTACGGACGTCTTCCATTCATCTATTCAGTGTCAGGTATTGTCATGCAAATTGTTGTAAAAATATATTACTTAAATTGAAAATCATCCCCTCTCTTTGGCTTTCATTTAAATCAAACTCCTCCACGTCAAATATTTAATTTCTTGGTGTTTTTCAGCTCCTTCACCTCCATAATAGTTCAATGTTCAGACGCCATTACAATCGCTTCGCATTGTCTGCAAAATTTCAATCAATCAATCATCCTTATACTATAATTTGCTTGATTTTAGAACCTGCAGTCATTTCTTTTGTAATTTCACGAAGTCCGATCATTTTTTTAAAATTTTTTTTATCATTATCAGTAACTTCATGTGCCACCCACGGTCACACAACAATGAAAAGCGAAGTGAACAGTCTGAACATTGATCTACTACGGAAAGTATCTTCAACGTTCGTGTATTAAATAAATTAAAAAAATTATTTCCAGCTTCTACAATACGAAGCGCATGATCCAGCTAGATGGTTTCCGTAAGTCTTATAACGTGCTGTTGCTTGTATGGTGCCCGACTTTAATATGCAACCCGCGGTTTATTTGCTTTAATGTTCATTTTGTGCTGTACTTTAACTAATTTATTTCAAAATTAAAAAAAAATCGGTACCATCAATTCCTTGTCCAAAAAATATAATCGTGGAATCTACTTTTACAATTCTGGCATCATACGAAGCAAGGGCAACGTTATACCAGTTATCGATTACAGTGATGTTATCTTGCAAGGTATTTCTTAGGAAAGCTCACGACGTCTGGAACTAGTCATGAACGCCTGCGTTCGATATATCTGATCATATTTCACCATCTTATACGCAACTATCCTGGCTCCGTGCTGACAAGCGCAGAGATTTTCATACACTCTGTTTCCTTTACTTTCTTATCAACGTACACTGTCCTTCATATCTTTCCTCGACCTTAACACTCTTATCTGATCAACATAACAGAAATACTCGTTCATATCGGAGCAAAACCCTTTCTGTCCCTAGCCATCACTCAGTCGGTTTCTCAAAATCCTTTTCAGAAGCAGGAACCAGACTCTCGAATAATCAGAGAACTGAATAACGCCGATAGCTATAAACGACAGTTAATGGACTATCTACTAAAGCAATAATTACACCATTCTTTATTCCCCTATGCTCCTGTTACATCCATGCCTGCTTTCGCATGGTATGATCGACCCCATTTGAACCGCTCTGTCAGGAGGGTCATTATGGAGCTAGATCAGCTGCTTAGGGCAGCCACTCTGTCAGGCATGGGTTTGGTTCCTATTGATGCTATTAATGGGTGGGATTTCAAAAAATGTTCAAATGTTTGTGTAAAGCTTATGGGACTTAACTACGGGGTCATCAGTCCCTAAACTTACAAACTACTTACGAACTAGGACGGCACAAATATCCATGCCCGAGGGGGGATTCGAACCCCCGATCGTAGTGGCCGTGCAGACCGTGACTGGAGCGCCTCAGTCCCCTCGGCCACCGCGGCCGGCGGATGGGATTTCTCAGTGGAAAAGGGAAGGAGAAACTGGCTGGGTTGATAGCAAATTCCATAAGGGAGAGACTCACTGCAATTCATGGAAGTACTCTTTATTTATAGTAAGATCAATGTCTACTGAGAATCTCAGGCAGTCGGGTGCTAAAGATGTTAAAAAATCACAAAATTTTTAAATAAGTAAAGTAAAAAATAATGTTAACATTTTCACCAGAATATTGTGGGATAAAAGAATAAAATAGATGATGATTAGAGCCCTTCAGGCAGAACTGGATAGTGTTAGGGAAGAGCGTATGAAATTATGGGGAGGGGGGGAGGGCGAGGAATGGTGAACAGAGGTGGGAAGTGGTAGCAGGGAACAGGGGACAAAGAGAGATTATAGTGTCTGACAGCTTCATATTTGGCACAACCAACAGATTTGCCTTGCTGCCACAGTTAAGTGAGCAAGAGGCTCCAGTAGAAATAGGTGTAGTTAAGAAACATCATTCACCAGGAAACCAAATGTTTCAAAAAAGTAGAAAGTAGGAGGAAATTTCTGTTGCTAGGCAGTGGCCATGGAAGAGGCATGGACCAGATTGTACAGGAAAAATTAGGCGACAGTTAACAGTTCACAAACTTCTTCAAGCCCAGTGCAGGTCTTAGCCAGGTGGTGGAGGATATCTACATCTACATACATACTCCGCAATTCACCGTAAGGTGCGTGACGGAGGGTACACTGTACCACTACTAGGCATTTCCTTTCCTGTTCCACTCCCAAACAGAACGAGGAAAAAAAGAATGTCTATATGCCTCCGTACGAGCCCTAATTTCTCTTATCTTGTCTTTGTGATCTTTACGCGAAATGTAAGTAGGCAGCAGCAAGATCGTACTACACTCAGCTTCAAATTGCGGGCCTCTAAAATTCCTTAACAGAAAATCACGAAAAGAACGTCGTCTTTCTTCCAGCGATCCCCAATTGATTTGCCGGAGCATTTCCGTGACACTCGCGCATTGGTCGAACCTACCAGTAACAAACCTAGCTGCTCGCCTCTGAACTGCTTCTATGTCTTCCTTTAAACTGATCTGCTGCGGGTCCCAAACACTTGAGCAATACTTAAGTCGTGGTCGTACGAGCGTTTTATACGCGGTTTCCTTTACAGATGAAGTACATCTTCCCAAAATTCTCCCAATAAACCGAAGTCGGCTGTCCGCCTTACTCACAACTGTCCTTACATGTTCGTTCCATTTCATATCGTTCTGCAATGTTACGCCTAAATATTTGAACGACTCGACTGCATCAAGAAGCTCACTAATATCGCTGTATTCGAATATTATGGGAAATTTTCTCCCTATTCATGCGCATCTCCTTACATTTTTCTACATTGATAGCTAGCTGGCATTCTTCGCACCAACTAGAAATTTTGTCTAAGTCATCCTGTACGCTATTACAGTCTGTTGAAGACGACACCCTCCCGTACACCACAGCAACGTCAGCAAACAGCCGCAAATTACTAGTTAATCTGTCCATCAGATCATTTATATAGATAGAAAATAATAGCGGTCCTATCACACTCCCCTGGGTCACGCCTGACGATACACTCGTCTCTGATGAACACTTGCCGTCGAGAACAACGACCACAATAGGGTTTAACAAAACGGGATCATGTTGTGGTAGTGTGTGTAGTGAGAAACAGCGTTGATATGGATCAGGACTACAGTACTGAGTGTGAACTGCTTAAAATAGCGTCTGCGACGACCCATACACGTGTTGTATTGGTGCTTGCTTTCGGATGGTATGATCAATCCCAGTTGAACCGTTCTGTCAGGAGGGTCACTCTATGGAGCTTGATCAGCTGCTTAGGGAGGCTACTCTGTCAGACAGGGATTTGGTTCCTGTTGTTGCTATTGATGGGTGGAATTTCATTAGGCATGGCCTGTATCTCAGTGGGAAAGGGAAATTGGCTGGGTTGATAGCAAATTCCATAAGGGAAAGACTCACTGCAATTCATGGAATTACTCATTTGGCCCACTTTAGGTTATGGTAGTAACACTAAAAGTGGACCTTTGCGATCGTTTTTTGACAGCTCGAAATTTAAATGAAAATAACAGCTTAACCATTCATCTGACACGAAAAATGAATAACCGAATTTGTAGAGGAGAAAATTCTCTAAAACTTTGCTCTCTTGTGTTTTTTTTCATATATCGTATCGTTTCAGAGATATTTGCAAAAATAAGGCGATTTTGGGATATATATCTGTCTGTCTGACTGTCCGTAACGTGTTCTCTATTTTAACACGAACCGTTCAACCGATCAGCACCAAATTTTACAGACATAATTGTAGGCCGCCAGAGACCAGAACCTCCCTTTTTTTTTCAAATATTTCGGAAAAAATACGGTAGCAATACTAAAAAACGCCGGTTGAAATATAATTGTAATTGCAAACGAACCGTTCATCTGGCACGAAAATTGAATAATCGAATTTGCAGAGGAGTAAATTCTCTACAACTTTGTTCCCTTATGTTTTTTTCTTATCTCATATCGTTTGAGAGACTTTTGGCAAAAATTACGGAGATTTGACACCGTCCATTGATTTTACGAGAACCAGCCGTTCGCAGATGTCACGTGACATTCCTCGCCCAGAACTCTCTCTGGCATACGCCATCTTGCGTTGCGTATTTGATGATTTTCTTATTATAACTTACACGTTGTTATTTCAAAGCAACGGCGCACTGAAGAATTAACAAAAATACGACGTTCTTCGTACGATAAATGATAATCTAGTGTCTAAAAATGCCATATTAGTATGTTAAAAACTGCCGCCAATAGTAAGAAAATAAAGAACGGATTTCGTAACTGTAGTGTAGTGGGCAGCGTATTGGATTGTAATGCATATTGTCCGTGGTTCGAGACCCGCTACTCCCAGTTTTTTTCTCCTTTTTTCCTACAAGGGTTACGTATTGGGTGCATAGATATTATCACAATAGTAGAGTCGTAATCATATCACTACAATTTTTTATTATTTACATTATTGTGTTTGTCCGAAATGTTTGAGAAAATGATAAAACTACGAATTTAAAGTGGGCCGTAAAACACGTCAGTTGCGATTTTTTTAATAGTAAGATCACTGTCTACTGAGAGACTCAGCCAGGCAGGTGCTAAAGATGGTAAAAAAAAATCACAAGATTTTTAAATAAGTAAAGTAAAAAATAATGTTAACATTTTCACCAGAATATAGGGGGATACAAGAATAAAATAGACGACCTTCTGGTTTGGGTAGATGCTGTCGTGTTTACATGTGATAGTCTGAAGATGTTATAGCCTGGATGTATAACTCTGATGTCTGAGCATACAACTGCAGCTTGCTGCACATTCAGATGTTTACCACGCGTTCACGCATTGTCCGCCATTTTTTAAATTTCGCATACGAATTTCCAACAGTAATTACGTGGTAAAGAATTGCTTGCTTACCGCTTAATTTGTAATTTATGTCAATACGCGATGTAATAGATTAAAATGGAAGCATAATTGAAACGCATTTTCTTTTCGTTTTCTTGTAAGACTTCATAGCAGCCATATTTGAATTTGGCAAGAAACGAAATATTATGGCTAGCACGCTCAGACAGCTGAAGTTCAACATCCAGATCAATGAGCGTGAAGCAGATTTCCTAGTACACTTTATATAGCATCTGAAAAAACAGCTGATTCAGTTTATGATTTAAGTCAGCACAATCCCTATTTTTCCTCACTTAAATACACAGATTCATTGCTCACTCTAATATTTATATTTATCTTTCACTGCATAAAATCTCACTCTGACCATATGAGCCGAAAATTCTTAACAAGAAAACACAATCTGACAAAAGCCAAGAACGTTTCAAAAAAGATTGCGTTTAGATGGGCCCGAAAATGGATCGAGAAACTGGAAAACCGCTTTACAGAAGTGAATTTCCAGCTTTTGGAGTGTTTACATCGTCAACCAAAAGCGGAATTGGAAAATCGGTTTACGAAATCCGGTTTTTGGAGCCCATGTAGACGGGGTGATTAAACCACTTCAGGTGCCTCCATTATACATGGTGATTCAACTAAGCTGTTCACGTCCAATATTTCCCGATCCGTTTAAGAAATCGTAATTCTGTTTTCACCCAAATGAATAGTGAGTGATTCCTCCCTAAACGACGTATGGTCTCTTGTTATAGCTATATTAATCACATAGATATCAAATGTAATTATAGTAATTTCTACTGCTAGTATCGAAGACCTCAAGGAGACGAATTCAACGGCGTTTCACACTTCGAACTCCGATAAATAGTTTCGCAGAAATTACAATACGTAGAGCCCAGGGATTATCTGTTTTGAATAACAAGTCGATTCTTCCTTTTTGGCTCGTTTGGCGAAAGGCCAGATCAATTGGAACAAGGCCAGACTGGTGGAAAAGATAAGTAATTTAAGTAGAAATAAAACGCAGTTCATCACTATTAACTAACTAAATACATTTATTAGTGCGCTCTTCAACCTTACCATTAAAGATTTCTCTTTTATTTGCACGTTGTTGTTCCAATTAATCACGAAGAGTTCGGTACTTGTTAGGCCTAATTTCGAGTGTGCGGATTTCACGTTTTTCCGCAGTTTTAAGAGCATTTATAGTATCGTAATATAGAAATCCAAGTTTGCTGCTAATAATATTTATTAAGCTTGTCCAAATTTACTCCACTTGTTTCGGCTTATGCCATTTTCAATGGACGTTTGAGTTGGATTGCCGTCCATAGAGCATATTAGAGTTAGTGTCTTTTTGTGACAAGATGGTATAGTCACGTTTTATCTCGTTAATTTTTTATTTTATTTTTTAATTTATTTATTTATTTTTTTTTTTTTTTTGACAGAAAGCATCAACAGAGTAAACAGTGTCTATATCTGTCAAACTTTAAAAAAAATTTAACGAGATAAAACGTGACTATACCATCTTGTCACAAAAAGACACTAACTCTAATATGCTTTATACACGTCAATCCAACTCAAACGTCCCCTTGAAAATGGCATAAGCTGAAAGAAGCTTGTAGTGGAGTAGATTTGGACAAGCTTAATAAATATTGTTAGCAGCAAACTTGGATTTCCATATTACGATAATGTCATATTTTGACCTTGTATATGCTGCGGGCCCAGTAGAAAAGAAACTATTGATCTCAGCATTTATAGTAGTTTAGCACAGTTAACTAATTCAATACGTTTCTTGGTGAGCTCTTCAAGCTCAAAATTAAAGGTTTTTTCTTTTATTCGCGTATCGTTTCCGTAATCGCGAAACGTTGTTTGTTTAAAATTCGTAGGCCAAATTCGCGAGTGTGCAGATTTAGAGTTATACAGCAATCTTAAGTGCATTTACTAACTTTTGATACCTATAGTACTCGTGTACTAAACATATCTAGTACTCCTCCTCTAACGCCGTCACCCCTTTTCAGAATGACTCAAACTGAGCCCTAATATTTTCCTGAATCACGGAAATTTTTATTAGTTCACAGTCTATAACAAAGTCATTCCACTGTAGGTGAAGTTGAACTTATCTTATATGCTGGCTGAGGTGCATTGCGTTGTGAGCTGTCTTCGGCATTCACTAAAACATTTGATTTTACAGGATCTTTTCGTAAATTAAAACCATGTCAGTTGATATGGAAGCGATTTTATTTCCACTTAAACAACGTTTAAATCAATCACATTGTTGCATAATCAAAAAATGCAGCGGCAAGCCAACAGAGCTGCTTAAAGGTTTCTGGCTGCTAGAAGACTCCCAAAAGGCTAACTTAACAATGGTTTCTCTCAAACATCTTTCTACATAACCGCGTAATAAGATTGATGACAAAGTTTTCTAATTCACAATTAAGCAATATTCTTTTACATTAAATATGCCAAAATACAGAACTTAAAACATTACATTTAAGCTTTGACTATTTATCTTAATGTATGTACTTGTTTCATGAAATTTGTATTTAATGTGGTACACTAATTTAAAGTCATCCTTTTGACTAGTATTTACAGTGGTCAAATTATTTACATTATGTGTGTTTTCAAAGTGTACACATATTTGTTTTGCTAATATTGTGTAGGCGTAATATTATTGTGATATGGAATTTTAATGAGTTTCAGTTTGCGGTCAAATCATTTATTAATACGGATTTGTATATGGTTGTCGTAGTTTTGTTAATTTCGAAGATAGTTTCTTAGTACCAAACGGATTATTAATTTTAGTGCATGAAAAATTATCAGTATTTAATTTACGATCTAGTGATATATAAAAAATGGTCTGCCCTAATTTATTTAAACAAAGGGTATATATGAAATCATGTTGTGCAATAGTTATAACATATAGTATTGTTGTTTTTATATAAATTAGTATCTATATAGGTTCAGCAATTTCCGAAACTAAGTGTAATGCATTTTTAGTGTTTGCAGCTATTATTTACGAAAGTATTAAAAACTGAAAATTACGTAAAAGGTCGGCCAAAGTTATATTTAAATCAATGTGCTATTTCTTAAAAGCGTTTTACTAATAGTGTTAATAGAATTTCAAGCAGAAGGCGAAAATGTGATATTTTACATGTCCGGTAATGAAGTTTCATTTTAGGTGTCAGATATTTCGTGTTTCTATGTTGGCAACTGATTTTTAGGAGTTTGCAACATAGCAGAAACGTTACACTCTGTATCTGTAGTTAATGTATATTGTCGATATTAGACAAGTAGATCTCATAATGAACATGAATGCAAAATACGTTGCTTGCAGTGGCCATTTTGAGCAGCAGTTGAATTGTATTTCAGTGTAAGGTTTTTAAAGTAAACGCCTTTTGCTACTGCGAATGGTTTTATTTTTATATTTTTAAGTCACCCATACGCGTTTCGCCTTTCTCTCAAGGCATCATCAGTGGGTGTCCTGAAATATTTACATGGTTTTTGTTTACACATATAGGTTAGGTCTCTTACATAGCTACAAAACATTTCATTTCTGATTTAAAACAGTTCGTTGTTTGATATAAAGTGGTGTAGTTACAGCACTTGCTAGTCCACTTCAGTCTCTTTCTGGCAACCAGGTCGAAATGTGTTTCAGAAAACAGTGTAACATTTCGACCTGGTTGCCATGATTCGGCGGAGTTCTTGTTTCCACAGTCGTCGGAGCCAGAATGGAGAGTGCTCTAAGGCCATGGAAAAACGGGTGAAACAGTTTTCACACTACCTTTTGCAATCGTGACGTCACCCGTCAGCTTTCGACTATCGAGTTGTGAACGAGCCAGTGTGAGATGTGTGCCTTTCGATTACTTGTTTACTTGAGATAAAGCTAAATAATTTTAAATAGGCGTGTGCTGTAATCAGCCAGTTCGCTAAACTAGTTTACACCATAGGGCAATAGAAAATTGTATAAAGGAAGGTGAAGATTTTTTTTACCTGGTACAGGTAATTGTAAATTGTAGTAATTTAAGGGGATATTTGACTGGAATGTTATTTAAACGTGTTCCAGTAATGTTGTTCTCACTGTAAGTAGCATTTGTTCGTATTAGCACATTCATATCAGAAAAGCTCAATGTTATTCATAATTACTAGTAAATTGGTAATTTCTACAACGAAGTATAAGCATATGTGTGTTTCATAGATTGGTTACTACAGAGCTGTACGGGACAGTTAAAAGCAGTAAGTAGGCTACCTACTACTTTTTTAAACACTGATTATCGTTGACGGGCAAGCATTGTACACAACAAACAAAAATTTCTGATTAAAATGCAGGAAGTATTGCACGCGCTATACAATCACATTCTTAAACATCGACATCAATTTTTAAGTGAAAAAATAAAAATATGAAAACATCAAGCAATACTTATAATAGTATAAATAGCGCCTGTTTACTTTATTCGTTACGACGTGCCCGCTTACACTATAATACCATCGTAAACAACTGAACGTTTTGTCTTTCATTAAATCCTTCATTAGAACTGACTTTTTTCATTTAAGATATTATTTAACGAAAAATGCGTAAACAAATTACAATCTCATTCAAATAAAGTTTGCTTCAGTCGTTTCTGTTACAATGTTACGTAACATAAACCATTTTTTGGTTTCATATATCCAACCTCTATTTTAGGGGGACACTCAATTGACAAAAATATTTAAGTCGTCTGAAACATTTGAGATTTTCCATTAAAACGAAGTATAACAACAAAATAAAGATGACTAAGACACATTTTTCATATAAACAATGCAATCGTCGACTGCAACATGTAATTCGCGTGACGAAAGTAGGTTAACTTCCGATGTTAGCAGACGGGCGTTCTGTTAAAACATTCTTCTCGAGAAAGGTGACGTGACGGACAGTGTGAATGTCACCATTAGAAATACATTGCGGAATGTTCTGACGGACGGCGACGTGACGTGTGAATTGGCCTTTACACAGTCCTAAACATTAACTCGCAACAGCGATCGACAAATCGATAGTCTGGTTTCAGGTCGCCTTCACACTGCCGCTACGTCACAATGACGTCACGATTGCAAAAGGTAGTGTGAAAACTGTTTCACCCATGGAAAAACCTCCCCCGCCATACACCGGATGTAGAGCGCGCCAAAAGCGACGCAGAGCGCGTTCAGAGACTATTGTTTACCAACCCTTGCTACCTGGCCAAGACAGTTCCCTCTACAACGGGAGAGCTTATGTTCACGACCATGGAAACCCACGTGACGTCATTATGACGTAGTCGTGCTGTATCGAAGAAGACAGAAGCCATATATCGACCTTTCGACTTCGGTTAACATTCGAGATGCTGAACTAACTGACAGTTTTGTTTTGACGCCTCCAACTTCAGAAAGATATACAGTACCGCGGCTTATAGTTACGTATTTCGTCAAAGCAGGATTAAAAGGAGCTAGGTTTTAATACAAATATTCCCGACATACCACTGAAAAAACTCAGGAAGTAATCGTTTCTTAGAAAACCTACCTATTTGCTGACTGGGTTGTTGCCGTACTGTAAACGTCGTGTGGAACAGTTTAGCCATGTAATACTACGAAATTGGTAGCAAATCGATACACAATTTATGTTCTGCTGGGTACGACTGTGAATGAATGAATAAACATTACATGTGTTTATGTGTTAGCTAATAAAGAACGTATTTCAAAGCTAGTTTACAAAGATTAATTTAAACGTATAAATATGACCGTTGCTGTTATACAAGTCCATATAAGTGTGATAACCGAAAGCAAATGACTTGATGTATATAATAATAACAAGAGTTCTAAAATGGAAGAGTGTAACAGATAATGTCATTGTATTACTTAGTTTGGTAATTTTTGTTTATGTCAACAGTTACTTCCAAAAGCAAGATAACGTGAAATGTGTGTTGCTTCTCATTACGACGGGAAAGTTTAAACTATGCCGAAATCTTGTTGCATGAAGAAAATGGTACCAATAGGCTATAGCTTGTTTATTCTTGTGGAAGCCATATTTTGGTTATCATATGCTCAATTCAACTTTGGAACCTAGCGTTAAGAGCATATAGAAAAGTGAAAATGTTGTAGAATGATTTTCTTATCAAAGAAATCTGTAGGTTACAACTCGTAAGAAGAAAGTCACTGAGCTGCCAACAGACAAACATTCAAACCAGATATTTAAAATTTTAGCTGCAGTCTTCATCAGAAAACAGTACATTCACACAATCACTTATCCGCTACCTGTGCCATAGCAGCCATGGCTGTCATGTGTGGATGAGTTAACTCTTTTTCTGATGAAGGCTGCAGTCGAAATTTAAGTAGTGTGAATGTGAGTGTCTTTTATGTGTGTGTGTCGACAGTTCAGTGATCAATTTTACAACAAGTTATTATCTATCCCCATATCACTGGCATTTCAATCTGGACCTTCCATTGTCAATATTTTTCATTTGAAAATGTAGAACACGCCTCACAAGCTTTATGGTGATACCTCTATTGTAAGGAGAGAGGTATCACCATAAAGCTTGTGAGGCGTGTTCTACATTTTCAAATGAAAAATATTGACAATGGAAGGTCCAGATTGAAATGCCAGTGATATGGGGATAGATAATAACTTGTTGTAAAATTGATCACTGAACTGTCGACACACACACATAAAAGACACTCACATTCACACTACTTAAATTTCGACTTTGCAAAAAGATGGTTACACATATTCCTCAATTAGAGGCGAAAAAATGTGCAAGAAGAAATGGAACTAAAATGATGGTAGATGAGCAACAGAAAGGAGCAACAATTATGGGTAAAAACATGAAAAGCACATCACCCCTGCATGTATCAAACAGGAAGTTAGCAGCACATGCATTCTTACTTTATGATGTCTCCTGCAACTCAAGAAAAGAGCACAATAGAGAAATAACCACCCAGTGGCGTAACAAGCTTAAGAGTTGTGTGCAAATATCCAAGTGCTTCAACAAAATGTGTTAAGAGACTTAACTGCAATTTATTTCTGTGCTGAACTTAACAGAAAATTGGCTCGAAGAGATGATGTTGAAGATCATAAGTATCCATTTTTTATACGTAAAAAATAGATGAAGTAGACTTACCAGGCGAAAGGGCACAGGCAGTAATAGCAACAAATAAACACACAGACACACACACACACACACACACACACAAATGCTAGCTTTCGCAGCCTAGCTGCTTCATCAGGCAGAAGGGAAGGAGAGGGAAAAGGAAATGATGAGGGTTTTAAGGAAGGGGGTAAGGAGCCATTCCAATCCCGGGACAGGAAAGACTTACCTTGGGGGAAAAAATGGAAGGTAAATAAATGCACATACACCCACACATTTACACAGACACAAATACACTTAGGCAGACATACTGTAGACAGTTACTGTTACTGTTACAGTTACTGTTGACAGTTCTACAGTATGTCTGCCTAAGTGTACTTGTGTCCGTGTAAATGTGTGGGTGTATGTGCATTTATTTACCTTCCATTTTTTCCCCCAAGGTAAGTCTTTCCTGTCCCGGGATTGGAATGGCTCCTTACCCCCTTCCTTAAAACCCTCATCATTTCCTTTTCCCTCTCCTTCCCTTCTGCCTGATGAAGCAGCTAGGCTGCGAAAGCTAGCATTTTTGTGTGTGTGTGTTTATTTGTTGCTATTACTGCCTGTGCCCTTTCGCCTGGTAAGTCTACTTCATCTATTTTTTACGTATATTTTTCCTTTTAGGAATTTTTCCTCTATAATATTAGTATCCATTTTTTGTTAGATATCTATTTCTGTATAACTATACAAACTGATGACCAGGAAAATCTAACCTATTTATGAAAACAGGTAAAGAGTTGGATAGAATTTTCACCTATTCACAGCACAGGGGTGAAAACAAAGATTCCTCCATTGTTTCTCAACTGTAGGTCCAGAGAAACTGCACTCTTTCATTTTGTAAAAGAAGCTACTACCTTATAGATTCAAACCACACAACTGAACTGGCAGCTACACCAACACAGACTATATTATACTGTCACAGGTTCAATCCCCAGTCAAACCAAAGAGTTTTATCTGTCACTTTTAACTTTTCACAGAGTTATTGGTGTGAAAAATGCAGAGTTCCACCATGGTTCAATATTCATTTTAAACTGAATGGTATACTGCCTGCAAAAAAGGACCGTATCTACTAAAGCATTATAGTCTTCAGCCTAATCTTTAAAGTGTTGACTGATTTATTCTACCTTACGATAGAATTGGAAAAAGTATGCAATTAACACTTTCGCTGCAGCTGACGCTATCCTACAGTGAACGCAGACGCTTATAAGCATCAGCTGCAGCAAAAGTGTTAACCTACCTGGAAGGTAAAATTGTACTTACCACATCTGCAGTGTACTGTGCTGACGTTGGCAACGACCATTGAATGCTCCTTGAAAACCCCATCAGAAAGAATGAGTGGAATAACCTTTCATATTGACTATGAAATATGTAATTATCCAGCCAGTATATTAATTACCATTGCAAAGCAAACATTTCATTGCCAATATTTGTACACTCCTGTTGCGTACGTGGTTAGAAAAATTTAACTGTGCAGAAATGTGTGTAAGTAAATATAGGCTGTAGTGTAAGCACTTTCTTCTGTGTTGCTTTTTTTTAATGATATGTGAATCTGCTATTTAAAATCATATCATAAATGACATAGATTTAGATCTTGTAAAGACTGCTTCTGTAATTGGACCAGCAGCATATCCAGAGGGGATTTTCTCTTTATAAAGGCCATTTTCAACTTGGTTTAGCCCTCTCTAAAAGTACTTGGTTTTAGCTCAACAGGGTCAAGCCCCTCCCAAGCCAAAATCCTGGATCTACCACTGTGTTTAAGACTGTTGAGTCTCTAAATTTTCAAACACAAAGTAGAGAAACATGGCCATTATTACGAAACCTGATTGGAAACAAAAGTTTGGGACAACATATCAGCTAACAAGATTTACATTTACTGTCCATATCCAGAAACCAAGGGATAAAATACACGACATCATGTGCAAACTTATATTGTTCAAAAATAACACTAAAGAAAATGTTCTCTGTATTTAAATTGTCTCCTGTTCTTAAAACTTTAAAACCAGGAAAGGCATCCTGGAAGTAATGAAATACATTCTGAATTTCTTCCACATAATAGCAACTAGATAAAAATATGATTGGTATATTTCTTGTCTGCATCTCATAATCTCAGTTCAATCTCACAGGTGGTTCTCGGTAACATAGTCGAGTGCTAGACTATGAATCCAAAGGTTGCAGGTTTGATCCCTGCTCAATTCTAGGATTTTTATGTCGCTTCACTTCTTTCACCTCCGGCAAAAATGCTGAGTAGCATCATGATTTGGAGCTCAGGTAAACTGTAAGTTTCCCTTTAACTGACTGGGTAAGTCAATTTTTCAAAGATCGGAGGAATGCAATGGCACACCAAGTCCAACAGGACCATGCCTAGTAAACCACTGTGGTATTCATACCAGTCTTCAGAGTATTGACTTCTTTACCTTTTACCAGTCTCTCAGCAAATAAATCAATAAGAAATCCTAGCAGTACACAAACCCAACATGGCATCATGTCAGCCAAAGAGCTAGGACGTTCTGAAGAGTGCCCATATGATAATTTCTAAGGAAAGCCAAACCAGGGAGAAAAGTATTTGTAACAGTTTGCAAGGCAAGCAATTACTTTTAAGTAGCCATAATGAAGTTCAAGTACCAACCTGTTAAAAACTTAGTTCTGTTATTACAATGCATAATTTAAAATAAGTTTATGGGAAGAAAAACTGCTGACTGCACTAATTTTTTTTCCTTTTCCTGAGAGATAAGGAGACAGGGTCCCCTTGGTAGTTTTCAGTCCTTTTATTGAAATTACATTCAAAACCAAGATATAAATATTGTAATTTAAAACAGTGCAATGCATTAATCACTGTGGGTATTGTTTCTTATATGGCATTACTGATGGGTGACAGTTACACCGTAACTAATGAGAATGTACTTAAGAAAAGTAGTCTTCCTTGCACACAAAACATGCGACACTGTTCATAGAAGTTGAAGGGCTAGTATGCTGTTTGTAATTTTTCCAACTACTGTACTTTAATATTTCATCTCATTTTAATTTACTCAACATGTATAGAACATTGTCTAATACTATGAAATTCTGTTCAAATTTTAAAATGTTTGGAAATTATATATCAGTTTAGATGTAGCAAAACTGTTTATTTGAGTGATTTTCAGATATTGTTGGCTTAGCGTAGTTACCAGTATCTTTGAAATAATAGTTGTTTGGTCACTTGTGAGAGCAGCAAAATTGGTTGTAGTAAAGCATGATTTTCAAAGTACAATATTTGAAAGTAAAACAGTGTTATTAGCTAATAAACAAGCTGTTCTGCCATTTTAGTTTCCCATCATTGCATGCTGGCATTATCAACATATACAGTCCTCTCTAGAACTTCGGAAAAATTTCAGTGTAATTGTGACAAGGATAACATTTTGGAAGAAATCAAAGACCTAAAATAGATTGTAGGAATTTGTAGGGCACAAAAATTTAAAATGCTGCAGAAATGTAGACAGAAGTATTGCATGGCATGAAGACATAAAAAATGCACATCCCTGTTTACACAATTTCTGATCTTAACTTATTGTTTTAAAAATGTATTGCAAATGCTGTCAATTTTTGTTGAAATCTGGCACAAAGACAAAAATACAGTAAATGGTAATTAATTGCATTTTATTCAGTATAATTTATGACTACATGTTAATATTCCAGATGATTTACAACTTATGTCCAGTTTACATTCAAAACATACATACAAGAGAGACTATTAAATCCTAAGTATGAAAATTTTTATTCATTTTCAGCTTTGTTAACTCTGCTAGAACACATCACCCTTCAAAGGAGAAAAATTGTTACTTCTGTTCAATACATAACAATGTGCAAAAATAATAAGATTCTTCACGTGCATTTCTTGGAAAGTAATCGGAACAGAAAAAAAGCTTACATGAAAAATCAGATGGCTGAAAGGAATAATACACAATACATTGTGTCATACTAGAAGACAAATCACAGGCTACATCAATTATAACAGTAATCAACAAATTCTCAAGTTCTATAAATCATTTAGAATAACATTTGGAGAAGCCCTACATGTTTAATAATTCTGTTAGATCCTTCAGTAACATGATTAGTCAACAGATTTGGCTGTAGTAACTTGATGTTCAGTTTTGCCCTTGGAAGCAGGCCTCAGGATCCAACAAGCCAGATGGATTTTTTGGACACTTGTCTGTCCTACAATAATACTAACTTAGTAACAATTTTATTTTACTAGTATCTTAATGCTGGTAAGATTTCCTCTTTTTTTCCCCCCTGCAAAGCAAATCCCTAACAGCCATGACTAAATACACTGATTTTGTAGAAAACAGCAATTGATCAGGATATGCTGCAAGTGAAGGTAAATTAATGAAGGAAAAAAATTGGTGGCAGTGCCTGTTTTCAGACCTTGTACAGAGGTTGATGGAGAAGTACATCCACTCTTCTTTTGCTATCAGACTGCATGACAAAGGGAACTACTGAGAAAGTATGGGATAGTATGTTTGCTTGATACAACGTAAAAGACCATCAAGTGTGATAACCCACTACTCTTTGTAACAGTAAAGAAAAATGTGTGCTATTTAGTGGTAGATTCTTTTTACATTCAAATAGAAGACACATGGTCAATTCCAGAAGCATTAAATATTTTCAAGGAGTGGAACACAAACATGAATCCTGTATACTGGGTTACTGATTTCTCCGAGTCCAAAATAAATGCAATTCACTCCTTGTTTCCCTGTTTCAAAGTGTATCTGTGTTCATTTAACAGAAATGATTTGAGAAAGTTGGTTATGGTCACACACAAAAGAACAAAAAATGCGAGCTAGAATTTTTAATCTGTGGAACGGTATTGCAGAGTCTTCTTTCATGCAAGAGTATATTGATAATTTACTAAAGTTGAGAATCAATGTTTTCGATAAACCAAATGATTCTGCTTTGCAGTACTTTGATAAACAATGGGTTCCAGTGCATCAAAGGTGGGTGAAGGCTTTCAAGTACAAAAGTATGTTTGCTGTTTAAGTAATGAACAAATTGGTGAAACATTCATACCTAGAGCATAATACCAACACAGAATTAACAGGCCTCATTGCAGTTTTAGTTAACAGTTACCTTCCTAGCCTCATTGAAAAGTATTGCAAGTTAAATTGTACAGCAAAGACATTCCTTTATTCCTGTATAGGAAGACACCAAAGTTTGTTAAGCAGGTGATGATGTGATATGAAAAAATTGACTTAAGTGCAGAATCAGTAACTATGGTGGCTACAGGACTGTTTCATGTAACCAGTGCAGAAATTGAAGACTGTTTTTACAAAGTAGATTTTGCAAAACCTGATAGTCCATGTCCACATTTCCTAAAGTTTAAGTTTCTGTGCAAATACTTTTGTTTCTCCTCTGAATGGGGATTTCACAAATTAAATTTCACTTATAGGATTAATCCTCAATTTGTTTAGATGAAACACATGGGTTTGGTTCAAGAAGCAGTTATAGTACACAAACACTGCAGCACAGGGGTTACAGAATACTAGCAGAAATCTATAGCAAATGCATGGCTCAACATTTCTGAAACATTGAGCACTAATTTTGTAGCATGTAACAGGCAAGAGAGATCTGTAAGAACTTAATAAATCTGACTTATAATTGCAGTACTGAAACAGTTGCAAAAATGACTGAACACCTTGAAATCTCACAACATGATGTGATGGTATCAAACCCTACAGGCAATGGACCTCCATTAGCAGTGGCGTCAACTTTTAAAAAGATAGAAACACATATTTCAGCAGTGATACCACACCTCCATTGGGTATATGTAATTCTGCAAGAGCAATTAGTAGGTGCTAGGGGCAGAGGTGGGGGAGAGATTTGATTTGGCCTGCTTCTCAAGAAGTTATGAAAGGTTGATTGTTGTTGATAATTAATACAATATTTTAAGTTATTCAGTTACTTTATCAGTTTATCTAGTGATTCTTCATTGACTCAATCACAAGACGCCCCAGTGGTGTCACGTAAAAAATTTGCACCAGACAGGCCGAACAGGATCCCAGCTGGGATCTTATGGCCAGAAATGCCACAAAAAATCAGCATCGAGTCAATGTTTTGCTTCATGTTAAAATTATCTGCAACAGAATACAAAAGTTTCAATTATGCTAGTACAAAGAGTTGCTCATGCAATATGCAAACAATTCAGGTAAATTTATGCTCACTATGTTTAATTTTTGTAACTGACACTTTAAAAATTTGCAAGGGAATAGATTGTTGGTAAATAAATAGATCTTAAATTTTCATGCTACACAGATTATGAGCAACAACAATTTCTTTCTTATGATTTGATTTCATCATTAAAGTTAAAACCACCAACAATAAGAGAAATAATACAATTACTCAAAAACAATAACTCATCTGGAGAAGTGCATATATTTACTGCACCTGACACTATATCAGAAATATTCAATCAAATTTGAAAAACACAGTTCACCATTAGTATGGACATCTGCACTAATACATCCACTATATATAAAAGAAGCAAACAGACGCTAACAACTATAGGAGACTCTCCCTCCTACCAGTGACCTACAGGCTCTTATCCAAGGCGTTTTTAAAAAGGGGCAGAAGACATACTCGACACAGACAATGAGGAGAGCATCAGGCACAATTTAGAAAGGGAAATTAATTTACAGAGGAATAAAAGTAGCAACTTAATATAGACCTATATTTACTTTTATGGACTTCAAAATAGCATAAGAGTCAATTAACAGAAATGCACTGATTTATGTCAAACAAATTATAATTTGATAGTAAAACAACTGAAATAATTAAAGCAACTTTATGAAACAACTTCCAAAGAAACCTGTGGGGGAGGGAGGAGAGATTGCAAAAACGTTTGGATTGAAGAAGTCACTTGTTGAGGGAGATGGTTTGTCACCTCCCTTTTCCCCCCGGTTTTTATAATACCAAATTAATAGTGAATTGCAGGACAGCATATACCCCGTCTTCAATTACGCTGTCAATGAACACTTATTATTTACAGATGGATAAGAAAGGAAGTAATGAGATACCAACCAGGTGATCTGGAATTGCCGCCTCCTTGTCTTTATAATACTTAGGTCCAAGAAAACATTTACGGTGACTTGTGCTTACTATAGAAGATGGAAATCCGTAAAATCGGATCTCAACGTTCCCTTTACTTTGGGTGAAGAAGAATTTTGGACAACCTGCAAATGTACAAACAAAATGGTTATAATGAGACGGCCAAAGAATCTGACATGACACTGTGAAAAATTATTTTCTTACAGACAACGAAGCAGAGGAACTTATTAAACAACTGGACACATTTTATCGGCTACATATGTTACAATTACTTTTGCTTAGCTATGTACAACTGGTATACCTTCCAAAATGCGTTTTCGTGATCACAGGGAAAGATTACAATAAAATTTAGCGATATACGGGCTACAGAACACTCCCATGAACCACAGACATTGCCGAGGTGGGGTGGCTTGCGTGCCTCAACGATACAGATAGCCGTACCGTAGGTGCAACCACAGCGGAGGGGTATCTGTGGAGAGGCCAGACAAACGTGTGGTTCCTGAAGAGGGGCAGCAGCCTTTTCAGTAGTTACAGGGGCAACAGTCTGGATGATTGACTGAGCTGGCCTTGTAACATCAGCTAATGTGGCTTTGCCACACAGCTACTGCGAACGGCTGAAAGCAAGGGGAAACTACAGCCGTTACCTTTCCCGAGGACATGCAGCTCTACTGTATGAACATATGATGATGGCATCCTCTCGGGTAAAATATTCCGGAGGTAAAATAGTCCCCCATTCTGATCTCCGGGCGGGGACTACTCAGGAGGATGTGATCATCAGGAAAGACAATACTGGCATTCTACGGGTCGGAGCGTGGAATGTTAGATCCCTTAATCGAGTAGGAAAATTAGAAAATTTAAAAAGGGAAATGGATAGGTTGAAGTTAGATATAGTGGGGATTAGTGAAGTTCGGTGGCAGGATGAACAGGATTTCTGGTCAGGTGAGTACAGGATTATAAATACAAAATCAATTGGGGGTATCACAGGAGTAGGATTGATAATGAATAAGAAAATAGGAATGCGAGTAAACTACTATGACCAGCACAGTGATCGTATTATCATTGTCAAGATAGATACGAAGCCAACACCGACAACTGTAGTACAGGTTTATATGCCAACTAGCTCTGCCGATGAGGAGGAAATCGAAGAAATATATGAGGAGCTAAAGGAAATTATTCAGACAATTAAGGGAGAGGAAAACTTAATTGTTATGGGAGACTGGAATTCGGTAGTAGGACAAGGAAGGGAAGGGAGGATAGTAGGTGAATATGGTCTGGGTAAAAGGAATGAAAGAGGAAGCCGCCTGGTAGAATTTTGCACAGAACATAATTTAGTTATAACAAACACCTGGCTTAAGAATCACAAAAGAAGGTTGTATACGTGGAAGAGACCAGGAGACACCGGGAGATACCAGATAGATTTTGTAATGGTAAGACATAGATTTCGGAACCAGGTTTTAAACTGTAAAACATACCCAGGGGCAGATATAGACTCTGACCATAACTTGTTGGTTATGAACTGTAGGCTGAAACTGAAGAAACTACAAAAAGGTAGGAAAATAAGGAGATGGGACCTGGATAAATTGAAGGAACCTGAGGTTCTTAAGAATTTCAGAGGGAGCTTTAGGCAACAATTGACAGAAACAGGGGAAAATAAAACAGTAGAGGAGGAATGGGTAAAATTGAGAGATGAAATAGTGAAGGTAGCAGAGGACAAAATAGGTAGGAAGGCAAGACCTACAAAAAATCCTTGGATATCACAGGAAATACTAAATTTAATCGATGAAAGGAGAAAATATAAAAATGCAGTAAATGAAACAGGCAAAATGGAGTACAGACGACTAAGAAATGAGATTGACAGGAAGTGCAAAATGGCTAGGAAGGAGTGGCTAGAAGGCAAATGCAAGGATGTAGAGGAATGTATAAATAGGGGAAAAATAGATACAGCCTACAGGAAAATAAAAGAAACATTTGGAGATAAGAAAAACAGCTCTATGAATATCAAGGACACGGATGGAAAACCAGTTCTCAGCAAAGAAGGGAAAGCTGAAAGGTGGAAAGAGTATATAGAGGGGCTCTACAAAGGAAATGAACTTCGAGACAATATTGTAGGAAGGGAAGAGGATGTAGATGAAGATGAAATAGGAGATACTGTACTGAGAGAAGAATTTGACAGAGCCCTGAAAGACCTAAGTCGAAACAAGGCCCCTGGAGTAGATGATATTCCCTCAGAGCTACTGAAGTCTCTGGGAAAACCAGCCATGACAAACCTGTTTCACCTGGTGCGTAAGATGTATGAGACAGGAGAAGTACCCTCAGACTTTAAGAAAAATGTTATAATCCCCATTCCAAAGAAAGCAGGTGCAGAAAGGTGTGAAAACTACAGAACCATCAGTTTAATAAGTCATGGTTGCAAAATATTAACACGAATTATATACAGAAGGATGGAAAAGCTGGTAGAAGCCGACCTCGGGGAAGATCAGTTTGGGTTCAGGAGAAATGTAGGAACACGGGAGGCAATACTCACTTTACGGCTTATCCTATAAGATAGATTAAGAAAAGGCAAACCTACATTTCTAGCTTTTGTAGATTTGGAGAAGGCTTTTGACAATGTTGATTGGAATAAACTCTTTCAAGTTCTGAAGCAAGCAGGAGTAAAATATAGGGAGCGTAAGGTTATTTACAACTTGTACAAAAGCCAGACAGCGGTTGTCAGAGTTGAAGGGCATGAAAGGGATGCAGTGGTTGGGAAGGGAGTAAGACAGGGTTGTAGCCTTTCTCCAATGTTATTCAATTTGTACATTGAACAAGCTATAAAGGAAAGCAAGGAGAAATTTGGAGAAGGAATTAAAATTCAGGGGGAAGAATTAAAAACATTGCGTTTTGCTGATAACATAGTAATTCTGTCAGATACAGCAAAGGACCTGGAAGAGCAATTGAATGGAATGGACAGTGTGCTGAAAGCTGCATATAAGATGAACATTAACAAGAGTAAAACTAGGGTAATGGAGTGCAGTGTAAGAAAATCAGGTGATGCTGAAGGAATTAGATTGGGAGACGAAGCAATAAAGGACGTAGATGAGTTTTGTTATTTGGGCTGTAAAATAACAAACGATGGTCGCAGTACAGAGGATATAAAATGCAGAATGGCAATGGGTAGAAAAGCGTTCTTGAAAAAAAGAAATTTGTTAACATCGAATATTGATTTAAGCCTAAGGAAGTCCTTTCTGAAGACATTTGTATGGAGTGTTGCCTTGTATGGGAGTGAGACATGGACGATAAACAGTGCGGACAGGAAGAGGATAGAGGCTTTTGAAATATGGTGCTACAGAAGAATGCTGAAGATTAGGTGGGTGGATCGCGTAACTAATGAGGTGGTACTGAACAGAATTGGGGAGAAAAGAAATTTCTGGCATACCTTGACTAAAAGAAGGGATAGATTGGTAGGACACATTCTTATACATCAAGGAATTGTGAATTTAGCATTAGAGGGAAGTGTGTGGGGTAAAAATCGCAGAGGAAGACCAAGAGATGGATACAGTAAGCAGATTCAGATAGACGTAAGTTGGCGTTCTTATGTGGAGATGAAGAGGCTTGCTCAGGATAGGGTATTGTGGAGAGCTGCATCAAACCAGTCTCCGGACTGAAGACCACAACACACGGGCTACAGTAACGAAAACGAAAAGAAAGACATTACCTTACTTCTGGCTTCACCGCTTATTCTAGATGCTGTGTGCTATCTCTCACGGAGTAAGAGTAGCCGATGCACTTCAACTGCGTAAGAAACATATCAACTTATTCTTGTATTTCGCAGAAGCCACACAATTTTCCGTCTTTATTAACGCTGAAATCTTTCAGCTTTTCTCTCATTGTGCTCTCATAGTAACTCGACATACTAAGAAAAGCGATTTAAAACAAGATAACTGTAACAACGTCTGAAGGAAACGCAAAACGCTAGAATAACGAATTGAAGGAGGCGCTACGCAGTACACAGTATCTCGAAATTCACAAAAGTCGATACGTGTCTACGTGGCCTCTTCGATACAGCATGTACACGTCATAATGACGTCACGCTGGCTCCCATAGTCGTGAACTTAAGCTCTCCCCTCTACAACCGCTCCCAGAGAAGTCTCCTGACACCTCTTTGTTCCAAGGTTAGGTTGGTACGACACTAAGAACACGGCCACCTCGCCACCTCGCCAAGTAAGCTTGTCTCTGGCCAGCCAGCAGACGACAAACGAAGCCACGCGTTCTCAACTACAGCAAAGCGAGGCCAAGAGCGCGAGGCGGTGACTGTAAGCCATTGTGCGGCAGTCAGTCAATATTAAGAGCAACCTTCCACATTCACATGAACACACAAGTTCAATCACACAGTTCGTAACATCTATAAATATGGGGTGTTGATGATTAATAAAAAGAATAAAATAATTAACACACAGATAGATAACATTGATGGTGCAGAAACACTTTAGGTTATTGAATAAATCAAAATGAAACACGACCACTCATTCAGAGGACGTGTTTCAATAGTATGAAGATAAGCATATGCAAAACGTAAGTAATGTCTGTGGGAAAGAGCTTTAGAAGCCTGTGTGCCAAATGGGAGGATCAAATTAAAATATGTGGACAGTTTCAAGTACTTATTATATTTTCTCACAAGATGGGAACATAGTGCAAGAACTGGAATCGAGGTGCAGCAAAACTAATGCAGATCTACTCTCTTCTGCAAGAAGGAAGTAAGTACCAAGACTAAGTTAGCGGTGCACCGCTCTA
The DNA here is from genome assembly GCA_026315105.1 of Locusta migratoria. Taxonomy (NCBI): domain Eukaryota; kingdom Metazoa; phylum Arthropoda; class Insecta; order Orthoptera; family Acrididae; genus Locusta; species Locusta migratoria. Next base: position 66,580,208 of record CM048753.1, read on the forward strand.
TCTTTCGGTCAACTTTGTTGTATGGGAGTGAAAGTTGGGTGGATACAGGGGTTGGGGTTACAGTTATGAAAGTAGTAAGAATGATTGTTGGTACTAAGAGATGGGAACAATGGCACGAGGGTGTCCATAATGAGGAAATCAAAGAAAAACTGGGAATGAACACCGTAGATGAAGCAGTTAGAGCGAACAGACTGAGGTGGTGGGGTCATGTCACACGCATGGGAGAAGCAAGGTTACCTAAGAGACTCATGAGCTCGGCAGCGGAGGGTAAGAGGAGTCGAGGTAGACCAAGAAGAAAGTACTTAGATTCGGTGCAGAATGACTATAAAGCAACATGTTCAATATCAGACGAGGCATCAATGTTACCACTGAAAAGAGGATCGCCGAGGAATTTTATCTACATCTACATGCATACTCCACAATTCACCGTAAGGTGCGTGGCGGAGGTTACACTGTACCACTACTAGGCATTTCCTTTCCTATTCCACTCCCAAATGGAAGGAGGAAAAAAAGAATGCCTATATGCCTCCGTACGAGCCCTAATTTCTCTTATTTTGTCTTTGTGATCACTACGCGAAATGTAAGTAGGCGGCAGCAAGATCGTGTTACACTCAGCTTCAAATTCCGGCCCTCTAAATGTCCTCAACAGACATTCACGAAAAAACGTCGTCTTTCTTCCAGCAATCCCCAATTGAGTTGTCGGAGCATTTCCGTGATAACTCGCGCATTGGTCGAACCTACCAGTAACAAACCTAGCTGCTCGCCTCTGAACTGGCTCTATGTCTTCCTTTCAACTGATCTGCTGCGGGTCCCAAACACTTGAGCAGTTGAGCAATACTCAAGATGTAAGCATTTTATACGCGGTCTCCTTTACAGATGAAGTACATCTTCTCAAATTTCTCCCAATAAACCGAAGTCGGGTGTTCGTCTTACTCACAACTGTCCTTGCATGTTCGTTCCACTTCATATCGCTCTGCAATGTTACGCCTAGATATTTGAACGACGCGACAGCATCAAGAAGCTCACTACGGATACTGTATTCTAACATTAAGGGATTGTTTTTCCTACTCATGTGCATCACTTTACATTTTTCTACCTTGAGAGCTAGCTGCCATTCTTCGCACCACTTAGAAATTTTGTGTAAGTCAGTTAAAGGCGACACCCTGCCATACACCACAGCATCATCAGCAAACAGCCGCATATTACAACTTACTCTGTCCATCAGATCATTTATATAGATAGAAAATAATAGCGGTTCTATCACACTCCCCTGGGGCACGCCTGACGATACACTCGTCTCTGATGAACACTCGCCGTCGAGAATAACGTACTGCGTTCTATTACTTAGGAAGTCTTCCAGCCAGTCACAAATCTCTGAACCTATTTTATTAGGGGGACTATGCCTAAGATTGAACACTGAAAGGCAAAATCAGGGACGATAATGACGACGACGATGATGATGATAAAAGTAAAGGGCGCATTAAGAGTAAAGTTGCAGAAAAAAGAAAAACAGCTCGATTCAACTCAAGTATCACTAAATTTCCATCAATATTAACAAGTGGTTCAAAATCGAAACATGCTACTCAAAGCTGCATCGGGTACACTAGCCCCAACATAAATTTCGCCAACTGTAGAATGTCGTTTGGCAAAAGAATGATAAACGCAAACAAAATTACATCCAAGTGGGTGACTTAGCGTAGCATTGCTATATCGGCACTAAATAAGCAAAACGGACACTAAATAAAGAAACAGCACCCCACGACGGGGCAAACAGTCAACGTGTCGAATAGTATTAACTTTATAGACACTCCACTGCTCGGCTCTGTAGAAAGGCACCAACGCGCCGGGATAATATCGTGGCGCTTGCACAGTGTTTAACATGTCCAAAGGCAGCGAGAACCCGTCCTTCGAATAGGCCAGCAGCCCCAGCGAGATCCGGGGAACAGCCTCCGCCGTAGCACTAGCGAGATGGAGGGGAGATATCGACCTCGCATCGTGGCTCAGGCGGTGTTCATCAGAAACCACTCTCGGAGGTCGCTGATGTTCTCGCCGCGCCATGTTTTCGGCACGATGTTTCTTCGGCAGACCTTCTTCCTGATCTCAGTCTGTAACGCCACCGCTGCGTCCAGCTAATCCTCGATGGGCGAAGTTGCCGTTACATTCTATTTGCTGCTTAATCATTTAATAATTGTTCCAATGATTTGACGGTATGGGATGCGGACAATTACTAGGTTGATCCATTTCCTGTCAGAAAGGACACAGTTCGTTGTAATTGACGGTAAGTCATCGAGTAAAACAGAAGTGATATCTGGCGTTCCACAGGGAAGTGTTATTGGTCCCCTACTCTTCCTCGTGTTTATAAACGATTTAGGAGATAATCTGAATAGCTCCCTTAGACTGTTCGCAGATGATGCTGTCGTTTATCGGTTAGTGAAGTCAACAGAGGATCAAAAGCAACTGCAAAGCGATTTAGACAAAATTTCTACTTGGTGCGAAAATTGGCAATTGACACTAAATAAAGAAAAGTGTGAAGTAATACACATGACCACTAAAAGACATCCGCTGAACTTCAATTACGCGATAAATCAGTCAAACCTTAAGGTCGTAAATTCTACCAAATACCTAGGAGTTACAATTACGAACAACTTTGACTGGAGAGAACACACAGAAAATATTGTGGGGAAGGCGAACCAAAGGTTACGTTTCATTGGCAGAACGCTTAGACGATGCACCAGCTCCACCAAAGAGACTGCCGACATCACACTTGTGCGTCCTCTCTTGGAGTACTGTTGCCCCTTGTGGGACCCTCACCAGGTGGGACTGACGGAAGATATTGAGAAGGTTCAGAGAAGGGCAGCTCGTTTTGTTTTATCACGTTACGGGGGGGAAAGCGTCACGGAAATGTTGCACGAATTGGGGTGGAAATCATTAAAAGAAAGACGTTATTCATTGCGGCGTGATCTGTTTGCGAAGTTTCAATCACCGACTTTTAGTTCTGAATGTGAAAATATTTTGCTAGCACCCACCTACTTAGGGAGACATGACCATCCCAATAAAATAAGACAAATCAGATCGAAAATGGAACGATTTAGGTGTTCTTTCTTCTCGCGCGCTATTAGAGAATGGAACGGTAGAGAAAAGTTATGAAGGTGGTTAATGAACCCTCTGCCAGGCACTTAAATGTGATTTGCAGAGTATCTATGTAGTAGATGTAGAACAGTAAACTTTGTCAGTGGCGCCGCTAGACGAAAACTGGGCGTCGGCGAACTCGTCTTTGCGAGGCCCTTTTAATTTTTTCACTAATAAAAAAATGTTAAATGTGCTGAATTATACATCAGTAATCCTTATATTAAATTTCTATTAGTATAATATACGAGTATTATTGCAATGACAAAAATTACAATAAAAAAACACAAATTAGAGAAACTTTTCATTTTTTCTCTCACTGAATTCTTTAAGATCACATCGTAATAGTAGTCGCTATTTCGGCTTCAGTTGGTAGTACTGACAACGTAGATAGTCTTGCTTGGCTCATTATGCTTTTCAAGTGAGTCTTTAACTTTGTGAAGCTTCTCTCGGTCGAATCTGGAACTGAGCATGATTCTGATTGTTATACAAACATTTGGATACACGTGTTCCAAATCGTTTTGTAAAATGTACTGAAGAAATTGTTCTGTAAGTATTTAACTAAAAATTGCATCACTGCTGCACTCATACGGAAATAAATACGGACAACTAAATAGCTGCCGGCTGGAAATGGCCGAGCGCACTAAGGCGTCATGCCACGATGAGGGAGATCGCTCTCGTCGGGGGTCTAATGCCACCCTTGGGTACGGATGTTGTGTTCGATCATTGGTTAAGCTAGTGTAAGTTAGATGTACATCGTTGCTACTTAACCTAGCAGTTGAGAAGCGCCTTTAAACAACAAGTATAAAAAAGAAAGAAAAAGGCTAAAATTTTACTACGTTTTGCGAGGCCCCCACAGGCGCGAGGCCGTCGGCGGTGGCCGACGTCGCCGACGCCTAGCGCCGACACTGAACTTTGTCAACTTCTTTTATTATGGAACGACAAATGTTAAAAACTCTTCCCTTTAAATACACTGATTAAATAACCGCGTGCCACTACGATGATGTCTACAAGTCCATACTGAAACAATACGCAATTACAACCGAAACTCATACGCGATACGACTGATGAGCAAAACTTTAGCCACCACTAAACGCAGGTTACGAACTCACTGCCGACATGCTACTGCATTGCCTCGCTCTGCGGTCGGCGGGAGACCAGAGTTGTCAGGTTTTTCTATTGCTATGTCGCCAAATTAAAAAAAAAAAAGTAGCCAAAATATCGCCATCTTCACAACAATAAAATGCCAAAACATAACCATCTTTACATAAGTAAAAATAGACAAATATTGCAACTTTTAATCTGTTAACATTATTATGCTGTGGTAATTATGGCATGTTGCTCGACAATAATAATCCTGAAATTCAGGGAGTAAGCTGGTTACTGAGTAAAAAGAAACACAAACTGTGGCACTCTCACATTCACAGACATCAGACTGAACTTTCCAAGAAAACTCATACTTCACAGAAGCATTTATCCGAGTCCATCCAAGAACTGAACCCAGACACACCACCAGCTGACAATGCAGGCAGTCAAAATATTGACACATTGTAAATATAATAGACTGACTCCGGAAATTCAGTTACATTTAACTATCACATTTATTAATTTCATAGCTTATAAAAATTACAACACAAAACTGTTCAAGAATCATTCTATCAAACTTACACAAGGGATGTTCTCATGCATATGTTCGATTACCAATCACTTTCATCTTCTTAAAAACAAATATTTACAGATAAATAGAGTTATTGAATCTTTCAAACATTTCTTGAACACACACAAAATTATTACAACATTTTGAGGTGAGATAATTTATAATAATGCACTAAGCATTTCATACTTTGAGGTGAGATGGAATTTAATTCGTAATAATGCGTCATTACACATTGAAAAATCAGCCATGAGAACGACTGGGAAATCACCGCGTGTTCTCCATCGACATTTATACTCTGTAAACCATTGTTAACCACTGTGAAGTGCATAGCAAAGGGCTCGCTTCACAGTAGCAGTTGTTACGAATTTCTGTCGTGTTGTCGTATGGAACGCGAAAAAGATACTGTTTAAATGCCTCCTTGCATGCTGTAATTTATGTAATCTTATCCTCATGTTCTCAGCGGGAGCCATACATACGGTGTTGTAGTATACTTAAAGATATCATTTAAAGCCTGTTCTTGAACCATCGAAAGTAGGGTAAATGAGGTAGTTTACGTCTATCTTCAAGAGTCCGTAAGTTAAGCTTGTTTACATCTCTGTGACACTCTCCCACACATCCATAATACTAGAAAACATTTGTGCTAACTTGCGTAGGTTGATTACATTTCGGACAGCATTCTACTGAAGTTTAAGCCGGTATCATTGAGGCAAGGCCTAAAGAGTGATTGATTTACATTCGTTGTATTTGAAGTAAAATAAAGTAGCCATTAAGTCGCCAACCAATTCCTTTAATAGCCAGATTTAATCGCCAGTCGCCAGACTGCTAAAATGGCTACTATTATAAGAAAAAGATAGCCAAGAATGCGAAAAATCGCCACACTTGGCAACCCTGCGGGAGACTGCCGCATCCCGGCCAACAAACAAAGAACATTCCAACCGAAACATTGTTGCCAGCAGCTCTCGCTGCACACCAACGATAACTATCGTTCGACAAAACGTACCAAAGAGGTTACTCACCTAAAACCCTGTATCCTCACAAGTCGACATTACACACAAATTCTGTATTACATTTTCCAGTAGCGGCCCATTACGTTTCTCGAAAATTATCCTTCAGGTTATCTCTACCGACGAACTGTTCCATTTGTTTAGTGTGATTGCCTTTCATGGCACTTATCGCTCTTTCGCAATCTGAAGTGGAAATAGGAACTGGGTCAAACTATTTTTCTACTCTATACGGGACAAACCACTCCACTTTTGCAGAACATCTAAAAAGAATATAATCGCAAACCCACCACAATAGAAAAAAAACGATGAAGGTAATTAGAATAATTAATGAAAAACATCTCCTAACATTATATGAAAATTATCACATATATAAAACAAAAGCTCAGAAAAAGTTGCTACTAAACGACCATCTAAACCTGATCAATCAATCATTGTTCTCACTGATTGATCATATGATAGACAAAAACCCCAACACATAATCACAACCCCCCCCCCCACAGACAAACGCACACAAACAGAGAAAAAAAAAACAAAAAAAAAAAAAAAAAAAAAAAAAAAAAAACAAACCAATCTGTCTCTCTCTCTCTCTCTCTCTCACACACACACACACACATAACATACACACACCCAAAGATACCTTCAACACACTTTCAATGAAACAGTTGAATTTCAGTATGGCAGCACATGATAGTGGAACCAGAAAAATGCAAAGTTTTTTCAGAAAACAGTGGAATCTTTCGACCTGGTTTCCGGAAAGAGACTGATGCGGAGTAGCAAGTGCTGTAAGTACACCGTTTTATAGCAAACAACGAACAGTTTTAAATCAAAAACGAAATGATTTGTACATATGTAAGAAACCTAACCTTTATGTGTAAACAGAAATATGTAAATGTTTCAGGACACCCACTGATGATGCCTTGTGACAAAGGCGAAACGCTTATGGGTGATTTATAAAAATAAAACCATTTGCAGTAGTAAAAGGTGTTTCCTTTAAAAAAAAAAAAAAAAAAAAAACATTACAGTGAAATACATAGTATTCCGCTGCTGCTCAAATGGCCACTGCAAGCAACGTATTGTTCTGCAGTACTTCGGAACTTTCTAATTTGCTGAACAGTGACAGTTACGACACAGATCCACGTCAGCATATCGAGAAGAAATAGACGGTGTATTAACATTCCTTTGGTATCATTAAACCTGGACTGAACTGTCGTCCGAAAAGAAAATTTAAGTACAGTAATTAAAAAAATCTGAAATCCGTACTTATGACACCCGTAGGTAGTAAGCAACGTTTTACATGGAAATGACACAGACGACTTTTTTTCTTTTCTGTTTAGTAATCGAGTATTATTCTAGGCGTGGAATTGTACGATTCTGAGCGCTCGAAACCCTTCAAAATATTATTAACTACATTTTTTCGCGACATACTTCACGTTGATGACCTTGTATACATGTCGAAGGCCATCTAAAGAACAATAATTGCGCAACTTCTTTCTTAAGTTACGTACGAGCAGGACCATCAGGAGAAAAGAAAACGTTCCAGTTTTCCGGTTTAAATATAAACAGTGCGTAGAATGACGGTAAAAATTGTCCTTCTTTATCACTATGAAAATAAAGAAATACGAAAAGAAACATCGTGAATAAGTGCTGACTGAAGAAGCCTTAGGTTGAAAAACGTGTAAGTTAAAATCTTGAATAAAATAATGCTTTGATTGCAAAATTTTTTATTTAATGACGCGTTTCTCCCGATTAGGGCATCTTCACATATCTGCAAAGAACAAAAATGGAACAGAACTTACAATATTTACATGACAATATTTCTTTTTTTAAAATAGGTGTCAAACAATACTGAAATTGGTAATAAGGAATTGTGATAATGTACGGTACTAATGTTTTATCTTCTCTGTGGTAAAGGGTGTTTAGATTAAAACACTACAGAGTAGATAAAACATTAGTACCGTACGTTATCATACTTACTTATTACCAATTTCAGCATTGTTTTGTAGCTAAGAATTTTTTACAGATTTTTTGAAATATTGTCATGTAAATATTGTAAGTTCTGTTTCAATTTTTGTTCTTTGTTAGATATCTGAAGATGCCCTAACCGAGCGAAACGCGTCATTAAATAAAAAGTTTTGCAATCAAGACATTCTTTTATTCAAGAATTCGACTTAACACGGTTGTTGTACCACACCAGGTAAAAATGGAATGGGAAGATTTTCACGTGTAAGTTAGGGAGAATTCAGTTGTCATCGAAATTGGTTCGGCGGTTTGAAGATGTTGACGTCTTTTGTTAGCATTACATTAATTATGTTTAACTGTTTGAATGCTATTTTGTGAAATACTAGCTTAAACCCGCGGCTCCGCTCGCGTGTTGTTTGATTATGATAGATAAGCTACTTTCAGTAGTGTGCTATGAGACTGGCTTTGAAGGATGAAATGAAATACAATACCTTCATTAGAAACAAACATTTTTAATCAACGTTATCAGGAAAGGAAGTAGTGTAGATCAAATCACTCGAAAAAATGCACTCGTTTCGAAGAATCCAATCACGAAATTCAACAATAATGATTGTAATGATATCACAGATCGATCACTTGATGTAATGCGCGAAACGTCAAATCGATTTTTTTAAGAGATGTATGAAAAAAAATTTTTTTTACTGCTTTATTTATTTATTCTCATATTTCCTTATTCGTATGCTTATCCTTACAGAGAAAGAGCTGAAGACATTGTAGTACGCATTAACCAAAGATATGGTCTGTGGCATCACGTTTCGCTGTATGTATCCTCCTTGCTATAGAGTCGCAAACGTCATCGCTGGCCTTCAGTCCGATTTTTTTAATAATTTGACGACTTTCAACCACCATATCTTCCACCCCCTTATAGCTGTCGGCATGGAACTCCTATTGTGTACAACGGGAGACTTCGGACAACAATTACACATGGACCATTCGTTTGTGTTTTGTAGTTTTCGCTGCAGAGCGAAATATTAAAACACACACACACACACACACACGTAGAATTTCATATACACCGATAACTTTCCATCGCAATATACTCCACCCTTTTATCATTATCAACCCTCAAGCAACAATGCAACCAATAAAACTGTTTTCAAAGAGTAAATATCATTTTCAAAGAGTAATTATTGTCCGCATTTCGCGTTATATTCTTCAAATGACTAAATATCTATCACATCGCTATAAAACCGTGCCTAAAATCTTCCTCAGGTATAAATTAGTAACTGTACAAATATTTCAGCCTCTGCGTCTTGTCATTCGGACGTGATAAGCGTACACCGAATTAAAAGATACCTGAAGATGTACCTTTAACGCTAGAAACGCAATGAAGGCGTATAAAAACAGCTAAGGCGGACTGCAATAATTCTTAGAAAGACATCCTGATTGTTTATAGTACTTTCTAGAATTGATTTACAATGTATTTCAGCTGTGGATGCCCGAAGTATGAAATAGTTTGTTAAATACGTCATTAGTATGGCTACTATGGGATTTATAGGAAATGCGTGCTAAACATTCAGCTGTGACAAGTGACCGAACTTCGATGGAAGTAACAAAACCCGCTAATTGATGAATGGGAGCCCGCTGCTCTCGGCGACATAAAAGCGCTCTATTTACACATCACGTTCCCATTGTCGTCTATAAAGCCCCCCCTCCCCCCAACTGTCACCGTCAATCCATCACCCGGCGTCCTCCCCTAGGGCGTTTCCTAATTATCACCGACTCCACGCACCACTACTCAATCTGATGTCTACCCCCCCAAACCCCTGCCTATAAAACACACACACACACACACACACACACATACACGCGCACAGGACAGGTTACGATACGTTAATCAACCGCTAAAGTTCGATAAAGCAGCGCTGGGTAACCCTAACACAAACAAAGGACGAACGAGCGCCAATAAAATCGCCCGGAGCACACAAAGGGTCGTCGACGTTTCTAGTTTCTCGCTGCCGCGGGTGGTCGCGATGCCTATACCGCAAAATAACGCAGCCACGCGACTCAATACTACGGTTCGCGGTGCTCCAGGCGTCAGAAATGGACGACGGTTTATCTTGATGACACTCTACCCCAATGTTTATCAGCCTTTTCGAATATGCCACCCTCTTCCAAGTAGAAATTTTCTGGCCGCTCACATCTAAATAAAAATATTCTGTCACCCCTGCCCCCCTCCCCCATCTCATGAACCGTAACAGACTATCTCTATATATAAAAGGAAGTGTCCCGATAGACTGACTGACTGACTGACTGACTCATCACCGCCCAGCCCAAACCACTAAAGATAGAAACTTGAAATATGTGGAGGGTATTGATCTTACTCTGTAGGCGCCATTTAAGAAGCGATTTTTCGATATTCCGTCCGTAAGGGGGTGAAATAGGGGATGAAACGTTTTTTTGAAAATATGTAGCTATTTAGGCAATTTTGAAGCTAGAACTACAAAATTTCGGATTTTAATTCAGGGTCCGAATTTAAAAGAGACGTGTTTCGGCATTTTTTGAAATTCGACAAATCTCTATATATAAAACGAAGTGTCCCGATTGACTGACTGACTGACTGACTCATCATCGCCTAGCCCAAACCACTGAAGATAGAAACTTGAAATTTGTGGAGGGTGTTGATCTTACTCTGTAGGCGCCATTTAAGAAGCGATTTTTCGATATTCCGTCCGTAAGGTGGTGAAATAGGGGATGAAACGTTTTTTTGAAAATATGTAGCTATTTAGGCAAATTTGAAGCTAGAACTACAAAATATCGGATTTTAATTCAGGGTCCGAATTTAAAAGACACGTGTTTCGGCTTTTTATTTAATTCGACAAATAATGTGGTAAAATAGGTGACGCAAAAAATTGATTTTCAAAAATATGTTGCTGTTAACTCAAATTTTAAGCTACAACTACGAAACTTCGGATATGGAATCTTGATCAGGATTAAAAATCCATGATCTTTAGTATTTTTGGAAATTCAACAAGTAAGAGGGTTAAATAGATGATCAAAAAATATTTTTGAAACACGTTGCTATTTTGAAGCTAGAGCTGCAAAAAATTGATATTTTTTATAGTTGGTTAGACGTTAAAAAATACGTGTTTCGGTATTTTTCGAAATTCAACCATCAACGGGGTTAAATTGGAGAGGGTGTGTTTTTCGAAAATATTTTGCTATTTAGGCAATTTTGAAGTTAGAACTACAAAGTTTCGGATTTGGATTCGGGGTTCGAATTTAATATGGGGATAAAATAGAGGACGCAAAAAATTGGTTTTCAAAAATATGTTGCTGTTAACTCAAATTTCAAGCTATAACTACGAAACTTAAGACATGGATTCTTCATCAGGATTAAAAAGAAACAACTGGTGCAGACCAACCAGCGTAAGCATGCGAAGCAGCGGGGGTTCAGCTAGTATTGACATAATGCGAAAGGATAGTCCAAACACTGTAATTAATTACTTATTTATATATATCACACAAGATATCTTTCTGCATTAAATGCCGTCGTCAGGTGTTTCTGAAAAAAAAACATTTTCTTGTAATCGTATGTATCCAAATGCTACATAAATAAATTTACGTAAATAACATTTTACAAATTTCACTTAGAAAGTGTGCAGTTCGTACGGTGTTTAGAGGTTGTAAGTGTTTCAACTATTTATTAAGTGATGTTTTACTTTTGATTAATGAATTGTAGCCAGTTACAGCATCTGACAATACCTCAGAATACTATACGTTTACAAATATTTACAAAATTTTCTTTCAGAGAGAAAATATAGAAGTTAACAGATATGACATTATTTTCTTCATTATTTCTGTCTATGTTGTTATTAGCGATTATGGTTAAAAATGTTATTACAAATTTAGGAGGATATTATAGATTATACATTTATATTTGACATGGTTGTCTTTCTTGGTCTTTGGATGATTTTAACATTATAGTACGATCTCTGATTTATGTAAGCTCCATTATACTTTGTCCAGCGTTAAATTATCAATAAAATTATTGATGTAATTTTTGTGTTTATAATCGGTTTGATCGTTTAATAAATTGTTTGCGTCGCTAGTTGCGTGGATACATACTTCAATTTCTTCTAGAATATTCATTTCATATCCCTTTTTTTTGTTGTTGTGGTCTTCAGTCCGGAGACTGGTTTGATGCAGCTCTCCACAATACCCTATCCTGAGCAAGCCTCTTCATCTCCACATAAGAACGGCAACCTACATCTGTCTGAATCTGCTTACTGTATCCATCTCTTGGTCTTCCTCTGCGATTTTTACCCCACACACTTCCCTCCAATGCTAAATTCACAATTCCTTGATGTCTAAGAATGTGTCCTACCAATCTATCCCTTCTTTTAGTCAAGGTATGCCAGAAACTTTTTTTTCTCTCCAATTCTGTTCAATACCTCCTCATTAGCTACGCGATCCACCCATCTAATCTTCAGCATTCTTCTGTAGCACCATATTTCAAAAGCCTCAATCCTCTTCCTGTCTGCACTGTTTATCGTCCATGTCTCACTCCCATACAAGGCAACACTCCATACAAATGCCTTCAGAAAAGACTTCCTTAGGCTTAAATCAATATTCGATGTTAACAAATTTCTCTTTTTCAAGAACGCTTTTCTACCCATTGCCATTCTGCATTTTATATCCTCTGTACTGCGACCATCATTTGTTATTTTACTGCCCAAATAACAAAACTCATCTCCCTCCTTTATTGCTTCGTTTCCCAATCTAATTCCTTCAGCATCACCTGATTTCCTTACACTGCACTCCATTACCCTAGTTTTGCTCTTGTTAATGTTCATCTTATATGCACCTTTCAGCACACTGTCCATTCCCTTCAACTGCTCTTTCAGGTCTTTTGCTGTCTCTGAGATTATTACAATGTCGTCGGCAAAACGCAATGTTTTTAATTCTTCACACTGAACTTTAATTCCTTCTCCAAATTTCTCCTTGCTTTCCTTTATAGCTGCTCAATGTACAAATTGAATAACATTGGAGAAAGGCTACAACCCTGTCTTACTCCCTTTCCAACCACTGCAACCCTTTCATACCCTTCAACTCTGATAACCGCTGTCTGGTTTTTGTACAAGTTATAAAGAACCTTACGTTCCCTATATTTTACTCCTGCTTCCTTCAGAACTTGAAAGAGTTTATTCCAATCAACATTGTCAAAAGCCTTCTCCAAATCTACAAAAGCTAGAAATGTAGGTTTGCCTTTTCTTAATCTATCTTCTAGGATAAGCCGTAACGTGAGTATTGCCTCCCGAGTTCCTACATTTCTCCTGAACCCAAACTGATCTTCCCCGAGGTCGGCTTCTACCAGCTTTTCCATCCTTCTGTATATAATTCGTGTTAATATTTTGCAACCATGACTTATTAAACTGATGGTTCTGTAGTTTTCACACCTGTCTGCGCCTGTTTTCTTCGGAATGGGGATTATAACATTTTTCTTAAAGTCTGAGGGTACTTCTCCTGTCTCATACATCTTACGCACCAGGTGAAACAGGTTTGTCATGGCTGGTTTTCCCAGAGACTTCAGTAGCTCTGAGGGAATATCAACTACTCCAGGGTCCTTGTTTCGACTTAGGTCTTTCAGGGCTCTGTCAAATTCTTCTCTCAATACAGTATCTCCTATTTCATCTTCATCTACATCCTCCTCCCTTCCTACAATATTGTCTCGGAGTTCATTTCCTTTGTAGAGCCCCTCTATATACTCTTTCCACCTTTCAGCTTTCCCTTCTTTGCTGAGAACTGGTTTTCCATCAGTGTCCTTGATATTCATAGATCTGTTTCTCTTATCTCCAAATGTTTCTTTTATTTTCCTGTAGGCTGTATCTATTTTTCCCCTGTTTATACATTCTTCTACATCCTTGCATTTGCCTTCTAGCCACTCCTGCTTAGCCATTTTGCACTTCCTGACAATCTCATTTCTTAGTCGTCTGTACTCCATTTTGCCTGTTTCATTTACTGCATTTTTATATTTTCTCCTTTCTTCGATTAAATTTAGTATCTCCTGTGATATCCAATGATTTTTTGTAGGTCTTGCCTTCCTACCTATTTTGTCCTCTGCTACCTTCACTATTTCATCTCTCAATTTTACCCAGGAATCCTCCTCTACTGTTTTATTTTCCCCTGTTTCTGTCAATTGTTGCCTAAAGCTCCCTCTGAAATTCTTAAGAACCTCAGGTTCCTTCAATTTATCCAGGTCCCATCTCCTTATTTTCCTACCTTTTTGTAGTTTCTTTAGTTTCAGCCTACAGTTCATAACCAACAAGTTATGGTCAGAGTCTATATCTGCCCCTGGGTATGTTTTACAGTTTAAAACCTGGTTCCGGAATCTATGTCTTACCATTATAAAATCTATCTGATACCTTCCGGTGTCCCCTGATCTCTTCCACGTATACAACCTTCTTTTGTGATTCTTGAACCAGGTGTTTGTTATAACTAAATTATGTTCTGTGCAAAATTCTACCAGGCGGCTTCCTCTTTCATTCCTTTTGCCCAGACCATATTCATCTACTATCTTCCCTTCCCTTCCTTGTCCTACTACCGAATTCCAGTCTCCCATAACAATTAAGTTTTCCTCTCCCTTAATTGTCTGAATAATTTCCTTTAGCTCCTCATATATTTCTTCGATTTCCTCCTCATCGGCACAGCTAGTTGGCATATAAACCTGCACTACTGTTGTCGGTGTTGGCTTCGTATCTATCTTGACAATGATAATGCGATCACTGTGCTGCTCATAGTAGTTTACCCGCATTCCTATTTTCTTATTCATTATCAATCCTACTCCTGTGATACCCCCAATTGATTTTGTATTTATAATCCTGTACTCACCTGACCAGAAATCCTGTTCACCCTGCCACCGAACTTCACTAATTCCCACTATATCTAACTTCAACCTATGCATTTCCCTTTTTAAATTTTCTAATTTTCCTACTCGATTAAGGGATCTAACATTCCACGCTCCGACCCGTAGAATGCCAGTATTGTCTTTCCTGATGATCACATCCTCCTGAGTAGTCCCCGCCCGGAGATCAGAATGGGGGACTATTTTACCTCCGGAATATTTTACCCGAGAGGATGCCATCATCATATGTTCATACAGTAGAGCTGCATGTCCTCGGGAAAGGTAACGGCTGTAGTTTCCCCTTGCTTTCAGCCGTTCGCAGTAGCTGTGTGGCAAAGCCACATTAGCTGATGTTACAAGGCCAGCTCAGTCAATCATCCAGACTGTTGCCCCTGTAACTACTGAAAAGGCTGCTGCCCCTCTTCAGGAACCACACGTTTGTCTGGCCTCTCCACAGATACCCCTCCGCTGTGGTTGCACCTACGGTACGGCTATCTGTATCGTTGAGGCACGCAAGCCACCCCACCTCGGCAATGTCATCCCTTTTGTATTACATGTAAAATTTTGAGTGCCTTTTCTATAGTGCCTACTGAGTGATTTTTTCCGATTGCAAGTGCTGGCAAAAAGTAGATGGGTTTTTCTCACTCTCCCTAGTGTGTTCTTTATAACTGACGGTGAAATTAGGTCCAGTTTCGCCTATATAATATTTATTACGTGAGTTGCAAGAGATTTTGTATATACCAATATTTAGAAATTTAGATGGTTTTATCGTGTGTGTCACGATTTTGCTTCTTATGATGTGTCTGTTTTGGTAAGAAAAAGTGATGTTAGTATTTCTAAAAAAAAAAAAAAAAAAAAAAAAAAATTCTTTTCATTTGTGATTTTTCAAATGTTCCAATGTTTGTATAGTTTATGGGACTTAACTACGGGGTCATCAGTCCCTAAACTTACAAACTACTTATGAACTACTTACGAACTAGGACGGCACAAATATCCATGCCCGAGGGGGGATTCGAACCCCCGACCGAAGTGGCCGTGCAGACCGTGACTGGAGCGCCTCAGTCCCCTCGGCCACCGCGGCCGGCTGTGATTTTTCATAGATATGTTGTATTGATATACGTTAATTCTTTCTTTGGGGTGTTTCTCTATGTAATGGGATTCCTGTACATGTTGTTAGTGGATCATGACTCGTTTTTTTTATTGTATAGCTTTATTACGATTTTGAGGTCGTATTCATTTTGTTGGGCAATGTATTGAAGTATACTTAATTCCTTTTGTTTGGCCATCTCATCTAGTGGTATCACAGTCTAACATATACAGTCACGAGACTCACTGCTGTGAAAGTTGTTACCAACTGACAATTGCTGCGACACTAGCGCTCCTAGCGGTGGGCAAGCTGCCAAAGTAGTGATGTTTGTTTGAAATCGCTTTTGTACATAAATAACGATATACTTACGGTAATTTTTGCGTTATAAGCATTATTAAAATATCGAGAGACAAACATAATATGGAAATTAATGTAAAAACAGCCCAATTAAAATGATTCAATGGTATAAAGAACAACTCTGTCATGAACAAATACTTACGAATATGTGTATATTTGCAGCTTATTTCGCTGAAAGTAAGTTGTATATAAACATAATGGTATAATAGATTTCTATTATGGGCTGTTCTTACTATGACAGCCAGTTTTTGACGTGTATCAATTCGGTACGGAGTCTAATGATTCTTACATTTTTACATGTCACTCGTCTTTCTTTATACGTGGGTATTCTTTTAAGTGTAATTACTTTAGCTTTCAAAAAACCTATGTTTTGATGATTCTTGCCGTTTGTGGTTCAGATGTAGCAACAATTGTGGAATTGGGTTCTTCTTTGTTGGAAAACAGTTTGGTTGCTTTTATCGTTATATCGCCATGTCTGTGACGTTTTTCCTTCAGTTACAGCCGTGATGGTTAATTTAGTATGTTAAATACCGTATTTATTGCATTCTATATACGTTTCCTATGGTCCACCCTCACCGATTTTACTGGAATTGTAATGAAGAATACTTAACGTTCCTGCGTAGAAACGGACGTCTCTCTGCTATGGGGCATGTCTCCTGGTGTTTCCTAGGCATTCTTATTTTTAATAGAAAATTAAATTATTCATTTAGAGCCTGTATGTTACAGGATAATTGTAAATTAACTGTCCTGTAATATACCGTTTCGTGCCTTGACAGGGATCTTACGAAACGTAAGAAAGACCTATTTTTAAATTATTACCTATTTCTGAAGCAAGCAGGAGTAAAATATAGGGAGCGTAAGGTTATTTACAACTTGTACAAAAACCAGACAGCGGTTGTCAGAGTTGAAGGGCATGAAAGGGATGCAGTGGTTGGAAAGGGAGTAAGACAGGGTTGTAGTCTTTCTCCATTGTTATTCAATTTGTACATTGAGCAAGCTATAAAGGAAAGCAAGGAGAAATTTGGAGAAGGAATTAAAGTTCAGGGTGAAGAATTAAAAATATTGCGTTTTGCCGACGACATAGTAATTCTGTCAGATACAGCAAAGGACCTGGAAGAACAGTTGAACGGAATGGACAGTGTGCTGAAAGGTGCATATAAGATGAACATTAACAAGAGCAAAATTAGGGTAATGGAGTGCAGTCTAAGAAAATCAGGTGATGATGAAGGAATTAGATTGGGAAACGAAGCAATAAAGGAGGTAGATGAGTTTTGTTACTTGGGCAGTAAAATAACAAATGATGGTCGCAGTACAGAGGATATAAAATGCAGAATGGCAATGGGTAGAAAAGCGTTCTTGAAAAAGAGAAATTTGTTAACATCGAATATTGATTTAAGCCTAAGGAAATCCTTTCTGAAGGCATTTGTATGGAGTGTTGCCTTGTATGGGAGTGAGACATGGACGATAAACAGTGCGGACAGGAAGAGGATTGAGGCTTTTGAAATGTGGTGCTACAGAAGAATGCTGAAGATTAGGTGGGTGGATCGCGTAACTAATGAGGAGGTACTGAACAGAATTGGGGAGAAAAGAAATTTTTGGCATACCTTGACTAAAAGATCGATTAGTAGGACACATTCTTAGACATCGGGGAATCGTAAATTTAGCATTGGAGGGAAGTGTGTGGGGTAAAAATCGAAGAGGAAAACCAAGTGATGGATACAGTAAGCAGATTCAGACAGATGTGGGTTGCCCTTCTTATGTGGAGATGAAGAGGCTTACTCAGGATAGGGTATTGTGGAGAGCTGCATCAAACCAGTCTCCGGACTGAAGACTACAACAACAACCTATTCATAAGGCACTACATACATGTAAAAAGTATACTGAAGTTTTTGTGTCCCAACTTCGTCGCCGCTTTTGTGTCCCAGCCTCGTCGTAGGTGTCGGTGGCCGAGTGGAATGAGACCGACACGCTGGTGCAGGTACGGAGAGGAGCAGCCAGAAACTATAAACACTCGAGTAAATTAGAAAGATATATATTGCACAGAATGTAACAATACTTAACTTTTACATAGTACTGCAGAATGTTGATACATAGTTATTAGAGGCCTGCCTAGTGCCTGTACAATAGCAAAGTCTTCACTGGTGCCTATCTGATTACGTAGGTCCTAACTCGTTGCTATCTCAGTCCGAAGTGCCCGATCTCGTTCAGTGGTGGCCACGAGCGGGGTTGCAGCAGAGGGCGCTCGTGGCTGTCGTCGTAAGATCGCCGCGCCGTGCGTGCATGACGGCGCGCGGCGAAAGTAGGTGGCGCGCACTTTGTACTTGTGCGACACCACAGAAGTCAATCTAAACGATACTATTCGCACTCATCCAATACCGTATTCGGAAACGTAGCTTGCCGGCCGCTTGGAGCGCTGCTATCGCAGCGTATACCAAAAATCTGTCTTGACTGTATGTGTTAGACTGTGGTGGTAGGCTGACAAGTCTGTTAACCATTGAACGGCAAAATGCTAGTTTGTGTGATCGGGAATCACATGAATGGGCATGGATAATGTTACTTGATGTTGTTGGTTTCCTGTGAATTTGACATTATCGTAACAGACTATGTTATTTCAAAGGAAACAAATTTAATCTTACACTCCTTGCCATTAAAATTGCTACACCACGAAGATGACGTGCTAAAGACGCGAAATTTAACCGACAGGAAGAAGATGCTGTGATATGCAAATGATTAGCTTTCCATAGCAGTCACATAAGGTTGGCGCCGGTGGCGACATCTACAACGTGCTGACATGAGGATAGTTTCCAACCGATTTCTCATACACAAACAGCAGTTGACCGGCGTTGCCTGGTGAAACATTGTGATGCCTCGTGTTAGGAGGAGAAATCACGTTTCCGACTTTGATAAAGATCGGATTGTAGCCTATCGCAATTGCGGTTTATCGTATCTCGACATTGCTGCTCGCGTTGGTCGCAGAATTTGGAATCGGTGGGTTCAGGAGGGCAATACGGAACGCCGTGCTGGATCCCAACGGCCTCGTATCACTAGCAGTGGAGATGACAGGCATCTTATCCGCATGGCTGTAACGGATCGTGCAGCCACGTCTCGATCCCTGAGTCAACAGATGGGTACATTTGCAAGACAACAACCATCTCCACGAACAGATCGACGACGTTTGCAACAGCATGGACTATCAGCTCGGAGACCATGGCTGCGGTTACCCTTGACGCTGCATCACAGACAGGAGCGCCTGCGATGGTTCACGAATGGCAAAACGTCATGTTTTCGGATGAATCCAGGTTTAGTGTACAGCAGTATGATGGTCGCATCCGTGTTTGGCGACATCGCGGTGAACGCACATTGGAAGCGTGTATTCGTCATCGCCATACTGGCGTATCACCTGGCGTGATGGAATGGGGTGCCATTGGTTACACGTCTCGGTTACCTCGTGTTCGCATCGACGGCACTTTGACCAGTGGCCGTTACATTTCAGGTGTGTTACGACACGTGGCTGTACTCTTCATTCGATCCCTGCGAAACCCTACATTCCAGCAGGATAATGCACGACCGCATGTTGCATGTCCTGTACGGGCCTTTCTGGATACGGAAAATGTTCGACTGCTGCCCTGGCCAGCACATTCTTCAATCTCTCACCAATTGAAAACGTCTGATTAATGGTGCCCGAGCAACTGGCTCGTCACAATACGCCAGTCAGTACTCTTGATGAACTGTGGTATGTTGTTGAAGCTGCATGGGCATCTGTACCTGTACACGCCATCCAAGCTCTGTTTGATTCAATGCCCAGGCGTATCAAGGCCGTTAATACGGTCAGAGGTGGTTGTTCTAGGTACTGATTTCTCAGGATCTATGTACCCGAATTGTGTGAAAATGTAATCTCATGTCAGTTACTGGGCAATGGAGAATTTTGCCCAATTCCGTGGTTTATAAAGAAAGTTGATACAATGCGGAAAAGAAGGATTTCATTTTTCGGCCACATATGTCGCCTACAAAATGATAGCATCCTGAAGGAAGTTTTTGACTACTTTTGCAACATTAAAACGAAAAAACAACTGGTGTGAAGGAGTAAAAAAGGATCTGGATGAATTGAACCTCACCACAGACTAAATTGAACAAGGTGAAGAGGAACTGCTTTGGAAGAACAAATACACACTGCTGACATTCAGACCATAAGAACGGAAGGCGTTTCTCGTATCTGCGAAGAACAGCAGCTAGATCACAGCGAATGAAGAAATTTTGGGAAACGGAAAAATTGCTGACTGTTAAGATCTAAACTTAATCACTGTAGACTCTGTTGTGTAATGGTTGATTTTAATGCTCCAATGTAGGTTAAAACTATGTAAATAAGTAAATAAATGGTGCCTGATGATGAACATGCTCGAAACTCGTTGCACGTTCAAAATCAAAGAAAAACAATACATTGATTTATAGCAGTAATAATAATTACTTACATTCTGATTACTGTTCGTACAGTCTAACCACTTCCTACTGTTCAGTGCCTCTATGGGAACATCATCAATTAAGAAACTTAAGCGTAAAATTTCTTTGAATTCTATTTAAGCAAATTATAAGTGAAAATGTAACTACTTATAACCAGGTGAAATATATTTCGTCGAAACAAAGAGAAAAAAGTATCTTATGACATTCAGACTAATAAATTATACTTTGGATTATATGTAGTGATATTACCGTATCTGTATACACGGGCTCTTTAATTAAGGAAGTATGCACAGCAAAACATGCGAGCACTACACAAAACTGCATTAGAAATTTTGTGAGATTCTATTAATTCTCTCTCGGAGACCTCGCGAAAGCTCTCAACGTAATATCCATCTTTTTTAAAATATCCTGTTCCGAGTTTTTATTTTTTCTGCGAGATTCCGAGAACTGAGAAGTAATACATTTCAGTTCGCTTTCATAGTGCGAAATGCGAATGAAGTAAGCCCCAGATTAACGGGGGGGATAGGAATTATGCTAATGAGGAGTGGCGAAGTGCACGAGTCGGGGAGTTCTCCGTGCTGAGATTATATCGTCTCTGGCGACAGGACGAGCGAAATAGACGACACTGCGAGAACTTGCGAATGAAGCCCAGCGAGAGATAAGGGTCTGTGTACGATCGCAGCTACACTCTGCTGCAGTCTGCCTGAGGATACAACACCTGTTACAGGACAACACCGTAATGGTATTGAAAAAAAAATCGCACTGCCCTTTTTTACAGCCCACTTTAGATTTGTAGTTTTATAAGTTTTTTCAAACATTTTGGACCAAAATAATGATCTAAATAATAAAAAATTAATTAATAAGAGAGTCTGAAACCCTTTTAGGAAAATTTTTTTTTAGGTAGTGACGGGTGCTGAACCACTGACCTTTACCGTCACCGACCAACGCATTGCACACTACATTACAACTAACAATTAGAAGTTGCGAGTTTTAATCTCGTACTATTGTTGCCCGTTGTCATCTGATGCTAATATGGCATTTGAGATACTAGATTATCATTTATCGTACAAAGAACGACGTGTTTTTTGTTAATTCCTAAGTGCGCCATTGCTTTGAAAGGTTTTTCAAACATTTTGGACAAAAATAATAATAAATAATAAAAAATTAATTAATAAGAGAGTCTGAAACCCTTTTAGGAAAAAAATTTTTAGGTAGTGACATGTTCTGAACCACTGACCTTTACCGTCACCGACCAACGCATTGCCCACTACATTACAACTAACAATTAGAAGTTGCGAGCTTTAATCTCGTACTATTGTTGGCCGTTGTCAACTGATACTAATATGGCATTTGTAGACACTAGATTATCATTTATCGCACAAAGAACGACGTGTTTTTGTTAATTCCTCAGTGCACCATTGCTTTGAAATGACAACGTGTAAGCTATAATAAGAAAATAATCAAATACACAAAGTGAGATGGCGTATGCCACAGAGAGTTCTGCACGAGGAATGTCACGTGACATCTGCGAACGGCTGGTTTTCGTTAATTCGAAACGACAAAACTCCGTTACTTTTGTAAATATCTCTCAAACGATACGAGATATGAAAAATAAAAAAATAAAAAAATAAAAAAATAAGGGAACAAAGTTGTAGAGAATTTTCTCCTCTACAAATTCGTTTATTCAATTTTCGTTTCAGATGAACGGTTAAGCCGTTATTTTCATTTAAATTTCGAACTGTCAAAAGACGATCGCAAAGGCCCACTTTTAGTGTTACTACAGTAACCTAAAGTGGGCCAAAACAGAAGATAAAATTCCTTTCCTCTGAGATAACATTGTTTTGTTACGTGATCGGGGGGGGGGGGGGGGGGGCGAGGGGTCACAATATTGTTGTTATTTGGATGGTAGTCGCCAGAATATTCATTCCTGGACGGGGATCGCATATTCGAAAAGGTTGAAAAACACCGTTCTAAACTATGTGTGTTTGTTCAACAGACGAGTACGTCTCTGTTCTTCGAGCTTACCTTTGTTGTGCTTGTCCCGACCTAAAGTTATACTGATTGTTTTTATGCTTAAAGTGATCTGTGGTCTCCGGTAACATTTATTCAGGTGGGTGTCGACTGTGTTGGGGATTTATAACAGTGAACATAGTAAACATGATATGCAGCATTGGTAATTTTATTTATTATTGTTTTTCGCAGATCGATTTCGATCACATAATGATCATCTTGAATGCACCAGTCATCGTAATGTCAACTATGCATAATCATATTCCATATTAGCTGAATGTAACAGATTTTTTTGAACATATCTGTGTAGTGTCCAAGCATGAGACCTATGATCGATGGTACATTCTGTTGTGGTAATCTATAATTTACGAAGATAACCACAAGTTGTAATTTGCGGCTGTTTGCTGATGATGCTGTGGTGTATGGGAGGGTGTCGTCTGTAACTGACTGTAATAGCATACAGGATGACTTAGACAAAATTTCTAGTTGGTGCGAAGATTGGCAGCTAGCTCTCAATGTAGAAAAATGTAAGGTGATGCGCATGAGTAGAAAAAACAATCCTATAATGTTCGAATACAGCATTAGTAGTGAGCTTCTTGATGCTGTCGCGTCGTTCAAATAACTAGGCGTAACATTGCAGAGCGATGTGAAATGGAACGAACATGTAAGGACAGTTGTGAGTAAGGCGGACAGCCGACTTCGGTTTATTGGGAGAATTTTGGGAGGATGTACTTCACCTGTAAAGGAGACGGCGTATAAAACGTCTTGAGTATTGCTCAAGTATTTGGGACCCGCAGCAGATCAGTTTAAAGGAAGACATAGAGGCGGTTCAGAGGCGAGCAGCTAGACTTGTTACTGGTAGGTTCGACCAATGCGCGAGTGTCACGGCAATGCTCCGGCAACTCAATTGGGGATCGCTGGAGGAAAGACGGCGTTCTTTTCGTGGATTTCTGTTGAGGAAATTTAGAGGGCCGGAATTTAAAGCTGAGTGCAGTACGATATTGCTGCCGCCTACTTACATTTCGCGTGGTGATCACGAAGACAAGATAAGAGAAATTAGGGCTCGTACGGAGGCACATAGGCATTCTTTTTTTCCTCGTTCAATTTGGGAGTGGAATAGGGAAGGAAATGCCTAGTAGTGGTACAGTGTACCCTCCGCCACGCACCTTACGGTGAATTGCGGAGTATGTATGTTGATGTAGATGAAAGGTTGGCACATGCTTCTTCAATACGTTGCTGCGAGATGGTGTGTATTTCTTATTTTCTCCGCACATACGATTTGCTTCAAGTCGCCTCATAGATAAAAGACGAGTGGTGTGAAATAAGGTGATTTGGGTGGCCACTCCACAGAAGCAAGTCGGTCAATCTGATACGCAGATAATTGACCCATATAGCCACTGATGAACAACTGCTCCATTGTGTGTTGGAGTCCCATCATGTTAAGAGGGAAAGATGTCATTTTCATCCAGAACTAAAGGAGACACCGCTTCTTTCAGCATTTCTAGGTAGCTTTCAGCATTTAGGTTCAGGTAAATTAAAATGGGTCCAATTACGCGGGAATTACCACGCCATACGCTTTAGGTTACCAACTACCTTGCAAAATTTCATACAGTGCGAATACTAAAGTATCTGTGGTTGTGCCGGTGACTTCACCACTGACAAAATAAGATCCCGATAGTTTTGACGAGATCTCATACCAACGACAGGCGCGCTAGTGCCCAACCGTTTCTGCATTCAGTACTGCCTCCATCCGTGTTTGCTCACACCACAATTCGGCGACTTTTATCATAGCTTTTCCGACGTGAGCGACCCGCTCGCTGTTTACGCAGAGTGCGGGAAGAGTTGTGCGCTGGTGCGCTGAGCTCCTGGCTGTGCGGAGCCTCTGTTTGCCGACCAGCGGCGGGTTCTGCAAACAGGCGACCGG
Organism: Locusta migratoria; assembly: GCA_026315105.1. Classification (NCBI taxonomy): domain Eukaryota; kingdom Metazoa; phylum Arthropoda; class Insecta; order Orthoptera; family Acrididae; genus Locusta; species Locusta migratoria. The sequence continues at coordinate 66,604,694 of CM048753.1, forward strand.
TGGCGGCAGCGGCAGCGGCTAGGTGTTTGCACACTCGATAAGGCGGCTGAGCAAGCAGTACTACACCTGTAAAGGAGACCGCGTATAAAACGCTTGTACGACCACGTCTTGAGTGTTGCTCAAGTGGTTGGGACCCGCAGCAGATCAGTTTAAAGGAAGACATAGAGTTCAAATGTTCAAATGTTTGTTAAGCTTATGGGACTTAACTACGAGGTTATCAGTCCCTAAACTTACAAACTACTTATGAACTACTTACGAACTAGGACGGCACAAATATCCATGCCCGAGGGGGGATTCGAACCCCCGACCGTAGTGGCCGTGGTGACCGTGACTGGAGCGCCTCAGTCACCTCGGCCACCGCGGCCGGCAGAAGACATAGAGGCGGTTCAGAGGCGAGCAGCTAGATTTGTTACCGGTAGGTTCGACCAATGCGCGAGTGTCACGGAAATGCTCCGGCAACTCAATTGGGGATCGCTGGAAGAAAGATGACGTTCTTTTCGTGAATTTCTGTTAAGTAAATTAAGAGGGCAGGAATTTGAAGCTGAGTGTAGTACGTTCTTGCTGCCGCCTACTTACATTTCGCGTAAAGATCACAAAAACAAGATAAGAGAAATTAGGGCTCGTACGGAGGCATATAGGCATTCTTTTTTTCTCGTTCAATTTGGGAGTGGAATAGGAAAGAAAATAACTAGTAGTGGTACAGTGTACCCTCCGCCACGCACCTTAGGGTGAATTGCGAAGTATGTACGTAGATGTACACAAACTAAATTTCACTGATCGGACTACTGAAAAGAAAAAAATGTGAAATTATTTTAGATTTACTGTTATCCAAAGCTGCAGAATTTTCTCAGATGCGGGCAGTAACGATGTACATATATCTTGTCTTTGAGTGAGATCTACATTTACATGGGATACTCTGCAAATCACATTTATGTGCCTGGCAGAGGGTTCATCGAACCACCGTTATACTATTTATCTCCCATTCCATTCTCGAATAGCGCGCGGGAAGAAAGAACACCCGAATCTCTCCGTTCGAGCTCTGATTTCTCGTATTTTATTCTCATTATCATTTCTACCTATGAAAGTGGCCTTCAACAATATATTTTCGCATTCGGAGGAGAATGTTGGCGATTGGAGTTTCGTTAGTAGCCCACGCCGCAGCGATAAGCGCCGTTGTTGTAATGATTCCCATCCCAGATCCTGTATCATTTCCGTAACGCTGTCTCTCCTGTATAGTGACAATACGAAACGAGCTGCCCTTCTCTGAACTCTTTCGATGTCCTCCGTCAAACCCACGTGATAAAGATCTCACATTGGGCAGCAATACTCTAAAAAAAGACGGACAACCTTAGTGTATGCAGTTTCTTTAGTAGTTCTGTTGCATCTTTTAAGGGTTCTGCCAATAAAAAGCAGTCTTTGGTTCACCTTTCCCACGACATTATCTGCGTGTTCTTTGCAGTTGAAGCCTGAATTAATAGTAATTCCTAGGTATTTCGTGGAGTTTACGGCATTCACTTTTGATTGATTTATCTTATAAACAAAGTTTAACGGATTTCTCTTCGTACTCATGTGGACAGTTCACACTTCTGATTATTCAAATTGCCAATATTTATACCATAGTGATATCTTATTCAGATCGTTCTGCAGTTGGTTTTGATCTTCAGATGATTTTACTAGACGGTAAATGACGGCGTCTGCAAACAACCTAAGAGAGCTACTTAGATTTTCCCCTAAATCGTTTATGTAAATAAGGAACAGCGGAGGACCAATAACACTACCCTGTGGAACGCCAGATATCTTCTCTGTTTTAGACGATGCCTTACCATCGATTACTACAAACTGTGTACTCTCTGACTGGAAATCCCCTATCGAATCGCAAATTTGGGGCGATATACCATAACCACGCAATTTGATTAAAAGCCGTTCGTGAGGTTCGCTATCAAAAGCCTTCTGGAAATCAAGTAATACAGAATCAATTTGAGAACCCTTGTCGATAGCACTCATCACTTCGTGTGAGTATAGAGCTAGTTGTGTTTGGCATAAACGATATTTTCAAAATCCGTGTTGACATTGGTTGACCTTTGAGGTAACAAATTCGAAAAGCACTGTTCTAAACTATGTGTTTTTCTTCAACAGAGGTGTACGTCTCTGTATTTCGAGCTTACTTTTACTGTGATTGTCCTGTTCCGACATAATAGTTCTACTGATTGTTTTTATGCTTAAATTGATCTGTGGTCACTGGTGACATTTATTCAGGTGGCTGTCGACTGTGTCGATGATTTATAACAGTGTTGTTTAACCTGTGTATCCTCTCGCCCGTTTGCGAATTCTAGGTTTTATTATATTGCTGTGGCTTACACCCAGCACATTCACTTTTCAAAACACTGTTGGCAGTCATTGGTTTCAATGTTTTGATTCTGATTTGTTCGGATGTTTTCATTTTGTTTATTTGTGTGCTTGTGCGGTACTTGGATTTTCTCCCAAATAGTTTATGTAAATAAGGAACAGCAGAGGACCAATAACACTATCCTGTGGAACACCTGATATCACCTCTGTTTTAGTCGATGCCTTACCAGATAAAATATTCTGATCGTCATCAATGTATAAGATGAACTCTTTCCGCTTCTCTATCCGCACCGCCTATTTTGAAACATAATTAAAAGTTTTAAGATGATTATTTCAATGTCTTCAGTTAAAACTTCAGCAGCGGTGGATATACTGCATTGTGGACAATATAGGGCATCCTATTCCTTCTACATTTGTTCTCGGTCCTCCTTTAATTTGGTGACACACACATTCCACTCGCCACGTCGATACGGCTCTACGGAATTGGTTCTGGTATTGCCTCCCCAGACAGCAATTAATGTATCTAATGGAGTTTGCAGTTGTCTTAAAGTGGCCAAATAAAGCGTCGCTTTTGTCTCCGATGTTTCCAAATTCAGAGAATCGAATTCCAAGGGCTTATGCTGGGTCCCGTCAGTTTCAGTAAAATATTCGACAATTAAAGGAAACATTTTTTTACGCTTTGTGGCTCGATGCTACGGTGCCTGTACTGCGAAATAAAACTGCTCTCAATCGTTCTATGCATTCGGACACGGACGGTGGTACGTTTTTTTTATTTTTTTTATTTTTTTTAATTTTTTATATAACAATGACTGTAGCTTTCGTCTTGGAAGTAGACCTGCTTTACCGCTACTTTGCAGTCAGACATTCAGTTTCGTGGTTTAGTAAAGAGAACTGAAGAATTGATGGTGCTTGTCGACTGTATAAGCTGGTGTTACTTCTGCAGTAGCAACGAGCGATCCTTACTGCTCACCTTCTTTAATCATGAACGAAGAAATAGGCTTTGATGTCGATGCTACTGGAAATCTTTTCGACTTTTATCACGGTACGGGGGGGAAAGCGTCACGGAAATGTTGCACGAATTGGGGTGGAAATCATTAAAAGAAAGACGTTATTCATTGCGGCGTGATCTGTTTGCGAAGTTTCAATCACCGACTTTTAGTTCTGAATGTGAAAATATTTTGCTAGCACCCACCTACTTAGGGAGACATGACCATCCCAATAAAATAAGAGAAATCAGATCGAAAACGGTACGCTTTAGGTGTTGTTTCTTCCCGCGCGCTATTAGAGAATGGAACGGTAGAGAAAAGATATGGTAGTGGTTAATGAACCCTCTGCCAGGCGCTTAAATGTGATTTGCAGAGTATCTATGTAGGTGTAGATGTAGACTTACCTTTCGTAGAAATGAAGCCTCACATCGGCCTTACCGCCTTGATTTATTGAGATGAAAGAGCTTCAAATCTAAACGCTTCCTGACACGTACGTCCTTTCGTAACAAATATCACTCTTTTGTGTAATCATCTGCGACACTTTGTCTTATGCATTTTATTAAGCTATAACGTAAGTTTACTAAACGTCTCCTTGTACTTCACGTCCTATATACCCGCACTTTCACTCGTTGTTCGTATTACGCTTAGAAAGATTAGTGTTACCAGATTGCTATTTAAATGGCAACTACCCCATTCTTCTGGTTTTTTCCCTTTATTGTTACTTCATTTACTTACTAACGTAAGGCCTAAAATGTGATTTCTTCCTCTGATCTACAGGAACAGTGCACCTTCGCAAATGTGCAAGTTATTGCTTGCACTAAGGTACTACGCACTTGGCAGTATGTTATCGTAGTAGGCCCTAAGCATTGGCCGGCCGCGGTGGCCGAGGGGAAAAAATGTTCAAATGTTTGTAAAGTCTATGGGACTTAACTACGGGGTCATCAGTCCCTAAACTTAAAAACTACTTATGAACTAACTAAGACTACGGACGGCACAAATATCCATGCCCGAGGGGGGGGGATTCGAACCCCCGACCGCAGTGGCCGTGCAGACCGTGACTGAAGCGCCTCAGTCCCCTCGGCCACCGCGGCCGGCGGCCGAGGGGACTGAGGCGCTCCAGTCACGGTCTGCACGGCCACTACGGTCGGGGGTTCGAATCCCCCCTCGGGCATGGATATTTGTGCCATCCTTCGTTGTAGCTAGTTTATAAGTAGTTGGTAAGTTTGACCCCCTAGTTAAGTCCCATAGACTCTACAAACATTTGAACATTTGAACCCTAAGCACTGTTTCTGTCCTACATGTTCCATGGGTAGCATTTTTATTCATTTGCCACAATGTCGCTTCCTTTTCCTTCCCTCGGTGTTTTTTTTTTTTTTTTTTTATTATTATTACTCCAATGTGTCTTTATATTTCCCTATTAAGGACACAAGACTCTAGCACTAACTTCTTATAAAATTCGAGCTTCTTTCCCGTTTGTTTGCCATAGCGTCAAATAACAACTGTCTGCTAACCTCTTCCCTGAATATGGCGAACAGCTGTTTATTCAGACGGCACTTTCATTTGTTGCTATTGCCATCATAGTCGAAATATATCGTATCGTCTCGTTTTCTCCACGTTAGGAAACGAGAGGTGTATCTGGCAATGACAAACGCAATGCACTTAACGAACACATTTAACTGGATGTTATCTTCTCGTTTACTAACGAGAAGATTAAAGAGAGATGGACGAACCGGCCCTTATGCCGTCCTCTCACGGGACGTGGAAACGCACGTGGAGGACGTGGTGCCGTTGCAGTGTGCAATTCCACGTTCCACTGCTCTGCCAAGCGTGGAATGAAGGATCCAGCTTGTGAGATTTTTGCTTCGTGGAGTGGAACGTGGCCAATGAGAAGCGACCTGGTTTTCAAGTGACAAGCAGAACGTTTGATCCGCCATATTGCAAACGGAGCTCCGTATTTCGTGCCTTCTTTCGTTGTAGCGTACGATGTATGAATATAATCTATATAAAGCTTTAGGGCCGGTTGCATAAAACTTAATCTACGTTCAACTACCCAAAACTGATCTCCAGTCAAGTTGAACTTAGAAACTGTGTTGTATAAACTTTAATCCAAGATCATTCCCCCTGATCTAAGTTAAAAATTGACTGGCGAATTTTCTCCGATTAAAGTGGGTGAACTGAGTTCAGTGGAAGGATTGTTAAAAACTGTTTCGGTGTCTGTCTGTGTCTGCAAGTTAATAGTACGAAAAAGAATAAATAGGCTTACTATTGCTTCAAATAAAATGGTAAGTAACACTATTTGTAATTATTTGAATAATAATTCTACAAGTTTTTTGTTACCGACTGTTTTATACGCATGGTCTACAAGTTATGTTACCTTCAGCTTTCAGATTATTCTGATGTTTCATCCGAAGATGGACAGTTAGAACGGCAAAGAACTCCTCGCGTGTTTCAACACAGAAGGAATCCACTGCTAGAGCTTAACGACCGGCAGTTTAAATTACGGTTTCGATTATGTAAACACGTAGTTACAGAGCTGGAACAAAGGTTGCATGCACAGTTGCAGCAACAAACGAAACGAAATCATGCACTAAATCCAATGCTCATGATCTTACTGACATTGCGATTTTACGCAACTGGAAGCTTCCAGATTGTAATTGGCGACTTGTTTAACGTCAACAAAGCAACAGCAAATAGGACTATACACAAAGTGAGTAGAGAGAAAGCAGCTTTAAGACCTCATTTTATCAGGATGCCTACTGAGGAGGGTAAAGTAAGGTCAGTAATGAGAGACTTTTACAACATCTGTAACTTTCCTGGAGTTTTCGGTGCTATAGACTGCACACATGTACCAATTACATCACCTGGTGGAAATAACGCAGAAATCTACAGAAATCGTCATGGTTGGTTTTCCATAAATGTTCAAGCAGTGTGTGATTCGAAACTTCGGTTTCAAAATATTGTTGCCAGGTGGCCACGATCTGCACATGACAGCGACATATTTAGAAATTCCAGACTTCATGCCCAGTGCGAAGCTGAAGCATTTCCCGGAGGTGTACTCTTGGCTGACAGTGCATACCGCTGCTGTAACTATTTATTAACAGCCACAATGCAAGAAGAAACCCGCGCAGAACGAGCTTATAACACAGCACACAGGCAGACCAGAACAGTAATCGAACGGTCTTTCGGTGTTGTAGAAAGGAGTTTTCCATGTTTAAGCATGAAAATAGCAATAAAATTACTCCGAGTTCCACCAGTCATGGCGGTAACATTTGTGTTGCATAATTTAGCCATAAATGCAGACGATGAAACATCCGATTTGATGATGCTGTTTTCGGAGGAAGGATGATTTACGAGGAACGTCCTGTACCTGCAATAAATCAGTGAAATGGAAGAGAGATGACATCACTTAGAACTGCAATGGTTAACAGCACTTTTAGGTATTTATAAACTTTTATTATGACCTGTTATTGACATTTTTTTTTTTTTTTGAAATTCAATCATTTGCATTTCTAGTTCCAACTTCAGTATTTTCATTTTCACTACATGTTCTTCTTCTAAACACTCTAGCCTCCTCTTGTAGAATGTCTCCCTGATGTCTTCTTTCTTCTTCTTCTTCTTCTTCTTTTCATGCTGTGAAGCTAAAGTTCTGGATTGGAACTGCAGGCAGCCTCCTTTTCGTTTCGTCCTTCAAATTCCTGACCTTCAGTTATGAAAGTCGAACATTCCGGATTGACGAGTGGCACTTCTATGTCGTTCACGGTGATTACTTCCGTATGGAAGCCAACATCATCATCAAACTCGCACACGATTGGATGGAACTGTGGCCTAAGTGCAGCAATAAGTTTTTGACCACTATCGTCCAAGGAAGGCGGTACATACTTACCGCCCCCCGTTTTGTACAAGTCTACTTTGTCGTCCGCGTTTGCTTGCTTCGTCCTCTTCTTAATATTTTCGTAGCACAATTTCAAAGACTTCCATTCCCGCTGGAATTGTAATCACACGCAATTTGCTTCCATGCTTCCTCCTTAGCGTTAGTAGTAGAGGCATCCGTCTTTTTATTTTCCACAACTGACTTGTATTATAAAACGATGTCAATTAAAGTATCTTTTTCCTCTTTCTTGAAATTTGGTGTACGAGTTTTCTTCTCCATTTCCTTTTTTTTGTTTTTTGTTTACGTTCGCAAACAAAACTTGAAAGATGTCGAGCATTGACAGTCGTTACTATATAAATCGCAAGGTAGATACAACTCGATTCGATACAATCGCAACTATCTGTTATTTAGCGGTGTTGTCAACTCTCTTTTGCTGACCTTAGTTCAATACTGAACCAAGTTCAGTGATCTCAAATTAGAGTTATACAACTCGCACAGAGAAAAGAACCAAGTTCATTTCTGATCTTCGATCAAAAGTGAATACGATTAGCGATTTTTATGCAACCGCCCCTTAGAATAATGAAGAACTTTTGAAAACGCGTAGTTCTAGATATGATTTGTTACAATAAATTGCGGGAAACAAAATTTTCTTGTTTTTAAAGCTTCTCGTATTTAACGTGTGTCAGTGTTATGATTATTTGTACAATGTGAAAGAGTATCGTTCCTTTGCTACGGTATAACGCATTCTATCAAAGAAGCGTCTTTGTGATGATATGTCATAGATAAATAACATATTACAACTTGCTTTAGAACCGTACTATACCGAAAACCAAGGGAGCTACGGAAGTGCAGGAATAGCGTAGTTGGCAGTGTAACAGATTTTGGCGTATAGTTTGTATGTGAACCAGATTCGCGTCTGTGCACTGCCGAAATATTTAAATTTTTTCCACTTTTGTTTCCTTTACGTTCATGGTAGTTTCCTGCTAATTTAAGTGTAATATTCGATATTTGTTGTTATATCTTCTTAAGAGAACGTATTAGCGTCGTGGTTAGAGTCACGAGCTGTGGAGGAGAAAAGATGTAAATAACAGGTTTGCATCTACGTACACTCTTCCCGTCATTTTTAACTGTTTCGTTTAATTATGGTTAATCAACTTATTTGTTTATTTAATACAATTATAATATCCGGTATTCGACGTTATTTATTAGAAACGAGAACGAACTTTGTCCACGAAGGAATTTGTTGAGTTTTTCGTTCTAGGCTTAGGAACAAAATTCGACACAGTAGCCAATGACACTCGGTTTTCGCCGGCCGCGGTGGCCGAGGAGACTGAGGCGCTCCAGTCACGGTCTGCACGGCCACTACGGTCGGGGGTTCGAATCCCTCCTCCGGCATGGATATTTGTGCCGTCCTAGTTCGTAAGTAGTTTGTAAGTTTAGGGACTGATGACCCCGTAGTTAAGTCCCATAGGCTTTACAAACATTTGTAATTTCACTCGGTTTTCCCTACGGTATTCGAATTAAGTTGCAGTTCAGTACAGTGTTGGAACAGTTCAGTTTCACAGTGCTAAGTGAACATGGCTAACGCGGGGTTACAGAAGCAAATGCAGTGTAGGAAAAACAGTGTTTACGTACAGTACTGAAAGCAAAAATTATCACAACGAGTATTGTCAAGCTGAGGCGTTGTCCCGCGTGTATAACGAGTAAAATGTATGCTCAGAACTTATTATCTCCTAATACACAGAATACGTAAAACGTAGGAAATGGGAATATGAGCTGGTGCAAATGATGTATTTCACCAACGACAATTTTTTAAAGAATTTTTGCCAAAAATGATTTTGTGTTAATTTACGTTGTTATTCTCAACCGCTTTCAGATACATGTACCGTCTTTGTGCTTCTTGAAGAAAAAAAATACAATTTCTGTAAGAGTATTGCATGCCACTTACAAGCATAAGAAAGCATTTCGGTTTTTTCCCGACGATAGCTAAGAGCTATTGAAGTCTCTGGGAGAACCAGCCATGACAAATTTGTTTCACCTGGTGTGTAAGATGTATGACACAGCTGAAATAACCTCAGCCTTTAAAAAAAAAGGTTATAATCCCCATTCCAAAGAAAGCAGGTGCAGTCAGGTGTGAAAACTACAGAACCATCAGTTCAGTAAGTCATGGTTGCAAAATATTAACACGAATTATATACAGAAGTATGGAAAAGCTGGTAGAAGCCAACCTCGGGGAAGATCAGTTTGGGTTCAGGAGAAATGTAGGAACACCGGAGACAATACTCATTTTACGGCTTATCCTAGAAGATAGATTAAGAAAAGGCAAAACTACATTTCTAGCTTTTGTAGATTTGGAGAAAGCTTTTGACAGTGTTGACTGGAATAAACTCTTTCAAGTTCTGAAGTAAGCAGGAGTAAAATATAGGGAGCGTAAGGTTATTTACAAGTTGTACAATAACCAGACAGCGGTTGTCAGAGTTGAAGGACATGAAAGGGATGCAGTGGTTGGAAAGGGAGTAAGACATTCTCCAATGTTATTCAATTTGTACATTGAGCAAGCTATAAAGGAAAGCAAGGAGAAATTTGGAGAAGGAATTAAAGTCCAGGGTGAAGAATTAAAAACATTGCGTTTTGTCGATGACATAGTAATTCTGTCAGATACAGCAAAGGACCTGGAAGAGCAATTGAACGGAATGGACAGTGTGCTGAAAGGTGCATATAAGATGAACATTAACAAGAGCAAAATTAGGGCAATGGAGTGCAGTCTAAGAAAATCAGGTGATGTTGAAGGAAATAGATTAGATAACGAAGCAATAAAGGAGGTAGATGAGTTTTGTTACTTGGGCAGTAAAATAACATATGATGGTCGCAGTACAGAGGATATAAAATGCAGAATGGCAATGGGTAGAAAAGCGTTTTTGAAAAAGAGAAATTTGTTAACATGCAATATTGATTTAAGCCTAAGGAAGTCCTATCTGAAGGCATTTGTGTGGAGTGTTGTTTTGTATGGGAGTGAAACATGGACGATAAACAGCGTGGACAGGAAGAGGATAGAGGCTTTTAATATGTGGTGTTACAGAAGAATTCTGGTGGATCGCGTAACTGATGAGGAGGTACTGAACAGAATTGGGGAGGAAAGAATTTCTGGCATACCTTGACTAAAAGAAGGGATCGATTGGTAGGACACATTTTTAGACATCACGGAATTGTGAATTTAGCGTTGGAGGGAAGTGTATGGGGAAAAAATCGCAGGGGAAGACCAAGAGATGGATACAGTAAGCAGATTCAGACAGATGTAGGTTGCCGTTCTTATGTGGAGATGAAGTGGCTTGCTCAGGATAGGGTATTGTGGAGAGCTGCATCAAACCAGTCTCCGGGCTGAAGACCACAACAAACAACAAGTATTGTTAAGTGCTGGGAACTTTGTAGCGGTCGGTGTGTAAGCAGCAGCCGGCCGCGGTGGCCGAGGTGACTGAGGCGCTCCAGTCACGGTCAGCACGGCCACTACGGTCGGGGGGTTCGAATCCCCCCTCGGGCATGGATATTTGTGCCGTCCTAGTTCGTAAGTAGTTCATAAGTAGTTTGTAAGTTTAGGGACTGATGACCCCGTAGTTAAGTCCCATAAGCTTAACAAACATTTGAACATTTCTGTAAGCAGCAGCGGAATAGAATAGGCCCAACATGTAATGGCTGCCGCTGGTACGCTGGCCATACTATCCCTATTCACAGCTTTAAGAACCTTGCACACGCTCCGATTTATCGTACGGTCAACAAGATGTCCAACGAACCAACCAACTGGTAGCAGCCTTCACGCGTTCCAACTGCACGCAACGCCACCCTGTTCTGGTGTCTGTCTGTCGAACTGTTTTTGTTTTCGCGTGTTCGATGTGCAAACGACCTCAGGCATGAGTTTGTGACACTTGCGGGGAAAGAGAATGTGTAGACACTTGCGGGGAGACCCGGACGCTGCAGGTAGTGGACAGGGTGTTCCACAAGTAGGGATACACCACCCCTACTCCTCGCCCTCCAGCCGCTACCTGTGCCGTATTCAGGGAAAGGCCCACCGAGGGAGGTGGAGCAGTAGTGACGGGACGTTCGCTAAAAATAGCGTATATTACAAGCCTTACGTCTCTCGTATTCCGGCCCAAAATTAGCATGGGCCTATATTTCGCATTTATTGAAAAATGCGAATTTTTCCGGTACCTGCTGTGTAATTTGTACATATTTAAGGGCAGAAAATAAAGTTATCTCGCAATATTTCTGATTAAATAGTGTTTCACACAAAAATACCATTTATGACAATTTCGGATTTACTGTATTTTGATTCAGAATTCGCATCTATATTCGAATGTATCGCAAATGCGAATTTTTCCTGTCCCTAGAATTACCTCTAAAAATAAACAGCTGATCAAGGCACTAAAAGCAAGGCCAGATCTTTGGGTGTATTACTACAAATAACTAAAACACAATTTGATCGTGGAGTTATATACAATCTCATTATAAAGATTTTTTGTAGGTGGTTTTGAGCAGCTTTTAAATATGTTAGGAATAGCATTATGAAATATAGACAACTACACGTTATGTTTATTATGAGATATCGATTTCGGCTAATTTCAGGTCATCTTCAAGTCTCAAACAACAGGTGTTACTAATGCATTTTTCCAGTGGCACTCATAACCTTTAAGTGTTTACACACAAGGTCTGACGTTGTTAATCACGTTAGCGATGAAAACAGAACCCAGAATCTTTGCGTCTAAATGATATATATATTGGTGTGATGTCTTATTTCGAAAGAACAGACATCACACCAACACATATATAGCTCTCGGTAAAGTGGAACGGTACGATGTCGTTACGTAGCACAGCACTGCCGACTGGAAACGCAGGAGAAGTGCAAACAACGTTCTCTCCTCAGAGGTATGATTCTAATTAGGTTCGACGTAGACTTCTACAACATACAGTCTACACGGCGAAGATTACACCAAAAAATTTAACTTTTCGTCTACTTTGGCGATAGCAACCAAATTTTAGAATCGTGTCTACTATGTAAAGATTTAGCAACACAAAACGCTTCAAGTCCATAAATTCACTGTTTTTCGAGTTCTGAATTTTTAATATATTTTTAATGTTATTATAGAAAAAACAAATTTGGGACTCACACTAAAATTTTCATATGGCAGATTTTGTAGGTACATTCACAAGACATAATTCAACGGTTCTGTGCAGTGCGTTCTGTGTTGACAGTGTGGAAACTTGACAACAGCAGTGCTAGACTTCTTGGTGTGCCTGTACCCAGGGAAAGCCATAAGCCGCCCCAAGGGCCCCAGGTTCCCTGCAAGTGTCACTCCTCGCAAGTGTCACTCCCCTCAAGTGTTCCAACCCCGTCGGATCCGACACGAGGGTTAAAAACAAGTAGAAACAGTCGGAAACGCACACTGTTTACACTCGCTAGCTGCGAGACGTAGGGGAGGAGTTCCGCTCACGACTCCGCGACTGCGTAGAAAAGTCAACATCTTAAATACAGGCAACCATGGATTCAGCAATCTTTTTGATAAGGCAACCTATTACCGTTTGATTTGGAATGAAATAACCTTTCTTTTGAAATGTAATTTGATGAAATAACGCTTACTTACCTCTTCATACTAGGCAATCATATAGTTGGCAACAGGTGGAAGTAGGCACCCTTTATTTTTTCAGTTCATTGGGATATATTCACTCAGCTGATGCTTGACTTTCATAAATAACAGATGGTGGGGGGGGGGGGGAGTTTGTCGTAAAAATGTAATAAAACATCATCGGCACCAGATTTAGCTATCAACCTATTAGCGATATATCAATCTACACATTATCTATCATACATACGTGATTAAAATTAAATAACAGAAGAGGGTATATATTTGTCTGAGTGTTGTAGGGTTAGGGATGGTGAGTGTAGTGAGGCGCGGGCCCTGCAGGGTGTCTGGGCCTGTTGTGGTTGGGCACGTGATCAGAGCGGCGCGGCGTGCGGTGTTGCCCTAGTGCAGTGCAGTGGCAGCAGGACGAGTGTAGTGCGTAGCAGGGGGGCGCAGGAAGCTATGCGCAGTACGAAACGCGTTTCCGCCGTTCTGCGCATGACGTCACTGTGGGACACCTGGGAGCAAAACAATATGCAGAGTTGGTTGCTAACTCGTGTGCGTGTGTGTACGTTACCATTTCTGCTTTGTATTTGCTTAACCCTCTCATTCCCACGTTATGAATTAAGCTCTGGAAAAATTAAAATTCAGTGTTTTCTGTATTAATACAGTGCACTAAAGATCAAAATAGTTTTTAAAGTTTTGGTTGCACTATTGATTTTTTTATGTCATGCACATGTCGAGGTATTTTATTACTTGGGAAGTTATTTTGTTGATGGTTAACACTGTCAGATCAATAATGCTAGTATAATCTTCGCCACAGCACCAAAGACAATTCCCTGCTCAAATAAAATAACATGAACCACACTCGCGCTCCTAATCACAGCCACGTACAGACGGCTACGAAACACAAACTACCAGACGGACAGATTAAAGCCTCAAAAGTGGCTACACGCCGTACCAAGCGGCAAAATGTACTTGTAGCATGTTATTCATAACAACAATGCGATTTTAAGGACTGATGCACAAAATACGGTATAAATCAGCTTTTAATACGCTGTTGTCGAGGAACAACACTGGGAAGTAAAGGGTTAAATAGTTTGTTTCACTTCATAGTTTGGAAGTAAAAAGTTCATAGTGGAAAGTATTTTGATTTCCCGAGTGCTTGTCGCGCGCGCTGGAAATTCTGCTGTAATTCTTTGAAATACTTCTGTTATTATTTATGCAATGCCAGGCTGTGCTATTACAGGTTGTAATTTTCACAGTGGGAACACAAAGGGAACTGATACAAAGTTTCATTTTTTTCTCGAGATGGAACATTAAAGAAAGTGTGGCTCTCAAAGTGCTACAGGAAGGACAATGTAAATGTTGCACATTCTCGAATACGCTCCCGGCATTTCAATGAAATCGATTCTGTAAGGGATTTACAGTCGGAGGTGCTTAATTTGCCGCGGAAAAAATGTTTGAAACATTCCTGTTCTTTTAAAGTCAGCAGTTCATATTTAAACAAATTGTCGATATGTTTGTGATTTGATATGTTACTGATACGTATCACGTAAATCTACGATAGAATATGACCCAGCACTCTTAACTGGAATATTTTACAGCAGAATGGCACGTTGTATTTAAGGCACAAACAATTTCTTTAGTCAAAACTGAATACAAATGCACATTCCGTGCCATACCGAACTAAGCCTGTGCAGGCTGTTTGGGAGCACGCAGTCCCACAGTGACGTCACAGCGCTAGCCAATGGCAGAGCAGAGCGCTTACTGCCCAACCTTATATTTATTAGTCTTGGTGTGTAGTGTCACAGACAAATATATACTCTGTATATGTTACTCTGTGGTAGTGTGTAGTGCCCCTGGCCGCCAGCTACCTGACTACTGACTAGTGACTACCTGTACCTGCGCTGAGCGCGCCGCTTTGTGTACGCCTGGCGGGCTCTGCCGGCGACCTTGAGGGGGGCTGCTTCCCCCCCCCTCTCCCTCTCCCACCCCCTCCAGACCACCACACTCCAGCGACCAGCAGCCACAGACAACACAGCACAGCACAGTGCCACTTGCTGCCCACATTCCACAGTCCTCCAGGCTGCCCTCGCATCAGACTAGACGTTGGGGGAAGGAAGCAACGATGGCTTTGGCACAGAGTAACATATATTTGTCTGTGGCTTTGGCCACCGAACACTACCGAAGGTTACCGAACTGCTACGAAGCACACGATTCGAGATCGGGTAGAAACTTTCCCTGGCATACGCCTTCTTGCTTCGTGTATTGCACGATTTCATTATCATAACTCAAGCGTTGTTATTTTACAGCTGCAGTGGATTGAACAATTATCAAAAACGCATCGTTCTTAGTATGGTCAATTATAATCTAGTGTCCAGAAATTCCACGTTAGCAATTAACTTTGGTCTCCAATAACAACAGAGATTCGACACACGAAACGTAGCTGTCTGCCGTACAGTAACGGATAGTGCTCCAGCTTTTCAAATAAATACACGTCCGGCTATAAAATGAACATTAACAAGATAACAAGCAGATAAAAATTCGCTTCACGCTTTCCTGAGTGATAGTCCCCAGTCCTTCAAAACTAAAAATGCGAGAGTAGATCAGTTGTGGCTTACTTTCAAAGACATAATATCAGTAGCAATCGAGAGATTTATACCAAATAAATTAATAAAAGAGGGGGCTGACCCCCATGGTACACAAAACAGGTCAGATCACTGTTGCAGAAACAAAGAAAAACGCATGCAAAATTTAAAAAGACACAGAATCCACAAGACTGACAATCATTTACTGAAACTCGCAACCTAGCGCGGACTTCAATGCGAGAAGCCTATAGTTGTTTCCACAACGAAATCCTGTCTCGTAATCTTGCAGAAAATCCAAAGAAATTCTTGTCATATGTCAAGTACACTAGCGGCAAAACACAAACAATACCTTCACTACGCGATAGCAATGGTGATACTACCGACGACAGTACTGCTAAGGCAGAATTACTAAACACAGCTTTCCGAAATTCTTTCACCAAAGAAGACGAAGTGAACAGTCCAGTATTCAATCCAAGAACAGCTGCCAGCATGCGAAACTTAGAAGTAGATGTTCCTGGAGTAGTAAAACAACTTAAGTCTCTAAACAAAAACAAATCTTCCGAGCCAGATTGTATACCAACTAGATTCCTCTCAGAGTATGCTAGTATGCTGATGCAATAGCTCCGTACTTAGCTATAATTTACAACAAATCACTCAGAGAAAGGTCCGTACCCAAAGACTGGAAAGTTGCCCAAGTTACTCCAATATTCAAGAAAGGCAATAGGAGTGATCCCCAAAATTACAGGCCTATCTCATTGACGTCGATTTGCAGTAGGATTTTGGAACATATACTTTGTTCGAATATTATGAACTACCTCGAAGAGAACGACCTATTAACCAATAGTCAGCACGGATTCAGAAAGTATCGCTCTTGCGAAACACAGCTTGCCCTTTATTCACATGAAGTGATAAGTGCCATCGACAAGGGATCTCAAATCGATTCCATATTTCTGGATTTCCTGAAAGCTTTTGACACTGTACCTCACAAGCGGCTTCTAATGAAATTGCGTGCTTATGGAATATCTCCCCAATTGTGCGACTGGATTGACGATTTCCTATCAGAAAGGACACAGTTCGTTGTAATTGACGGTAAGTCATCGAGTAAAACAGAAGTGATATCTGGCGTTCCACAAGGAAGCGTTTTAGGTCCCTTACTCTTCCTCGTGTTTATAAAAGATTTAGGAGACAATCCTAATAGCTCCCTTAGACTGTTCGCGGATGATGCTGTCGTTTATCGGTTAGTGAAGTCAACAGAGGATCAAAAGCAACTGCAAAGCGATTTAGACAAAATTTCTACTTGGTGCGAAAATTGGCAATTGACACTAAATAAAGAAAAGTGTGACGTAATACACATGACCACAAAAAGAAATCCGCTGAACTTCAATTACGCGATAAATCAGTCAAACGTTAAGGTCGTAAATTCTACCAAATACCTAGGAGTTACAATTACGAACAACTTTGACTGGAGAGAACACATAGAAAATATTGTGGGGAAGGCGAACCAAAGGTTACGTTTCATTGGCAGAACGCTTAGAAGATGCACCAGCTCCACCAAAGAGACTGCCTACATCACACTTGTGTGTCCTCTCCTGGAGTACTGTTGCCCCTTGTTGGACCCTCACTAGGTGGGACTGACGCAAGATATTGAGAAGGTTCAGAGAAGGGCAGCTCGTTTTGTTTTATCACGTCACGGGGGGGGGGGGGGGGGGGGGGGGGAAAGCGTCACGGAAATGTTGCACGAATTGGGGTGGAAATCATTAAAAGAAAGACGTTATTCATTGCGGCGTGATCTGTTTGCGAAGTTTCAATCACCGACTTTTAGTTCTGAATGTGAAAATATTTTGCTAGCACCCACCTACTTAGGGAGACATGACCATCCCAATAAAATAAGAGAAATCAGATCGAAAACGGAACGATTTAGGTGTTCTTTCTTCCCGCGCGCTATTAGTGAATGGAACGGTAGAGAAAAGTTATGAAAGTGGTTAATTAACCCTCTGCCAGGCACTTAAATGTGATTTGCAGAGTATCTATGTAGATGTATATGCAGAAGAGTAAAACGGAATGAAATGTCAGAAAATCAGGCGATGCTGAAGGAATTAGATTAGGTAATGAGATAATAAAAGTAGTAGATGTATTTTGTTATTTCAGTAGTCAAGATAATTTCTGGCGGCCCAAGTAAAGAAGATATAAAATGCAGAATGGCTATGGGGAGAAAAGCGTTTCTAAAGAAGCGAAACTTGTTAACATCCAATATTAATCTAAATGTTAGGAAGACATTTCTGAAAGCATTTGTCTGAAGTGTAGCATTGTATGGGAGTGAAACGTGAAATATAAGGAGTTCAGATAAAAAATTGAAATGTGATGTTACAGACGAATGATGAAAATTAGATGGGTACATCACGTAACTAATGAGGAGGTGCTTAACCGAATCGGCGAGAAAAGGAGTTTCTGGCATATCCTGACTAAGAGAAGGGATAGATTGGTTGGACAAATTCTGAGACATAAAGGAATTGTCAACTTAGCATTAGAAGGAAGCGTCATCATCATCATCATCATTAGAGACTGATTATGCCTTTCAGCATTCAGTCTGGAGCAAAGTACCTCTAATAAAATTCCTCCATGATCCCCTATTCAATGCTATCATTAATGCCTCGCCTGATGTTATGCCTTTTACTTCAAAATCATTCTTCGCCGAATCTAAGTACTTTCTTCTTGGTCTACCTCGACTACTCTTACCCTCCGCTGCCGAGCTCATGAGTCTCTTACGTAACCCTGCTTTTCCCATACGTGTAACATGTCCCCACCATCTAAGTCTGTTCGCTCTAACTGCTTCATCTATGGTGTTCATTCCCAGTTTTTCTTTGATTTCCTCATTATGGACACCCTCCTGCCATTGTTCCCATCTATGAGTACCTGCAATCATTCTTGCTACTTTCATATCTGTAACCTCTACCTTATGAATAAGGTAACCTGTATCCACCCAACTTTCACTCCCATACAACAAAGTTGGTCGAAAGATCGAGCGGTGCACTGCTAACTTAGTGTTCGTACTGTGGGATGAAAATCGTAGAGGGAGACCGAGGGACGAATATAGTAAGCAGATTCATAAGGATGTAGGTTGCCGAACGTATTCTCAGATGAAGAGACTTGCACAGGACAGGGTAGCGTGGAGAGCTGCATCAAACCAGTCTGCGGACTGAAGACCACAACAACAACAACAACATGTCTGGCGGTGGTTCGCGACCCACCACCAAGTTTTTTTTCTTTTGTTTCACCTTACGTCCTAAGTGATTTTCCGGCACTCTTATTAATTAAATAAAGCTATGTTCTGTCATATTCAGCGTTGTGCTTAAATGTGCGTTTGTTCTTTTTCGTGAACATGCCATGAAATACGTACCAACTGATTGCAACCATGCACAGGCACATAAGCTGAGGAGAAACTGTGATAATGAATGTTGTAAACAACCTGCTGATACTAGTATTTTCATATATAAGTTAAGTACTAGATTTCTGTGGCAACTGTTTCTTAATAATACTAAAATGTATACAAAGGTAATGGAGTTGTAGCACACTGTTCATTAAATATTAAATTTAATACTTATATTTCCATACATTTATTTACTTCTATCTTGCACATCACACTCCATGCAAGCATAATTACAGTGACAAGAGAAGAACAGCTTTTTGTACTCTTTTTTGTTAACGATCAAAGATAAAAACAGAGAATACCAATTAGCTTAATACAGCTCATAAAATACAAATATTAATTTGCCGTGTCCCCACATCACCCCCTTCTCACTCATATAGTCACTTCACAGTTCTTCAACTAATCTTGCAGGAAATCGAACTTCACGACCAGATCTTGTTCTTCTTGGTTTTCCACTGTCGGTTGTGTCTGGTTGTTTGACCTAGACTGACCGTTCAGTTGAAGTGTCTTCTCATTATGATTCATGAGATACGCAGGTTTCAGTCGATCAATGGAGATATTCTTGACTTGGTCTTTTATTTTAACACAAAAAAAAATTTTTTTTTCTATTGCTTCGTATGGGCCTTCATATGGAGGTTCTAATGAGTTTTTGACTCGGTCAACTCGCACAAATACATGTGTTGACTCATTGAGATCCCTGTGTATGAAAGGTCTTTCTTTTGCTTTGTGGGAGTATTGTACAGGCTTCAGACGATTCATGTACTGCTTCAGTTGTGAAACGAATTGAGGTAAGTCAGCATCCAATTTTGTTGCGTACTCTTGAAAAAAAAATCACCTGGTATTCTGATGGGTGAGCCCTAAACCATTTCTGCAATTGTAGCATTACTGTTCTCTCTGATGGAGCATCGCAGGCCAAGGAGGATTACAAGTATTACTTGAGTCCATTTGGCAGTTGCATGGGCACGGATAGCTGCTCTAAGTGTGCGATGAAATCTTCCAATTATTCCATTTGATTGAGGATGGTATGCTGTAGTTTGTGTTTGGTTACAACCACACAGTTTTGACAGTGCTCGGAATAGCTCAGAGTTAAACTGCCTGCCTTGATCAGTCACTATCTGATATGGTGTTCCAAACCTAGTGATCCAACAACTGAAAAATGCTTGTGCTACTGCCTCTGTTTGTATGTCCCGAAGAGGTACTACTTCTGTCCAGTTTGTAACTCTGTCAATGCATGTTAAACAATAAATATATTCTTCAGATGGAGGCATTGGTCCTATCAAATCAAGGTGAACAATTTTGAAACGTTCATCGTTACTAGGAAAGTGTCCTACTGGTGTTTGAATGAGCCGTGATATTTTGTTTTTCTGGCATGCAATACATGTTTTTGCACAGTTTTGGACATCCTTTTTTAAATTGATTCAGATAAATCTTGATGAGATCATTTTACTGTTATCTTAATGTCTGGATGAGCCAGATTATGATAGTGTTGGAAAATATAGTATCTAAATGGTTTAGGAATAAAAAGGTAAAGCAGTCAACAATCCGAAGATTGGTTTGAACACCACAGTGCTTTACTAGGCATGGTCCTGTTGGGAGGTGGTATGCCGTTGCCTTCCTCCGACTTTCGAACTGACTTACCCAGCCAGTTATAGGGGGACCTACAGTTTAACGTGGTTTCCGAACCACGGTGCTACTCGGTATTTTTCACATGAGCAATACTGCCAGAGGTGAAAGAAGTGGGAAGTGACAGATAAAAATCCTGGGACCTGGCGGGGATCGAACCCGCGACCTTTGGATTTGTAGTCTGGCACTCTACCACTGTGCAACCGAGGCGCACTTGGTTTAGGAATATAAGGACGAATAATTTGTGTTGACACATCACACCATAGCTGTTTTCCTCCATGTGTCAGATGGTGTTTTAACTTCAGTGATGTATGAGGGCTGGTCTGTAGTTGACGAAGCTCCTCATCATCTTCTTGTGCTTGGGCTATCTCATCATAGTTAACTGGAACTAGTTCTTCAAGCCTTGATAGACCATCAGGAACAACATTTTCTTTACCAGATATATGACGAAATGTACTGGAGGTAACGTAATTGAATTGGTGTTGCTTTTTCATTCTTTTGTTTAAATGCATATGTTATAGGAACATGGTCAGTATAAATAATGAAATCTCTTCCTTCCAACAGATATTTGAAATATTTGACAGCCATATAGATGCTAAGCAGTCTCTATCATACGTGGAATACTTCTTCTGTGCTGTTGTAAACCTTTTTGAAAAGAATCCAATTGGTCTCCACTGTCCATCTTGCCATTGTTGCAATGCAGCACCTGCTGCAAAATCTGATGCATCCACAAATAATGCAAGTTGATTGTTCAAACCAGGAAATGTCAAAAGCAGCATTTGCTAGATCTTCTTTGCATTTTTCGAATTTAGCAATTGCTTCTTCTGTCCAGTTAATATCCCGTCGGTCCTTTTTTGTTGTTCCTTTTAGGAAATCAGTCAGCAATGTTTGGTTTTCAGCAGCATGTTCCAAATGTCGACGATAAAAATTGATGATCCCTAAGAATTTTCTAAGTTCACGAACTGTTTTGGGTCGTTTGTAGTTCATTATTGCTGCAACTCTCTCTGGATCTGGCTTTGTTCCAGCAGGTGTAATCAAATTTCCTAAAAATGTTAACTGTTGTACACCAAATACTGGTTTGGAAACTAGACCATACTTATTCAACCGCTGAAAAAGTAAATTTAGATGCTCAACATGTTGCTCTTTCGATTCAGACGCTATTAGAATGTCATCCAAATATGGGAAACAAAATTCTAGTTCTCTCACAACTTCATGTATAAATCTTTGGAATGTGCTGGGTGCATTGCGAAGTCCAAATGGCATATAATTAAATTCATAGAGACCAAATGGTGTTATAACGGCTGATTTTGGCTTATCTTCTTCGGCTAGTGGAATCTGGTATTATGCTTTTAGTAGGTCTACCTTTGAGAATATATTTTTAGAAGGTTGCGTGTTCAAATCACGTCGGGATCACCAATTTTGTAGCACACTGTTGATTAAATATTAAATTTAACACTTATATTTCCATACATTTATTTACTTCTATCTTGCACATCACACACCATGGAAGCATAATTACAGTGACAAGAGAAGAACAGTTTTTTGTACTCTTTTTTGTTAACGATCAGAGATAATAACAGAGAATACCAATTAGCTTAATACAGCTCAGAAAATACAAATAGTAATTTGTCGTGTCCCCACAGAGTGCAGTCTAAGAAAATCAGGTGATGCCGAAGGAATTAGATTAGGCAACGAAACAATAAAAGAGGTAGATCAGTTTTGTTACTTAGGCAGTAAAAAGACACATGATGGTCGCAGTACAGAGGATATAAAATGCAGAATGGGTAGAAAAGCGTTTTTGAAAAAGAGAAATTTGTTAATATGGAATGTTAATTTAAGTGCAAGGAATTCATTCCTGAAGGCATTTGTGTTGAGGGTTACCTTGTATGGGAGTGAAACATGGACGATAAACAGTACAGACATGAAGAGGATAGAGGCTTTTGAAATGTGGTGTTGCAGAAGATAGGAATGTTTCAATCAATTTATGGAAAATAGACAGTGAGGAAGATAAAATAGAGATTATGACAACAACGCTATGACTTTTTCTAACTTTTAGGTATTGTTACACGATAACAGGATTTTAAACTTGGCTGTTGATATAGCAACCCTTCGTGTAAGATTAACACTAAAAAATACAAATCTAGAGGTTGATTACTTTACCAAGATTTCGGCTTCAACTGTGGAAAGCGAAAAAAATGTTACCTATATACTTAAGTATAAATTCCATATCTTAGGATTTGAACGAAGATATGGGCATTAAAATGCAGGGAGAAGAAATAAAAGCATTGCTGTTTGCCGATGACAGTTATTCTCTCAGAGACCGCAAAGGATCTGGAAGAGCAATTGAATGGGATGGTCAGTGTCTTGAAAGGAAGATATAAGATGAACATTAACAAGAGTAAAACGAAGGTAATGGAATGTAATGTCAGAAAATCAGGCGATGCTGAAGGAATTAGATTAGGTAATGAGAGAATAAAAGTAGTAGATGAATATTGTTATTTGGGTAGCAAGAAGTAAAGAAGATATAAAATGCCGAATGGCTATGGGAAGAAAAGAGTTTCTAAGGAAGCGAAACTTGTTGACATCCAATATAAATTCAAATGTTAGGAAGTCCTTTCTGAAAGCATTTGTCTGGAGTGTAGCATTGTATGGCAGTGAAACGTGGACGATAAGGAGTTCAGATAAAACGATGATAGATGCTTTTGAAATGTGGTGCTACAGACGAATGATGAAAATTAGATGGGTAGATCACGTAACTAATGAGGTGCTTAACCGAATCGGAGAGAAAAGGAGTTTCTGTCATATACTGACTAAGAGAAGGGATAGATTGGTGGACACATTCTGAGACATCAAAGAATTATCAACTTAGTATTAGAAGGAAGCGTATGGGGTAAAAATCGTAGAGGGTGACCGAGGGACGAATATAATAAGCAGATTCAAAAGGATGTAGGTTGCCGAACGTATTCTCAGATGAAGAGACTTGCACAGGACAGGGTAGCGTGGAGAGCTGCATCAAACCAGTCTGCAGACTGAAGACCACAACAACAACAACAACAACATGAAATTTATACTGCTTCCTTTATAATAATTTTCACTTTTATTTATAGGTAACTAAAAAATTTTACTTCTGATGACGGCTTCCATAGTTGAAGCCGAAACCTTGCTAAGGTAATCAATCTCTAGCTTTGCAACCAAGCTGCTGTATTTTTTAGGTGTTAAATAACAGGGCTCTTGTATCTAAGAAGAAGAAGAATAACAGAAATCGGCATTATATCTTCCAGATAACGCTATTTACGATTTTTCTCACGCTACCGGAGCGTCGAAAGGAATGGAATGAAACACAGTGCGTTGCGTGCAGAGTTCTTGGGCTGGTTCACAATCTGCCTGATGCGTTGCGACCGAGTTTTTTTTTTTTTTTTTTTTTAACTAACTGTACGTTATTTCAGCCCTTTGTTCCCTAACGAAGTGTGAACGCTACGGTGTATTTAGAGTTCCATTCATACCAATAATTAATTTATCGATTTGGAAACGCAGTGGAAAGGCTTTTGATTAATTGAAAAGTACGAAAATGCATTGCCTTCAAGAGGTGAGAACGGGTTGAATAAGCTCATTTACTTTTATTGTGTCTAATAAACACCGTGTAATGCCGGATTGTTACTTTTATTCTGTCTAAGAAATTTAAGTTTTACTGTGCGAATATATACAGCCCGCAGAATTCTATTATGGTGCCGTTAGAGGATACTGAATCACTTACGAATGAGCTTATATTCAGCAAAATGCAACGAGTAAATATTAAAACTAAATGAGAATGAGTGAAATAAATACAACAACGAATTTCTTGTAGCCTATAAAGAGCGTAGACAGTGGTTTGACTACGAAAACTCTCCTTTTAAGAGTACCATTTGTATGGATGTAGGGTAGGGTGTCCATTCGTCCAGTTTTTCCCGGGACAGCCCCATTTTTTCCCATAATATCCCGGTGTCCCGAAAGTTTTTGTGGCGACGCTGAAATATCCCGTTTTTTTGTGGTTCCGACTGGCTAAAGGATTTTATTCTATCAGATGTTTAATGTTCAATTAATTGTGCAAATATATACCCTACGCAGAGCTGTCTGTTCAAATCGTTATGATACTTGTTTTATTTTCTGTTACGTTCAACAATTAATTAAAGGTATGACGACTTTTAGCACTCTATTTACTAGTTACCTGCAAAGAATTCAGAGAGGACAATACAACAAGCAAAAGCACTGTTAGTACTACTGCCAGTACAAACTAAGTTGACACTCAGGGCGGTAGTGGATGGAAGCAATCATAAAGGAATTTCTCAAAGTGCTTGAATTTCTCATGTAAGGTTGCTCCCATCAGTCACCGCTTCGAGTATCGAGTTAGTTCGCATGCATAGTATCGATTCATTTTGAGTTTTATTGTTCGTACTTGTAGCATCGCCTGCCACCAGCTTTGCCAAAGAAGCGACAACACTTTCTGTGCAACCCAGCCACCATTCAGCACGACAATGCGCGGCCGCATACAGCGCAAGCTGCGGCTGCTCTGTTCGGCCGATGGGACTGGGAAGTACTGTACCATCCGCCATACTCCCCGGACTTAAGTCCTTCTGTCTTCGATTTGATTCCGAAGATGAAGGAACCACTTCGTGGCATTCGCTTCAGAACTGTTCCAGAGATTCGACAGGCAGTAGACCGCTCCATTCGCACCACCAACAGAACAGGCTCTGCCAACGGTATACTACGCCTTCCACATCGCTGACAACGGGTTCTACACAACGCTAGGGACCACTTTGTAGGACAGTAACAGCTGCAAACATGTAACGTTTTTGTATGGGTTGTGAATAAATAGTTGCCACTATTTAAGTTCCATGCATTTTGCTGCTCTTGTAGAAAGGTAATGTGTTGCTGATATTTGAATCGGTCACCGTGGACTCACTGCTTCGCCGCCGAAGTCACCCGATATTAACCCATTCGGTTAACGTTGTAAGTTAACCACCCTCCGCTTCCTACCAGTTGCCGCCTTGCTCAGTGATTATTTTCGGTCTTAAATGCAGATGTTATTGCCCTGATAAAATTTCATTGCAACGGATAACGACCTTTTTTTTTTTAATTTTTTTTTTTTTTTTTTTTTTTTTTTTTTTTTTTTTTTTTTTTTTTTACACACAAAAGACTGCAGCAACTGATAGCATACCGGTGGCAGTTCCCTTACTAGTTGAAATTCCCCCATTTAATCATTAAGCAATGAATTTAATAAAAACAACTAGAGACGAAATATATACTATTTACACAAGTTTATTAAATTCACTGTATATCTCCCTATCATCATTTTAAAGCCAAAATACAAAATATTCATTCACTAAATGTATCACCAATGGATTGAGACATTCATACTGTACATTCTTTACTCTCTCATACTGCACCCACGTAGCTATGCACAACATTCCCATTAGACAAAATCATTTCCCCGCTGAAATAGAGACAGAATTAACAACCAACACAGTTCCTCATACTTTACCACGGAGGCCACCATACTCACATCCTTCCTCTTCGTCACCCGGAAACGTTCTCCCTCTCGTGGCCGCTCCCCGTCCTAACCGATCCCCCCGTTCCCGTTCGCGAGTAGCCGCGCCCTCATTGGCTTGTGATCTAACGGGATCTTCTGCCAACCTCCGAATTCTGAAGGAACTCGCAAGTCGCAGCCACTTTACCATCTCATCCCCAAGGAAACCTCTCTGCCACACCCCAAAACTAAAGTTGGCAAACCTGCCGAGTGTTCTGCATCTCTGGCTTCCCAGCCGCGGCTTCATGCACACTTACAGACCCTCACACACACAATTACATAAGGTATAAGATGAGTTGGGTACTGTGGAGCAAAGCTCCTTATGTGAGCGGCGCTCACTTATTTCTCCTGCAATAACAATTTTAATAAATAGTACAGCATTCTTGTCTCCACCTAGTACATCTCCCATTATAGTGGCACTAAAGGCCAAGCACACTTTTACAAAATGATAATCACATGAAAGTAGCGTACACTGTAGTATACAAGGATTTAATGGAATGATACTACAGTATCGTTTCAACGTTTATGGGGCTGTCTGAAGAGCGAAGTGTACAAGTGAAGAGAGTGAAAGATTTACTGACAGATATTTGAGCATCCCCATTAATCTCCGGAAGAGGTTCATCAAGTGTCAGGAAGAAAGAACCGAAATATTTAAAAAAAACTTTGAAATGTGGATATGGTGACGAAAGGAGAAAGTGAAATAGACTGACAGGAGCAGGGTAAAAGAGGAACGGAACTTCATGAGGATGATACAGAAGAGGAAAACATCTTAGGTGGAACACATATTACGCAGCAAGTGTTTACTGCTGAGGATAATGGAAGGAAAAGTAGAAGGAAAAAGAGACAGATATGAAGACAGATATGAAGAAAGGAAAGAGTTACAAGCTGCTGAAGGAAGATGCCCAGGACAGAAAGTCGTGGAGAACGTCCAGTTCATACCTGTCCGAGGACAGATTAAAAAAAAGAAGACGACTGTTCATTAGAGTACTGCTCGGGCTTCATTACAATATCGTTAACAGAGTACTAAAAAAACAATGTTGTGCGATCATCCCACCGGTCCCTTAGCATTGATATTTTATACAAAACATTTTCTTTTACTCGTCTTTCGTAAATAAAAGTTCATAATGAAAAGTAACTTACCATGCCCAGACATAATGCTGTCTTACATACTAAGAGATGAAATAGAAGATAGACAGTACAATATTGCCAGCCATACAGCTTACATTCTTACCAACGAAATATTTTGTTCAGAACAATATAGCTTACGACAGTTATTCAAATAATAAAGATAATCTTAATTTATGACATGTCATGTTATTATTAACTCGGAAAAAATCTTATGCAATACATGTGTTTGGTTACTAGATTTACTCCCGGTCTGAGGTTCGAGTCCTCCCTGCTCCATCAGGCATAGGAGTGTATTGTCCTTAGTGTAACTTAGTTTAAGTAGTTTGTAAGTCTAGAGACCAATGACGACTGCAGTTTGGTCCCACACCTTTACAAACATTTGAACATTTAATTCACTTGCTTTTACCCATGGATTTGATCTCTTTAATGTCCTTGTATACGTGTCGAAGACCATTGAAATTACAATTACTTCGCAACTTTGTTCTTAAGTTACGACCAGGATCAACAGGATAAAAGAAAAGTTAATAATTTTCCCGTTTTATTATAAACCGTGCGTAGAATTACCGTAAATATTGTCCTTCTTTATCGAGATGAAAATAAAGATATTATTAAATACGAAAATAAACCTTTAAACGGAGAAACTATATGTTATACAACGTGTAAATTATGCACGATTCAAATGTTATGGAAATCGCTTCGGCGGTTTGAAGACGTTGACGTTCTGTGTAAGCATTATGTTCATTATGCTGCATTGTATTACGTACAAAATACCAGAAATTCAAAGTATTTTAATAAAAAAAGTGATACATTTCAAAAGTTGAAGAATAAAATTTTTTCCAACTAGATCTTCGAGCTTCTGAGAAGGTATAAGAGAAACGTTGATGCTCATCTGTTCCATATTTCGAGTTGCATGATTAAAATCCACAAATATTTTGAATTACGCCCTTTGTAAAGTAGCCTTTCTCCATCCCCAATTTCATCAAAATCGATTAAGCGGTTTAGTCATGAAACAGTAACAGACACAGCTGTTTTGCATTTTTAACATTAGTATGGGTAATGGAAGTGTGTTATACCCTGTCTTGATGCAAGCACGTGATTACAAGTATGATTGTGAAATGGTACAATTTTTTACGGAAGTGTTGGTATTGAGAAAACACAGCACACAGGGCTTAGGATCGCTTTATGCATTAACACCAGTGGCCATTCCAGTGAGATGTTGGAAGTACATTTGCTTGATTTCTGAACATGTAAAATAAATTTTTCCTGTCAAAATAATCTATTCTATAATGGGCGATATGACTTACCAACTTCACAGCACGTTCAATACGCTGACTGAGGCATCGTACGAGGGTGGTTTGATAAGTCTGGTAAAATAGAATAAAAATTGTTTTAAAGGCGAAAAGTCACTTTATTTCTCGGCGTAGTCTTCTTGCAAGACCATACACTTTGTCCAGCGAGTTTCGAATTTGCCGCGCATGAGTAGCCGAGTGGTCTGGAGCGCGACCTCCCGTGTCGGACAATCTAATCCTCCCTCGGGCATGGATGTGTGTTTTGTCCTTAGGTTAGTTAAACTTAGTAAAGTAGATCGTAAGTCTAGGGACTTAAGCAGTTTGGTCCCATAGAATTACAAACAAACATTTGAACATTTTACTTTCAATTTTTTTTCAACCCATTGGAAAAGTAGGCTTTGTCAGACTCTGCAAAATAGTCTCATTCGATAACAATTTCCTCCCACCGAGCCAAATTTTCAAGTTTGGGAATAAGAAGAAGTCACTCGGAGCCAAGTCTGGTGAATAGGGTGGGTGAGAAACCAATTCGAATCCCAAGTCGTGCACTTTTGGCATTGCGATAGCTGCCGTGTTCGCTGGTGCACTGTCCTTATGAAACAGCGTTTATTCCATGACAGTCTTTGGACGTTTTCCAATTACTTCCCGTTTCAAACGACCCAGCAAACCAGCATAATAGGGTTTCCGGTTCCGGCACACAATTTTAACCTGCCAGGAAGTTTCATATCAGCGCTTACTGCGCTGCGCAGTGAAAATTTCATTCTGTACCGCAACAAGACTTGTCGCCAATTAAAAACATTTGGGATACGATAAACCATGGATGCAGTACTGAAATACGATGCCAAACACCACGGATGAATTTGGGAACCAGGTGAAGGCAAGACCACATTCGGAACCTCTATGATAGTGTCCACGGGAGAACTGCAGCCTTTATTGCTGTGAAGAGACGAAGGCCGCGGTGGAGTAGCCGAGCGGTCTAAAGCGCCTCGCTGCGGAGCGCGCTGTTGCTCGCCGTGGAGGTTCGAGTCCTCCCTCGGGCATGGATGTGTGTGTTTGTCCTTAGGTTAGTTTACGTAGGTTTAAGTAGTTTGTAAGCTACGGGCTGATGACCACGCAGTTTGGTCCGATCGATTTACAAGCATTTGAGCATTTGAAGAGACGATAAGGTACTAGTGTCGGCATTGCGCGCAAGCATATGTGTCAATAAAATTTTCCCTGTGCTCAGTCGACGAATGGTGTTCGTTTTTCATCCTCCAAGAGTGTAGTTCTAACGTTTCGTTTACCATGTAAATTTTCAGATCATGTCACCCTTAGCGTTAACGAAACTTGGTCCAAAGACAACAATTTACGCAATCGGTTACATCAACATTTAAACCCCCGAAGTCGAAAGGAAGAAATAAACTCGTATGAGGGAAATCAACAAGCCGTGCATATCTACTGACCGAAGTATGGCCACAGTCTAACATACATAGTCACGATACTCCCACAGACTTTTGTTATACGCTGCGATAGCAGCGCTCCAAGCGGTCGTCAAGCTACGTTTCTGAATACGATAGTTGATGAGTGCGAATAGTATCGTTTAGATTGACTTCAGCATACCTTTTACATCAGGCAACGTGTGTAGTGCCTTATAAATAGGTAATAATCTAAAAATAGCTCCCCATTTTTCCTTCTTAGGTTTCGTAAGATCCCTGACAAGGTACGAAACGATATACTACAGGACAGTTAATTTACAATTATCTTGTAACATACAGGCTTTAAATGAATAATTTCATTTCCTATTAAAAATAAGAATACCTAAGAAACACCATGGGACATACCCTTTAGCAGAGAGACGCCAGTTTCTACGCAGGAACGTTAAGTATTCTTCATTACAATTACAGTAAAATCGGTGAGGATGGGACACAGGAAACGTATATAGAATGCAGTAAATATGGCATTTAACGTACCAAATCAACCATCACAGCTGTAGCTGCAGGAAAAACGTCACAGACATGGCAATGTAACGATAAAAGCAACGAAACTGTTTTCCAACAAAGAAGAACCCAATTCCACAATTGTTGCTACATCTGAACCAGAAACGGCAAGAATCATCAAAACATTGGTTTTTTTAAAGCTAAAGTAATTACACTTAAAAGAATATACACATATAAGAAAGACGAGTGACGTGTAAATATGTGAGAATCATTAGACTCCGTACTGAATTGATACACGTCAAAAACTGGCGGTCATAGTAAGAACAGGCCATAATAGAAATTTATTATACCATTATGTTTATATGAGACTTACTTTCAGCGAAATAAGCTGAAAATATACACATATTCGTAAGCATTTGTTCATGACAGAGTTGTTCTTTATACCATTAAATCATTTAAATTGGGCTGTTTTTATATTAATTTCCGTATTATGTTTGTCTCTCGATATTTTAATAATGCTTGTAACGCAAAAATTATAGTAAGTATTTCGTTAAGTACGTACAAAAGCGATTATAAACAAACATCACAACTTCGGCAGCTTGCCCACCGCTAGGAGCGCTAGTGTCGCAGGAACTATCAGTGTGTAACAACTTTAACAAGAGTGAGTGTCGCGACTGTATATGTTAGACTGTGGTATGGCGCACAAGGTGTGTTGTAAGCTACGCAAGAAGCGGTTCAAGTATTTCTCAAGGTGGATTCTAAGACAGCACAAGTAGCCATTTGTGCCTTTAAAAGACGACGACATCACCTATGGAACAAGTTACCAACCACGGTCCACAGCGGACCATGCGTCCACTAGGCAACAGGTCACCAACTGAACAGAGGTGTCCGCATTGCCAATCACTTCTTCAGAAAGTACTAATGGACATTTCCTTTCAAGCTGTTATGGTTTTTTTTTTTTACTGGACTGTCCATACACGCAGCTGGAAAGTTGCAGTGAATCAGAGCATGGAGTCGTATCGGCCGTTTAGCTGATAGTGACGCAGTGGAAGGCTGTTTAAACAGCTGATACGCCCAGCGATGGCGCAGATTAGAAGTGTGACTCAGCGCAAAGCACGACGTTTTCCGCAACATTTCAGCCGAACAGGTTAGCTGGTCGCTTCGGAGAAACGTCGGAAACTCGGACTGCCCACACGCACGTACGCCACGGTGGACAGGGGACTTTTCACAGCTTCGAAAGCCACAGTCAACCGATAAACTGAGCAAACGACACCTGGCGAAACGTGTTCCTTCGGTTTGCTGATATACGCTAGCTGAAAACCCGGCGTTAACGGGATATGTTTATTTATTCAAGCCTTATCTTAGTACTTCTCCTATCGCATCTCTCTCTCCGTCCATCTCCTTTTTCCTAATAAGATGTTATATTTATCAGAAAAGATATAGGCTATAAGGCCGTTTTGAATAGTAAAATTTTAAGTACAGTATCCAAACAAAGAAAGATAGTAATCAAAATACAAATTATATGCAACATTCATGTTGTTGTTGTGGTCTTCAGTCCGTAGACTGGTTTGATGCAGCTCTCCACGCTACTCTGTCTTGTGCAAGTCTCTTCATCTGAGAATACGTTCAGCAACCTACATCCTTTTGAATCTGCTTACTGTATTCGTCCCTCGGTCTCCCTCTACGATTTTTACAACTTCCTTCTAATGCTAAGTGCACAATTCCTTGATGTCTCAGAATGTGTCCAACCAATCTATTCCTTCTCTTAGACAGGATATGCCAGAAACTTCTTTTCTCCCCGATTCGGTTAAGCACCTCTTCATTAGTTGCGTGATCTAGCCATGTAATTTTCATCATTCGTCTGTAGCACTACATTTCAAAGGCTTCTACCATCTTTTTGTCTGAACTCCTTACCGTCCACATTTCACTCCTGCTACACTCCGGACAAATGCTTTCAGAAAGCACTTCCTAACATTTAAATTAATATTGGATGTTAACAAGTTTCGCTTTTTTAGAAACGCTTTTCTTCCCATAGCCATTCTGCATTTTATATCTTCTTTACTTCGGCTTACTACCCAAATAACAAAAATCATCTACTACTTTTACTGTCTGACATTGCATTCCATTACTTTCGTTTTACTTTTTTTAATGTTAATCTTATATCTTCCTTTCAAGACACTGTCCATTCCATTCAATTGCTCTTCTAGATCTTTTGCGGTCTCTGACAGAATTACTATGTCATTAGCAAACCGCAATGTTTTTATTTCTTCTCCCTGCACTTTAATGCCTTCTCCAAATTTCTCCTTCCATTCCTTCACTGCCTGCTGAATGTACAGATTGAACAACATTGGGGAAAGGCTACAACCCTGTCTTACTCCCTTCCCAACGCTATACACACACACACACACACACACACACACACACACACACACACACACACACACACATATATATATATATATATATATATGTGTGTGTGTGTGTGTGTGTGTGTAGCGTTGGGAAGGGAGTAAGACAGGGTTGTAGCCTTTCCCCAATGTTGTTCAATCTGTACATTCAGCAGGCAGTGAAGGAATGGAAGGAGAAATTTGGAGAAGGCATTAAAGTGCAGGGAGAAGAAATAAAAACATTGCGGTTTGCTAATGACATAGTAATTCTGTCAGAGACCGCAAAAGATCTAGAAGAGCAATTGAATGGAATGGACAGTGTCTTGAAAGGAAGATATAAGATTAACATTAAAAAAAGTAAAACGAAAGTAATGGAATGCAATGTCAGCAAATATATATATATATATATATATATATATATATATATATATATATATATGTGTGTGTGTGTGTGTGTGTGTGTGTGTGTGTAAAACAACTTTACTATAAACATTATTTGTCGTTACTTGTGCAGGGTATATATTGTGAGTCAGAAGGAAAGATACTTCTTGTGAGGAGTCATATTACTGTTTATTCTCATCAATAAAAACTTCTATTAAACATATGCACTTTTCTTAACCATTTCCAGCTAAACCAATGAAAAGAAATAGGAATGGGCAGAGTGCAGGTCACAGTAAATTAAGACACAGTTATTTTATGTTTTGATTGTGTACGTTTCCTCACAGAAGATGGTCAAACAGTCCACCGTCGACATAATGCAATTTGGTCTTCTCGTAGACAGGTGTAGTACTGCCGATGGGAGCTCAGATCTGCATGCCTTTACTTGGGCAGAAGCATGCAAAATACGAGCGTGAACTTCCTCTCTCTGGGCTGATTGCTTACGCTTACTTTCCCGTGTATATTCTGCCTCTCCATTCTTCTGTACAGCTTCTGTTGAAAGTTATCATGCTTCCCAGATATCAGAATGGAGTTTTCTTCCATCTATTGGTATAGTGACTGTGGCACCTTCTTTTCCAACCTGTTACAAACAGTATGTATAAAGAGAAAGACTCCTCCTGAAACACTGGATATGCGGACGCAGACCCGTGTGTAGGGATGAACTGTGTCGTGAGTTGGAGGCGAATCAGTTGCAGGGCCTACCCCACGCCGCTGACAGCTGATGACAGCTGCCGCCTGCTGACTCAGCGTGCTGACACAGCAGCTGCTGACTCTGCAGCCGCCGCCGTCTCTCCTATACGTCAGCACTTCCGCTGCTCGGCTGTGACGTCCGTTGCAGCTGACTGCTGCGTTTCCGCTGCCTTGTCGAATGCTGTCCCATCAGTGGCGGCACATCCTATGTGTTGACTGAACCGTCGGAAAAAGCTCATCGTGGAAAAAAAAGTAAATAAGTAAATGGCTTCATATGCACAGAATATATGACATCAACTGCGAATGGGCAAAGCCTCAAATGTGTACCCAGCCAGGACTCCAACCCAGGTCTCCTGCTTTCTAGGCAGTTGCGCTGATCACGATACCACTGGGGACACTGTGATAATCGCACCTGTGAATATGAAACATGGCTCCGTAGCACAGTGGTAAAATACCAGACAAAAAATCCATAGGTCGCGGTTTCGATCCCCGTCAGGTCCTAGGATTTTTATCTGTCACTTTCCACTTCTTTCACCTCTGGCAATGTTGCTGATGTGAAAAATACCGAGTAGCACCGTGGTTCGGAACCCACGTTAAACTGTAGGTCCCCCTATAACTGGCTGGGTAAGTCAGTTCGAAGGTCAGAGAAAGGCAACGGCATACCACCTCCAAACAGGACCATGACTAGTAAAGCACTGTGGTGTTCAAACCAATCTTCGGATTGTTGATTGCTTTACCTTTAACAACTGCAAGATCAGAAGTGACGCCACCTGCATATAAAATTAAGAAGTGTCTTTAAACTAACATTATTTGTTTCGTTCTTCTATCAGATCATTTTATAGGCACATTCAATGTATTTTTATTGCGTGAGAAATGTTTTTACGTCGCGGACACAGCACGTATACGAGTCGTAGCGCGGCCGCTTAATATAAGAGGCAGTGACCGTTGCGTTGCAATGCGCATGCGCGGGACACATAGGAGTAGCCGAGCGGTCTGGAGCGCCACGTTGCGGATTGAGCGGTCTCCCTCGTCGGAGGTTCGAATCCCCCCTCGGGCATGGATGTTTGTGCTGTCTTTAGTATAAGGTAATTCATAAGTAGTTTGTAAGTTTAGGGATTGATGACCCCGCAGTTAAATCCCATATGCTTTACAAAAATTGGATCATTTTTTCGCATGCGCGGCTGAGGTTCAGATTCTCTGCTGAACCCCCTGGAGGCAGCATATGGGCAGCAGGGAGGGGCGAGGGGAAACGACGCTTCTAACACTGGCGTTGGAGCTGGTAGAGACGCCAGCTCCTGGCTACTCGAGCTCTGGCGGTTACGCACGAATGGTGCCGAAGCAAAGGCTATGGAGATACTGCGCACATCGCCTTGAACATCCGCAAATATTCCATGCAGGCAACATCCGCCCCATCATACTGGTTTCTGGCGCATTGAAGATTCGTCAAAAACACGTCGTATTTGGTAAACTCTATATCTATAAATGTGAATGTCTGTTCGGTGTACCCTTATCACCACTGAACCACAAGACACAAAAAGCTAAAAATTTGTTCCGTTACTAATGTCTACCTGGCGAAGGCTTTAGACACGGTTTTATGGCGACCGGATATATATATATATATATATATATATATATATATATATATATATATATATATATATTAATGTGAATGTCTGTTCGGTGTACGCTTATCACGTCCGAACGACAAGACGCCAAGACTTAAATATTTGTACATTTACTAATTTATACCTGAGGAATGTTTTAGGCACGGTTTTACAGCGATCTGATAGATATTTACTAATTTGAAGAATATAACACGAAATGCGGAAGAATAATGACTCTTTGAAAATTATATTTACTCTTTGAAACTGGTTTTATTGGTTGCATTGTTGCCTGAGGCTTGATAATGATAAAAGGATGGAGTATATTGGGATGGAAAGTTATCGGTGTATATAAAATTCTATGTGTTTGTGTTTTAATATTTAGCTCTGCAGCGAAAACTACAAAACGCAAAGGAATGGCCTGTGTGTAATTGTTGTCCGAAGTCTCCCGTTGTACACCATAGCAGTTCCATGCCGATAGCTATAACGGGGTGGAAGATATGGTGGTTGAAAGTCGTCAAATTATAAAAAAATTCGGACTGAAGACCAGCGATGACGTTTGCGACTCTGTAGCAAGGAGGTTACATACAGCGAAACGTGGATGCCACAGACCATATCTTTGGTCTATGCGTGCTACGTTTTCTTCAGCTCTTTCTCTGCAAGGATATGCATACGAATAAGAAAATATAAGAATAAATAAATAAAACAGTAAAAAAGAAATTTCTTTTAATACATCTCTTTAAAAAAAAATCGATTTGACGTTTCGCGCATTACATCAATTGGTCGATCTGTGATATTATTACAATCATTATTGTTGAATTTCGTGATTGGATTCTTCGAAACGACTGCATTTTTATCAGTGATTTCTTATATATTCTCAGATAAATGTAACATATTTTCAGAAAAAAGGAGATGGACAGAGAGAGAGAGAGAGAGAGAGAGAGAGTGGATAGGAAACGTACTAATTCAGGGTTTGAATAAATAAATAAATACCCGGGCAACGCCGGGTTATCAGCTACTATCTTATGTTTATAAATTAAAGACGCTTCAACTGTAAAATCCTTCAGAAGATCAGATCATGAATAATAATGAAGGTCTCTAATTTCCACGTAGCAAGAATAGCTGTGTGGCTAGTGGAATCGTGCTATGAGCGAAGGTAGTAGGTTCGAAACCGACTGCAAGAAATTTATTTTAAATCCTAATCTTTTTTTTTTTTTTTTTTTTTTTTTTTTTTTTTTTTTTTTTTTTTTTTTTAACGTGTAGAGGAACATACTGATAAATCTGAAGCATAGAATTAAAATTTGTGACGCAGCGGGGAATCGAACTCGGACCTCCATGCTTACAAGGTAGACGTCTTACCGCTAGACCATCACACCACAAACGATTAAGGCGCCTCGGAATAGTGTAAGTACGACTTCCCTCCACGTCACAAACTTTAATTCAGCTTCTGTGTTCCATAGATAATTGCCACTACGAACGATAAGACGTCTGCCTAGTAAGCATGCAGGTCCGGGTTCGATTCCCGGCCGCATCACAAATTTTAATTCTATGCCTCAGATTTATCATTATTGTCTTTGACATATTTGAGACGAAAATCCGTCTTAGGGATTGTTTATTTCTATTAAAAATACAGGAACAGTAGTGACTTTTGTATTGTTACTTGCCACATATATTTGGTCGTTTTTAGCAATTATGAGGGTAAATGACACTTGTACTCTTCGGTATAACAATTATTTAACTGAATGAAACTTTTCACTCTGCAGCGGAGTGTGCGCTGATATGAAACTTCCTGGCAGATTAAAATTGTGTACCGGAACCTGGACTCGAACCTGGGACCTTTGCCTTTCGCGGGCAAGCGCACTACCGACTGAGCTATTCCGAGACGTCTCAGGAAGCCGCCTCACAACTTTACTTCCGCCAGTACCTCGCCTCCTACTTTCCAAACTTCACAGAAGTTCTCCTGCAAACACGCAACACTAGCACTCCTGGAAGAAAGGATATGGTGGAGACATGGCTTAGCCACAGCGTAAGGGATGTTTCCAGAATGAAACTTTCACTCTGCAGCGGAGTGTGCGCTGATATGAAACTTCCTCTGCAGAGTGAAAAGTTTCATTCTGTACCGCGACACTTTTGTATGTTGCTAAGATACGGAGCAGGGCGTTCGCCTGTTGAGTATGCTTCCCGGTACAGCACTCTGATGTGAGGGTTGCCGGTCTGCAGGGGCAACTGCATGTCCGGTATAACAGGCTGTTTGGCTTCCTTTTGGGACTTTTGATCAAATCAGCAGTAAATTTAGTAAAACAGGCCAAACAATGTTTTGTACTTTTACGAAAAATGACAAGAACCGCACGGTAGACTTCTTTTTATTTTTTTTTCACGAAAAGAGCGAAGGTGCTTGCGGTACGACCTCACCATTATCCCCGTTATCCATCACAAAAGACAAACTGTGTAAGTAACATAAAAAAATCTTGCAAATCAATTCTAGAAAGTAATATAAACAATCAGAAAGTCTTTCTATGAATTATTGCAGTCCGCCTTAGCTGTTTTTATACGCCTTTATTGCGTTACTACCGGTTTCGTACCGTTAAAGGTACATCTTCAGGTATATTTTAATTTACATGAGGTGGTTTGACTTATTGCGTGTCTCAACGTTCACGATGGTTTTCCGGGTTTTATGGAGGTCCCATATGCTATACAAACATTTGAACATTAATTTTACAAGTGACTCCCTTCAGTAAACGTCTATGTGGGCAACAGTTGCGTATAGCAAGTTTACTGCTTAACATTTTAAAGTTGAACGTAAGGGTGGGTTCAGTATCCCCTGAATCTAAAGTAAAACGAATTGTACCAATGGTTTGCGTCATATGCTATTAAAATATTTGACAAAACCAGAAGCTTTTTGTAGTCGTGGTCCGTGTTATGATTCTCAAAATTAGAAAATTCCTAGAAACCATTAGGTGCACGTTAGGACTTAAAAATTTTTGTTGTCATTCAAACTATAAAAATTATTCATACTATCAGTGCACATAAATACTTTTCATAGTTTGAATGACAACAAAATTTTTTAAGTCCTAACGTGCACCTAATGGTTTCTAGGCATTTTCTAATTTTGAGATTCATATCACGGGCCACGACTCCAAAAAGCTTCTGGTTTTGTCAAATATTTTAATAGCATATGACGCAAATTATTGCTACAATTCGTTTTACTTTAGATTCAGGGGATACTGAACACCCCCCCCCCCCCCTACGTTCAACTTTAAAATTTTAAGCAGAAAACTTGGTATACGCAACCATTGCTCACATAGACGTTTACTGAAGGGAGTCCCTTGTAAAATTAATGTTCAAATGTTTGTATAGCATATGGGACTCAAATACGAGGTCATCAGTCCCTAAACTTACAAACTACTTATGAAATAATCCTAAGGACGGCACAAATATACATGCCCGAGGGGGGATTCGAACCCCCGACCGTAGTGGCCGTGCAGACTATGACTGGAGCGCCTCAGTCCCCTCCGTCACCGCGGCCGGCTTGTAAAATTAATTAACATCTTTGAAGAAAACTTCCATAAAACCATCATGAACGTTGGGACACGCAACAAGTCAAACCACCCCATGTAAATTAAAAGATACCTAAAGATGTACCTTTAACGGTACGAAACCGGTAGTAACGCAATAAAGGCGTATAAAAACAGCTACGGCGGACTGCAATAATGCATAGAAAGACATCCTGATTGTTCATATTACTTTCTAGAATTGATTTACAATTTAATTCAGCTGTGGATTCCCGAAGTTTAAATAGTTTGTAAAAAAATATCTATTGCAGTTACTAGCCTACTGGCTTCTATTAAAAAAAAAAAAAAAAAAAAAAAAAGAATTGCATGTAACTGTCTCATACATTACTTGTTCGGATTTTTTTATTTTTAATATGTAATTTTCAATCTAAATATTCACTTTATTAAAACAATTATCATCCTGTACCGTAAAAAAAAAAAGCACCTGAAGACGCAACTGTAGGTTGTGAAACCGTAGTGCGGGTCTTCACGACTCCAATAAAATAACAGCTCAAGCGCACCAAGAACTTTCATTCAGACTGTTACAATTTTAACACCTAATTTTTAACTGTGTGGAAGTTTCTTAAATATGTATCCCCTATATAGCGTTAATAAAAACGTAACACAACATCGCTCAAAACGATCGCAGCGCCTCGCAGTGGGAGATTCCTGCACTAACCGTATTCAGCCCACGTTGGCAAAACACAAACAATACCTTCACTACGCGATAGCAATGGTAATACTGTCGATGACAGTACTGCTAAGGCAGAATTACTAAACACAGTTTTCCGAAATTCGTTCACCAAAGAAGACGAAGTGAACACTCCAATATTCAATCCAATGCGAAACTTAGAAGTAGATGTTCCTGGAGTAGTAAAACAACTTAAGTCTCTAAACAAAAACA
Organism: Locusta migratoria; assembly: GCA_026315105.1. Classification (NCBI taxonomy): domain Eukaryota; kingdom Metazoa; phylum Arthropoda; class Insecta; order Orthoptera; family Acrididae; genus Locusta; species Locusta migratoria. Next base: position 66,644,614 of record CM048753.1, read on the forward strand.
AATCTTCCGTGCCAGACTGTATACCAACTAGATTCCTCTCAGAGTATGCTGATACAATAGCTCCGTACTTAGCTATAATTTACAACAGATCACTCAGCGAAAGATCCGTACCCAAAAACAGGAAAGTTGCCCAAGTTACTCCAATATTCAAGAAAGGCAATAGGAGTGATCCCCAAAATTACAGGCCAATCTCATTGACGTCGATTTGCAGTAGGATTTTGGAACATATACTTTGTTCGAACATTAGGAATTACCTCGAAGAGAACGACCTATTAGCCAATAGTGAACACGGATTCAGAAAGTATCGCTCTTTTGAATCACAGCTTGACCTTTTTTCAAATGAAGTGATAAGTGTTATCGACAAGGGATCTCAAATCGATTTCATATTGCTGGATTTCCGGAAGGCTTTTGACACTGTACCCCACAAGCGGCTTCTTATGAAATTGCTTGCTTATGGAATATGTCCCCAATTGTGCGATTGGATTCACGATTTTCTATCAGAAAGAACACAGTTCGTTGTAATTGACGGTAAGTCATCGAGTAAAACAGAAGTGATGTCTGGCGTTCCACAGGGAAGCGTTATAGGTCCCCTACTCTTCCTCGTGTTTATAAACGATTTAGGAGATAATCTGAATAGCTCCCTTAGACTGTTCGCGGATGATGCTGTCGTTTATCGGTTAGTGAAGTCATCAGAGGATCAAAAGCAACTGCAAAGCGATTTAGACAAAATTTCTGCATGGTGCGAAAATTGACAATTGACACTAAATAAAGAAAAGTGTGAAGTAATAGACATGACCACTAAAAGAAATCCGCTGAACTTCAATTGCGCGATAAATCAGTCAAACCTTAAGGTCGTAAATTCTACCAAATACCTAGGAGTTACAATTAAGAACAACTTTGACTGGAGAGAACAAATAGAAAATATTGTGGGGTAGGCGAATCAAAGGTTACGTTTCATTGGCAGAACGCTTCGATGATACACCAGCTCCACCAAAGAGACTGCCTACATCACACTTGTGCGTCCTCTCCTGGAGTACTGTTGCCCAGTGTGGGACCCTCACTAGGTGGGACTGACGGAAGACATTGAGAAGGTACAGAGAAGGGCAGCTCGTTTTGTCTTATCACGTTACGGGGGGGAAAGTGTCACGGAAATGTTGCACGAATTGGGGTGGAAATCATTAAAAGAAAGACGTTATTCATTGCGGCGTGATCTGTTTGCGAAGTTTCAATCACCGACTTTTAGTTCTGAATGTGAAAATATTTTGCTAGCACCCACCTACTTAGGGAGACATGACCATCCCAATAAAATAAGAGAAATCAGATCGAAAACGGTACGATTTAGGTGTTGTTTCTTCCCGCGCGCTATTAGAGAATGGAACGGCAGAGAAAAGTTATGAAAGTGGTTAATGAACCCTCTGCCAGGCATTTAAATGTGATTTGCAGAGTATCGATGTAGATGTAGATGTAGAATAGGGGATCATGGAGGAGTTTTATTAGAGGTTCTATGCTCCAGACTGAACGCTGAAAGGCATAATTAGTCTCTAATGATGATGATGATGATGATGTAGATGTAGATATTGGAGACGAGAGAGCAGCCTTTCTGCGTGTGTACCTTACGATGGGGCGTTGCAGGCAGTACAGAACAGAAGACAGCATCGGCTCTGTTGGGCAGTCTGCCGCCTCTAGCAGAGTCGGTCAGCCACAGAGGGTCCACAGAGCACACGCAGCCTCTGTCTGGCCCAGTTGGCGTCTTCTCGCGGTCGATACTGTCGCGACACACTCGCCTCTCGCTCCTACACTGTCTGACCACCACGCCAAAGCGGTCCTCATTTTTCCCCACAATTTTCTCCCTTCGGATGTATCAATTCTCCAATTTCCTCACGTATGTACATCTGTGTATTTCAAGATATTCGGCACATATTAACGATATTTGGCAACGGGACTGGGATTCATCTGAAACAGCCAGGCGCGTACACTCTTTTTTACCATCAGTGAGAGAGAGGATGAAGTTAAAATTTCTTCCATCCAAAGGATTAGTGCACTTTTTTGACGGGTCACGGACCCTACTCGGTGCACTTGCACCGAATAGGGAAACGGCCTGATGCTGTTTGTGAATGTGGTGCTGAGATAGGCAGCCCGGAACACGTAATCTACATCTACATCTACATCTACATGGGATACTCTGCAAATCACATTTAAGTGCCTGGCAGAGGGTTCATCGAACCACAATTATACTATTTATCTCCCATTCCATTCTCGAATAGCGCGCGGGAAGAAAGAACACCTGAATCTCTCTGTTCGAGCTCTGATTTCTCGTATTTTATTCTGATGATCATTTCTACCTATGTAAGTGGGAGTCAACAATATATTTTCGCATTCGGAGGATAATGTTGGCGATTGGAGTTTCTCAAGTAGCCCACGCCGCAGCGATAGGCGCCGTTGTTGTAATGATTCCCATCCCATATTCTGTATCATTTCCGTAACGCTGTCTCCCCTGTATCGTGACAATACGAAACGAGCTGCCCTTCTTTGGACTCTTTCAATGTCCTCCGTCAAACCCACCTGATAAGGATCCCACACTGGGCAGAAATACCCCAAAAAAAGGACGGACAAGCGTAGTGTATGCAGTTTCTTTAGTAGTTCTGTTGCATCTTTTAAGGGTTCTGCCAATAAAACGCAGTCTCTGGTTCGCTTTTCCCACAACATTATCTACGTGTTCTTTCCAGTTTAAGTCTGAAGTAATAGTGATTCCTAGGTATTTTGTGAAGTTTACGGCCTTCACATTTGATTGATTTATGTTGTAAACAAAGTTTAACGGATTTCTTTTCGTACTCATGTGGACGACCTCACACTTCTCATTATTTAGAGTAAATTGCCAATTTTTACACCATACTGATATCTTATTCAGATCGTTCTGCAGTTGGTTTTGATCTTCAGATGATTTTACTAGACCGTAAATGACGGCGTCATCTGCAAACAACCTAAGAGAGATACTTAGATTTTCCCCTAAATCGCTTATGTAAATAAGGAATAGCAGAGGACCTATAACACTACCCTGTGGAACGCCCGATATCACCTCTGTTTTAGTCGATGCCTTACCATCGATTACTACGAACTGTGTCCTCTCTGACAAGAAATCCCCTATCCAATTGCAAATTTGGGGCGATATACCATAACCACGCAATTTGATTAAAAGCCGTTTGTGAGGTACGGTGTCAAAAGCTTTCTGGAAATCAAGAAATACGGAATCGACTTGCAAACCTTTTTTCCATAGCACCCATCACTTCGTGTGAATAAAGAGCTAGTTGTGTTTCGCATGAACGATATTTTCTAAATCCGTGTTGACCTTGGGTCAATAGATCGTTCTGTTCGAGATAATTCATAATATTTGAATACAGGATATGTTCCAAAACCCTGCTGCAAATTGACGTCAATGAAATAGGCCTGTAGTTTAGTGGGTTACTCCTACTGCCTTTCTTGAATATAGGAGTGACCTGTGCAACTTTCCAATCTTTTGGTACAGATCCTTCTATGAGAGAGCGGTTGTATGTGACTGTTAAGTAAGGAGCTATCGCTTCAGCATAATCAGATAGAAATCTAATGGATATACAATCCGGACCAGAAGACTTGTTCTTGTTAAGTGATTTTAGTTGCTGCACTACTCCGATGATATCTACTTCTATGTTACTCATTACGGCATCTATTCGTAATTCGAAATGTGGAATATTGGTTTCGTCTTCTTTGGTGAATGAGTTTCTAAAAGCTAAGTTTAGTAACTCTGCATTAGTAGCGCTGTCATCGGCAGGATCGCCATTACTATCACGTAGTGAAGGTATTGTTTGTGATTTGCCCCGAGTATATTTAACATATGACCAAATCGCTTTGGGTTTACAGTCAAATTACGAGAAAGAGTTTCGTTGTGATAAATATTGTAGGCATCTCGCATTGAAATCCTCGCTAAATTTCGAGCTTCTGAGTACGATCGCAAATCCTGGGGATTTCGCGTTCGTTTAAATTTAGTATGCCTTTTCCTTTGCTTTTGCAACAGTGTCCTGACCTGTTTTGTGTACCAAGGGGGATCGCCTCCTTCTTTTATTAATTTATTAGGTATAAAACTTTCAATTGCCCAGTACACGCACGAGTTGCCTCTGTAGAGAGGCAAGCCATACCCACCAGGGACATCTATGAAATAATAAGGAACGATGAGTTAGTAGAGGTCCTCATTATACTGACTGAGAGAGTATCAACCCACGCGCAGCAGATCTATCGAGGATAGTCTGCTGCGAAACAACAGGAGAGGAAAGCCGTGCACGCCTCTATGAGGCATACATTGGCAGCAACATACTGCGTACGTAAAACTGGATTGACATCATCATCCCTGGCGTCTGGCCGGCTAACGTCGATTTGGCACCACGGATGGAACCAAATATGACCGGAAGGTTAGTTGAGGCAAGGAGTGAAGAGCTGGACGACTTTCCCGCCTTGCGTGAGCAAGGTATAAGGGAGAAGTCACTGGAATAAGTTCTCTGGTATTGGCTGCCTCGCTACCTTCCAAATCCAATCTAGACTAGAAATCCAGAGGTGCAAAGGAGATGGACAGTGTAAACCAGTGCACCACTAGTAGAAGTAGTGTAATTAACTTAGTTTTGTAAATGTAATAACCTAATAAACTAATACGAGTGGCAGTGGTTACGTAAGTAAGTAGGCCCCGCCCACGTCCACGTCGTAGGGATGGGTACTGGCCTCCCTTCAGGAGGCTTGCTAAGAGGCGGGAATCATACTTAGTGTTGTCATTAACTTATTACTAACAACCAAACAATTTGTAATGTATAATAATTGATTGTAAAGGTCTGTTTCAGTTATCCAGGTAACAGACCTAAATTGTTATTGTAATTGTAAATAAATAAATTGTAAATAAATATTTCACGGTTTTTTTGCATTTTTGTACTTCAGATGCAGCACGTTTAACACTCTCTGTACCAGGCCTATTTTATGTACCTGGCCATAGAAACCGAGCAATTTAGCACTATATTGAAAAAAAAAAAAAAATCGCCGAAAGAAATCTACAGCTACGATTGTGGGAAATTTAGTAGTATTTTGAAGCTGCACTTTTCTGCTTTAATTCCGTCCGAAAGAAACTACTTTGCAATGCATTGCTTTAAGGTGCAGTTATAGAAATTACTTAGATGTTTTTGAGAATTTAGAAAAGTCATACAAATAAGATAATGCAATTGTGATTTATTTTTAACCAATAGTATGACACTACATTACATCTTTCTGTCAGTATACAGCAACTGCGTACAAATTTCATACACAATCACAAAATTTTCAAGCACTGTTCGCGTTCGTACTATTTATGGACGCATTTTGTTACTAAACACCCGTAGAACGTATAACGCTGGCCAAACCCGTAGAATTAACGTCGCAGTGTTTTGCATTCAATTAACCGTAGCGGCCCATAAATTTCACGGGTCTGTTGACTTTCGCGCGATCCTACGGGTTTGGCGGTTAGAGTGTTAAAAGTCTTTATCTGCCTCGTAAATTTGTATCAGTTCTTTAGTTAATGAAACAATAAATTTTCAAAATAAATATCCAAATAAAAATTGTTATTAATGACAATATACCATCCCAAACAGTATATACATTATAATCCCTCTTTTAAGTGCTTTATATATACGAGGCGCGTCCACAAAGTTCCGTTTCAATTTATCTCCGCTGCAGCGCTGCGATTGCGCTGTAGACGATGTGTATCAGGGAGAAGAACGTGCGCCATTTGGAGATCGCTGTCAGTAACGTACGCTTTGTTGTGCTCGTTTGAAATGTGGGCGTTGATTGAAAATCCCGCCGTCTGTGAAATCAGGTCGATGATTCGGTTTCTGAATGCGAGGAAAGTGAAACCGAGTGAAATTTATCGGAAAATTTTCGATGTTTACTGACCAAATGCGATGAGTGATTCGATGGTGAGAAGATGGGTCCGACAGTTCAATGGCGGGCGTAGTGATGTGCACGATGAAGAACGAAGTGGGCGTCCACCTTTGGTTACAGGAGAACTGGTTCACGCGATTGACGACAAGATCCAGGAAAACCGTAGGTTTACAATTAGTGCTCTCGCTATGAATTTCCCCAAATTTCACGATCACTGATGAATGAAATTGTTACCAAACAATTGAAATTCCGTAAACTTTGCTCACGTTGGGTACCAAAGATTCTCACTGAGCAACACAAAACACAACGGATGGATAGTGCACTTGAGTTTTTGACCCGTTATGCTGAAAGCGGTGAAGAATTTCTGAGACGGATAGTCACAGGAGATGAAACGTGGGTATCTTACGACACCCCTGAGAGTAAGTGGCAATGAATGGAATGGAGGCACACTTCATCCCCACGAAAGGTAAAGCCGAAGCAAATCGTGACACCTCGGAAAATGATGTGCACAGTGTTCTGGGACTGGAAAGGCATCCTACTCGTTGACTTCTTACCGCGTGGTCAAACAATCAAAGCAGATGCTTATTGCGAGACACTTCGGGAATTGCGCCGTGCAATTCAGAATAAGCGACCACACACTGCAAATGTGACGAAAAACCTGCTACAGGGATTTGGCTGGGACGTGTTTGACCATCTTCCGTACAGCCCTGACCTCGCTCCTAGCGACTTTCATCTGTTCTTACATCTTAAGTCTTTCATCAGCGGTCGTCACTTCACCAATGACGACGAGCTGAAAGAAACTGTTTCCAACTGGTTGAAGACACAGGCGGCAGATTTCTATGAAGAAGGTATACAAAACCTGGTGCCACGCTATGACAAATGCCTGCAAATTTTGGCAGTTATGTGAAAAAGTAACATCGCCGGTGTGACGGAGCGACATGCGTCCTCGATTCGCCGTTTTCGATCATCTGGGGATGTGGGCTCAGTGACATAAACACGATCCTTCAGATATCCCCTCAAAAAGAAATCTACTGGTGTTAAATCGGGCGACCTTGCGGGCCACGAATGAGGACCATGGCGCCCCAACCATCTTCCTGCAAACCTGTTGTTCAGTTCTTCCACAACAGCACGCGCAGTATGGGCTGGGTGACCATCGTGCTGCATCCACATGTGGACTCTCGTGTGTAGACACCCATGTTCAAGGAGATAAGCCAAGCTGTCGGCTATAAAAGCGCGATATAGCTCACCTGTCAGTGTACCTGGGAAGTAGAGTGGACCGATGATTTCATCCCCAAGGATTCCACACCACACGTTAATGGACCACCTCCGTTGACGGTCGACAGGTCGTACCCACCGAGGATTGTCTGCGGCCCAGTAGTGCATATTATGGCGATTCACTGCACCATAATTTGTGAACGTGGACTCATCAGAGAACATAACACTTTGTAAAGACTCCAGCGTGAAATTACGCATGGCCCACTCACAGAACGTCACTCTTGCACGGAAATCATTCCCATGCAGTTCCTGGGTCAGTGACAGGCGGTACGGGTGAAACCTGTGGCCGTGTACTATACGCCACACAGATGTGAGACTGACACCAGCGACTGCAGCAACGGCTCGTAAGCTGACATGAGGATCGTGGTGTAGTGCAGCTAAAACAAACACCTCCGTCTCCTCACTTCTTGCAGGTCTTCGTCTGTTACTGCGGCACATTACCGAGCTGCCTGTTTCCCGAAGTCGTCGTTCGGCACGTAAGAACGTAATGGCTGCCGGGGCTCTTCGCCTAGGATATCTCACGCCATACGCCGTGGCTACTTCAGTGGCATCGTGTCGGCACTCGCCGAGCATCAGCAACATGTCAACGTACTCGTTGTTCGTGTATGCCATCGTCACCCGATGTCAATAACTGTGCTATATTGAGCCCCGGTTGTTTGTGTGGCTCCAACTGTCGGGTATACGGCCGTGTGCGGCGACAGTCGGCAGTCTAACAGCGCATCGAGGAAACTTCTCGCTCCGTGACACCGGCGACGTTACAACTCGGCCGCACCACATTTAGAAGGCGCATTGCATTATGAAACTGAAGGGTTGTAGTTCCCAAACTAACAGTGATAGGAACGTAGTTTCAATTGATTTGGACGCAGCTGGTTTCAGCGAATCCAAGGCACGATAGAAAAAACTATTGTTCCATTTAAAAAATCATATCTTTGTGGTGTAGCTCTTTGGAAAATGATACAATAGCCGGCCGCGGTGGCCGAGGGGACTGAGGCGCTCCAGTCACGGTATGCACGGCCACTACCCCCCACAGTCGGGGGTTCGAATCCCCCCTCGGGCATGGATATTTGTGCCGTCCTAGTTCGTAAGTAGTTCATAAGTAGTTTGTAAGTTTAGGGACTGATGACCCCCGTAGTTAAGTCCATAAGCTTAACAAACATTTGAACAATGATACAATAAACTATGTTCATAGCTCCGCAGAAAGTGTAACAATTGTTGTGTTGACCTACCGCATTAAAATTTCCCGTCACCTATTATGTTATGAGTTACAGAGGCAAACACACTTAGTGAAACACCCTGAATATCGGCGACTCAACGGCAAATATTCAAATTAAACTAACGTACTAACCTACCATGAAACTTATCTGCCGCTGGGCAACATCATTAAACATAATCATAGCAGCATATGACTTCGTCACAAACACAAATCGTACAGCTATCAGGTTGCACAAATGTGTGCATTAATGCACAACACTTCTCAACTTCAAATATTCTCGGTATGTATAACAGCTGTCATTGGTGACCGAATATATTATTATTATTAATAGCTAAAACCCGGGCCCGGATATTTATTTATTCCTGCCATTTATCATGTATATATTTATTTCTATAAAGGCTGTATGTCTGTGACATCTGTTGGGAATACAATTAGTAGTAAAGAAGTAATAGATTAAATCTTGGTACGTGATGGAGCAATTTACGTGCTCATGTCTCATGAACTACATGTCGGAATGTGATACAATTTAGAAGCTACATTCAACTATATATGTGTATACGGTCTGTAAAATTTGTGGTCGCTACAATTTGTAGTGTTCAAATTATAAATTGTAACGTCATACCGAGAGCTGTAGTTTCAGTCCATAAACAGCGGAAAAGTAGTAAGCGAGAAACTTTTTTCTTTTCATCATTTCACTATGGGTGCCACCGAGAAAAACTTTAATAAAGGTTTGAAATTATGTTTAAAGTTTGTTGCAAGTCGCTAACTGTCATTCTCATACAGTGTATTTCGAAAGTCTCGCCGCATTATACGGCATTTTTTGCGATTTCTATTGGTTACGACGTATATCTTTTGAACCAGATGTCGTATGTGATTCTTAACCATGCAGCAACTGTTACCTCAAGGCAAGGAATGTGTGTACAATTGGGTTGAAATCGGTCCAATGGTTTAGGAGAAAATGAGCAGCATTGTCGCAAAATGCAGCAGTTTTTCGCGCATCTCATTGTTTATGACGTCATATCTCGTGAACTATATATCGTATGTGATTCTTGCACTTATGACGACCGTGCTCATGGATTGAAGCTGACTTGTACAAAATTTCATAAAGATTGGAATGAAACTGTAGATTTGTATGCAACATGTACAAACATACGGACGCTCTGCTTTATATATTAGATTATGTTTTTTAATGAAGTCATTTTACTTGTAACATTTCTTTAGTTTGTACAACTAGTTTCAGTGAAGCTATGACACCATTTTCAACTACTTTTGTATCACCAGAGACATTTTTTTATCCTCTACACAAAATTAAACTAAAGTACTGATACTGTATTAATACAAGTGAATATAACAAGTAAAAATAATAGAAATAAAATATTCTGTCTAAAACGATGGATTCCTACATCAGGCTGTTACATCATTCCTGTACTAAGAGAAAAGGTTTGGTCTGAATTATTATTCACAGGTACAATAATTTTCTGAAGTCGCCTTTCTCACGAACCGTAACAAAACTATGTTATCTCAAAGAAAACAAATGTAATCTTTTGCTACAGCTTTATTTTAAATTGTTGGACAGAGGTTTTTAGTGCGTATTTTTTTTTGGAATGGAGCACATATTTTTACAAGATTACAGACAGATAATTATATTTGGCTTAAGCAGTGTTTCGCATTAGAGGCAAGATTCAGACGTAAATTATCCTCATTACGAAAGATCCCACTTTATATACAATTTGAAAAGAAGTAGATTTTTTTCGATTTTTTCAGAATTACTTATTATGTCATGTTCTGTTACGTATAGATTGTTTCCTGAAAACTGTTTTTCAGGCTTTGTGCTTATTTGTCATTAAGACACTGTACTTTTAAAAGAAATAGCTTCATTCCCGTACCTTCGCACTCGTAGATTGAGTGGTCTGCATTGGTTGTTTCTACTTCTAAATATAAATTTTCATAGATTTTGCTTTAAAAACGTTTTCCTAATTAAGTATTCTGGTACAACGTGCCACCCCCTATTGCACCATTGATGACGCAATTTAAAACAACCCGAAACTCTTAAAAAAAAAAAAAAAAAAAAAAAAAAAAAAAAAAAAAATAAATAAATTCTAACCAGTGTTCAAATCAAAATTTTCGCATTTCTAGCATCAAAATAGTTTTAGTAACACCCTTAAAAGAATTTTCCCTTATTTCACCTGCATAATGGTTGAATTTCCAAAAACATCGAAACACGTGTTCTTACAATTCCGATCAAAGATCTAAATACGAAGTTTTGTATTTCTTGCTTCAAAGTTGCCTGATTGGCAACGTATTTTCAAAAAACCATTCATCCTCTATTCGCCTCCTTAGGGATGGGAATATTGAAAAATCGCTGATCCCTACAGTGTAAGATAAACAACGTCTACAAATTTCAAGTGTCCATCGTATGTAGATTCACTTTTCAGCGCCGTTTTCTATCTTTTAAAAACGGATCGAGAACGCGAAATTTATTTCTTACGCTTTGGCATCTTTCTTGGTAGTTTTACCTTTGAAACTGCAATAGGCAATTATTTTTCTTTATTTGTTGCAGAAAAACAACTGAAGAATGTGAATCACGCTTCGCTGTATGTAACCTATTTGCTACTATATTGTCAAGTCATCGCTGGTCTTCAGTCGGAATTTTATATAAGCTGATAACTTTCAACCACTATATCTTCCACCCTCATAGCTATCCACACGGAACTGCTGTGGTGTACAACGGGAGACTTTGCACTACGACAACACAGAGAGATCTTTCGTCTCCATTGTGTAGTTTTTGCCGAAGAGCGAAATATTGAGACCCACACGTAGAATTTTATATCAGTCTGTAACTTTCAAATCCCATATCTTCCACCCCCTTATCGTTATCAACCCTCTACCACTATAGTGCACAGTGGGAGACTGATACCTGCTACCACATACAAACAATATTTGTTTGCGATGTGCAGTTTTGGCTGCAGTGTGAAATATAGATGCAAATACCTCAAGTTTTGTATATTTTTAGATAAGATTGTGGTGTCGCACAAGTCCAAAGTGCGCGCCACCTACTTACGCCGCGCGCCGCCATGCACGCACGGCGCGGCGTTCTTACGACGTCAGCCACGAGCGCCCTCTGCTGCAACTCCGCTCGTGGCCACCACTGAACGACATCGTTGACTTGGGACTGAGATAGCAACCAGGTAACACTTCGGAATCAGATACGCACCAGTGAAGACTTGGCTATCGGATAGGCACTAGGCAGGACTCTAGCTCAACTATGTATCAGCATTCTGCCGTACTGAACTATGTAAAAGTTAAGTATTACTAAGTCTCTAAGAAATATATATCTCGTTCTAATTTACTCTAGTGTTTCTAGTTTCTGCTGTCCCACTGGCTGGTCACCTCCTACCTGCACAAGCGTGCATCCTTTATTCCTGTGTCGGTCTTTCTACTCGGCCACCGACACCTACGACGAGAACGAGACACAAAAGCGGCGACGAGGCTGGGACACAAAAAGATGTATTTAATTAATAATCAATGTTCCACAAGGGATGCCGTAATGTGTACATTAAATAAATTTCACTTAGGCATGCGCTTCTGTGTTACTGAAACCCTAGTTATTGTCTGATGAAAGTATTTCCTTCTGTGTCGACGACTCTCTCTAGCAAGAACTTGCGATCCCCCTGGGGATCTAGAACAATCCGGACATCCCCCTCCAGGTTGGGAGTGACGAAGAAAACAATCGGGAATTCGACCTAGCAGGGATTGGACTACTGTCTGCAGAGTAGTCTTGTGTAGTTTGCGAACGAACTAGTTCGGAAGAGCGCTCCCACAGGCGAACTACGCGAACTAGTTCGCAGATCCCTCGCCTCTTAGTTCGTCCGCTGCTTTTCCGAAGACTGTCGGGGAACAGCGAGAGGACGCGAGAGCGCGCAGAATCGCGTGATTCCCTTCTCCCAGTTACCGTGAGATGCAGCTCAGCTGTAGTTTCATAGTTCACTGCCACAAATTTTCTTTTCTATGGTATTCAGTGTTGAACACTAATCATTATATAAAAAAGCTCTCACAACAAAAGAAAGAGCTCTTTCAGTAGCGATAGCAAAGGACAAAAGGGGCGAACGAACTAAAAAGAGCGACCTACTTCGCGGCCGAGCTGCGAACTAAAAGGAGAGCTACCGGTCGCGAACTAAAATATGCGCGACGAACTAAAATATGCGCGATCGGTCGTGAACTAAAATATGCGCGATTGGTCGCGAACTAAAACATGCGTTATCAGTCGCGAACTATTATGTCAAACGTATCTTAGTTCGTTGGATTCTACTCTAAAGACCGACGGGCAATAGCGAGAGGGCGCGCAGCAGAATTAAAAATCACGTGTTTGCCTTCTGCTGATGAGAGCCATTTCAAGGTGAGCGTCTGCCTGCTAGATTACATTTTTAAGTGCTACAAAATTCCTGTTTTGATGTGTTCTGCACTTTGCAATATCTGACTAATAAATTCCATAATGCCAAGATATAGCGATAAGCCTAAATTTAAACGCGAGAAATTATCCACAAACTGTTTCTTTTCGTTTGCGCGATATCGTTAGCGGCTCAAGCAGCAAGCGCATGAAGCAGCTAGGTGGGGGAACTTCTCCCTATACCTGCACGCGCAGACCACGGCGCTCAGCCGTCACTGGGAGCGGACGAACTAAAAGAACGAACTAGTTCGCGGCAGAGTCGCGAACTAAAGTGAGCGCTCCCGATCGCGAACTATTATGCGCAAGTCTAATGCAGAGTGCCGACATATGAGGCGCTCAGAACACGCGTCATGTAAGTCCCCCAAAATAAATTGTATATACGAGGCGTATTACAGTCTGAATTAAAAGCACTCTTCAAACGACCAGTGAATGAAATCCCTAGTTGAACTAGTTGTTGCCAAATGGCAGAACTTCACTACGGAACTGAAACATCTGTTTATTATTTCAGAGGACAAGTGAAGCACGATCACGCTACATGCTGTGTTTCAACGTTGTGTTGTTCTGTTACACGGAGTAATCATTACTATGGACAGAGAAGAATGTCCAGAGAAAGCTGAAGGTAAGATACTTTATTATAGAACGTAATGAGAAACGAAACACGGGTTTTTATTACGTATACTATTTGTATATATTGTTTACAGTAAATTAACCTGTTATGAAACCTCTAATGAAAAAGAATTCACTTACTTTTAACTACACTACTGGCCATTAAACTTGCTACACCAAGAATAAATGCAGATGATAAACGGGTATTCATTGGACAAATATATTATACTACAACTGACATGTGATTACATTTTCAGGCAATTTGGGTGTATAGATGCCCATGCAGCTTCAACACGATACCACAGTTCATCAAGAGTAGTGACTGGCATATTGTGACGAGCCAGTTGCTCGGCCACCATTGACCAGACGTTATGAATTGGTGAGAGATCTGGAGAATGTGCTGGCCAGGGCAGCAGTCGAACATTTTCCGTATCCATAATAGGCACATACAGGACCTGTAACATGCGGTTGTGCATTATCCTACGGAAATGCAGCGTTTCGCAAGGATCGAATGAAGGGTAGAGCCACGGGTTGTAACACATCTGAAATTTAACGGCCTCTGTTCAAAGTGCCGTCGATGCGAACAAGAGGTGACCGAGAAGTGTAACCAATGGCACCCCATACCATCACGCCGGGTGATACGCCAGTATGGCGATGACTAATACTCGCTTCCAATGTGCGAAAACCGCGATGTCGACAAACACGGATGCGACCATCATGATGCTGTAAACAGAACCTGGATTCATCCGACGTGACGTTTTGCCTTTCGCGTGTACCCAGGTTCGTCGTTCCGTACGCCATCGCAGGCGCTCCTGTCTGTGATGCAGCGTCAAGGGTAACCGCAGTCATTGTCTCCGAGCTGGTAGTCCATGCTGCTACAAACGTCGTCGAACTGTTCGTGGAGATGGTTGTTGTCTTGCAAACGTCCCCATCTGTTGACTCAGGGATCGAGACGTGGCTGCACAATCTGTTACAGCCATCCGGATAAGATGCCTGCCATCTCGACTGCTAGTGATACGAGGCCGTTGGGATCCAGCACGGCGTTCCGTATTGCCCTCCTGAACCCACCGATTCCATATTCTGCTAACAGTAATTGGATCGCGACCAACGCGAGCAGCAATGTCGTGATACGATAAACCGCAATCGCGATAGGCTACAATCCGACGTTCAACGAAGTCGGAAATGTGATGGTACGCATTTCTCCTCCTTACAGTAGGCATCACAACAACTTTTCACCAGGCAACGCCGGTCAACTGCTGTTTATGAGAAATCTGTTGGAAACTTTCCTCATGTCAGCACGTTGTAGGTGTCGCCACCGGCGCCAGCCTTGTGTGAATGCTCTGAAAAGTTAATCATTTGCATATCACATGATTTTCTTCCTGTCGGTTAAATTTTGCGTCTGTAGCACGTCATCTTCGTGGTGTAGCAATTTTAATGGCCAATAGTATAATTTTTCTTTCGGTGCTTTTTAACATCTAGTTTTATTATATTTTTTGTCATAGGACTCAGAGGTGATCGGAGAGAATAGTCCATCACCGTTAAAGCAGAAAGGAAGAAAATGTACTAGACAAATACTGGAGAAGAGTATACAAGTATCGTAGGAAACCTGGTTAAAGGAAAAGTTTTTACCTACAGAATGTGCCCCTGTCGCTTAAAATGTTCTTCACGAATCACTGTGGATCAGTCTAGGGAAATTATTTGATTCCTCCTGCAACCTAGCAGCTACCAGAACAAGACAATCTCTACAAGCAGCGTCATGCAGTTACAGACGCAAAGAAGAAGGATGTCTTGGATTTGCTTCCTTTTGTTCCTCCCATTCACCACCGTTTCTTCAAACATATCCCATGTATTACAAACACACGTCAAGCACAGATTGCTGATAATGACGCTGATTCTGAAGTCAATGACGAATGTTTTTGTGTGTGACTACGTTAAGATAATATAGTGTATACAAGAACTGATTTTGAGATGAAACAAGATGTATCGTTGTCGACTAATGTCTTTGAATTTATTTTTAGGGAACAACTGAAGCAAGTCCAAATGTTCTGTCTGAAAAATTGTTACCGTCTCAAAAACTTATTCTACGTACTTCATTTTGCATGGACAACATAAAATGCACTGTTTCAAAATAAAGTAAATTTATGTTTCTGATGTTTATGTTGAATGTATTATTGTACCAGTTGTAGTCTGAGCACCTCATATATTTCTCCCAAAATAAAAAAAAGTGACTCCGACACATTTAAATATTTATAAATTCAAGTAACTGTGATTAGATTAGATTAGTACTTGTTCCATGAATACGACACTTCGTAATGATGTGGAAGGTCTCCGGTTAATGAAAGGTGTCTTTACAAATTATTACTTTGTACTAAGTATTACATGACACAATATTTGTTGTTGTTGTTGTGGTCTTCAGTCCGTAGACTGGTTTGATGCAGCTTTCTACAATACCCTATCCTGAACAAGCCTCTTCATCTCCACATAAGAACGGCAACCTACATCTGTCTGAATCTGCTTACTGTATCCATCTCTTGGTCTTCCTCTGTGGTTTTTACCCCACAGACTTCCCTCAAATGCTAAATTCACGATTCCTTGATGTCTAAGAATGTGTCCTACCAATCGATCCCTTCATTTAGTCAAGGTATGCCAGAAATTCCTTTTCTCCCCAATTCTGTTCAGTACCTCCCTATTAGTCATGCGATCCACCCACCTAATCTTCAGCATTCTTCTGTAGCCCCATATTTCAAAAGCCTCTATCCTCTTCCTGCCCGCACTGTTTATCGTCCATGTTTCACTCCCATACAAGGCAACACTCCACAAAAATGCGTTCTTTAGGCTTAAATCAATATTCTTTGTTAAGAAATTTCTCTTTTTCAAGAACGCTATTCTACCCATTGCCATTCTGCATTTTATATCCTCTGTACTGCGACCATCATTTGTTATTTTACTGTTTCGTTACCTAATCTTATTCCTTCAGCATCTCCTGATTTTCTTAGACTGCACTTGAATATCCTAGTTTTGATCTTGTTAATGTTCATCTTATATGCACCTTTCATCAGATTGTCCATTCTGTTTAATATTTATTTTACTTCACTTATAATTTTTTTTAATTTATTGTTTTCTTCAGATTTACTAATTTACATCTAAGAATTGATCTATAGTAGAGAAGGAGTTGCCATTCAGAAATTCTTTTAATTTATTTTTAAATGCTTGTTGGCTATCTGTCAGGCTTTTGATGCTGTTTGGTAGGTGACTAAAGACTTTTGTGGCAGCATAATTCACCCCTTTCTGTGCCAAAACTAGATTTAACCTTGAATAGTGAAGATCATTCTTTCTCCTAGTGTTGCAGTTATGTACACTGGTATTGCTTTTGAATTGGGTAGGATTGGTAATAACAAATTTCGTAAGTGAATATATATACTGAGAAGCTACTGTGAAGATCCCTAGCTGTTTAAATAAGTGTCTGCAGGATGATCTTGGATGGGCTCCAGCAATTATTCTGATTACACGCTTTTATCCAATGAATACTTTTTTACTCACTGATGAATTACGCCAGAAAATGATACCATACGAAAGCAGAGAATGAAAATAGGCATAGTAAGCTAATTTACTGAGATATATCATCATCATCATCATCATAATCATCATCATCATCATCATCATCATTAGAGACTGATTATGCGTTTCAGCGTTCAGTCTAGAGCAAAGTACCTCTAATAAAATTCCTCCATGATCCTCTGTTCAATGCTAACATTGATGCCTCGTCTTATGTTATGCCTTTCACTTCAAAATCATTCTCCACCGAATCTAAGTACTTTCTTCTTGGTTTACCTCGACTCCTCTTACCCTCCGCTGCCGAGCTCATGAGTCTCATAGGTAACCTTGCTTCTTCCATGCGTGTAACATGAGACCACCATCTCAGTCTGTTCGCTCTAACTGCTTCATCTATGGTGTTCATTCCCAGTTTTTCTTTGATTTCCTCATTATGGACACCCTCCTGCCATTGTTCCCATCTATTAGTACCTGCAATCATTCTTGCTACTTTCATATCTGTAACCTCTACCTTGTGAATAAGGTAACCTGTACCACCCAACTTTCACTCCCATACAACAAAGTTGGTCGAAAGATAGAGCGGTGCACTGCTAACTTAGTCTTGGTACTGACTTCCTTCTTGCAGAAGAGAGTGGATCTTAGCTGAGCACTTACTGCATTAGCTTTGCTGCACCTCGATTCCAGTTCTTTCACTATGTTGCCACCCTGTGAGAACATACATCCCAGGTACATGAAACTGTCTACCTGTTCTAACTTTGTTCCTCCTATTTGGCACTCAATCTGTTTAAATCTCTTTCCCAAAGACATTACTTTCGTTTTGGAGATGCTGATCTTCATATCATAATCCTTGCACCTCTGATCTAGCTCTGAAATATTAGTTTGCAACCTTTCAATCGAATCGGCCATTTCAACTAACAAAGAAAGTACTTGGGCTCGAACAAACATATCTATATGAACGTTTGGTTACAGGATCTCTACGTACACCTCAATGTGCTGGTGGGTGTCGTTTTACCGCAAAGCTCTGCAACCATGTTCTAGATAGCACTGTATATGTAATTGTAGACGCCATACGTCAACTATAACTTATGTGATAATCGTCGTACATGTTCTCTTGCATATTGCCATCAAAAGCCGTGATGATAGTTGCAACTTTAACCTTGTTCTCGGAAGACTGTTGGTATTCACTGCCACTGCTTCCATCGCCTCTTCCCGCACTTGCCGTAGCACTATCGCTAGCAATGAGTTGTTCGTCATTATCATCGCTATTATCATCATTATGTGTTCAACAGTATCTATCTTATGATCATATTTCTGTACCATAACAGATACGAGAAAGCATGTTAATGATTCATCTTCACGAAGAAGGGTTCTTCGTAACTTCATCTCAACCAGTCGCAATACATTAGCAGGATTGATTAGCAATCGCCGCCCCATCTGACGCTTCACCACACAAATAACATCACAAAACGCAACTTCGGAGGCACACTGCACCGTCCCTACTGGCGAACCGACAGGTCAAAGTGCAATGCGGCATGGCACACGCAGAGGCCTCTAACGGACGACTGCAGAGTTTTGCAGATGCGGGAGTATCACTAGTGCAATAAGGGATCTTTACATTATCTCTCATACGATTTTCGTGTATATGTGTTTGTTCGAGCCCAAGTACTTTCCATGTAAGTTACCCGCATATGCGAGACTGCTTATTTTGTTTTCACCTATTTTAATCCCGCCCTGCCAGTCTACTGTTTTCAACATATGATCCATGAATAGTATGAACAACTGTGGTGACAGGTTACAGCCTTGTCTTACCCCTGAAACTGAGATGTATATCACCAAAATTTGCTGTTACCCTAATAGCATAAGCAGCTGAACTCAAACGTTCCAGCAGATCTTCAGTGTGTTTTGGTCCACTTCAGGTTACGGTAGTAACACTAAAAGTGGGCCTTTGCGATCGTCTTTTGACAGCTCGAAATTTAAATGAAAATAACGGCTTAACCATTCATCTGACACGAAAATTGAATAACCGAATTTGTAGAGGAGAAAATTGTCTGCAAATTTGCTCTGTTATGTTTTTTCCACATCTTGCATCGTTGCAGAGATATTTGCAAAAATAACGGCGATTTTGGGATGTATGAATGTATGTATGTCTGTCTGTCCGTAACGAGTTCCCTTTTTTTAAGACGAACCGTTCAACCGGTCAGCACCAAATTTTACAGATATAATTGTTGGCTACCAGAGACCAGAACCTCGCTTTTTGAAATATTTCGGACAAGAAATACGTTAGTGATATCAAAAAAAGCCGTTTGTAATGTAATTTTAATTGTAAACAAACCGTTCATCTGACGCGAAAATTGAATAAACGAATTTGTAGAGGAGAAAATTCTCTACAACTTTGTTCCCATATGTTTTTTTCATACCTCGTATCGTTTGAGAGATATTTGCAAAAATAACGGAGTTTTAACACCTTTCATTGAATTAAAGAAAACCAGCCGTTCGCAGATATCACGTGACATTCCTCGCCCAGAACTCTTTGTGGCATACGCCATCTTGTGTTGGGTATTTGATGAATTTCTTATTGTAACACGTTGTCATTTCAAAGCAATGGCGCACTGAAGAATTACTAAAAACACGTCGTCCTTCGTGCGATAAATGATAGAGATAAGTTCATGGCTTGTAGAAAACAAGTTGATGTTAAATCACAGTAAAAGTCAGTTTTTACAATTTCTAAGACATAATTTGACGAAAGCTGACATTCTGATTACACATAATGGGAATGTGATAAGTGAGACTGAACAGTTCAAATTTCTAGGTGTTGATATAGACAGTAAGCTGTCATGGAAAGCCCATGTCCAGGATCTTGTTCCAAAACTAAATTCTGCTATATTTACCATTAGAACAATATCTGAGATAAGTGATTTTTCAACACGAAAAGTAGTCTATTACGCTTACTTTGACTCGCTTATGACGTACGGCATTGTTTTTTGGGGTAACTCGCCTGATGCAAAAAGGATGTTTCTGGCTCAAAAATGTGCGGTTCGAGCAATATCTGGTGTAAGTTCGCGAACGTCATGTCGACCCCTTTTCAGTAGTCTGGGAATTTTGACTCTGGCGTCACAATACGTTTTTTCTTGAATGTCTTTTGTTGTTAATAATATCAGCTTATTCCCACGAGTTAGTAGCTTTCACTCGGTGAATACTAGACAGAAGTAGAATCTACATTTGCACCACACCACCTTAACACTTGTGCAGAAAGGAGTGCAGTATTCTGCGGCATCCATTTTCAATAAGCTGTCACAAGAACTAAAGAATCTTAGCACTAACCCACACGCTTTCTAATCTAAATTGAAGAGTTACCTCATGGCTCACTCCTTTTATTCTGTCGAGGAACTCCTAGAAAAGTTAAACAATTAAGCTAATTCATTTCTTCTTCTTTATTGATTCTTTTCACTTTGTCTTAAAATTGTCGTGTGCAAAGGACTACTTAAAAATTTTCTGTTACCATTCTTGTGTAGCAATTAATGTATTGACTTGTTCCATGACCATGGCGTATCACTCCTCAATTGGGTCCTATGGAACAGAAAAAAAACCAATTAAAAAAAAAACAATCTAATGTCTACAAATGCCATACTAGCATCAGTTAACCACGACTATCAATAGTATAAGATTAGAGAACACAACTCGCAACTGTCAGCTGTAGCGGAATGGGCAATGCGTTGGACTGTGGCGCTGAAGGTCAGTGTTTTTTTTTTGTTTGTTTTTTTTTTTTCTCCTAAAAGGGTTTGAGACACTCTTATAAATTAATTTTTCATTATTTAGATTATTATTTTGGCCAAAATGTTTGCAAAAACTTGTTGTTGTTGCTGTGGTCTTCAGTCCGGAGACTGGTTTGATGCAGCTCTCCACAAAACCCTATCCTGAACAAGCCTCTTCATCTCTACATAAGAACGGCAACCTACATCTGTCTGAATCTGCTTACTGTATCCATCTCTTGGTCTTCCTCTGCGGTTTTTACCCCACACACTTCCCTCCAACGCTAAATTCACAATTCCTTGATGTCTAAGAATGTGTCCTACCAATCTATCCCTTCTTTTAGTCAAGGTATGCCAGAAATTTCTTTTCTCCCCAATTCGGTTCAGTACCTCCTCATTAGTTACGCGATCCACCCACCTAATCTTCAGCATTCTTCTGTAGCACCATATTTCAAAAGCCTCTATCCTCTTCCTGTCCACACTGCTTATTGTCCATGTTTCACTCCCATACAAGGCAACACTCCATACAAATGCCTTGAGAAAGGACTTCCTTAGGCTTAAATCAATATTTGATGTTAACAAATTTCTCTTTTTCAAAAACGCCTTTCTACCCATTGCCATTCTGTATTTTATATCATCTGTACTGCGACCATCATTTGTTATTTTACTGCCCAAGTAACAAAACTCATCTACCTCCTTTATTGCTTCGTTTCCCAATCTAATTCCTCCAGCATCACCTGATTTTCTTACACTGCACTCCATTACCCTAGTTTTGCTCTTGTTAATGTTCATCTTATATGCGCCTTTCAGTACACTGTCCATTCCGTTCAATTGCTCTTCCAGGTCCTTTGCTGTATCTGACAGACTTACTATGTCGTCGGCAAAACGCAATGTTTTTATTCTTCACCCTGAACTTGAATTCCTTCTCCAAATTTCTCCTTGCTTTCCTTTATAGCTTGCTCAATGTGCAAATTGAATAACATTGGAGAAAGACTACAACCCTGTCTTACTCCCTTTCCGACCACTGCATCCCTTTCATGCCCTTCAACTCTGACAACCGCTGTCTGATTTTTGTACAAGTTGTAAGTAACCTTACGCTGCCTATATTTTACTCCTGATTGCTTCAGAACTTGAAAGAGTATATTCCAATCAACATTGTCGAAAGCCTTCTCCAAATCTACAAAAGCTAGAAATGTAGGTTTGCCTTTTCTTAATCTATCTTCTAGGATAAGCCGTAAAGTGAGTATTGCCTCCCGTGTTCCTACATTTCTCCTGAACCCAAACTGATCTTCTCCGACGTCGGCTTCTACCAGCTTTTCCATCCTTCTGTAAATAATTCGTGTTAATATTTTGCAACCATGACTTATTAAACTGATGGTTTTTATAAAACTACAAATCTAAAGTGGGCGGTAAAACACGTCAGTGCGATTTTTTTTCCGCAGTTCAACCCCTCATCAATGCACACACTGTCCACAGAGGGGTAGTTTCACAGCAAGTAGCACACTCGCTTTTCGAATAACGACGCACTGGGTGGGTCTCTTACCCTGGTGCGGCTTTTCTCGCCTGGCCTTTGAAGTAGCCGGCCGGCACTTGCCCTGCTGCGTAGCCTTTGAGGACACCGCAGAGGGCTTCGCTTTTACGCACTTCACACGGCATGCTCACCGCCCTCTGATGAAAGAGCAGAAAATTGTAAAATTTCATTTCGCGGAATTTTTCATTCATCCACGTCAGCGCACGGTACATTTTCGCTTTCTATTTTTTTTTTCGCCTCAATTAGTTGCAGTGGAGGAAAAAAAAATAATAACCGTATCCAGATTACCGTCTAATTTAAATCGAAACGGCCGTGATGCAATACACCATTGTTCTTCGCTCGCAGACGGCCTCCCTGGAACTGCTATACAGTAATAATAATACAGAATTAAGGGAGATGGTTTTTCACAGCTCCCGGTATAATTAACATTTTATTTTTCCGACGCTTTTGCGGCGCAGTGGACAATTATCAGGGAATTTTCTGCAGTTTATTTTGCCAGGTTTTTCGACGAGTGTCGAGATACGCGGCGAATATTAACTGGTGTGGTTTTTTTATTTTACTTTTATTTTTATTTTTTCAAATGTACTGCTGGTCCCGCTTCCGATTGACTTGAAAATGCGCGATTCATTTATTCGCATGCAGTTACAAATTCAAAAGTTTAATAATGACATTCATTTCCCGCGGCGCGAATCTAGATTTTCCCGTGACGCTGTTTAGTGTTACATGAATACTGTATCCGGACGAATACCGGTCGACTATTGCAGTTATCAGGGCGCTAATTTTTTTTTCAAGAGGGTATGTTGAAAACAGTTGACTGGCAGGGCGGAACTAAAAAAGGTCAAAACAAAATAAGCAGTCTCGCATATGCGGATGACTTAGTTGTAATGGCAGATTCGATTGAAAGGTTGCAAACTAATATTTCACAGCCCGATCAGAAGTGCAAGGATTATGATATGAAGATCAGCATCTCCAAAACGAAAGTAATGTCTGTGGGAAAGAGATTTAAACAGATTGA
Organism: Locusta migratoria; assembly: GCA_026315105.1. Classification (NCBI taxonomy): domain Eukaryota; kingdom Metazoa; phylum Arthropoda; class Insecta; order Orthoptera; family Acrididae; genus Locusta; species Locusta migratoria. The sequence goes on from CM048753.1 coordinate 66,667,927, forward strand.
GTGCCAAATAGGAGGAACAAAGTTAGAACAGGTAGACAGTTTCATGTACCTGGGATGTATGTTCTCACAGGGTGGCAACATTGTGAAAGAACTGGAATCGAGGTGCAGCAAGGCTAATGCAGTGAGTGCTCAGCTAATATCCACTCTCTTCTGCAAGAAGGAAGTAAGTACCAAGACTAAGTACCGCTCTATCTTTCGATTATCTTTGTTGTTTGGGAGTGAAATTTGGGTGTATACAGGTTACCTTGTTCATAAGCTAGAGGTTACAGATGTGAAAGTAGCAAGAATGATTGCAGGTACTAATAGATGGGAACAATGGCAGGAGGGTGTCCATAATGAGGAAATCAAAGAAAAAAATGGGACTGAACACCATAGATGAAGCAGTTAGAGCGAACAGACTGAGATGGTGGGGTCATGTTACACGCATGGGAGAAGCAAGGTTACCTAAGAGACCCATGAGCTCGGCAGCGGAGGGTAAGAGGAGTCGAGGTAGACCAAGAAGAAAGTACTTAGATTCGGTGCAGAATGATTTTGAAGTAAAAGCATAACATCAGACGAGGCATCAATGTTAGCATTGAACAGAGGATCATGGAGGAATTTTATTAGAGGTACTTTGCTTTAGACTGAACGCTGAAACGCATAATCAGTCTCTAATGATGATGATGATGATGGTAGTTGTTAGTCGATTTCATTGAGCTTCTTCTTGTGTCGCTGCAATCCTACCACCATTCGTTTGATAACCTGTTAATCTCACAATCTCACTTATACAGCTGCAAATCACATTTAAGTGCCTGGCAGAGGATTCGTTAACCACTATCGTAATCTTTCTCTGCCGTTCTATTCTCTAATAGCGCGCGGGAAGAAAGAACACCGAAATTGTTCCGTTTTCGATCTGATTTCTCTTATTTTATTGGGATGGTCATGTCTCCCTAAGTAGGTGGGTGCTAGCAAAATATTTTCACATTCAGAAGTAAAAGTCGGTGATTGAAACTTCGCAAACAGATCACGCCGCAATGAATAACGTCTTTCTTTTAATGATTTCCACCCCAATTCGTGCAACATTTCCGTGACGCTTTTTCACCCCTGTAACGTGATAAAACAAAACGAGCTGCCCTTCTCTGAACCTTCTCAATGTATTCCGTCAGTCCCACCTGGTGAGGGTCCCACAAGGGGCAACAGTACTCCAGGAGAGGACGCACAAGTGTGATGTAGGCAGTCTCTTTGGTGGAGCTGGTGCATCTTCGAAGCGTTCTGCCGATGAAACGTAACCTTTGGTTCGCCTTCCCCACAATATTTTCTGTGTCTTCTCTCCAGTCTAAGTTGTCCGTAATTGTAGCTCCTAGGTATTTGGTAGAATTTACGACCTTAAGGTTTGACTGATTTATCGTGTAATTGAAGTTCAGCGGATTTCTTTTAGTGGTCATTTGTATTACTTCACACATTATTTAGTGTTAAATGCCAATTTGTCTTAATCGCTTTGCATTTGCTTTTGATACAGCACTATACATATCACATGTTGTTTGGTACACCATTGTCATAATACCTTGGTCATCTGATACTTGCATACTTGAAATTAAAATTAAACAAGTTTTTGCGTCCATGATCTCCACAGGTAATTGAAGTGGTTACGAAATAACGTGTCAACCGGACATAGTTCAGATATATAGGTGATGTTATTTCAATTGTAGACGAAGCTTAGTAGCTGCAAATGTCGATCAGTTAGTGATGCTTGTAATGGTCAGTTGGTATGGAACAAGACGCCGATTTCAGGAATCGTTACGGAAATGATTCAGGATCTGGGATGGGAATCATTACAACAACGGCGCTTATCGCTGCGGCGTGGGCTACTTACGAAACTCCAGTCGCCAACATTCTCTTCCGAATGCGAAAATATATTGTTGACTCACATCTACATAGGTAGAAATGATCATCAGAATAGAATACGAGAAATCAGAGCTCGAACGGAGAGATTCAGGTGCGCTATTCCAGAATGGAATGGGTGATGAATAGTATAAAGGTGGTTCGATGAACCCTCTGCCAGGGACTTAAATGTGATTTGCAGAGTATCCCATGTAGATGTAGATATAGATGTAAGACGTCTGCCTAGTGAGCATGGAAGTCCGGCTTCGTTTCCCGGCCGCAACACAAATTTTAATTCAGGGATTCCCCTGTAACTTTAGACTTATATTTTCATACTACTGAAACACTGATAGGGCGTATGAAGATGTTTTGACGGTGTTGAATCATTTGAAAGTTTCTAAGACTCATAATGGTGCAAGATATAACAGTAAGGTACAAGTTGTTTCGCAACATTCGTTTTTTCTTTCGTAATTCTCGTCTCTTTATCTTTTGCACTGATGGCCATTACAATATCTGCTTTGTAAGAGTCGCTGCAACGAAGTTCTATTCATGAAGGTGTGGAACAGATAAAGAAAGTAATTTTCAGAAGAAATTGCGGCACCGAGTACAATTTGTTCTGAAAGTTGGCCTCATTACCGCGAGAGAATTCCGTTTAAAAGCGTGGCGTAGCTGTTTTTTTTTTTTTTATTTTTTTATTTATCTCGCCCTCTGTCAGAAACAAGGAGAAATTGCAGCACTAGATTATCATAAATTAGAGCGAGGCGTTGCTTTGCGATCTCGCAGCCCTTATTGCTTAAAAAGCTCGTGAAAAGAAGAATGTGTCCGTTAGGAGCAAAGGGTCGATGTCGACGTGGACTTTTTTTTTTTTAAAGCGACGTAGTTGATACTTGCTAACTACTTCTGTGTGGTCGCTGGCCTTTTCATTCTGTAGACTGGGCAGTACATCCACGTAATGCGTAGCGCTCTCCACCAGGGTACGAATTAATGGAGGGGTGGTTTGCGGGAGGGGGAATATTCTCCTCTCATTAAATATTTTCCCCGGCTTGCCAAAAAAAGAATTCCTGGTCTTCCAGGGAAATATTTTTTTTCTTTTTAATGGTAGTATTATCACTACAGTACACTTCGAAAAGACAAGAGGATACGTGGTTCATACAAAACAGACCGTATGTGGCAAGAGTACAAACCGTAAGTAAGGAAAGGTATCATAGTAAGTGTGACTCGTAGAGGGCTTCACGTTGGTTGTCTTGTATTTTGGTTTTAGCTTGTGACTTGTAACCTGTAGATTCCGTTTGACTTTCACAGTTGTAGTGGACAGATGGGTTCAAAATTTTATTTGTCACCTCAGTATGAAATTTAAGTTGGTAGACCTGGTACTTCTTCGTAATTAATAAAATTTATATCTTTGTTGAATTTTGCATACTGTAAATATTGGTTCTGTGTATCATTTAAAATTAAAGACTTTTTATAATGTTTGACCATGGAATTCCGTTTCTCAGGGGGCTGATATTTAATAAACCGAAAAAATTGAATTATTGAGTCCCGGTAGTTCAGACAGTTTGAAGCCCATTATAAAAGATATTATTTGTACCTGATTCCTTTCTATCGATTTATTCTTTAGAGAAAAACTTCATCAGAAGTTTCTTCTAATCAAAACTGTTAGGTATTTTCTTTCACATAATAACTGATTCATTACGAATTTCACAGATATATTTTCACTTTTAAAATCTTCTTGGACAATATTTGGGAACTAAATACTTGACTGAATGTTTAAGACTTTTTTAAGTATCACAGATTCTCTATTTCGATTGTAATATGTACAAGAGAATCACTTTCACAGAAAACACTTTATGAGTTCAGAATGCATGATTATTTTCGTCAAAGTCTCATGTATATTAAAGTCTCTGAATCTTGTTACATTGCTTACGAACTTTAACTCTTCCAGATACGTTTTTTAAAAGTATACCATTAAACTTGACAATAAGTTCAAATTCCAAAATCACGATCAGTTTATTATTTCTAATTCTTCCGTCCTAGCCTATCCCGATCAAAGTCCAAAGATAATGTACGCGGTCGCGTGTGATCACGATATGAATGTTTATATTAATAAATAAATACTTTTTCTCGGGTTCTTTCCCATCTTGGAAATAAACCGCGTATGATAGTTTGAAACTAATCACGGAGAGCTATCACATAGAGAATTAAACACTTAGAGATCTAGTAAAATAGATAGCAAGTAACGTAGAGACAGACAGTAATTCAACTGCGAGTACATTTATAATAGCAACCAGAGAAAACAAAATACGCAGTTTCGCATACGCGGATGACTTAGTTGTAATGGCCGATTCGATTGAAAGGTTGCAAACTAATATTTCAGAGCTCGATCAGAGATACAACGATTGTTATATGAAGATCAGCATCTCCAAAACGAAAGTAATGTCTGTGGTAAAGAGATTCAAACAGATTGAGTGCAAAATAGGAGGAACACAGAACAGGTAGACAGTTTCAAGTACCTGGGATGTATTTTCTCACAGGATGGCAACATAGTGAAAGAACTGGATTCGAGATGCAGCAAAGCTAATGCAGTTAGTGCTCAGCTAAGATCTACTCTCTTCTTCAAGAAGGAAGTAAGTACCAAGACTAAGTTAGCATTTAGAGTTCATTTATGTAAATTTTTTCTACAAACAGGGTTCAAAATATATGATTTAATTACCATTATTTTAAATTTTTTATTAATTATTTGTGTTTTAATTAGAGTTGCTTTTTTGACTTTAATGGAGCGTAAGGTGTTAGGTTACATTCAAATAGGGTAGGTTTCTTTTAGGTATTCCTCAACCTTTTAGTGATGCTATTAAATTGGTTTGTAAGGAGCAATGCGCCGCTCTATCTTTCGACCAACTTTGTTGTATGGGAGTGAAAGCTGGGTGGATACAGGTTACCTTATTCACAAGGTAGAGGGTACAGATATAAAAGTAGCAAGAATGATTGCAGGTACTAATAGATGGGAACAATGGCAAGAGGGTGTCCATAATCATAGAAAAACTGGGAATGAACACCATAAATGAAACAGTTAGAGCGAACAGACTGAGATGGTGGGGTCATGTTACACGCAAGGGAGAAGCAAGGTTACGTAAGAGATTCATGAGCTCGGCAGCGGAGGGTAAGAGGAGTCGAGGTAGACCAAGAAGAAAGTACTTAGATTCGGTGCAGAATGATTTTGAAGTAAAACGCATAACATCAGACGAGGCATCAATGTTAGCATTGAACAGAGGATCATGGAGGAATTTTATTAGAGGTACTATGTTCCAGACTGAATGCTGAATGCTGAAGGTATAATCAGTCTCTAATGATGATGATGATGATGATGATGGCTAGTATTATTACTACAGTACACTTTGAAAATACAAGAGGATACGTGGTTCATACAATACAGACCGTATGTGGCAAGAGTACAAACCGTTTGTAAGGAAAGGTATCATAGTAACTAAGCTAAAAAATTAACTGGTCTCAGATTGAATTTAATTAATGTATTGTATACAAAGTTACAAATACAAGGTGATTCATGTCAGTGAACTGAACAACATAATATAAGGGAGTTATATCATTTGAAGTTATTTAAATATAGCTATTGGGCTAAATACATAACTATGTATCAATACTAGGGATCTCAAATCGATTCCATATTTCTCGGTTTCCGGAAGCGTTTTGACACTGTACCCAACAAGCGGCTTCTTATGAAATTGCGTGCTTATGGAATATCTCCCCAATTATGCGAATGGATTCGCGATTTCCTATCAGAAAGGACACAGTTCGTTGTAATTGACGGTAAGTCATCGAGTAAAAGAAAAGTGATATCTGGGGTTCCACAGGGAAGCGTTATATGACCCCTACTCTTCCTCGTGTTTATAAACCATTTACGAGACAAACTGAATAGCTCCCTTAGACTGTTCGCGGATGATGCTGTCGTTTATCAACAGAGGATCAAAAGCAACTGCAAAGCGATTTAGACAAAATTTCTACTTGGTGCGAAAATTGGCAATTGACGCTAAATAAAGAAAATTGTGAAGTAATACACATGACCACAAAAAGAAATCCGCTGAACTTCAATTACGCGATAAATCAGTCAAACTTTAAGGTCGTAAATTCTACCAAATACCTAGGAGTTACAAATACGAACAACTTAGACTGGTGAGAACACATAGAAAATATTGTGGGGAAGGCTAACCAAAGGTTACGTTTCATTGGCAGAACGCTTCGAAGATGCACCAGCTCCACCAAAGAGACTGCCTACATCACACTTGTGCGTCCTCTCCTGGAGTACTGTTGCCCCCTGTTGGACCCTCACTAGGTGGGACTGACGGAAGATATTGAGAAGGTTCAGAGAAGGGCAGCTCGTTTTGTTTTATCACTTTACAGGGGTGAAAAAGCGTCACGGAAATGTTGCACGAATTGGGGTGGAAATCATTAAAAGAAAGACGTTATTCATTGCGGCGATCTGTTTGCGAAGTTTCAATCACCGACTTTTAGTTCTGAATGTGAAAATATTTTGCTAGCACCCACCTACTTAGGGAGACATGTCCATAAAAAAAAAAAAAAAAAAAAAAAAAAAAAAAAAAAAAAAAAAAAAAAAAAAAAATAAATAAAAAAAAACGTTTCGCAATAAAAATGACGTTTATCTCAGTTTCTGGCAAATGATAATAGGCTACTCACTAGCCCATGTTCCACCTGCCTGTCGTCTTTGCCATTTTTCCCAACGCCGATTCCAAGTAGTAAATATCCGGCCACATCAAGCCGCGAGGCAAGAAGATGTTGATCTCTGCGGTTGTCTTCGCGAGAGTTGACATTATCATCGAAGTTTCATGTTAAAACAACAAATTTTAAAAGTCAGTTCCCTTTTGTCTGACAATGACTACATATGTAATGTCATGGAAAGCAATAAATGTTGTCGTGTTTAAACTTTACGCGGTGGCCGAGGTGACTGAGGCGCTCCAGTCCGCACGGTCACTACGGTCGGGGGTTCGAATCCCCCCTCGGGCATGGATATTTGTGCCGTCCTTAGTTGTAAGTAGTTCATAAGTAGTTTGTAAGTTTAGGGACTGATGACCCCGTAGTTAAGTCCCATAAGCTTAACAAACATTTGAACATTTTAAACTTTACGAAAGTGTCAGAGTGCATCATTTATGAAGAATTATTTTACGATAAGTAATATATTAATGAAAACGAGGAGAATATTTAAATTAAATATTCTTCAATCTGAAGGAAGATTTTTATGAATTTTCATGGGTGGGAAAGTTACGTCAAGAAGACTTCCATAAATGTTTTTTTTTTTTAATTTTTTATAACTTTGGTTAATCGATCATACACATTGATCGATCATCATTGAAGAAATATTATTTTTTATCTGTGGCTATAGTAACGACCACAAACTGAAGATTTTCTTTTGACCGTCTTACCTATGAGAGAACTTAGAAATATTTTAACAAGAGTGACTGTTAAATTTTTCTGGGCGAGTGGACACCTCAAGGATTACGAAGTCTGACACGGCCACAGTCAACCATAACCACACAAGACGAGTGCTTTTGAAGATAAGGTTTTAGCACACGTTCCGCCGTACGAAGAGGTCGTTCCGCCGCAATGGCTACAGTTTTCCCTGTCGACCGGTGCCCCCCCTGGGGAGGACTCGCCCCTATGACAGGCAGGGCTGTGTGTGGTGTCTGGTATCTGGTGTCTCCTCTCTATTGTGTCCGCTGGCCTTCCGCTACTCGACGCCGCAGAGGGGTGGGAGTCGCTACCGCCATCCAGACACACACTGAAGCTCCCCATCTGACGACACACGCTACACTAAAGCACTAGATATACCGAGCTGAACAGTCCGCCATTTTGAATCCCAAACCGACGACAGTGGTGTATGCTTTGTGTGCTGCAGCGAAGTGAATCAGCGAATAGTTTGTGATTTTATTGTTTCGTAGTGTGAAATGGTTGGTTGTGCAGCTCCAAACTGCTCAAATAATAGCAGACATGGTCGTTGTAAGTTTTATCGGTTTTCTTCAAATACAGATCGGCGTAAAAGTTCGTTTGTAAATTCCAGACGAAGTATGGACGCCAAAATCGAGCAAAGTATCTGAGTAACGTTAAGAAGAAAATCTTTATTGTTTGTATTAGAAACAGTTATGCTCAATGAAAATATAGGCCTATACATGTAAGCAATGGTTTATTTTAACTTTGCTAGATTATTAATATAACACGACATACGGTGTGTTTAAAGTTGATTTTCTTGATTCTATTTAGACCAACTAAGGATGCATTCTAAGGGCTGTTAATTGTATTTTAAGTGATGCTTGAGTGCAGCTAGCTTTACCCAGTTAGTACTATTTAAATTATATTGATTCGCATTAGTACAGTGTTTAACTTAAATGCGACTCTCAACACGGAAATATGTAAGCCTAAGCCAAGCTGTGAACAGGATGTCTAAAAAACTAAAATAATAAAGTGAACTTCGCAAAGAATGGGAACAGGAAAGAAGTCGTACATGAAAGGCATTAAATTCATAACTTAGCATGCAACATTCACTTTATTTCCAAGAGCATGCTACCAGAGAGACACATTTTTTTAGTCGTTATCTAACGAAACGAGACGTAATTTATTAAACACATTTTTGACGTAAAATCTTCTCTGAAATGTTGTGTGTGTAAAATATGCGTGACGTTAGAGGGGGTAGTATGGGAAGTACAGTATCGTAATATTTAACATTATTCCGCAACTGTTTTCTTGTGCAGTTCTTAATTACGGTAAACGTATGTGGATGTACTATTTATAAACCATAAAATACGATAATTGTAACGTATTGTAACTAAATCTGATAAATATTTAGAACGGCAACATATGCTTTAATATGGACTGTAAATGAATGTGTCATATCTCTAAATACCCATCTAATCACCATCTTTAAGTTGCTTGTCTCCTTGCTATGCTGTAATATTTTCTGCGTTAGGAAAGTATATTTAATGGCCTTAAGAGCATATTCAAGTCTTCCATAGTCTTTAAATGCGCACCTTCAACATGGGATTCAAAATGGCGGATTGTTCTGCTTGTACTGTACAGTGCTCTACGCTATACTACTGTAGCGTACCTACATGCGTCTAGCCCCACGAATACACCGCCGAAAAGGTCCAGAGATAAAAATGTGTTCCTGGTCATTGATTGATTGATTTTTCCAGGGAAGCCAAAACAGTCTTGGACCAACCCGCCACTGCCCGCACCGAAACTTAAGTTTATTGTGCGGTATCGCTCCCTGTATATCTAGCAAAGCCAACCAATGCTCTTGAACGGTGCAAGGAGTCCCTTTACCAGTTCTTTATTAGGAGTTTGTGACACTTGCGGGGAGTGACACTTGCGCGGAAAGGGAATGTGTAGACACTTGCGGGGAGACCCGGACGCTGCAGGTAGTGGACAGGGTGTTCCACAAGTAGGGATACACCACCCCTACTGCACGCCCTCCAGCCGCTACCTGTGCCGTATTCAGGGAAAGGCCCACCGGACCGGCCGCGCAATTTGTGACACAAATTACATGTTTCATAATAGCAATTTAATGCATAGAAGTATGAAATCACGTCAAGACTACTTCCTGCAAACATTTCGACAAAAAAAGTTGGTACTGAGTTTAGAAAAACAAAATTCTGGTGTATTTGATTTTAACATTTTATCAAAAAATGAATGTTACTACAAGCATATAGCCATTCAAATTTACAGGCACCATAGCGTTTTCCCTTCCTGAGTAAATGAGCTGCTTCTTGTAGTTTCAGTATCACAGTAGCCTTTTTCTTGAATGTTCTGAATATAAATCTTCACACAGACTTCTTGAGGAGGATATCTGATTCTAAACCACTGCCTATTACCTTAGACCTTCTTGACTGTACTGAACAGGAGTTCCGCTTGTTCTGTAATTAACAGGCAATGCAATTTATAACCAACTATTGGCTGTCAATTTCGCTTCATTTTTCCTGGAAGTCTTGCAACTTGTTTCTCCCTGTTGGTTTATGCCAAGTTCGGAGTAAAAATGGTACTATATGACGGTGATGGAAAATAGAATTTATCTTTAGCATTTTTCGGTGTGTGACATTCCATTACACATTCCGTATTTCATACATTTCTCAGACGTATTTGTAATTCGAATACAACTAAATCGTTTTGGGGTCTACGAATAAACGCTTCAAGTATGTAAAATACTCATTGACTTATTATTAACGTTTTTTAATTGAAGGTTTAAGGTTGCGTCTCTTATTAAAAAGCATAGTAGCTATTTTTAAAGAGATGGAAGTTGCGTGATAGTGAGGTTAACTACATAGCGGTCAATTACATCAACGTATCTGTGCAGGATGCCAAATATGTTTATTGCTTGCGCAGGTGTCTTGATATGCTTAGTGTTCTGAATAATATCCTTTGGTCTTATAGTAGCACAGAATGTCTTAAAAACTCTCCAAACATTATCACTATTAAAATACCTTTTTGTTTTCAGGAGGAACACTCAACGAATTCATATGTAGTTAGAACAAGTTACTTATATTGCTCTTCAGCTTGCAAAGAATTGTGCAATTTCACTGAGTTTCGTGTTATGTTGACAGTGGGGAAACTTGACAACAGCAGTGGCAGACTTCTTGGTGTGCCTGTACCCAGGAAAAGCCATTACCCGCCCCAAGGGCCCAGGGTTCCCCGCAAGTGTCACTCCTCGCAAGTGTTCCAACCCCCTTTATTAGGCACAATTTCTTCAGGTCTGGTTGCCCAAAATATTCTGTGCCTTTTACTCTCCAATGCAATGCATTCGAAGATTAGATGTGATGCAGTTTCATCACCGTCATCACAGATCCTACATTTAGGGTCCTCTTCTGTTATTCCCATTGTACGTAGGTGTTTTTTGATATTGCCATGGCCTGTCAGCAATCCAACTATGAGTCCAATCTCTCTCCTGTTCAGACCCAGGATTGCAGAGCTTCTTTTAAAACATGGCTTTGGCATCATTACCTTGCCATGTTTTCGTTGGTAGACTTTGATCCAATATTCTATGTGCTGTCTTCTGAGCCAGTTACGTAGCTCCAATTTGATCATTGCCTTGGTGATTGTCAGGACAGGTTCCGGTCCCATAAATGGAGTCTCTGCCCCCATCCTGGCTAATCTGTCGGCATGTTCGTTGCCACTGATCCCCAAGTGGCCAGGGACCCATAATAGGTTTACTCTATTGCTTTCCCCTAGCTCCACCAGAACCCTGTGACAGTCTGCAACAATTTTAGACCTTGTTGCAGGAGCTGCCAGTGATCTCAGGGCTGCCTGGCTGTCTGAACAAATATAGATGCTACGATCTTTGTAGCACCTACGCAAATTCTCCTCCACACACGCCCTGATGGCAGTGATTTCGGTCTGGAATACTGAGGCCAGTTTCCCTAGAGACATGACGCCCTCCAGTCTTGGCTGCACCCCATATACCCCGGCCCCAACGCCTTGGTCTGATTTTGACCCGTCAGTGAACCAGACAATATCCCCCGTATGGTGTCGAACTATTTTCTCCCACTGCTCCCTACTTCCAGTTGTTATATTGAAAGGCTTGTTGAAGCAGTATGGAGTTATAATATAGTCGGCTGGCATTTCCCGAACCTTTTCTATATTTACCTCACTCACTATTTTAGTGTGTGATTCTGGATATCCCAAAGAGTTCCAGTTGTTGCCAGATTTGAGTCTGTATGCACCAGCCGCTGCCTCCATCTTGACCCAAAGGTGTAATGGGGGCATATCCAGCTGCTAATTCCGCCTGTTATGGCTAAGCAGGCTAGTCTCTGCACCTTACCAAGCTCCTTAGCAGCAACCTGCTGTTCTACCTTCTTCCACCACACGACCGCCCCATAGGTTATCCTGGGTCTAACCACCGTGGTGTATATCCAGTGCATACCCTTGGGGCTGAGTAGATACCGATAGATGTCACTCCAGAGATACATTATAACTGAAATACCACCGTCTATTCAAATGTTTTTTAAGCTTATGGGACTTAACTACGGGGTCATCAGACCCTAAACTTACAAACTACTTATCTACTACCTTATACTAAGGACGGCACAAATATCCATGCCCGAGGGGGGATTCGAACCCCCGCCCGTAGTGGCCGTGCAGACCGTGACTGGAGCGCCTCAGTCCCCTCGGCCACCGCGACCGGCGACTGTCTGTCGTATTCCATATATTTTTTTATAAAATTGTAATTTATTTGATGACGCTAGATTAGCATTCTGTTAAAACTAGAACCCCACTCTTATCAAGGCATGAGGAATAGCATTTTTATTTCACATTTTAAAATATTAATTTCTGAAATGTTTGTTAATATTGCTAGGATTTTTTATTTTAATAATTTATTATTGTGGTTATGTTGTGGCAGTAAGTACGGCTTCATCGCTACGCCACAATCCCCGTGAGAATGTGTACTTGTTTTACTTTTAAGTGAATGTGCGAGAATCTAGTGGCTATCTGAATGTGGGTGGTAACAGCTCGCTTTGCATGGCTCTCTCTGACTAAGAGTCGATAGTCAGTCGTTACCACCCTGCTGCTGATGCAACCAAAGAGGTTTCCACACCCTTTGGTTACAGACTAGTCGACGATCCCTCTCCAGGGCGAGTCTCACGCTGTTTCTTGATTTTCCCAGTTTCCGGTAGCTTTCCCGCCTCCTCACAACTCAATCTTCACTTTGTGCTGGGACCGCGGTGAGATAAGGTTGCTTCTGCTCATGTGTCGGCGGAGATGGTAGCCATTCGTTGTCTAGCATGTTTAACAAAGACTCTTGAACTTAGAATCATTTTGTGGGTTTCCTTTTTCCTTTTATTTATTTATTTTTTATTTTTTTGATTGGGCATGGAAATGTGTCCTAGTTTTTCAATCCAGTGATTTCCAACAGATAAATGCGGTGTATACGTTACTAGTTTGATAACGGCCTGGTATATTCAAACCTTTAGTGATTGTGTGGCGGTGTACGAACTCTGTATAAATTCTTGCTAGTTTTCTGGGGCCCGATTTCTAACAGACGATATGTTCATTTTTGTACAGTGCATGTAAAATCTTTCTTATCGTTTCCCTCCGTGAGTGATATGTGTTCCACGTGGTTGGTTCTTAGAACAAAGCCTTCAGCTTCCACTATTGCTTGTTCCATGCCCATCAGGCAAGTAACTATGAGTGTATCCTTCTGATTTCCACAAACATTTCGCAATCTTCTCTTCCCGCCTATTTTAATTTTGCTGTTTCTTCTCCAACCTTCTAGTATGCACTCAGTCTTTGTCAGTATTTCTATCCGAGCCTTGTACAACCTCCTTTAATAGCTCGTTTATGAAAATGTATTTCTAAGGGTTGCATGCTGTAGTTTTTATTCTCACTTTTCCGTCTTTGTAATTATTTCAGTTTTCTGGTTTTTGAGACTGGACTTCATCCGTCTCTGTAATCGCTCCCTATCGCGTGGAGCTACATTTAATTCGCTTCCTTTTGTAATTCTAAACATTTCTATGGGTTGCATGCCGTAGTTAATTTTCTTTATTTTTCGGAAATTGAATTTATAGATTGTTATCGGTTTTCGGAACCTCGTGGGATTGAATTCCGACTCAGGGGTTTGCAGCTAGTCACCTGAATTCACGCCACTTCTCATAAAACCAGTGCCTAGATAGTTTACTCGCAGATTGCAACTTAAGAGTCCGCCGTGATTTTGTGTAATGAATCTGATTTTTAACCACTTCACATTCACTGGAGTGCAATCGTGTAACGTATCCGTGTGTCGCAGTTAGTGTGTTTGCTCGCGGTCTAATCTAAATGTAACTTAACTTTTCTATACTCTTGCGCTATCTCCAATCAGGCACGACAGACCAGAGCCATCTTCGCAGCTCTATTGTATATTGTGGTGTGCGGTACCTCCGGGTTTGCTGAATTTCGCCTACGATAGCGGCGCCTGCTTCTGCCTCGCTTCAGGACGCTGATTTTGGTGCGTTTCGCTGTTGCATTGCGTGTGTGTGAGCGAGTGAGTGTTGTTTGTGAATCCTCCCCCCAGTAGCGTTAAGTTCTGTGTATCGTCAGTATTATCTGATGTAAAGGGATGCGTTTTTATTCTATTAAGAAAATTAGTTCCCCAGTTTGCTTGCGTCGACCAGATTAAACAAGTTAAGTTCAGTATAATTTTGACTTGCCCATAAATAGTAGTTTTCAAGCACCTTCCCATTTTTATTTAATATTGTTTTTCACCAGTGCTGACAACAAGCTCAGATTCAATTTTTTTATGTTTAAGTTCCGTTGCGCCATAAATGTTTCTCGTTAGCCACCTTTATGAAATAACTTTAATTGTGGTGGCTTATTTATTAATGCCTGTTTTTAGAGTAATTTGAACCAAGTCTAAATTTGGTCCAGGGAACAAGGTTCTGCAGCAAGGAGTATCCGGTAGTTCACACGGACCTTTTGCTAATTTTACTGGTAAAATTAAGCCTTTTTATAACATTAAACAGCTAGTGAAGGAAAGCAAGGAAAATTTTGGAATAGGAATTAAAGTACAGGGGGGAGAAATAAAAAACATTGCGTTTTGCTGCTGACATTGTAATTCTGTCAGAGACAGCAAAGGACCTGGAAGAGCAGTTGAATGGAATGGACAGTGTGTTGAAGAGAGCGTATAAAATGACCATTAACAAGAGAAAAACAAAAATAATGGAATGCGGTCTTAGAAAATCAGGCGATGCTGAAGGAATTAGATTAGGTAACGAAACAATGAAGGTGGTAGATGAATTTTGTTACTTGGGTAGTAAAATAACATGCGATGGTCGCAGTACAGAGGATATAAAATGCAGAATGGCAATGGGAAGAAAAGCATTTTTGAAAAAGAGAAATTTTCCAACATCGAATATTAATTTAAGTGTAAGGAAGTCTTTTCTGAAGGCATTTGTGTGGAGTGTTGCCTTGTACGGGAGTGAAACATGGACGATAAACAGTGCGGATAAGAAGAGAATACAGGCTTTTGAAATGTGGTGCTACAGAAGAATGCTGAAGATTAGGTGGGTAGATCGCATAACTAATGAAGGGGTACTGAACAGAATTGGTGAGAAAAGGAATTTTTGGCATACCCTGGCTAAAAGAAGGGATCGCTTGGTAGGACACATTCTTAGACATCGGGGAATCGTAAATTTAGCGTTGGAGGGAAATGTGTGGGGTAAAAATCGCAGAGGGAGACCAAGATACGTGTATAGTAAGCAGATTCAAGTAGATGTGGGTTGCCGTTCTTATGAGGAGATGAAAAAGCTTGCTCAGGATAGAGTAGGATGGAGAGCTGCATCAAACCAGTCTCCGGACTGAAGACCATAACAACAACACAAAATCTTATCTGGGCACTCCCTAACAGAATTAAGTTTTTATTTCGTACAGTGGCCGACTTTTATAACACGTGCTCTGCAGTACGGCTGTTAAACGGGAACAAACGGAGGATAAGCGGAATTGTATAGCTCGCCTGTAAAATAAGTTGGTGCAGTTTAATACCCTAATGCTCGATGTTAGGTGTCATTTTTCTTTTTTTTCCATCTGATTTGTGACAAAGAAATATCTATGTTTCTTCTTAGCCCAAGCAAGAAGTTAGAGAAACGCTCGTAAATCCAAGACTTATATTATGGCACATTGAAACACATGGAAATGGAATTTCTAAAAATCAAACCATCTCAAGTTACGTGAAATTGGTACACTCGCTCTTTATCCCGTATTTGCAAATGTATGCTCGAAATGAGTTTGCCTGCATGGTATTAGTAGGTACAGTACTGGTACTTATGATTTGATAGTACTTTTCATATATCATTTCAGTGTAAGAAACCTTCAGCCATCACCTAACACTGCAAAA
Organism: Locusta migratoria; assembly: GCA_026315105.1. NCBI lineage: Eukaryota > Metazoa > Arthropoda > Insecta > Orthoptera > Acrididae > Locusta > Locusta migratoria. Next base: position 66,683,663 of record CM048753.1, read on the forward strand.
GTATCCTTTTTCTTTTAACAATTCTCTTACACATGATAATTTACTCCCAAAGTAAAGTGATATGTTGTTTTCCGTGTGTTATTTCCTAAATGTGAATACGTTGAGTATTTTGGAGTAAGCTTTTGACAATGTCGACTGGAATACACTACTCCAAATTCTGAAGGTATCAGGGGTAAAATATAGGGTGCGAAGAGTTATATTCAACCTATACAAAAACCAGACAGCGGTTATTAGAGTCGAAGGGCAAGAAAGGGACGCAGAGGTTGGGAAGGGAGTAAGACAGGGTTGTAGCCTTTCCCCGATGTTGTTCAATCTGTACATTGAGCAGGCAGTGAAAGAATGGAAGTAGTATTTGGTGAGGGCATTAAAGTGCAGGGCGAATACATAAAAACATTGTGGTTTACCGATGACATAGTAATTGTGTCAGAGACTGCAAAAGAACTGGAAGAGCAATTGAATGGAATGGACAGTGTCTTGAAAGGAAGATATAAGATGAACATTAACAAGAGTAAAACGAAGGTAATGGAATGCAATGTCAGAAAATCAGGCGATGGTGAAGAAATAAATGTTTTTAAATGTTTGTTGAGCTTATGGGACTTAACTACGGGGTTATCAGTCCCTAAACTTACAAACTACTTATGAACTACTTAATACTAAGGACGGCACAAATATCCATGCCCGAGGGGGATTCGAACCCCCGACCGTAGTGGCCGTGCAGACCGTGACTGGAGCGCCTCTGTCCCCTCGGCCACCGCGGCCGGCGCGATGGTGAAGGAATTAGATTAGGTAGATGAATTTTGTTATTTGGGTAGCAAAATTACGTCTGATGGCCGAAATAAGGAAGATATAAAATGCAGGATGGCTATGGGAAGAAAAGCGTTTCTAAAGAAGAGAAACTTGTTAACATCCAATATTAATTTAAATGTTAGGAAGTCCTTTCTGAAAGCATTTGTCTGGAGTGTAGCATTGTATCCAGTCGACATTGTCAAAAACGTATTCCAAAGTACGTTGAGTATTTTACTATAATTACTGGTTCGTCATTTGTGTGTTTGCAACATTGAGATGATGTGTATGAAAATCTTCAGATTTCTTGTGGTTTCAGAAAAGAGGAGAAAAACTGTAACTTTCAAGTTGTAACATGTCATCTCTTGATGAAATACGAAACGACGAAAATGTTCTATACACTTGAAAACAAGAACAGAACCTTTTTTCACTGAACCACACACAAAACAAGCTGCAGAGACTTCTCTGGCTTTTGCTGCGGCGGTATATTCGGGGGTCTAGCGTCAATAAGCGTAGGGGAGACCGGGGCACGTTTTCCAACATTTTACATTTTTATTTTTGTACTTGTTATTTTTATCGATTTTGCGGTAAACAGCGGATCATTACATTTCCTACACCTTTATTTACAGTCTTGTACAGATATTTTTGAAAATAGTAAATATCATTCTTGGTAGCAAAAGGTTTTGTCTGACCATGTTGCGTTGGAAAATTTGTCCCGTATGCGGGGAAAGTTTTCCAGCTTACTTAAAATGTACAGGGGCAAATATTCCAATTATATTGTCAATGTTAAAACAGAGATTATTATCTTGATTTCACTGAATACGTATTTTTATCATGAATTTACAATACATTACAAAAGAGGATAGTAAAAATAGCCACATTAAATAAAAACGAATGCTATTTAATGGTTTTACAAAATATGTGACTTAAATATTTTACAAATACTGACGTTTTTAACAATACTTATACTGATTGTCTGAATAACAATGCAAGCAAACAAAAAATGGAACATTCCCTTTCATACAGTCTCCATGCGCCCATTTCGTGCACTGTGCCCACTTTTCATTTGCTTTAGACTTGGCGTAAGACTCAAAGCAATAAGGAATATGTGCCCCATATGCACTCGGAAAACGTGCCCCGTCGCCATATTCGGAACTATAACACTACGTCCATGAGTAACAGTGTAAGCTATTTACAAAACAAATGCACAGTTACGTGAAGAAAGAAACCCACTTTTAGTGTGTGCAATGTCAAAGTAATAAGTTTAACGCTAAAATGTTTATTTTAAGTTTCAAGAAAAACGTGAAAGTTTATTCACATTTGCAAAAATGACGAAAACAGCCATGCCGACGTAGTGACTGCTGGTACGACACTGAAACTTTCGTAAATGAAGAGTGCTTTGTTGCTACTTCCTACGTACGCTGGTGGTAACATCTAGCGGTTTGTTTCGAAAATAAACGGATTTGGAAAACTTGCCCCTATGGAAAATGTGCCCCGGGGAGTGGGAAGGGGTATGGGTGGTCATCACAACCCCCACCTGCAGTACTAGAAGGTAAGAGCAGTCATGTTTTATGCTTGTAAATTTATCATATTTTACCACCAACTGAGAAAGCACTAAGTCATGCAAAAACTGTGGTTCTCGAATGACTGGAGTATGATCAAAAGTATCAAATTGCGTGGTTATGGTATATCGCCCTAAATTTGTGACTGGATCGGTGATTTCCTGTCAGAGAGGACACAGGTCGTAGTAATCGTTGGTAAGGCATCGACTAAAACAGAGGTGATATCGGGCGTTCCACAGGGTGATGTTATTGGTCCTCTGCTGTTCCTTATTTACATAAACGATTTAGGGTGAAAATCTAAGTAGCTCTCTTACGTTGTTTACAGATGACGTCGTTATTTACCGTCTAGTAAAATCATCTGAAGATCAAAACCAACTGCAGAACGATCTGAATAAGGTATCACTAAGGTGTAAAAATTGGCAATTGACTCTAAATAATGAGAAGTGTGAAGTCGTCCACATAAGTACGATAAGAAATTCGTTAAACTTTTTTTTCAAGATAAATCAATCAAAAGTGAAGGCCGTAAACTCCACTAAATACCTAGGAATTACTATTACTTCTGATTTAAACTGGAAAGAACACGTAGATTTTGTGGCATAGGCGAACCAGAGACTGCAATATATTGGCAGAACCCTTAAAAGATGCAATTGAACTACTAAAGAAACTGCATACAGTACGCTTGTCCGTGCTGTTTTGGAGTATTGTTGCGCAGTTTTTTACGCTATCTCTTTTACAGATAAAGTACATCTTTCCAAAAGTCTTCTAATAAACTAAAGTCGGCTGTCCGCCTTACTCACAGCTGTCCTTACATGTTCGTTCCATTTCATATCGCTCTGCAATGTTACGGCTAGATATTTGAACGATGCGACTGCATCAAGCACCTCACTACTAATGATATATTCGAACAATATCGGATTGGTTTTCCTACTCATGCGCATCACCTTACATTTTTCTACATTGAGAGCTAGCTGCCATTCTTCGCACCAACTAGAAGTTTTGTGTAAGTCATCCTGTATGCTATTACAGTCAGTTAAAGACGACACCCTCCCATACACCACAGCATCATCAGCAAACAGCCGCAAATTACAACTTACTCTGTCCATCAGATCATTTATATAGACAGAAAATAATAGCGGTCCTATCACACTCCCCTGGGGCACGCCTGACGATACACTCGCCTCTGATGAACACTCGCCGTCGAGAACAACGTACTGCGTTCTATTACTTAGGAAGTCTTCCAGCCAGCCACAAATCTGTGAACCTATTCCATAAGTTATTCCTTGCTGTCACCGTTAGACATTTGTGAGACGTGGCCATTTTGATGCACTTGGAATAAACTTTAGAGTCTTGACCACAAATTTCAATATATTGAGGCCTTACGCCTTTCGACGTTTCGTCATTATCGAATGCTACGGCAAGACAATGGAATTAATTCTCTGTATATCCATGTCAGATGGACGACGGGGATGTATTAATTTGGCAAATGAAAAACTTTCCGCCGTTATTTTTTAAAACTTTTAATTATATGTTTTGAGATTCCAATAATCTCACCTTCGGACCCTTATAAGATCTATGCATCAATAAGAGAACTAGCTATCCATTTACAAACTTGCATATATCCGCTCACTCCAAGATGTAGCTGTCAGCTGTCAGCAGGATTGTAAATGGATGGCTCGTTCTCATATTACTGCATAGATCTTATAAGGGTCTGAAGATGAAATTATTGGAATCTCGAAACATATAATTGATTAAAAGTTTTAAAAAAATGACAGAGGAAGGTTTTCATTTTCTCTTCACACTCACCATATCTGTTAAAACGTATTAAAAAGTTAAACTAACACATTCCTTTTAAAATGATCACTGTCAAAGACATAGGTCAAACATAAAATTTTAAATGTCTTTTATGTTTGACATGTGTCTTTGACAGTGATTATTTTAAAAGGAATGTTTTAGTTTAACTTTTTAATATGCTTTAAAAGATGTGGTGAGTGTGAAGATAGTGTTCTCGTTTATGTTTTATCAAAATGTTTGATGAATATTAATTCCATTATCTTCCTGTAGCCTTAAATAATGACGAAAAGTCGAAACGCGTAAGGCTTCAATAAATTGAAATTTGTGGTCGAGACTCTACAATTTATTTCAAGTGCATCAAAATGGCCACGTCTCACAAATGGCTAATATAAACAGCAAGGAATATATTACGGAACAACTTCATATATTTGTAACTGGCTGGAAGACTTCCTAAGTAATAGAACGCAGTACGTTGTTCTCGACGATGAGTGTTTATCAGAGACGAGTGTATCGTCAGGCGTGCCCCAGGGGAGTGTCATAGGACCGCTATTATTTTCTTTCTATATAAATGATCTGATGGACAGAGTAAGTTATAATTTGCGGCTGTTTGCTGATGATGCTGTGGTGTATGGGAGGGTGTCGTCTTTAACTGTAATAGCATACAGGATGACTTACACAAAACTTCTAGTTGGTGCGAAGAATGGCAGCTAGCTCTCAATGTAGAAAAATGTAAGGTGATGCGCATGAGTAGGAAAAACAATCCCATAATGTTGGAATACAGCATTAGTAGTGAGCTTATTGATTCTGTCGCGTCGTTCAAATATCTAGGCGTAACACTGCAGAGCGATATGAAATGGAACGAACATGTAAGGACAGTTGTAAGTAAGGCGGACAGCCGACTTCGGTTTATTGGGAGAATTTTGGGAAGATGTACTTCACCTGTACTACCACGTCTTGAGTATTGCTCAAGTATTTGGGACCCGCAGCAGGTCGGTTTGAAGGAAGACATAGAGACGGTTCAGAGGCGAGCCGCTAGATTTGTTACCGGTAGGTTCGACCAATGCGCGAGTGTCACGGAAATGCTCCGGCAACTCAATTGGGGATCGCTGGAGGAAAGACGACGTTCTTTTCGTGAATTTCTGTTGAGTAAATTTAGAGGGCCGGAATTTGAAGCTGAGTGTAGTACGATCTTGCTGCCGCCTACTTACATTTCGCGTAGTGATCACAAAGTTTATTTCAAGTTATTTCGTGAGCTCGTATCTTCATTACCAGTCTGCAGTATGGCACCGCATCAAACGCCTTTTTGAAGGTCGAGAAACACATAAAGGGGCTTGAATAAATAAATAAATATTCATACAATGTTGGGTTTACAGGTAGTTTATTTATAAATAAAAAACTGCTGTCCCGATGTATCTGCTCACAGAGACGGCATATGTGAAAAGTTCGCAGTAGGCGATGAGAGACACCGTTTAGCAGCATCTCGTGACGTACATCTACATCTACATACATACTTCGCAATCCACCGTAAGGTGCGTGGCGGAGGGTACACTGTACCACTGCAAGGCATTTCCTTTCCTACTCCACTCCCAAATAGAACGAGGAAAAAAAGAATGCCTATATGCCTCCGTACGAGCCCTAATTTCTCTTATCTTGTCTTTGTGATCAAATTCTAAATTTCCTCAACATAAATTCACGAAAAGAATGTCGTCTTTCCTCCAGCGATCCCCAATTGAGTTGCCGGAGCATTTCCGTGACACTAGCGCATTGGTCGAACCTCCCAGTAACAAACCTAGCTGCTCGCCTCTGAACTGCTTCTATGTCTTCCTTTAAACTGATCTGCTGCGGGTCCCAAACACTTGAGAAATACTCAAGACGTGGTAGTACAGGTGAAGTACATCTTCCCAAAATTCTCCCAATAAACCGAAGTCGGCTGTCCGCCTTACTTACAACTGTCCTTACATGTTCGTTCCATTTCATATCGCTCTGCAATGTTAAGCCTAGATATTTGAACGACGCGACAGAATCAATAAGCTCACTACTAATGCTGTATTCCAACATTATGGGATTGTTTTTCCTACTCATGCGCATCACCTTACATTTTTCTACATTGAGAGCTAGCTGCCATTCTTCGCACCAACAAGACATTTTTTCTAAGCCATCCTGTATGCTATTACAGTCAGTTAAAGACGACACCCTCCCATACACCACAGCATCGACAGCAAACAGCCGCAAATTATAACTTACTCTGTCCATCAGATCATTTATATAGAAAGAAAATAATAGCGGTCCTATGACACTCCCCTGGGGCACGCCTGACGATACACTCGTCTCTGATAAACACTCATCGTCGAGAACAACGTACTGCGTTCTATTACTATCAATTACAGATGAAGTACAGCTTCCCAAAATTCTCCCAATAAACCGAAGTCGGCTGTCCGCCTTACTCACAACTGTCCTTACATGCTCGTTCCATTTCATATCGCTCTGCAATGTTAAGCCTAGATATTTGAACGACGCGACAGAATCAATAAGCTCACTACTAATGCTGTATTCCAACATTATGGGATTGTTTTTCCTACTCATGCGCATCACCTTACATTTTTGTACATTTAGAGCTAGCTGCCATTCTTCGCACCAACAAGACATTTCTTCTAAGCCATCCTGTATGCTATTACAGTCAGTTAAAGACGACACCCTCCCATACCCCACAGCATCAACAGCAAACAGTCGCAAATTATAACTTACTCTGTCCATCAGATCATTTATATAGAAAGAAAATAATAGCGGTCCTATGACACTCCCCTGGGGCACGCCTGACGATACACTCGTCTCTGATAAACACTCATCGTCGAGAACAACGTACTGCGTTCTATTACTATCAATTACAGATGAAGTACAGCTTCCCAAAATTCTCCCAATAAACCGAAGTCGGCTGTCCGTCTTACTCACAACTTTCCTTACATGCTCGTTCCATTTCATATCGCTCTGCAATGTTACGCCTACATATTTGAACGACGCGACAGCATCAAGAAGCTCACTACTAATGATACGAGGTATGTTCACAAAGTAATTATCGTTTGGTTATATAAACCAGACGTGTACAGATACAGAAAAACATATTTCTTGTACAAAAGTATACAACTATTAAACTACTTTAATACATAGCTTCCGAAATTTTAAAGGCGTTTGTCATAGCGTGGCAGAAGTCTTTGTATGCCTTCTTCGTAGTAGGTTGCCGCGTGTGGCATTCAACCATGTGGTAACATGTTCTTTCAGCTGCTGTCCCGATGTATGTGGTCACAGAAAAACCTACAGGGTTTAAAATAGATATGATTTGAATTAATATGGTTTATATTAAGAGGTAAGTGATACGAAGTTCACCGGGTCATCTAGTTTATTTATAAATAAAGAACTGCTGTCCGTATGTATCTGCCCACAGAGACAATACATTTGGAACGTTTGCCGTTGGCGTTAAGAGACACCCTGTAGCAGCAGCTCGTGACGTGGCTTGGACCGGGCCATGAGACGAGTGGACTTTTCTTTTCTTTTTTCTTTTTTTTTTTCTTTTTTTTTTTTTTTAAATTTCACTGCTTGCTGCGATTATGGACCCGCTGCCTGTATAATATAGCGGGTCGGTCTTCCACAACGGTCTATTAGCCGTCACATCGGTCGTCTAGACACATTTGGTATAGAGGACCAGTGCGCCATTGCCCGTGGAGATGGAACTGTGTTGTGAGAAGTCTGCAGTATTTACTCAGCAGCTACTGTATACTTTTATTAAATTAATTACAATAATAGAGAAATACATATGTTTACAATTATATAAAGAATCATTGAATTGCAATAGCATACTTAATTATATAAAATTCATTACATACAAAATGTACCTAATAATATAAGAAGTATAATTTAACATTTACCTACACTAACTTAAATGTTACACGACACGACTCACGATGCCGCCTCACAACTTTACTTCCGCCAGTACCTCAGCTCCTACTTTCCAAACTACACAGAAGCTCTCTGGCGAACCATGCAAGACTAGCACTCCTGCGAGAAAGTTTCATATCAGCGCACACTCCGCTGCAGAGTGAAGTTTCATTCTGGAAACATCCCTTAGGCTGTAGCTAAGCCATGTCTCCACGATATCCTTTCTTCCAGGAGTGCTAGTATTGCAAGTTTCGCAGGAGAACTTCTGTGAAGTTTGGAAAGTAGGAGGCGAGGTACTGGCGGAAGTAAAGTTGTGAGGCGGCATCGTGAGTCGTGTCGGGATAGCACAGTCGGTAGTGCGCTTGCCCGCGAAAGGCAAAGGTCCCAGGTTCGAGTCCCGGTTCCGGCACACAATTTTAATCTGCCAGGAAGATTCACAGCAGCGCACACTCCGCTGCAGAGTGAAGTTTCATTCTGGGAACTCTTGGTACGTCTTCCGCTGCAGCCGCGCGGCTTGGAATCGGATGCTTCTTCTGCCGGACTGGGCTCCAGCTAGAGCGCGCCGCTACAGCGGGCGGTGGCGCGCGAGATCGATCTGTGGAGGCGCCATAGCTGCCCAGTGGCCAGCCGTTTGTTTTCCTCGCCTCAGGCGGAACTCGCCCGCTGTTCTGTTTGCACACGTGCCCCGGGCAAACACCGAGACCCACTACAGATATCTGTTTACTCGGCTACAGCGTCTGCCCCGTCTGACGGATCGGCTTTCAAAGTCCGCCTCTAATGTGTGCCAACTTCGCGCAGACCTTGGCTCTCGCTGCTGGCTGGCACACGATTTATAGGCGGCGGGCGGGTCTGTCTCTCTACCTCATCAATATATCTGTACTGTACTGTACTGAAGGTATAAGGGACTAGCTGAAGGGTTGAGCGTGTTGAGGCGTTATGCTACGATGCGCGAGGCCGTTCCCCGTCGGGGTTTCGAATCCCGGATGGGATGTTTGTGCCGTCTTTAGTATAAGCTAGTTTTTCCACAGTTGCTGTATTATATTATAGTGGAGATATTTAAGTTATCCGTCTATGCAACATTAATAATAGATAAAGGACAAGCAATGAATTAAAATTTGTGATGCGGCCGGGAATCGAACCCCCGTCCTCCGTGCTTACTAGGCAGACGACTTACCGTTAGACCACCGCACCACTAACTACTAAGACGCCTCGGAATAGTCGTAGTACGACTGCCCTCCACGTCACAAACTTTAATTCGGCTTCTGTGTTCCAGACATATTTGCCACAACTGCGACTGCTATATCTGTAATGTCTTGGACTTATTCGAGACGAAAAACGTCTCAGTGCTATTGAATTTCTATTTATATTTATTTTAGCAGGAATGTTCAAATTCAAATGTTCAAATGTTTGTATAGTCTATGGGACTTAACTACGGGGTCATCAGTCCCTAAACTTACAAACTACTTATGAACTACTTGCGAACTAGGACGGCACAAATATCCATGCCCGAGGGGGGATTCGAACCCCCGACCGTAGTGGCCGTGCAGACCGTGACTGGAGCGCCTCAGTCTCCACGGCCACCCCGGCTGGCCAGGATTGTTCCACCATGTCCATTGCTGAGGTGCTATTCCGCTGCATGGAGAGCCTTGGCTGGAGTGGCAATTATCTATGGAACACAGAAGCTGAATTAAAGTTTGTGACGTGGAGGGAAGTCGTACTTAAACTATTCCGAAGCATCTTAATCGTTAGTAATCCGGTAGTTTAACGGTAAGACGTTTGCCTAGTAAGCATGGAGGTCCGAGTTCAATTCCCGGTCGCATCTATGGAACACAGAAGCTGAATTAAAGTTTGTGACGTGGAGGAAAGTCGTACTTAAACTATTCCGAAGCATCTTAATCGTTAGTAATCCGGTAGTTTAACGGTAAGACGTTTGCCTAGTAAGCATGGAGGTCCGAGTTCAATTCCCGGTCGCATCTATGGAACACAGAAGCTGAATTAAAGTTTGTGACGTGGAGGGAAGTTCCTTTATCTGTAATGTCTTTGAGATATTAGAGACGAAAAACCGTCTTAGTGTTATTGAATTTATATTTAAATTACAATTATATATTTTTGACGACGTTACAGCGTTCATTTTTAATGAAATAAAGTCGCAATTTGCGATCAGTTATGGCTTCACTGTACTAGGTTTAGGTGGAATACCAAAGTGTGGCGAATGGAAATTTGTGCCCGGCCAGGTTTCAAACCCAGGATCTCCTGCTTACTGGGCAGACGTCTTACCATTAGACCACAGTATCTCTAACGATTAAGGCGGCGGAGTGTTCAACACGTCTGCCTAGTAAGCAGGAGATCCCGAGTTGTTTATATGTAGGTAGACGAGCTGAACACCTTGTCACCTAAAACGATGCTTTGAGTTTGAGATAGCTTTCCAAAAACAGCGTCTTGGCTCTTCACAAACTGAGCAACCAAATACAACAGTCGTCAACTAATAGTGAAGTCCATACTGTGAAAATTGTAACATCATTACTAACAACCTTTTATGTCATATAGAAAATTACAAATAAACAAAAACACGACCATTTTTCCTAAAAATTATCATTAGATACTGTGTAAGTATTCGAACATAACGAAAAAAAAATCTGTAACTCTAATATTCGAACCAGCGACCCTATGAGTGTAAGGCTCGAACGCTGCTATCAGAGGTACACTGGCAGATGCTGTAATAGTTTCAATTGTAGGTACTTAAGTGTACTTGCAAAATTTCAAAGTCGATTTTATGGAGAATTTTTGAGATTGCGGGTAAGATGACGAATGTCGACCGGTAATTTGACGAAGGAAAACACAATTGGATCAACGTAAAAAGTGGTATAACGTTGCTTTGCCCTTGTGCCGGCCACAGCAAGCTCGGTAGAAGCAGCACGGGCACAATTACGACAGTCAGCACAATCATGCAGAGTCCCTAATTTACCATAGTCATTGCTGATTTCACAAAGTCCTCGTCGTCGTATTCGATTCCAAAAAGAGTGCCGCATAACATTATTTTGTCATTATATTTTTGTGCTCTTTTCTTTCAGAATTCTTGTTCTTGAGTACGGCTTCTGTTTGTTACGTGCAACGAGGGCAATTTTTTCTCTTCCTTTTGTTTTCCAAGTTGCAAACACCATTGCGCCGTGCTGTACTACACAGCAGTGGTCATCGATTCCTGGTGCCATTGTTGCCTACTGGTCCTTCATTTAAACTTCTAACACGCCTCCAGTATTGCAAGCTCTTTAAAATGATTTAGGAAATATTTGAGTAAGACGCCGAGTAGCCACCTTGTCCGCCCGGTAAATACGTCATCTTAACACAAACGGCCATTGTCAATTTAAAACGAAGAACAACAATCCTTTAAATTCTCTGTGGAGTTAAATATATCCGTTAAAGAAACGTCATAGTTTATAGGTTACGAAAAAACTGAATTCAGCTTGAACAAATGTACCACACGCGTTTTACAACGGTCGGAACTTAAATAGTGGCAACTATTTATACAGAACCGATACCAAAGCGTTACATTTTTGCACCTGTTACTGTTCTTCAGAGCAGTCACCAGCATTGTCTAGTACCCTTGCCAGCGATGTATAAGGCGTAGTATACCGTTAGCAGAGCCTGTTCTGTTGGTGGTGCGAATGGAGCGGTCTACTGTCTGTCGAATCTCTGGAACTGTTCTGAAGCGAATGTTTATTTATTTTATTTATGTACCCTTGTTGCGGACCAGCTGCCTTTAGGTATATAGCTGGCCGTGATTACAAAAAACTATGTGATACATTTATGCGACTATGATACATTATTTTCTTTATACATTTACAGTAATTAGATATAAAATACAAAGAAAAGCGTAAAAACTTATCATAAGGAAAATGGAAAGGCAACTTAAAAACATCAACTATTTTAAGACGAGAATAATAGAAGATAGGAAAGATTGGTTTGAGTGACAGTCTGAAGAATAAGAGAGGAAAGTCCAGGGTGGGAGGCCTCGGAATTTACTTCGAGTCCTGCCATCCTGGAGTTTTCTCATTTCGAGACTCCTATGATTGGCTATATCTTGTAGGTTACATTTCGCATGTGTTTATATCGTCCTCTGTGTCGGGGCTGTCATCTGTGGTGTAATTTGCACTGTTTGCGCTTTCGGTGTCAGATTCATCATTAGAGTTTTGCCTTCTGTTGTGGGCGTTTCGTGTTGCATTACGCCTTACGTTCTGTGTATACTCGTCTTTTTTTCGTAGTGAGACTTCGTCTGTCAACCTGTTCATTATGTCCCATCCGTTCTTATCTCGTATTAGTTCGTTTAGGTCTTTAGTCGTGTCAAACATAGTGTGAGTGTGTGTTTTGTAGAGCTGACAGTGTATGACAGTGTGTTCTGGGGTCCCAATTTCTCCACACCTACAGCACGGATCGTCTCTGAGACCCACACGTGTGAGGTGTGTGGGGTAGGGGCCGTGTCCCGTTAGGAAGTGGATCATACCCGGGCTGGGATTGATATGACCCATTCGAAGACGTTCCCTTATATTCGGGAAAAAGTCATAGACACGTCTTCCTTTCTCGCAGTTTTCCCATTCCCTTTGCCATGTGTCCATTCTCCATTTAATTAGTTGCCTCCGTTCTGTTATCTCTTGTCCAACAAGTTCGTGGACCTTGTCGTATTTCCCCGCCTTCAGCCAGTACATAGCAGCTCTTAGTCGTATGGTAAGGTCTATTGGTGGTATCCCCAGTACCACGCTGAGTGCTTCGTCTGAGGTAGTGTTGAAGGCTCCAGTTAGCCTTAATAGTACACTTCTTTGACCTTTCCTAACAATGGCAATGTTGGTCTGTAGTGCCAGACGCTGTGCCCGTGAACTGGCCGCGAAGCAGATTACTGACTCGAAGAGGGCTATGTGGTATGTACGTAGTGTTTGTGTTGGTGGTCTGTTACGTTGTGGTGTTTAGCCTGGCAAGTTTTTGAGTCATCTTGGTGGCCCTGTTGGTCGCCAGTCGTATATGTACATTAAAGGTCAAGCGTTCGTCCAATTGGACACCAAGATAACGTGTATTGTGTTGTCTGCGTATTTTGATGTTGTTGTGTGAAGCGAATGCCACGAAGTGGATCAAATCAAAGTCACAAGATCTTAAGTCCGTGGAGGTACGGTGTAGTACTTCCCAGTCCCAAAGACCGAACAGAGCAGCCACAGCTTGCGCTGTATGCACCCGCGCATTGTCGTGCTGAATGATGGCTGGGCTAAGCAGAAAGTGTGGCCGCTTCTTTCGCAAAGCTGGTCGCAGGCGATGCTCCAAAAGTGGTGCATTGACGGTCTGCCGTGGAAGACCGTGATGCGTTGGGACAACATCCCGTTACGTCAGACTACTCGCTGACAAGTGACAGCGAGTCAGTGCTAAATCACGACGGTTGGCTTTAGTGGATATCGTAGCATGGCAAGGCCTTCATTTGCTGCTCTGCCTCGACAGTCATCTCACAGTTACCCTTCATCCCCCTGCTGCACCCCCAGAGAGTGCAACCCTTCCTCTCGCACATTTCCTCTGTCGCCTTTTCCCTTCCTCGACCCCACGCCTCGTGCCAGTCCGGCTGTCCGCTAGGTCACCGGCAATCTCCTGGCCGCTGATTGGGTGAGTCAGGCGTGATTCAGCGGTCGCCAGGAAAGCGGAAAGCCAGCCCCGACACGTCACCGCCGGCTTCCAGCAACACTCCACTCCACACTGTCTCTCAGAACTGCCGCCGTCTTCTGGCTAAAGGGGAAAAACCGCGAAGGGACGCGTCACCCACAGCTACAGGGGGAGCGAGCGAACGTCAGCCAGTCCGGGGAAGGGTGCTCGGTCGAGCGGAAACGGGCTGTCAGAAAATGTCAAAGTACTCGGCGATGTCCGGCTGTTTGTGCACTATATACGATCGTAGCCTCCCTAACCTCCTCTCCATAACAAAGTCTCGCGGTCCAGATTGTACACCAATTAGAATTCCTATCACAATAAGCTGATGCAACAGCCCCATACCTAGCTATGGGTTAGTTGCATAGGTCACCGCCATATTCTAGAAAGGCTGTAGGTGTGATACGTAAAATTACAGGCCTTTATCATTAACGTTGGTTTACTGCAGGAGTTTACGACGTATACTTTATTTTTGATGACTTTACAGCGTAAATTTTTAATGAAATAAGTCGCAATTTGCGATCACTTATGACTTCACTGTACTAGATTTGGATGTAATACCAATGTGCGGCGAATGAAAATTTGTGCGCTGCCGGGATTCGAACCCGGAATCTCCTGCTTGCTAGGCAGACACGTTGACCACTCCGCCATCGAGGACACAGTGAGCAGCCCGACTGCAGAGGACTCTTCCCTGCACGTCTCCCGCCACACACAAATCTCCATTCGCCACGCTGTCTCTTTCCTATTGCCACAGCCTATTTATTATATAATGCTCTCTGCCACAATACTTCATTCCCGCATCAGGGAGAACAGACCATGAGGTATCGAGACAAAATTAATTGTCGTCAGGAGCCCAACCTTGGCTTGTATACAATTATATATTTTTGACGACATTACAGCGTTCATTTTTAATGAAATAAGTCGCAATTTGCTGTGGTAATAGGAAAGAGACAGTGTGGCGAATGGAGATTTGTGTGTGGTGGGAGACGTGCAGGGAAGAGTCCTCTGCAGTCGGGCTGCTCACTGTGTCCTCGATGGCGGAGTGGTCAACGCGTCTGCCTAGTAAGCAGGAGATCCCGGGTTCGAATCCCGGAAACGCACAAATATTCATTCGCCGCAGATTGGTATTACATCTAGTACACGTAGTACAGTGAACCTATAAGTGATCGCAAATTGCGACTTATTTCATTAGACATATACTTTCCTCAAATGTTATTGATTGATATAAACTATCACCATAACGTATTGGTCATTGATTGTAACCTGAAACTGAAAAAAAACTGCAGAAAGGTAGGAAAATAAGGAGGTGGGACCTGGATAAACTGAAGGAACCTGAAGTTCTTGAGAATTTCAGAGGGAGCTTTAGGCAACAATTGACAGAAACGGGGGAAAATAAAACAGTAGAGGAGGAATGGGTAGCATTGAGAGATGAAATAGTGAAGGCAGCACAGGACAAAATAGGTACTAAGGCAAGACCTACAAAAGTCCTTGGATGTCACAGGATATACTAAATTTAACGATGAAAGGAGAAAATATAAAAATGTAGTAAATCAAACAGGCAAAAATGGAATACAGATGAGTAAGAAATGAGATTGACAGGAAGTGCAAAATGGCTAAGCAGGAGTGGCTTGAAGGCAAATGCAAGGATGTAGAAGAATGTATGAATAGGGGAAAATAGATACTGCCTACAGGAAAATAAAAGAGATATTTGGAGATAGGACAAACAGCTCTATGAATATCAAGAACACAGATGGAAAACCAGTTCTTAGCAAAGAAGGGAAAGCTGAAAGGTGGAAAGAGTATACAGAGAGGCTCTACGAAGGAAATGAACTTAGAGGCAACATTGTAGGAAGGGGAAAAAGTAGATGAGGATGAAATAGGAGATACTATACTGAGAGATGAATTTGACAGAGCCTTGAAAGACCTAGGTCGGAACAAGGCCCCAGGAGTAGATAACATACCCTCAGAGCTACTAAAGTCTCTGGGAGAGCCAGCCATGACAAAACTATTTGAAATGGTGTGTAGAATGTATGAGACAGGCTAAGTACCCTCAGACTTTAAGAAAAATGTAATAATCACCATTGCAAAGAAAGCAAGTGCAGACAGGTGTGGAAACTACTGAACCATCAATTTAATAAGTCATGGTTGCAAAATATTAACACGAATTATTTACAGAAGGATGGAAAAGCTGGTAGAAGCCGACCTCGGGGAAGATCAGTTTTGGTTCAGGAGAAATGTAGGAACACGGGAGGCAATACTCACTTTACGGCTTATCCTAGAAGATAGATTAAGGAAGGCAAACCTACATTTCCAGCTTTTGTAATTTTGGAGAAAAGCGTTTGACAATGTTGACTGGAATACACTCCTTCAAATTATGAAGTCAGCAGGGGAAAGGAGAGTTATTTACAACTTGTACAAAAGCCAGACCGCAGTTATTAGTCTCGAAGGGCATGAAAGGGAAGCATCAGTTGGGAAGGGAGTAAGACAGGGTTGTAGCCTTTCTCCGATGCTATTCAATTTGTACATCGAGCAGGGGGTGAAGGAAAGCAAGGAAAAATTTGGAATAGGGATTAAAGTTCAGGCTGAAGAAATAAAAACATGGCTTTTTGTTGATGACATTGTAATTCTGTCAGAGACAGCAAAGGACCTGGAAGAGCAGTTGAGTGTAATGGACAGAGTGTTGAAGATAGCGTATAAAATGAACATTAACGAGAGCAAAATAAAGATAATGTAATGCAGTCTTAGAAAATCAGACAATGCTGAAGGAATTATATTAGGTAATGAAACAATGAAGGTGGTACATGACTTTTGTTACTTGGGTAGTAAAATAACAAATGACGGTCGCAGTACAGATGATACAAGATACAGAATGGCAATGGGAAGAAAAGCGTTATTGAAAAACAGAAATTTGCTAACATCCAATATTATTCTAAGTATAAGGAAGTTTTTTCTGAAGGCATTTGTGTGGAGTGTTGCCTTGTACGGGAGTGAAACATGGACGATAAACAGTGCGGAAAGGAAGAGGATAGAGGCTTTTGAAATGTGGTGCTACAGAAGAATGCTGAAGATTAGATGGGTCGATCGCGTAACTAATGAGGAGGTACTGAACAGAATTGGGGAGAAAAGGAATTTCTGGCATACCTTGACTAAAAGAAGGGATCGATTGGTAGGACACATTCTTAGACATCAAGGGATCGTGAATTTAGCATTGGAGGGAAGTTTGTGGGGTAAAAACCGCAGAGGAAGACCAAGAGATGGATGCAGTAAGCAGATTCAGACAGATGTAGGTTGCCGTTCTTATGTGGAGTTGAACAGGCTTGCTCAGGATAGGATATTGTGGAGAGCTGCATCAAACCATTCTCCGGACTGAAGATCACAACAACAACAACAAAAAAAATGTTATGAACTACCTCCGAGACAACAACCTTCTGACCGGTAGTCAACACGGATTCAGAAAGTATCGTTCTTGTGAAACACGCCTAGCTCTTTACTCACATGATGTGATGCTTGCTATCGATAAGGGACGTCAAATAGATTTCGTAGCTCTAAATTGCAGGAAGGCTTTTGACACTGCACCTCACAAGCGTCTTCTGATCAAATTGCAAGTTTATGGGATATCGCCACACGTACCGGCCCTGGTTCGAATGCTCCCGGTGGCGTAACGAAGGAGGTCGGAGTGCCGGTCAACCTGGATGTGGTTTTTAGGCGGTTTTCCACGTCCTCCTACGTGAATACCGGGCTGGTCCCCAAGTACCGCCTCAGATGCATTATACGCAAACATTTTGTAACGCTTTACACTTTCCCACATATAACACTTGTAATGTATATACCCTGCAAAATTCCGTTTGTTTGGATAAATGCAAAGTACGATACCACATCTGATCGTAGTATTATACCCTAATATTCCATATTTATATTATATAAGCATTTTATAACACCACTACCTGGTCACATTGATTTAATCACTTTCATTACTTGGGTGGTTGTTGTTGGTTTTTGAGGGGACTAAACAGCTAGGTGATCAGTCCCATTACTTGGGTCTTCTAATAAACTAAATTAATTAATTAATTATTGAAAGTCGTAATGTTGCACAATAATGTATTCATTAATCATATTAATAACTAACATTATCTGATGTGTCTCATAATGGATTGACCTTAATGCAATACTTTTCTGACTGTGAAACTGCGTAATTAATTTAAATTAACTATTTTAAATAATGTCAACAAATTCTACTGCTCTAATTGTAAATTACTTAACGATCTTGATTTCTGATTTGTTGTGATACGAGAATCCTATTATTACATTTGTCATAATTTCGTGTATCATTACTTGAGGCAAGATTCATTTACGTTCCACAAACAAATTATTAAATAATCATAATATTAATTTTCGTGTTCTAGAATGTTCTCGAAACTCGCATTGTATTAATGTATTAATACTCGCAAATTGGCGCGAACACAAGCAGTCTTAAGATAGTCTTAGTTAAGATTAGTTATGAAGGCAATTTGTAAAGCACAGTCAGTTTTACTTTCGCATTCAGTCAACTCTTTGTATACTTTATGTAAAAAACAATCTACAGTAATTGATTGCTTTATTAAAAATGTCAGTATCTGTTTGTATGCATCTTCAACATAAGTGAATATATATATATATATATATATATATATATATATATATATATATATATATATATATATACGAGGCGCGTCCAGAAAGTAAGTTCCGTTTGGTAATAAAATGAAATTGTACACAGATACACAAGTAATTTTTATTGCATATAATTGCACAACTCTTAAACTACTTTTCTACATAGCTTCCGTAATTTTGTAGGCACTTGTCATAGCGTGCCACAAGTTTTTGCATGCATCCTTAACAGAAGGTTGCCGCCCGTGTATTCAACCATGTGGCAACAGCTCTTTATAATCGTTGAAGTGTTGACCACCAAGGACAGATTTTAGGTGTAAGAAGAGATGAAAGTCGCTAGGAGAGAGGTCCGAGCTGTATGGAGGATGATCAAACAGGTCTCATTGAAATTTCCGTAAGAATTGTTTGGTCACATTCGGTGTGTGAGGTCAGACATTATCGTGGAAAAAAGAAAAATCTTTTGACAGTAATCCTCTTCTTACACCTAAAATCTGTCCTGTCCTTCAACGATGATGACGAGCTGAAAGAACATGTTACCACATGGTTGAATACACAGGCGGCAACATTCTATGAAAAAGGCACACAGAACCTTGTGCCATACTATGACAATTGACTACAAAATTTTGGAAGATATGTAGAAAAGTAGTTTAACAGTTGTACGTTTTTGTACAATCAATATCTTTTCTGTGTCTGTACCCATTCGTTTTATATAACCAAACGGGACTTACTTTCTGGATGGGCATATATATATATACTCCGCAAGCCACCTGACGGTGTGTGGCGGAGGGTACCTTGAGTACCACTATCGATTTTCCCTTCTATTCCAGTCACGTATTATTCGCGGAAAGAAGGATTGTCGGTATGCCTCTGTGTGGGCTCTAATCTCTCTGATTTTATCCTCATGATCTCTTCGAGAGATATACGTAGGAGGGAGCAATATACTGCTAGACTCCTCAGTAAAGGTAAGTTCTCGAAACTTCGACAAAAGCCCGTACCGAGCGACAGAGCGTCTCTCCTGCAGAGTCTTCCACTGGAGTTTATCGATCATCTCCGTAACGCTTTCTCGATTACCAAATGATCCTGTAACGAAGCGCGCTGCTCTCCGTTGGATCTTCTCTACCTCCTCCATCAACCCCACCTGGTACGGATCCCACACCGGTGAGCAGTATTCAAGCTGTGGGCGAACAAGTGTACTGTAACCTACTTCCTTTGTTTTCTGACTGCATTTCCTTAGTATTCTTCTAATGAATCTATGTCTGGCATCTGCTTTACCAACGACTGATTTAATATGGTCATTCCATTTTAAATCCCTCCGAATGACTACTCCCAGATATTTTTTTGGTATTAATTGCTTCCAGTTGCTGACCTGCTATAGTGTAGCTAAACGATAAAGGATCTTTCTTTCTGTGTATTCGCAGCGCATTATACTTGTCTACATTGAGATTCAATTGCCATTCCCTGCAGCTTGCGTCAATTCGATGCAGATGCTCCTGCATTTCAGTACAATTTTCCATTGTTACAACCTCTCTATATACTACAGCATCATCCGCAAAAAGCCTCAGTGAACTTCCCATGTTATCCGCAAGGTCATTTATATATATCGTGAACATCAATGGACCCACAATACTCCCCTGTGGCACACCTAACATAACTCCTACTTCGGAAGACTTCTCTCCATTGAGAATGACCTGCTGCTTTCTGTTATCTAGGAATTCCTCAATCCAATCACACAATTGGTCTTATAGACCATATGGTCATACTTTGTTCATTAAACGTTTGTGGGGAATTGTATCAAACTCCTTTCGGAAATAGAGAAACACAGCATCTACCTGAGAACCCGTGTCTATGGCCCTCTGAGTCTCGTGGACGAATAGCGCGAGCTGGGTTTCACATTATCGCCGTTTTCGAAACGCATGCTGATTCCTACAGAGCAGATTCTTAGTCTCGAGAAATGTCATTATATTCGAACATAATACATGTTCCAAAATTCTACAACTGACCGACGTTAGAGATATAGGCCTATAGTTCTACACATCTGTTCGAGGACCCTTATTGAAAACGGGGATGACCTGAGCCATTTTCCAATCTTTCGGAACGATATGCTGTTCTAGTGACCTACGATACACTACTGCGAGAAGGGGAGGCAGTTCCTTCGCGTACTCTGTGTAAAAACGAACCGGTATCGCATCAGGTCCTACGGCCTTTCATATTTTGAGCGATTTTAATTGTTTTTCTATCCATCTGTCAATTATTTAGATATGTGCCATTTTGTAATGTGTGCGGCAATCTAGGGAAGGAACTACAGTGCAATCTTCCTCTGTGGAACAGCTTTGGAAAAATACATTTAGTAATTCCGCCTTTAGAGTGTCATCCTCTGTTTCAATGCCATTTACATCACTGAGTGTCTGGATATGAAATGTGCCATGTTTAATTCCAGAAGACTTTGAAGAACCTGTCCGCTTGATGGTATTGATAATTATGTTAAGGCAGGCGAGGTATTAAAACTACTGGATCTACCACTGAACGACAGAGATAATAAGGTGATGTATGACTTTTATTATATTAAAATCAGCCTTATGTAGGTTTTGTAAGTCCAATTTTAACATATGGTAGTGAAGCACTCGTTACTTCTGCTATATTCTTGAAGTCAACTCATTTTCTGGCCAGCCCTGCTGTAGAAGGATGCTGGGTATCACAGAAGCAAAGGGTTGAAAAGATCAGGGAGCACACTTGCAAAATAACAGGGCGACGAGGATGAAACGAAGGAAAAGACTGAAGAGTTAAAAATAAAAACAAAGTTGCAGAGTTGTGTGATAGTGAAAAAACACACGTGAGGGGATGAGCCGCAGTGACAGGTGGGAGGGAAGGAACGCGTGTGCTGGGGCGCGAGTAAGTCCGCACGACAGGCGGGGGTGGGTTTAGAGTAGAGGAGGGGTGCAGGGGAGGGCAGGGAACTGCCTGGGGAATCCCCACAGGCGGCGGGGAATCCCAGGGGAGCGGGCGCCTGCAGGGCTGCAACCCGCCGCGCAGTGCCGCACTGCGGGGCGGCGCGCCACAGGCGCCGGAGAGTGGGACGGGCAGCGGCAGAGATTTTCAAGGAAATGGAGCCTTTGGACCCATTTATCTCACTCATATTTAGGCGTTTGGACTATTCCTATATACATATTATAAATGCGAAAGTTTCTATGTTTGTTACCGCATCACGCTAAAACTACAGCACAGATTTAGATGAAATTTCATATAGAGATTTCTTATGTCTTGGATTAGGACATAGGCTACTTTTCAGAATGTTTATTACAAGTTATTTATTTGAAATATATCCATAGAAATACGTAACGGTTGTAAGAAGATTCTAATACAAGAGCAGAAGGACATTGTAAGGTATGTCCCATTTAGCCGTGGTGGTTAACGCGTAGTGCAATAGACTTCCGTTATTGTGGGCAATGGTTCGGGTCCTGCTAGAGTGAAATTTTTTTTCTTTGTTATTGTTATCTTTTTTACTTTTGAATATACAAAAAGATTCTTGGATACTGCCGAAACGGCTTAACTGATATATAATTACATACACAAGAAATCTGAATGTTGGCATTTGTGCCGCATTCATTTTCATTTGTTGTAACAAATGAAGGAAGTATGTATATAAATTGAACACTTTAAATAAAATATGCTCTAAGTACCACGGCAAGAAAAAAACATTGATGTTTTGTGTAGAATTGGATCTAGATACGAAGCCCTATTTTGTGTACAAAGCGCGAACTGCCACGTATAAATAGCGTACGTAAACTGCAACGAAAGTAATACCAAATGCATTCAACAGATGGCAGGCGGTATGCTGCAGTTAATATATGAAACGTTGTAGATGTTCTTTAAAATTGTATTCTCTTTGGATTTCAATGAATAATAGTTTCTTTGGTGATTTCGATTATTTATAGTATTCGAACGTTTGCATTTAGTTCTTTTGTTGGTTCGCTTTGCATTTGTAGGACCTCAACATTTCGTTTCTCCGTTAGATGTCTTTTTTATCTCTTTACTTTTCTTTGTTAGGTTTGTTGTTTATTTCGTAACTTTTCTCCGTTAGGTTTGCTGTTTATTTTGATCCTTTACTTGGCATTTGTTTTCGATTACTGTATTGTTGTTATTGTAGTTACTTACTGTCAGGGGTGCCATCCCACAAGTTGGAGCTGAAGGTGTTTTATTCATGCGTAACTTGGATGCACCACGATTTTGCAGTGGCACCAGGTTACGCATGACGGACCTGAGAAGGCATATCGTGCAGGCCACCATCATCACCGGTGGAGCCAAGAGAGAGACTATATTAATACCACGAATTCCCATCATCCCAACAAACTTGCCATTCCAGGTTAACCGGTTACATTTTCCATTGAAAGTGGTCTTCTCGATTACTATAAACAAGAGTCAAGGACAAACATTAAAAGTGGCAGGTATTCATGTGGCCACCCCATGTTTCTCGCACGGACAGCTCTACGTAGGCTGCTCCCGTGCATCGAGAGCTAGAAATCTCTACGTATACTCTGAGAAGAAAGGTCTTTTACACGGACGTATTGCAAAAGATTTTTGGCTCTCCATCCGTTCCAAGACAATTATATATTCCGTGCTAACAATGTCGCAAACAGTGATGTAGTTATTTATGCCCTTTCTTGGCACATTAATGTCTGACTATTGAACCGCGGGTAATACCACGGGGAGCAGCTAGTTATCTATAATACTGTCCACATAAAACTTAAAAAAAAAGATCTAACCCGGAACTTCTACAGTATTATTAATTTATGTAACATTTCACAAAGTGTTACAGGGCAAGTAATGTTTATGCAGAATTTACAATAGTGATTTGTAAGTTTTAGTAGTCTCACAGACATGTCCCAAGGTCATTAACTTACAGACATATGTACATGAAAAGTAATCGATACGGTATATGTCATATACGCGCAGTACAGGAACTATAAATTATGAAAATAGGTCATCATCATCATCATCATCATCATCATCATCAAGCCTTTTCCCACGTCATGTGGGGTCAGCGTTACTTTGCTGGATCCTTCTCTGCCACAAAAGTGTATCCAGTGCTTCTTCTCTGAGCCATCTTTTTTCCTGTACGTTCCCAGCTACCTTGTCTTTCCATCCAAGTTTCGGTGTTCCTCTTCTCCTTGATTCTTCTATTTCCAGGTCTTCAACGCTTCTCCCCACATAGTACTCCCCTCTTCTCTGCACGTGTCCATACCATCTTAGCCTACTTTCCTTGGATCTTCTTCCCTATGGGTCCCACTTTCACTTTTCCCCTGATGTACTCATTCCTTACTCTATCCTTTCATGTCACCCCACTCATCTACAATAACATTCTCATTTCTGCCACTTCCATCTTTTTCTCTTGGTCTTTTGTAATTGGCCAGGTTTCTGCACAATACAGTGTCGCATGCCTCACCACAGACTTGTAAAGCTTTCCTTTCAATCTACAGCTAACCTTCTTATCACTCTGTACTAGGCTCAGTTTCCTCGATCCATCCACTATTTATCCTGTGCTGTAGGGTAACCCAGGGAGCGTTGGACCACTTTTTTCTTTTGGGTGAAATTCATCCGTTTTTAATTTTTTTTAAACTTCTGGCAGCATTTTCCTATAGATTGTCATATAAATTTACATACAGTTCATTATTGAAGCCCTCCCACTTAAAGTGCAAGTCACACAAAGAAATAAAAATATCCATCAGCGGTCCATCTCGCCCGTATGTGTGTGTGGGTGAGACAGTCCAGTGTAGTGGCAGAGATGGACCACGTAAATAATTGCTACACATGAAGGAAAGGGTGAATGGAAATCACATATTTTTATTGAAATATGTAGTAATGAATACAGTAAGACATTTCACACCAAAACACGGCCACTACGGTCTGGGGTTCGAATCCTCCACTCGGGCATGGATATTTGTGGCCTCCTTAGTGTTCATAAGTAGTTTGTAAGTGTAGGGACTGATGGCCCCGTAGTTAAGTCCCATAAGCTGTACAAACATTTGAAACATTCACACAAAAACAATTTTATCAGTTTTTTGTAAACAGTAAGCGAACACTGGTTTTTGATTGATTTGTAGATTTTGTGCAGACTTCAGGAAATGTTTCTCCTACCACAGCTCTTACACTTATTAGCAAATGATGAACAACATTCATGTACGTATTCATATTGGGATTGCGTCTAAGAAAGGAATGAATACAGTCGTAACCAGCCTTTTGTATTTCTTTATTGAAAGTATGTTATATATTTAGCCTTTCAGCTAATTCAAATGCCATACTCCTTACCGAATCTTTGCTTGGTGCAAAACCTCGCAAGATCGTACTACAATCAGCTTCAAATTGCGGCCCTCTAAATTTCCTCAAAAGGAATTCATGAAAAGAACGTCGTCTATCTTCCAGCGATCCCCAATTGAGTTGCCGGAGCATTTCCGTGACACTCGCGCATTGGTCGAACCTACCGGTAACAAATCTAGCTGCTCGCCTCTGAACTGCTTCTATGTCTTCCTTTAAACTGATGTGCTGCGGGTCCCAAACACTTGAGCAATACTCAAGACGTGGTCGTACAAGCGTTTTATACGCGGTCTCCTTTACAGATGAAGTACATCTTCCCAAAATTATTACAACAAACCGAAGTCGGCTGTCCGTCTGACTCACAACACATCGAGCAGGCGATGAAGGAAAGCAAGGAAAAATTTGTAATAGGGATTAAAGTTCAGGGGGAAAAAATAAAGACGTTGCGTTTTGCTGATGACATTGTAATTCTGTCAGAGACAGCAAATGACCTGGAAGATCAGTTGAATGGAATGAACAGTGTGTTGAAGAGAGCGTGTAAAATGAAGATTAACAAGAGAAAAACAAAGATAATGGAATGCAGTCTTAGAAAATCAGGCGGTGCTGAAGGAATTAGATTAGGTAATGAAACAATGAAGGTGGTAGATGAGTTTTCTTACTTGGGTGGTAAAAGAACATATGACGGTCGCAGTACAGAGGATATAAAATGCAGAATGGCAATAGGAAGAAAGCATTTTTGAAAAAGAGAAATTTGCTAATATCAAATATTAATTTAAGTGTAAGGAAGTCTTTTCTGAAGGCATTTGTGTGGAGTGTTGCCTTGTTCGGCAGTGAAACATGGGCAATAAACAGTGCTGACAGGAAGAGAATAGAGGCTTTTGAAATGTGGTGCTACAGAAGAATGCTGAAGATTAGGTGGGTAGATCGCATAACTAATGAAGTGGTACTGAATAGAATTGGCGAGAAGAGGAATTTTTGGCATATCTTGACTAAAAGAAGGAATCGCTTGATGGGACACATCCTTAGACATCGGGGAATCGTAAATTTAGCATTGGAGGGAAGTGTGTGGGGTAAAAATCGCAGAGGGAGACCAAGAGACGCGTATAGTAAGCAGATTCAAGTGGATGTGGGTTGCCGTTCTTATGAGGAGATGAAGAGGCTTGCTCAGGATAGAGTACGGTGGAGAGCTGCATCAAACCAGTCTCCGGAACGAAGACCATAACAACAAAAAATTTAAAAGTACCAGTGTAAGTTGTTCTTCTTTCAGGGTAATATATAGATCTTTGGCATCCGTTACACACATATAGTCAGTTTTCACCCTGCTAATTCTAATTCCCCTTTCCTCTTGATCTTTTCTCCACTGTTCAAGCTTGTCTTTCAGAGCCTGGTTGGGTTCACAGATTACAACATCATTGGCAAAAACCATGCTCCAACATGCCACGATGCCGCCTCACAACTTTACTTCCGCTAGTACCTCGCCTCCTACTTTCCAAACTTCACAGAAGCTCTCCTGCGAACAAGCAAGACTAGCACTCCTGGAAGAAAGGATATGGTGGAGACATGGCTTAGCCACAGCCTAAGGGATGTTTTCAGAATGAAACTTTCACTCTGCAGCGGAGTGTGCGCTGATATGAACCTTCCTGGCAGATTAAAATTGTGTGCCGGAACCGGGACTCGAACCTGGGACCTTTACTTATGAACTAGCTAAGACTAAGGACGGCACAAATATCCATGCCCGAGGGGGGATTCGAACCCCCGACCGCAGTGGCCGTGCAGACCGTGACTGGAGCGCCTCAGACCGCTCGGCCACTGCGGCCGGCCCTCCTTTTTCACATCTTCGACTACTTACGAATAAGAAATAATGGTGTCAGAAATTTGCTAACATCAAATATTAATGTAAGTGTAAGGAAGTCTTTTCTGAAGGCATTTGTGTGGAGTGTTGCCTTGTACAGGAGTGAAATATGGACGATAAACAGTGCGGACAGGCAGAGGATTGAGGCTTTTGCAATGTGGTGCTGCAGAAGAATGCTGAAGATTAGGTGGGTAGATCGCATAAATAATGGAGAGGTACTGAACAGAATTGGTGAAAAACGGAATTTTTGGCATACCTTGACTAAAAGAAGGGATCGCTTGGTAGGACACATTTTTAGACATCGGGGATTCATAAATTTAGCATTGGAGGGAAGTTTGTGTGGTAAAAATCGCAGAGGGAGACCAAGAGACGCGTATAGTAAGCAGATTCAAGTGGATGTGGGTTGCCGTTCTTATGAGTAGATGAAGAGGCTTGCTCAGGATAGAGTAGGGTGGAGAGCTGCATGAAACCAGTCTCCGGACTGAAGACCATAACAACAAGGAATTTAAAAGTACCAGTGTAAGTCGTTCTTCTTGCAGGGTAATATATATATATATATATATATATATATATATATATATATATATATATATATATATATATATATATATATATATATCTTTGGCATCCGTTACACACATATACTCAGTTTTCACCCTGCTAATTCTCATTCCCCTTTCCTCTTGATCTTTTCTCCACTGTTCAAGCTTGGGTTCACAGATTACAACATCATCGGCAAAAACCATGCTCCAACATGCCTCTTATTTCACATCTTTGACTACGTACGAATAAGAAATAATGGTGTCAGAAAATCTTCCTTCCGCAGTCCCCAGATGTGCCTTAATCGGAACCAGAAGCGACGGTGCCCAGCATTAGTAAGATGTCTCCAGCGGCCCACTAATCTTCCCTGTCTGGTCTGTTTATGCCTCGAAAAGAAAAAGTGTCTCGGCATTTCGCGTTACGGAGAGCCACGGAGCTAAAGACGTCTGGGTGCAGCCGTCGCGGCAAGTTAGGGGCTCTATCTGCAGGGAGAGGAATTTCCCTGCGACGAACGGCGCAGTATCAGATTAGAGCGGGCGCCTCGCGCAGTGGGCTGGGGACAGTTTTGTCTCTGCCAGCGCGCTATAAACTGGAGGGGTGGCAGGGAGATTTAAACCCCGCACTAGCCGACAGATAGGGGCGCGAGAAATTTGTGCCTCCCCGCCGCCGGGCTCCTAGGGATTTGTCAGCTCACAAATATGGAGCCCGCGTAAAAATTACCCGCTCACCGCTGCGAACCCCGTTCCGATTTCTAAGCGCAAAAATATATCGCGCCGGGCAATTTTTTTTTATTATTCGCAGAGAACGTAGGGGGAAAAAAAGAAGAGGAATATTGCCGCCCCGTGGTGGATGTTCTAGGGGTGGCAGTTAAGCGGTGAAGCATGTGCGATACAGTGGCTTCATTTTTCGGGGAAAAGTGTTATTTTTGCTCGTGGCGCAGGTGTAGCAGCTTTCGGGATGGTACTGACGTCGTAAATACAGCCGACCAGCGCTTGCGTCGATGATTCTATACTACCTTTTTCGGTCCGTTTCTGCAATGGCCTTAGGCCACAGATCAGATTAAATTAATACCTACTTGTTCCATAGATTATTAATACATTTCGTACTGATGTGAAACGTGTCAGTATAATGAAAGCAATCATTAAATGACATTACAATAATATTAATTCTTCTTTTTTTGGTTCTGAATCCGAAGATTGGTTGGCAGCAATTCTTCTTCTCCACACTTCTTTGTTGTCATATAGTCTTCATGATATGATTTCATTCCTGTATCTCTTTGAATAAGAAAATAGGATGCGGGTAACTTACTATGAACAGCATAGTGAACGAATTATCGTAGTAATGATAGACACGAAGCCAACACCGACCACAGTAGTGCAAGTTTATATGTCAACTGGCACGACAGATGATGAGGATATTGAAAAAATGTATGAGGAGATAAAAGAAATCATTCAGAAAGTTAAGAGAGACAAAAACTTGGTTCTGATGGAGGACTGGAACTCGGTGGTAGGAAAGGGAAGAGATGAAAATGTAGTAGGTGAATATGGAAAAAAGAAATGAAAGAGGAGATCGCTTGGTAGAAATTTGGGCAGAGCACAATTTAATGATCACCAACTCTTGGTTTAATCATCATGAAAGGGAGCTGTATACGTGGAAGAGACCAGGAGACAATGGAAGGTACGAGATTGACTTTATAATGGTAAGGAATAGATTTAGAAACCAGATTCTAATCTGTAAGACATATACAGGGGCAGATATAGACTCTGACCATAATTTACTGATTATGAATTGCAGATTAAAACTTAAGAGACTGCAGAAAGGAAGAAAAGTTAGGAGATGGAACCTGGACAAATTGAAGGAACCAGAAGTGGCTGAGAGTTTCAGAGGGAGCATTAGGCAAGGATTGGCTGAAACGAGGGAAAGTAATACAGTAGAAGAAGAATGGGTAGCTCTGAGAGATAGGGTAGTGAAGGCTGCAGAGGACCATATAGGCAGAAAGACAAGGCCTAACAGAAATCCCTGGATAACACAGGATATACAGAACTTAATTGATGAGAGAAGAAAATATAAAAATTCAGCAAGTCAAACAGGAACAAGGATGTACAAACATCTGAAAAATGAGATTGACAGGAAGTGCAAACTGGCAGAACCATAGAAGAATGCATAACTAGGGGAAAGATAGATACCGCCTACAGTAAAATAAAAGAGATATTTGGAGACAAGAAATGCAGCTGTATGAATATCAAGAACTCAGACGGACAACCAGTACTAAGCAAAGAGGGGAAAGCTGAACTGTGGAAAGAATATATAGAGGGCCTATACAAAGGAAATAAATTTGAAGCCAGTATTCTAGAAATGGAAGACGAAGTGGAGAAAGATGAGATAGGAGATATGATATTGGGAGAAGAATTTGACAGAGCGCTGAAGAATTTGAGCCGAAACAAGGCCCCTGGGGTAGATGATATTCCGTCTGAACTGCTGATTTCGTTAGGAGAGCCAGTCATGAAAAAAAAGTTCAACCCTGTATGCAAGATGTATGAGACAGGGAAAATACCCTCCGACTTCAAGAAGAATATCGTAATTCCAATTCCAAAGAAAGCAAGTTCAGACAAGTGTGAAAATTAGAGAACTATCAGTTTAATAAGTCATGGTTGCAAAATACTAACACGAATTATTTACAGACGAATGGAAAAACTTGTGGAATCTGACCTCGAGGAAGATCAGTTTGGATTTAGGAAAAATATAGGAACACGGGAGGCAATACTCACATTACGACTTATCTTAGAAGATAGGCTAAGGAAAGGGAAACCTACGTTTTTGCCGTTTGTCGATTTGTGAGAAACCATTTGACAATGTCGACTGGAATACACTATTCCAAATTCTGAAGGTAGCAGGGGTAAAATGTAGGGAGCGAAGAGCTATGTTCAACCTATACAAAAACCAGACAGCGGTTATTAGAGTCGAAGGGCAAGAAAGGGACGCAGAGGTTGGGAAGGGAGTAAGACAGGGTTGTAGCCTTTCCCCAATGTTGTTCAATCTGCACATTGAACAGGCAGTAAAGGAATGGAAGGAGAAATTTGGAGAGGACATTAAAGTGCAGGGAGAAGAAATAAAAACATTGCGGTTTGCTGATGACATAGTAATTCTGTCAGAGACTGCAAAAGATCTGCAAGTGCAATTGAATGGAATGGACAGTGTTTTGGAAAGAAGATATAAGATGAACATTAACAAGAGTAAAACGAAGGTAAGGGAATGCAATGTCAGAAAATCAGGCGATGATGAAGATTAGGTAATGAGACAATAAATCTAGTAGATGAATTTTGTTTTTTGGGTCGTAAGATAACTTCTAATGGCCGAAGTAAAGAAGATATAAAATGCAGAATAGTTATGGGAAGAAAAGCGTTTCAGGAGAAGCGAAATTTGTTAACATCCAATATTAATTTAAATATTAGGAAGTCCTTTCTGAAAACATTTGTCTAGATTGTAGCATTGTATGGGACTGAAACGTGGATGATAAGGAGCTCAGATAAAAAGATGATAGAAGCTTTTGAAATGTGATGCTACAGAATAATGATGCTAATTAGATGGGTAGATCACGTAACTAATGAGGAGGTGCTTAACCGAATCGGGGAGAAAAGGAGTTTCTGGCATATCCTGACTAAGAGAAGGGATAGATTGGTTGGACACATTCTGAGACATGAAGGAATTGTCAACTTAGCATTAGAAGGAAGCGTGTGAGGTAAAAATCGTAGAGGGAGACCGAGGGACGAATTCAGTAAGCAGTTTCAAAAGGATGTAGGTTGCCGAACGTATTCTCAGATGAAGAGACTTGCACAGGACAGGGTATCGTGGAGAGCTGCATCAAACCAGTCTGCGGACTGAAGATCACAACAACAACAACAACATCTCTTTGAATCTGTTTCAAGTACTGCAGTCTGGGTCTTCCTCTGCCTCTTTTTCCTTCCACTATTCCTTTCGTAACATTGGCTATAAACTCATTGTGCCTGTATGATGACCTATCGTTTCTTCATTATCGTTTTCACAAGTGCTCTTCTTTTCCGGATTCTTCTAAGATCTTCTTTGCTTGTCATCCAAGAGATTTTCTGCATTCTCCTCCAACACGACAATTCATCCGCACATAGCATTTTGTAAATATATTTTTTGTCTTTTCTTTTATATTTCTTGATCTAAGAAGCATCCGTTTATTGTTGAAGGCTATTTTAACTTGCGAAATTCTGCTTTCTATGTCTGCTGAAACTATGCCATCCGGTGTAATTTTACTTCCTAAGTAATACATTAACTTGTTTCAATGGTACATTATTAATCTTAATGCCAGTTGTTATTTGCTTGTGGCTGCATACCATGATCTCTGTATTTTTTGTGTTGATTTTCAAGTTATATTTATCTGTCCGGATATAATTAATTCTTGATAAGGCCTTTTGGAGATTAATTAATTTTCTAATATTTTTAATTTTAAAATGTACTAACTTGTATTTAAAAAATTCATATACTTGGTAGAAAGCGGTGTCATTCGAAAATTCTTTTAATTTCTTTTTATATGACAGACCTTTGATGCTATTTTATATTTTTCTAGGAGCACAATTCACTCCATTATCTGCCAAAGCTAGTTTTAATCCTGATTAGTGAAGATCATCCGTTGTCCTAGTGTTGTAGTTATCCACACGTTTGAGTTGGATTATTAATAACAAATTTTATAAGTGGATGTTCAAATGATTTTTAAACTTATGGGACTTACATATGGGATCAACAGTCCCTAAACTTACAAACTACTTCTAAACTAAATTATACTACAGGCATCACCAACATCCATGCCTCAGGGGGGGATTCGAACCCCCGCCGGGAAACGGTCTCTCGCATCGGAGGGTAGCGCCTCAATGCGCTTGGTCACTCCGACGCGGCATAAGTGGATGTATAGCCTACATTATGCTCGAATATAACGACATTTCTCGAGACTAGGAATCTGCTCTGTAGGAATCAGCATGGGTTTCGAAAAAGGCGTTCGTGTGAAACCCAGCTCGCGCTATTCGTCCACGAGAGTCAGAGGGCCATAGACACGGGTTCTCAGGTAGATGCTTTGTTTCTCGACTTCCGCAAGGCGTTTGATACAGTTCCCCACAAACGATTAATGAACAAAGTATGAGCATATGGTCTATCAGACCAATTGTGTGATTGGATTGAGGAGTTCCTAGATAACAGAAAGCAGCATGTCATTCTCAATGGAGAGAAGTCTTCCGAAGTAGGAGTTATGTCAGGTGTGCCACAGGGGAGTGTCGTGGGTCCGTTGATGTTCACGATATATATAAATGACCTTGCGGATAACATCGGAAGTTCACTGAGGCTTTTTGCGGATGATGCGGTAGTATATAGAGAGGTTGTAACAATGGAAAATTGAATTGAGATGCAGGAG
The DNA here is from genome assembly GCA_026315105.1 of Locusta migratoria. Classification (NCBI taxonomy): domain Eukaryota; kingdom Metazoa; phylum Arthropoda; class Insecta; order Orthoptera; family Acrididae; genus Locusta; species Locusta migratoria. The sequence continues at coordinate 66,716,175 of CM048753.1, forward strand.
GATCTGCATCGAATTGACGCATGGTGCAGGGAATAGCAATTAAATCTCAATGTAGACAAGTGTAATGTGCTGCGAATACATAGAAAGAAAGATCGTTTATCATTTAGCTACACTATAGCAGGTCAGCAACTGGAAGCAGTTAATTCCATAAATTATCTGGGAGTAGTCATTCGGAGGGATTAAAAATGGAACGACCATATAAAATCAATCGTCGGTAAAGCAGATGCCAGACTTAGATTCATTGGAAGAATCCTAAGGAAATGCAGTTTGAAAACGAAGGAAGTAGACAACAGTACACTTGTTCGCCCACGGCTTGAATACTGCTCACCGGTGTGGGATCCGTACCAGGTGGGGTTGATAGAGGAAGTAGAAAAGATGCAACGGAGAGCAGCGCGCTTCGTTACAGGATCATTTGGTAATCGTGAAAGCGTTACGGAGATGATCGATAAACTCCAGTGGAAGACTCTGCAGGAGAGACGCTCTGTCGCTCGGTACGGGCTTTTGTCGAAGTTTCGAGAACTTACCTTTACCGAGGAGTCTATCAGTATATTGCTCCCTCCTACGTATATCTCGCGAAGAGATCGTGAGGATAAAATCAGAGAGATTAGAGCCCACACAGAGGCATACCGACAATCCTTCTTTCCGCGAACAATACGTGACTGGAATAGGAGGGAAAATCGATAGTGGTACTCAAGGTACCCTCCGCCACACACCGTCGGGTGGCTTGTGGAGTATGGTTGTAGATGTAGATGTAGATTGTGAAACTACTGTGAATTTCCCTAGAACCTTAGAGAAATGTCTACAGAGTGCTCTTATTTAGATGCACTCTTGTGTGGTGTACACTTTTTTACTCATTGACGAATTACCCCAAGGTATGATATGAAAAAAGTGAATTATTTGCATAGGCGTTGGAATCAGTGCACATGGCAACCACTTCTCCGGGTGTATCGCCGAATATGGTAACGTAGACGTCAAAAACCGCTCCACACACTGACAGTAATGTTGATGGTGTGTGGAGTGGTTGGCTCATGCCTTACCATTTTCGCCCATACACCCGGAGAAGTGGTTGACATGTGGACTGGTCCAAACTTCTATGAATCTAATTCATGTTAACATCTATAATACGAGATACCATTTGAGGTGCCGGATTTATTCAACACTTTTCATCGCCACCGTAAAGACCACATTCCTAACAACAAATTTTTATGGATTGACTGATCTAAAGCTTCAAAATGATGTACTTGGTATTGTAATTTTTATCCACCCATTGTCTGTGGTTTGAAAATGACTGTAAAGTGGAAACGAATAATTACCAATCTGTAAGAGTTTTAGTTCTTCTGCGGTGTAAGCTTTTTTAAGACATTTTTAAAATTTAAAGAAAAAAATATTTTAACAAATGGATATGCGATTTTCTAAATAAATTTTTTATTTCTATATATAAAAGGAAGTGTCCCGACTGACTGACTGACTCATCATCGCCCAGCCCAAACCACTGCAGATAGAAACTTGAAATTTGTGGAGGGTGTTGATCTTACTCTGTAGGTGTCATTTAAGAAGCGATTTTTCGATATTCCGTCCGTAGGAGATGAAACATTTTTTTGAAAATACGTAGCTATTTAAGCAATTTTGAAGCTAGAACTACAAAATTTCGGATTTTAATTCAAGGTTCGAATTTAAAAGACACGTGTTTCGGCATTTTTTTTTAAATTCGACAAATAAGGGGTAAAATAGGTGATGAAAAAAATTGATTTTCATAAATATGTTGCTGTTAACTCAAATATTAAGCTATACCTAAGAAACTTCGGTTATTGAATCTTGGTCAGGAGTAAAAATCAATGATTTTTAGTATTTTTGAAATTCATCAAGTAAGAGGTTTAAATAGAGGATCAAAAAATCCTTTTGAAAACACGTTGCTATTGAGACAATTTTGAAGCTAGAGCTGCTAAAATTGATATTTGTATAGTGGTTAGAATTTAAAAAATAAGTGTTTTGGTATTTTTGGAAATTCAACCATCAAGGGAATTAAATTGGAGAGGGGGTGTTTTTCCGAAATATGTTGCTATTTAGGCAATTTTGAAGTTAGAGCCGGCCGCGGTGGCCGAGGGGACTGAGGCGCTCCAGTCACGGTCTGCACGGCCACTATGGTCGGGGGGTTCGAATCCCCCCTCGAGCATGGATATTTGTGCCGTCCTAGTTCGTAAGTAGTTGATAAGTAGTTTGTAAGTTTAGGGACTGATGACCCCGTAGTTAAGTCCCATAGGCTATACAAACATTTTTTTTGAAGTTAGAACTACAAATTTACGATTTAGGATTCGGGGTTCAAATATAAAAAACACGTGTTTCGGTATTTTTTAGAAGTTCGAGCAATAAGGGGGTGAATACGAGATGCCAAAATTGATTTCTAAAAAAATATGGTGCTGTTAACTCAAATTTCAAGCTATAACTACGAAACTTAAGATATGGATTCTTCACCAGGATTAAAAAGAAACAGCTGGTGCAGACCAATCAGCCTACGCATGGAAGCAGCGGGGGTTCAGCTAGTTTTTATTAAAATATTGTGGTGGTATGACACATAATCAGTTATGGAGTCAACATATAACCAAATTAAATAGCAAGATAACATTTTTGTTTATTCTCCATTGTATGTACGCATTATTTTCGTTGAAGCTGTTTTTCTCAGGCGCGAAATTTGCTCTAAAATACTCAATATTCCGTGTGACATCTGTGCGCTGCTCATTGATCTTTTCACGACGCGTTGCACCGGGAAAACTCCCTCGGTTCGTAAACGAATCTCTACACGTCTAACAGTTCTGGAAGGCAGACGTCTAGTTGGTAAACGCTGTGAATAAGTTACCACTTGAATTGCATTGATGTGAGTCTCTTCATTAGATCAGTTTCGTATCTGCGTAGTCTTCTCTTAATACGATGCAGTTGTTAACTGTCTGACTGTAAGATCTGACTCGAACTACAAACAGACGGCAGCGTGATATTATCAGAGCGAAACCAGGGGGAAACGCGTAACTAAGTTTGCTTGTACAGCTCGCTTGTTTCCCCTGTGGATGAGGCAACCCTCCTTGCACTCCTGTATGCGAGAAACACAAAACCGCAGGGGACGGCTGGCTTTCGCCACCAGGTACAAACCAGACTACTCCTCTCCTTGTTTGTTCGCTCTCCTCTCTTTGTCCGACTCCTTCCCTCTCCTCTCTCTCTCTCTTTCTTTCTCTGCATCTCCCTCCTCCCCCTTCCACCCTTTTTGTCCGACCGATGTTCCTCACCCCTCTTTCTCGCCACATCTTTTACAACGGGGAAAAAAATGTTTACAAAAAATGTTCAAATGTTTGTATAGTCTATGGGACTTAACTACGGGGTCATCAGTCCCTAAACTTACAAACTACTTATCAACTACTTACGAACTAGGACGGCACAAATATCCATGCCCAAGGGGGGATTCGAACCCCCGACCGTAGTACCTGTGCAGACCATGACTGGAGCGCCTTAGTCCCCTCGGCCACCGCGGCCGGCAAAATGTTTACAGGGGGTATGTTAACTGGTCCTATATCATTTCCTTTCCTCCCCCATGTTGCCACGGATGACGCACAACAGTTTGCGCTTGTACCGCAATGACAGTGTACGCGAGGGTTGTAGTTACTCCCCTCTACATTGTGTGAAGAGTAGAAACTCTGAAAGTTCACCTACCTGACGTCTTCTGTAGATGTCCCCACGCAGATGATAGCAAGCAGGTCGGAGTTCTTGAATGAGGCTGAAACTGCTGAACTGTTGGTATGAACTGATCTAGTTACTGAATAAAAATGAAGTCCTCGGGAATCGGGATGCCATCTGATTTATTTAAAGAAAGCAGAAAACCAGTAAACTCCTTAATAACATACACTTGACACAGCTTGTTTTAAATGAAATTAATTAGAAAGTCATTTCACCTTGATATAAGATGATTAAACAATGTCTTATGACCGCCTACGTATACATGTTACTCCGCCGAATGTGTGTTCTAGACTCACATGTTACTCCTCCGAGTGCGTGTACTGAACTCACATGTTACCCCACCAAGTGCATTTTCTAGACTCACATGTTACTCCTCCGAGTGCGTGTACTGAACTCACATGTTACCCCAGCAAGTGCATTTTCTAGACTCACATGTTACTCCTCCGAGTGCGTGTACTGAACTCACATGTTACCCCACCAAGTGCATTTTCTAGACTCACATGTTACTCCTCCGAGTGCGTGTACTGAACTCACATGTTACCCCAGCAAGTGCATTTTCTAGACTCACATGTTACTCCTCCGAGTGCGTGTACTGAACTCACATGTTACCCCAGCAAGTGCATTTTCTAGACTCACATGTTACTCCTCCGAGTGCGTGTACTGAACTCACATGTTACCCCACCAAGTGCATTTTCTAGACTCACATGTTACTCCTCCGAGTGCGTGTACTGAACTCACATGTTACCCCAGCAAGTGCATTTTCTAGACTCACATGTTACTCCTCCGAGTGCGTGTACTGAACTCACATGTTACCCCACCAAGTGCATTTTCTAGACTCACATGTTACTCCTCCGAGTGCGTGTACTGAACTCACATGTTACCCCAGCAAGTGCATTTTCTAGACTCACATGTTACTCCTCCGAGTGCGTGTACTGAACTCACATGTTACCCCACCAAGTGCATTTTCTAGACTCACATGTTACTCCTCCGAGTGCGTGTACTGAACTCACATGTTACCCCACCAAGTGCATTTTCTAGACTCACATGTTACTCCTCCGAGTGCGTGTACTGAACTCACATGTTACCCCACCAAGTGCATTTTCTAGACTCACATGTTACTCCTCCGAGTGCGTGTACTGAACTCACATGTTACCCCACCAAGTGCATTTTCTAGACTCACATGTTACTCCTCCGAGTGCGTGTACTGAACTCACATGTTACCCCAGCAAGTGCATTTTCTAGACTCACATGTTACTCCTCCGAGTGCGTGTACTGAACTCACATGTTACCCCACCAAGTGCATTTTCTAGACTCACATGTTACTCCTCCGAGTGCGTGTACTGAACTCACATGTTACCCCACCAAGTGCATTTTCTAGACTCACATGTTACTCCTCCGAGTGCGTGTACTGAACTCACATGTTACCCCACCAAGTGCATTTTCTAGACTCACATGTTACTCCTCCGAGTGCGTGTACTGAACTCACATGTTACCCCAGCAAGTGCATTTTCTAGACTCACATGTTACTCCTCCGAGTGCGTGTACTGAACTCACATGTTACCCCACCAAGTGCATTTTCTAGACTCACATGTTATTCCTCCGAGTGCGTGTACTGAACTCACATGTTACCCCACCAAGTGCATTTTCTAGACTCACATGTTACTCCTCCGAGTGCGTGTACTGAACTCACATGTTACCCCAGCAAGTGCATTTTCTAGACTCACATGTTACTCCTCCAAGTGCGTGTACTGAACTCACATGTTACCCCACCAAGTGCATTTTCTAGACTCACATGTTACTCCTCCGAGTGCGTGTACTGAACTCACATGTTACCCCACCAAGTGCATTTTCTAGACTCACATGTTACTCCTCCGAGTGCGTGTACTGAACTCACATGTTACCCCACCAAGTGCATTTTCTAGACTCACATGTTATTCCTCCGAGTGCGTGTACTGAACTCACATGTTACCCCACCAAGTGCATTTTCTAGACTCACATGTTACTCCTCCGAGTGCGTGTACTGAACTCACATGTTACCCCACCAAGTGCATTTTCTAGACTCACATGTTACTCCTCCGAGTGCGTGTACTGAACTCACATGTTACCCCACCAAGTGCATTTTCTAGACTCACATGTTACTCCTCCGAGTGCGTGTACTGAACTCACATGTTACCCCAGCAAGTGCATTTTCTAGACTCACATGTTACTCCTCCGAGTGCGTGTACTGAACTCACATGTTACCCCAGCAAGTGCATTTTCTAGACTCACATGTTACTCCTCCGAGTGCGTGTACTGAACTCACATGTTACCCCACCAAGTGCATTTTCTAGACTCACATGTTACTCCTCCGAGTGCGTGTACTGAACTCACATGTTACCCCACCAAGTGCATTTTCTAGACTCACATGTTACTCCTCCGAGTGCGTGTACTGAACTCACATGTTACCCCAGCAAGTGCATTTTCTAGACTCACATGTTACTCCTCCGAGTGCGTGTACTGAACTCACATGTTACCCCACCAAGTGCATTTTCTAGACTCACATGTTACTCCTCCGAGTGCGTGTACTGAACTCACATGTTACCCCACCAAGTGCATTTTCTAGACTCACATGTTACTCCTCCGAGTGCGTGTACTGAACTCACATGTTACCCCACCAAGTGCATTTTCTAGACTCACATGTTACTCCTCCGAGTGCGTGTACTGAACTCACATGTTACCCCACCAAGTGCATTTTCTAGACTCACATGTTACTCCTCCGAGTGCGTGTACTGAACTCACATGTTACCCCAGCAAGTGCATTTTCTAGACTCACATGTTACTCCTCCGAGTGCGTGTACTGAACTCACATGTTACCCCACCAAGTGCATTTTCTAGACTCACATGTTACTCCTCCGAGTGCGTGTACTGAACTCACATGTTACCCCAGCAAGTGCATTTTCTAGACTCACATGTTACTCCTCCGAGTGCGTGTACTGAACTCACATGTTACCCCACCAAGTGCATTTTCTAGACTCACATGTTACTCCTCCGAGTGCGTGTACTGAACTCACATGTTACCCCACCAAGTGCATTTTCTAGACTCACATGTTACTCCTCCGAGTGCGTGTACTGAACTCACATGTTACCCCACCAAGTGCATTTTCTAGACTCACATGTTACTCCTCCGAGTGCGTGTACTGAACTCACATGTTACCCCAGCAAGTGCATTTTCTAGACTCACATGTTACTCCTCCGAGTGCGTGTACTGAACTCACATGTTACCCCACCAAGTGTATTTTCTAGACTCACATGTTACTCCTCCGAGTGCGTGTACTGAACTCACATGTTACCCCACCAAGTGCATTTTCTAGACTCACATGTTACTCCTCCGAGTGCGTGTACTGAACTCACATGTTACCCCAGCAAGTGCATTTTCTAGACTCACATGTTACTCCTCTGAGTGCGTGTACTGAACTCACATGTTACCCCAGCAAGTGCATTTTCTAGACTCACATGTTACTCCTCCGAGTGCGTGTACTGAACTCACATGTTACCCCACCAAGTGCATTTTCTAGACTCACATGTTACTCCTCCGAGTGCGTGTACTGAACTCACATGTTACCCCAGCAAGTGCATTTTCTAGACTCACATGTTACTCCTCCGAGTGCGTGTACTGAACTCACATGTTACCCCACCAAGTGCATTTTCTAGACTCACATGTTACTCCTCCGAGTGCCTGTTCTGTACTGAAGAGTGTCGGCTCGATAGAAGACTGCCTTCGTTCCGCGATTTGGCGCACAAACATGGCTTCCGTGCATCGTCCGTCTTATATTAACTGTTTTGTTTACGTTTTTAGCAATTGTTAATATGTTTTACCGATTCATGGCATAGCTTAGCTTTGAGGGGTTTCCTAACTTATATTTCACATGAAATAAATAATTAGTTTATTAAATATTAATAAAAATGTGATTGCGTTTTGGCGCGTAACCGCCAGTGCTACAGCCAATCGGCGTCCAGTGTCTGCCGCTCGGGGACTCCCCTAGAATTAGGGGAAATTTACCAGTGCTCTTTCCCATGAGAACCCGACCTATTGTACCACCTGTCGTGGTTCGCACCAGCTTCTACCATCTGTCGCCTACTGGTCCTAAACGGCTGCACTGAAGCAATACGGTACTTAGATCTTAATATGATGGCTTTAAGCCAGAAATATTACCTTTTACATCTTTTCGCTCTCTCTATTCCTCTTGCCTTCCCATCTCTACGTAAATTTCCTCCATCTTCTCTCACAATTCTGACTTGTTATGTGGTTTGTTAAAAAATCTTATACCTAAGGAAGTTCTTGACGGAATGCTTTGAAATTTTGTCACAGCGTTGCTCTGGAATACGCCTGTGTTTCTATGTACCTAACTTTTCTATTTAAGTCAGGTATGAAGATACATAAATTTTATAATTGGGAAACTTGGTTTAAAAAAATCACAAAAGTTAGATATATGTTGGTTATACATCATATATTAACCATCTTAAACCCGCGTAAATTACGTTTGTGGTAGAACAGGCTTGGCGGCAAATTGGCCGCATGAAAAAAAAGTTTTTCTTTCTTTCTGCCGATAGTGCAATATATTTTTTTAATTAGTTTGTAAGTCTAGAAATTGATGACAAGCGTAGTGAAGTCCCATAAATTTACAAACATTTTGAACTAAGAGTAAATATATATAAATAAATATTTAGCGTCAACAAACAAAACTACCTTGCTCTTGATAAGAAAAAAAAAAGTTGCTTGAGTTGTATCCGATCTAAATAAAACTTAAAAAGACATATCTGAGGGCTTTTAAATTATCTTGCAGTTCCTTGTGCGGGCGAGGAAAAATTCAAATAATATTGTTAGCTCTTGTTTTTTTTCTGAAGTACTGGTTGTATATTTCGAGTCATTTGCCATAATGTTCCGTGGTCCCTAACAAATTAAAAGCGGCATTTCTTCATCCAGTATGTCTTCTTCCTTTCCTTCTTATTACGACTCTTCAGAATTTGAGCAAGTGCCCTTTTGTTCCGTATTCTCAATTTCGTATTCAGCATCACTTCCTGTACTTTCGACATATCCTTCACCCTCAACTTCATCCTCAGTTCTCGTAAGCATCGAAGAATATCTTACTCGGTATGGAATATGCAATACCTCTCTAGTGGCGTAGCAGTAATTTATCAGTTGTAAGTGTAACCGGCTTCTCTCTAGAAGCTACCTATTTACTTTTCAGTGCGTTTTCCCTTGAGTGCATTAAATTTATTGTGTGCTCGCGTTTTTATTTGATTCACATTCACGTTAAATATCTGGTTAGTGTATTATTCCGCCGTGTGAACCGCGTCGCGACAGTCGTCTGTCTTTATTTTCTGATTAGAAGCGACATATAGTATTTTGATTTTAGTCTACACTTTCTCGTCTCAATTTGTAAAGTTATACTGAGCTGTCGTGCGTATTGGATTCACATCCGCGTTCTAACGAACAGTTTAGTTTTCCTTTGAACGCATCGCGACTGTAGTTTTTGTTTTTGTTGGCACTGTAATCATGAATAGGGACTGTGACTGCTGTGTGCGGATGCAGTCTGAGCTGGTGACACTTCGCTCCCAGCTTCAAGCTGTGTTAACCTCGGTTGCACAGTTGGAAGCTGCGATCGATGGGCGTCGTTGTTGTTGGCCGGCGGTGGGGACCGAACGGACTCCCGTCGTCTCCACCGATCGGCCTGCGGCAGCGACATGCCCTGAAACTGCTAGCAGTGAGGCAGACATCCCACCCGTGGTTGCGTGGGAGGTTGCTCCAGTGCGTGGCAGGCGGCGCAAGGCATTCCGGGGGACCGATCGTGAGGCCTCCCCGGTTCGTCTTGCGAACAGGTTTGAGGCGCTGTCTGCTCAGGACGAAGTTCCTGAGTCGGATGGTGTCTCTCACCCTGTCACCACCCAGCCTGCAAGATCCGGGCTTTCACATAGGGTGGGTTTACTTGTAGTTGGGAGCTCCAACGTTAGGCGGGTGATGGAGCCCCTTAGAGAGATGGCTGCCAAGGAGGGGAAGAAGGCCAACGTGCACTCCGTGTGCATACCGGGTGGAGTCATTCCAGATGTGGAACGGGTCCTCCCGGATGCCATGAAGGGTACGGGGTGCAGCCAACTGCAGGTGGTGGCTCACGTCGGTACCAATGATGTGTGTCGTTTCGGATCTGAAGAGATCCTCTCAGGTTTCGAGCGGCTAACTGAAGTGGTAAAGACTGCCAGTCTTGCTTGCAAGATGAAAGCAGAGCTCACCATCTGCAGCATAGTTGACAGGACCGACTGTGGACCTCTGGTACAGAGCCGAGTGGAGGGTCTGAATCAAAGGTTCAGACGGTTCTGCGACCGTGTAGGCTGCAGATTCCTTGACCTGCGCCATCGGGTGGTGGGTTTCCGGGTTCCGCTGAATAGGTCAGGAGTCCACTACACGCAGGAAGCGGCTACACGGGTAGCGGGGGCTGTGTGGTGTGGACTGGGCGGTTTTTTAGGATAAAGAGCTTCGGGGAAATAGAAAATGGGCAATCTCAAAGGTTGCAGGTGGATGACAGGAGAAATGTAGATCCGGAAACTATCGGTATAACAGTTGTAAATTGTCGTAACTGTGTCGGGAAAGTTCCAGAACTGCAAGCGTTAATAGAAAGCATCGAAACATACATCATTATAGGCAGCGAAAGTTGGCTCAAGCCGGAAATAAGTTCAGAAGAAGTATTTTCAAAAGATCTATCGGTGTTCAGAAAGGATAGATTAAACAAAATAGGTGGGGGCGTGTTTGTCGCCGTCAAAAGTAGTATTTCATGTAGCGAAGTTGAAGTTGATAGTTCGTGCGAGCTATTATGGGTAGAGGTTGTACCCGAAAATCGTAAGAAGTTAATAATCGGTTCCTTTTACCGGCCTCCCGACTCTGACGATACAATAGCAGAAAGGTTCAAAGAAAACCTGAGTCTAATTACAAAAACGTACCCGACTCACACGATAATAGTAGGTGGTGATTTTAATTTACCCTCGATCTGTTGGCGAAATTATATTTTCAAATCAGGAGGTACGCATAAAGCATCGTGTGAAATTGTACTCAACGCATTCTCTGAGAATTACTTCGAACAATTAGTTCATGAGCCAACTGGAATTGTAAATGGATGTGAAAACACACTTGATCTCTTAGCAACAAATAATCCTGAGCTCATAACGAGCATCAAAACGGATACAGGTATTAGTGAACACAGAGCTGTAGTAGCGAAATTGAATATCGAAAGTCCCAAAGTTACCAAAAATAAACGCAAAGTATATTTGTTCAGGAAAGTAGATAGAAACAAAATACATTGCTTCTTGAAAGACAGCTTCCACTCGTTTCTAAAACTAAACGTAGGTGTAGACCAGATGTGGCTCAAATTCAAAGAAGTGGTATCGACAGCAATTGTAAGTTTTATACCTAATAAATTAATAAAAGGAGGAGGCGATCCCCCTTGGTACACAAAACAGGTTAGGACACTGTTGCAAAAGCAAAGGAAAAGGCATACTAAATTTAAACGAACACGAAATCCCCAGGATTTGCGATTGTACACAGAAGCTCGAAATTTAGCGAGGATTTCAATGCGAAATGCCTACAACATTTATCACAACGAAACTCTTTCTCGTAATTTGACTGAAAACCCAAAGAGATTTTGGTCATATGTTAAATATACTCGGGGAAAGTCACAAACAATACCTTCACTACGTGATAGTAATGGCGATCCTGCCGATGACAGCGCTACTAATGCAGAGTTACTAAACTTAGCTTTTAGAAACTCATTCACCAAAGAAGACGAAACCAATATTCCAGATTTCGAATTACGAACAGATGCCGTAATGAGTAACATAGAAGTAGATATCATCGGAGTAGTGCAGCAACTAAAATCACTTAATAAGAACAAGTCTTCTGGTCCGGATTGTATACCCATTAGATTTCTATCTGATTATGCTGAAGCGATAGCTCCTTACTTAACAGCCATATACAACCGCTCTCTCATAGAAGGATCTGTACCAAAAGATTGGAAAGTTGCACAGGTCACACCTATATTCAAGAAAGGCAGTAGGAGTAACCCACTAAACTACAGGCCTATTTCATTGACGTCAATTTGCAGCAGCGTTTTGGAACATATCCTGTATTCAAATATTATGAATTATCTCGAACAGAACGATCTATTGACCCAAGGTCAACACGGATTTAGAAAATATCGTTCATGCGAAACACAACTAGCTCTATATTCACACGAAGTGATGGGTGTTATCGACAAAGGTTCGCAAATCGATTCCGTATTTCTTGATTTCCAGAAAGCTTTTGACACCGTACCTCACAAACGGCTTTTAATCAAATTGCGTTGTTATGGTATATCGCCCCAAATTTGCAATTGGATAGGGGATTTATTGTCAGAGAGGACACAGTTCGTAGTAATCGATGGGACGGCATCGACTAAAACAGAGGTGATATCGGGCGTTCCACAGGGTAGTGTTATTGGTCCTCTGCTATTCCTTATTTACATAAACGATTTAGGGGAAAATCTAAGTAGCTCTCTTAGGTTGTTTGCAGATGAAGCCGTCATTTACCGTCTAGTAAAATCATCTGAAGATCAAAAACAACTGCAGAACGATCTGAATAAGATATCAGTATGGTGTAAAAATTGGCAATTTACTCTAAATAATGAGAAGTGTGAAGTCGTCCACATGAGTACGAAAAGAAATTCGTTAAACTTTGTTTACAACATAAATCAATCAAATGTGAAGGCCGTAAACTCCATAAAATACCTAGGAATCACTATTACTTCAGACTTAAACTGGAAAGAACACGTAGATAATATCGTGGGAAAGGCGAACCAGAGACTGCGTTTTATTGGCAGAACCCTTAAAAGATGCAACAGAACTACTAAAGAAACTGCATACACTAAGCTTGTCCGTCCATTTTTGGAGTATTGCAGCCCAGTGTGTGATCCTTATCAGGTGTGTTTGACGGAGGACATCGAAAGAGTCCAAAGAAGGGCAGCTCGTTTCGTATTGTCGCGATACAGGGGAGACAGCGTTACGGAAATGATACAGGATCTGGGATGGGAATCATTACAACAACGGCGCTTATCGCTGAGGCGTGGGTTACTTGCGAAACTCTAATCGCCAACATTCTCCTCCGAATGCGAAAATATATTGTTGACTCCCACTTACATAGGTAGAAATGATCATCAGAATAAAATAAGAGAAATCAGAGCTCGAACAGAGAGATTCAGGTGTTCTTTGTTTCCGCGCGCTATTCGAGAATGGAATGGGAAATAGTATAATTGTGGTTCGATGAACCCTCTGCCAGGCACTTAAATGTGATTTGCAGAGTATCCCATGTAGATGTAGATACAAAAGGCAGAAGAAGAAGGAGACTACGTTATTTCGGTTCAAATTTTCAATCAGTTGTCTTCCCCGTTCCCACCACACCATCAACCCACGTATAGAAATTGCAAAATCACACTAGAAAACCAAGAAAACGTTTATTAGGCTACTATGAATTTCGGCGCATTTCTTACATTTAGCATCAATTTTGTTTTTTTCAGCTGAAATTTCGAGACCAGTTCTATTTGCTATTTTATTTTCCGCCTGCCACGGTGGCCGAGGTGACTAAGGCGCTCCAGTCATGGTCAGCACGGCCACTACGGGCGGGGGTTCGAAAACCCCCTCGGGCATGGCTATTTGTGCCGTCTTTAGTCTTAGCTAGTTCATAAGTAGTGAGTGAGCTTAGGGACTGATGACCACGTAGTTAAGTCCCATAAGTTGTACAAACATTTGAACATTTTTATTTTATTTTGCAGAGGTTTATTTAGTAACTGCTTCTGTCAGGTTATTTGAAAGTAGTGCAAAATCATCCGCTAAAGCCAAGCAGTTTATCTTGATTCCACTTGTTTTCCTTCCCAGAGTTATTGGTTCAACTTTGTGATTTCTTAGCTCCGAATTCCGGATCCTTACACTTTTTTCTAGAACACGATTAAATAATAAAGGTGGTAAACCATCGCATTGTCTAACACCAGTTTTTATTTCAAATGGCTGAGATACTTCCCCCATTATTTTGACTTTTTGCATATCCACAATTTCCCAAAACCGCATCACACAAATGCCGTAAGGTTTCCTCGCAAAGGGGATTGTTGATATTTTGCTGATATTTCGTTACGTATGCTTTGTGTCTAATGACCACGTCGTTGACGGGACGAATCTCCGTTTCCATCTTCAGCATACTCTATTTTTCTGACAGCTTCCTTCATTATTTGCAAGAAGTTGTTGTTGTTGTGGTCTTCAGTCCGCAGACTGGTTTGATGCAGCTCTCCACGCTTCCCTGTCCTGTGCAAGTCTCTTCATCTGAGAATACGTTCGGCAACCTACATACTTTTGAATCTGTTTATTGTATTCGCACCTCGGTCTCCCTCTACGATTTTTACCCCACACACTTCCTTCTAAAGCTAAGTTCACAATTCCTCAATGTCCCAGAATTTGTCCAACGAATCTATCCCTTCTCTTAGTCAGTATATGCCAGAAACTTCTTTTCTCTGTCTGTAGCACCACATTTCAAAAGCTTCTATAATCTTTTTGTCTGAACTCCTTATCGTCCAAGTTTCACTACTATACAATGCTAACACTCCAGACAAATGCTTTCAGGAAGGACTTCCTAACATTTAAACTAATATTGGATGTCAACAAGTCTCGCTTCTTCAGAAACGCTTTTCTCCCTATAGCCATTCTGCATTTTATATCTTCTCTACTTTGGCCATCAGAAGTTATTTTGCTACTCAAATAATAAAACTGATCCACCACTTTTATTGTCTCATTACCTAATCTAATTCCTTCAGCATCGCCTGATTTTCTGACATTCCATTCCATTACCCTCGTTTTACTCTTGTTAATGTTCATCTTCCTATCAAGACACTGTCCATTCCATTCAATTGCTCTTCCAGATCTTTTGCAGTCTCTGACAAAATTTCTATGTCATCGGCAAACCTCAAAGTTTTTATTTCTTCTTCCTGCACTTTAATGCCCTCTCCGAATTTCTCCTTCCATTCCTTCACTGCCTGCTTAATGTACAGATTGAACAACATTGGGGAAAGGCTACAACCCTGACTTACTCCCTTCCCAACCTTTGCGGCCCTTTCTTGCCCTTCGACTCTAATAACCGCTGTCTGGTTTTTGTATAGGTTGAATATAACTCTTCGCTCCCTGTATTTTACCCCTGCTATCTTCAGAATTTTAAAAAGTGTATTCCAGTCGACACTGTCAAAAGCTTTCTCCAAATCTACAAATGATAAAAATGCAGGTTTCCCTTCCTTAGCCTATCTTCTAAGATTAGTCGTAATGTGAGTATTGCCTCTCGTGTTCCAACATTTCTCCTAAATCCAAACTGATCTTCCCCGAGGCCGGAATCCACAAGTTTTACCATAGTTTGCAGAGTGTATGAAAGAGATCTCTTCCTTGTGACACAGTTTTTGATCAGAATAGGCTTTTGCCTGAGTTTGTTTCCTGCATCGTGCTATATGCAGTATTCCTAATCTTACATCTACATCTACATCTACATAGGTACTCTGCAAATCACATTTAAGTGCCTGGCAGAGGGTTCATTAACCACTTTCATAACTTTTCTGTACCGTTCCATTCTCTAATAGCGCGCGGGAAGAAAGAACACCTAAATCGTTCCGTTTTCGATCTGATTTCCCTTATTTTATTGGGATGGTCATGACTCCCTAAGTAGGTGGGCGCTAGCAAAACATTTTCACATTCAGAACTAAAAGTCGGTGATTGAAACTTCGCAAACAGATCACGCCGCAATGAGTAACGTCTTTCTTTTAATGATTTCCACCCCAACTCGTACAACATTTTCGTGACGCTTTCCCCCCCGTAATGTGATAAAACAAAACGAGCTGCCCTTCTCTGAACCTTCTCAATATCCTCCGTCAGTCCCACCTGGTGAGGGTCCCACAAGGGGCAACAGTACTCCAGGAGAGGACGCACAAGTGTGATGTAGGCAGTCTCTTTGGTGGAGCTGGTGCATCTTCTAAGCGTTCTGCCGATGAAACGTAACCTTTGATTCGCCTTCCCCACAATATTTTCTATGTGTTCTCTCCAGTCAAAGTTTTTCGTAATTGTAACTCCTAGGTTTGACTGATTTATCTCGTAATTGAAGTTCAGTGGATTTCTTTTAGTGGTCATGTGTATTACTTCACACGTTTCTTTACTTAGTGTCAATTGCCAATTTTCGCACCAAGTATAAATTTTGTCTAAATCGCTTTGCAGTTGCTTTTGATCCTCTGTTGACTTCACTGACCGATAAACGACAGCATCATCCGCGAACAATCTAAGGAGCTACTCAGATTGTCTCGTAAATCGTTTATAAACACGAGGAAGAGTAGGGGACCTATAACGCTTCCCTGTGGAAGCCAGTTTATTTTAATTTCTTAATTTTTTGGTCGACATTCTTTCAACTTCAGAGTGACCTGAAACTCTGCCGAGAGTCTTCAGAAGAAGTTGTTCAGATGCTGCCTAAAAGACTCATTTCGCTGTCTAATTCTCGGAGGTTCGGCGTTATTCCCCCCACTGCGACATCGTGACGCTTGCTGTCTCCTCCTTAACCGGCATCTGACTGAGGGCCACCTGAGACCGGGGACTTCATTTAAATTTAATATCCGCGCCGTCATTTGTACAATACAGGGGGTTGGGGGAGGTAGGGGGGAGAAGCAAATTACTGTGAGAAATTCCCATGAGTCGAGGGGCGCGAACAATGGCTGCTGGCTCTTGTTGCCGTCTGGCAAGTTTCATCTCGCGTCCCGCAGGGGGAGGGAGAACTTCTTTTACGACTCAGGCCTCTTGGCGGCCATGACGGACGTGTGGGGGGCGGTAGGAGAAGACGTCGCAGGGTCTGTCTGTAGTCTCCTGAAGAGGCGCGACTCCATCCTGCCCGTCTGCGCTTCGATCCCCTGTCTGTGTCCCTCTACCGCAATAGGTAAACCAGTGTAACGTTATCCAATAAATTTCGGGCGTGCAGCCGTGCAAATTCTAAGTCTTCCACAAATATTTCGGCCGCGTATCGTCCGTCCATCTTCAGAGTGAGTCCACGACTGGTGACAAGTTTAAGGATGGGGCCCCTCCACGCCCACACCAACGCGGTGACCGTTACAAAAGTTCTACTGTCACCTCCGTAATTAGGTTAGTTTGCTAAGGTGGATCACGGGATGTGGGAACCGCGATGTTATTCGTACGTGTGGGCGCGATCACCCATTAATACGGTGCCTCTGGAGATAGAATTGGTCGAAAGGTATGCGAAGGGTAAAGGTATGTAAGGGCAGAGGAAAAAAAGTGCCAAGGCAAGAGCCAAGGGAAAAAAACCTCTGCGACAGTGGGGTAGGTTTGAAGGGCAGTAGCGGTATGCTATCTGCGACAGATCATGCAAGGTTTGGTAATGTTAGTAATGGGTATTTTCTCAGTACCGTTAACTTTGCTAGGTTCGTCATAAAGAATCAGTCCGTTTTGATGCGAGGTTCTGCTGCAGCTGAGCTCCTGTGAAGTCTCCTGGGTCGGCTGCGGCAGAATACCCGTGAACATCGGCTGTGGCAGGATACCTGTAACATAGCCAAGTCTGTCAAGGTAGTTAGGCAGTTCGGTCATAGAACTGGCTAAGTGTGCGGGACTGTTTAGGTTTGTTTGTGTTTAGTGCGCTGAATATGGTTTCCCTGCTTTGCCTGTAGGTCGGCTGTGGGCTCAGCTGGCATTGCCAGTCAGATTGCTGTTCTGCAGGGGTTTGCCATGTTCATCGTGTTTGTGAGTTGGCCAGGCGCGGCCTTATATACACCATAGCGGCGTCACTGCGCATGCGGGTCTCAGGTGCTGGTCGGCGGCAAACACGTACACTTGGCACGCGCGTCCCCCGTGGCGAAAGGAGTCAGGAGTTCGATTCTGTTATCGATATGTGTTCTGTGGTGGCAACACCTTGTCGACATCTCTGTAATTTTGTTACACAGGGAAGCGTTATAGGTCCCCTACTTTTCCTCGTGTTTATAAACGATTTAGGAGACAATCTGAATAGCTCCCTTAGACTGTTCGCGGATGATGCTGTCGTTTATCGGTTAGTGAAGTCAACAGAGGATCAAAAGCAACTGCAAAGCGATTTAGACAAAATTACTGCATGGTGCAAAAATTGGCAATTGACACTAAATAAAGAAAAGTATGAAGTGATACACTTGACCACTAAAAGAAATCCGCTGAACTTCAATTACGCGATAAATCAGTCAAACCTTAAGGTCGTAAATTCTACCAAATACATTGTTGTTGTTGTTATGGTTTTCAGTCCGGAGACTGGTTTGATGCAGCTCTCCACCCTACTCTATCCTGAGCAAGCCTTTTCATCTCCTCATAGGTACGGCAACCCACATCCACTTCAATCTGCTTACTATACGCGTCTCTTGGTCTCCCTCTGCGATTTTTACCCCACACACTTCCCTCCAATGCTAAATTTACGATTCCCCGATGTCTAAGAATGTGTCCTACCAAGGGATCCCTTCTTTTAGTCAGGGTATGCCAAAAATTCCTTTTCTCACCAATTCTGTTCAGTACCTCTTCATTAGTTATGCGATCTACCCACCTAATCTTCAGCATTCTTCTGTAGCACCACATTTCAAAAGTCTCTATTCTCTTCCTGTCCGCACTGCTTATTGTCCATGTTTCACTCCCGTACAAGGCAACACTCCACACAAATGCCTTCAGAAAAGACTTCCTTGCCCTTAAATTAATATTCGATGTTAGAAAATTTCTCTTTTTCAAAAATGCTTTTCTTCCCATTGCCATTCTGCATTTTATATCCTCTGTACTACGACCATCGCATGTTATTTTACTACCCAAGTAACAAAACTCATCTACCTCCTTTATTGTTTCGTTACCTAATCTAATTCCTTCAGCATCACCTGATTTTCTAAGACCGCATTCCATTATTTTTGTTTTGCTCTTGTTAATGTTCATTTTATACGCTCTCTTCAACACACTGTCCGTTCCATTCAACTGCTCTTCCAGGTCCTTTGCTGTCTCTGACAGAATTAGAATGTCATCAGTAAAACGCAATGTTTTTATTTCTTCCCCCTGAACTTTAATCCCTATTCCAAATTTTTCCTTGCTTTCCTTCACCGCCTGCTCGATGTACAAATTGAATAACATCGGTGAAAGGCTACAACCCTGTCTTACTCCCTTCCCAACTGATGCTTCCCTTTCATGCCCTTCGAGTCTAATAACTGCGGTCTGGCTTTTGTACAAGTTGTAAATAACTCTCCTTTCCCTGTATTTTACCCCTGACGACTTCAGAATTTGAAATAGTGTGTTCCAGTCAACATTGTCAAACGCTTTCTCCAAATCTACAAAAGCTAAAAATGTAGCTTTGCCTTTCCTTAATCTATCTTCTAAGATAAGACGTAAAGTGAGTATTGCCTCCCGGGTTCAGAGACTGATATTCATCATTTTCTTGATTTGCAGCTCTTATTTTACCGTGTTTTCAGTAAAAATTACTACGTATGAGGTCCGCCTGCAATGCAAAACACTGTTTTATTATGCACCCAAACTAGTTTCAGCACCTCTATGCCATCATCAGTGGGCTTTCAGTTTATTTAATGCTGTGAAGAGAAATTACATATATTTTACTACTGTGCTAGTTGTAAACTTAGGCCTAAAAAGTCGTCAGTCTTATTTTGGTTTTTACCTTATTTTACATCTTGTGGTCATGTGGGACCCTTTTTACATACTTATGTAGTGGTAGCGTTGTCATCTGCAAACCAAAATTATCTCTTTTAACAACTTGTGAGGTTTTTTTTAAACCGCTACTTATGGTGCGAAAACGTAATTTTGGTATGTGGGGATATTTCTATCGTCTGTTTACTATCTATTACTTACGGTTTCTTTTGGCATACACTTCTTCTTCCGCGCTGTTTTACATAGCACACATGCAATACACATATTTTGCGGACTTTTTTTTATCACAACCACTTTCCACTTTAAAAATTCGTCCGTGGTTTTTTTTTTTTTATTTTTTTTTTTTTTTTATTTTTTTTTTACGGACGAATTTTTAAAGTGGAAAGTGGTTGTGATAAAAAGTCCGCAAAATATGTGTATTACATGTGTGCTATGTAAAACAGTGCGGAAGAAGAAGTATATGACAAAAGAAACCATGACAACGCTACCACATCATATGTATGTAAAAAGGATCCCAAATGACCACAAAATGTAAAATAAGCATGAAATAAATTGAAAGCCCACTGATGATGGCACAGAGGTGCTGAAACTAGTTTGGGTGCCAAATAAAAACAGCGGACCTCATATCCAGTAATTAGAGACTGATTATGCCTTTCAGCGTTCAGTCTGGAGCATAGTACTTCTAATAAAATTCCTCCATTATCCACTATTCAATGCTAACATTCATGCCTCGTCTGATGTTATCCCTTTTACTTCAAAATCATTCTTCACCGAATCTAAGTACTTCGTCTTACCCTCCGCTGCCGAGCTCATGAGTCTCTTAGGTAACCTTGCATCTCCCATGCGTGTAACATGACTCCACCATCTCAGTCTGTTCGCTCTAACTGCTTTATCTATGGTGTTCATGCCCAGTTTTTCTGTGATTTCCTCATTATGGACACCCTCCTGCCATTGTTCCCATCTATTAGTACCTGCAATCATTCTTGCTACTTCCATATCTGTAACTTCTACCTTACGAACAATGTAACCTGTATCCACCCAACTTTTACTCCAATACAACAAAGTTGGTCGAAATATAGAGCGGTGCACTGCTAACTTAGTCTTGGTACTGACTTCCTTCTTGCAGAAGAGAGTAGATCTTAGCTGAGCACTCACTGCATTAGCTTTGCTGCACCTCGATTCCAGTTCTTTCGCTATGTTGCCATCCTGTGAGAAAATACATCCCAGGTACTTGAAACTGTCTACCTGTTGTAACTTTGTTCCTCCTATTTTGCACTCAATCTGTTTGAATCTCTTTCCCACAGACATTACTTTCGTTTTGGAGATGCTGATCTTCATATCATAATCCTTGCACCTCTGATCGAGCTCTGAAATATTAGTTTGCAACTGTTCAATCGAATCTGCCATTACAACTAAGTCGTCCGCATATGCGAGACTGCTTATTTTGTTTTGACCTATTTTAATCCCGCCCTGCCAGTCTACTGTTTTCAACAAACGAACATAGTTTCTCCAAAAGATTTGTTGTCATTAATGAAGCGGCGGTGGAGTAGCCGAGCGGTCTAAGGCGCCGCGCTGCGGAGCGCTGTCGGAGGTTCGAGTCCTCCCTGGGGCATGGGTGTATATGTTGTCCTTAGATTAGTTTACCTAGGTTTAAGTAGTTTGTAAGCTACGGACTGATGACCACGCAGTTTGGTCCGATAGATTTACAGACATTTGAACATTTTCATTAATGAACGAGGACGCCGTATAATGCCGGTTGTGTGGTATTTCTTAAATTTTAATCGTGTCCCTTCTTTGTTCTTTTATACTCTTTTTCCGTAGTTGCAGTTATACGATTCGTATAGGATAATCAGCTGTCTTTTGAAAGGTAAATAATATCCTAAAAGTCACGGTCTGCACGGCTACTACGGTCGGGGGTTCGAATCCCCCCTCGGGCATGCATATTTGTGCCGTCTTTAATATAAGGTAGTTCATAAGTAGTTTGTAAGTTTAGGGACTGATGACCCCGTAGTTAAGTCCCATAAGCTTAACAAACATTTGAACATTTTTTGAATATCCTAAATATACTAGCTGAAAACCCGGCGTTGCCCGAGTATTTGTTTATTTGTTCCTGCCATTTTTGAGGTACACATACATTTGTATTAGGGCTGTTTGTAAAATCTCTTGGGAATACAATTAGTAGTAAATAAGTTATGGATTAAAACTTGGTGCGTGATGTGGCGGTTTTCCATGAATGTTAGTGTTTATGTGCTCATATCTCATGAACTACGTGTCGGAATGTGATACAATTTAGAAGCTACATTCAACTAAATATGTGTATACTGTCTGTAAAATTTCCTGTCGCTACAGATTGTAGTGTTCAAATTATAAATTGTAACGTCATACCGAATGCCGCAGTTTTACTCCATAAACAGCGGAAAAGTAGTAAGCGAGAAACTTTTCATCGTTTTACTATGGTTGCCAACGATAGAAAGTTTAATAAAGGTTTGAAATTATGTTTAAAGTTTGTTGCAAGTCGCTAAGTACTGTCATTCTCATACAGTGTATTTCAAAAGTCTCGCCGCATTATATGGCATCTTTTGCGATTTCTATTGGTTATGACGTAATATCTTTTGAACCATGTGCCGTATGTGATTATTAACAGTGTATCAATTAGGACCTCGTGATAAGGAATGTGTGTACCAAATTTGGTTGAAATCGGTGCAATGGTTTAGGAGAAAATGAGCAGCATTGTCGCAAAATGCAGCAGTTTTTCGCGCATCTCACTGTTTATGACGTCATATTTCGTGAACTATATATCGTATGTGATTCTTACACTTACGGCGACCGTCCTCATGGACTGAAGCTTACGTGTACAAAATTCCATAAAGATTGGAACAAAACTCTAGATTTGTATGCCACACGTACAAATATACGGACACTCTGCTATATATATAGGGTGACTCACCTACGAGTCGTCAGGCGTATTTTCTCTGGTGTCTGAGCAGATATTTGCAATTTCGTATTTGCAATGCGTAGTTGGAGTCAGGGGAAACTAATTCTGATATTGACGCCATTCCTGCAACGCCCGGTGTAGATGTAAAGCATCGTTTTTTTCCCGTCACGAACAAATAGATTTTTTAAAGCGACAATTTTTGAGCTCAGTCGATAGAGCAGTCGCTTTTATGGAAATGTATTGACAGAGACAGTAGGTTTGTTTCTGCCAGACTGCTTGACGCGCATGCGCAACCTTTAAATTGTGTTCGAGCAGCGCGTTCTCTCGCTTCTGGCTACTTGGAGTGTGGCTGTCTGGTGTTCCAGCAGTTGCCGCAAGCAGCGAGACGCTACCCGGAAAAATATTTCTGGCGCGGTCAAACTGCCAATTTGCGCATGCCCAGAAAGGTCTGAGTTAGAGTGGGGGGTCGCCATCACGTGATACGTGTGTGTTTGTAGCGTGTTTTTCGATTATTTCGAAGTCACTGCAGTCCCACTTGACATCACTTATTTCTCGTTTACACTTCTTCGTTATTAGTAAGGAAAGTATTTCAATTATTCCTTTAAACTCACCTTCGCCTGCGGCCAGAAACAGTGCAAAAAGCGTTCCAGCAGCGTAAGTATCAAACAAGGGTTTTTACGCCATATTAGCTGCGCATGCGCAGTAACATCTGTTTCTTAGCACTTGAAAGTAGCCGTCTGGCAGCTGCTGGAACGAACCTACTGTCTCTGTTAGTACAACACGAGTCCAGTACTCCAAAAGCGGCTGTGTAGAGGCAGTATTGCCACATCTATGTCGATCAGAGGTATACAGAGACCTTTCGTTGTGCACAAAAATAGTTCCATGGGACATCAACTGACTGCGAATGGGCAAAGCTGAAAATGTGTACCCAGCCGGGATTCGAACCCGGGTCTCCTGCTTTCAAGGCAGTTGCGCTGAACACTACACCACTGGGGACACAGTGATCACCGCACCTGCAAGGACTACCTAAGCACGCCTCCCGTCAGATACAAATTTCCAGCTTTACCCTGCCCACTGGTGTCCCCAGTAGCGTAGGGGTCAGCGCAACTGCCCAGGTTCGAATCCCGGCTGGGTACACATTTTCAGCTTTGCCCATTCGCAGTTGATGTCATACATTCTGTGAATATGAAACAAAGTGACGTCTGTTCTTTCTGAACAGACGCCATAGGAGATGGGCTCCTACTGATGGACGATAACGTCCGATCCCGCATAGATGCACTGGTGGACAATGTGCTTGAAGCTGAGGTAATTGAACGAACTGAGTGGCCAGCTTGTTCACCGAACTTAAACCCAATTGAGCATATCCTGGATGCACTTGGCAGACGCACCTCCCACAACGGTTGCAGTGCTGGATATTGTACTCATGGAAGAATGGCGATTATCTCTCAAGAGTTGATTGATAAGCTCATACTGTCCATGCCATGCAGGCGTGCAACTGTACTGGCTGTTCGAAGCGATCAAGCACCATATTAGAGTGCAACGAGTATGACTCTTTCACTATTATGGTAGCCTGATGCTGCCTCGTTCCAAGGAGATGCTATGTAAACCTCAAGTTTGAGAGTCAGCAAAATATCGTACTCCATCGCAGAAATTACAATTTCAACCAATATATCAGTAATGTACGTTACCAAATGTATGCTGTGTATTATGGCTGCGCAAATGATACACGCATTCGAACATGTTCGGGATTTTCCGATACAGCAGAGAAGTCGATACAGTATCGAACTGTTCCAATACTCAGATAATAAATGACTGGCGCTGTTTATCTGCCAACGATGCGCGGGAAATTTTGAAGTTAGGGGGCTATCGCTTTGCTCAGATCTAATTTCATAGGAAGTACAAGTACATGTAAATTAAGAGAGGGCAACACTATGAAAAACTGTACATTTTGTTTAAAACAGTGCATACGTGACGTGTCTGGTGCCACAGCAAGATATGATTCGTTGATAAGCAAAATATCTGCTTCTAGAACTACTGCACCTCATTACGTATGGCTAACATTCAAAGGAAAAATGTGAATCCTTCATAAGTAGAAATTTCATTTAATGTAATTATGAGAAACAGGTTGCAAATGACCACTCCATTCCCTCTTCATACGGTACAGTAACAGATAAAAATGTTACCATCTTTTTATCGCCTTGAAAACAAGATTAAAAGAGGCTAAATTGGGGAAAAATTAGAAATTTAATACCCAATAACGGAAATAATTCATATAAAAATAAACTGTAATTGCAACCTCGGAGTAAACGGTGCACTAACTGCTCTGTACTTAGTACTAACAAGCGTTGCTAGATAGCAGAACTATAAGTTTTAATCGCGACTGCTATCGTTTACTTATAGCCTATATTCGCTACTGTTTTTACTTATGACCTGCATCGTAGAAGCTACTATAGTCGGAATTTCACACTTATTAATCCGTACCTCACAAACGGCTTTTAATCAAATTCCGTGGTTGTGGTATATCGCCCCAAATTTGCGATTGGATAGGGGATTTCTTGTCAGAGAGAACACAGTTCGTAGTAATAGATGGTAAGGCATCGACTAAAACAGAGGTGATATCGGGCGTTCCACAGGGTAGTGTTGTTGGTCCTCTGCTGTTCGTTATTTACATAAACGATTTAGGGGAAAATCTAAATAGCTCTCTTAGGTTGTTTGCGGATGACGCCGTCATTTACCGTCTAGTAAAATCACTTGAAGATCAAAACCAACTGCAGAACGATCTGAATAAGATATCACTATGGTGTAAAAATTGGCAATTGACTCTACATAATGAGAAGTGTGACGTCGTCCAAAGTAGTACGAAAAGAAATCCGTTAAACCTTGTTTACAAGATAAATCAACCATAAGTGAAGGCCGTAAACTCCACAAAATACCTAGGAATTACTATTACTTCAGACTTAAATTGGAAAGAACACGTAGATAATGTCGTGGGAAAGGCGAACCAGAGACTGCGTTTTATTGGCAGAACCCTTAAAACATGCAACACAACTACAAAAGAAACTGCATACACTACGCTTGTCCGTCCATTTTTGGAGTATTGCATCCCAGTGTGGGATCCTTATCAGGTGGGTTTGACGGAGGACATCCAAAGAGTCCAAAGAAGGGCAGCTCGTTTCGTATTGTCACGATACAGGGGAGACAGCGTTACGGAAATGCTACAGGATCTGGGATGGGAATCATTACAACAACGGTGCTTATCGCTGTGGTGTGGGCTACTTACGAAACTCCAATCGTCAACATTCTCCTCCGAATGCGAAAAAATATTGTTGACTCCCACTTACATAGGTAGAAATGATCATGAGAATAAAATACGAGAAATGAGAGCTCGAACGGAGAGATTCAGGTGTTCTTTGTTTCAGCGCGCTTTTCGAGAATGGAATGGGAGATATATAGTATAATGGTGCTTCGATGAACCCTCTGCCAGGCACTTAAATGTTATTTGCAGAGTATTCCATGTAGATGTAGACAGTACATTAATGACAGTACATTATCTACGTTATAAATCGTGTATTGCACAGTACAGGAAAGATTTATGAATATCACCGTTGTAAATCGTAGAGATAGTGGGTGCAGACGTTGCTAGATAGCGTCGTGATCCCGAGATTTACCGAACCGTGACGTAAATTGTTAGAACAGTTCAAGTCATGTTCTAACCCAGATCTAGTGTGTATGTCTCACATGTCCCCTAATTGTTTGGAGCTATTTACTCTCACTGACGAGAAACGACGATCGCGAACTCATACAGGAATTTCGTTTCGTCTGTACAAAAGTCGTAGCTGCTGTGTGGTGAAAGCATCTGTCGCCTATTCCCTGGTGAGAAGCGTCGGGCAGAGCTAGCTGCGCGCGGGCACAGGCCGCAGTGCGTTAAGCGCATTGCAGCAGCGGGGCGGATTCTGGGGGTGGCAGGGGGTGGGAAGGGGTGGGAGGGGGTAGGAGGAGAGGAGAGAGTGGCAAGAATTCCGCGGCAGGCTTTCGCCGCCTCTGCACTCGCGCAGCCAGTCCCACCGCGCGTTCACGGCCCGTCGCCTATCGACAGCCCGGCTGCGTCTGTTGTGGGCCAGAATTTCCACAGGCGACAAGAAATGAACCGCCGCCCACACACACACACACACACACACACTCACACACACACACGCGTTCCGCGCCGCCAAGTGGCTGGACAGAGATAGGACCGCGCGTGTCCCCTGGGGAGTGCCACGCGGATCAGCCCTGGGGCCGATGCTGTATCCGCACTGCCGGCTAGCCGGTCTCAGCTCGCGGTAGCCCTGATTTTGAAGCCCTTTTGGGATAAGACAGGGTTGTAGCCTTTCCCCAATGTGTACACTGAGCAGGTAGTGAAGGAATGCAAGGAGAAATTTGGAGAAGGCATTAAAGAACAAATAAAAACATTCGGATTTGCTGATGACATAGTAATTCTGTCAGAGATCGCAAAAGATCTGGAAGAGCAATTGAACGGGATGGACAGTGTCTTGAAAGGAAGATATAAGATGAAGATTAACAAGAGAAACACGATGGTAATGGAATGCAATGTCAGAAAATCAGGCGATGCTAAAGGAATTACATTAGGTAATGAGACAATAAAAGTAGTACATGAATTTTGTTATTTGCGTAGCAAGATAACTTCTGATGGCCGAAGCAAAGAAGATATAAAATGCAGAATGGCTATGGGAAGAAAAGCGTTTCTAAAGAAGCGAAACTTGTTAACATCCAGTATTAATTTAAATATTAGGAAGTCCTTTCTGAAGGTATTTGTCTGGAGTGTAGCATTGTATGGGAGTGAATCGTGGACGATAAGGAGTTCAGATAAAAAGATGATAGAAGCTTTTGAAATGTGGTGCTACTGACGAATGATGAAAATTAGATGGGTAGATCACGTAACTAAAGAGGAGGTGCTTAACCGAATCTGGAGAAAAGGAGTTTCTGGCATATCCTGAGTAAGAGAAGGGATAGATTGGTTGGACACGTTCTGAGACATCAAGGAATTGTCAATTTAGCATTAGAAGGAAGCGTGTGGGGTAAAAATCGTAGAAGGAGACCGAGGGATGAACACAGTAAGAAGATTCAAAAGGATGTAGGCTGCCTATCGTACTCGGAGATGACGAGACTTGAACAGGACAGGGTAGCATGGAGAGCTGCATCAAACCAGTCTTCGGACTGAAGACCACAAGAACAACATTTGGGATAACGATAATTACAGGATCTGTTGACTGTACTTGATATAGATTGAGAGTTAAAACGTCAAGGAAACGAAGTAATAACAACAAACTGTAATCAAAATATAATGTTAATATTGAGCAATAAATCAATGTCCAGACATTTATTTTATATATACCGGGTGATCAAAAAGTCAGTATAAATTCGAAAACTTAATAAACCACGTAATAATGTAGATGCCCCGTTATAGCAGGAGATTCAGGCGTTTGCGCCTTACTGTCTTCAAGGGAATAGATAATGTGGAAGTTAATACATCAGGTCTTGGTGGACAAGTTTTTCTTCAGGGACCGTCTGGTTTTTGTGGAGGTGTTTTGAACTTCACAATTTCCCAGAAAGATGCAGCTAGTCATGGCAATAGGTGGATAACTGTTGCTATAGTGCGGTACGATGGTAGTACTGTTAAGGCAGTTTCTGGATTGGAGACTTTCAATAACAGAGATGTGATTGCTTTTCGTACATTTCAAGTTGCTGAAGTGTACAACCGTGACGTTGAGAAGTCTTATTTCACCTCTAGCATGCCTTTTACATTGATGACGAGGAATCATCGAAAAATTAATGAGCAAGAGGGAGCTTTTATCTGGGTGAACGATTATGATAATTGTTATAAAATTGACACACATGCTTGGGATAACATGGGGTTTTAATAGAACAAAAAAAAAGTTCAAAAATGTTCGACAGATGGCGCTTCATCCGGTTTGAAAAGCAATAATTAGCATAACAAATTAAGATGGAGCAAAGATGATGTTCTTTACAGGAAATACGCAATATGTTCACCATCATTCCCCGACAATAGCTGTAGTCGAGGAATAGTGTTGTGAACAGCACTGTAAAGCATGTCCGGAGTTATGGTGAAGTATTGGCGACAAAATGGCCAATTATTAATTTATTGAGACCTTATGCGTTTCGACTTTTCGTCATTATCGAAGGCTACAGAAAGATAATGAAATTAATATTCATCGAACATTTTGATAAAACAAATGACCAGATGGCAATTTTGTCGTTCTACTTCTCTCTCGCTCAGATATGCGCACTCACTTCCTTTGTGGGATTTCTTTTAACAGAAAAAATATTGTTCAGCTTTAAGATATTATATTAAAAAATAAAAATTTAAAAAATCCCACAGAGGGAGTGACCGATTTGCTAACCTTAGTATACACTTGACCATCCTACAGGGATGTTCAGTTACACATTTTGACTGATTCTTACGTCGCTTATTGGTAGAACATAATCGAATAAATTAAAAAAAAAAACAAAAAACAAAAAACAAAAAAACAAAAAACAAAAAACAAAAAAAAAACACCATTTTGTGTGTGTTGTACAAGTTTATTTTTATTTATTTAACCGGTTTTCGGCTTATTAGGCCAGAGTATTGACTGCTGTGTCAAAGAGGTTACAATGTTTAGATACAGTATGGGAAGAGATGACAAATGTATACACTTAGATCGACATACATAGTATAACACTTCTTTGACATTGTGTTATTACAGCTATCAACTTAAAAACAGTAATAAATGAATGTACAATGTGTGGAGGATAAAACAAGGAATAAATTTGAATATAACCTGGGAAATGGAACTACATACTATTATAAACAAACTGGTAATGTTCATAAAGAAATATATATAAGTGCCTTGATAATACTTTTGGGCGATAATTCCAGATGGTGTTACATATGACAGTTGTAAGGCCAGGTTTGGAGTGGCATCAAGAACTTAAATAGTTACTGCATTAGATTAAACTGAAACGAATCTAGAATGAAACTTTTCACTCTGCAGCGGAGTGTGCGCTGATATGAAACTTCCTGGTAGTTAAAATTGTGTGCCGAAACCGGAACTCGAACCTGGGCAAGCGCTCTACCTACTGAGCTATCCCGACACGACTCACGATGCCGCCTCACAACTTTACTTCATTCTGGAAACATCCCTTTGGTTGTGGCTAAGCCATGTCTCCACCATATCCTTTCTTCCAGGAGTGCTAGTCTTGCATGTTTCACAGGAGAAGTTTGGAAAGTAGGAGGCGAGGTACTGGCGGAGGTAAAGTTGTGAGGCGGCATCGTGAGTCGTGTCGGGATAGCTCAGTCGGTAGAGCGCTTGCCCGCGAAAGGCGAAGGTCCCAGGTTCGAGTCCCGGTTCCGGCACACAATTTTAATCTGCCAGGGAGTTTTAAAACAAATCTGTCTAATAAATTACTATTCAAAAAATTCAGGTAGCTGAAAATGGATATTACGTTGTAAGCTACACTGGGACCAAATGTTCAAAACTTAAAAAAATAAATCATAATAAATAAATAGACAGGAGTTTGTGACTGTGGGCGTAAACAAGGAATCCAGTTTTTAGAATTAATATTGAAACTGTGATTGTCTGACTTTGCTCTATTAGTTATAAAAATAAAATGCTAGGTATAAATTTAAGTTTTTTTTTTGTAATGCAGGAATGGAACAGGCTGTGTGGGAGTTGATGGAAAACTTAGGTAATTGATTGTACTATGAGGAAGTGTATGAAGAGAGTGCAACTGACAGTGTAGGAGATAATGTAACTCAGGGATGAATTAAGTGAAATCAAATAGGGGTTAACTGTTTAGTTGTGTTTGATCATTTAATACTAAATCAGGGCTATGGTCTAGGTCAGTTTGTGGTGTCGCACAAGTCCAAAGTGCGCGCCACCTACTTTCGCCGCGCGCCGCCATGCACGCACGGCGCGGCGTTCTTAAGACGACAGCCACGAGCGCCTTCTGCTGCAACTCCGCTCGTGGCCACCACTGAACGACATCGTTCACTTGGGACTGAGATAGCAACCAGTAAAGACTTCGGAATCAGATAGGCACCATTGAAGACTTGGCTATCAGTTAGGCACTAGGCAGGACTCTAGCTCAACTATGTATCAACATTCTGCAGTACTATGTAAAAGTTAAGTATTGTATAAATTCTGTGCAATATATATCTCGTTCTAATTTACTCTAGTGTTTCTAGTTTCTGGCTGCTCCCCTCCGTACCGGCACCAGCGTGCTATCTTTATTCCTGTGTCGGTCTCATTCCACTCGGCCACCGACACCTACGCCGGAACGAGACACAAAAGCGGCGACGAGGCTGGGACACAAAACAGTTGAACAATTAATTCAGATTTTTGGACATCAGTCGTAAAAAAAAAATATTTATTTATTCGCACATATAGATTTCGACCACTGTGTGGTCATTATCAATGCTAAAACAAATACAAAAGAACCAGTTAGAATAATATACATGTCACATTATAAGCCAATTGTACAAGTGTCAGTTAAAGTCAATGATAGAAATACATACCTTAAAAACAATTAAAATACTTAAAACATCCAACATGGAATCAAGCCTCATTAAACCAGATGTGGTCCAACATACACTTTGGCCGAACTCTGGTTACGCAAGTGTTGAAAAGATAAGCTGAGCAATTTAGCAATTAAACTGCCGCTGTCCGCTCAGTTTTTTCTCCCCAGTGTTCAGACTCACCAACGCCATCTCTTCTGTGTCTCAGGACTGGCTGTAGTTTTTGTGCCACACTGGGGAAGCACGGCTGTAGATTAAAAAAATTAAAGGGTGGCATTGTTGTCTTGCACCCTCAACAGCTGGTACCGCTTAAAGGGCTCGTGAAAAAATGTGCAGTGCTATGTTTTAGCAGCAAAGGGCCCATGTCAGCAACGCGCTTTTGTGAGGCACTTGCTAATTACGCCCCTGTACGGTTCCGTCTTTTCTGTTTCTCGCCATGAAGTTTCAGGTGTCATTACACATGCTCCATTTACACCTGCACGTTAAATTTGCATCAGGCGGTACATTACGAGTTTGAAGGTAGAAATGTTTCATTCTTTAGATTTTAGAAACTCATTCACCAATGTTCAAATGTTTGTAAAAGTATGGGACCAAAGAACAAAGTTGCGAAATAATTGTAGTTTCAATGGTCTTTGACACGTATGCAAGGACATTAAAGAGATCAAATCCATGGGTAAAAGCAAGTGAATTAAATGTTCAAATGTTTGTAAAGGTATGGAACCAAACTGCACTCGTTATTGGTCTCTACATTTACAAAATACTTAAACTAAGTTACACTAAGGACAACACACTCCTATGCCTGATGGAGCAGGGAGGACTCGAACCTCAGACCGGGAGTAAATCTAGTAACCAAACACATGTATTGCATAATATTTTTTCCGAGTTAATAATAACATGACATGTCATAAAATAACATTATCTTTATTATTTGAATAACTGTCGTAAGCTGTATTGTTCTGAACAAAATATTTCGTTGGTAAGAATGTAAGCTATATGGATGGCAATACTGTACTGAACAATCTTCTATGCCATCTCTTCGCATGTAAGACAGCATTATGTCTGGGCATGGTTTCTTTTCATTATGAACTTCTATTTACGAAATACGACTAAACGAAAATCCTGGCGATCCTGCTGATGATAGCGCTACTAAAGCAGAGTTACTAAGCAAAGCTTTTAGAAACTCATTTACCAAAGAAGACGAAACCAATATTCCAGATTTCGAGTTACGAACGGAGACTGTAATGAGTAACGTAGAAGTGGATATCATCGGAGTAGTGCAGCAACTAAAATCACTTAACAAGAACAAGTCCTCTGGTCCGGACTGTGTACCCATTAGATTTCTATCTGATTATGCTGAAGCGATAGCTCCTTACTTAACAGCCATATACAACCGCTCTCTCAAAGAAGGATCTGTACCAAAAGATTGGAAAGTTGCGCAGGTCACACCTATATTCAAGACAGGCAGTAGGAGTAACCCAGTAAACTACAGGCCTATTTCATTGACGTCAATTTGCAGAACGGTTTTGGAACATATCCTGTATTCAAATATTATGAATTATCTCGAACAGAATGATGTATTGACCGAAGGTCAACACGGATTTAGGAAATATCGTTCATGCGAAACACAACTAGCTCTTTATTCACACGAAATGATGGGTGCTATCGACAAGGGTTCGCAAATCGATTACGTATTTCTTGATTTCGGGAAGGCTTTTGACACCGTACTTCACAAACGGCTTTCAATCAAATTGCGTGGTTATGGTAAATCGGGGTTCAGGAGAAATGTAGGAACACGGGAGGCAATACTCACTTTACGGCTTATCCTAGAAGATAGATTAAGAAAAGGCAAACCAACATTTCTAGCTTTTGTAGATTTGGAGAAGGCTTTTGACAATGTTGATTGGAATAAACTCTTTCAAGTTCTGAAGCAAGCAGGAGTAAAATATAGGGAGCGTAAGGTTATTTACAACTTGTACAAAAACCAGACAGCGGTTGTCAGAGTTGAAGGGCATGAAAGGGATGCAGTGGTTGGAAAGGGAGTAAGACAGGGTTGTAGCCTTTCCCCAATGTTGTTCAATTTGTACATTGAGCAAGCTATAAAGGAAAGCAAGGAGAAATTTGGAGAAGGAATTAAAGTTCAGGGTGAAGAATTAAAAACATTGCGTTTTGCCGACGACATAGTAATTCTGTCAGATACAGCAAAGGACCTGGAAGAGCAATTGAACGGAATGGACAGTGTGCTGAAAGGTGCATATAAGATGAACATTAACAAGAGTAAAACTAGGGTAATGGAATGCAGTGTAAGAAAATCAGGTGATGCTGAAGGAATTAGATTAGGTAACGAAACAATAAAGGAGGTAGATGAGTTTTGTTACTTGGGCAGTAAAATAACAAATGATGGTCGCAGTACAGATGATATTAAATGCAGAATGGCAATGGGTAGAAAGGCGTTTTTGAAAAAGAGAAATTTGTTAACATCGAATATTGATTTAAGCCTAAGGAAGTCCTTGCTGAAGGCATTTGTATGGAGTGTTGCCTTGTATGGGAGTGAAACATGGACGATAAGCAGTGTGGACAGAAAGAGGATAGAGGCTTTTGAAATGTGGTGCTACAGACGAATGCTGAAGATTAGGTGGGTGGATCGCATAACTAATGAGGAGGTACTGAACCGAATTGGGGAGAAAAGAAATTTCTGGCATACCTTGACTAAAAGAAGGGATAGATTGGTAGGACACATTCTTAGACATCAAGGAATTGTGAATTTAGCGTTGGAGGGAAGTGTGTGGGGTAAAAATCGTAGAGGGAGACCAAGATACGCGTATAGTAAGCAGATTCAAGTGGATGTGGGTTGTTGTTCTTATGAGGAGATGAAAAGGCTTGCTCAGGATAGAGTAGGGTGGAGAGCTGCATCAAACCAGTCTCTGGACTGAAGACCACAACAACAACATGGTAAATCGCCCCAAATTTGCGATTGGATTGCGGATTTCCTATTAAAGAAGACACAGTTCGTAGTAATCGATGGTAAGGCATCGACTAAAACAGAGGTGATATCGGGCGTTCCACAGGGTAGTGTTATTGGTCTCTGCTGTTCTTTATTTACATAAACGATTTAGGGGAAAATCTCTTAGGTTTTTCAGATGACGCCGTCATTTACCGTCTAGTAAAATCATCTCAAGACCAAAACCAACTGCAGAACACTCTGAATAAGATATCACTATGGTGGAAAAATTGGGAATTGACTTTAAATAATGAGAACTGTGAAGTCGTCCACATGAGTACGAAAAGAAATCCGTAAATCTTTATTTACAAGATGAATCGATCAAAAGTGAAGACCGTAAACTCCACAAAATACCTAGGAATTACTATTACTTCAGACTTAAACTGGAAAGAACAGGTAGATAATGTCGTGGGAAAGTCGAACCAGAGACTGCGTTTTATTGGCAGAACCCTTAAAAGATGCAACAGAACTACAAAAGGAACTGCATACACTA
This sequence comes from Locusta migratoria, assembly GCA_026315105.1. NCBI lineage: Eukaryota > Metazoa > Arthropoda > Insecta > Orthoptera > Acrididae > Locusta > Locusta migratoria. The sequence continues at coordinate 66,750,619 of CM048753.1, forward strand.
CGCTTGTCCGTCCTTTTTTGGAGTATTGCTGCCCAGTGTGGGATCCTTATCAGGTGGGTTTGACGGAGGACATTGAAAGACTTCAAAGAAGGGCAGCTCTTTTCATACTCTCACGATGCAGGGGAGACAGCGTTACGGAAATGATACAGGGTCTGGAATGGGAATCATTACAACAACGGCGCTTATCGCTGCGGCGTGGGCTACTTACGAAACTCCAATCGCCAAAATTCTCCTCCGTATGCGAAAATATATTGTTGACTCCGACTTACATAGGTAGAAGTGATCATTAAGAATAAAATACGAGAAATCAGAGCTCTAACGGAGAGATTCAGGTGTTCTTTCTTACCGCGCGCTATTCGAGAATAGAATGGGAAATAAATAGTATAACGGTGGTTCGATGAACCCTCTGCCAGGCACTTAAATGTAGTTTGCAGAGTATCCCATGTAGATGTAGATATGTTTACTATAAGATGGTATTAGAGGAGGCTGCCTGTCATTGATGTATAACTTCGGTAATGCTACAGACTTTCAATTCGTATGATACACTGTATATTGAAGCGGACTATGCGAGGTGATTGTTGGACGTAGTGCTGTAGCAATCCATAGATTTACCATAATTTCTACATGTTAGTTTGCAAGCTCGTCTTAGGCATTAACTGGTTATTATTAATTCGTTTTTTTTTCGGTCGTAAACCTCCTGGTATGTGACACTATTCTATTTTGCTTAAAATGTACCGTCGTTGGCCATACAGAAAATTTCCGAGGTCCTTATTACAGTTGTATTAATTAACAGTCTATGATTTGTGCAAATCGTCCTCGAAGAGCATTTCGTAGTGCCCAAACACCGGACAAATGTTTTCGGCGTTTATCACTGTTTATACCCAGATCCTGACAGAGCTGCTATTAATGAGAATCTGAAATTGCATATAGAACTGTCATTTCTCGATTTATAGCGGAGCTCTCTAACGACAAACCTATCAATACAGGTCACAGCACGTAGCTTGTTTCCCCTGAAACAACTGCACATCACCTGTGTGTTTGCGTCGTTTACAGGCGAGATGTTCATGTACGCATCCTACACCTCATGAAATGACAACACTCTGTTCCACTATTATTTTCATTTATTTTCCGCTAATGTCAGATTTCGGATGCTAAGCCATTGTTATGTGGCTTTTAACGTGCCATATTTATGAAGTGATAACATGTATTCTACTAGTACCCTACTTAGCTCTGTCCCCCTATATAACGGGTGACCAAAAAGTCTGTATAAATTTGAAAACTTAATAAATCACGGAATAATGTAGATAGGTAAAAATTGATACACGTGCTTGGAATGACATGGGGGTTTATTTGAACAAAAAAGAAAAAAAAAAAAAACCATCTAGAAGTGTCTGACAGATTGCGCTTCATCTGATCAGAAAAGCAATAATTAGAGTATCATGACGAAGCAAAGATGATGTTCTTTACAGGAAATGCTCAATGTGTTCACCATCATTCCTCAACAATAGCTGTAGTCTAGGAATAATGTTGTGAACAACACTGTAAAGCATGTCCGGAGTTACGGCGAGGCATTGGCGTCGGATGTTGTCTTTCAGCATCCCTAGAGATGTCGGTCGATCACGATACACTTGCGACTTCAGGTAACCACAAAGCCAATAATAGCACGGACTGAGGTCTGGGGACCTGGGAGGCCAAGCATGACGAAAGTGGCGGCTGAGCACACGATCATCACCAAACGACGCGCGCAAGATATCTTTCACGCGTCTAGCAATACTTTTTTCTCCGGTTCTAATAAAACCCCATATCATTCCAAGCTTGTGTGTCAATTTTTACCTCTCTATCTACATTATTCCGAGATTTATTAAGTTTTCGAATTTATACTAACTTTTTGATCACCCGGTATCTTAGAATAAGTTCGGCAACCTACATCGTTTTGAACCTGCTTACTATTGAACACCTCCTCATTAGTTACGTGATCTACCCATCTAATCTAATATTCATCATTCACCTGTAGCACCACATTTCGAAAGCTGCTATCATCTTTTCGTCTGAACTCCTTATTGTCCACGTTTCACTCCTATACAATGCTACAATCCAGAAAGAACTTCGTAATATTTCACGTAATACTGGATGTTAACAATTTCGCTCGTTCAGAAACGCTTTTCTTCCCATAGCCATTCTGAATTTTATGTCTACTTTACTTCGGCCATCAGAAGTTATCTTGTTACCCAAATAAATAAGCTCATCTACTACTTTTATTGTATCATTATCTAATCTCTTTCAGCATCGCCTGATTTTCTGACACTACATTCCGTTACCCTCGTTTTACTCTTGTTAATGTTCATGTTACCAGAAGATCAAAAGCAACTGCAAAATGATTTAGATAAGATATCTGCATGGTGCAAAAAAATAGCAATTGAACCTTAATAATGAGAAGTGTGAAGTCATCCATATGACAACTAAAAGAAGCCCGTTAAACTTCAGTTCCACGATAAATCAGTCAAAATTACAAATCCAAAGGTCGCGGGTTCGATCCTCGCTAGATCCTAGGATTTTTATCTGTCACTTTCCACTTCTTTCACCTCTGGCAGTGCTGCTGATGTGAAAAATACCGAGTAGCACCGTGGTTCGGAACCCACGTTAAACTGTAGGTCCCCCTATAACTGGCTGGGTAAGTCAGTACGAAGGTCGGAGGAAGGCAACGGCATACCACCTCCAAACAGGACCATGCCTAGTAAAGCACTGTGGTGTTCAAACCAGTCTTCGATTTGTTGACTGCTTTACTTTTTTACCTAGGAGTAACAATTACACATAGAAAATATTGTAGGGGAAGCGAACCAAAGACAACGTTTATTTGGCAGAACACTTAGAAGATGCAACAGCTCTACTAAAGAAACTGCCTACACTACACTTGTGCGTCCTATTTTGGAGTATTTGCTGTGCATTGTGGGATACACACTAGGTGGAACTGACAAACAATTTAGAGAAAATTCAGAGAAGGGCAGCTCGTTTTGTACTAAAGCAATATAGGGGAGAGAGTGTCACAGAAATGATGCACGAAATCATTGAAAGAAAGGCGTTATTTCTTGCGACGAGATATATTTGCGAAATTTCATTCGCCAACTTTCTCTTCCGAATGCGAGCATATTTTGTTAGCACCCACCTACATAGGAAGACATGATCATGAAAATAAAATAAGAGAAATCAGATGGAAAACGGAAAGATTTACGTGTTCCTTTTTCCCGCGAGGTATTAGAACATAGAACCGTACAGAAACATCATAAAAGCGATTCGGTGAACTCTCTGCCATGCACTTTAATGTGACTTGCAATCTATGTAGATGTAGATATCAGTTTGTTAAATGTATTCGACGTTACCATTTCAGTACTATTTAAAAATGTAACACTCCCCCACCCCTTCATTTTTACGAAAATATTCAAGCTTTGAACCTCTGAAAATAAACATCAGCTTTTTATCTATATCTATAAATGTGAATTTCTGTTCGGTGTACGTTTATCACGTCCGAACCACAATACATAAAGAGCTAAAAATCTGTCCAGTTACTAATGTCTACCCGGGGAAGGCTTTAGGCACGGTTTTATGGCGATCGGATATATATATATATATATATATATATATATATATATATATATATATATATATATATGTGTGTGTGTGTGTGTGTGTGTGTGTGTGTGTGTGTGTGTGAATGTCTTTTCAGTGTACGCTTATCACGTCCGAACGACAAGACGCAGAGACTTAAATATTTGTACAGTTACTAATTTACACATGAGGAGCCGGCCGCGGTGGCCGAGGGGACTGAGGCGCTCCAGTCACGGTCTGCACGGCCACTACGGTCGGGGGTTCGAATGCCCCCCTCGGGCATGGATATTTGTGCCGTCCTTAGTATAAAGTATTTGATAAGTAGTTTGTGAGTTTAGGGACTGCTGACCCCGTAGTTAAGTCCCATAAGCTTAACAAGCATTTGAACATTTGAACACGTGAGGAATGTTTTAGTCACGGTTTTATAGCGATCTGATAGTTATTTAGTAATTTGAAGAATATAACGCAAAATGCGGAACAATAATTACTCTTTGAGAAACTATATTTACTCTTTGAAAATGGCTTTATTCGTTGCATTGTTGCTTGAGGGTTGATAATGATAAAAGAGTGGAGTATATTGGGATGGAAAGTTATTGGTGTATATAAAATTCTACGTGTATGTGTGTGTGTTAATATTTCGCTCTGCAGCGAAAACTACAGAACACAAACGAATCGTCTGTGTGTAATTGTTGTCCGAAATCTCCCGTTGTACACCATAGCAATTCCATGCCGACGGGTATAATGGGGTGGAAGATATGGTGGTTGAAAGTCGTCAAGTTATTAAAAAATTGGGACGGCAGGTCAGCGATGTTTGCGACTATATAGCAAGGGGGTTATATACAGCGAAACGTGATGCCACAGACCATATCTTTGGTCTATGCGTGCTACAATGTCTTCAGCTCTTTCTCTGTAAGGAAATATAAGAATAAATAAATAAGGCAGTAAAAAAGATTTTTTTAAATACAAAATACGTGGTTTACCAGAATGCCGTAAAATGAAATTAAAATGAATTTGGACATTACTGTCACCATATGTGTTGATATATTGCAACACTGGCTATAAGGAATAATGTATGTGTTATTTATTGTAAATCATTATGCACTTCACATAATTTTATTTTTTATTTGAATGTTGATTAAAAATGTTTGCTTCTAAAGAAGGTATTGTATTTCATTTCATCCTTCAAAGCCAGTCTCATAGCACACTACTGAAACATAGCTTAGGGTAAGGTGGTACAATTTCGATCATTTCGGACAAATGTTGTTATAACTGGAAATAAATTGAGAAAAGGAATAATTTTAACTATGGCACTTGTTCTTGGATGTTTAATAAATATGTAACACAAATATTATACAGTTACAAATGTTGGTATAAACACAAAAAAAGGTTACGGAATTGAGAAAAATCGATCGAAACTGTACCACACTAGGTACAATTGTGATCACTTCCTCGTACAATTTTGATTACGGGCATCTTCCAAATAAAAAGCACTTTTTCTGTCACGCACCAACGCATACTTCGTGGTACCAAACATCGCATTTTCGGCAGCAAATCCAGTCACCCTTAACTAGATGATTTATAAGAGCGCGTTAGACTAAGTAGCTTCACTTACCTCTTTAAAGGGAAAAAATTTATATCTCCCTACCGCAAAGCGGTGTGTTCTTGGAAAAGACAGGAGGAGCTGTAGAAACCTGCTACTCTACATCGCGACACAACGAGACACTACGAGACAGAAAAATAGCGCGAAAATTTACGTTGACCGGAATTGTACCTATATAGAAATTGTACCACCTTACCCTATCTATCATAATCAACCAACACGCGAGCGGAGCCGCGGGTTGAAGCTAGTATTTTAGTAAATATAATTCAGTGATATAATACTGTAACACATTCCATACAAATTTATATTAAAAGTCTGTTTGTATCTTCGGTGATAATAACATCTTTGTAAGTCTCACATCGATGAACAAATGTTAGCGATATTTAGTTATTACCTGATTATGGCTAGAGAAGCCGAAAGCCTGTTAGTGACTCGATATATAATTTTGCACGCCATCACAATTTTTCCCCTTTTTTTTGGAAATTAGTTACGTCTCTCTGTAGAGAATGATTCAGTCCGAAACCATCTACCGTACGCACTTGGCGTGACGAATTAATCCAGCCAAATTCCAATTACGGAAATGTACAGCCAAGCACGAAACTAAATAAATCAAACATGGCGTGATTAGTAGTGGCGGTGGAGGGAAAACATTTCCGATCTGATCTGCTTCAACAGCGCATGCGAATGAGCTGCCATTGTGTAATCGAATGAGTAGCCGTCATTAGCATCTGATGTGCTACCTGATTTTCCACTTCCATTAAAGTTAGCTGCAAACTGTTGTCAGTTGACGTCTACCGCGCAGGATATTTTCCAGCTGTGACAATACGGAGGAAAATGTAGTACCATTATTTGTAACATTTTTTATTATAGTATACCAGAACGCTGCTATTTACGATCATCATTAAGATATATACAATTAAGCAACAAGCTTATTTCGGCACCAAGGCCATTTTCAGTCTAAAAACACAAATCCACTCTGGTCAGACGAAACCGCCAGCTTACACGTACCAAGGAATATCTCAAATAAACTGTCATGATTGCGAAAATTTTTATGTAGGCCACACTGGGCAGAAATTTATGATCAGATATCGTGAACACATCCGAAATAGTGACACAAAACCTTCTTTTTTTTCTACGACATAAAAACGCAAAAAAATGTTATTGTTGTTGTTGTGGTCTTCAGTCCGCAGACTGGTTTGATGCAGCTCTCCACGCTACCCTGTCCTGTGCAAGTCTCTTCATCTGAGAATACGTTCGGCAACCTACATCCTTTTGAATCTGCTTACTGTATTCGTCCCTCGGTCTCCCTCTACGATTTTTACCTTACACGTTTCCTTCTAATGCTAAGCTCACAATTCCTTGATGTCTCCGAATGTGTACAACCAACCTATCCCTTCTTTTAGTCAAGATACGCCAGAAACTCCTTTTCTCTCCGATACGGTTAAGCGCCTCCTCATTAGTCACGTGATCTACCCAACTAATCTTCATCATTCGTCTGTAGCACCACATTTCAAAAGCTTCTATCATCGTTTTATCTGAACTCCTTATCGTCCACGTTTCACTCCCACACAATGATACACTCCAGACAAATGCTTTCAGAAAGGACTTCCTAACATTTAAAATAATATTGGATGTTAACAAGTTTCGCTTCTTTAGAAACGCTTTTCTTCCCATAGCCATTCTGCGTATTATATCTTCTTTACTTCGGCCATCAGAAGTTATCTTGCAAACCAAATAACAAAATTCATCTACTACTTTCATTGTCTCAGCATCGCCTGATTTTTCTGACATTCCATTCCATTACCTTCGTTTTACTCTTGTTAATGTTCATCTTATATCTTCCTTTCAAGACACTGTCCATTCCATTCAATTACTCTTGCAGATCCTTTGCGGTCTCTGACAGAATTACTATGTCATCGGCAAACCGCAATGTTTTTATTTCGTCTCCCTGCACTTTAATGCCCTCTCCAAATTTCTCCTTGCATTCCTTTACTGCCTGTTCAATGTACAGATTGAACAACAGTGGGGAAAGGCTACAGCCCTGTCTTACTCCCTCCCCAACCTCTGCGTCCCTTTCTTGCCTTTCGACTCTAATAACCGCTGTCTGGTTTTTGTATAGGTTGCATTTAACTCTTCGCCCCCCTGTATTTTACCCCTGCTGCCTTCAGAATTTGGAAGAGTGTATTCCAGTCGACAATGTCAAAAGCTTTCTCCAAATCGAAAAAAACGCTAAAAACGTAGGTTTTCCTATCGTTAGCCTATCTTCTAAGAAAAGTCGTAATGTGAGTATTGCCTCCCGTGTTCCTACATTTCTCTTAAATCCCAAATGATCTTCCCCGAGGTCGAATTCCACAAGATATTCTATTCGAGTTAGTATTTTGCAACCATGACTTATTAAACTGATAGTTAACCAATTTCGGTCATGTTGTACAGATTCTGCACATAATACCCAAAGGTCGAATAATAACCTTTTCGGAAAAAAATTGAAATATATACACTTAAACATAACGACCCAGCTAAATTTTTGAACGAACAAATAGAACTAAACCATCAAAACTTTATAAAAAATTTCTTCAAAATTTTTCAACGTTAACAGACGACAGAATAATAAAAGATAACACACAAACATATACAAGGAGTATCCAATATACAACACTATCGATACGTAAGAAAAAATATAAGATAGGTATAATCTATGACATGTATCCGTGAAATATCATTGATTTCTCTCAAATATCTGTCGAAATTATAGGACATGAAAATAACATCTCGTTAAAATATCAAACATATATATTTCACAGCAATTTTGTCACAGACGAATTATGGATGTAAGTATTAATAACAATGTAATAAAATTAACAAGTATATTGCACTAATTCGTTAATGGAATTTCATGATTTCATGCAGATAGCGAAATAAGCTTTAGCTTAACTGTATGTATCTTAATAGAGATCGTAAACAGCAATGATCTCGTATACTATAATAAAAATGTCCTTGCAAGACATATATTACGTTGCAGGCCCAAGAGAACGTAAATATTATTTGAGAACTGACCTTTAGTCAACACGGATTTCGAAAAGTATCGCACTTGGGAAACTTGGGAAACTCTTTAATCACAGTTGCATTTACTCGATGACTTTCCGTCAGTTACTACGTACAGTGTCCCGACAGGAAATCACGATTGTAATCGCACACCTGGGGGCGATATTGCATAAAATCGCAATTTGATTAGAAGTCGTTTGTGTCGTACAACGTCAAAAACATCCAGTAAAACTAAAAATATGAGATGAATTTGAGATCCCTTGTTCACAAACTGGTTTTCGGCTGTCCCGCCATCATCAGATAAACAATACAAGTTTAAGTTTCAAAGATTTTAAATTGGTAGGTATATAACTGTCAAGGGAGACTAGAGCTTTGGTTTATAGCTAACCTGACGGAATATTATTACAATTCAAGTTGTGGTGTAAATTCCTGACATTGATAAAATATGTGACAATATAATAAAGTACATTATCCTACGAAGTACTCTCCTGGCTATTAAAAATGCTACACCACAAAGATGACGTGCTACAGACACGAAATTTAACCGACAGGAAGAAGATGCCGTGATATGCTAATGATTAGCTTTTCAGAGCACTCACACAAGGTTGGCGCCGGTAGCGACACCTACAACGTGCTGACATGAGGAAAGTTTCCAACCGATTTCTCATACACAAACAGCAGTTGACCGGCGTTGCCTGGTGAAACGTTGCTCTGATGTCTCGTGTAAGGAGGAGAAATGCGTACCATCACGTTTCCGACTGTGATAATGGTCGGATTGCGGTTTATGGTATCGCGACATTGCTGCTCACGTTTGTCGCGTTCCGATGACAGAACATGGAATGTCGCGGAGCACCAGTGACGTCACAACCGGCAGCTAGTGTATATGAGCAGGTACTTGCAGCCACTAGGCAGTCAAAAGCACTGTACAATGTCCAAGGAGTGTTTGGCCGAAAGCTCGTGTGGAGTTTTAAACCTCCTGACGAGGACGGAAACCCGAGAACATTTTATTCGAAGTTATCGCCGCGAGGCAATGCATTCCTACATTCTGCTGGACTGTCCATTAAATCCTTAACAGTACGAGGGGTCAGAGACCTCATCTGAACAGCACATGCCATCTCAGGTATGCCCAATGGTGTCCACGTCTGGGCATTTTGGTGGGCAGCGGAGGTGTTTGAAGTCAGAAGGGTGTTCTTAGAGACACTCTATAGCAATTTCGGACGTGCGTGATGACGCTTTGTCCTGCTGGAATTGTTCACGTTAGACGGAATGCACAGTGGGCATGGATGGATGTAGGTGACCAGCCAGGATGCGTAGGTATGTGTCACTTGTCAGAGTAGTATCCAGACGTATCAGGGTTTCCATATGACTCCAACTAACACGCCCCACAACACTGCAGAACGCCTACAAGATTGAAAAGTCCATTGCTGACATGCTGGGTGCATGGTTTCTTGAGTTTCTATCCATACTCGTACACCTCATGCGCTCCACACAGTTAGAAACCAGACGTGTCACAACTGGTGGAACACGTCTCGGTTTTCTTGTCCTTACTCTATGGCTGCAGGCTATCTCTCTCACGGCCACTACGGTCGGGGGTTCGAATCCCCCCTCGGACATGGTATAATTGTGCCGTCCTAGTTCGTAAGTACTTAATAAGTAGTTTGTAAGTTTAGGGACTGATGACCCCGTAGTTAAGTCCCATAACCCTTACAAACGTTTGAACATTTGAGGCTATCTATTTTCGTATACAAATCGTAACAAATCCAAAATCTGACAATTTACGATGCAAAACAATTTAATGTTTTTGTTATGCACAAACTAGCTGTACACCCGGCGTTGCCCGGGTGTTTACTTATCCTACACTCTGGTAGTCCACATCCCCTTCCCCCTCTCTCTGCATCCACCTGTTTCTCTCCCATCTCTCTGTTCGTTTCCACCTTTCCCTCTCTCAACAAAGTTTTCTGCAAGGTTCCCTCTGTCATGTACCATACAAACATTTATGTACGCAGTCAACTTCTTCTTGGTTTAAAGGTCTTGTGTGCAAAAATTCATTAAGATTGCAGCAAAACTAAGCATTTTGTAAAATTCAGTAAGTTGAGTACCGTCCCCCATACACCGAACGAAATTTTATACAGACAGCGATATTCCTCTTGTTTTTAACGTAGAATGTGCAAAAATTTCATAAATATCGGAACAAAACTATAGATTTGTATGCTATAGAAACGCAGGGTCACATTGAAAAACGCAACTTTGTTGTTCTCAAATATTCCAGATTTTATTTCATACAACCCTTGTTCTGAGAATAACGAAAACGACAGAAAAAGGGTCTGTGAAATCGGTCGACCCGTTCTCCAGTTATGGCGCGACCAAAGTATTTAGGGATCCGTTTTTATGTTGCAAAGTACCCTCCCCCATGCACCGTATGAAACTTAAAGTAGACGGTGACCTTCCTCTTGTTCTGAAGGTCAAGCGTGCGTACTTTCGTGAAACAATAAAAATAACAAATGATGGTCGCAGTACAGAGGATATAAAATGCAGAATGGCAATGGGTAGAAAAGCGTTCTCGAAAAAGAGAAATTTGTTAACATCGAATTTTGATTTAAGCCTAAGTAAGTCCTTTCTGAAGGCATTTGTGTGGAATGTTGCCTTATATGGAAGTGAAGCATGGACGATAAACAGTGCGAACAGGAGGGGGATAGATGCTTTTGAAATGTGGTGCTATAGAAGAATGCTGAAGATTAGGTGGGTGGATCGCGTAACTAATGAGGAGGTACTGAACAGAATTGGGAAGAAAAGAAGAAATTTCTGGCATACCTTGACTGTATGATGTACAATCTGCTCTAGTGCCACCATTTCGACCTTTTATAGAAGAAAAGGAAACGTGGCATGAATGGTTGGTGCAGTTTACTTCGCATCTAACAGCATACAATGTACAAGGTACTGTGAAGCTTCCCTTTTTTCTCGCGTGTGCTGGTGTTGTAGTTTACCGAACGGCTTCCAAGTTATTCCCCACTACGTCCCCTGAGTCGGTTTCTTATGAGGCGTTAATCGAGGCTTTGTCTAAGTACTATGACGAACAAGTGCATGTGGCGGCGGCTCGTTTTAAATTTTAAGGAGTAGGAAGCAAGAAGGTCAAACTTATCGGCAGTGGCTCGCAGAGTTGCAAGGTTTAACTCGTGACTGTAAATTTAGGTGTTCATGTGGTGAATATTATAATGATTCTATGATACGGGATGTGATTACGCAAAATGTACCTGACAATCGTATTCGCGAACAGATTTTGCAGCACGCCGATCCTACATTGCAACAGGTTATGCAGATCATTGACTTTCAGGACGCGTGTGACGTTGCTAAGTCTAGCTTTGATCCGGTAGGGGTGTGTACAGTGTCGACAGCACGTCAGGGCAGGCGTCAACAGAACGGCCCCGCGCCGACACAAGGCGCCCGGCCCGCCGGCCGGTCGGCCGCTGGGCGTAAACATAAGCCGTCTACCTACCACGCTCGCGGAAAAGTTAAGTCCTGTCCTCGCTGTTTCTCAAAACATACGCGTGACAATTGTCCTTCTCGTAGCGCAACATGTTTTGCATGTGGAAAGTTAGGCCATGTTCGTTCTGTCTGTCTCCAACAGAATAAAGATTCCACAGAACAGGCACGCACGGGGGTTCGTTCACATCACATTAATTCAAAAATGTTCAAATGTTTGTTAAGCTTATGGGACTTAACTACGGGGTCATCAGTCCCTAAACTTACAAACTACTTATGAACTACTTACGAACTAGGACGGCACAAATATCCATGCCCGAGGGGGGATTCGAACCCCCGACCGTAGTGGCTGTGCTGACCGTGACTGGAGCGCCTCAGTCACCTCGGCCACCGCGGCCGGCATCACATTAATGTTGTGCATTCTCCATCACCTACGAGTGATAAGACTGTTGAACGTGCGTCGTCACAACCTGTGTCTTCGCAGGCTAGGTACCGTAATGTGAATAAATTGTTTGTGGATCTTGAAATTCTTGGCCAGACCGTGACGTTTCTATTAGATACTGGTGCTTCGGTTTCCTTGCTTAATCGGGACACATACAATTTGCTTGGTCAGCCGCCGTTGCAGAACTCTTGCACGTTGCTTACGGCGTATAATGGTCAGAACATACCTGTGCTGGGTTCATATACTTGTGATGCTACATACCGGTCCGTGACATTTCAAGTGCTTCGTGCTTCCAATAGTGCAAACATTTTTGGACTTGACCTCTTTGATTTATTCGGTCTCCGAATAGTGGATAAGGTTCTTGCTGTCATGTCATATGACCATCGGGACACGGTGGCTAAACTGTGTGATGAATTCGGTGACTTGTTTCGTGATGGTATGGGCATGGCAAATAACTTTATAGCAAGTGTGACATTGAAAGACGCGGCACGCCCCCGCTTCTGTAAAGCTCGTCCCGTGCCGTATGCCCTTCGGGATCAGGTGGCGGATCTCTTAAGACAGTGGCAGGCTGATGGTGTCATTGAACCGATCACGGCGAGTCAGTGGGCATCGCCCTTAGTGATCGTGAAGAAGCCAAATGGTAAATTGCGTCTTTGTGCAGATTTCAAATCTACCGTGAATCCGCAGACTGTGATTGACTCTCACCCTTTACCACGACCGGAAGAACTGATGGACCGCTTAGGTGCAGGCCGGTATTTTTCTAAAATTGACCTGCGTGACGCATACTTGCAGCTTCCTCTGGATGTGCGATCGCAACAAGTTTTCGTGATCAACACGCACTTGGGTCTTTTCAAGTTTTTGCGCCTTCCTTTCGGTAGTGCATCGTCTCCCGCCATTTTCCAGCGGTACTTGGACCAGTTGACCGCTACTGTGCCTGCGTGTTCTAATTATTTGGATGATATTGTCGTGTCTGGGCGTACTCCCGAAGAACATGTGAACAATTTGCGTCGTTTGTTCGAGGTGTTGTTGCAGGCAGGATTAACATGTAACAGGGACAAATGTGTGTTTTTTCAGTCGGAACTTGAGTATTTAGGTCATGTCATAAATGCACAAGGTATCCACCCTACACAATCTCATTTACAGGCAATTCGCGACCTTCCACCGCCCACTACCATTACTGAACTTCACTCTGTGCTTGGGAAACTCACTTACTACATTCGATTTATTCCTAATGCGTCCGAAATTGCAGCACCCTTACATCGTCTGCGACGTAAGAATGTTCCATTCGTGTGGTCAAAAGACTGTGATGTTGCTTTTCGCAAACTGAAAGACGCCTTGTTGAGTGACAACTGTCTGGTTCCTTTTGATGTTACAAAACCGGTGATTTTAGCCGTTGACGCGTCATCATATGGCCTTGGGGCGGTTCTTTCCCATCAGATGGGTTCCGTGGACAGGCCTGTTGCCTTTGCCTCTAAGCTTTTGACCAAAGTACAACAGAACTACTCGCAGATTGAAAAAGAGGCCCTTGCAATCACTTTTGGTGTTACGAGATTTCATCAGTACCTCTATGGGCGGAAATTCTATCTGGTCACAGATCATAAGCCGTTACAGTCTTTGTTTCATCCCGCTAAACCCATTCCACAACGTACGGCACAGAAACTTCAACGTTGGGCCCTTATTCTCTCAAACTATCAGTATGAACTTGTTTATCGGCCCACAACTCACCATGCTAACGCGGACACGCTCTCGCGGCTTCCTGTTGGTCCTGACTCTGATTTTGATGCCTCAGAGACAGCTTGTTGCCATATAGATACGCAGGATTCCAACGCTTTGGACAAATTTCCACTAGATTACCGACAGGTTGCTCACGCTACAGCCGCGGACCCGGATTTACAGATCCTTTTACAATATATTCGCTACGGGTGGCCACGATACTTGAAACAGATTTCGAACCCAGGTGTCCGTCAGTATTTTGCTCGACGTTTTGCTTTATCAACACACAGAGGCGTCATCTTGCTTCGCACTGACGGCGATATGTCCAGAGTGGTAATACCTCAGGCTCTTCAGGCGCGTGTTCTGAACTTGTTACATCAAGGACATTGAGGAGTCGTCAGAACTAAACAGTTGGCCCGCAAGCATTGTACCTGGGTCGGACTGGACAAAGACATTGAAAATATGACGTCACGATGTCGTGCCTGTACCGAAAATCAGTCCGCTCCTCCTCAACATTTCACTGACTGGCCGAAATCCACTGGACCATGGCAACGCATTCATGTGGATTATGCCGGCCCGTTTTGGAAGACCAGGTGGTTAATTGTTGTCGATGCTTTTAGTAAATTCCCGTTTGTGGTCCCCACGAACTCTACGACGACGAGTGTTACTGTGAAAATTCTCCAGTCTATATTTTGCATTGAGGGCCTTCCAGAAACTCGTGTTAGTGACAATGGACCCCAGTTTGTGTCAGCGGACTTTGTACAGTTTTGTGCTTCCAACGGGATCCGTCATTTAACTAGCGCTCCTTTCCACCCGCAATCCAACGGAGAGGCGGAGCGCTTCGTCCGCACCTTCAAGCAGCAGATGTCCAAGCTGCGCAGCCACCACTCACGGGACCAGGCTCTGCTGCTGTTCCTCTCGTCGTACCGTTCGCAGCCCCGCGACGGTCCTTCGCCGGCGGAGTTACTTCACGGGCGGCGCCACCGCACCCTGTTGCAGCTGCTGCATCCGCCGCTGCGCCCGCCGGCCTCTCCGCACTCTCGAGCGAAGTATGGTGTCAATACCCCTGTTCTTTTCCGATGCTTTACGGGGACCAAACGTTGGGAACGGGGAACCGTCGAAGAGTGTTTGGGTAGTTCTATGTTCCTTATACGGGGTCCGGGCGGCGTGATTCGTCGTCATTCGAATCAGCTTCGCCCTTGTTATGTGTCGGTTTCTGCGGCTGGGCCTCTGTTTTCAGCTCCTGTCTCTCCTCGGGGCACGCCGTCGGCTGGCGCGGCGGCCCGCATCACTCCGGCGTCCTCGTGTCCAGAGCCGATGGAGTGGGCGCCTGCGGGAGCGCTCCTGTCGCAGTCGCCTGCCGGGAGCCACGGTTCGCAGCCGCCATCATCACCGCCCTCCGCTGCGGCTGCCGGATCTGGGGCCACCGGCCTGTCCTAGGAAGCGGCCGGTCCCGCCTCGCTACCGCAACCTGCTGTTCTCATGGACGCGGACGTGGAGCTGCCTCTTTCGCCTGGTCTTGCGGGTTTTCCACGGCGATCGGACAACGAATGTTGGGAGGCGGACCGGGGCCCTAGACCCGCCCACGCATCAATCCCGGTCCCAGCGGAGGCTTCCACGTCTGCACCCCCCCCCCCCCGCCGTCGTCCTCTTCCTCGGAGACACTACACGACGACGGTGAGGAGGGGGGGGGGGGAGGAGTGCTGTGTCGATACACATATCGACGCCACGCACCAAAGATGTGGCGCGTCGTCTTTCCGGACGCGGCGCTAGAGGCGCCGTACCGGACCTGCGCGGACGCCGACCAATGGGGTTGGACGTCGGCTGACCTGGCCGAGGAGCAACAGGAAGAAGTCAGTCTGGGCCGGGGAGCGACGAGTATCAATCATCGCACTACCGATTCATGAATAAACCTCTGATACAGCACTTTCCATTCCATGGTCCGTCGCCTCATATCTGTTCCATTATCCGATTCTGCATTTCAAACAGAATTACAAACAATCAAACATATAGCATCCAGTAATGGCTATAGCCCTGCCCTTATTGACAGCATACTGAATAAGAAGAAAATGAGAAAAATCAGAACAGTTTTATAAGCTGGCCAACAATAACAAGTCAGTAGTCAGAAAAACTAGTGTGTCATCCCATATTTAAGCAACATTTCAGATCAAATTGGTAGAAAGTTAAAATCTCGAAATTACAGGAATGCATTTTACAATACAAACAACATTTCTAAGTATTTATTCAATAGTAAGGACAAAATTCAACTACTATTACAGAGTGATGTATACAAGATCACATGCAAACATTGTGGGAAACTGTATGTTGGTCAGTGTGGCAGGGCTGTAGCTGTTAGATTATCAGAACGTGAGAGAAGCTGGAGGTTAAAAAAGACAGATTCCACTTTTGCTGAACATCTGCTCAAAGAAGGCCATGATTACGATGTAAGCTGTGAGATCCTACATCCCCTGAAGAAAAGCAGAAAGATGACACTACTGGAAATGTTGGAAATCAATAAACATTTGACTCAGGATGCTAGTGTAGTATTAAACGGTCAGATCCAGTTGTCCTTTACACATCTACTGAAATAAGTTTTATTTTCCAAATTTCCATTTCAACAAAAATAATCGTATTAGTTTTGATTCTTTACACATACTTATTATATTTTTTTATATAAATGTTAATAACTTTCATAAATATGTACTTGCGATGAACTTTCCAGTGAAGTACCGATTGTCTGTAATAACATCTTTGTAAATCTTAACATCTTTGAAAAACATGTGTACTACAGTCAGTTGTCACCTGATGATGGCCTAAGAAGCCGAAAGCCGGTTTGTGACCAACGAAAAAGTTTTGCAGAACATCAGAAAGTTGTTCCTTTTTGATATAAATAAATAGACTAATTGAACACTGGATTAACAAGTACCCAGACAACGCTGGGATGACAGCTAGAAAGAAATAAAAATAAATCAGGACTACGGAAAAGTCAAGTATCTGCCGCAAGGCCTGGTAGCAGTTCCTAGAAGTACTCCGAGAAAGGAAGAGGTCATTAGAAGACGCCGGACTTCTGAGAACAGGGCAGTGCCGACGTGATAGGCGTCTTGTTAATAGCGACTCTCGGGAAACTAACAGCTACTGCGAAAACGACAAAAGAACACCACTTCCTGGGGGCGTCTGTAAGGGGCTACAGGAACAGGAGACGGCGTTGCTTTCGTTTCGCGTCACTCAAGTTGTTGGAAGAGCTGGAAGCTGTATTGAAGCGATAGGGCAGAGTTATTTGCAGATTTTCGCGGTAGTATAGAACCTCAGACAGAAAGCGCGAAAAAATTTACATTTAATCGTAAGGGGTTTATTCGAAGGAAACTTACCCTTATCCATAGG
This sequence comes from Locusta migratoria, assembly GCA_026315105.1. Taxonomy (NCBI): domain Eukaryota; kingdom Metazoa; phylum Arthropoda; class Insecta; order Orthoptera; family Acrididae; genus Locusta; species Locusta migratoria. The sequence continues at coordinate 66,767,880 of CM048753.1, forward strand.
CGAGATCTGCGTTAATACCTAGAGCTTTTATCTGTACTACGACATACGAAATGGGAGGAAAAGTAAATACACTGTTCAAAATATTAGGGAATCAGCTGAGATATCATACGCAGTATACTTATGGCGTCGTAAGAATAAAAAAGAGCAGAAGCTCCAGAGAAGATTGTCAGAGCAAAAGAACGTTCTCTGAATAAATTCTCAAGTTCGTATGAATAAAAACTTGGAAGCGTATGGTCTGAGCAGGTAGTTCCTTCTCGCTGCCTCCCCTCCTACTTGAGTAAGTTCTCGACGTGTCATGTCCGCCACAGATCAGCTGTCCAATCGTGTATTTCTTTAAACTAGCCCAGTCAGGCAAATTATTAAGTCTACAAATCTAGAGTAGGCATCTACGTGTTGAGGAAGAACTGTACTATGTTTATATTTTAGTTTGTTGTTCAAAAAATGTTCAAATGTTTGTTAAGCTTATGGGACTTAACTACGGGGTCATAAGTCCCTAAACTTACAAACTACTTATAAACTACCTTATACTAAACACGGCACAAATATCCATGCCCGAGGGGGGATTCGAACCCCCGACCGTAGTGACAGTGCAGACCGTGACTAGAGCGCCTCAGTCCCCTCGGCCACCGCGGTCGGCTAGTTTGTTGTGAAGGAGCATATTATTAAGACTAAATGTGCACTTTTTACGAAAATGTATTCTTCTGCCGATACCAAATTTTCGTTACGCAAGAAACTTTTTTGTTAATGAAGTTGAGTTAGCAGAATTTGCGAATGAATTTTAAGAATGCATCACATATTCATCTGTTGCAACGTGGAATGCTGTCGGAGGTTTCTAACATGAGATAGGCCTAGGCCTACTTGTTGTTAAATATGACACCCAATGGTCTGCTCATAAGCGTTAGGACATCTGATTTTGTTATCAGAAACAGGCTGCTAGGTATGTAATTAATCAGTTGTTAATTTTCTTGTCGTGTTTACTTACTTCTAACATAACGAAAGTTACGATTACGAAGTCAGAAAACGCATCTTGGATAGGCCGACCGGTTTGGATAGAAACAGTACTTCAGTAGGCCAACCTGCTATTGCAGCAATATTTATTTTGTGATAGAAACTGTGAAGTCCTGGGATACACTTTATTTGGAACTAACATCATAAGGCCTTACTAATAGACCCGATTTAAAAACAATATCATTTTGCTATGTAGCTGTTTACAACTGTAAATATACACTCCAAACAAATGGGTAACACACGCAGCTGAATCCACTTGTGTTTCATTTCTATGTCGGTAATGAAAACATTCCTCTTACTTCATTCTCGTCACTATATAAAATGCCCAAAGTGTCAGATTCACGAATTTTCTGAAGGAAGCTACTCGTCAACAAAATATTTTGATTTGCATTAACTTTTTAAATCACCTCGTATTTCTTAAAGACGTCGTATAAAGGAACTTGTTTTTGTCTTCTAAGCAACACAAATGTTGTAATTTTTACTATAAACGACAGTAAAACGCAACTTAATAGAAATTACTCAGCCCGAATTATGCTAGACAGCTCACTTCAGAAATCTGAAAAACTTCTCTAGTTTTATTGATAAGAAATTGGAGAATGTTCTCTGCTGTGAGCAACTTCTCCAACTCTGTTACGCTGAGAACGTACTCGGCTGAAGTATATTCTCCGACTCACTTTATTCATGCGAAACTGAGTATGTTCTCTGGAATTCAGAGTATAAAGTAGATACTTCGTTTTATTCATACGGCCCATGGTAACGTGTATTATTAAGGGGTTGGTTACAATTGAAATTGTGTGCGAGACAGGACAATATTTTTCTGTCTCAACTCTTTACTTGAGGTTCACATGTCGATTACTTAGTCCTAGGCACCATGGCGCTACCATAGTAGTGAAAAAGTCATTCTCATTGCCCTGTAATGTGATCACCTTGGACGGTCAGTGCAGTTTTACACCTGCGTGGCATGGGCAGTATGAGGTTATCAATCAGCTCTTGATATTTGGCTATTCTTTTAAGACTGGAATATGCAGCCGATACCACATGGATGGGATTGACACACGATTACAGGGCTGCATTTTGTAAATATCGGCTATCCTCGTTTCCAGTCTAGTCCATAAGTGTATATTATACTCGCCAGCCTGAAACGCCTGTTATAAAATCGATAAGGAGAACACCGGTAGTTTTATTGACACCAGAACTCTTGATTGAACAAATAAATGTTTTCGTCGTCAATTGCATTAAACAATCGATTCCAACAGTAATATCATGTTGTTGTTCCCTATACAGGCCAAAGTAATGGGTGGATACTAGGTACTCGCATATGCCCAGATGGTTAAAATAAATAAATAAATAAATAAAAAAAATCACAGCGAAATCGAATGGGATGCCCAACACCACGAAGTTGGCGACGACAGCTCATATTTTAACATCAGCTAGCCCCGCTTTCTAAGGTGCAGCCACTTGATTCCCTCGAGAAGTTCTCCAGTTCTTCTTTACCGAGTTTCGCTCCAGCATTCCACGTGATGCCCCAACGCTGCCGCCAGATAGGAGAAATGATAACTTCGCAATGTCTCCATGACGAACTTGTCGAATTTACTACGCATGTATAAGTTAAAATATCAGAAATAATTTACCACCGCAAACATCAGGTACCAGTCCTAAATTAAAGACCACTAACGCTTGATCAAACTGGCACTACTTCGTAACGTAAGCAGCACAAAGTTTTAAGAACATAATCCTAAATCCACCTCTTTAGTGGTCCAACGTAACACATCATCCACAACTGGAAACAATGCATCGCATATTTTCAAAACTTTTTACTTAAATTCTACCCCAACTAGCCTACGACACTCTATGTAACAACAACCATCTCTAACCCATCGACAGAACTACAACAAAAGGATGTAACCATCCCGTCTCTTTTCTAGTAAAGTACTAAACTAACTAGCAAGCAGCGACAATCTCGGTATCTCTGCATCGTTGGTGGTTCCCTCACGAACATCTAACCGATTGATCATGCAGCTTTCTGCATTGAATACTCCAACAGGTGGTATTTCTGAAACGTTTTCTATCACTCACTAGACCACATGACTCGTACATTTGACAATCACTCGAGCACAAAGAGTCATCGTATTCCCCCTTCTAACAAATCAGTACTCCCGATAAACATCTGTAAATCACTGACACACGCAGAACAGCTAATAAGGAACGATCCAGATCAACACCAAACTCTTTTGTTATATGTGTATCTAATCCTTACGAGCAACAACGAAAAAAATAGTCCACACCATTTCGAATTAATACAACACCGGATTTTTTTTATCGAACGCCAAGAGCAGTCCTTTAGAGACTGAAAAGACGATTAAACACGCCTCCCAATGAAGGTAACTACCCAGCTTTAAAACACCTAACCATAGGGTTGATTGAAATCGATGCTTCTCGACCAAAGAACAATAATTTACCATCTACATCTACATACATACTCCGCAATTCACCGTAAGGCATTTCCTTTCCTATTCCACTCCCAAATAGAACGAGAGAAAAAAAGCCTGTATGCTTCTGTACGAGCCCTAATTTCTCTTCTCTTTGTGATCACCACGGGAAATGTAAGTAGGTAGCAGCAAGATCGTACTACACTCAGCTTCAAATTGCGGCTCTCTAAATTTCAACAGAAATTCAAGAAAAGAACGTCGTCTTTTCTGCAGCAATCCCCAATTGAGTTGCCGGAGCATTTCCGTGACACTCGCGCATTGGTCGAACCTACCAGTAACAAACCTAGCTGTTCGCCTCTGAACTGCTACGATCTCTTCCTTTAAACTGATCTGCTGCGGGTCCCAAACACTTGAGCAATACTCAAGACGTGGTCGTACAAGCGTTTTATACGCGGTCTCATTTACAGGTGAAGTACATCTTCTCAAAATTCTCTCAATGAACCGAAGTCGGCTGTCCGCCTTACTCACAACTGTCCTTGCATGTTCGCACTGCAATGTTACGCCTAGATATTTGAACGGCGCGATAGCATCAAGAAGCTCACTACTGATGCTGTATTCGAACATTATGAGATTGTTTTTCCTACTCATGCGCATCACATTTTCTACATTGAGAGCTAGGTGCCATTCTTCGCACCAACTAAAAATTTTGTCTAAGTCATCCTGTGTGCTATCACAGTCAGTTAAAGACGACACCCTCCTATACACCACAGCATCATCAACAAACAGCCGCAAATTACAAGTCACTCTGTCAATCAGATCATTTATATAGATAGAAAATAATAGCGGTCCTATCACACTCCCCTGGGGTACGCCTGACGATACACTCGTCTCTGATGAATACTCGCCGTCGAGAACAACGTACTGCGTTCTATTACTTAGGAAGTCTTCCAGCCAGTCACAAATCTGTGAACCTATTCCATAAGCTCGTATCTTCGTTAGCAGTCTGCAGTGTGGCACCGCGTCGAACGCCTTTTTGAAGTCGAGAAAAACACAATCCGCCTGTTGCCCTTCATCCGTGGCTCGCAAGATGTCATGTGAGAAAAGGGCAAGCTGAGTTTCATATGAACGATGTTTCCTGAACCAGCGCTGATACACAGAAAGAAGCTTCTCCGTCTCAAGGAAATTTACTATATTCGAACTGAGAATATGCTCCAAAATTCTACATGAAAGGGTGTCAACGATATTAGCCTGTAATTGTGTGGGTCAGTTCTCTTTCCTTTCTTATAAACGGGAGTCACCTGCGCTTTTTTCCAGTCACTAGGAGCTTTGCGCTGAATTAAAGATTGGCTATAAATGCAAGATAAGTAGGGGGCCAACGCCGCAGAATACTCTTTGTAAAACCGAACTGGTATTCTATCCAATACCTTTGGCATAATGAGACATTATCTGTCTCAAGGAATTGAATTAAAGTTCTCGTTTAAATAACGAAATGTGGCCATTACTGTCCAGTACGGAGAGGTCGGCATTGGGAGAAGTATTCCGGACAGTGGCGAAAAATGACGGCGCGTGTTGGGTGCTGCTGGCTGGTGGGGCAGCTAGCGCGGCCGCTGCACATATACTGCCGTCCGGCCGGCAAGTTTTTTAATCTCGCGCAAGACTCGGACCCTCCCTAAACAAACACACACACACACACACACAGCGGTCAGAGGCCAGAGCCGCCTGTCCCTGATATTCATGGCGTCCCACAAGGCGAGGCTCGCCTGCTGTTTGCCAGGGTCTGGTCTCTCTCTCTCTGTCTCTCTTTCTCTCTCTCCCCAAGCAATCTGGCGATTTGTATCCAGACGCACCAAAGCTGACCTAGCTGACTGGAGGCCACGGAAACACCCTTCTCAACCAGTGGCGTAGCTATGTCAGCAAGGGCCCCGGGGCAAAAATGACATTGGGGCCCTCTTTAAAATAAAACAAAACAGATGTAAAACTACTTCATCATCAGTTCCTTACCGCCTACTGGAAGACATAATAAGGCAAACCTAAATACTATTAAGTAAAATATTATGTGTCACGCAGCACATAATATTTAATTGTACTCTCAAATCTATATTTATAAATGTGAATGTCTGTTCGGTGTACGTTTATCACGTCTGAACCACAAGACATAAAGATATAAAAATTTGTACAGTTACTAATGTCTGCCCGGGAAGGCTTTAGGCACGGTTTTATGGCGATCGGATATATATATATATATATATATATATATATATATATATATATATATATATTAAGGTGCATATAAGATGAACATTAACAAGAGCAAAACTAGCGTAATGGAGTGCAGTGTAAGAAAATCAGGTGATGCTGAAGGAATTAGATTGGGTAACGAAGCAATAAAGGAGGTAGATGAGTTTTGTTACTTGGGGAGTAAAATAACAAATGATGGTCGCAGTACAGAGGATATAAAATGCAAAATGGCAATGGGTAGAAAAGCATTCTTGAAAAAGAGAAATTTGTTAACATCGAATATTGATTTAAACCTAAGGAAGTCCTTTTTGAAGGCATTTGTATGGAGTGTTGCCTTGTGTGGGAGTGAGAGATGGAAGATAAACAGTGCGGACAGGAAGAGGATTGAGGCTTTCGAAATATGGTGCTACAGAAGAATGCTGAAGATTAGGTGGGTGGATCGCGTAACTAATGAGGAGGTACTGAACAGAATTTGGGAGAAAAGGAATTTCTGGCATACCTTGACTAAAAAGAAGGGATAGATTGGTAGGACACATTCTTAGACATCAAGGAATTGTGAATTTAGCGTTGGAGGGAAGTGTATGGGGAAAAAATCGGAGGGGAAAACCAAGAGATGGATACAGTAAGCAGATTCAGACAGATGTAGGTTGTCGCTCTTATGTGGAGATGAAGAGGCTTGCTAAGGATAGGGTATTGTGGAGAGCTGCATCAAACCAGTCTCCGGACTGAAGACCACAACAACAACAACATATTAATGTGAACGTCTGTTCGGTGCACGCTTATCACGTCCGAACGTCAAGACGCAGAGACTTAAATATTTGTACAGTTACTAATTTATACCTGAGGAAACTTTTAGGCACGGTTTTATAGCGATCTGATAGATATTTAGTAATTTCAAGAATATAACGCGAAATGCGGAATGACAATGAATCTTTGAAAATTACATTCACTCTTTGAAAATGATTTTCTTGGTTGCATTGTTGCTTGAGGGTTGACAATGATAAAAGGGTGGAGTATACTGGGGTGGAAAGTTATCGGTGTATATAAAATTCTACGTCTGTGTATGTTAATATTTCGCTCTGCAGCGAAAACTACAGAACGCAAACGAATGGTCGGTGTGTAATTGTTGTCCAAAGTCTCCCCTTGTACACCATAGCAGTTCATGCCGATAGCTATGAGGGGGACTGAAGGCCAGCGATGACGTTTGCGACTCCATAGCAAGGAGGTTACGTACAGCGGAACGTGATGCCACAGACCATATCTTTGGTCTATGCGTGCTACAATGTCTTCAGCTCTTTCTCTGTAAGGATAAGCATACGAATAAGGAAATATAAGAATAAGTAAATAAAGCAGTAAAAAAGAATTTTCTTTCAATCCACCTCTCTAAAAAAATCGATTTGACGTTTCGCGCATTACATCAAGTGATCCAGCTGTGATATTATTACAATAATTATTGTTGAATTTCGTGATTGGATTCTTCGAAACGACTGCATTTTTACCTGTGATTTCTTATATATTCTCTGATAAATGTAACATGTTTTTAGAAAAAAAGGACGTGGACAAAGAGTCGATAGGAAAAGTACTAACTCAAGGTTCGAATAAATAAATAAATACCCGGGCAACGCCGGGTTTTCAGCTAGTATAATTATAATTGTGAAAGTTGGTTTTTTTGTTATGTTTTCACGCAAAAGTTACTGGGCTGATTTGAATGAAATTTTGCAGAGGGATAGATTTGCACCTGGGTAGGACATAAAGATGAACGACCTCTTGGGATAGTTTCCGAAGTTACTCCATACTAGGTGAATGAAGTCTCAGGCATAAGCTAGTAAAAATAAACGATGAAGAAGTATTACTGAACCATGAAAACATGAGCCCGCGAAGAAAACCGGGAACAGTCAAGTCCGCGGTGACAGCAGGCGGACTGTTGTCAGTGGCGACATCTCACTGTCGCTAAACTACTGCGCTGTTAAGTCACTGCTCCGTACCGATCAGCCTAATTTCGATGATAGCCCAATCAAAGAAGGAAAATAGGGGAAATATTCGTGTAGGATGGTTTCAGAGAAGAAAGTTGCCGGATTTTGTTTGATGGAATACTTTGGTTTGAGCCGTGCCCCTACCAGGCTTCATGAAGTATATATTAATGTCCCACCCCCATGAACCACAGACATTGCCGAGGTGGGGTGGCTTGCGTGCCTCAACGATACAGATAGCCGTACCGTAGGTGCAACCACAGCGGAGGGGTATCTGTGGAGAGGCCAGACAAACGTGTGGTTCCTGAAGAGGGGCAGCAGCCTTTTCAGTAGTTATAGGGGCAACAGTCTGGATGATTGACTGAGCTGGCCTTGTAACATCAGCTAATGTGGCTATGCCACACAGCTACTGCGAACGGCTGAAAGCAAGGGGAAACTACAGCCGTTACTTTTCCCGAGGACATGCAGCTCTACTGTATGAACATATGATGATGGCATCCTCTCGGGTAAAATATTCCGGAGGTAAAATAGTCCCCCATTCGGATCTCCGGGCGGGGACTACTCAGGAGGATGTTATCATCAGGAAAGTCAATACTGGCATTCTACGGATCGGAGCGTGGAATGTTAGATCCCTTAATCGGGTAGGAAAATTAGAAAATTTAAAAAGGGAAATGGATAGATTGAAGTTAGATATAGTGGGGATTAGTGAAGTTCGGTGGCAGGATGAACAGGATTTCTGGTCAGGTGAGTACAGGATTATAAATACAAAATCAGTTGGGGGTATCACAGGAGTAGGACTGATAATGAATAAGAAAATAGGAATGCGGGTAAACTACTATGAGCAGCACAGTGATCGCATTATCATTGTCAAGATAGATACGAAGCCAACACCGACAACAGTAGTACAGGTTTATATGCCAACTAGCTCTGCCGATGACGAGGAGATCGAAGAAATATATGAGGAGATAAAAGAAATTATTCAGACAGTTAAGGGAGAGGAAAACTTAATTGTGATGGGAGACTGGAATTCTGTAGTAGGAAAAGGAAGAGAAGGAAAAATAATAGGTGAATATGGACTGGGCAGAAGGAATGAAAGAGGAAGTCGCCTGGTAGAATTTTGCACGGAACATGATTTAATCGTAACGAACACGTGGTTTAAGAATCACAAAAGAAGGTTGTATACATGGAAGAGACCAGGAGACACCGGAAGGTATCAGATAGATTTTATAATGGTAAGACATAGGTACCGGAACCAGGTTATAAACTGCAGGACATACCCAGGGGCAGATATAGACTCTGACCATAACTTGTTAGTCATGAACTGTAGGCTGAAGCTGAAAAAACTGCAGAAAGGTAGGAAAATAAGGAGATGGGATTTAGATAAATTGAAGGAAAGGGAAGTTCTGGAGAATTTCAGAGGGAGATTTAGGCAACAATTGACAGAAACAGGGGGAAGTAAAACAGTAGAAGAGGAATGGGTAGCATTGAGAGATGAAATAGTGAAGGCAGCGGAGGACAAAATAGGTAGAAAGGCAAGACCTGCAAAAAATCCATGGATATCACAGGAAATACTACAGTTAATTGATGAAAGGAGAAAATATAAAAATGCAGTAAATGAAACAGGCAAAATGGAGTACAGACGACTAAAAAATGAGATTGACAGGAAGTGCAAAATGGCTAAGCAAGAGTGGCTAGAAGCCAAATGCAAATCTGTAGAAGAATGTATAGCAAGGGGAAAAGTAGATACCGCCTACAGGAAAATGAAAGAGACATTTGGGGACAAGAAAAGCAATTCTACTAATATCAAGAACTCAGATGGGAAACCAGTTCTCAGCAAAGAAGGGAAAGCTGAGAGGTGGAAAGAGTACATAGAGCAGCTCTACAAAGGAAATGAACTTAGAGACGATGTTGTAGGAAGGGAAGAAGAAGTAGATCAAGATGAAATAGGAGATACTATACTGAGAGATGAATTTGACAGAGCGTTGAAAGACCTCGGTCGCAACAAGGCCCCAGGAGTAGATGACATACCCTCAGAGCTACTAAAGTCTCTGGGAGAGCCAGCCATGACAAGACTATTTGAACTGGTGTGTAGGATGTATGAAACAGGCGAAATACCCTCAGACTTTAAGAAAAATGTAATAATCCCCATTCCAAAGAACTCAGGCGCAGACAGGTGTGAAAATTACAGAACCATCAGTTTGATAAGTCATGGATGCAAAATTTTAACACGAATTATCTACAGGAGAATGGAAAAGCTGGTAGAAGCTGACCTCGGGGAAGATCAGTTTGGATTCAGGAGGAACGTAGGAACCCGGGAGGCAATACTCACTTTACGTCTTATCTTAGAAGATAGATTAAGGAAAGGTAAACCTACATTTTTAGCTTTTGTAGATTTGGAGAAAGCATTTGACAATGTTGACTGGAATACACTCTTTCAAATTCTGAAGTCAGCAGGGGTAAAATATAGGGAAAGGAGAGTTATTTACAACTTGTACAAAAGCCAGACGGCAGTTATTAGACTCGAAGGGCATGAAAGGCAAGCATCAGTTGGGAAGGGAGTAAGACAGGGTTGTAGCCTTTCTCCGATGTTATTCAATTTGTACATCGAGCAGGCGGTGAAGGAAAGCAAGGAAAAATTTGGAATAGGGATTAAAGTTCAGGGGGAAGAAATAAAAACACTGCGTTTTGCTGATGACATTGTAATTCTGTCAGAGACAGCAAAGGACCTGGAAGAGCAGTTGAATGGAATGGACAGCGTGTTGAAGAGAGCATATAAAATGAATATTAACAAGAGCAAAACAAAAATAATGGAATGCGGTCTTAGAAAATCAGGCGATTCTGTGGGAATTAGATTAGATAACGAAACAATGAAAGTAGTAGATGAGTTTTGTTACTTGGGTAGTAAAATAACATGCGATGGTCGCAGTACAGAGGATATAAAATGCAGAATGGCAATGGGAAGAAAAGCATTTTTGAAAAAGAGAAATTTGCTAACATCGAATATTAATTTAAGGGTAAGGAAGTCTTTTCTGAAGGCATTTGTGTGGAGTGTTGCCTTGTACGGGAGTGAAACATGGACGATAAGCAGTGCGGACAGGAAGAGAATAGAGGCTTTTGAAATGTGGTGCTACAGAAGAATGCTGAAGATTAGGTGGGTAGATCGCATAACTAATGAAGAGGTACTGAACAGAATTGGAGAGAAAAAGAATTTTTGGCATACCCTGACTAAAAGAAGGGATCGCTTGGTAGGACACATTCTTAGGCATCGGGGAATCGTAAATTTAGCGTTGGATGGAAGTGTGTGGGGTAAAAATCGCAGAGGGAGACCAAGAGACGCGTATAGTAAGCAGATTCAAGTGGATGTGGGTTGCCGTTCTTATGAGGAGATGAAAAGGCTTGCTCAGAATAGAGTAGGGTGGAGAGCTGCATCAAACCAGTCTCCGGACTGAAGACCATAACAACAACATATTAATGTCTGGCCAGGAAAAAGTAATACGTAAAATAACTAAGTTGACATCTTCGCTTATTATAGTGGCAGTGGGGTACAGGGTAGTATCTAGAATGCACAATTTACTATTGTGACAAAGTAACCATATTTTCTCCTCTTCTTGCACGAATTTCAGAGTCCAATTGGCTACAGCACTTCATTGGGATCTATGATTATGGAGCACACCCTTGGGGAATTCACTACACAAACAGTTGAGTTACCATAATAATACCGTTCGGTAATAATACATTGTAGAGACTTCATATTCAAATGTGGTCACACTGTCTACTGTCAAACACTGTGCTAGTAATTCAGCACCATTCACTGTTATTTCGCAAAGATTGACAGGGACGGCAACTCCGACTTCAACTGACAATACGCTGACGATGGCAGGGTCCACGTCTTAGCGGACAAGCAAAGGACCTTGTTATGTTTATATTCTGGGGTGCGAATAATTTTTGGATTTCACTTCCTGCGTTTGAGGTTTGTTGGTCGGGGTTCAAAAAGTTCAAAGTCGGAAAACCTTCATCCAACTAGATTATTATATACAGTAGAACTTCGATTATCCGAAGTAATTTGGGGACATGAAAGTGTTCAAGGATCTACGGTAACTTTTTTCGATCATCGCTCACGTAGGCCGAGGGGCCCCTGGAGCTCGGAGGTCCTGGGGCACTGCTCGACTAGCCCTATGATAGCTGCGCCACTGTCCTCAACATCCAACGTGCAACACCAAGGACCGGAAGTTTAACAGCCTAATTTACTTGGCAGGTAACACGTTTTACCATTTTTTTTTGGTTGCTGATAAGGGATACGCCTAGGCCATAACACAGATATTTTTATATACTAGGGAATACAAGTGTATTCTAAGCCACAGTCGCTTCTTGAAAAAGGAAATTTTTTAATAGTTGATATGTAATGCACAACCAGTTTCGAGGCACTATGGCATCATTATCAAATGCTCCACAGTAAAAAAGAAATGTTTTATAAAAGTACAAAGTAAAGACAAAAAGTAAAATACATTGCAATTTTGGAAATAGTCAGAAGAGTGTTACAGCATATTATCTTATGTGTATCATTTTGGTCAGCAAAATGGTAATGTATCTTACTTTTTGTCTTTACTTTGTACTTTTATAAAACATTTATATGCTGTGGAGCACTTGAAAATGATGCCATAGTGCATCCAAACTGGTTATGCATTACACATGAAGTATTAAAAAAATCCCTTTTTCAACAAGCGACTGTGGCTTAGAGAACACTTGTATTCCCTAGAATAAGAATTATTCCAGTTGCACTCCTAACTGACATTATGTCAAATTATATTAATTTCACAGATTTTTTTTATTACTGCGTGCGCTAAATAAATACAGCAATGTCACAACATTTTTATAAATCAATTTATTTTACCGTTACTAGTTTCGGACATGAGTCCAGCAACAGACGGTAGTGTTGATTTAAGGTTTACATTGGTGTCCTAAAATAACAGTCTTATGTGAATCTATAGTCTACAATGTTAAATATTTTTATCCTATATATAATAAAGTTTTTTTCTTTGCTTGTACTGCTTTCTGATGATGGGCTCAGACCCGAAACTTCTATCGGTGAAATAAATTGATTTATAAAAGTATTGTAGTTGATTACGGTATTTATTTACTACAGTAATACTGTCGCGTTGAAATGGAAGCAGGATTGACTTCGAACGCAGGGTTGTCAATTGAACACAGCACTCATACTGAAAGCAGGTTTATTGCGAACTGAAAAGTACACGCAGCACTAACTGCCTGTCGAGCAGAGTGCTCTGCTATTTATACACAGTCAGAATGTACCAGAAATTAGAAGAATAGTTAACTTAAGAAACATGTAGAAATTACAAGTGATCGTAAGAAACATGTGGAACATTCTGGAAATTATTATTACAAATAAATAAATTTTTGCAGGTGAATGGGATTGAACGGGCGACCTTCAGCACCGAAATCGTCATGCCGGCAGTCAGATAACTTGTCGCAATATTACGAAAAGTAATAAAAAGCGGTGTTGTCTAAGCAAAATAATGGATACAATAACAGATTTTTCTTTCTACGCCAAACAAGTGTCATCGCAGTTCTAGCACAATCAGCGGGCATCTGTTCCTTTAACACTTTTAATTAATCAGATATTATTTTTGTCTGTACATGCACAGGGGAAACGAGGCTTGAGACGGCGACAGTGCCGGCCGCAGAGTCCGAGCGGTCTTCGGCGCGCCAGTCACGGTCTGCACGGCCGCTTCGGTTGAGGGTTCGAATCCCCCCCTCGGGCATGGATGTTTGTGCCGTTGTAAGTTAACCACCTTCCGCTTCCTACCAGTTGCCGCCTTGCTCAGTGATTATTTTCGGTCTTAAATGCAGATGTTAGTGCCCTAATAAAATTGCATTGCAACGGATAACGACTTTTTTTTTTTTTTTTTTTTTTTTTTTTTTTTTTTTTTTTTTTTTTTTTACACACAAAAGACTGCAGCAACTGATAGCATACCGGTGGCAGTTCCCTTACTAGTTGAAATTCCCCCATTTAATCATTAAGCAAAATTGGGACTCAGAATTTAATAAAAACAACTAGAGACGAAATGTATACTATTTATACAAGTTTATTAAATTCACTGTATATCTCCCTATCATCATTTTAAAGCCAAAATACAAAATATTCATTCACTAAATGTATCACCAATGGATTGAGACATTCATACTGTACATTCTTTACTCTCTCATACTGCACCCACGTAGCTATGCACAACATTCCCATTAGACAAAATCATTTCCCCGCTGAAATAGAGACAGAATTAACAACCAACACAGTTCCTGATACTTTACCACGGAGGCCACCATACTCACATCCTTCCTCTTCGTCACCCGGAAACGTTCTCTCTCTCGTGGCCGCTCCCCGTCCTAACCGATCCCCCCGTTCCCGTTCGCGAGTAGCCGCGCCCTCATTGGCTTGTGATCTAACGGGATCTCCTGCCAACCTCCGAATTCTGAAGGAACTCGCAAGTCGCAGCCACTTTACCATCTCATCCCCAAGGAAACCTCTCTGCCACACCCCAGAACTAAAGTTGGCAAACCTACCGAGTGTTCTGCATCTCTGGCTTCCCAGCCGCGGCTTCATGCACACTTACAGACCCTCACACACACAATCACATAAGGTATAAGATGAGTTGGGTACTGTGGAGCAAAGCTCCTTATGTGAGCGGCGCTCACTTATTTCTCCTGCAATAACAATTTTAATAAATAGTACAGCATTCTTGTCTCCATCTAGTACATCTCCCATTATAGTGGCACTAAAGGCCAAGCACACTTTTACAAAATGATAATCACATGAAAGTAACGTACACTGTAGTATACAAGGATTTAATAGAATGATACTACAGTATCGTTTCACCGTCTTTAGTATTAGATAGTTCATAAGCAGTTTGAAAGTTTAGGGACTGATGACCCTGCAGTGAAGTCTCTTAAGCTTAACAAACATTTAAACATTGTTCATCCTCTTATTTGACACCTGTCACAAAATGTTCAAATGTTTGTAAATCTATGAGACTTAACTACTGAGGTTATCAGTTCCTAGACATAGAAACTACGTAAAGTTATATAAGGACAAAACACACACACACACACACACACCGATGCCCAAGGGAGGGCTCGAACTACCGTCGGAGAGCAACCGCACGCTCCGCAGCAAGTCGCCTTAGCGCGCTCGGCCATTAAAACACGGCTACCTGTTTTCTTTTGGAAGTTGCATCAACTACAGAACCATTCTGCAGCTCCTCCACGGCAATGGTTATCGAATCCTGTCGCCATTTCTGCCTGTTGGTTGTTAATTTATATTTGTTACACACGTTCAGTATTGCAAGTTAGTATGAGAAGCTCGTTAAAATGATTTACGAGATGTTTGAGGTGAGATAGGGACTCGTCATCTTGTTCGCCCAGTAAACTCGTCAGATTAAACGAAACGACAATTAATAATTTAAACCTAAGAACAATACTCCACTATCTTTTTTAGCTTAATATACACGACGGTTGGAACATAAATAGTGGCAACACTGCTGTAGAAACACTATACATTGGAATCTGCTATTGTCGCTGATAGCACACGTTGTTGACATACCTACCTTATCTCCGAGCAAATGGACTCGCCCGTCCCATCTCGCTTCTGGCAGCCATAACATTTGAGTTTGTATCGTCTGCATGTAGAGCTGACGATACATGGGTCCAATCTGTCAGTTGACTATAATTATCTTTTGGAAGAAGTGTCGTGGAATATTGACAGTTACAATTGTATGATCATGGGAAAAATGTTAAGATTGTCCACGCAAACAAGCCTTAATTGACACCTTAGAAGATTTGATGCCTGACAATCTATATCTATAAATGTGAATGTCTGTTCGGTGTACGTTTATCACGTCTGAACCACAAGACATAAAGAGCTAAAAATTTGTACACTTACTAATGTTTACCTGGGGAAGGGTTCAGACACGGTTTTATGGCGATCGGATAGCTATTTATCTATATCTATTAATGTGAACGTCTGTTCGGTGTACGCTTATCACGTCCGAACGACAAGATGCAGAGATTTAAATATTTGCACAGTTACTAATTTATACCTGAGGAAACTTTCAGGCACGGTTTTATAGCGATCTGATAGATATTTAGTAATTTCAAGAATATAACGTGAAATGCGGAACAACAATGAATCTTTGAAAATTATAATTACTCTTTGAAAATGATTTTCTTGGTTGCATTGTTGCTTGAGGGTTGATAATGATAAAAGGGTGGAGTATATTGGAATGGAAAGTTATCGGTGTATATAAAAGTCTACGTGTGTGTGTGTGTGTATGTGTGTGTGTGTGTGTGTGTGTGTGTGTGTTAATATTTCGCTCTGCAGCGAAAAACTACAGAACGCAAACGAATGGTCTATGTATAATTGTTGTCCGAAGTCTCCCGTTGTACACCATAGCAGTTCCATGCCGATAGCTATAAGGGGGTGGAAGATACGGTGGTTGAAAGTCGTCAAATTATAAAAAAATTCGGACTGAAGACCAGCGATGACGTTTACGAATCTATAGCAAGGAGTTTACACACAGCGAAACGCGATGCTATAGACCATATCTTTGGTCTATGCGTGCTGCAATGTCTTCAGCTCTTTCTCTATAGGGATAAGCATACCAATAAGAAAATATAAGAAAAAATAAATAAAGCAGTAAAAAAGAAATTTCTTTTTATACAGACATACAGCACTAATGGAATAAATGAATACATACCTGCAAAATTATACAAATGTACAACAAATAACTCAATAAATATGAGATCGTACGCATTTTATATGTCATTTTTGTTTTGATTGCTTTATTTGTTTGGATACTTGTAATTTTGTAAATTATACAAGACAGCTTTATTTCTTCTTTATTCTCCGATAAATATAACATGTTTTTAGGAAATTAACAGAGAGAGAGAAAGGATAGGAGAAGAACTAACTCAAAGCAGGAATAAATAAATAAACACCCGGGCAAAGACGGTTTTTTAGTTAGTATAGAATACAAAGAATCGGTGACAAGACAGAACTGACATGATGAGTCAAAAACGACGAGAAGAATTTTCTGGATCGTTGGTGGGTAACCTTGAAAATGCATCGTTTCATGATAGCCAAAATGCAAACCTCGGCAGCCGATGGACGCATAGTTCTTGCTAACTTTTCAGAAAAATATTCCTTGCAGAGCAGGAGGGGCGAGTAGTAAACAGACTGAGTCACACGCATCGCCTTTACGTAGGTGTGTGTAGAGAACGCTCTGCGTAATCCCGGCGACGTATTTTCGCGTCCCGCGTGTAACCACAGCAAGTGTCCTGTTACGTCACGCGCTGGTACGCAGCGGCCTTGTAGCGTGGAACATTCCAGGAGCACGCGAGCAGCAAGTAAGGCTCAGCTCCAAGAGTCGCTTTGTCTGAAAATCTACGCGTTGTAACGATACACTGAATTTTTTATTTATTTTTTGTTTATCTTTGATCAGCGTTACTTATCGTCTCCGTTCCCTCTGAGTCGCAATGCAACTAATTTAATTTCGTTCGTCATTTTTTTTATTCCCAAACAAGCGAGAAGACGGAACCGAGATAGCAGTTTTACTCACTCTCTTGTCTATGTTCGTTCTGTACGGACGTCTTCCATCCGTGTATCCATTCAATGTAAGTGATGCAAGTTGTAAAAATATATTACTTAAATTTAAAATCATCCCCTCTCTTTGGCTTTTATTTAAATGAATCCCTCCACGTCAAATACTTATTTTCTATTGTTTTCAGCTCCTTCGCCTCCGTAATAGTTTAATGTTCAGACGCCATTACAATCGCTTCGCATTGTCTGCAAAATTTCAATCAATCAATCATCCTTATACAATACTTTGCTTGAATTTAGAACCTACAGTCATTTCTTTTTGTAATTTCACGGATCATTTAAAAAAAAAAAAATTATTTTATCATTACCAGTAACTTCATGTTCCACCCACGGTCACACAACAATGAAAAGCGAAGTGAACAGTCTGAACATTGATCTCCTACGGAAAGTATCTCGAACATTCACTTATTTAATAAGACATAAAAGTTATCATTTCCAGCTTCTAGGATACGAAGTGCAGGATCCAGCTAGATGCTTTCCGTAAGTCTTATAACGTGCTGTTGCTTGTATGGTGCCCAACTTTAATATGCAATCCGCGGTTTATTTGCTTTAATGTTCATTTTGTACTGTACTTTATCTTATTTCAAGTTCAAACATTTGGTACCATCAATTCTTTGTCCAAAAAATATAATCGCGGAACCTACTTTTAACAATTATGGCATCATACGAAGCAAGGGCAACGTTATAGCGTCTAGCTCAAAATGTTCAAATGCTTGTAGAACGTAAGGGACTTAACTACGGGGTCATCAGTCCCTAAGCTTACAAACTACTTATAAATTAGCTAAGACTAAGGACGGCACAAATATCCATGCCCGAGGGGGGATTCGAAGCCCCGACTGTAGTGGCCGTGCAGACCGTGACTGGCGCGCCTCAGTCCCCTCGGCCACCGCGGCCGGATACGCGTCTCGCAACAGTCTCCTTCTGTCTCCTAACAACCGACAGCAGTGTTGTTTCATCGATGATGGATGTGTTCGGAAGACGTGACTGTTCCTAATGTAGGCTTGAGAGTAAAAGTCGCTGTCAGCCACATTATATATCGTATTATTGATTTATGATACGACCGGTTTCGGGCTTGTACCAATCTTCAGGTGCTTAAACATTCAGAATTTTACATGTGTAGCATGTTCGTGTTTGTTTACGTTTAAGAAAGTTATGTTTTGAGTTTACTTTTGTGTGAAGCGATCGTGATGGATTCTACTCAAAAAATAAAAAGCAGTATAGTAATGCAAGATAGAAGGTTGTCAAAGTGTAGTTCCAAAAGTGTGTAAAAAGAGCGTCACATGGCAATCCCGATTGTTAACCCCGATGGTATACCAACTAGATTCCTCTCAGAGTATGCTGATGCAATAGCTCCGTACTTAGCTATAATTTACAACCGATCACTCAGCGAAAGATCAGTATCCAGAGACTGGATAGTTGCTCCAATATTCAAGAAAGGCGATAGGAGTGATCCCCAAAATTACAGGCCAATCTCATTGACGTCGATTTGCAGTAGGATTTTGGAACATATACTTTGTTCGAACATTATGAACTACCTCCAAGAGAACGACCTATTAAGCAATAGTCAACACGGATTGAGAAAGTATCGGTCTTGCGATACACAGCTTGTCCTTTATTCACATGAAGTGATAAATGCCATCGACAAGGGATCTCAAATCGAATCCATATTTCTGGTTTTCCGGAAGGCTTTTGACACTGTACCCCAAAAGCGGCTTCTTATGAAATTGCGTGCTTATGGAATATCTCCCCAATTGTGCGATTGGATTCACGATTTCCTACCAGAAAGAACACAGTTCGTTGTAATTGACGGTAAGTCATCGAGTAAAACAGAAGTGATATCTGGCGTTCCACAGGGAAGCGTTACAGGTCCCCTACTCTACCTCGTGTTTATAAACGATTTAGGAGACAATCTGAATAGCTCCCTTAGACTGTTCGCGGATGATGCTGTCGTTTATCGGTTAGTGAAGTCAACAGAGGATCAAAATCAACTGCTAAGCGATTTAGATAAAAATTTCTACATGGTCCGAAAATTGGCAATTGACACTAAATAAAGAAAAGTGTGAAGTAATACACATGACCACTAAAAGAAATCCGCTGAACTTCAATTACGCGATAAATCAGTCAAACCTTAAGGTCGTAAATTCTACAAAATACCTAGGAGTTACAATTACGAACAACTTAGACTGGAGAGAACAGACAGAAAATATTGTGGGGAAGGCGAACGAAAGGTTACGTTTCATTGGCAGAACGCATCGAATATGGACCAGCTTCACCAAAGAGACTGCCTACATCACACTGGAATACTGTTGCCCATTGAGGGACCCTCACCAGGTGGGACTGACGGAAGATATTGGGAAGGTTCAGAGAAGAGCAGCTCGTTTTGTTTTATCACGTTACGTGGGGGAAAGCGTCACGGAAATGTTGCACGAATTGGGGTGGAAATAATTAAAAGAACGACGTTATTCGTCGCGGCGAGATCTATTTGCGAAGTTTCAATCAGCGACTTTTAGTTCTGAATGTGAAAATATTTTGCTAGCACCCACCTACTTAGGGAGACATGACCATCCCAATAAAATAAGAGAAATCAGATCCCAATAAAATAGAGAATGGTAGATGTCTGCGGCTCTGGCGTGTGTGTGACGAAGATACGAGCTTATGGAATAGGTTCACAGATTTGTGAGTGGCTGGAAGACTTCCTAAGTAATAGAACGCAGTACGTTGTTCTCGACGGCGAGTGTTCATCAGATACGAGTGTATCGTCAGGCGTGAACCAGGGGAGTGTGATAGGACCGCTATTATTTTCTATCTATGTAAATGATATGATGGACAGAGTAAGTTGTAATTTGTGGCTGTTTGCTGATGATGCTGTGGTGTATGGGAGGGTGTCGTCTGTAACTGACTGTAATAGCATACAGGATGACTTAGACAAAATTTCTAGTTGGTGCGAAGAATGGCAGTTATCTCTCAATGTAGAAAAATGTAAGGTGATGCGCATGAGTAGAAAAAACAATCCTATAATGTTCGAATACAGCATTAGTAGTGAGCTTCTTGATGCTGTCGCGTCGTTCAAATAACTAGGCGTAACATTGCAGAGCGATGTGAAATGGAACGAACATGTAAGGACAGTTGTGAGTAAGGCGGACAGCCGACTTCGGTTTATTGGGAGAATTTTGGGAGGATGTACTTCACCTGTAAAGGAGACCGCGTATAAAACGTCTTGATTATTGCTCAAGTATTTGGGACCCGCAGCAGATCAGTTTAAAGGAAGACATAGAGGCGGTTCAGAGGCGAGCAGCTAGACTTGTTACTGGTAGGTTCGACCAATGCGCGAGTGTCACGGCAATGCTCCGGCAACTCAATTGGGGATCGCTGGAGAAAAGACGGCGTTCTTTTCGTGGATTTCTGTTGAGGAAATTTAGAGGGCCGGAATTTAAAGCTGAGTGCAGTACGATATTGCTGCCGCCTACTCACATTTCGCGTGGTGATCACATAGACAAGATAAGAGAAATTAGGGCTCGTACGGAGGCACATAGGCATTCTTTTTTTCCTCGTTCAATTTGGGAGTGGAATAGGGAAGGAAATGCCTAGTAGTGGTACAGTGTACCCTCCGCCACGCACCTTACGGTGAATTGCGGAGTATGTATGTAGATGTAGATGAAAGGTTGGCACATGCTTCTTCAATACGTTGCTGCGAGATGGTGTGTATTTCTTATTTTCTCCGCACATACGATTTGCTTTAAATCGCCCCATAGATAAAAGACGAGTGGTGTGAAATAAGGTGATTTGGGTGGCCACTCCACAGAAGCAAGTCGGTCAATCTGATACGCAGATAATTGACCCATATAGCCACTGATGAACAACTGCTCCGTTGTGTGTTAGAGTCCCATCATGTTAAAATTAAGAGGGAAAGATGTCATTTTCATCCAGAACTAAAGGAGACACCGCTTCTTTCAGCATTTCTAGGTAGCTTTCAGCATTTAGGTTCAGGTAAATTAAAATGGGTCCAATTACGCGGGAATTACCACGCCATACGCTTTAGGTTACCAACTACCTTGCAAAATTTCATACAGTGCGAATTTTGGTCACTAAAGTATCTGTGGTTGTGACGGTTGACTTCACCACTGACAAAATAAGATCCCGATAGTTTTGACGAGATCTAATACCAACGAGGGCGCGCTAGTGTCCAACCGTTTCTGCATTCAGTACTGCCTCCATCCGTGTTTGCTCACACCACAATTCGGCGACTTTTATCACAGCATTTCCGACGTGAGCGACCCGCTCGCTGTTTACGCAGAGTGCTGGAAGAGTTGTGCGCTGGTGCGCTGAGCTCCTGGCTGTGCGGAGCCTCTGTTTGCCGACCAGCGGCGGGTTCTGCAAACAGGCGACCGGTGGCGGCGGCAGCGGCGGCAGAGGCAGCGGCTAGGTGTTTGCACACTCGATAAGGCGGCTGAGCAAGCATCGCGCTATCAGGCCGAGTAATTCTGCGCGTGTGTCGGCCGGATGCCGACTTTGCTTATGGAAATGAGGCGGCGGCAGCCACTGCGGCGTATCTCGTAAGGAGCAGAATTAACAGAGCGCGAAATGTACGGCAGTGTGAGCGTGCGG
The DNA here is from genome assembly GCA_026315105.1 of Locusta migratoria. Taxonomy (NCBI): domain Eukaryota; kingdom Metazoa; phylum Arthropoda; class Insecta; order Orthoptera; family Acrididae; genus Locusta; species Locusta migratoria. The sequence continues at coordinate 66,789,800 of CM048753.1, forward strand.
ACTGCTATAGTCCTGCGAGGCAGAGGTCGCAGCCAGGCGAATGCCTACGCCTCGCTTCTGCCGGTTCCCTATTCTAACACACCGGCAGACGCGCATGTTCGTGACGTACGAGCATGAATTACGCCACCTCGATATAGACGAGCATCCGCCATTTTCGTTCCTTCGCGACAGCCATACGGCTTTGGATATTCACAGAATATATGACATCATCTGCGATTGGTCAAAGCTGAAAATGTGTACGCAGCCGGGATTCGAACCTGGGTCTCCTGCTTTCTAGGCAGTTGCGCTGACCCCTACACCACTGGGGACACAGTGATCACCGCACCTGCAAGGACTACCTAAGCACGCCTCCCGTCAGATACAAATTCCCAGCTTCGCCCTGCCCACAGTACTCAAACTCGTAGTTATTAAACTAATTCCCGTAAGAGTAAGGGCTTCAAACTTGTCCACCCCTCCCCACTAACGATAGGATCATTGCCCGTCACCGGTATATTATATATATATACATGTGGCGTCTGTTCCGAAAGAAACAGACGTCACTTCTGATCCTGCAGTTGTTATTATTTAATATTCACAGAATATATGACATCATCTGCGATTGGTTAAAGCTGAAAATGTGTACGCAGCCGGGATTCGAACCCGGGTCTCCTGCTTTCTAGGCAATTGCGCTGACCCCTACACCACTGGGGACACAGTGATCACCGCACCTGCAAGGACTACCTAAGCACGCCTCTCGTCAGATACAAATTCCCAGCTTCGCCCTGCCCACAGTACTCAAACTCAAAGTTATTAAACTAATTCCCGTAAGAGTAAGGGCTTCAAACTTTCCCACCCCTCCCCATAGGATCATTGCTCGTCACCGACATATTATATATATACATGTGGCGTCTGTTCCGAAAGAAACAGACGTCACTTCTGATCCTGCAGTTGGTATTATTTAATATTTAGGTCGTCCTTGCAGGTGCGGTGATCACTGTGTCCCCAGTGGTTTAGGCGTCAGCGCAACAGCCTAGAAAGCACGAGACCCGGGTTCGGATCCCGGCTGGATACCCATTTACAGCTTTGCCCAATCGCAGTTGATGTCATATATTCTGTGAATGCCTACGCCTCGCTTCTGCCGGTTCCCTATTCTAACACACCGGCAACGGCTCATGTTCGTGACGCACGAGCATGAATTAGGGCTCCTGGATATAGACGAGCATCCGCCATTTTCGTTCCTTCGCGTCGACGCGACAGCACAGGATAGGGCATGGGGGCTCTGCAGTAGACTTGCGCATAATAGAATGAAATTTTCACTCTGCAGCACAGTGCGCGCTGATACGAAACTTCCTGGTAGATTGAATTGTGTGCCGGAACCGGGACTCGAACCTGGGACCTTTGTCTTTCGCGGGTAAGCGCACTACCGACTGTGCTATCCCGACACGACTCACGATGCCGCCTCACAACTTTACTTCCGCCAGTACCTCGCTTCCTACTTTCCAAACTTTACAGAATCTCTCCTGCGAAACTTCCAAGACTAGCACTCCTGGAAGAAAGGATATGTTGGAGACATGGCTTAGTCAGAGCCTAAGGGATGTTTCCAGAATGAAACCTTCACTCTGCAGCGGAGTGTGCGCTGATATGAAACTTCCTGGAAGATAAAAATTGTGTGCCGGAACCGGGACTCGAACCTGGGACCTTTCCCTTTCGGGGGCAAGCGCACTACCGACTGTGCTATCCCGACACGACTCACGATGCCGCCTCACAACTTTACTTTCGCCAGTACCTCGTCTCCTACTTTCCAAACTTCACAGAAGCTCTCCTGGAAGAAAGGATATGGTGCAGACATGGCTTAGCCACAGCCTATGGGATGTTTCCAGAATGACACTTTCACTCTGGAGGTACTGGCGGAAGTAAAGTTGTGAGGCGGCATCGTGAGTCGTGTCGGGATGGCTCAGTCGATAGAGCGCTTGCCCGCAAAGGTCCCAGGTTCGAGTGCCGGTTCCGTCACACAATTTTAATCTGCCAGTAAGTTACATATCAGCGCACACTCCGCTGCAGAGTGAAAGTTTCATTTTGGGAAAATACCTTAGGCTGTGGCTAAGCCATGTCTCCACCACTTCCTTTCTTCCAGGAGAGCTTCTGTGAAGTTTGGAAAGTAGGACGCGAGGTACTTACTACTTTCATATCTGTAACCTCTACCTTATGAATAAGGTAACCTGTATTCACCCAACTTTCACTCCCATACAACAAAATTGGTCGAAAGATAGAGCGGTGCGCAGCTAGCTTAGTCTTGGTACTGACTTCCTTCTTGCAGAAGAGAGTGGATCTTAGCTGAGCACTCACTGCATTAGCTTTCTTGCACCTCGATTCCAGTTCTATCACTATGTTGCCATCCTGTGAGAAAATACATCCCAGGTACTTGAAACTTTAAATACATCTACATCGACATACATACTCCGCAATTCACCGTAAGGTGCGTGGCGGAGGGTAAGCTGTACCACTACCAGGCATTTCCTTTCCTATTCCACTCCCAAATCGAACGAGGAAACAAAGAATGCCTCCGTACGAGCCCTAATTTCTCTTATCTTGTCTTTGTGATATTTACGCGAAATGTAAGTAGGCGGCAGCAAGATTGTACTACACTCAGCTTCAAATTCCGGCCCTCTAAATTTACTCAACAGAAATTCACGAAAAAAACGTCGTATTTCCTCCATCGATCCCCAATTGAGTTGCCGGAGCATTTCCGTGACACTCGCGCATTGGTCGAACCTACCGGTAACAAATCTAGCTGCTCGCTTCTGAACTGCTTCCATGTCTTCCTTTAAACTGATCTGCTGTGGGTCCCTAACACTTGAGCAATATTCAAGACGTGGTCGTACAAGCGTTTTATACGCGGTCTCCTTTACAGGTGAAGTACATCTTCCCAAAATTCTCCCAATAAACTGAAGTCGGCTGTCCGCCTTACTCACAACTGTCCTTACATGTTCGTTCCATTTCATATCGCTCTGCTGTGTTACGCCTAGAAATTTGAACGACGCGACAGCATCAAGAAGCTCACTACTAATGCTGTATTCGAACATTATGGGAATGTTTCTCCTACTCATGCGCATCACTTTACATTTTTCTACATTGAGAGCTAGCTGCCATTCTTTGCACCAACTAGAAATTTTGTATAAGTCATCCTGTATGCTATTACAGTCAGTTACAGACGACACCCTCCCATACACCACAGCATCATCAGCAAACAGCCGCAAATTACAACTTACTCTGTCCAACAGATCATTTATATAGATAGAAAATAACAGCGGTCCTATCACACTCCCCTGGGGCACGCCTGACGATACACTCATCTCTGATGAACACTCGCCGTCGAGAACAACGTACTGCGTTCTATTACTTAGGAAGTCTTCCTGCCAGTCACAAATCTGTGAACCTATTCCATAAGCTCGTATCTTCGTTAGCAGTCTGCAGTGTGGCTCCGCGTCGAACGCTTTTTTGAAGTCGAGAAAAACACAATACGGCTGTTGCCCTTCATCCATGGCTCATAGACGAGTATCCGCCAATTTAGTTCCTGAGCGTCGACGCGACAGCGCAGCATAGGGTACGGGGGCTGTGCAGTAGACTTGCGCATAACAGTTCGCGATCAGGAGCGTTCACTTTAGTTCGTTCTTTTAGTTCGTCCGTTCCCAGTGACGGCTGAGCGGCGTGGTCTGCGCATGAAGGTGGAGGGAGAAGTTCCCCCACCTAGCTGCTTCATGCGCTTGCTGCTTGAGCCGCTAACGATATCACGCAGACCAAAAGAAACAGTTTGAGGATAATTTCTCGCGTTGAAGTTTAGAGTTATCTCTATATCTTGGCATTATGGAATTTATAATTCAGATATTGCAGAGTGCAGAATACTTCAGAAATTTAGTAGCACTGAACTATGTAATCTAGCAGGCAGACGCTAACCTCAAAATGGCTCTCTTCAGCAGAAGGCAAACACGTGATTTTTAATTCTGTTCGCGACCTATCGCGCATATATTAGTTCGCGACCTATCGCGCATCTTTTAGTTCGCGACCTATCACGCATCTTTTACTTCGCGACCTATCCCGCATATTTTAGTTCGCCACCGGTATCTCTCCTTTTCGTTCTCAGCTCGGCCGCGAAGTAGGTCGCTCTTTTTAGTTCGTCCGCTCGTTTTGGCTTTTGCAACCGCTACTAAAACTACAGCTTATCTGCATCTCACCTGGAAATGACGGTAACTGGCAGAAGGAAATCAAGCGATTCTGCGCGCTCTCGCGTCCTCTCGCTGTTCCCCGTCGGTCTGCGGAAAAGGAGCGGGCGAAATAAGAGGCGAGGTATCTGCGAACTAGTTCGCGTAGTTAGCATGTGGGAGCGCTCTTCCGAACTAGTTCGTTCGCGAACTACGCAAGAGAAATGCGTACGCCTCGCTTTTGCCGTCTCCCTATTCTAACACACCAGCAGGCGCGCCTGTTCGTGACGCACGAGCGTGAATTACAGCACCTGGATAGAGACGAGCCATCCACCATTTTCGTTCCTTCGCGTCGACGTGACAGCTCAGCATAGTGCACGGGGGCTGTGCAGGTCCGATTTGTTCTAATCGTTCGGAGAATGGTTCTTCCGTTTTCGATCCAGCCTGAAAAGCATAGAACATAAGCAATAAAATGTTGTCGTAACAGTTATAAAGGAAAGTAAAGAAATTCGAACCAAGTTCCTGTTTCAAAGAGTTTCTAAATGTACTCAATACTATAAGTTGAGAATCGTTCATCCGATTGGGATAAAATTTTTATCATTTGACGTTCAATGAAAGCTGAACGTTCTTATGAACTAAAAAATTGGGTAAGTTACCGTTTGGTGCTACGCATATTGTACAGAACAGTTACATTCCCACTTTCAAGGAAATATACCATAACTGTTTTTAATAAAGTTATAATTTGTATTTGTTTCACAAAAAAATTAACAAGATCATAAAGAATTGCAGATACAAGGACAAATTCATCATCTATTCGGGGCACTGCTGTCAGTACCAGATGCGTATAATCAATTGTTGCAAATTTATTTTATGGACAATCAAGTTCTTAGGCGTTGTGCTCATAATCCAACGGTGAAGCGATCCATAGTCCAACTGCAAGCGAACAGCAATTAGTTTTATCTGTGGCAGTTCATATACTGTTTCAGATCGTGTAAAGCGGACTTTACTGTTTCAAACTATATTTCTGAACGCACCCAACACAACAACCAAGTCATTATTTTACATGTTTTAAATATGAATTTTCCTCGCAATTTTTCCATATTTTATTACCGTTTAAACCTTCCCTGAACTTCCACGAATTTGAGATGAACATCATCCTGGACATGTGTGCGTGATTTGCCCACTCTTTCCGCCCACTATCGAGCCGATACTTAGACTATCTGATGATGCCTTTATAAAGCTACTGGATCTAAAATAAATATGATTGAAATTAATATGGTTTATATTATGGGGTAAGTGATATGAAGTTCACCGGGTCATCTAGTATATATACAGGGTGTTTCACTAAGTGTGTTCGCCTCTGTAACTTATAAAATAATAGGTGACGGGAAATTTTAATGCGGTAGGTCAACACAAGAAATGTTACACTTTCTGCGGAGCTATGAACATATTTTATTGTGTCTTTTTCCACAGCGTTACACCACAAAGATATAATTTTTAAATGGAACAATAGTTTTTATGTCTTGCATTGGATTCGTTGAAACCAGCTGCGACAAAATCAATTTAAACTACATTCCTATCACTGTTAGTTTGGGAGCTACAACCCTTCAAAGTTTAGGGGGCGAGGCTACGACAGCGTAGCTGACTGGCTGGTGGTCATGAGACAGTGCGCCATGCCCCAGGGGATAGCCACTCAGCCAGTCAGCTACGCTATTGCAGTCTCCGTCCCCGGAACTTTGAAGGGTTGTAGCTCCAAAACTAACAGCGATAGGAATGTAGTTTAAATTGATTTGGATGCAGCTGGTTTAAACAAATCGAATACACGATAGAAAAAGCTATTGTTCCATTTAAAAAATTATATCTTTGTGGTGCAACTCTTTGTAAAATGATACAACAAACTATGTTAATAGCTCCGCAGAAAGTGTAACATTTCTTGTGTTGACCTACCGCATTAAAATTTCCCGTCACCAATTATTTTATAAGTAATAAGAAATAAATACATTGCAGTTTGTCGATGACATAGTAATTTTGTCAGAGACCGCAAAGGATCTGGAACAGTAACTGAATGTAATGGACAGTGTCTTGAAAGCTGAACATTAACAAGAGTAAAACGAAGGTAATGGAATGCAATGTCAGAAAATCAGGCGATGCTGATGGGATTAGATTAGATTAGAGACAATAAAAGTAGTAGATGAATTTTGTTATTTGGGTAGCAAGATAACATCGGATGGCCGAAGTAAAGAAGATATAAAATACAGAATGGCTATGGGAAGAAATGCGTTTCTAAAGAAGCGAAACTTGTTCACATCCAATATTAATTTAAATGTTAGGAAGTCTTTTCGGACAGCATTTGTGTGGGGTGTAGCATTGTATGGAAGTGAAACGTGGACAATTAGGAGTTCAGATTAAAAGATGATAGAAGCTTTTGAAATGTGGTGCTACAGACGAATGATGGAAATTAGATGGGTAGATCAAGTAACTAAAGGTGCTTCACCGAATTGGGAAGAAAAGGAGTTTTTGGCATATCCTGACCAAGAGATGGGATAGATTGGTTGGACACATACTGAGACATCAAGGAATTGTCAACTTAGCATTAGAAGGAAGTCGTAGAGGGAGACCGAGGGACGAATACAGTAAGCAGATTCAAAAGGGTGTAGGTTGCCGAACGTATTCTGAGATGAAGAGACTTGCACAGGACAGGGTAGCGTGGAGAGCTGCATCAAACCAGTCTGAAGACTGAAGACCACAACATAGTAATTCTGTCAGAGACTGCAAAAGATCTGGAAGAGCAATTGAATGGAATGGAAGGTGTCTTGAAAGCAAGGTATAAGATGAACATTAACAAAAGTAAAACGACGGTAATGGAATGCAGTGTCAGAAAATCAGGCGATGCTGAAGGAATTCGATTAGGTAAAAAAAAATGTTTGTAGAGTCTATGGGACTTAACTACGGGGTTATCAGTCCCTAAACTTACAAACTACTTATGAACTACTTATGAACTAGGACGGCACAAATATCCATGCCCTAGGGGGGATTCGAACCCCCGACCGTAGTGGCCGTGCAGACCGTGACTGAAGTGCCTCAGTCCCCTCGGCCACCGCGGCCGGCTCCATTAGGTAATGAGACAATAAAAGTAGTAGATGAATTTTGTTATTTGGGTAGCAAGATAACTTCCTGATGGCCAAAGTAAAGAAGATATAAAATTCAGAATGGCTATGGGAAGAATAGCGTTTCTAAAGAAGCGAAACTTGTTAACATCCAATATTAATTTAAATGTTAGGAAGTTCTTCCAGAAAGCATTTGTCTGGAGTGTAGCATTGTATGGCAGTGAAACGTGGACGATAAGGAATTCCGATAAAAAGATGATAGAAGCTTTTGAAATGTAGTGCTACAGACGAATGATGAAGATTAGATGGGTAGATGACGTAAAAAATGAGGAGGTTCTTAACCGTATCGGGGAGAAAAGGAGTATCTGGCATATCCTGACTAAGAGAAGGGATAGATTGGTTGGACACATACTGAGACATCAAGGAATTGTTGGCGTTAGAAGGAAGTGTGTGGAGAAAAAATCGTCGAGGGAGACCGAGGGACGAATACAGTAAGCAGTTTCAAAAGGATGTAGGTTGCCGAACTTATTCTCAGATGAGGAGACTTGCACAGGACAGGGTAGCGTGGAGAGCTGCATCAAACCAGTTTGCGGACTGAAGGCCACAACATAGTAATTCTGTCAGAGACCGCAAAAGATCTGGAAGAGCAATTGAATGGGATGGACAGTGTCTTGAAAGGAAGATATAAGCTGAACATTAAGAAGAGTAAAACGAAGGTAATGGAATGCAATGTCACAAAATCAGGCGATGCTGAAGGAATTAGATTAGGTAATGAGACAATAAAAGTAGTAGATGAAGTTTATTATTTGGTTAGCAAGATAACTTATGATGGCCGAAGTAAAGAAGATCTAAAATGCAGAATGGCTATGGGGAGAAAAGCGTTTCTAAAGAAGCGAAACTTGTTACCATCCAATATTAATTTAAATGTTAGGAAGTCTTTTCTGAAAGCATTTGTGTGGAGTGTAACGTTGTGTGGGAGTAAAACGTGGACAATTATGAGTTCAGATGAAAAGATAGGGAGCATAAAAAGTTGATAGAAGCTTTTGAAATGTGATGCTACAGACGAATGTTTAAGATTAGGTGGCTAGATCACGTGACTAATAAGGAGGTGCTTAACCGTATCGGAGAGAAAAGGAGTTTCTGGCATATCCTGACTATGAGAAGGGATAGATTGGTTGGACACATCCTGAGACATGAAGGAATTGTCTCACTTAGTGTTAGAGGGTACGGTGTGGGGTAAAATTCGTAGAGGGAGACCGAGGGACGAATACAGTAAGCAGATTCAAAAGGATGTAGGTTGCCAAACGTATTCTCAGATGAAGAGATTTGCACAGGACAGGGTAGCGTGGAGAGCTGCATCAAACCAGTCTGCGGACTGAAGACCACAACATAGTAATTCTGTCAGAGACAGAATAAGGAGTTCAGACAAAAAGATGATAGAAGCTTTTGGAATGTGGTGCAACAGACGAAGATGAAAATTAGATTGGTAGATAACGTAACTAATGAGGAGGTGCTAAACCGTATCGGGGAGAAAAGGAGTTTCTGGCATATCCTGGGCAAGAAAAGGGGTAGATTGGTTGCCGAACGTATTGTCAGATGAAGAGACTTGCACAGGACTGGGTAGCGTGGAGAGCTGCATCAAACTAGTCTGTCTACTGAAGTCCACAACAACAACAAAAAAAATGTTCAAATGTTTGTGTAGCTAATGGGACTTAACTATGGGGTCATCAGTCCCTAAACTTACAAACTACTTATGAACTAACTAATACTAAGGTCGGCACAAATATCCGTGCCCGAGGGGGGATTCGAATCCCCGACCTTGTGGCCGTGCATACCGTCACTGGAGCGCCTCAGTCCCCTCAGCCATTGAGGCCGGCCAACAACAACATTTTCGATGCTGTGAGTGAACTTGTTGATCTTAAAGAACTGTCGTGACCTTCTGGGAAGAGTATACTAGCCGGCCCTCTGGTGAGGCCGCAAAGTGTTCCCCTTTGCTCTGGCCTACCCTGGCCACCACGGCCCTTACTCTCAGGCCTAGCTCCAGCCTTCATCCCCGTCACGGGCAGAGCCTGGTGGGGTGGGCGTGGCACCCTCAGCTGCGTGTGACGTGCGGCCGCCTCTGTCCGCCGTAAACCTGCGCGCAGGGCTGCCAACCGCGCCGGCTGCGCGTTATTAGCCGCCACGCCGGCCAACTTTCCGCCAATAAAAGGAGCCGGCGCCGGTGGGAACTCTCTCTGCCACCGGCGGCAGCTTTTTATTGTATTACGGCGACGGTGGGCCTTACAGTTTCATCGCCTCGCCTGACGGCGAGGTTATTGCAGTGTGGGAACGAGAGGCGATCCAGGAAATCGAGAGCAGCGTTCATGAGATAGCTGGGCAGTTTAAAGCCTGTCATAAGGCTACTGGGAGAAATAGACCAGTAGCAATAAAAATGCCAGAGCACATGTGTTCAAGTTTTATTCAGTACGAAGATACAGCTGAGTTCATGTGTTGCTGCAGCAGTTGCTAAGGTTTGTTATGGGCGTCAGCAGTACAGCCTTGGTGTTCACGATGTGAAGTCTTGCTTTAGTTTACTTCAAGCTTCCAATTGTGGCTGGGAAGTAATTACATGCGGTGTCCCACAAGGATCCATCTTAGGACCATTCCGTTTTCTAGTGTACATTATTGACCTCTCATCAATTACGCTGACAGAAGCAGAGAGTTCTCTCTGCCCCCAGCTGCAGCTTTTTATTGTATTAAAGCGACATTGGGGGCCAACCGGCCTTACATTTTCACCACCTCGCCTCACGGCGAAATTATTGCAGTGTGGGAGTGAGAAGCGATCTCAAGAATCAAGAGCAGGGTTCATGACATAGGGCAGTGAGCTAGCTCACTGTGTAGCGCTCTAAAGCCTGTCATAAGGCTACTGGGTGTGGGCAAGAAATAGACGAGTAGCGATAAAAATACCAGAGCACATGTGTCCAGTACAGAGATTTAGCTTAGTTCATGTGTTGCTGCAGCAGTTGCTAAGGGTTCCTATGGGCGTCAGCAGTACAGTCTTGGTGTTCAAGTTGTGAAGTCGTGCTTTAGTTTACATGGAGGTTTTCATAGTGACTGGGAAGTAATTACACGTGGTGTCCCACAAGGATCCATCTTAGGGCCATTGCTTTTTCTTCTGTACATTTATGACCTCACATCAGTTACACTGCCAGAAGCAGAGTTCTATCTCTCTCCGTCTCTCTCTGCCCCCAGCTGCAGCTTTTTATTGTATTACGGCGACAGTGGGTTTAACCGGCCTTACAGTTTCATCACCTCGACTGACGGCGAGATTATTGCAGTGTGGGAGCGAGAGGCGATGCCTGAGAATCGAGAGCAGCGTCATGATATAGCCTCGAAGGCGGGGCTATGTGGCAGTTTAAAGCCTGTCATAAGGCTACTGGGTGTGTCGCAAGGAATAGACCAATAGCAGTAAAAATGCCAGAGGATATCTGTCTACGTTTTATTCAGTACAGAGATACAGCTGACTTGATGTGTTGCTACAGCAGTTGCTAATGGCTACTATGGGCACCTTTATCGAATGTCAGAAGTACAGACCTTATGTTCAAGTTGTGAAGTCGTGCTGTAGTTTACATCGAGGATTCCATTGTGGCAGGGAAGTAATTACATGTGGCGTCCCACAAGGATCAATCTTATGGCCATTTCTTTTTCTTGTATACATTAATAACCTCTCATCAGTTACACTGCCAGAAGCAGAGTTATCTCTCTCTATCTGCCCCCGGCTTCAGAGTATTACGGCGACAGTGTAGGCCTACCAGCCTTATAATTTTATCACATCGCCTGACGGCGAGATTATTGCAGTGTGGGAACGAGAGGCGATCCTGAGAATCGAGAGCAGCGATCATGACATAGGGGTGTGAGATAATTCACTGTGTGGCGGTTTAAAGCCTGTCATAAGGCTACTGGGAGGAATAGACCAGTAGCAAAAAATGCCAGAGCACATGTATCCAAGTTTTATTCAGTACAGGGAAACAACTGTGTTCATGTGTTACTACTGCAGTTGCTATGGGCGTCTCTATCGAATGTCAGCACTACAGTCTTGATGTTCAAGTAGTGAAGTCGTGCTGTAGTTTACATCAAGGTTTCCATTTATGCTGGGAAATAATTCCATGCAGTGTACCACAAGGATCCATTTTAGGGCCATTTCTTTTTCTAGTATACATTTTTGACCTCTCATCAGTTACACTGACAGAAGCAGAGTTGTCTCTTTCTCTCTCTCTGTCTGCCTGGCTGCAGCTTTTCATTGTATTACGGCGACAGTGGGTTCCACCGACCTTACATTTTCATCGCCTCGCCTGACGGCGAGATTATTGCAGTGTGGGAGTGAGAAGCGATCCCCGAGCATCGAGAAAAGCGTTCATGAAATAGGGCTGTGAGCTGTCTCACTGTGTGGCGGTTTAAAACCTGTTATAAGTCTATTGGCTGTGTCACGAGGAATATACCAGTAGCAATAAAATGCTAGAGCACATGTGTGCAAGTTTTTTTCAGTACAGAGATACAACTGAGTTCATGTGTTGCTACAGCAGTTACTAATGGTTGCTGTGGGCGTCAGCAGTACAGTCTCTCTCTCTGCCCCAGCTGCAGCTTTTTATTGTATTACGGCGACAGTGGGCCCCACCGGCCTTACTGTTTCATCACCTCACCTGACAGCGAGATTATTGCAGTGTGGGAGCGAGAAGCGATCCCGAGAATCGAGAGCAGCGTTCATGACATAGGGCTGTGGGCTGCCTCACTGTGTGGCAGTTTAAAGCCTGTCATAAGGCTACTGCGTGTGTCATCAGGAATAAAACAGTAGCAATTAATAATGCCAGATCACACAAGTCCCACTTTTATTCAGTACAGTGATACAGCTGAGTTCATGTGTTGCTACAGCAGTTGCTAAGGGTTGCTATGGGCGTCATCAGTACAGTGTTGGTGTTCAAGTTATGAAATAGTGCTGTAGTTTACATCGAGGTTTCCATTGTGACTGGGAAGTAATTACGTGTGGTTTCCCCAGGGATCCATCTTAGGGCCATTTCTTTTTCTAGTGTACATTTATCATCTCTCATCAATTACACTACCAGAAGCAGAGTTAGTTTCGTTTGCAGATGATCTACATGGGATACTCTACAAATCACATTTAAGTGCCTGATAGAGGGTTCATTGAACCACCATTATACTATTTATCTCCCATTCCATTCTCGAATAGAGCGCGGGAAGAAAGAACACCTGAATCTCTCCTTTCGAGCTCTGATTCCTCGTATTTTATTCTGATGATCAGTTTTACCTATGTAAGTGGGAGTCAACAATATATTTTCGCATCGGAGGAGAATGTTGGCGATTGTAGTTTCGTAAGTAGCCCACGCCGCAGTGATAAGCGCCATTGTTATAATGATTTCCATCCCAGATCGTGTATCATTTCCGTAACGATGTCTCCCCTGTATCGTGACAATACGAAACGATCTGCCCTTCTTTGGACTCTTTCGATGTCCTCCGTCAAACCCACCTGATTTGGATTAGGTCACACTGGGCAGCAGTACTTCAAAATGGACGGACAAGCATAGTGTATGCAGTTACTTTGGTGGTTCTGTTGCATCTTTTAATGGTTCTGCCAATGAAACACAGGCTCTGGTGCGCCTTTCCCACGACGTTATCTACGTTTTTTTCCAATTTAAGTGAGAAGTAATAGTAATTCCTAGGTATTTTGTAGAGTTTACGGCCTTCAATTTTGATTGATTTATCATGTAAACAAAGTTTAACGCATTTCTTTTCATTCTTATGTGGATGATTACAGTTCTCAATATTTAGAGTCAATTACCTATTTTTACAACATAGTGATATCTTATTAAGATCGTTTTACAATTGGTTTTGATCTTAAGACGATTTTATCCAGAACTTATATTTTCCTGTAAATCGTTTATGTAAATAAGGAACAGTAGAGGAACAATGACACTACCCTGTGGAACGCCCGATATCACCTCTGTTTTAGTCGAACTATGTCCTCACTGAGAGGAAATCCCCTATCTTGTGGCAAATTTGGGGCGATATACCATAACCACGCAATTTGATAAAAACCGGTTTGTGAGGTACGGTGTCAAAAGCCTTCTGGAAATCAAGAATCGATCTGCAAACCTTGTCGATAGCACCCATCACTTCATATGAGTAAAGAGTAGTAGTGTTTCGCATGAACGATATTTTCGAAATCCGTGAAATAGCTGACAGTTGCTATGGACCTCTTCGTGGAATGTGAGCAGTGCAGTCTTGATGTTCACGTTGTGAAGTCCGCTTTAGTTTACATCGAGGTTTTCATTGTGACTGGGAAGTAATTACATGTGGTTTCCCACAAGGATCCATCTTAGGACCATTTCTTTTTCTAGGATACATTATTGACCTCTCATCAGTTACGCTGTCAGAAGCAGAGTCCGTTTTGTTTGTAGATAATACAAGTATTCCAATAACAGGAAAGGAAGGAGACATTTGGAGAAGGAATTAAAGTTCAGGGAGAAGAAATAAAACAGTTTGCAGTTTGCCGATGACATAGCAATTTTGTCAGAGACTGCAAAGGATCTCGAACAGCAATTGAAGAGAATGGACAGGTCTTGAAAGGAAGATATAAGATGAACATTAACAAGAGTAAAACGAAAATAATGGAATGCAATGTAAGAAAATCAGGCGATGCTGATATAATTAGTTTAGGTAATGTGACAATGAAAGCAGTAAATGAATTTTGTTATTTGAGTAACAAGGTAACTTCTGATAGTCGAAGTAAAGAAGGTATAAAATGCAGAATGGCTATGGGGAGAAAAGCGTTTCTAAAGAAGTGAAACTTGTTAACATCCAATATTAATTTAAAATATGAAGCACTTGCATGGAGTGTAGGATTGTATGGGAGTGAAACGTGGACGATAAGGAGTTCAGATAAAAAGATGATGGATCTTTTGAAATGTGGTGGTACAGACGAATGATGAAAATTAGATGGGTAGATCACGTAACTAATGAGGAGGTGCTTAACCGAATCGGGGAGAAAAGGAGTTTCTGGCATATCCTAAGAGAAGGGATAGATTGGTTGGACACATTCTGAGACATCAAGGAATTGTCAACTTAGCATTAAAAGAAGCGGGTGGGGTAAAAATCGTAGAGGGAGACCGAGGGACGAATATAGTAAGCAGATTCAAAAGGACGTAGGTTGAAAATGAAGAGACTTGCACAGGACAGGGTAGCGTGGAGAGCTGCATCAAACCTGTCTGCGGACTGAAGACCACAACAACAACAACAACAACAACAAGTGCTGTATATCTGTAAAATCTGCTGCTGTACCGCGCTAGAGGATATTTGATCAGACTGAAGACATGTCGCAACTGATTTCAATACACGTGATTAGTAAGTGACACAAACTTGCTATAAACACATAGACATTTTGTTATATAGGCAGTCGCTACAGTAAAATTAGACTAAAACACAAAAATGACGTCCTGTATTTTCGTAAAAATCCCGGTATTTACAAGCTAACCATTCACCCCATTAAATACACACGTTTTGGTTTGCAGATGACAAACTGTCAAAAATTCTCAATGACGTTTTGTGAGTTGAAGAACCACAAACACAACTACATGTGGTATTAAGGTAGGCCTAGTATACCCATAAAAATATTAGTTTCACAATTATCTGTAGTTTTTACACTTAGGGCCGGTTCGTCCATCTGTCGTTAATCTTCTCGTTAGTAAACGAGAAGATGCCTTTAACGTCCAGTTAAATGTGCTCTTTAAGTGCACTGCGTTTGTCATTTCCATATACATCTCTCGTTTGCTAACCAGGCGAAAACGAGAAGGTGCGATATATTTCGACTATGTTGGCAATAGAAACAAATGAAAGTGCCGTCTGAATAAACAGCTGTTCGGCAGATTTGACTATCAGGGAAGAGGTTAGCAGACAGTTGTTATTTGGCGCTATGGCAAACAAACGTGAAAGAAGCTCGAATTTTATAAGAAGTCAGTGCGAGAGTCTTGTCCTTAACAGAGAAATATAAGGACACATTGGAATTTAAAAAAATCGACGGTAGGAAAAGGAAGCGACATTGAGGCAAAGGAATTCAATGCTGTCCACGGAAGATGTAAAACAGCAAAAGTGCTAAGTACGATAACATACTGCCAAGTGCGTAGTACCGTAGTGCAAGCAGTAACTTGCACATAGGCGAAAGTGCACTGTTCCTGTAGATCGGAGGAAGAAATCACATTTAGGCCTTCCACTAGGCGCAAAAGGCATAAGTAAATACAGAATTAATAAGCTTGCAGACATAATGTATTCTGTTTTCCATTTCGACTGATAACTTACAAAATACGTAACTATGTGTTGGACTCTTCAGATGGTCGTGGAATTTTTTCATGCAGCGTTTCCAAAGTGGCTTTTCGAAGACGAAATCGAGTAACAAATTCTGCATCATCCCAGCATTCAAACTTAATTTGAACGAACATAAATACGTCAAGAACGCCTTATAGGGGCAATGACCTCTTAGATCGTCTAAAATATTGACTTCGTTGTAATTTTTAACCAAATTTCTTATTCCAGCCATTTTCATCGTACCGATTCTCACTTAACTAGTCGTTACCCATAAGTTTGTATTTTGATATCGCAACGATAATTTTAAGGTTATGTTGCATATCTGCTATATATCAAACTCATCTAATAGCTACTGACATGAATGAAGCGAGAAATAGGACGATACAATTTTCCAATAAAACTGCTTTCCACACTAGTTTTTCATAAATGTAGTTCTTCTTATTTTGTTCGATAAATCGGTCTTTATCAAGTGAATAGGCTGTTGTTGTTGTTATGGTTGTTATGATGCAGCTCTCCACCCTACTCTATCCTGAGCAAGCCTTTTCATCTCCTCATAAGAACGGCAACCCACACCTACTTGAATCTGCTTACTATACGCGTCTCTTGGTCTCCCTCTGCGATTTTTACCCCACACACTTCCCTCCAATGCTAAATTTACAATTCCTCGATGTCTAAGAATGTGTCCTACCAAGCGATCCCTTCTTTTAGTTAGGGTCTGCCAAAGATTTCTTTTCTCACCAATTCTATTCAGTACCTCTTCATTAGTTAACCGATCTACCCACCTAATCTTCAGCATTCTTCTGTAGCACCACATATCAAAAGCTTCTATTCTCTTCCTGTCCGCACTGCTTATCGTCCATGTTTCACTCCCGTACAAGGCAACACTCCACACAAATGCCTTCAGAAAAGACTTCCTTACACTTACATTAATATTCGCACGGCGGTATTTTAGCGCTTTGGAATCCTGCCATTATCATACAGATTCTAACTTGACTGGTCGTTAGCAGAGTAACGAGCAGAATTGTACTCGTTAACTTAACGACGAGTTTGAGGTCTTTTAACGTCAGGTTAACTAATAACGAAACATTGACAAACGCAATTCTCCGTTAACGACAAGTTAAAATCTTAACTGGAACTTAACTAGACATTGACAAACTGGCCCGTAATGTACAAAAAGTAATAATCATTTCATTGTTAATTCGACAGACAATATGAGTTAAACATCCCCACTGATGATGCTGCAACGCTAGCGAAACATGTATGGGAGAAACCAAAAAAACATTTGTGTTTTCTCAAGGCGGACCTTACCTATAAAGCAAATTTATTTTGTAAGCAAAGACGGAGATTGAAGAGCTTTTCAAACCTCAAGAAGAACCCGTGGTTTAGAGGAACTACTACGGTGCAATTGTCCTATGTGAACCAGCTTTGAAAAAAGACATTTAGTATTTCTGCCTTATGTGTATCATCGTCTGTTTGAACACCGTTATGACCACAGAGTGTCTGGGTATATTTATTCCGACACGTAATGATCAGTGGGAGTCAGTCAGTGGACAAGATAAAAATAATCAAGTGTAACCGCCCAGCGTGAACTCTGGATACAGCGGCCTGGGAGCTATTAATCTCCCTCCATGCCAACCCATCCTGTCCCATAAATATGCATGGCTTACAAGCCGTACTCGTCTCCTGAATTATTAAGCAGTGTTTAATAATTCTGCTGTTAAGGCGTAAAAAACCCGGCGGCTGCCCTGTGACGCTCCAGAACATTACCATTTTTTCGAATGTTTTCACGATAAACGTTCTCCACTTCTCCGTGTCCAACTGGCGAACAGTGATAAAAGTCCACAGTCCCCTTTAAGCAGATGCGCGTTTCAAATCCCCTGCTGTACCAAAGAATACCCAGACAGACTCATCCAGTTTACGTCACTCTTTTCTAGTCAAAGATGGGATTACAGTGTCCAGAAAAATAAGGGGACGAGGTGAAGTATCATACTCAATATACATATGTACCATAAGATTGGGAAGTTGCACAGGTCACACCTATATTCAAGAAAGGCACTAGGAATAACCCACTAAACTACAGGCCTATTTCATTGACGTCAATTTGCAGCAGGGTTTTGGAACACATACTGTATTCAAATATTATGAATTATCATGAACAGAATGATCTGTTGACCCAAGGTCAACGCGGATTTAGAAAATATCGTTCATGCGAAACACGACTAGCTCTTTATTCACGCGAAATGATGGGTGCTGTCGACAAAGTTTCGCAAATCGATTCCGTATTTCTTGATTTCCAGAAGGCTTTTGACACCGTACCTCACAAACGGCTTTTAATCAAATTGCTTGGTTATGGTATATCGCCCCAAATTTGCGACTGGGTAGGGGATTTCCTGTCAGAGAGGACACAGTTTGTAGAAATCGATGGTAAGGCATCGACTAAAACAGACGTGATATCGGGCGTTCGACAGGGTAGTCATTGGTCTTCTGCTGTTCCTTATTTACATAAGCGATTTAGGGGGAAATCTAAGTAGCTTTCTTAGGTTGTTTGCAGATGACGCCGTCATTTATAATTTAGTATAATCATCTGAAGATCAAAATCAACTGCAGAACGATCTGAATAAGATATCAGTATGGTGTAAAAATTGGCAATTGACTCTAAATAATGAGAAGTGTGAAGTCGTCCACGTGAGTACGAAAAGAAATCCGTTAAACCTTGTTTACAAGATACATCAATCAAAAGTGGAGGCCGTAAACTCCACAAAATACCTAGAAATTACTATTAGTTCAGACTTAAATTGGATAGAAGACGTAGATAATGTTGTGGGAAAGGCGTACCAAAGACTGCGTTTTATTGCTAGAACCCTTAAAAGATGCAACAAAACTACTAAAGAAACTGCATACACTACTCTTGTCCGTCCATTTTTGGAGTATTGCTGCCCAGTGTGGGATCCTTATCAGGTGGGTTTGACGGAGGACATCGAAAGAGTCAAAAAAGAAGGGCAGCTCGTTTCGTATTGTCACGATACAGGGGGGACAGGGTTACGAAAATGATACAGGATCTGGGATGGGAATCATTACAACAACGGCGCATATCGCTGCTACTTACGAAACTCCAATCACCAACATTCTCTTCAGAATGCGAAAATAAGTTGACTCCCACTTATATAGGTAGAAAAGATCACCAGAATAAAATACGAGAAATCAGATCTCGAACGGAAAGATTCAGGTGTTCTTTCTTCCCGCGCGCTATTCGAGAGTGGAATGGGAGATAAATAGTATAACGGTGGTTCGATGAACCCTCTGCCAGGCACTTGAATGTGATTTGCAGAGTATCCCATGTAGATGTAGATTTCTTTCTGATGTCGACTACAATTATATTTTTTCTCATGCAGTTGAATATTTTCTGGTCGCCAATCTTTACTTTAGGTTTACCTGACGTTTACTTAGAGCGAAGCAACTTGGGACTACGATAATAGTGAAAACGTCATTGTCATTGCCCTCTAATAGTTTGTGTGATCACTTCAGACAGCCAATCTGTATCTATATAAAAGCGAAAGAACCGCCATTCAGACACTCACTCACTGACCAAATACGAAATCTCGAAAACTACTTCACCTATGAAGCTGAAATTAGCCATGAATGTAGTTTATAGGTAGAAGACGTCAGCAAAGAAAGCATTTTGCGATAGGGCCGATAGTTCAGGAGATGTGACTTCATAAACAAAGAAAACTTCCCCGTCTTGCGTCACGTGATACTGTGATTTTTATCAGTCCACTATTTGAGAAGGAGACTACTTAGCCTCTAGAAACAAACTTTAAACATAATTTCATACCTTTGGGAAACTTTCTCTCGCTGACTACCCCAGCAAAATAATGAAAGGAAAAAAAGTTTGTCGCTTACTACTTTTTCGGCGTTCTTGCAGTAAAATTATGGCATTTTGCATGACGTTACAGTTTATTACTCGTACACTATTAATTGTATTTGCGAGAAATGTTGCAGACAGTATATAAACATATAGATCAATGCATCTTTGAAATTCTATCGCAGTATGGCACATAGTTCATGAGATATGAGCACATAAAGAGTAACCTTCATAGAAAACCGCCCTATCAGGAACCAAGTTTTAATCTGTTACTTCTTTATTATTCGCAGCAGATTTTACAGATATACAGCACTTGTTGTTGTTGTTGTTGTGGTCTTCAGTCCGCAGACTGGTTTGATGCAGCTCTCCACAATACCCTGTCCTGTGCAAATCTCTTCATCTGAGAATACGTTCGGCAACCTACATCCTTTTGAATCTGCTTACTGTATTCGTCCCTTGGTCTCCGTCTACGATGTTTACCCCACACGCTTCCTTCTGATGCTAAGTTGACAATTTCTTGATGTCTCAGAATGTGTCCAACCAATCTATTCCCTTCTCTTAGTCTCCTTTTCTCCCCAGTACGGTTCAGCACCTCCTCATAAGTCACGTGATCTACCCATCTAATCTTCATCATTCCTCTGTAGCACCACATTTCAAAAGCTTCTACGATCTTTTTGTCTGAAGTCCTTATCGTCCACGTTTCGCCGGCCGCGGTGGCCGAGGGGAGTGAGGCGCTCCAGTCACGGTCTGCAGGGCCACTACGGTCGGGGGCTCGAATCCCCCCTCGGGTATGGGGTATTTCTGCCGTCCTTTGAATTAGTTAGTTGATAAGTAGTTTGTAAATTTAGGGACTGATGACCTCGTAGTTAAGTCCCATAAGCTATACAAACATTTGAACATTTTCCACGTTTCACTGCCATACAGTGCTGCACTCCAGACAAATGATTTCAGAAAGGACTTCCTAACATAGGGAAGTGTGATAGGACCGCTACTATTTTCTATCTATATAAATGATCTGATGGATAAACTAACTTGTAATTTGCGCCTGTTTGCTGATGATGCTGTGGTGTATGGGAGGGTGTCGTCTTTAACTGACTGTAATAGGCTACGGTATGACTTGTACAAAATTTCTAGTTGGTGCGAAGAATGGCAGCTAGCTCTAAATGTAGAAAAATGTAAGGTAATGCACATGAGTAGGAAAAACAATCCCACAATATTCGAATACAGCAGTAGTAGTGAGCTTCTTGATGCTGTCGCGTCATTCAAATATATAGGCGTAACATCGCAGAGTGATAACAAATGGAACGAAATGTAAGGACAGTTGTCAGTAAGGCGGACAGCTGACTTCGGTTTATTGGGAGAATTTTGGGAAGATGTACTTCACCTGTAAAGGAGACCGCGTATAAAACGCTTGTACGACCACGTCTTGAGTATTGCTCAAGTGTTTTGGACACGCAGCAGATCAGTTTAAAGGAAGACATAGAGGCGGTTCAGAGGCGAGCAGCTAGATTTGTTACCGGTAGGTTCGACCAATGCGCGAGTGTCACGGAAATGCTCCGGCAACTCAATTGGGGATCGCTGGAGGAAAGTCGACGTTGTTTTCGTGAATTTCTGTCGAGGAAATTTAGAGGGCCGGAATTTGAAGCTGAGTGTAGTACGATCTTCTGCCGCCTACTTACATTTCGCGTAAAGATCACAAAGACAAGATAAGAGAAATTAGGGCACGTACGGAAGCATATAGCCATTCTTTTTTTCCTCGTTGTATTTGGGAGTGGAATAGGAAAGGAAATGCTTAGTAGTGGTACAGTGTACCCTCCGCCACGCACCTTACGGTGCCGTACGGCATTATTTTTTGGGGGTAACTCGCTTGATGCAAAAAGGATATTTCTGGATGAATAACGGGCGGTTCGAGCAGTATGTGGTGTAAGTTCACGAACGTCATGTCGACCGCTTTTCAGTAGTTTGGGAATTTTGATACTGGCGTCACAATACGTTTTTTCTTTAATGTAATTTGTTGTTAATAATATCAGCTTATTACCACGAGTTAGTAACTTTCACTCGGTGAATACTAGACACAAGTCGAATCTACATTTGCCTTACACCACCTTGTCACTTGCAGAAAGGTGTACAGTATTCCTGCAGCATCCATTTTCAGTAAGCTGCCACAAGAACTAAAGAATCTTAGTACTAACCCACAAGCTTTCAAATCTAAATCGAAGAGTTACCTCATGGCTCACTGCTTTTATTCTATCGAGGAACTCCTAGAAAAGTTAAACAATTAAGCTAATTAATTTTCTTCTTTATTGATTCTTTTCACTTTGCCTTGAGATTGTCATGTGCATAGGACTACTTCAAAATTTTCTGCTACCATTCTTGTGTAAAATTCATTTATTGACTTGTTGCATGACCATGGAGTCTCACTCCTAAACTGGGTCCTATGGAACAGAAAACCATAATAAATAAATCAATAACTAAATTGTGGAGTATATATGTGGATGTAGATGTAGATGAGCAGTGGATTACTAAGTCTGCATCCTTTGTGGTGCTGGAAGGAGAGAGTGAAATTGTCTCATGGTGTAGGCAGAAAATAAAAACTTAAAAAAAATCTGTGTAGTATAGAAGACGACGGTATACAATGTGAGTTTAACCAATGCCACCTAGATACAAGGCCTGTGCGGTGCCTGCCATGAGTAGTCATAACACAAGCAAACTATTTGTCTTACGTAGCTTTGTGCTGAGTTTGGGAATCCGTACACGTTCCACACTGTGTTTCTGAATGTTCTTCATGTTGTTTATTTGATTCTCTGTGAAGATTTTTGCTTGTATGAGACAAAATGCCTAATACGAATCGTCCGATTCCAATATCGGCAAGATATCTCACCATAGTTCATAAATAACTAATTCCAGGACCATTTTCTCTGTGAATCACATAATAACATTAACACATTCAGAAACACTGTGTGCAACATGTACGTATTCCCACACTCAGCACAACGCTACTTAAGATGTATAGTTTGCTTGTGTTATGACTAGTCTTGGCAGGGAGCGCACAGGCCTTTTATCTAGGGGGCATTGGTTTAGCTCCCTATGAAAGACGTGGAGATGTGCAATATGAAAGAGAAAATGGGGCCCAGAATGCATCCCTGAGGAACGGTCTACACCAGTCAGAGGCGGACAGCGGCTGGATTACTAGCGCTTGGCTGCGGCGTCTAAGTCTGCATTCTTTGTGGTGCTGAAAGGAGAGAGTGAAATTGTGTCTCATCCTGTAGGCAGAAAATGAAATCTGTATAGTATAGAAGTGGACGGTATGGAATGTCATTTTGTTATTGTTGTGGTCTTCAGTCCGGAGACTGGTTTGATGCAGCTCTCCACAATACCCTATCCTGAGCAGGCCTCTTCATCTCCACATAAGAACAACAAACTACGTCTGTGTGAATCTGCTTACTGTATCCATCTCTTGGTCTTCCTCTGCGATTTTTACCCCACACACTTCCCTCCAACGCTATTCACAATTCCTTGATGTCTAAGAATGTGTCCTACCAATCTATCCCTTCTTTTAGTCAAGTTATGCCAGAAATTCCTTTTCTTCCCAATTCTGTTCAGTACCTCCTCATTAGTTACGCGATCCACCCACCTAATCTTCAGCATTCTTCTGTAGCACCATATTTAAAAAGCCTCAATCCTCTTCCTGTCCGCACTGTTTATAGTCCATGTCTCACTCCCATACAAGGCAACACTCCATACAAATGCCTTCAGAAAGGACTTCCTTAGGCTTAAATCAATATTCGATGTTAACAAATTTCTCTTTTTCAAGAACGCTTTTCTACTCATTGCCATTATGCATTTTATATCCTCTATACTGCGACCATCATTTGTTATTTTACTGCCCAAGTAACAAAACTCATCTACCTCCTTTATTGCTTCGTTTCCCAATCTAATTCCTTCAGCATCACCTGATTTTCTTACACTGCACTCCATTACCGTAGTTTTGCTCTTGTTAATGTTCATCTTATATGCACCTTTCAGCACACTGTCCATTCCGTTCAATTGCTCTTCCAGGTCCCTTGCTGTATCTCACAGAATTACTATGTCGTCGGCAAAACGCAATGTTTTTAATTCTTCACCCTGAACTTTAATTCCTTCTCCAAATTTCTCCTTGCTTTCCTTTATAGATTGCTCAATGTACAAATTGAATAACAATGGAGAAAGACTACAACCCTGTCTTACTCCAACCACTGCATCCCTTCCATGCCCTACAACTCTGACAACCGCTGTCTGGTTTTTGTACAAGTTGTAAATAACCTTACGCTCCCTATATTTTACTCCTGTCAGTTTAACTCCGTATAAAAGACGTGGAGAGGTGTAATATGAAAGAGAAAATGGGCCCTAGAATGCATCCCCGAGGAACAGCCTGCGGGGCACACATTCGGACAGCGGCTGGATTACGAGCGCTTGGCTCTGTTGTTGCCTCCGCCCACACACAGAACAAGCAGATTCAACATGGCGGTCTGTTTGCCGGAAACTGTGCCGCGGCGGGGCGAGAGCAAAATATTTTAATCCCGCGCGGCACGGGAAGGATGGGAGGAAACAAAGGGCCGTTCCGCATTCCCTTTGTGTGGCTGCGGTCGCGACCGCCGGGACCGCAACAGCAAGTGTCTGCCGTATCGCCTCTGCCGCACTGCAAACGCCCCGGCCTAGCTCTCTTCTCAGCAAGAGTGTTACAGGGGACCCTGTGTTCATTATGTACCGGTCCTTACTCAACACTTTCCTGAGGGGTGGAGTGGGTAGAGACTTTTCACATCTGGGCGGTGTAGACAGGGCCTGTTCATTTTTACATCTAACTACATCTACATCCATACTAGACTTGCGCATAATAGTTCGCGATTGCGAGCGCTCACTTTAGCTAGCGGCTCTGCCACGAACTAGTTCGCTCTGTTAGTTCGTCCGCCCCCAGTGACGACTGAGCGGCGTGGTCTGCGCGTGTAGGTGGAGGGAGAAGTTCCCCCACCTAGCTGCTTCATGCACTTGCTACATAAGCCGCTAACGATATCACGCAAACCAAAAGAAAGTTTGCGGATAATTTCTCGCGTTTAAGTTTACAGTTATCTCTATAGATTATTGAATTTATTAGTCAGATATTTCAAAGTGCAGAATACTTCAAAGCCGAAATTTCGTAGCACTGAAGTATGTAATCTAGCAGGCAGACACTAGCAGATGCTAACGTCGAAATGGCTCTCATCAGCAGAAGGCAAACACGTGATTTTAAATTCTGTTCGCCACCTGTTCGCGACCTATCACGCATTTTTTAGTTCACGACCTATCGCGCATCTATTAGTTCGCGACCTATCGTGCATCGTTTAGTTCGCGACCTATTGCGCATCTTTTACTTCGCGACCTCTATCGCTCATCTCGCAGTTCGCGACATATCGCGCATATTTTAGTTCGCGACCTATCGAGCACGTTTTAGTTCTCGACCTATCGAGCACATTTTAGTTCGTTCCCAATCGCACATATTTTAGTTCGCGACCTATCGCGCGTATTTTAGTTCGCAACCTATCGCTTTTTTTAGTTCGCGACAAACCGCGCATCGTTTGGTTCGCGATCTATGGCGCATCTTTTAGTTCGTGACCTATCGCGAATACTTTAGGTCGCGACCTATCGAGCACATTTTAGTTCATGCCCAATCGCACATATTTTAGTTCGCGACCTATCGTGCATATTTTAGTTCGCGACATATCGCGCATCTTTTAGTTCGCGACCTATCGAGCACATTTTAGTTTCTGCCCAATCGCACATATTTTAGTTCCGGCCCAATCGCGTATCTTTTAGTTCGCGACCTATCGCACATCTTTTAGTTCACGACCTATCGCGAATATTTTAGTTCGCGACCTATCGCGCATCTTTCAGTTCGCAACCTTTCGCGCATCTATTAGTTCGCGACCTATCATGCTTATTTTAGTTCGCGACCTATCGCGCATATTTTAGTTCGCAACCGGTAGCTCTCCTTTTAGTTCGCAGCTCGTCCGTGAAGTAGATCGCTCTTCTTAGTTCGTCCGCTCGTTTTGGCTTTTGATACCGCTACTAAAACTACAGCTGAGCTGCATCTCAGCTCGAAATGACGGCAACTGGCAGAAGGACGTTAACACGACAATTCTGGTACAGATTACTAATTTATTCGTACAAGAAGGCCACTGAAAGTTATATAATTCGAAAGATTGTTTGTCGTAGATTTCGCGAAAATAAATATTATGTGTGCATTATCCATTAAAAGTGGTAAAAGGAAGTGGAAATTTTCCTATCTACAGCTTGGATTGAGTTCTACATTCTCCAACAATCAGCTCACTGGAATGAAACTTTCACTCTGCAGCGGAGTGTGCGCTGATATGAAACTTCCTGGTACATTAAAATTGTGTGCCGGAACCGGGACTCGAACCTCGGACCTTTGCCTTTCGCGGGCAAGCGGCATCGTGAGTCGTGTCGGGATAGCACGGTCGGTAGTGCACTTGCCCACGAAACACATGGGTCCCAGGTTCGAGTCCCGGTTCCGGCACACAATTTTAATCTGCCAGGAAGTTTCATAATAGCGCACACTCCGCTGCAGAGTGAAAGTTTCATTCTGGAAACATCCCTTAGGCTGTGGCTAAGCCATGTCTCCACCATATCCTTTCTTCCAGGAGTGCTAGTCTTGCATGGTTCGCAGGAGAGCTTCTGTGAAGTTTGGAAAGTAGGAGGCGAGGTACTGGCGGAAGTAAAGTTGTGAGGCGTGTCGGGATAGCACAGTCGGTAGTGCACTTGCCAGCGAAAGGCAAAGGTCCCAGGTTCGAGTCCCGGTTCCGACACACAATTTTAATCTGCCAGGAAGTTTCAATCAGCTCACTGATTGGCTATTCGCCTCGACCAAAGACGCTGTAATGCAGCGCATCTGCAATATTAAAATAACGTATTAAAATAAGTCAATATAGAAACACGGAGTGCTCCCAACTCACTTTCTTGTGCCGTTCAAACGCTTCATTTTCGCAGTGATTAAGAGTGGTTAAAGGAAATGGATGATTTCATAGGAATGCCGATATGGATGATGCGCTGGGAGAGACATCTAGCGGTGCTCGGGTGGAACTACGAACTCGAGAATGCCGATATAAATGATGATGCGCCGGGAGAGGCATCTAGCGGTGCTCGGGTGGAACTACGTAGTCGACATGTTGTCAGCTCTGGAATTCTGAATATCGCAGTATCGAAATAACATTATTTATTGGCGTAGTATAAATATACGAACACCGAAATTGTAGTTCCATTTCAAATATTAGGATAATGAAAGTTATATAATTCGAAAATGTCATGAGAAGTATATACTTCCGTTTTTACTTGTTATTGCGTCGGGCATTTTCCTTAACACGTAAAAGTTACCGCTTCATACCTCCCAGTGCCGGTTAAATTTTAACAAATATCCCACCGGCCTCCTATGATAATGTTGGCAACAGATGCCGAATAGTGAGAATCCTGAGAGTCTTCATTTTAGCCAATCGCTTGACAACGCTGATATTTTCTTATGCAATCTGCGCTTTACGAGGGCGATCATTTTTACTGAGCGGACGAGGGTACATACAAGAACCTGTCAAACATAAAGCAGGAACAGCATTATTTGTTTACTTCATGGTCTGTACGATACAGTAATCAAGTCATTCTATGTGGTTCGAACAAATGGGCGAAGGTTTTCAATCGTGTTGTTGATGTTGCCAACATAATCACGCAAGGCCGCCGACATGATACGTAAAATTTTACCCCCAGTGACCATTGTAAACACAATTGGTCTATTTTCGACCACAGGCAGTACTAGTCTAACTAAATCTACATCTACATCCATACTCCGCAAGCTACCCTACGGTGTGTGGCGGAGGGTAACTTGAGTATCACTATCGGTTCTCCCTCCTATTCCAGTCCCGTATTGTTCGCGGAAAGAAAGATTGTCGGTATGCCTCTGTGTGGGCTCTAATCTCTCTGATTTTATCCTCACGATCTCTTCGCGAGATATACGAGCTGGGAGCAATATACTGCTAGCCTCCTCGGTGAAGGTATGTTCTCGAAACTTCGACAAAAGCCCGTACCGAGCGACAGAGCGTCTCTCCTGCAGAGTCTTCCACTGGAGTTTGTCGATCATCTCCGTAACGCTTTGACGATTAGCAAATGATCCTGTAACACACACACACACGTACATACATACCCGAGGGAGGAGTGGAACCTCCGGCGGGTGTGTCCGCCCAGTCCGTAGTAGCATCGTGCCTTAAGCCGTCGGCACACGGAGCGTGTATCTGAACGAGTGTGGCCAACGTGGCGAGTTTCTGACGTCACAACGTTGGCGAGGCTTTCCCAACGTGTGGGGCAGTATCAGTCAAGCCACATATTCTCAACGAGCGTCTGAACCATCACCAATAAGGTTGGAGAACACCACCGACGTCACACCACGTGGCTATCCGAGGAAGGGCGAGGACAGATCTTTGCGGTAGAGAGACGAAGACGCTATATTGGCCGTCAACACAAGCTCTTATTTGATAACTTCGGTCTTACGAATAAATGTGACTTCAAAGCAAGTAAAAGTTGTTGTTGTTCTGGTCTTCAGTCCGGAGACTGGTTTGATGCAGCTCCCCACAATACCCTATTCTGAGCAAGCCTCTTCATCTCCACATAAGAACGGCAACCTACATCTGTCTGAATCTGCTTACTGTATCCATCTCTTGGTCTTCCTCTGCGGTTTTTACCCCACACACTTCCCTCCAACGCTAAATTCACAATTGCTTGATGTCTAAGGATGTGTCCTACCAAGCGATCCCTTCTTTTAGTCAAGGTATGCCAGAAATTCCTTTTCTTCCCAATTCTGTTCAGTACCTCCTCATTAGTTACGCGATCCACCCACCTAATCTTCAGCATTCTTCTGTAGCACCACATTTCAAAAGCCTCTATTCTCTCCCTGTCCGCACTGTTTATCGTCCATGTCTCACTCCCATACAAGGCAACACTCTATACAAATGCCTTCAAAAAGTACTTCCTTAGGCTTAAAACAATATTCGATGTTAACAAATTTCTCTTTTTCAAAAACGCTTTTCTACTCCTTGCCATTCTGCATTTTATATCCTGAGTACTGCGACCATAATTTTTTATTTTACTGCCCAAGTAACAAAACTCATCTACCTCCTTTATTGCTTCGTTGCCTAATCTAATTCTCTCAGCATCACCTGATTTTCTTAGACTGCACTCCATTACCCTAGTTTTGCTCTTGTTAATGTTCATCTTATATGCACCTTTCAGCACACTGTCCATTCCGTTCAATTGCTCTTCCAGGTCTTTTGCTGTATCTGACAGAATTACTATGTCGTCGGCAAAACGCAATGTTTTTAATTCATCACCCTGAACTTTAATTCCTTCTCCAAATTTCTCCTTGCTTTCCTTTATAGCTTGCTCAATGTACAATTTGAATAACATCGGAGAAAGGCTACAACTCTGTCTTACTCCCTTCCCAACCACTGCATCCCTTTCATGCCCTTCAACTCTGACAACCGCTGTCTGGTTTTTGTACAAGTTGTAAATAACCTTATGCTCCTTATATTTTACTCCTGCTTGCTTCAGTACGTACATTCAGAATCTCTAGAAAACCGGTCATTACAGGTACTATTAATTGTAATAAATGTCCGGAAACGTCTTATAGGTGGTTAAAAATTACCGTATTGCAGAAATCTGCCGTTTCAAGGCAATGACGTACGGAATATCCATCAAAACGAATTGTTCTTTATATCATTTGTTGTAATTACTTGTCAGCAACTGAGATATTTACCAGTAGGGTATACAACATGTCTCATTATCTACGTCGAAGAGTTATACAAACAACATCTGGCGTAGCGTAGGCAGTGAAGTTGCGATTTGTGGAATGGATAAATCTCGCGTCGATGGCTCAAGACTCACAGTAGGCAGTTTTTCCTCACATTCGGGTTTTCTGACAAACCTAAGTGGCTCTCTGACCACAATTAAGAATAGGTTTCTCTGGATACAAATAACACGTACTCCAGATGTTTTGTCCTAAAACAAGCCAAGAACTTAATCAAAGCTTTTTTACACATGTATAACTATAAATTCTGTATATCCAAGGACAATTCAACACTAAACTAACACTAGATGTCTAGAAAGCATATACCGTCTGGTGATGAATATATAATATTCGAAACTGGTAAAGGTACTTCTAAATATATAAAGCAGAGTGTGCGTATGTTTGTACGTGTTGCATACAAATCACAGTTTTGTTCCAATCTTTATGAAATTTTGTGCAAGTAAGCTTCAATCCCCGAGGACGGTCGCCGTAAGTGTAAGAATAGCATACGATATTAATTGTTAATGATATATGATATAAACAATGAGACGCGCGAAAAACTGCTGCATTTTGCGACAATGCTGCTCATTTTCTCCTAAACCATTGGACCGATTTCAACCAAATTTGGTACACATATTCCTTACCGTGAGGTAACAATTGCTGCATGATTCAAATATATTACTTCATAACCAATAGAAATCGCAAAAAAATGCCATATAATGCGGCGAGACTTTCGAAATACAATGTATGAGTACTTAGCGACTTGCAACAAACTTTAAACACAATTTCAAACCTTTATTAAACTTTTTCTTGCTGGCAACCATAGTAAAATGACGAAAGGAAAAAAGATTCTCGCTTACTACTTTTCCGCTGTTTATAGAGTAAAACTACGGCATTCGGTATGACGTTACAGTTTATAATTTGAACACTACAAATTGTAGCGACAGGAAATTTTACAGACAGTATACACATATATAGTTGAATGTAGCTTCTAAATTGTATCACATTCCGACACGTAATTCATGAGATATGAGCACGTAAACAAACAGTAAGGTTTATGGAAAATTGCTCCATCCGGCTGGAAGCGAAAGCAGTTTACTTCCATAGAGCTGCAAGGAAAGGAACAGAATGAAACAGAGTGCACCCAACGAATACCCATTATATCCCACGTATCTACCTTCAAGAGACTGCAGTTTCCACTGGAACTTGCATTTTCTATTACGATTAAAAAATTACAGAGCAATCTATTAAGTACATCGGAATGGATTTGGCATCTTCATGTCAGGGGCGGGCTCACCAATGAATTTATTAGAGCCTGGAAGATATACATATGTCGTGTGTGTAAATTTTCAGAGTCAACTTATTTCTTGACGAAATTGAAGTATACTGAAATGATAAAATTATTTACTTTATAATTTAAAAAGAAATCGAAGAATAAGTGGTATCAATAAACCTTTGGTTTGATATTGGTGTATATCCCGAAAGTCAGAATCGGAAGTCTGGAACCTGATTTTTGTAATAAGTGCTTTCCATCTGCACCTACTGCAGTTCCACATGCAGACTGGCAGATATTTAACATCCCGGCCAACGCTGGGTTTTCAGCTAGTTATAAATAAAGTACAATAAAACCAATTGTGGCACTGTTCTACAACAACAAGTTAGACTCAAAGACTTTCCTATTAATTTCATAGAAATATACTGTACAATATTCGATGGTATGTAAACATAGCTGCGCATCCTCTGAAGAGCGGGTTTGTTTGATTCGTTTTATGAACACGACAGTTCGCACCTTATGTAGAGTAAAATACGCACTTTATTGTTTCAAGTCTCGCATTTTATACGACCTAAAGTTCGAGGAAGAATGGCTTATTACTAAAAAGCGAGACTGTTGCAATGTTTAATTTTATATCGTACAGTTTGTCGTGAAACTTTTATAATTCGCTTGCACTTATTGACATAAATTTTAACTTTCTAAGAATCTTAAGTTCATAAATATTTCGTTGTTACTCATGTAGGCCTGTATCAAAGAACATGACGTAAGAAGTGTAGACGAACAAATTAACATTTCGCTTAGGCCGGTATTACCCTGTAAGAGATCTATCCAACATCTTTGACGAAACCACTTTACACGAGCATATTACACTAGCGTAAAATATTTCGTCATAGTTGCTCGGAAAAAACTCCAAAATAGGCAATCGTCTATATTATAGTACGTAATGTTGTTCGGGAGTGCATTCAACGAAATATGGAAACAATTTAAGGCAAAACCGTGAAGAGCGAGAGAGATAAAGATGAAAAGTACTCGCACAAATGTACATCACGAGCTACACTGCTAGCACATAATAACCTAAACTATTTGAGAACGTGTGAGCGAACACTTTAATTCGTCCACATATTTATAAATACTTAACTTCATCATAATCGATGTTTCAGGAAGCCCTAAAGCTGTGTCAATGTGTAAATAATGAAACACTGAAATACGTTAACGAGCGTTATGCAGGTGTCATGCTAAACATAATCTTGTTAGACACTTTATGATAATTAAGAAGAGAGAATTTTTCGTAGTTATTTCATGTTATGCTTCATTCCGGATTATGCACTGCAAAATACATTTTTATAGTTTACTGCAGCCTGATATTTATTTTGCCAGATTTTCCGAAACATAAAATATCCGTATAAATACCTGCACTTATGGTTAAATGTTGAAAAGCATCGTGCAAAGCAAGAAAAAATACGGACCTAACTAGTACAGTGTTTCATTACGCAAATCATGAATGCCTTTTCCGCTGAAGATCGTCCCATTTATATCCACATACAAAATATATTCAAGCAGGCAGTAAAATACACGAATCCTACAGTGTAGGCCTAAAATTTCAGGTATTATTCCAGACAAAAGTGAACCAAAATATATATCACTTAAGGAGGAATTCTGTTCAAATGTTGAAATATTTGTTAAGCTTAAGGGACTTAACAGCGGGGACATCAGTCCCTAAAGTTACAAAGTACTTATGAACTATTACTAAAGACGGCACAAACATCCG
The DNA here is from genome assembly GCA_026315105.1 of Locusta migratoria. Classification (NCBI taxonomy): domain Eukaryota; kingdom Metazoa; phylum Arthropoda; class Insecta; order Orthoptera; family Acrididae; genus Locusta; species Locusta migratoria. Next base: position 66,822,193 of record CM048753.1, read on the forward strand.
TGCCCTAGGGGGGATTCGAACCCCCGACGGGGAGCGGCCTCCCGCATTGTAGCATAGCGCCTCAATGCGCTCGGCCACTCTACCGCGGCGAGGAATTATGAGGTTAGGTTAGAGTACAAATAAAAACATTTATTTCACTTATGCATCTCCATATATTCTTTGATCCATATAGTTTCTTCCCTGTCATAATCCACAGTGAGCCACTTCCAATACAACAACTGACAGCAGTAGCTTTTTCGTTATACGATTCTAACCGTATTTTTTAATAAATGTGCTTTGTATTAAGAAATATCCGGTACACTTCACACTTTCAGTGAGGCAGTAGCGACGCAACAGACACCGTTTGACGTTAATTTGTAGGTTAAAAGGCGCCAAAGCAAGGAAAGACGCATGCATACAATGGCGAACTTTTATAAAACCTAGGCCCTCCCGCTAACTTTTATCAAATATCTTTTATAAAAGACTAGCTGAAAACCCGGCGTTGCGCGGGTATTTATTTATTTATTCCTGCCATTTTTCGGGTGTTTATTCATTTGTATAAGGGCTGTATGAAAAATCTCTTTGGAATACAATTGCCGGCCGCGGTGGCCGAGGGGACTCAGGCGCTCCAGTCACGGTCTCCGCGGCCACTACGGTCGGGGGTTCGAATCCCCCCTCGGGCAGGGATATTTGTGCCATCCTTAGTATAAGGTAGTAGATAAGTAGTTTGTAAGTTTCGGGACTGATGACCCCGTAGTTAAGTCCCATAAGCTTAACAAACATTTGAACATTTGAATTTGAATACAATTAGTAGTAAAGAAGTAATAGATTAAAACTTGGTGCGTGATGGGGCGGTTTTCCATGAACGTTACTGTTTATGTGCTCGTATCTTGTGAACTACGTTTCGTACTGTCATAGAATTTAGAAGGTACAGTCAGGTATATGCGTGTTACTGTCTATAAAATTTCCTGCGGCTAAAGTTTGTAGTGTATGAATTATAAATTGTAACGTCATCCGAATGCCGTAGTTTTAGTCCGTGAACAGCAGAACGTTACTATTTATGTGCTAATATATCATGAATTATGTGTCGTACTGTGATGCAATTTAGATTGTACATTCAACTATATGTGTCTGTAAAATTTCCTGCGGCTGCAATTTGTAGTGTACAAATTATGAATTGTAACGCCATACCGAATGCCGTAGTTCACTCCATAAACAGTGGAAAAGTAGTAACCGAGAAACTTTTTTCCTTTCATCATTTTTCTATGGGTGTCAGCGAGAAAAAGTTTAATAAAGGTTTGAAATAATGTTTAAAGTTTTTCGCAAGTCGTTAAGTACTCTTATTCCCATATAGCGTATTTATAAAGTCTCGCCGTATTATGTGGAAGTTTTCTGCGATTCCTATTGTTTACGACGTTGTATCTCCTGAACCATGAGTCGTATGTGGTTCGCCCTCGTACAGCAATTGTTATCTCACGTACGGAATATGTGTACCAAATTTGGTTGAAATCGGTCTAATAGTTTAGGAGAAATTGAGCAGCATTGTCGCTAAATGCAGCAGTTTTAGACACATTTCATTGTATATTACGTCATATCTCGTGATCTATATATCGTACGTGATTCTTACACTTACGGCGACCGTCCTCATGGATTGAAGCTTACGTGAACAAAATTTCATAAGGATTGGAACAAAACTTTAGATCTGTATGCGACACGTACAAATATACGGACACTCTGCTTTATACATTAGAAGATGACCTAGTACACCGTCAAAGATTTGACCAAATGGCTTTGATAAAAAATCTTTCTCAAAGATCTTTCATAGTGTAACTAGCTGAACCCCCTCTGCTTCACATGTGTAGGCTGGTTGGTCTGCAGCAGTTTTTTCTTTTTAATCCTGATGAAGAATCCATATCTTAAGTTTCGTAGTTATAGATTGAAATTTGAGTTAACAGCACCATATTTTTGAAAATCAATTTTTGCATTCCGTATTTCACCCCCTTATTAGTCTAATTTTCAAAAATACCGAAACACGTGTCTTTTAAATTCGAACCTCGGATGCAGATACGCAAATTTGTAATTTTAACTTCAAAATTGCCTAAATAACAAAATATTTTCGAAAAACACCCCCTCTCCAATTTAATCCCCTTGATGGTTGAATTTCCAAAATACCGAAACACGTATTATTTAACGTCTAACCAACTATACAAAAATCAATTTTTGCAGCTCTAGCTTCAAAATTGTATCAATAGCAAAAGTGTTTTCAAAAAGAATTTTTGATCCTCTATTTAACCCTCTTACTTGTTGAATTTCCAAAAATACTTAAATTCATGGATTTTTAATCCTGACCAAGATTCCATATCCGAAGTTTCGTAGTTGTATCTTAAAATTTGAGTTAACAGCAACATATTTTTGAAAATCAATTTTTTGCGTCACCCATTTTACCCTCTTATTTGTCGAATTTAAAAAAAAAAATGCCGAAACACGTGTCCTTTTAATTCGAACCCTGAATTAAAATCCGAAATTTTGTAGATCTAGCTTCAAAATTGCCTAAATAGCTACGTATTTTCAAGAAAGTCTCATCCCCTATTTCACCCCCTTATGGACGGAATATCGAAAAATCGCTTCTTAAATGACGCCTACAAAGGAAGATCAACACCCTCCACAAATTTCAAGTTTCTATCTTCAGTGTTTTGGACTGGGCGATGATGAGTCAGTCAGTCAGTCAATCAGTCAGTCAGTCAGTCAATCGGGACACTTCCTTTTATATCTTAGACAGATAAATGCTTAACATTCATGCTGTGCTCAAATTATTTGGCCACGCGTCAGCAATGGTACGCGTCCTGTTGTAGTTGTTCAGAAAAACAGGGAAGCTGACTTTGTGATTGCACCTCGTACAGGCTTCAAAGTGTAGGGACTGAAAAACGAAGCGACAATCCCCCCTCTCTCCCTAGCCTCGTGGATCCTCCGTTCTGGCGTCGAGAAGCAACGAATCCGCCAGTCCGAAGTGTGCCAGGCACACGTAAGATGCGCTCTACATCAATTTGGCCTTCCATTTTTCTTACCGGTCGGTATCCTCCAATCAGCCCCAAATAAAGTTACCTCGAGCGAGACGGGAAGGGGTGCTGGGGTCGACCGAGGGGTGGGAGAAGTGGTGGCGAGGGCGTGGGAGGGAGTTGTGAAATTCCGACGGATCAGAGGCGAGTCCCGGGGTGGAACAGCAGACGCAGAAGACAAAGGCAGTCGAGGGGGGAGGGGGGAGGGGAGGCATCTGGGAGAAGGGGAGGAGAACGGCGAAAGGAAAAGACAGGAGAGGAAGGGCATATCGAGGGCACTGGGCGCCTCTGCAGAACAAACGGAGACGGGAGGCTGTGTGTAGGAAGTCTTGCAACGCCAGGACCGTGTTTGTGCTACAGAGGGCAGATAAGCAATTATTATTTACGTCCTCTCAACCCTCTCATTCCCACATTATGAATTCTGCTTCGGAAAAATTAAAATCAAATGTTTTCTGAATGAATACAATGCACTAAACATCAAAATATGTTTATAACTTGTTATCTGCAGGGCCCACAGTATATCGACATTTCAATAATAACAATTATATAATTTCAAGACTGTATTTTCTTAATTCGTATTAGTTACACTATAAGCTTATTTCGACTTAAAAGTCATCTTCAGGTGTTATGCCTGCAATACATAAGTTTTCATAACATTTAGTACTATGCTGCCTACCTGTTTTATACAGAGGTAAAAGAAATGATACATACCACATTCTGTTATGCTGTACATTTCGATATTATTGTGACGTGATTTTTTTTCTTCTAATATATAGGGGGTCCCAGCTATCTTGTTCACCCAAATTATCTCTGGAACAATAACAGCTATTGCAAAACGACTTTTACCAGCCGGCCGCGGTGGCCGAGGGGACTGAGGCGCTTCAGTCACGGTCTGCAAGGCCACTACGGTCGGGGGTTCGAATCCCCACTCGGGCATGGATATTTGTGTCGTCCTAGTTCGTAAGTAGTTCATAAGTAGTTTGTAAGTTTAGGGACTGATGAGCCCGTAGTTAAGTCCCATAAGCTTGACAAACATTTGAACATTTTGACTTTTACCAGCATCAATGTACGGCTGGGGCCCATGAATGTACATATTTGGAAACATTCTAAAACGAAAGCGACAACACTTCCACAATAAACATACCGTTTACTGAATTCCTCTATCGATCTTTGTTTTCGAGGTATTTAATTTTGAAATTAGGGAGTCCTTTTCTGGACACCCTGTAAATGCTTAACATTCATGCTGTGCTCAAATTATTTGGTCACGCGTCAGAAATGTGCACGCGTCCTGTTGTAGTTGTTCAGAAAAACACGGAAGCTGACTTTGTGCACGCACCTTGTACAGGCGTTAGAGAGTAGGGACTGGAAAAAGAAAGCGACAATCCCCCCCTCGCTTTCGTTTTAAAATTATATATTAAGAACAGTCTAGAGTGCAAAAATTTTTTATTTTTTTCGACTAGTTTCGCTCTCATTATAGACCATCTTCAGGAAATTAAGCTCCATTGAAGTTGTAGAGCTGGCAGGAAACTTGGAGCCTTCTAGTGCGTCACTGCTCAGTCTAAAATAAGACCGAAACTAGTCGAAAAAAAAATTTTTTTTGCACTCTAGACTGTTCTTTATATATAAATTCGTAATTTCAATAGTGCATTAAGTTCATTCAGGATTGTCTGACTTCGTTTCCCTTGTTTCTTTATGAATGAGTACGAGGGGAGCTGGACAACAAGTTTCCACTGTCGACTATGGTCAGAATTACGTATGAAAGGAAAAAAAAAAAAAAAAAAAAATAGAATGAGACAAAAAATAAGAGATATCTTTGTTTTCTACATAATTTGCAAGTAAATTGAGACAATTGTCGTACCGTTTTATAAGCTTCAAAAAGACGACACAGGAGGTGAACGCGCACGTGAGAGACTCCAGTGGGTGTCCGAAAGAAGTTCAAAAGCACTCAATGTGCAGCTAAAGTGCTACTCACCGTTTCCTGGGACGCTCAAGGAGTTTTGTTGATGGACTTTTTGGAGGATACAACCACAGTCTAAAACAAGCAGTCGCGAAACTCAGTAGCGAAAAAAATGCAACCATTTGACAGCTGAAGCGATACTAGCGCCCCAAGCGGCTGGGTAGCAAGCTCAGTAGCAGGAAATGACATTACCGAAACGAACAATTTTGTTGTTGTGGTCTTCAGTCCGGAGACTGGTTTGATGCAGCTCTCCACAACACCCTATCCTGAGCAAGCCTCTTCATCTCCACATAAGAACGACAACCTACATCTGTCTGAATCTGCTTACTGTATCCATCTCTTGGTCTTCCTCTGCGATTTTTTCCCCCACACACTTCCCTCCAACGCTAAATTGACAATTCCTTGATGTCTAAGAATGTGTCCTACCAATCTATCCCTTCTTTTAGTCAAGGTATGCCAGAAATTTCTTTTCTCCCCAATTCTGTTCAGTACCTCCTCATTAGTTACGCGATCCACCCACCTAATCTTCAGCACTCTTCTGTAGCACCATATTTCAAAAGCCTCAATCCTCTTCCTGTCCGCACTGTTTATCGTCCATGTCTCACTCCCATACAAGGCAACACTCCACACAAATGCCCTCAGAAAGTACTTCCTTAGGTTTAAATCAATATTCGATGTTAACAAATTTCTCTTTTTCAAAAACGTTTTTCTACCCATTGCCATTCTGCATTTTATATCCTCTGTACTGCGACCATCATTTGTTATTTTACTGCCCAAGTAACAAAACTCATCTACCTCCTTTATTGCTTCGTTTCCCAATCTAAATCCTTCAGCATCACCTGATTTTCTTACACTACGAACAATTTATTATTTATTATTGCTGTTGTTTATATATTTCCTAGGCATTAAACGTGGTACTGTGTCACAAACACGAAAACATTATTAAACTAAAATCCTGTTTCCTGTTGATGTCAGTTTGTAATAATAACGTGCCAGTGCATTGTACTACATACGGCTCACACTAGCACAGTCGTAATCAGAAGATCCAAAAACGATTTAAGACAAGAAGCGGATTGTAACCTGGTATGTTAAAGTTCAAAATAGATTAACAGTCATATAATGTACTGGTACGTAGTTACAAGTTGCACATGTATTTTTTCTGCAGATTTTGAACACCTTAATACATTTGATACTGGCACTAGACACGATTTTTTACATTCTTAGAGACTAAGTGGTACGTCTTATAGAAGCCCTTTTCGCTTTATTCTTGCTCAGATGGCTTGCATGTGCCGTTCCTATCGTGTTTTCATCGTACCTACTTCCCAGGAATGTAAAGGTACTGTAAATCTTCAAGAATCTTTTCCTGCTAAAATTTCAGTTTGTCTGTACACGTTAAACTATAGTTAGTTGCGTTTTATTTTACATTTTGTACAAACAGATCCCTGTTAACTTTCGTCTGTCATTGCTGCATCACCAATAGTAGACTGATGTGCAAAAATTTGTTTGACGTCTTTAAACTTGTGAGTAGACTAACAAAAATAACATCGAAGAAAAATACTGGATTCATTATTGATAGATCTGAAGCATTGAATTAAAATCTGTGGTGCGATCGGGAATCGAACCCGGACCTCCATGCTTACTAGGCAGACGTCTTAACAGTTTTTTTTTCTTCCCCAAGGCGGTCACCCATCTAAGTACTGAAAAGGCCCAACGTTGCTTAACTTCGGTGATCGAACGAGAAGCGGTACACCCAACGTGGTACGGCCGTTGGGTGGGGCCAACCGTTAGACTACCACACCGCTAACGATTAAGGCGACTAGGAATAGTCTATGTACGATTTCCCTCCAGAACACAAACTGTAATTCAGCTTCTTTGTTCCAAAGATAATTGGCACTACTGTCAAGGCTCTCCATGCAGCGGAATAGCACCTCAGCAATGGACATGGTGGAAATATCCTGTTACGGTGATGTAAATATCAATTAATAGAAATAAAGAATCTCTGAGACGGATTTACGTCTCAAATATGCCAAAGACATTATTGATAGATCTGAAGCATATGTCTTTGACATATTTGAGACGTAAATCCGTCTCAGGGATTCTTTATTTCTATTAATATTGGATTCGTTACTTCTCTCTCCCTCTGTTACTAATACCTCACACAAATTTAATTTATCCTACATTGTAGGAGCTTTTCGTATTTGAGAAACTACAATTTATCGCGCCGCAATAAGCTCCGAAATGCAGTCGCCTTTCAAACGTGTCTTTCGACTCCATATGTAATCCACAATGGTTTCTCGCCTCTCGGTATGTTGTTACGACACGGCCGCTTGGCAGCGCTGCGGTCGCCAGGTTGCAGAAAACTACCGGCAGTTTCGTGACTCTATATATTAGACTCTGATGCAACCATCAATGGTGCGTGGTACTCTGCCACTCTGTCGAAATTGAAAGAGGTGACTCGGAAAAAGCTCCCTGGCCTTGTGTCGTTCTGCTGTTGGGTAACAATGCGAGACCACACTCGGCGACGACAACGCAAAACCGTATATCGCAACTCTGGGTTGGCAGCGCCTACACCATCCGCCATACAGTGCTGATCTCGCACCAAGAGACTTCCGTCTTTTTCCAGCGTTGAAGAAGACTCTCGGCGGAAGGCGCTTTGGAAGCAATGCTGACGTAAACAAACCGTTCAAGAGCTTCTTCAGTATGCAACGCCCTGATTTTTTTCTGGACGACTTCTTGTAGCTTATAAAGCGGTGTGTGGGAGAGCCAGCCATGCCAAAACTCACCTGAAGCGTAAGATGTATGAGACAGGGTAAATACCCTCAGACTTTAAGACGTAATTGTGGTGTCGCACAAGTCTAAAGTGCGCGCCACCTACTTTCGCCGCGCGCCGCCATGCACGCACGGCGCGGCGTTCTTACGACGTCAGCCACGAGCGCCCTCTGCTGGAACTCCGCTCGTGGCCACCACTGAAAGACATCGTTCACTTGGGACTGAGATAGGAACCAGTTAACACTTCGGACAGGCACTACACAGTTACAAAAGTATAACACGAATTATTTACAGAAGGATGGAAAAGCTGGTAGAAGCCGATCTCGGGGAAGATCAGTTTGGATTCAAGAGAAATGTTGACTATACTCACTTTACGGCTTATCCTAGGAGATAGATTACGGAAAGGCAAACCAACATTTCTAGCTTTTGTAGATGTGGAGAAAGCTTTTGACAATGTTGATTGGAGTACACTCTTTCAAATTCCGAAATCAGCAGGAGTAAAATATAGGGAACGGAAGGTTATTTACAACTTGTGCAAAAACCAGACAGCAGTTATCAGAGTTGAAGGGCATGAAAGAGACGTAGAGGTTGGGAAGGGTGTAAGACAGGGGTTTAGCCTTTCCCCAATGTTTTCAATTTGTACATTGATCAAGCTATGGAGGAATGAAATGAGAAATTTGGAGAAGGAATTAAAGTTCAGGGTGAAGAATTAAAAACATTGCGTTTTGCCGACGACACAGTAATTCTGTCAGAGACAGCAAAGGACCTGGAAGAGCAGTTGAACGGAATGGACAGTGTGCTGAAAGGTGCATTTAAGATGAAGATTAACAAGAGCAAAACTAAGGTAATGGAGTGCAGTCTAAGAAAATCAGGTGATGCTGAAGGAATTAGATTAGGTAATGAAGCAATAAAGCAGGTGGATGAGTTTTGTTACTTGGACAGTAAAATAACAAATGATGGTCGCAGTACAGAGGATATAAAATGCAGAATGGCAATGCGTAGAAAAGCGTTCTTGAAAAAAAGAAATTTGTCAAGATCGAATATTGATTTAAGTGTAAGGAAGTCGTTTCTGAAGGCATTTGTGTGAAGCGTTGCCTTGTATGTGAGTGAAACATGGACGATAAACAGTACGGACAGGAAGAGGATAGAGGCGTTTGAAATGTGGTGCTACAGAAGAATGATGAAGTCTTAGGTGGGTGGATCGCGTAACTAATGAGGAGGTACTGAACAGAATTGGGGAGAAAAGGAATTTCTTGCATACCTCGAGTAAAAGAAGGGATAGATTGGTAGGACACGTTCTTAGACATCAAGGAATCGTGAATTTAGCATTGGAGGAAAGTGTTTGGGGTAAAAACCGCAGAGGAGGACCAAGAGATGGATACAGTAAGCAGATTCAGACAGATGTAGTTTGCCGTTCTTATGTGTAGATGAAGAGGCTTGCTCAGAATAGGGTATTGTGGAGAGCTGCATCAAACCAGTCTCCGGACTGAAGACCACAACACACACACACACACACACACACACACACACACACTGTGCCACTCTGTCGAAACTGAAAGAGGTGATTCTGAAAAAGCAGCCTGGCCTCCTCAGATGTGGCCTTCTGCTGTTGCACGACAATGGGAGACCACACAGGGCGACGTCAACGCAAAACCATATTACAACCCTCAGCTGGGAGCGCCTACACCATCCTCCGTACAGTCCTGATCTCGCACCAAATGACTTCCGTCTGTTTCCAGCATTGAAGAAGACTCTCGGCGGAAGGCGCTTTGGAAGCAATGCTGATGTCAAACAAGACGTTCAAGACCTTCTTCCGTATGCAACGACCTGATTTTTTTCTGGACGACTTCTTGAAGCTTATAAAGCGGTATGTGGGAGAGCCAGCCATGCCAAAAGTCACCTGGAGCGTAAGATGTATGAGACAGGGGAAATACCCTCAGACTTGTAATAATCCCCATTCCGAGAAAATCAAGTGGTGACAGGTGTGAAAACTACAGAACCTTCAGTTTAATAAGTCATGCTTACAAAATTATAACACGAATTATTTACAGAAGGATGGCAAAGCTGGTAGAATCCGACCTCGGGGAAGATCAGTTTGGATTCAGGAGAAATGTTGACTATACTCACTTTACGGCTTATCCTAGAAGATAGATTAAGGAAAGGCAAACCAACATTTCTAGCTTTTGTAGATTTGGAGAAAGCTTTTGACAGTGTTGTTGGAGTACACTCTTTTAAATTTCGAAATCAGCAGGAGTAAAGGTTATAACAGAAGATTATTTACAACTTACGCAAAAACCAGACAGCGGTTATCAGAGTTGAAAGGCATGAAAGAGACGTAGAGATTGGCAAGGGTGTAACACAGGGATTTAGCCTTTCCCCAATGTTTTCAATTTGTACATTGATCAAGCTATGGAGGAATGAAATGAGAAATTTGGAGAAGGAATTAAAGTTCAGGGTGAAGAATTAAAAGCATTGCGTTTTGCCGACGACATAGTAATTCTGTCAGAGACAGCAAAGGACCTGGAAGAGCAATTCAACGGAATGGACAGTGTGCTGAAAGGTGCATATAAGATGAACATTACCAAGAGCAAAACTAGGGTAATGGAGTGCAGTGTAAGAAAATCAGGTGCTGCTGTAGGAATAAGATTGGGTAACGAAGCATTAAAGGAGGAAGATGAGTTTTGTTACTTGGACAGTAAAATAACAAATGATGGTCGCTGTACAGAGGATATAAAATGCAGATTGGCAATCCGTAGAAAAGCATTCTTGAAAAGGAGAAATTTGTTAACATCGAATATTGATTTAAGCCTAAGTAAGTCTTTTCTGAAGGCATTTGTATGGAGTGTTGCCTTGTGTGTGAGTGAAACATGGACGATAAAGAGTACGGACAAGAAGAGGATAGAGGCTTTTGAAATGTGGTGCTACAGAAGAATGCTGAAGATTAGGTGGGTGGATCGCGTAACTAATGAGGAGGCACTGAACAGAGTTTGGGAGAAAAGGGATTTCTGGCATACCTTTACGTCTGAGTAAAAGAAGGGATAGATTGGTAGGACACATTCTTAGGGATCGTGAAAGGAGGAAAGTGTTTGGGGTAAAAACCGCAGAGGAAGACCAAGAGATGGATACAGTAAGCAGATTCAGACAGATGTAGGTTGCCGTTCTTATGTGGAGATGAAGAGGCGTGCTCAGGATAGGGTATTGTGGAGAGCTGCATCAAACCAGTCTCGGGACTGAAGACCACAACAACAACAAAGTCACCAGTTTCAGCAATATAATAAAAACGAAAACATGCCGTTCAATTTTTCAGCCCTAATTTTTCACTGGACGGCTTTTTGAAGGGTATAAAGCGGTACGACAAATGCCTTAATGCCCTTACAAATAAATGTACACACAAATAATATTAAAATTTCATTTGCGGCCGCCAATTCTTCCTGTAATGCTGCTTTCGTGTGAAAATGGGTGTTGTGTATTGAAGTTGAGGTTTGGGACCGCAAATGAAATTTTAACAGGTAGTGAAATATTTTTAAATAAAAAGATTGAGCGATATTGACAAGGAAGGGACAATTGAAACAAAATTATTGGATTCCACCATTAAACGGTACCGGTCGTGATTTCGGTAGCAAATACAACACCAGAAAGCAACATTACAGAAGAAGTCGGCGAAATCTAAATTTTACCTTATTGAGAGCGGGTACTAATATTTCGCTCATAATCTGTAATGATTCTAGCTGAGATGACTGGAATATTACTTCGATAAATTGATGCTGGGATTGTGCGTTTCGTTTTACTATTGTTCTATGACCGTGTTGAAAATTAATCATGATAGTCGCCAAAAATTGCAAAGTTATCAGACTTCACAAACATCGCGAAGATTTTTCTGCCGGCATTGAAATGTAAACTTTTTCAAGTTTATAAAGCGGTATGACAAATGCCTTAATGAGCTTACAAATAAATGTACACATAAATAATATTAAAATTTCATTTGCGGTCGCCAATTCTTCCCGTAATGCTGCTTTCGTGTGAAAATGCGTGTTGCGTATTAAAGTTGAGGTTGGGGGACCGCAAATGAAATTTTAACAGGTAGCGAAATATTTTTTAAATGAAAATACTGAGCAATATTGACTAGGAAGGGATAATTAAAACAAAATTATTGGATTCCGCCATTAAATGGTAGCGGTAGCAAATACAACACCAGAAAGCAACGTTACAGAAGAAGTCGGCGGAATCTAAATTTTACCTTATTGGGAGCTGGTACTAATATTGCCGTCATATTCTGTAGTGCTTCTAGCTGAGATGACTGGAATATTACTTCGTTAAATTGATGCTGGGATTGTGCGTTTCGTTTACTATTGTTCTATGATCGTGTTGAAAATTAATATTGATAGTCGCCAAAAACTGCAAAATTATCGGACTTCATAAACATCGCGAAGATTTTTCTGCAGGCACTGAAATGTAATAAACCATTCATAAACACGAAATAAATAAAAGTTGCACGAGAATGTTCTAGTACAATCGCGAAAGAAATCGCAACAATACCCGAGCATCACTTTATGAAGTACTGGATCTGCTGAAAATAAATAACTTTAAAATTAGTGAGAATGGGGAAGGGATTGTAAGTAAGTAAGCTATGTCAACTGTGGGGGTTTATTGAAATTAATAATAAAAAAAAGGAAGCTCACACTTACAATAATTACGCAAAATCCTAGAACACGTCCTAACACATCAAGGAGAAGAAAGTAAGTGACGAACAGTTCAGCTGCGGTTTTTACCCCACACACTTCCCTCCAACGATTCCTTGATGTCTAAGAATGTGTCCTACCAATCGATCCATTCTTTTAGTCAAGGTATGCCAGAAACTTCTTTTCTCGCCAATTCTGTTCAGTACCTCCTCATTAGTTACGCGATCCACCCACCTAATCTTCAGCATTCTTCTGTAGCACCACATTTCAAAAGCCTCTATCCTCTTTCTGTCCGCACTGTTTATCGTCCATGTTTCACTCCTATACAAGGCAACACTCCACACAAATGCCATCAGAAAGGACTTCCTTTTGGCTTAAATCAATATTCGATGTTAACAAATCTCTCTTTTTCAAGAACGCTTTTCTCCCCATTGCCATTCTGCATTTTATATCCTCTGTACTACGGGCACCATTTGTTATTTTACTGCCCAAGTAACAAAACTCATCCACCTCCTTTATTGTTTCGTTACCTCATCTAATTCCTTCAGCATCACCCGATTTTCTTAGACTGCACTCCATTACCTTAGTTTTGCTCTTGTTAATCTTCATCTTATATGCACCTTTCAGCACACTGTCCATTCCGTAGAACTTCTCTTCCAGGTCATTTGCTGTCTCTGAAAGAATTACTATGTCGTCGGCAAAATGCAATGTTTTTATTTCTTCACCTTGAACTTTGATCCCTTCTCCAAATTTCTCCTTTTTTCCTTCACCGCCTGCTTGATGTACAAATTGAATAATATTGCAGAAAGGCTACAGCCCTGTCTTACTCCCTTTCCAACTATTGCTTCCCTTTCATGCCCTTCGAGTCTAATAACTGCGGTCTGGCTTTTGTACAAATTGTAAATAGCTCTTCTTTCCCTGTATTTTACCTCTGCTGACTTCAGAATTTGAAACAGTGTATTCCGGTCAAAATGTGAAAAGCTTTATCCAAATCTACAAAAGTTAAAAAATGTAGGTTTGCCTTTCCTTAATCTATTTTCTAAGAAGTGAGTGTTGCCTCCCGTGTTCCTACATTTCTCCTGAACCCAAACTGATCTTCCCCGAGGTCGGCTTCTACCAGCTTTTCCATTCTTCTGTATATAATTCGTGTTAAAATTTTGCAACCATGACTTATCAAACTGTTGGTTCTGTAATTTTCACACCTGTCTACGCCTGATTTCTTTGGAATGGAGATTATTAGATTTTTCTTAAAGTGTGAGGGTATTTCGCCTGTCTTATACATCCTACACACCAGTTCAAATAGTTTTGTCATGGCTGGCTCTCCCAGAGACTTTAGTACCTCTGAGGGTATGTCATCTACTCCTGGGGCCTTGATCCGTCCTAGGTCTTTCAGGGCTCTGTCAAATTCATCTCTCAGAATAGTATCTCCTATTTCATCTTGATCTACTTCCTCTTCCCTTCCTACAACATCGTCTCTAAGTTCATTTCCTTTGTAGAGCTGTTCTGTGTACTCTTTCCACCTTTCAGCTTTCCCTTCTCTGCTGAGTACTGGTTTTCCAGTTTGTGAGGTACAGTGTCAAAAGCATTCTGAAAATGAAGAAATACGGAATCGATTTGCGATCTCTTGTCGATAGCTTTTCGTGAAGTTTGTCCTAAATGGATGGTGGCGGCGCCGTCTAGGTGTCGGACGCGAGGTTTAGTAACGGTCCGAAGAGGGATCCCTGCGGGACGCGAGATTTAGTAACGGTCCGAAGAGGGATCCCTGTGGGACGCGAGGTTTAGTAACGGTCCGAAGACGGATCCCTGCGGGACACCGGCTGTGTATCGGCTGGCGCGGGCTATTTTATCACGTCACGTATCTTACTTTACGGTCTGGTACACGAGTCGTAGTTTGATACAGACGATCTGCCATCCACTGTTCGGCGAGTGGTTATCATATTATGAAAATTTCATTTACAGACAAATTTCAACGGGCGATGAATGTCTTGTTAAAGGTAACCGCTCATTGATTCTTTTTGTAATGTTCTGTCTGTGCTGTTAATTAGCTTGGCATTTCATTTAAATGCATGTAATAATGCTCCAAATTTTTTTCGTAATTTTCTGATTGGGGTCTTTTATAGCTTGTAACTTGAAAGCTCTTCCTTCTGTAAATTTATTAATCTCAAACATTATTAGCCAGACTGCAACATTATATATACCATAACCAAACAATTTGATTAATAGCCAGCCGCAGTGGCCGCGGGGACTAAGGCGCTCCAGTCACAGTCTGCACGGCCATTACGGTCGGGGGTTCGAATCCCACCTCGGGCATGGATATTTGTGCCGTCCTAGTTCGTAAATAGTTCATAAGTAGTTTGTAAGTTTAGGGACTGATGACCCCGTAGTTAAGTCCCATAGACTATACAAACATTTGAACATTTTTTTGATTAATATCCGTTTGTGAGGTACATTGTGAAAAGCCTCCTGGAAATCAAGAAATAAGTAATCGATTTGCAAACCCTTGTCGATAGCTTCCCTCGCGAACTTTGCCCTAAATGGATGGCGGCTATGTGTGGTACGCACCGTATAGTAACGCTCCAAAGACGGATCCCTGTGGGACGCGAGGTTTAGTTACGGTGCGAAGACGGATCCCTGCGGGACACCGGCTGTGTATCGCGCTGGCGCGGGCTATTTCTGCTGGCGCCAGTGCAGCGCGGAACGGAACAGCACAGAAGGCGGTGGCTGGCTGTTTGTTTGCTCTGGCGAATATTTAGGGCAGAGATAAGCAGCAGCAGCGGTGGCGGCGGCACCGGCAGCTAAATTACGGCCGCGATAATAAACCGAGCGGGCAGGGGGGCAGGGGGCAGGGGGGAGCGGGGGCGGCGGCAGCGCTGAATTACGGCACGCTGACAGCGGGGGCGACAGGTGCTGACCTGTCAGCCTGTCAGCGCGGGGAGCAGCGGGCTGCAGCATGAGAACCGTATAGACCTACCTAGCTACGCGCTAGGGTGGCGTCCCCACACACAGCTTGGTAGAAGCGCGTGAGCTTGGCCGGTATTACACTATCAAATTATTTGTCAAAGAATTGGACAAAGAAAAATTGGACGTAGTGTAATGCGAACATCGTCCAATATTTCATCCAATCTCGGCCTCGGCCTAGATTTGATCAAAGAAATCGCCCGTCTTCTGTTTCCTGCAGTGAGAAATGTGACCGCTTAGAGCGCTAGTAGTATACAGCTTCGTTGCCACTACAGCTGTTTTATTTGGAGGTTAAATATCTGACATTACTTGGACATAACGTTCATATTCGTAAACATGGCTAGTAGTGGAATGTTTGTGTAGTGTTTTCTAGCAACAACAAAATTTTAAAAATCAGATGGGGCGTTGTATAACAGTTGACAAGGCCAATTCACACTGTCCGTCACGTCAATTCGCGTAGCCCAATACTCCGATGCAAAAGTGAGGTTGAGTTACAATCCGTGATGTAAAAAAGTAATTATATACTATCGGAATTTAAGTAATACCCCTAAATCTTAATACAGCCGAAGCAAATTTTAGAATGTATGATTTTGGTAATGTGGTGTGCTAAGTTCTGGGAAATGAAACAACTTTAAAAACATCGACATATGTTTGCAAGCGAATCTATGAACATATAAATACGTCAGCCAATTTTTGTAAGGAAATAGAGCCTATTTACTTTATCAGCAATGTTTCTCCCCTTACATTGTTAATTACCTCATAAACAATTTAGATTATTCTCTTTGTCAGTGCTCACATTTTCCATTTAAAACTTTATTTAATGAAACTTGCTTTATCAACTTAACAATCTTATTCGTATACACTGTTTGAGTCAGCCTTTTTGTTACTTTATTGCAAACTGTGAAGGATGAAGAGCGACAAAATAATTAGCAGTGAACGGTCTGGCTGTTCTGCCGACGGATTAAAAAAGAAAAATCCTCCTGGTCCCGTAACAAATGTTATTTATCTCGCTCTGACACCCACGGTTTCATCCAAGTGCGTTTCCTTTTCTTTTTTCCCTCCTTCTCTTCTAAATGCAGACACAACGCAACTGTAGTATAAACATGGCTGAGCATTACACCGCCATTTTGAAGCAAATTTGACAAAATATTGGATGATAGTGTAATACCCCCTTTTGCATTTCATCCAATTTCTTTGTCAAAAAATATGACCAATATTTCATCCAAGTTTTTCGTCCAATTTTTTGTCCAATAATTTGATAGTGTAATACCGGCCTTATAGTGACACGCTAGGCAAGCGTCGTCCTGACGTCATCAGGAGCTGAATGCGAAGCGTCGACCTGTCGACACGAGTCCTTATTTCGACCAAGACAAACTACAATATCTCAGACCTGAAGGCAGGTATCGATAGTCGACAATATGGCGGCAATCGTAGGGGCACAGAATAAGGAGTATACAGAAAGGAAACTCCCGCTGCAGTCTGTCGTCCGAAATTTTGTGCGCATGCGCGCAATCGGCCATCTTGAAAAGCAATAAAGGCGTGATTCCTCCCTACTATGTGGCGTGGTAATGCGCCGTCTTTGTTTGTGAATTGTATATTTTAACTGCCTGAATCGCATAAAAGTAAACAACTATTTGGTGCAGTGCAGTGCAGTGAAAAGAAAGAACTGTGTGTCAGTAGTTGGAACTGTTCTGTTTTTATTATGAGCAGCAATTAAAGAAAAGGCGGCCGATGGTGTTCAGCACCTAACTGCCGCAATAATTCTAGTACACATGAGGATATAAGTTTCTTCACCTTCCCAAAAGATGCTGAGCGGTAAGTGAAGGTCGCTATCAGTAGTAAAAGTTAAATATTATCAGTTACGAATGAGAGCAACGTGTGCATAATTATTAAAAGTAGCCTCGCTTCTTCTCTTGACGATAACTCTCGCTGTTGCTGTTGCTGCAGCAGATCAACAGTATCGAAATGTTGAAGTACATTTATATTTTATAATTAAAAGTTTAATGTTGCAGGGAATAATATAAAAAGAAAAACAAAGAATAGTGCGTAAGTAGGCAGGTAAAATTTTACTTGCGGCATTGGCGGCGTAGTGTGCTAATGTTGGAAACGAATGCTCTTCGGATACACAAAAAAATAGATTAAGGGGAATAATTATTTTGTGCTGTTCCTGCTCTGTGGTTGACAGATTCCTCTATATGCCCTTCTCCGATCAGTAAATTAATGATACTCCTAAATCAAATGCAACTTTTCCAACATTAAAACACAACTACATCACTGCCATAAGTGAAGCAGTTGCAAAGTCACTTTCTTGTTTATAACTAATTTCCGAAACATAAGTTCGCGTTATTTGGGATTTTTCTAAAGATAAGAACCAAATGAAACGATCATTGATTCCATCGTACATTTTCGTAGTTGTGCGTATTAAAATTTAGGCCTACTTTTTTCCGTTGGATTACAATTAGGTGCAGGAACAGGGCGCAAAATAGATGAGAGCATAATGAAAAGCCGTTTCCTTTCGTAAATGTGGGTGAGATAAGCTGCGGTTCGTAAAAAGTCCATTTCCAGCGAAAGTAGTAAGTGGCTGTAGTTCTGCGTTTACTGCTTTTCAATATGGCGTCGAGCGCAACGCTTGGTAACATACAGATCAAAGGCGCCGCCCCCAGCTTTCCCTTCTGTATGCTCCCTATTCTGTGGTAGGGGAAACAAACCAGCGTGCCTCTGTTTATGTTAGGCGTACACGTGTGTAACATTGTATATGTGAATGTGCTGCCATTATTAATTGAAGTATAGTGCGTAGTATTTATGTGATGTGATGCGAATTTCGTCTCAAGTGCTACGCTAGGCTTTGTTTCTTAGAAACTACAGTAAGATTTTTATAATATAAAGTGTAATGGGTCGTAGTAGTTGTGTGCCAGGCAAAACATACGAGACCTCAACATTCAAGTTTCCCAAAGAAACAACGTTAAGGAACAAATGGATGAAGTTAATTCACGGGGACAATTTCGAAGTGAACGATAATACTGTGGTATGCATTAAGCATTTCGAACCCAAGTTTGTGGTTAGGGAAGACATTTTTCCTGTGGAAAACGGCGAACTATACGTGTGCCACGAAAAATTCCAAAACTAACGAATGGTGCATAACCTACCATATTTCCCAATCTTATCACTTGTCACTCAATACCAGTTCCTAAGGAGAGGAAGAAACCTGAAGTTATTGGAAAGATGTGTTGCATGGGCGTGAGCAAGTTTTAACTATAAAAACTGATTCATTCATTCAGGAATGGAAATAAATTTTCCCCGTAGAATTATTTTTCTCCTAGGTAAGTGTGATTGTCATGCATGTAAGACATGACAATGTTGCTGCTAAAGTTTGATCTTCTTAATGAGGGAGGGAGGAAGGGAGGGATTATTCCTGTTAGTCAAGGTTGCATTTTCAGCAAGATTAATCACTACTTTTACATTTTCTTAATGAGTAGCTTTTATTTGACAGTATTGGTGGACATGCTTTGATATTTCAACATGTTCTGATACTGTTATGTAACGAGATGTGAACTTGTGTTTATGGTCTAACTCAGAGGAAGGTTGTATAACCGAAGGGATGAAAATACATTCAAAATTCCCACAGCAGTTTACACCATAAAGGCCGACAAGTCGCTATTGCATTCCCCTGCTGTTAACAGACAGCCATCGACACGAAATGTGAGGCCTTGGCTTGGCCTAAGACTGCCGCCATCTTGGATTCTGCCTTCAGGTCTGATATATTGTAGTTGGTTTTGTTTCGACACGCAGAAATTGTCTCCGGCCAATGAGAATGTAATGCTGCTTTATTATAAAAATAGGTGTTGTGTATTAAAGTTAAGTTTCGGGACCGCAAATGAAATTTTACCAGGTAGTGAAATATTTTTTAAATGAAAATACTGAGCAATATTGACAAGGAAGGGACAATTTTCAACAAAATTATTGGATTCCGCCATTACATGGTAGCGGTCGTAATTTCGGTAGCAAATACAACACCAGAAAGCAATGTTACAGAAGAAGTCGACGGAATCTAAATTTTACCTTATTGAGAGCTGGTACTAATACTTCGGGCATATTCTGTACTGATTCTAGCTGCGTTGACTGGAATATTACTTCGATAAATTGATGCTGGGATTCTGCGTTTCGTTTGCTATTGTTCTATGACGTTTCGTTTGCTATTGTTCTATGACCGTGTTGAAAATTAATCACGAGAGTTGCCAAAAATTGCAAAATTATCAGACTTCATAAACATCGCCAAAATTTTTCTGCAGGCATTAAAATGTAATAAACCATTCATAGACATGAAGTAGATAAAAGTTGCACAGAGAATAACTAAGCAACATAATACTGGGGGCAAACAAGCAATATTATGAGATATTAGAAAATAAACAGCCAAATGTTTCTGATTAGCAAATAGCGTGAATGTCACTGATACTTATTTCATTTAGGCCTACCAGCAATTTAATCGTTTCCCATACGTTTGTCACTTACCATTTACTCGGAAATCCTAATATATTTGGAACAAAGTTCAAATATTTTTGTGAAAGAAAAACAGAAATATTATTGCTAGTCTTATCACTTGCAGGAGATTCATTCTCCATTTTTTAGTCACACACAAATTTCCAAATCGATGACACCCACTCCTGACACAGAATTTTGTTACAATTAAAATCGAGTGCTGTGTAACATTCTACTGTTATATGAATAAGAAAATCCCACAATATGATATGAATAAGTAACTACTATAATGTGATACAAACAAAATAATAATAAAACAAATCGGGGGAGAGATTTGGACCCTATACCTACTGCTCTATCCACTACATTACAGCAGCTACATGCCTCAATCGTCTATAGTAGACCCTAGTAAGTGTTTTTATTGTTAATGTGTTTTCATTTACATTTAGTTATAACAAATTGATCCGGATACGATTTTGTTATACATCTTTGATGCGCTGTTACCTTGAAACACCTTACTGCGAGTTATAAAACGAAAACTGCGACATATGCGGCAAATAAAAAAAAAAATGTTCAAATGTTTGTATAGTCTATGGGACTTAACTACGGGGTCATCAGTCCCTAAACTTACAAACTACTTATCAACTACTTTCGATCTAGGACGGCACAAATATCCATGCCCGAGGTGGGATTCGAACCCCCGACCGTAATGGCCGTGCAGACTGTGACTGGAGCGCCTTAGTCCCCTCGGCCACTGCGGCTGGCTATTAATCAAATTGTTTGGTTATGTTTGGGTTAGTAAGTAGAGCATTAGATTGTCTTACAGAGGGTCCTGGGTTCAAACCCCACCTAGGCCTTAAATTTTTTCATTATTTAAACTACAGTACGTTGGAAATTGTTAAAAGGGGGCAACGTGTTCCTCATATGTAAAAGGACTGTTTCCATTTTGTAGCAGTGTGTTATTGGCAGTTTATTCTTGCTTCGTTTTATTTGAAAGTACCTAATCTGTAGGGTTTATTCGTAGTTTCACAGAATAAACGAACATAATCAGAACATATGAAAAAAATAATTGCATCACACATACAGCTGTATTAATAGTAATAATAGTAATAACAATAACAAAAAATAGTAATGTTAGAAACAATAAGCGTAAGAAAAGTAATTACACTGTACAGGTTTCCTACTTTCAAATAAAACGAATCAAGAGTAATCTGCCAATAACACATTGCTACAGAATCGAAACAGTCCTTTTACATATGAGTAACACGTTGCCCCTTTTAACAATTTCCAACGTACTGTAGTTTAAACAATAAAAAATTGAAGCGAATTGGGGTTTGAACCCAGGACCTTCTGCACGACAATCTAACGCTCTACCAACTAACCCAACTAACCACTTGCCCCTCGCAAACACGCTTTTCTCTAATCCGTAGGTTTGATGTTACTTATTATTATGATTGACGCACGTTCTACTGGACGGGAGCAAAAATCAGGAATTATATAGATGTTTCGGTTGATACTCTATCGATGTACAACGTTTGGTGTGGATCTGAGTGTCTGACATCTGAAGGTTTGGGTGTCAGCTCACCCGGTAGAAGCAGCGAGCACAGAATAACAGAGTGGCCTTACCAACGAGCTTAAATTTAATAGAGTGGTTAACATACTAATTAAAATTAGTAAAAACTTCCGGGCTATTACGCCGTGGTCTTGTGGATTTATTCTGGAAACCCAACGTTCTAAAGACGTTGGCGGACAGAGCAAGGAACATTTGCGAACCGGAATTCCAGCAGGGAAGTGCTCTATCACCACTCTTGTTTATTATTGTAACGGACAGAATGCTAAAATCTATTAAGGAAACTGCAAATGAGTCGAGATCACTGGTATTTGCAGATGATGTTGTAATATGGGGAGAAACGGAAACAGAAGAGCCTGACTGTTTGGAACAATAAATTTAAAGAATTTAACCTGAAAATCAGGGAGACCAAGACGGTTGAGATGACCATAAACAGAGAGGGAACAAGTTCAAACGTCTACTTGGAGTGAACAAAAATTAAATCAGTTTCCCGCTTTCAGTACCTTGGAAGCATTTTCTCCAAGGACAACACCATCCGGCAAGAAATCCTCAACAGGACACAAAAAGCATCAAATTTCTACATGCGAGTTCGGAATCTACTCTGGGACAAAAAAGTACCCCAGGCAGCAAAGTTAACTTTGTATAACACTTACTTCAGTCCAATCCTTACATATGGCATGGAAACATGCCCATTGTTAGAAATAGATTTCAGCAGAATCCAAGCAACAGAAATGAATCAAAGTACCAGGAGAGAGAATATGAGAAATGAGGTGCACAGGGAAACAGCTGGTATCAGGGTCCCCATTGCGAACATCTTTGGGAAACGAAGATTGCCATGTAATGAGAATGGATAGCACAAGAACAGCTAAGAAATACTTCAGAATGGAAGTGGGAGGAAGAAGACCAAGAGGAGGGTCAAGGAAACAATAGATAGAGGCAGTACAATCAGACGTAGAGAAGAACGGTTTTAACTGGCATGATGTCAAAGACCGAATGCTATATCAAGATCGGATGAGATGGAGAGCGATTGTTAGCCACATCCGGGAAAATGATGATGATGAATTCCTCGACACGGAATTGAAACACCTGAGTAATGCTTTACTTAAGAATGGCTATTTGTCTACAGAAATAAGGAGAGCTTCGACTCGTAGAGTTGAAAACGATAAAAAGATTCCTGTGAAATCCAAAGTCTTCCTGCCTTTTATTAAGGACGTCACCGACCGCATCGGTAAAATTTTGACGAAACGGAATGTTGCCGTGATTTACAAACCTACTCGGAAGATACAGGATCACCTGAAATCGCCAAAGGATGTTCGCAAACCGCTGGAAAAAGCAGGAATTTATAGGATTCCGTGTAGCTGTGGAGACGTATACGTGGGTACCACAAATAGAACAGTCAAAAAACGACTAGAAGAGCACAAGGGGAACTGTAGAAGCGGAGAGATTGACAGATCAGCTGTTGCTGAACATGTTTTTCAACCAGGGGACCACCTTATTCAATGTGATAAGACTCAGGTATTAGCAACCACAAATGGATACCACGAAAGACTGTACAGAGAGGCTATAGAAATTGTAAAACACCCCAATAATTTCAATAGGATGGAGGAGGGCGTGAAACTAAATGAAATCTGGATTCCGGTTTTGAAGAAGAAATGTAACAGTCTTCCACCATGGGACGATATTAACGGACGGCGGCAATCGGCAACGACGAATTGCGCGCGCATATCGAAAATGTGACGTCACACCTCTGCCCTCGTAAACGGAGTCTGGCTTCAGTCAGTAGCGAGCCAGGGTGTGCATCGGACATTCAAAAGTGCCACGATCCCCTTGAAAATGTCCTCCGCAGTCGGGGACGAAACGTTGGGTTTCCAGAATAAATCCACAAGATCACGGCATAATAGCCCAGAAATTTTTAGTAATTTTTACCATTCCGGCCGTGAATGTTTACATTTATAATAACATACTAGTTACAGCGCTCTTTGCGGCAACCTGTGTAAACTCGGCCGCCATATTTTTGGTAGTCAGTACACTTCAGAGTATGTATATCGTATGTTGGCCCACTTTTGACAGCTCGAAATTTAAATGAAAATAACGGCATCTGACAGGAAATTGAATAACCGAAATTGTAAAGGAGAAAATACTCTACAACTTTGCTCTCTTGTGTTTTTTTCATATCTCGTTTCGTTTCAGATGTATTTGCAAAAATAACGGCGTCTGTCTGTCTGTCCGTAACGTGTTCCCACTTGTTAAGACGAACCGTTCAACCGATAAGCACCAAACTTTACATATGTAATTATAGGCCACCAGAGACCAGACCTCGCTTTTTGATATATTTCGGACAAGAAATGCGTTAGTAATAATAAAAAAAAGCCGTTTGTAATGTAATTTTAATTGCAAATAAACCGTTCATCTGATGCGAAAACTGAATAAACGAATTTGTAGAGGAGAAAATTCTCTACAACTTTGTTCCCTTACGTTGTTTTCATATCTCGTATCGTTTGAGAGATATTTGCAAAAATAAAGGAGATTCGACACCACTGAATTAACAAAAACCAGCCATTCGGAAGTGTCACGTGACATTCCTCGCCCAGAACTCTCTCTGACATACGCCATCTTGCGTTGAGTATTTTGTGATTTTCTTATTGTAACTTACATGTTGTCATTTCAGAATTTCAGACCAATGGTGCACTGAAGAATTAACAAAAACACGTCGTTCTTTGTACGATAAATGATAATCTATTATCTACAAAGTTGTTTAAGTAAAAATAAAAGTTCATTTCATTATCTACAACTTTCTCGATGACGAACATTGCCTGGACACAAAACAAAAAAAGTGGCAGGCGACTAAGTTTTTCAAGTCACAATTTTTATTTCGTATGAAAGTAATAGTTTCAATTATTATTTTTATACAAACACAATAGGTAGTGTACCTACTAAGAACACCGTTGCATTTCTTCACTATTCACCTGTCTACGTGAAAAATTTGCTAATTTTTTTTCCTATCCTAAGGGGTACAAATGACAATGTTCAAATGTTTGTAAATCTATCGGACCGAACTGCATGGTCATCAGTCCGTAGCTTACAAACTACTTAAACCTAGGTAAACTAACCTAAGGACAAAGAAACACACCCATGCCCCAGAGATGACTCGAACCTCCACGGCGAGCAACCGCGCGCTCCGCAGCGAGACGCTTTAGACCGCTCGGCTACTGCGTGGTCATCAGTCCGTAGCTTACAAACTACTTAAACCTAGGTAAACTAACCTAAGGACAAAGAAACACACCCATGCCCCAGAGATGACTCGAACCTCCACGGCGAGCAACCGCGCGCTCCGCAGCGAGACGCTTTAGACCGCTCGGCTACTCCACCGGGGCAAATGACAATTTAATTAAGGCGAACGCCACTTGAACAACTACACATTTATCGGCCCAATTCCGTATCTACACCCGTCCAAGATGGCTGCCTAACTTCACTGCCTGTACGCTGATGTAGGCAGCGTAATCTCTCTACGTTATTCTGTGCTCGCTGGATAGAAGCGGCCATTAGGACATTGGTGGCAACGTAGCCATTTCATGGCTAAATCTAGCATATTCAGAGTACATCTACATCTACATACATACTCCGCAATTCACCGTAAGGCGCGTGGCGGAGGGTACACTGTACCACTACTAGGCATTTCCTTTCCTATTCCACTCCTAAATTGAACGAAAAAAAAAAAGAATGCCTATATGCCTCCGTACGAGCCCTAATTTCTCTTATCTTGTCTTTGTGATCACTACGCGAAGTGTAAGTAGACGGCAGCAAGATCGTACAACATTCAGCTTCAAATTAAATTTAAAAAAAAAAAAAAAAAAAAAAAAAAAAAAAAAAAAAAAAAAAAAAAAAAAAAGTTTTTAGAGCTTATGGGACTTGACTACGGGGCCATCAGTCCCTAAACTTACAAACTAATTATGAACTAGCTAAGACTACAGACGGCACAAATATCCATGCCCGAGAGGGGATTCAAACCCCCGATCGCAGTGGCCGTGCAGACCGTGACTGAAGCGCCTCAGTACCCTCGGCCACCGCGGCCGGCCTTCAAATTCGGGACCTCTAAATTTCCTCAACAGAAATTCACGAAAAGAACGTCGTCTTTCCTCCAGCGATCCCCAACTGAGTTGCCGGAGCATTTCCGTGACACTCGCGCATTGGTCGAACCTACCGGTAACAAATCTAGCTACTCGCCTCTGAACCGCCTCTATGTCTTCCTTTAAACTGATCTGCTGCGGGTCCCAAACACTTGAGCAATACTCAAGACGTGGTCGTACAAGCGGTTTATACGCGGTCTCCTTTACAGATGAAGTACATCTTCCCAAAATTCTCCCAATAAACCGAAGTCAGCTGTCCGCCTACTCACAACTGTCCTTACATTTCGTTCCATTTGTTATCACTCTGCGATGTTACGCCTATATATTTGAATGACGCTACTGCATCAAGAAGCTCACTACTAATGTTGTATTCGAATATTGTGGGATTGTTTTTCCTATGGTTATACCTAGGGACAGGAGAAATTCGTTTTAACGAAATAACGTGAATTCGGCGGTTTTGAACAGAATAACGCGAATCGTCAATTTTTTATTGGAATTAACACGAAATCGGCGGTTTTGAACAAAATTACGCTGTATCTGGGTAAGAAACGTAGTAAGTTTCATGGTGTCCGATATATATATATAAGACACCATGAAACTATATATAATCAAACGCAGGGGCTATTTAATTATTTTGTAATACTTACTGTAATAAGATAGCACCACACATTGTTAGTCGCGCATATTGACAGTAGTACGATTTCCGTTCATTATCTGTCGGCAAGCTTATGTTATGAAGATATTATGAAAATTAATATTGATATGATTGTTTTCAAATTTCGATGTGTTTCTTCTCCGACATGTTTCTCGCATTTTGAAACCGTTTGAGATTATTTTCTGTGATCGAACGCCGACCTGGCCATTTGTAAATTCTGATAAATGCTTTAAAAATATGTGAACTTTCAAGTTTCGATAAAAATGTCTATAATAGCAAAGAATTTTTTTTTAATTTTCAATATCGCTGAAAAGACAAAGACTTTTCTTTACCGTATATTAAAACTTATTCTTCTACTTTTCAACTTTGTTATTCTCCTTGAAATTGCGCCAATAGGACACAGATATTTAAGTTAGCAAGAAAAGTCCTTGTGTCAAAATTTTATTTAGTAAGTCTATGTGTAGAAAATAATTTGTTGATCTGAAGAAATGGATAACCTGCTAGACACAGTCATTGACAATTTTTTTCACAGTTTTTAAAATACTCAATGTGTAAAAAGATAGATACATATTTGCACCAATATGTTTTGTAACAATTATTTTCTCAACATCTTTATCATGTTTGATCCATCCTGTTTTAGGAATAGTGTGCTTTTCAGCATACCATTGAAATATTGTTAAATATGACAAAAATATAGTACGGAAAATGGAAAAAGATTACCAGAAAATAACACCGATAAATTACACCGACAAGTGCAAAAAATAACACCGATTTTGGCCATAAAATAACACCGACTTTTTCCTTTCCCTACTTATAGCGTGAAATCTAGCCTAATCGACAAACCTTGCTAGCCGAAAATAGTTTATTTTGAAGTGTTTTTCTACTATGCAACATGAACTACTGACAACATTTATTCGCTGTCGTTGTTCTTCTGGTTTATTACTCCACTTACATATTGCTACTACAGACGAATCTAACTTGGGTGGGGGGGAGAGAAAGACGAGCTGAAAGTAACACTGCACACGGCGGATATAGTTTCGGCCCGTACTTTCGATTTCACGTAGCCCAATGCTTATGACGTCATATCTCCTAAACACTGTGTCCTACGGTAATACAATTATCCTGGTATATACAACGCAACATTAGGAAACTGTCTGCGAAATGAGTTGTAAATATAGTTTGTAATAAATGCATGATAAATCAACGCGCCATCTCTGATAGGGCGGTTTTTCATAAACCTTATTGTTTATGACCACATATCTGTGTGTTCTACTATGATAGATTCAGTGGTGCACATGCATGCTGTCTGTAACATGTCTTGCGAATACAGTTTGTGGCGTAGAAAAGTAATACACTGTAACGTTACGTCGAATGCTGTAGTTATCATGCATGGACACAGCGGAGAAGAAATAAGCGATAAACTTCTTTTCTTTCATCAATTTGTCAACGAGAAAACGTTTCATATATCTATGAAATTACGTTTACAGTTCCCTGCGCACGGAAAAACCATTAACAGAGACGTGTACTGTGAGACACTCCGTAGCCTGAGCAAAACCCAAGAGCATGCGACGTACAGGTAATTTATTGTGAATGCCTTCCCACGCTGGTATCTGCTACAGTGAGAACGTTGATGCATTGGCCAAACAAGCGGCATCCTTAGGTACTCTCTTGGACCTGCAACTACCATACACAGACATCTTATCTGCGGTCAAGGAATACACAAAACAACAGTGGCAACAGATGTGGAACGTTTCCCAACAAATGAAAGGCGCTTCTTACGCAGTGCTGCAACATGGGATAGCCGTGGATTATGAGGACTCATCTGGACCGATCCGCGATTTCTACCATCATTCGGCTTCGCATCAATCACGCCTCTTATCCAAAACATCTACATCGGATCAAATCTACCATTCGGCGGCTTGTGAAAGTGATGATGTGACGGAAGCTGATGTCAACCACACCCTGTTCAGGTGGCCCAAATTGTACCGTGAACGTTTGAACTTCCTGCACACATCGGTGAATGTGGAGTATCCCCTTCATCAGTCAAATTTTTCCTTCTTTACAAAAGAGATTCGTCAGTATAACGTCATAATTAATTATAGCAAGACCACCGAACACAATCTATAGGTATGGACTGTGTTGGTAATCTATGTATAAAAAAAGGATGTTTGTCTGTATGTCCTCTATGTGTTCATAAACCATTCATTCGATTGCAATGAAACTTTAGTGAACGGTTCACCGTACGCCCAAGAAGGTTCCTGACCCAAAAACAAAAGAGCACGTCACCTACTTAAGGAGATATGACGTCATAAATGCCGGCCGCGGTGGCCGAGGTGACTGAGGCGCTCCAGTCACGGTCAGCACGGCCACTACGGTCGGGGGTTCGAATCCCCCCTCGGGCATGGATATTTGTGCCGTCTTTAGTCTTAGCTAGTTCATAAGTAGTTTGTAAGCTTAGGGACTGATGACCCCGTAGTTAAGTCCCATAAGTTGTACAAACATTTGAACATTTTTTGACGTCATAAATAATGGGAGGCCACCGCGTGAGAATACAGATTTATGCGACAATTACTGGAAAATGGGAGTAGTTAGGGACCTGCAACAAAGTCTGCATGCAATTTCGGACGTTTATGAAGCGTTTTGTAACTGACGCCTCGCCCCCCTCCACACACACACACACACACACACACACACATACACAATGGTGAAATAAAAAGAAGTCTACCGCTCACAACAGTTTCGCTGTAGATGCCGTAAAACTGTCGCATCAGGCATGACCTTATATGAAATAAAGTTAGCATTGCAGATTTGCATGTTACTATTTATTTTTGTCTGCAAGTCTCCCTTAACTCTCTTACACCCAAAATTAAGCAATCTGTTTTCTTAATCTCTATCTGTATAAAAGCGAAAGGACATTCACTGACTAAACACGAAAACTGGAAAACTACTTCACCTATGTGGTTGAAATATGGCATGAATGTAGTTTATAGGTAGAAAACGTCAACTATGAAAGTATTTTGTGATAGGTGCAAGGTGGAGCATACTTCTCCAACAGACTCACGAAATCTACAGTTTCAATCCGATCTTCACGAAATTTAGCACGCTTGACCTTCAAGACAAGAGGAAGGTCACCGTCTACCTCAAGTTTCATACGGTGCATGGTGGAGGGTACTTTGCAACATAAAAATGCATCCCTAAATACTTTGGGCGCGCCATAACTTGAAAACGGCTCGACCGATTTCACAGATTTTTTTTTTTTTTTTTTTTTTTTTTTTTTTTTTCGTTATTCTCAGAACAAGTGTTGTATGAAATTAAAGTGGAATATTTCAGAACAAGGAAGTGCGTTTTTCAATGTGACCCTGCGTTTCAATTGCATAGAAATTGATAGTTTTCTTCCGACATTTTTTGAAATTTTGCACTATCTACCTTAAAAACAAGAGGAATGTTACTGTCCGCATAAAATTTCGTTCGGTGTACGGTGGAATTTTACAAAATTCATAGTTTTGCTCCAATCTTTATGAATTTTTGCACACATGACCTTTAAACCAAGAGGAAGATCACTGGATACATAAATGTTTGTATGCTACACGACAGAGGGTACTTTGCAGGATACTTTGGCGAGAGAGAGAGAGAGAGAAAGGTGGAAACGAACAGAGGGATGAGAGAAAAAGAGGTGGATGCAGAGAGAGGAGGAAGGGGATGTGGACTACGAGAGTGTAGGATAAATAAACACCCGGGCAACGACGGGTTTACAGCTAGTCTTATAATAAAAAACTAACTACCAAGTAGCAGTACATCGGTATATTTATAATGAAATTGCGCGGTTATGGAATATCTTCCCAATTGTGCGATTGGATTCACGATTTCCTATCAGAAAGGACACAGTTCATTGTAATTGACGGTAAGTCACCGAGTAAAAGAGAAGTGATATCTGGCGTTCCCCAGGGAGGCGTTATAGGTCCCCTACTCTTCCTTGTGTTTATAAACGATTTAGGAGAACAATCTGAATAGCTCTCTTAGACTGTTCGCGGATGATGCTGTCGTTTATCGGTTAGTGAAGTCAACAGAGGATCAAAAGCAACTGCAAAGCGATTTAGACAAAATTTCTGCATGGTGCGAAATTGGCAATTGGCAATAAATAAAGAAAAGTCTGAAGTAATACACATGACCATTAAAATAAATCCGCTGAACTTCAATTACACGATAAATCAGTCAAACCTTAATGTCGTAAATTCTACTAAATACCTAGGAGTTACAATTACAAACACCTTAGACTGGAGACAACACACAGAAAATATTGTGGGGAAGGCGAACCAAAGATTACGTTTCCTTGGCAGAACGCTTCGAAGATGCACCAGCTCCATCAAAGAGACTGCCTACATCACACTCGTGCGTCCTTTCCTGGAGTACTGTTGCCCAGTGTGGGACCCTCACCAGGTGGGACTGACGGAAGACATTGAGAAGGTTCAGAGAAGGGCAGCTCGTTTTGTTTTATCACGTTACAGGTGGGGAAAGCGTCACGGAAATGTGTAACTGCCCTAACTCTCCTATCAAATTATACCTCCTGTACACATCTGACTGCGAATTTTATTTTTTAAATCAGAAAATACCAAGCCCCGTAGACTAATTTTACTGTACCAGAATTTCAATCACTGCAGCCAGGTTCTTTTTTTTTTGTTTTTTTTTTGTTTTTTTTTTTTGTTTTTTTTTTTGTTTTTGTTGCATGCATCTGACGTGCTTGGGGGACTGATGGCCATAGTAGTATAGTCCCCCTAAAACCCCCATACCAACCAACCAACCAATCTGACGTGCTTACTAAACAAAGATAAATAGCGAGTTGCGTTCTCTTGTGAAAAGTAAGAATGTTACTTTCACACCGGCAATATAGGATCCCTGGTGTTTGAATACTTCGTCGTAATTACTGGCAGCATTTGCATAGAAATTCGTTTAAGATAAAATACAAGTGGCCAATATGTCAAGTTCGTGCTAGAAAAGATCCACCTTTTTATCTAGATAAATACTTCAGAATGTAGAATAATTAAAAAAAAATTATAAATATTGATCGCTAGAACTTTTATTTATTGGACAAAGCCCGAACGACCGATATTAGTTTCTACGAAGTAAGTACACCCAGTTCTATAATGCACACAGGAACCGTTGAATAATTTCTTTTACCTCTTTTCCACAATATTACAACAACATGGACAGTTTAACTTCCCTCGACTCTCGATCAGTTCTCAATAGGACAATCAGCATTTTTTAAATAAAATAACCTCTCCAACACATTACCGAATTCTCTCCAGGTGTGTGTCGACTCAGTACGAACGCACTGCGACGCAGTACGCTGAAACCCAGGCCCAAATACTGCATTACTTCCACAACCAGACGATGTGTAACTTGAATGTCATTCTCTCTTTGTTTTAGCCAAATGGATTGAAGTATTCCTCAACAGATACACTGCGTAGCCACGGACAGACTTAAAATACTCGTAATTAACGATCGATATAATTTTCCGTTTTTTTCTCTTCGATCTCTGTGACCGCTGGATTACTCATAGCAGCCATAATGGTAGCCCTAGAAGTCCGCTTCGGAACGTGTATTTGCATCTATGGCAGCCATTTTGGTTAGACCCGCATCATGTCATGACTCCCGCACATTTCACAGCAAAAGTTTACATGCAACATATTTACAAAAATAATTAATACACTATATGAATACTATTTTATAATAAATGTTTCGATAAAGTTTCAAATCCGTAAACAAATCAGACCGAGTTAGGAGCGAAAAATCTAACGTAACAAAACGCTACAGAAATATTCCTTACTGCTACAAATGTTACCCAAATTTGCGTGGAAATCATTAAAAGAAAGACATTGTTCATTGCGGCGTGATCTGTTTGCGAAGTTTCAATCACCGACTTTTACTTCTGAATGTGAAAATATTTTGCTAGCGCCCACCTACTTAGGGACCATCCCAATGAAATAAGAGAAATCAGATCGAAAAGGAAACGATTTAGGTGTTCTTTCTTCCCGCGCGCTATTGGAGAATGGAACGGCAGAGAATAGTCATGAAAGTGGTTAATGAACCCTCTGCCAGCCACTTAAATGTGATTTGCAGAGTATCTATGTATATGTAGACACATCTACAACTATGTATCTTACATGGAAAGTACTTGGGTTCGAACAAACACATATACACGAAAATCGTATGAGAGATAATGTAAAGATCCGTTATTGCACTAGTGATACTCCCACATCTGCAAAACTCTGCAGTCGTCCGTTAGAGGCTCTGCGTGTGCCATGCCGCATTGCACTTTGACCTGTCGGTTCGCCAGTAGGGACGGTGCAGTGTGCCTCCCAAGTTGCGTTTTGTGATGTTATTTGTGTGGTGAAGCGTCAGATGGGGCGGCGATTGCTAATCAATCCTGCTAATGTATTGCGATTAGTTGAGATGAAGTTACGAAGAACCCTTCTTCGAAAAGATGGTATTAGTGTAGAAGATGAATCATTCGCATCCGTTCTCCTATCTGTTATGGTACAGAAATATGAGCAAAAGTTAGATACTGTTGTAACAGTAACACATAATGATGATAATAGGAATGATAATAACGAACAACTCATCGCTAGCGGTAGTGCTACGGTAAGTGAGGGAAGAGGCGATGGAAGCAGTGGCAGTGAATACCAACAGTCTTTCGGGAAGAAGGTTAAAGTTGCAACTATCATCACGACTTTTGATGACAATTCGCTAGAGAACATGTACGATGATTACCAGATAAGTTATAGTTAAGATATCTGCATTACGTATGGCGTCTACAATTACATCTACAGTGCTTATCTAGAGCATCATTGCAGAGTTTTGCAGAAAAACGACACCCACCAGCACACTGAGGTGTACGTAGAGATCCTGCAAACAAACGTTCATACAGATATGTTTGTTCGAGCCCAAGTACTTTCCTTGTTAGTATAAGTAGTTTGTAAGACTAGGGACTGGTGACCAACGTAGTTTGGTCCCATAGAATGTTTGTAAATCTATCGGACCAAACTGCGTGGTCATCAGTCCGTAGGTCGCATAGAATTACAAACGTTATAGTATAGTACAGCCAACTGCCAAAACAAGAAAACTGAAAAATGTCGACAAATTTATTAAGATTTTTTTACATAAAATAAGTGTGAAACAAATAGCTCACCTTATTGTTATATAAGCAGCGGGACATGGCCCAAGCATATGGATGTATGTAAAAAAAAGGTATATGGCACAAATAGGCATAACATTAAAATATAAGTACATTAAAACAAGACAGTGAATGTTGTATAATTTTTTTTTGTATATTTCGCAGATTGTCTGATGATGGTAATTTAGTCTAAATGGATAGAAAGTAGCAGCACATTGGTATATTTCTACGATGTCTCTTAGAGAAGTTTTCCACGCTGCGGGCCCATTGGTTTCGGATGGTATCACTTCCCGTGAAAGGGTCAACTTTCGCCACCGCTGTTAGCTTGTGGTGACATCGGAGAACAGGTCCGGCGTCGCCTAGGGAGGCGGATGACGGCATCGGATGAGCTGTCTCGCGGGCACCTGTCATCCCGGCGGTAATGGGGGCGTGGCAGCAGGGGTGTCAGCTGAGGGCTGAGGGTGACGCGTCGCTCTAATTAGGCGGCGAAAGACACACGCCTACCCCCACCCTACACCCATCTGCCCTGCCAGCGACACGAAAAACAACAGCGGGTAAAATCTAGAGTGGGCAACACGATTCTTTTTTAGGAATCGATTCTCGCGATTCAATCCCACACTGTGAATCGATTCCTACGATTGGGCAACACGATTCTTTTTTAGGAATCGATTCTTGCAATTCATTCCCACACTCTGAATCGATTCCTACGATTGGGCAACACGATTCTTTTTTAGGAATCGATTCTTGCGATTCAATCCCACACTGTCAATCGATTCCTACGATTGGGCAACACGATTCTTTTTTAGGAATCGATTCTTGCGATTCAATCCCACACTCTGAATCGATTCCTACGATTGAGCAACACTATTCTTTTTTTAGGAATCGATTCTTGTGATTCAATCCCACACTGTCAATCGATTCCTACGATTGGGCAACACGATTCTTTTTTAGGAATCGATTCTTGCGATTCAATCCCACACTCTGAATCGATTCCTACGATTGAGCAACACTATTCTTTTTTTAGGAATCGATTCTTGTGATTCAATCCCACACTGTCAATCGATTCCTACGATTAGGCAACACGATTCTTTTTTAGGAATCGATTCTCGCGATTCAGTCCAACACTGTCAATCGATTCCTACGATTGGGCAACACGATTCTCTTTTAGGAATCGATTCTTGCAATTCATTCACACACTCTGAATCGATTCCTACGATTGGGCAACATGATTCTTTTTTAGGAATCGATTCTTGTGATTCAATCTCACACTGATAATCGATTCCTACGATTAGGCAACACGATTCTATTTTAAGGAATCGATTGTTGCGATTCAATCCCACACTGTGAATCTATTCCTACTATTGGGCAAACCGATTCTTATTTAGGAATCGATTCTTGTGATTCAATCCCACACTGTTAATCGATTCCTACGATTAGGCAACACGATTCTATTTTAAGGAATCGATTGTTGCGATTCAATCCCACACTCTGAATCGATTCCTACGATTGAGCAACACGATTCTCTTTTAGGAATCGATTCTTGCGATTCAATCCCACACTGTGAATCGATTCCTACGATTGGGCAACATGATTCTTTTTTAGGAATCGATTCTTGCAATTCATTCCCACACTCTGAATCGATTCCTACGATTGGGCAACACGATCCTTTTTTAGGAATCGATTCTTGCGATTCAATCCCACACTGTCAATCGATTCCTACGATTGGGCAACACGATTCTTTTTTAGGAATCGATTCTTGCGATTCAATCCCACACTCTGAATCGATTCCTACGATTGAGCAACACTATTCTTTTTTTAGGAATCGATTCTTGTGATTCAATCCCACACTGTCAATCGATTCCTACGATTGGGCAACACGATTCTTTTTTAGGAATCGATTCTCGCGATTCAGTCCAACACTGTCAATCGATTCCTACAATTGGGCAACACGATTCTTTTTTAGGAATCGATTCTTGCAATTCATTCACACACTCTGAATCGATTCCTACGATTGGGCAACATGATTCTTTTTTAGGAATCGATTCTTGTGATTCAATCTCACACTGTTAATCGATTCCTACGATTAGGCAACACGATTCTATTTTAAGGAATCGATTGTTGCGATTCAATCCCACACTGTGAATCTATTCCTACTATTGGGCAAACCGATTCTTATTTAGGAATCGATTCTTGTGATTCAATCCCACACTGTTAATCGATTCCTACGATTAGGCAACACGATTCTATTTTAAGGAATCGATTGTTGCGATTCAATCCCACACTCTGAATCGATTCCTACGATTGGGCAACACGATTCTCTTTTAGGAATCGATTCTTGCGATTCAGTCCCACACTGTCAATCGATTCCTACGATTGGGAACACGATTCTTTTTTAGGAATCGATTCTTGCGATTCAATCCCACACTCTGAATCAATTCCTACGATTGGGCAACACGATTCTTTTTTTAGGAATCGATTCTTGCGATTCAATCCCACACAGTGAATCGATTCCTACGATTGGGCAACATGATTCTTTTTTAGGAATCGATTCTTGCGATTAAATCCCACACTGTGAATCGATTCCTATGATTGGGCAACAAGATTCTTTTTTTAGGAATCTATTCTTGCGATTCAATCCCACACTGTCAATCGATTCCTACGATTGGGCAACATGATTCTTTTTTAGGAATCGATTCTTGCGATTCAATCCCACACTGTGAATCGATTCCTACGATTGGGCAACACGATTCTCTTTTAGGAATCGATTCTTGCGATTCAATCCCACACTGTGAATCGATTCCTACGATTGGGCAACATGATTCTTATTTAGGAATCGATTCTTGCGATTCAATCCATCACTCTGAATCGATTCCTACGATTGGGCAACACGGATCTTTTTTTAGTAATCGATTCTTGCATTTCAATCCCACACTGTGAATCGATTCCTACGATTGGG
This sequence comes from Locusta migratoria, assembly GCA_026315105.1. Taxonomy (NCBI): domain Eukaryota; kingdom Metazoa; phylum Arthropoda; class Insecta; order Orthoptera; family Acrididae; genus Locusta; species Locusta migratoria. The sequence goes on from CM048753.1 coordinate 66,858,546, forward strand.
CAACATGATTCTTTTTTAGGAATCGATTCTTGCGATTCAATCCCACACTGTTAATCGATTCCTACGATTAGGCAACACGATTCTATTTTAAGGAATCGATTGTTGCGATTCAATCCCACACTGTGAATCTATTCCTACTATTGGGCAAACCGATTCTTATTTAGGAATCGATTCTTGTGATTCAATCCCACACTGTTAATCGATTCCTACGATTAGGCAACACGATTCTATTTTAAGGAATCGATTGTTGCGATTCAATCCCACACTGTGAATCTATTCCTACTATTGGGCAAACCGATTCTTATTTAGGAATCGATTCTTGTGATTCAATCCCACACTGTTAATCGATTCCTACGATTAGGCAACACGATTCTATTTTAAGGAATCGATTGTTGCGATTCAATCCCACACTCTGAATCGATTCCCACGATTGGGCAACACGATTCTCTTTTAGGAATCGATTCTTGCGATTCAGTCCCACACTATCAATCGATTCCTACGATTGGGCAACACGATTCTTTTTTAGGAATCGATTCTTGCGATTCAATCCCACACTCTGAATCGATTCCTACGATTGGGCAACACGATTCTTTTTTTAGGAATCGATTCTTGCGATTCAATCCCACACTGTTAATCGATTCCTACGATTAGGCAACACGATTCTTTTTTAGGAATCGATTCTTGCGATTCAATACCACACTCTGAATCGATTCCTACGATTGAGCAACACGATTCTTTTTTTAGGAATCGATTCTTGTGATTCAATCCCACACTGTCAATCGATTCCTACGATTGGGCAACATGATTCTTTTTTAGGAATCGATTCTTGCGATTCAATCCCACACGCTGAATCGATTCCTACGATTGGGCAACACGATTCACTTTTAGGAATCGATTCTTGCGATTCAATCCCACACTGTGAATCGATTCCTACGATTGGGCAACATGATTCTTATTTTGGAATCGATTCTTGCGATTCAATCCCACACTCTGAATCGATTCCTACGATTGGGCAACACGATTCTTTTTTTAGTAATCGATTCTTGCGATTCAATCCCACACTCTGAATCGATTCCTACGATTGGGCCACATGATTCTTTTTTAGGAATCGATTCTTGCGATTCAATCCCACACTGTTAATCGATTCCTATGATTAGGCAACACGATTCTATTTTAAGGAATCGATTGTTGCGATTCAATCCCACACTGTGAATCTATTCCTACTATTGGGCAAACCGATTCTTATTTAGGAATCGATTCTTGTGATTCAATCCCACACTGTTAATCGATTCCTACGATTAGGCAACACGATTCTATTTTAAGGAATCGATTGTTGCAATTCATTCCCACACTCTGAATCGATTCCTACGATTGGGCAACACGATTCTCTTTTAGGAATCGATTCTTGCGATTCAGTCCCACACTGTCAATCGATTCCTACGATTGGGCAACACGATTCTTTTTTAGGAATCGATTCTTGCGATTCAATCCCACACTCTGAATCGATTCCTACGATTGGGCAACACGATTCTTTTTTTAGGAATCGATTCTTGCGATTCAATCCCACACAGTGAATCGATTCCTACGATTGGGCAACATGATTCTTTTTTAGGAATCGATTCTTGCGATTCAATCCCACACTGTGAATCGATTCCTACGATTGGGCAACAAGATTCTTTTTTTAGGAATCTATTCTTGCGATTCAATCCCACACTGTGAATCGATTCCTACGATTGGGCAACATGATTCTTTTTTAGGAATCGATTCTTGCGATTCAATTCCACACTCTGAATCGATTCCTACGATTGGGCAACACGATTCTCTTTTAGGAATCGATTCTTGCGATTCAATCCCACACTGTGAATCGATTCCTACGATTGGGCAACATGATTCTTATTTAGGAATCGATTCTTGCGATTCAATCCCACACTCTGAATCGATTCCTACGATTGGGCAACACGATCCTTTTTTTAGTAATCGATTCTTTCGATTCAATCCCACACTGTGAATCGATTCCTACGATTGGGCAACATGATTCTTTTTTAGGAATCGATTCTTGCGATTCAATCCCACACTGTCAATCGATTCCTACGATTGGGCAACATGATTCTTTTTTAGGAATCGATTCTTGCGATTCAATCCCACACTGTGAATCGATTCCTACGATTGGGTAACATGATTCTTTTTTAGGAATCGATTCTTGCGATTCAATCCCACACTGTGAATCGATTCCTACGATTGGGCAACATGATTCTCTTTTAGGAATCGATTCTTGCGATTCAATCCAACACTGTGAATCTATTCCTACGATTGGGCAACACGATTCTTTAGTCTGCATTGGTACGATTCTTACGTCTACATCTTTCTCGTAGACGGCAATTGATGTCTGTATTATCAGCCTTGATTCCATGGTGGAAACAACAAAACAAAAAGTTAAAGTGGCATTTTCCACCACCAGTAACCGAGGTAAAATCTTGAAAAACAATGTCGAGGCAAACAATGTTTTCCAAATATCACGTATATATAGAACTAGCTTAAACCCGCGGCTCCGCTCGCCTGTTGGTTGATTATGATAGATAAGCTATCTTTCAGTAGTGTGCTATGAGACTGGTTTTGAAGGATGAAAGCAAATACAATACTTTTTTTTTTAGAAACAAACGTTTTATCAACATTCTATTAAAAAATTATGTGAAGTGTTTAATGTTTTACAATAAATTATTCATACATTCTTCCTTATACCCTGTGTTGCAATATCTCAACACGTATGGGTAGAGTAATGTCCAAATTCATTTTAATTTCATTTTAGGGCATTCTAGTAAACTACGTTATTTGTAGTATTGTTTGGAGCGTAAATGTAGAGACTTTTTGAGTTGCCCACCCTTAAGCAAGCGACGTATAATTGACCACGTGAATAACATGACGGCTGTAAATGGATTCCTGCGACGTTTAATGATTGTCCTTGAGCTTTGTTAATTGCCATGGCAAAAGCTAGACGAACTGGAAACTGAAGTCCATTGAACTGAAATAGCACATCTGAAGGGATTAAGGGAAATTTAACAATAATGACTGTAATAATACCACAGATCGATCACTTGATGTAATGCGCGAAACGTCAAATTGATTTCTTTAAACAGATATATTAAAAGAAATTTCTTTTTTACTGCTTTATTTATTTATTCATATATTTCCTTACAAAGAAAGTGCTGAAGACTCTGTAGCACGCATAGACCAAAGATATGGTCTGTGACATCACGTTACCGTGGGTTTTTTTTTTTTTTTTTTTTTTTTTTTTTTTTTTTTTTTTGGGACTTAATTGCCGGGTCAACGGTCCCTAAACTTACAAACTACTTATGAACTACTTACGAGCTAGGACGGCACAAATATCCATGCCCGAGGGGGGATTCGAACCCCCGACCGTAGTGGCCGTGCAGATCGTGACTGGAGCGCCTCAGTCCCCTCGGCCACCGCGGCCGGCAAAAGTGGGCCTTTGCGATCGTCTTTTGACAGCTCGACATTTAAATGGGAAAAAACGGCTTAATCATTCATCTGACACGAATATTGAATACCCTAATTGGTAGAGGGGAAAATTCTCTACAACTTCGCTGCATTATGTTTTTTTCATATCTTGCATCGTTGCAGAGATATTTGCAAAAATAACGGCGATTTGACGATGTCTGTCTTTCTCTAACGTGTTCCCACTTTTTAGTTCGAACCGTTCAACCGATCGGCACCAAATTTTACAGACATAATTATTCGCTACCAGTGACCAGAACCTCGATTTTTGAAATATTTCGGACAAGAAATACCTTAGTAATACAAAAAAAAAAAAGTCGTTTATAATGTAATTTTAATTGCAAATAAACCGTTCATCTCACGCAAAAATTAAATAACCTAATTGGTAGAGTAGAAAATTCTCTACATCTTAGCTCCCTTATGTTTTTTTCATATCTCGTATCGTTTGAGAGATATTTGCAAAAATAACGGAGTTTTGACACCCTCCATTGAATTAACGGAAACCAGCCGTTCGCAGATGTCACGTGACATTCCTCGCCCAGAACTCTCTGTGGCATACGCCATCTTGCTCTGCGTATTTGTGATTTTCTTATTGTAAGTTACACGTTGTCATTTCAAAGCAATGGCGCACTGAAGAATTAACAAAAACACATCATTCTTCGTACGATAAATGGTAATCTAGTGACTCAAAATGCCATATTAGCATCAGTTAACAACGGCCATCAATAGTATGAGATTAAATCATTTATCTTTTGACTGATAGCCGTAGCGTAGAGGCCAATACGTTGGACTATCTTGCTCATAGATGACAATATACAGGGTGTTACAAAGAGGTACGGCCAAACTTTCAGGAAACATTCCTCACACACAAAGAAAGAAAATATGTTACGTGGACATGTCTCCGGAAACGCTTACTTTCCATGTAAGAGCTCATTTTATTACTTCTCTTCAAATCACATTAATCATGGAATGGCCGCGGTGGAGTAGCCGAGCTGTCTAAAGCGTCTTGCTGCGGAGCGCGCGGTGGAGGTTCGAGTCCTCCCTGGGGAATGGGTGTGTGTGTTTGTCCGTAGGTTAGTTTACCTAGGTTTAAGTAGTTTGTAAGCTACGGACTGATGACCACGCAGTTTGGTCCGATAGATTTACATACATTTGAACATTTAGACATTTTATCATGGCATGGAAACACAGCAACATAACGTACCAGCGTGACTACAAACAATTTGTTACAGGAAATGTTCAAAATGTCCTCCGTACGAACACATCGACTGAAATGTGCAGGTGCTCCATCGTGCATGAACCACATGTTCTGTCGTACATTGCACTGACTACAAAACCACGTTCGTCATGAACACTAACCAGTTGATGTTACGTACTGATGTGCTTGATGCTAGTACTGTAGGGCAATGAGTCGCATGTCAACACAAGCACTGAAGTCAACATTACCTTCCTTCAATTGGACCAACTGGCGGGGAATCGAGGAAGTACAGTACATACTAACGAAACAATTGGGTGTTTTGACAATTGTCTCAATTGTCTGCACGTCTTATTTCAATTCACATTTAAAGAAATTCACGTTTATTAAAATGTTTATTTTTTTGTAAAATCGGTTTCTTTCAGGAAAGCTGATAACGTAAAAACCAAAATGATAAAAAAGATTTTTGAGATGCCTTTAAAAACATTTTACGCAGCGTTTTTATATAAAAAGAATATTTTTGTAAAATGGAGTTTTTACAAAAACTACAACTATGTAGATGAACTCGAAAAGCTTAAACCTCTCTAAACACAAAATATACTCCAAATCGTTACAGCCATTTCCGCGATACGCGAAATATAAATGTGTAAGGATTGTTCGTTTAAATACACAGTCTGTAAACTGTATAAAAAGACGTATATTCGTATGTTTTAGCAGCTGTGTATTTCGCTGCGTTTTGTTTCTGTCATCTGTAATTCGTGAATAGGCTAATAATTAACAGCTCATTATCTTCGTTCTGTGCTTCCTTTGTTCTCACGCTTTCTGGCTTTCGTAATTATTCGGCACGATTCGTCACTTGCTTTTGAATCACGAATCGTTGGATCTTGGAATCTTCACGAGACAGGCGATTCTTTTGAACGACGATTCGTCCGGATCACGATTCGATTCTCACGATTCTTTATTTGAATTCGTTCAAATGAACGACTCATTCTCGAATCGCCACAACTCTAGTCAAATCGCTTCCAAACATGGTCATGGCAGAGATACAGGCTAGATAAAAAACTAATACAGCTGGAGACATTAAACGAACATTTAATTACATAATAGGAAATGCATGTTTTACCAGATCGCTGCTGTAATATATACACTACTGGAAAATGGCAAAAGAACAACATTCATTCTTCGACCCAGAAGAGAAAAATTTTGTTTACACATGTCTTAGAATGCGTACTGTAAGATATTCCGTATGGTTATTTTTCAGTTAATGATAGATAAACATTTTTAAATGGCAAAATGTATCACAGACAATATAACGCTATCTGCGGGTTACGTAAACTAACGGGACAGCAAAATAAAGTTGAATTTTTATTTTATTTTATTTTATTTTTTACGTAACCGAAGTGAGATATTGGTGGGTTTCGTGACAACAAAAATGCAAAATAAATACTGATCGAGAGTAAAATGAACCCAGAATGTGAAGAATTTAACGGAAATGAAATAATAATATGATTGGTAGAATTTGGAATAAATGGGGATCCTTGCAGGCAACGTTATAAAAAACTTACGACACACAGCTACTTACAAAAATTCAGTATTGGCGGGAATTTTATAACCCTTGTAGGCTCTGAAATTGTTAAGCTGTTTACAAGTAAGTACACTCGGTGCCGTAATAAGAATTGGTAGCCAACAGTACGCAATAATGTCGGGGCCCGATTTTGTTACACGTGATAATATTTCAGGCGTGGCGCTGAATTTATATGTTTCAAAACCTCGGACATCAAAAGAAATGTGAAAAAGCTTTACGTTTTTTTCGATGGGTCCCGGTGGAAAGGTAACTAAACATGAATAATTGATTTTAGACTGTAATGGCGGCCCGACATTGTTGTACACATTAACTGTCAATTTAGTAAAGAAAGCAACCGAATTTAATAAAATATTTAAAGAAAACGGAGGTAGTTATGAATGAAAAAATGGAATGGGTAAACTGAAATTATTTTTTAATAATAATAACTGGTGGACCTCACTTACACAATAGGATGATGTTCTCTTCCAATTAAATCGATTTTGTCTCCTCTCTGGTTGCGAAAAAGGCGTAATTTATCTATTTTGTATCGTTGCAACAAAGGAAACTTTATTTACCCCAAATACTCTATAAATATAACAGAACGCATACATTATCACTTGGTTCATAAAATCTTCCATTTTTGCGGACTAGCATGCATAAAGGTTTTTCGAAATGTCTTGGTCGCAGTGTATTTTATTTCACCATTACGCGTTTAGATAACATCGTCATAAGATCTGTGGCATAACTAATATAAGAACATTACATTTCGGATGTTTACAGTTCATAATCAGAATATTCACATCGAGAACAAAATTTCTAGTTGGTGCGAAGAATGGCAGCTAGCTCTCAATGTAGAAAAATGTAAGGTGATGCGCATGAGTAGTAAAAAACAATCCTATAATGTTCGAATACAGCATTGGTAGTGAGCTTCTTGATGCTGTTGCTACGTCCAAATATCTAGGCGTAACATTGCAGAGCGATATGAAATGAAACGAGCATGTAAATAAAGACAGTTGTGAGTATGGCAGACAGCCGACTTCGGTTTATTGGGAGAATTTTGGGAAGATGTACTTCACCTGTAAAGGAGACAGCGTATAAAACGCTTGTACGACCACGTCTTGAGTATTGCTCAAGTATTTGGGACCCGCAGCAGATCGGTTTGAAGGAAGACATAGAGGCGGTTCAGAGGCGAGCAGCTACATTTGTTACCGGTAGGTTCGACCAATGCGCGAGTGTCACGGAAATGCTCCGGCAACTCAATTGGGGATCGCTGGAAGAAAGACGACGTTCTTTTCGTGAATTTCTGTTAAGTTCATTTAGAGGGCCGGAATTTGAAGCTGAGTGTAGTACGATCTTGCTGCCGCCTACTTACATTTCGCGTAAAGACCACAAACACAAGATAAGAGAAATTAGGGCTCGTACGGAGGCATATAGGCATTATTCTTTTCCTCGTTCAATTTGGGAGTGGAATAGGAAAGGAAATGCCTAGTAGTGGTACAGTGTACCCTCCGCTACGCACCTTACGGTGAATTGCGGAGTATGTATGTAGATGTAGATGTAGAACAAACATATTATATACACATACATGCACATGCACAGTGGTAGAGTGCCAGACTACAGATCCAAAGGTCGCGGGTTCGATCCCCGACAGGTCCTAGGATTTTTATCTGTCACTTTCCACTTCTTTCACCTCTGGCAGTATTGCTCATGTGAAAAATACCGAGTAGCACCGTGGTTCGGAACCCACGTTAAACTGTAGGTCCCCCTATAACTGGCTGGGTAAGTCAGTTCCAAGGTCGGAGGAAGGCAACGGCATACCACCTCCAAACAGGACCATGCCTAGTAAAGCACCGTGGTGTTCAAACCAATCTTCGGATTGTTGACTGCTTTATACTTACTTACACACGATTTTAAAAACGTTGGGAATTAAAATAAGTCTTAGTGGAGATACATAACTAAAATATAAACCACAATCGTGGATGTCTAGTGAAGGTGTTCAACGAGATTCACATGCCAAACTGTGGTGGGGGGGGGGGGGGGGGAACAACGTAAGAGGTTCGCAATGCTGCTCAAAGGGATAAAAAAAAAATTGCTCGTATGTCAAAGTGAAATGTTTGCTTGTGTGCTTCTTTGTTTTGTGTCCCAGCCTCGTCGCCGCTTTTGTGTCTCGTTCCGTCGTAGGTGTCGGTGGCCGAGTGGAATGAGACCGTCACATAAATAAAGATAGCACGCCGGTGCAGGTACGGAGGGGAGCAGCCAGAACTAGAAACACTAGAGTAAATTAGAATGAGATATATATTGCACAGAATTTATACAAAACTTAACTTTTACATAGTACTGCAGAATGTTGTTACATAGTTGAGCTAGAGTCCTGCCTAGTGCCTAACTGATAGCCAAGTCTTCACTGGTGCCTATCGGATTCCGAAGTCTTTACTGGTTCCTATCTCAGTCCCAAGTGAACGATGTCGTTCAGTAGTGGCCACGAGCGGAGTTGCCGCAGAGGGCGCTCGTGGCTGTCGTCGTAAGAACGCCGCGCCGTGCGTGCATGGCGGCGCGCGGCGAAAGTAGGTGGCGCGCACTTTGTACTTGTGCGACACCACACTTTGATTACAATGGAATTGTTCATAAAGGGTGGTGCCTCCTGGATAAACAGTCTACCAATATTACTACAAAGAAATTTTAGAAAGACTTCGTAAAAGAGTTCCTTCATTGCTGATAACTGGATTCTGCATCACGATAATGCACTATCCCGCACGGCTATTCCATTACAGTAATTTTTAAACTCAAAACAAATTTCAGTACTACCACCCTATCACCAGACATCGCTCCATGCGATTATTCTCTATTTCCAAGAGTCATATCGGCGGTCAAGGGACACCGCTTTCAAACAACACAAGATGTCCAAAAAGCTGTGGCAAGGGTTTTGGAGAATATTACAGAAGATGGGTTCCAGAAATGTTACCACCAATGGCAGAAACGCTGGAAAAAGTGTGTACAGTCAGAAGGGAACTACTTTGAAGGAGACAATACTATACTTGACTAAAAAGATTCTTGTCGCACCTCGTATCTACATGAGCATCTACATAGGTACTCTGCAAATCACATTCAAGTGTCTGTCAGAGGGTTCATTAACCACTTTCATAACTTTTCTCTGCCGTTCCATTCTCTAATAGCGCGCGGGAAGAAAGAACACCTAAATCGTTCCGTTTTCGATCTGATTTCTCTTATTTTATTGGGATGGTCATGTCTCCCTAAGTAGGTGGGTGCTAGCAAGATATTTTCACATTCAGAAGTAAAAGCCGGTGGTTGAAAATTCGCAAACAGATCAAGCCGCAATGAATAACGTCTTTCTTTTAATGATTTCCACCCCAATTCGTGCAACATTTCCGTGACGCTTTCCCCCCCCCCCCCCCGTAACGTGATAAAACAACGAGCTGCCATTCTCTGAACCTTCTCAATGTCTTCCGTCAGTCCCACCTGGTGAGGGTCCCACAAGGGGCAACAGTACTCCAGGAGAGGACGCACAAGTGTGATGTAGGCAGTCTCTTTGGCGGAGCTGGTGCATCTTCGAAGCGTTCTGCCGATGAAACGTAACCTTTGGTTCGCCTTCCCCACAATATTTTCTATGTGTTCTCTCCAATCAAAGTTGTTCGTAATTGTAACTGCTAGGTACTTGGTATAATTTACGACCTTAAGGTTTGACTGATTTATCGCATAATTGAAGTTGAGCGGATTTCTTTTAGTGGTCATGTGTATTACTTCACACTTTTCTCTACTTACTGTCAGTTGCCAATTTTCGCAACATGTAGAAATTTTATCAAAATCACTTTGCAGTTGCTTTTTATCCTCTGTTGACTTCACTAACCGATAAACGACACCATAATCAGCGAACAGTCTAAGAGAGCTATTTAGATTGTCTCCTATATCGTTTATAAACACAAGGAAGAGTAGGGGACCTGTGGAACGCCAGATATTACTTCTGTCTTACTCGATGACTTACCGTCAATTACTACGAACTGTTTTTTTTTTCTGATATGAAATCGTGAATCCAATCGCACGATTGGAGATATATTCCATAAGCACGCAATTTCATTAGAAGCCGCTTGTGGGTTACAGTAGCAAAAGCCTTCCGGAAATCCAGAAATATGGAATCGATTTGAGATCCCTTGTCGATGGCATTTATTACTTTATGTGAATAAAGGGCAAGCTGTGTTTCGACAGAGCGATACTTTCTGAATCCGTGTTGACTATTGGTTAATAGGTCGTTCTCTTCGAGGTAGTTCATAATGATCGAACAAAATATATGTTCCATAAGCCTAGTGCAAAACGACGTCAATGAGATTGGCCTATAATTTTGGAGATCACTCCTATTGCCTTTCTTGAATATTGGAGTAACTTGGGCAACTTTACAGTCTTTGGGTACGGACCTTTCGCTGAGTGATCAGTTGTAAATGATAGCTAAGTACGGAGCTATTGCATCAGCATACTCTGAGAGGAATCTAGTATACTTCAACAGAATAGTATTTGCTTGCGTTCTTCTCATTTACCCTCGAAAAGTCTGCTGGGTGTGCCCAGATTAGTATCGAATCTCAGTCCGTAGTATGTCAAGCTATTGAGTGCTTTTTTTCTGAACGCGAGGTCGGTAATAGAAACTAGTCAGTGCCTTCTGTTGATGTGGGCTGCGTGTCTCGTGTACGGTACAGTGGGGACTACGAAGCCTCGCTGTTCCCCTGCCTGCTATACGTGCGTGTCGTGACACAGCAGAGCACGGCATAGAGCACGTGCGGGTCTTCCCACGGCGGCTTATCCTCAGACAGGGGGGTCGTTACAAAGCCGTCTGCTGTCTGCGCCCTCATCCCTGCTAACGTGTTGCAGCCCCCAAAGGCATGGCGGGGATCACGAACGCGGCGCTAGAAGTCGCGATGAATAATTCAAACGGCGCTGAAAAGGTAGCATTAATTACTGTGAGACAGGGAGTCCCACATGGTTCAATATAGGGTCCTTTTCTATCTACACTGCTCAAAAATATTAGGGAATCATGTGGGATTTCATACATAATATACACACTGTAATCAGATATAGCTTACAGCGCCTTAAGTCGTACCGAATAATTCAACGATGGAAAGGTAGAATTAATTACTGTGGGGAAGTGAGACAGAGAGTCCCACAGGGTTCAATATTGGGTCCTTTTCTACATCTACATCTACATACATACTCCGCAATGCACCGTAAGGTGCTTGGCGGAGGGTACACTGTACCACTACTAGGCATTTCCTTTCCTATTCCACTCCCAAATTGAACGAGGAAAAAAAGAATGCCTATATGCCTCCGTACGAGACCTAATTTTTCTTATCTTGTCTTTGTGATCTTTACGCGAAATGTAAGTAGGCGGCAGCAAGATCGTACTACACTCAGCTTCAAATTCCGGCCCTCTAAATTTACTTAACAGAATTCACGAAAAGAACGTCGTCTTTCTTCCAGCGATCCCCAATTGAGTTGCCGGAGCATTTCCGTGACACTCGCGCATTGGTCGAACCTACCGTTAACAAATCTAGCTGCTCGTCTCTGAACCGCCTCTATGTCTTCCTTTAAACTGATCTGCTGCGGGTCCCAAATACTTGAGCAATACCCAAGACGTGGTCGTTTTCTATCTACACTTCTCAGAACTATTAGGGGATCGCTGACATAAAAGTTTTCTGGGTGTCGTACCGCGTCATGATGTAAGAAAGCTATTACTTTAATAACTTTATTAAGTAATAGTGCAAGGTATAGCGAATAAATTAAATAAATAAATAAATTTTATAGAAATTTGCAAGGTATCTGGAATATTAATGTTTAATGGAAATTGATCAATAGTGCGTACTACGTACTTGAAAGAGAAATTAAACTGTTAAAAACCGAACAATGTGTTGACTACGACCACCAAGGTAAGCTTTAGAAAACATTAATGAGTGCAAACGGACAAGCCCAGGAAATGGAGAAACTCAAATACTAGAATTTATGGCCCTGTTTAAAGTACTCCTAAATGGTACAAAGAAACCTGAATAATGAAAAGGGGGAAACAATCTGACTGCGACATAGATAAAAATAAATTGACTTACCTCGTATCTTCTTATTACAAAACCGGAAACAGGAATCTGCAGGCAGCTCGCCATATGCAGTATTTTAGTATTATAATTTTCAAAAAATGATATGGGGATAGTAACTAAGTCCAAAATTAATCACAAATGAAGAAAATAAAACGACGGGAAAACTAGCTACAAAATGGGGACGCAGAACGCATATTGAATATTAGAAATTATGTATTCTTAAAAAATATGAAGTAGAAAAATATTACAGAAAATTAAATTAACATCATACATTACAATAATAGTGTGGTGCAACATATACTTAACGACTGTCTTCTCCAAAAGCGTCCTCGCGCTACTTCACCCAACAGGCAATTCTCCGCAACTGACTCCCAACACAACACAGCTCGCAACAGACTTGCTACTGATTGCTCTCTCTCGCAACCAGAGCGCTTACTCTACAATCGAACTTCCAAAGACTACTGTGGCACTCAAAATATACATGTGTGGCCGGTTTACATATGTACAAAATATTATAGAAAACCGACATGTCGGGACCATAGGGACCTTACAATAGCCTTCTTACATCATGAAGCGGTACAACACCCAAAAAACTTTTATGTCATCTGACTCTGGTCGCGGAAGCCTACGTAATTATATTAGGGGATCATGTGGGATATCATACGTAATGTACATATGGTAATCAGATAAAGCTTACAGTTGTAATTTATGTCTGTGTTACAGTGCGTTTTGCTGCCGAGGATCACAAACTGAGCGCCTTAAGTCGTACTCAATAATTCAGCGAGGGAGAGGTAGAATTAATTATTGGGAAGAAGTGAGAGAGGGAGTCCCACAGGGTTCAATATTGGGACCTTTTCTATCTACGCTACAATTGTGGAATCATGTGGAATATTATACAGAACACACTATCCACAAGGGTTCTCAAATTGATTCCGTATTTCTTGATTTCCAGAAGGCTTTTGACACCGTACCTCACAAACGGCTTTTAATCAAATTGTGTATTTATGATATATCGCCCCAAATTTGCGACTGGGTAAGGTGTTACCTATGAGAGAGGACATAGTTGGTAGTAATCGATGGTAAGGCATCGACTAAAACAGAGGTGATATCAGGCGTTCCACAGGGTAGTGTTATTGGTCCCCTGCTGTTCCTTATTTACATAAACGATTTAGGAGAAAACCTAAGCAGCTCTCTTAGGTTGTTTGCAGATGACGCCGTCATTTACCGTCTAGTAAAATCATGTGAAGATCAAAACCAACTGCAGAACGATCTGAAAAAGATATCATTATAGTGTAAAAATTGGCAATTAACTCTAAATAATGCTGCAGCGTGGGCCACTTACGAAAGTCCAATAACCAACATTCTCCTCCGAATGCGAAAATATATTGTTGACTCTGACTTACATAGGTAGAAATGATCATCAGAATAAAATTCGAGAAATCAGCGCTCGAACGGAGAGATTCAGGTGTTCTTTCTTCCCGCGCGCTATCCGAGAATGGAATGGGAGATGAATAGTATAAAGGTGGTTCGATGAACCTTCTGCCAGGCATTTAAATGTGATTTGCAGAGTATCCCATGTAGATGTAGAACGCATTTTATTCAGATATTGCTTACAACTGTAATTTGTGTGTGATTCAGTACGATATTTTGCTGGCTCAGCTCTTTGGTTGAGATTTACATGACGATTACTTAGAGGGGAGCGCCATGGGGTTACCATAATAACGAAAAAAAATCATTCTCGTTGCCCTCTGATATTATGTGTGATCACCTGGGCCGGCCAGTACAGTTTCACACCTGCGTGGCGTGGGCAGTATGAGGTTCTCTGGAAGTAGGGAGCAGTGGGAGTAAATAGTTCGACACCGTACGGGGGATATTGTCTGGTTCACTGACGGGTCAAAATCAGACCAAGGCGTTGGGGCTGGGGTATATGGGGTGCAGCCAAGACTGGAGGGCGTCATCTCTCTAGGAAAACTGGCCTCAGTATTCCAGGCCGAAATCACTACCATCAGGGGTGTGTGGAGGAGAATTTGCGTAGGTGCTACAAAGATCGTAGCATCTATATCTATTCAGACAGCTAGGCAGCCCTGAGATCACTGGCAGCTCCTACAACAAGGTCTAAAATTGTTGCAGAATGTCACAGGGTTCTGGTGGAGCTAGGGGAAAGCAATAGAGTAAACCTATTGTGGGTCCCTGGCCACTCGGGAATCAGTGGCAACGAACATGCCGACAAATTAGCGAGGATGGGGGCAGAGACTCCATTTATTGGACCGGAACCTGTCCTGACAATCACCAAGGCAATGATCTAGTTGGAGCTATGTAACTGGCTCAGAAGACAGCACGTAGAATATTGGACCAAAGTCCATCAACAAAAACATGGCAAGGTAATGATGCCAAAGCCACGTTTTAAAAGAAGCTCTGCAATCCTGGGCCTGAACAGGAGAGAGATTAGACTCATGGTTGGATTGCTGACAGGCCATGGGAATTTCAAAAAACACCTACATACAATGGGAATGACAGAAGAGGACCCTAAATGTAGGATCTGTGATGACGGTGATGAAACTGCATCACATCTAATCTTCGAATGCATTGCATTGGAGAGCAAAAGGCACAGAACATTTGGGACAATCAGACCCGAAGAAATTGTGTCTAATAAAGAACTGGTAAAGAGACTCCTTGCACTGTTGAAGAGCATTGGTTGGCTTTGCTAGATATACAGGGAGCGATACCGCACAATAAACTTAGTTTCGGTGCGGGCAGTGGCGGGATGGACCAAGACTGTTTTGGCTTCCCTGAAAAAAATCAAATCAAATCAATGACGTTCTCAATCAGCTCTTGAAGGATATTTGGACATTTTTGCATGACAGAAAAAACTAGCTCTATAACCGTTGTTGGAGGTCTTCTACTTCTTCTACTTCTACTAACCGTTAACAATGAAAGGTATTACCTATGAGCTGAACACAGTGAGGTTTTACACTGTGTTACAAGTAATGTTAACTGTATGTTCAGGTTGCTCAGATAGACACATGGAGCTCATTACACAGAAGAACTATCAATGTGACGAAAGTTGCTTGATTATTTTCCTTGATTGGAACAATCTGACTTCTAGGTTTATTTGAACTGACCATCTCTCTCAAGCACAGGCTTCTGTACAACTTGGTCCTAAAACAGCTGCTGGCCAAAATGATACATATAAGATCACTCTTCTGACCATTTCCAAAATTGTAATGTATCTTACTTTTGTCTTTACTTTGCACTTTTATAAAACATTACTGTGGAGCAGTTGAAACTGATGCCATAGTGCATTACATATTAAGTATTAACAAATTTCCTTTTTCAACAAACAACTGTGGCTTAGAATACACTTGTATTCCTTATTATATGAACTAGCTTAAAACCGCGGCTCCGCTCGCGTGTTGGTTGATTATGATGGAAAATCTATCTTTCAGTAGTGTGCTATGATACTGGTTTTGAAGGATGAAATGAAATACAATACCTTCCTTAGGAACAAGCATTTTTAATCAACATTATCAGGAAAGTAAGTAGTGTAGATCAAATCACACGTAAAAATGCACTCGTTTCGAAGAATCCAGTCACCAAATTCAACAATAATCTTTAGATACAAACATTTTAATCAACATTATCAGGAACGTAGGTCGTGTATATCAACTCAAACGTAAAAATACACTCATTTTCTAAGAATCCAATCACGAAATTCAACAATAATGACTGTAATAATATCACAGATCGAACACTTGATGTAATGCGCGAAACGTCAAATCGATTTTTTTAAAGACATTTATTAAAAGGAATTTTTTTTACTGCTTTATTTATTTATTCTTATATTTCCTTATTCGTATGCTCATCCTTACAGAGAAAGAGCTGAAGACAATGTAGCAAGCATAGACCAAATATATAGTCTGTGGCATCACGTTTCGCTGTATGTAACGTCCTTGCCAGAGTCGCAAACGTCTTCGCTGGTCTTCAGTCCGAATTTTTTTTATAATTTGACGACTTTCAACCACCATATCTTCCACCCCCTTATAGCTATCGGCATGGAATTGCTACGATGTACAACGGAAGACTTCGGACAACAATTACACACAGACCATTCCTTTGAGTTCTGTAGTTTTCGCTGTAGAATTTTATATACACCGATAACTTTCCATCCCAATATACTCCACCCTTTTATTATTATCAACCATCAGGCAACAGTGCAACGAATAAAACCATTTTCAAAGAGTAAACATGATTTTCATAGAGTAATTATTGTTCCGCATTTCGCGTTATATTTTCCAAATTACTAAATATCTATCAGATCGCTATTAAACCGTGCCTAAATCCTTCCTCAGGTTTAAATCAGTAACTGTACAAATATTTAAGTCTCTGCGTCTTGTCGTTCGAACGTGATAAGGGCACACCGAGCAGGCATTCACATTAATATATATAGATAAATAGCTATCCCATCGCCATAAAACCGTGCCTAAAGCCTTCCCCGGGTAGACATTAGTAACTGTACAAATTTTTAGCTCTTTATGTCTTGTGGTTCAGACGTGATAAACGTACACCGAAAAGACATTCACATTTATAGATACGGCTTACAGTGGAGGACTTGAAAATGATGTCATAGTTCATCGAAACTGGCTGTGCATTACATATGAAGTACTAATAAATTTTCCTTTTTTAACAAGCTACTGTGGCTTAGAAAATACTTGTATTCCTTATTATATGAATTATTCCAGTTGCACTCCTAACTGACATCATGTCAAATTATAATAAGTCCGAGAAAGTTTTATATCGCCGTGAAAGGCTTCGTACTCATATATCATCAATCATTTTTTACCGTTGCCTCTTCTGTTGTTTTAAAGTCCAAGGATATATACTTCTCCCGATAGTGTGTGATGTAAGCTGTCCTCATCTGGACTTTTATGCCGCCAGGTGGGGCCCGCTGGTAGCTGTGGTGACGTCATCGGCCTTGCGGCGCAGAACTCCGCCTGCAGGGCACCTTGCCAATATGCCGGCAGTGGCAACTTCCCTCCGTAACGCCCCGATATAGCGCCGCTGCCTTGGTGCTTGACTCGGCTGTGTCGATTAAATATTTATAGCGCTACACGCATAAAATGGAAAACACCTATAAGGTCATCTGGAGGATCAGCAAACAAGCAGGAAAGCTCCGTGGCATACGGAGCGGTTGTCTGGCCGATGATCCTCGTGAGGGTCGTGGTACCAGTGAAAACAATTGACACCAGAATCCCAAGTTACTGACAGGTACCGCCGGATATCTCGCTAACAGACCGAACTTGTCCCCTTACGTAGCTTGCATTTATCGCGAATCTTTAATTCACCTTAAAGGTCCTAGGGATTGCAAAAAAGCGCAGGTGGCTCCCGTTTATAAGAAAGTTTAAACAACTGACCCACATAATTACAGGCCAATATCGTTGACATCACTATCCTGTAGAATTTTGGAGCGTATTCTCAGTTCGAATATAGTAAATTTTCTTGAAACGGAAAAGCTTCTTTCTATGAATCAGCACGGGTTTAGGAAACATCGTTCGTGTGAAACTCAGCTTGCCCTTTTCTCACATGACATCTTGCGAGACATGGATGAACCAACTAGTTTCGTGGCATTAGAGCCACATCATCAGGGTCATCTGTATACAAAGAATAGCAAATGCCAGTAACAATCGCGTTATGCTATTTTACATTTGAGCTATGGATAAGAAAACTGTAGGTGAAAATACAACTTATTTCATATTTTTCTCTCTCAGTGGACTAGACGACCCTACTTTCTCTGGTCCTATTCCATAAAATGATAAATAAATCGGGTTGCCTGAGTTGAAATAATGTGGAAATGGTGAATAAGAGAAAATTAAGCGTACATACCGTCGTCAAGTAAGTGGTGCTCGTCACACAGCTGGTAGGTACGTTGTTTACAGATTACAAAATTTGTTCTTAACGATATAGTACATTTCATCACTATTTTACATCGTTAACAAGAAGCCGCCATATAAAATACATATTTATTGAACACAAGTTTCAGTTTAATAAAATGATAACACGTGAATTATATCTTACATTACATTGTTTTTCCTACTCATGCGCATCACCTTACATTTTTCTACATTGAGATCTAGCTGCCATTCTTCGCACCAACTAGAAATTTTGTATAAGTCATCCTGTATGCTATTACAGTCAGTTACAGACGACACCCTCCCATACACCACAGCATCATCAGCAAACAGCCGCAAATTACAAGTTAGTCTGCCCATCATATCATTTATATAGATAGAAAATAATAGCGGTCCTATCACACTCCCCTGGGGCACGCCTGACGATACACTCGTCTCTGATGAACACTCGCCGTCGAGAACAACGTACTGCGTTCTATTACTTAGGAAGTCTTCCAGCCAGTCACAAATCTGTGAACCTATTCCATAAGCTCGTACCTTCGTTAGCAGTCTGCAGTGTGGCACCGCGTCGAACGCGTTTTTTGAAGTCGAGAAAAACACAATCCGCCTGTTGCCCTTCGTCCATGGCTCGCAAGATGTCATGTGAGAAAAGGGCGATCTGAGTTTCACACGAACGATATTTCCTAAAACCGTGCTGATTTATAGAAAGAAGCTTTTCAATAAATTAAAAAACACAATTTTGTCTGTGTTCTACAAGTTTATTTTCGTTTACTTAACCGGTTTTCGGCTTATTGGGCCATTTCAGAGTATTGACTGCTGTGTCAAAGAGGTTACAATGTTTAGATACAGTATGGGAAGAGATGACAAATGTTTCCACTTAGATCGACATACGTAGTATAAGACTTCTTTGACATTGTGTTATTACAGTTATCAACTTAAAAAAACTAAACAGTAATAAATGAATAAACAATGTATGAAGGATAAAACAAGGAAAAAAATTTGAATATAACCTGGGAACTGAAACTACCTACTATTACAAACAAACTGAGTGCGTGAGCATTATCAGTTTGTTTGTAATAGTAGGTAGTTTCAGTTCTCAGGTTATATTCAAATTTATTCCTTGTTTTATCCTTCACACGTTGTTTATTCGTTTATTACTGTTTAGTTTTTTAAGTTGATGTCTGTCAGCCGGCCGCGGTGGCCGAGGAGACTGAGGCGCTCCAGTCTCGGTCTGCACGGCCAGTACGGTCGGGGTTTCGAATCCCCCCTCGGGCATGGATATTTGTGCCGTCTTTAGTATAAGGTAGTTGATAAGTAGTTTGTAAGTTTAGGGACTGATGAACCCATAGCTAAGTCCCATAAGCTTAACAAACATTTGAACATTTGATAACTGTCATAACACAATGACAAAGAAGTCTTATACTATGTATGTCGATCTAAGTGTAGACATTTGTCATCTCTTGCCATACTGTATCCAAACATTGTAACATCTTTGACACAGCAGTCAATACTCTGAAGATGGCCCAATAAGCCGAAAACCGGTTAAGTAAACGAATATAAACTTGTAGAATACACACAAAATTGTGTTTTTTTTTTTTTTTTTTTTTTTTTTTTTTAATTTATTGGATTATGTACTACCAAGAAGCGACGGAAGAATCAGTAAAAAAAAAAAGCAGGTTTTCCGTTTCAAGGAAATTTATTGTAGCCGAACTGAGAATATGCTCCAAAATTCTACATGAAACTGATGTCATCGATATTGGCCTGTAATTAGAGGGATTAGAGGGGTCCTGCTGTAATGAAGTGCACACGTGTAGATTTTTCCAGGACTGGCTTACAAGAAGTCGGTACACTCGGCCAGTTATCGATCGGTGGCACCTGTTGAGGGTTGGTCTGGATTAGCGTGGACACAACTCAGCACGGTAGCTCTTAAGCGGCTGACGTGGAGGAACGGCCGATGCGCTTTCAAGATAAGTCCGCCGCACGCAGCCGCTATGCTAACACGGCGCTTAACCGTCGATGCCTGCGTCAGATAGCGCGTTCTGCCGTCTGGGCTCCATCAGAGGCACGCGTGCTGTGTGCTGAGGCACGGCTGCGAATGCACAGTGGCGTGCGTTCCACCAGCTTGAAACGTGTCCATAAAAAATATTTTTGCAAGAAAATGTATAATATCGCTTCTACTGTGTGTATCGATATGTGTTCTTAACTCTGTGAAGTTTTATCTTTGGCAAAGATCATGTATCGCATAGCATTGTAGCTCGCGCTGAGACAGAGTAGCACTTGTGGTTTAGCTTGCTTAGAGAGCGGTTGAGTTGCTTAGAGAGCGGTTGAGTTGTATGGCTCCGATGTAGAGCAGAGGCTGCTGTGCCAGCAAGTTGTTTTGATTGTATTTGGAATATATATTGTATTGTATTGTAACACTGCTAGAATGAAGGTAATTGTATTTGATGTCATTAGGAAGAAGTTGTATTATGTAGGTTAAAAAAGTTAAATGTTTGTAAATCTTATGGGACTTAACTACGGGGTCATCAGTCCCTAAACTTACAAACTATTTATGAACAACCTACAAGTAAGGACGGCACAAATATCCGTGCCCGAGGGGGGATTCGAACCCCCGACCGTAGTGGCCGAACAGACTGTGACTGAAGCGCCTCAGTCCACTCGGCCACCACGGCCGGCTATTATGTAGGTAATGTAACGCTGATTATTAATAATAAGTAACAAAGTTGACCTTTCTTTCCTGTTTCATTTACGTAGTTAGAAGATTAACCTACTTCCTTCATTTGATAATTAGCTATTAGTGGATTTAAAGTGCAGTATTGATTTTGATAATATTGTTGAACAGATTTCGTTATTGGTGCCATAGTAAATGATAGTTAATTGACTATGATACTAAATTTCAATAATCAGAAACTGATCTGCATAAAATTCCCACAGTAATGGCCGAGTGCACCAACCTCGGTCAAAAAGCACGATAATCAAGGGTTCCGAGAACACGATCAAACGTTAACCGCGGTTAAAACGTCTCTGCGGTGCACCAACGTTAATCACCGGTCAGCAAACCGTCGTCAGCCAATCGTACATTTGATCGCGGTCAAGTCCGTGTAGCGCAATGGAAGGCACCCGGGTGATGCCAAGGTGTTAGTTGAGCTTAACCTACATGTGTATTCTCGACTATCTTTGGTGAATGACGACAGTACCACGTGTTGTAAATACGGTAAAATTGTACGACGCTTCTCGCCGGGCTGCAGTGGTTATGTTGGCACCAATGGTAATGACGGCAACTAAGATGACCAATAAATATTTTTTCGTGACAACTTCAATTAAAACAAAAATTATTTTCTTCTGAACGGACAAGGGTACATACAAGAACCTTTCAACCATAGAGCGGGTACAGTATTAATTTTGCTGCGAGTGAAACGAGCAGCAAGAACATTTACTCTGTAGCATGTGAAAAATATTAACGCAATTCTACACTTCATTGTTCATCTGTTGCCAACATAAGCACTAGAGCCCAGCGAGAAGGGTCGTAAAATTTCACCGAATCCAGTCATATTGCAAAGAGAAATGATTATTAAAAAAACACCCTGAGACAGATTTATATAATTACTTAAATTATGATTTATTGTTTCGAACAAATCAACTAAAATGTCATTGTTGTTCACATCGTACTTTCCTATGCCCCGCATGAAATATACAGATAACATGTTTTAATAACACGAAAGCTTTACCATTATAGTTACGGAACATATCGTAATTTTTTATTCAAAACTTTTTCTGAATTTGATAGTTACCTTACTGGAAATATTAATTATGGCGCGGCGAACTGCTCTTCCTGGCAATGTGTCATCGCTATATATGTTACAGTTGTCACCAATAAGTATGTTAAATGCACCGGTTGCATATGCTCTTAACGTAATCAATAGGCTGTTCATAGGCGAAATAGGGTAATTTCTATCGGTAGGAAATTCTAACCTGTCACTGATTTGCTTTAACAACCACCACACTTTCTTTGGACAAACAGAATCTTTCTTCGAACTATTTGTCACTGCAATCTTCAAAAGAGTCCCCCTTTCCACAATCATGACGTTCCGGTTTTGATCCCGATTTAAATGACCGAGGTAAAATAAATCTTCGTCAATTCCGTGTAAAACAGCAAAACGCGCCGCCATCTTGATACTGCACACTCGTGTAACCCTGATCATCTCGACAAAACCGGGCGTCAGCCACGATCAAATTTAACCGCGGTCAACTCCCTCGTTTAACTTTGATCGGTGTCGGTGCACCAGAAACTTGAGTTGACCACGGTTAAATGCCGGCTTGACCTCGATTAACTTTTGACCGAGGTTGGTGCACTCGGCCGTAAAACATTAAGAAAGTGGTTTGTGGTTTTTTAATATCTTTCTCGCAGTCAAAATTTTGAGTATATTCAGTGTCTGTTTCAAATGGTGACTTGCCACAGTTGTTTTGTGTTTAAAATATCAGTTGCGCACATAATCAGTTTAATGCACTGTTTCTTATTCAATAGTATATACATCAATATCAGGGCCATAATTAAACCAAATTGCTGTGTTAATGAACAATTTGTTGTCTGATTTTAACGATAGGTTCAACATCCACAACACACACACAGCTTTTAAGCTCACTTGATACGCTGGATATACTGACCGAAATATGTTGCTGAAACCGAAAGACCAACCGAATATTCGGTTCCTCTTCTAGTTTCGGCCGATACCGAGACCGAAACTTGCGTAATTAAAGTTAAAATTTCGGTAAATTTACACTACAACACGAATCACTAGTTTTTCCACATTTCGCAAGATCCCCTCCCTGCATTAAATCTTGAGTATAGGTTATTTTATAATTGGGGCATCCGCAGTTGAGTAAACACATTTCATTTTTTTGAATTTATCAATTGTTTTAAAAATTATCAATTGTTTTAAAAATTTATTATAAGACTTTATATAGTAGAGGAAACAATTTTTTGAAGATCGACTTAAAAATGTTCTCTCATAAAACAACCAATAAATTCTGAAGCCGCGTCAGCTGTTTTTACTTAGGTCCCTTTATATACAGGTCCACTACCGGTTTCGCGTCATTAGAGACGCATCTTCAGCTGTTACTGTGTTAAACAACAAAACAACAATTACAATTACGGGAGCAATATCTTGTTAAACGCGATACATGAATTGAACAAGATATTACTTACAACTTTTTATTCTCTCGTCATAATTCGCTACTGAGTCCCAACATTCTAGTTGGTTTCATCCGTCAATTGGTTAAAATTCAATAGGGCCGAATACTTGGGTCCAAGTCCAATATCAAATCGGTGTCTTTCAGGATAAAAAAAAAAAAAAAAAAAAAAAAAAAAAAAAAAAAAAAAAAAAAAAAAAACCATGGACGTTAAAATGTGGGACATGTAGTCGCGTGATTTTGACTACCGTATTGTCGATAAAACCTAAATTAAAAAGAGACACGTGACACATTTTGTGTCCATAGTCATAAAATGAATCATAGAGGAAGGGTAGTTGAGGGGGGAGGCACCGATGTCAGTTGACAAAAAAATTAAGTAATCGTTAGGATGTGGGGGCATTAAAACTTATTAGAATGACTTACCCGTAGATCGCCAATGGAGTGAAGAGCTGGCCGAAGGGACTGAGGCGCTCCAGTCACGGTCTGCGCGGCCACTACGGTCGGGGGTTCGAATCCCCCTCGGGCATGGATATTTGTGCCGTCCTTAGTTGTAGGTAGTTCATAAGTAGTTTGTAAGTTTAGGGACTGATGACCCCGTAGTTAAGTCCCATAAGTTCTACAAACATTTGATTTTTTTTTTCTTTGTAGTGAAGATGGCCAGATGGCCATTGTAAAAAGTAAAACGGAAGGTCTTAATTTAGAGTCATCAAGTTGTTGGAGACCTATGAAGTGTGTATAAGCGTAACCAGGAATCCGTTGAAGATGACATGAAAGAAGAGCAGTTTTAGACAAATGGACGGTATTTTTATTAAAGTAGGTACTTCCACACTGGATTCTTTTCTCCTCATTGTGACATTTTTACCTATATATAAAAAAAAGGCCGATGTAAATGACTATTTAAAAAATTGGTTCTAAAATTGTCATACTCCTCTACTCGTGTATTCTTTTGAACGTCGATTTTTTCTTTATAACACGTAAATTTCGACACCAATCGGCAAACAACTTTACATGACTCCTTTCTGTAAATCCTGAATATACAACAGCTTCAATCAGTGCTGCAGAAAGTATTCCGAGAAAAAAAAAAAAAAAAAAAACAGTTTGTAAGATACCTGCTATGGGAAGGTATACATTTCATATTCAAATGTACCGCGAATTTGAGACAAGTGTCAAGCTAGTCAGGTATGGGTCGTTTATCTTTGGTTGCAGGCGTATTTTTCGATGGCAGTACTATCGATGTTGGAGACGGTGATAGTATTGTCGCCGTGAAGTAGAGTTGTGATTATTGAGAGGGCAGACTTTGCTAGGCTCGCGGATGAGATTGCAGAAGCGTGGGGACCGTGGTTGTTATGTGTGCAGTTGTCGTTCCGGCGTGATAGCCGAGGACACGAGGTTTTGTTGAGACTTGAATGCTGAGCCAAGCTGTTTGTTTAAGATATGGAGACTAAAGGTATATATGACGTTGCAGAAACGATCTTTTGAAGTGTTTATAAGGTAAAGCTTTTCATGAAATACTTGGCACGTTTCTATGGCACAACTTCGCATTGATAGGTTGAACTGATGGTAACAGTAACGGTCGGGAAAGATCTTTCTGTTAGCTTCTGGTCTCACGATTCATGCTAGGGAACCCTTTCTGTGTTAGGAAAACTATTTATTGTAATAGTTTAGTTTTGAGATTGCGTTTTTTATGAAATAGGAATTTCATGGGAAGTGTTCTTGAAATATGGTATTGTTGTAACATTGTTTGTGTAAATCGAGTTAAATTTATTAACAGTAAAGAAATGTTTATCTTTGTTTAAAAATAATTTTGTAGGCAGATTAAATATCTGAGTTATATTTTTCTCTGAAAGATTTTAAAATTCAAAAAATGACATTGTTAGTAATTTTCAAAAAGGTTCATCAGTTAGAAAATAAACCAGATATTTTTTTTTTATTATTAGTTCGAGTTTCTTAAACAGATTACCAGTTTATCCCACCTCACATTTTTATTAAAAGTGCCATAGATGTTTTCTGTAGTTCGTTTTTCAGTAGTTACTACAGCAAGAAGCAGTTTGGTGTTGCGCAAATTTATGCATCGTGGCTAAAATAAAGACATAAAAAACAAAACAATCCAGGTTAGTAGGTGAAAGTAATCGAAAAGTGAATGTGTCGAAGAATCAGTTTCTGTCAAGCTTACAGATTCCAGGGTAGGACAATTCATACAGTGTTCAGTACAGGTTAACAAGTGTTTGCACTGAGTCAGATTGCAATGATAACTATTGTGTTCGTTACATTCCGTTAAAGATTGTTGGTTCAGTCAGAAACACGTTTGTAGGGCCAGAATTTTAACACAGTGATTTTTAGTATCAGTAATTTTCAGTTAACTTTGTTACGACATTTTCATACAGAAACAATTAGCAGTTTGTGTTTCATTATAATAAACGTTACGCAGTCAGATGAGGTTTTGCAATACCTTTACATTCACATAGTTAAAAATACGCAGTCAGATTAACATAACGTTGTGCAAAGGCATTCAGATAGAACAAGTTCAAACACATTCAGTTACATTTCATTCAAGTAGCGTCAGTCCGTTACATTTCTTAGATCATATGGTGAAATACGTAACTTTTGCAGCAGACGTAAATTTTGTAGGAGAGAACGACAAGCAAGAAACTTTCAATTTTCTAGTAACAGTACGATTATTGTCAGTATAAATTTACGAAAACTGAAATGGAAAAGGTTTGTACCACATGACCAATGTTTCCCAAACCCATATTAGTTACTAAAGAAAGTGTTCGCTCTCAAGGAAACTAATTAATAAACTTTACAGCATAACAATATGATAACCCGTTCCATTACGTACAACACTTATGAAGTTAAATTTTTACTAACATAGTATATCACTATGAGGTACGATTGCTTTATATTGTGCATGGCGGCCGCGGTGGCAGGGGAGACTGAGGCGCTCCAGTCACGGTCTGCACGGCCACTACGGTCGGGGGTTCGAATCCCCTCTCGGGCATGGATATTTGTGCCGTCCTAGTTCGTAAGTAGTTTATAAGTTTAGGGACTGATGACCCCGTAGTTAAGTCACAGAAGCTATACAAACATTTGAATATTGTGAATAAAAAAATCGTCAACTGAGGCAAAGCGTTATTGTTGACGGAATCTATGCAGAACGATACCAGACTTCATCAATAAGTTCAAGAAAGCTAATTTTGGCGAAGGCGATGGCATATGACAGGATTGGTGATGAAGTTCATCACATAGTGTTAGACGATTAAATTTTTATTTCCCTCAGGACTGATGTCCATCATAAGAATGCTTCAAACTGGAATACAATCGTATACTTGTAATGTCATAAAAGCATACCGGCTTCCAGTGCCTTTTTCATTTGCTGTATCTGTTCCTAGCTAGAAGAAAAGAAAAAAAAAAAATACTAGCTGCTCATCCCGGCATTGTCCGAGTAAGTTATATATGCAATGTTCAGTCTTATATTAGAAACTAAAATAAAAACGCCAAAAATATTTCATCTTCATGTAGTCATGAAAACAGCTTAGGAATTATGAAACAGTAAAGCAAACAAAAATGCATAATGTACAAACATTTAAGTGTAGTATCCAAAGAAAGAAAAATAGTAGTAATAAAATACAAATGACGTATAACATCAATTTCATTCAAAACTTGATTATAAACAATATTTATTGATGAAATTTCCTGGGAGATTCAAATTGTGTGCCGGAACCGGGATTCGAACCTGGGACCTTTGCCTTTCGCGGGCAAGCGCTCTACCGACTGAGCTATCCCGACACGACTCACGATGCCGCCTCACAACTTTACTTCCGACAGTACCTCGCCTCCTACTTTCCAAACTTCACAGAAGCTCTCCTGCGAACCATGCAAGACTAGCACTCCTGGAAGAAAGGATATGGTGGAGACATGGCTTAGCCACAGCCTAAGGGATGTTTACAGAGACAGACCGTGTAGTCACCTTCTCCACAACGCTGTGGTCGCGGGTTCGAATCCCGTCCATAACATTAATTTTAATTCTGTTCCTCTCCTTATATTTAATACCTTAGGTTAACAAATGTTAAAAGTGCTATATAGTTGTAGCAAGTCTATCGTCGTTGAAAACGCATGTTCCCAATTCTACATCTACATACATACTGCGCAATCCACCGTAAGGAAAAAAGAATGCCTATATGCCTCCGTACGAGCCCTAATTTCTCTTATCCTGTCTTTGTGATCTTTACGCAAAATGTAAGTAGTCGGCAGCAAGATCGTACTACACTCAGCTTCATATTCTGGCCCTCTAAATTTCCTCAGCAGAAATTCACGAAAAGAACGTTTTCTTTCTTCCAGCGATCCCCAATTGAGTTGCCGGGGCATTTCCGTGACACTCGCGCATTGGTCAAACCTACCAGTAACAAACCTAGCTGCTCGCCTCTGAACTACTTCTATGTCTTCCATTAAACTGATCTGCTTCGGGTCCCAAACGCATGAGCAATACTCAAGACGTGGTCGTACAAGAGTTTTATACGCGGTCTCTTTTATAGATGAAGTACATCTTCCCCTAATTTATCCCAAGAAACCGTAGTCGGCTGTTTAAAGACGACACCCTCCCATACACCAAAGCATCATCAGCAAACAGCCACAAATTGCAAGTTACTGTGTCTAACAGATCATTTATATAGCAAGAAAATAATAGCGGTCCTATTGCACTCCCTTGGGGCACGCCTGACGATACACTCGTCTCTGATGAACACTCGCCGTCGAGAACAACGTACTACGTTCTATTATTTATGAAGTCTTCCAGCCACTCACAAGTCTGTGAACCTATTCCATAAGCTCGTATCTTCGTTAGCAGTCTGCAGTGTGGCACCGCGTCAAACGCCTTTTTGAAGTCGAGAAAAACACAATCCGCCGGTTGCCCTTCATCCATGGCTCGCAAGATGTCATGTGAGAAAAGGGCAAGCTGAGTTTCGCATGAACGATGTTTCCTAAACCAGTGCTGATTCATGGAAAGAAGCTTTTCTGTTTCAAGGAAATTTACTATATTCCAACTGAGAATATGCTCCAAAATTCTACATGAAACTGATGTCAACGATATTGGCCTGTAATTGTGTGGGTCAGTTCTCTTTCCTTTCTTATAAACGGGAATCACCTGCGCTTTTTTCCAATCACTAGGAACTTTGCGCTGAATTAAAGTTTCGCGATAAATGCAAGCTAAGTAGGGGGCCAATGCCGCAGAATAGTCTTTGTAAAACCGAACTGGTATTCCATCCGGACCAGCAGACTTTTTCGTATTTAGCTCTCTCAGCTGCTTCTCTACACCGGAAATACCTATTACTATGTCCTCCATTTCGGATTTAGTACGTTGATCAAATGATGGTACATATTGTGCGGTCTTACTGCGTGAAAGATTTCTTAAAGGTTAAATTCAGAACTTCAGCTTTCCGTTTGCTTTCTTGTATTACTGCCCCGGAATGATCAACGAGAGACTGGACAGTGGGCACCACACTTCGATGGTTCCTTCAGTCAAGGAGTGTTTTTTTGTAACGGCGCCATTCATTTCGAACTGCGAGGTCTAGTAAGGAAGAGGAAAGACGGCGCCTGGTCAATTGAAAAGTTTGGTCGAGCAATTGCCGCGGTTTCTCGTGCCCGCTCGGTTTCCTCTGTCGCTTCCGAGTCTCGATAAACAGCCCGCCATGAAATAATCTGGGCTCTGTGCGGAAGGAGAGGAAAAAAAAAAAAACAAAAAACGCGATGATGGGAGAGAAAGAGAGAGAGAGAGAGAGAGAGAGAGAGAGAGAGAGAGAGAGATCTCTGGGGAGCGCGGCGAGGAGCAGGCGGTATCGCCGTCTGCAGTAGACGGCTCCCCACTGCATAAGCAGCCCCCAGACCCCACGGCTGCGACCGTGGCTGCTCCTGCATCCGCGACTGCAGTCGCTTCCTCGTGCTGCGCCGCCCATTAGAGTCTCATGCCGCCCATTCGCTTCCTACGGACCGACGAGGATGTTGTCTCGGAGCTTACTCCGTGTGCCATGTATAATAAACTGAGAGACAGCACTTCGAGTCCCGAGCCAGGCCACAGCAAGTGTGGCAGGCAAGCTATGAGCGTCACACTCCCTACCTCTGCTCGTAATAATCCGTTCGCCTTCTAACTAACATCGGGTAATTACCTCATATTTCCGCAGATAACGCTTTCTTCAGATAAAACGAGGTACAAATTTTCATCAAAATTTTACAGTTTAAGAATATATCTGGCCTATAAGACCACCCACAAGTTACCGTATTTACCCGAATGCAAGCCGAACTTTTGTTTTTTTTCTAGCTTTCGGGATCTAAAAAGACGCCTGCGACTTCGATTCGGACGCAAAGCTTCAGGAAGTTCCGAAAAATTGCCGTTACAACCCGCCTAAGTAGTTTTCGCGATTGGTATACCCTTTGTTTTGAACTTACGTGCGTGTAGTGCTAGTTTTCGTGATTGGTACACCTGGATTTCACCCTTTGTTTTGAACTTTCGTGCGTGTAGTGCTGCTTTGTATCCGATCGTGAAGAAACATTTCATTTTTTTTCCCACACCGCGAATTTATATAAAAAAAGTAATTTATTTCGCCGAGACATTTAATCACGCCGATGCACACATTATGCGGGTGGAAGCTCACGAAACGGCCTGAATCGACGACTGCAATGTGCAATGTATAGATCTATCTGAGAGGAAGAAAACATCTGCTGAAAAAAAAAAAGTGAGCTAAATATTCAACGAAGAACAAAAAAGGACCTGAATCGACGACCGCAAAGTATAGATCTAACTGAAAAAAAAGGTTAGCCTGGCGCCGTGGCTCAGCGCGCCCGGTCAGAGGGCTGAACGCCCTCTGTAATAAAAAAAAGCTGAGCCAACCATTCAACTAACAACCACGAACGAATTGAACGAACGACCCCGAACCATAGATCTACCAGATGAAGGAAAAGAAAAAAAAAGCGACCTAATGCGCCTGCGTAGTAAGTGTATGGTAGCGGGTTCGAATCCCGGCCATAACATTAATTTTAATTCAGTTCCTCTCCTTATATTTAATACCTTTGGTTAACATATGTTAAAAGTGCTATATAGTTGTAGCAAGTCTACCGTCGCTGAAAACGCACGTTGCCGATTCCACCACACAATGGCCCCTTCAGGCTAGGAGTGTGTTTGTAACGGCGACATTCACTTCGAATTGTTTATACATTATTTATCTCTTGAAGCTCAACCTGCTGTATTTCTCTAGTCCAACAATATTTTATCCTACGTCACCCCTTTCTGCACACTTTTTGTTACATGTTACCGAAATCCTTCTTGTGATCTTATTCTTTGTTTGTAATATAGGAGAGCACTGGCAATTTGATACGTATTATACGGGGAACACTGAGACCGAATTAGAAGTACGTCGAGGGAGATGTGCTTTAAGACAGTCCATGTAGTCGCTATATCTAAAACCCTGTGTAGGCTGAGAGGACTAAAGCATTTGCCTAGTAAGAAGCAGGTCGCGGGTTCGAATCCCGGCCACAGCACAAATTTTAATTCAACCCCTCTCCTTATATTTAATACCTCAGGTTAAGATACGTTAAAAGTGCTATATAATTGTAGCAAGTCTATCGTCGCTGAAAAAGCACGTCACCGATTCCACCATTCAATGGTTCCTTCAGACCAGGAGTGTAACGGCGACATTTATTTCGAATTGGGAGGTCTAGTAAGGAAGAGGAAAGATGGCGCCTGGTCAATTTAAAAGTTTGCTCGAGCAATTGCCGCGATTTCTCGTGCCCGGTCGATTTCCTCTGTCGCTTCCGAGTCTCAATAAACAGCCCGCCATGAAATAATCTGGGCTCTGTGCGAGAGGAGAGGAAGAAAAAGTGATGATGGGAGAGAGAGAGAGAGAGAGAGAGAGAGAGAGAGAGAGAGAGAGAGAGAGAGAGAGAGATCTGGGGAGCGCGGCAAACTTTTATATGGCGGCGGGTGAGCTGGCGGTATCGCCGTCTGCAGTAGACGGCTCCCCACTGCATAAGCAGCCCCCAGACCCCACGGCTGCGACCGTGGCTGCTCCTGCATCCGCAGCTGCAGTCGCTCCCTCGTGCTGCGCCGCCCATTAGAGTCTCATGCCGCCCATTCGCTTCCTACAGACCGACGAGGATGTTGACTCGGAGTTCACTCCGTGTGCGATGTATAATAAACTGACAGACAGCACTTCGAGTCCCGAGCCAGACCACAGCAAGTGTGGCAGGCAAGCTGTAAGCGTCGCACGCCCTAGCTCTGCTCGTAATTCTCCGTTCGCTTTCTAACTAACATCAGGTAATTGTTGTTGTTGTTATGGTCGTCAGTCCGGAGACTGGTTTGATGCAGCTCTCCACCCTACTCTATCCTGATCAAGCCTTTTCATCTCCTCATAAGAACGGCAACCCACATCCACTTGAATCTGCTTACTATACTTGTATCTGCGATTTTTACCCCACACACTTCCCTCAAATGCTAAATTTACGATTCCTACCAAGCGATCCCTTCTTTTAGTCAGGGTGTGCCAAAAATTCCTTTTCTCACCAATTCTGTTCAGCACCTCTTCATTAGTTATGCGATCTACCCACCTAATCTTCAGCATTCTTCTGTAGCACCACATTTCAAAAGCCTCTATTCTCTTCCTGTCCGCACTGCTTATCGTCCATGTTTCAGTCCCGTACAAAGCAACACTCCACACTTAAACCAATATTCGATGTCAGCAAATTTCTCTTTTTCAAAAATGCTTTTCTCCCCTTGCCATTCTGCTTTTATATCCTCTGTACTGCGACCATCGCATGTTATTTTACTGCCCAAGTAACCACCTTCACTGTTTCGTTACCTAATCTAATTCCTTCAGCATCGCCTGATTTTCTAAGACCAAATTCCATTATTTTTAATTCTCTTGTTAATGTTCATTTTATACGCTCTCTTCAACATACTGTCCATTTAATTCAACTGTTCTTCCAGGTCCTTTGCTGTCTCTGACAGAATTACAATGTCATCAGCAAAATGCAATGTTTTTATTTCTTCTCCCTGAACTTTCATACCTATTCCAAAATTTTCCTTGCTTTCCTTCACCGCCTGCTCGATGTACAAATTGAATAACATCGGAAAAAGGCTGCAACCTTGTCTTACTCCCTTCGCAACTGATGCTTTCCTTTCATGCCCTTCGAGTCTAATAACTGCGGTCTGGCTTTTGTACAAGTTGTAAATAACTCTCCTTTCCCTGTATTTTACCACTGCTGACTTCAGAATTTGAAAGAGTGTATTTCAGTCAACATTGTCAAACACTTTCTCCAAATCTACAAAAGCTAAAAATGTAGGTTTGCCTTTCCTTAACCCATCTTCTAAGATAAGACGTAAAGTGAGTATTGCCTCCCGGATTCCTACGTTCCTCCTGAATCCAAACTGATCTTCCCCGAGGTCAGCTTCTACCAGCTTTTCCATTCTCTTGCAGATAATTCGTGTTAAAATTTTACAACCATGACTTATCAAACTGATGGTTCTGTAATTTTCACATCTGTCTGCGCCTGCTTTCTTTGGAATGGGGATTATTACATTTTTCTTAAAGTCTGAGGGTATTTCGCCTGTCTCATATATCCTACACACCAGTTCAAATAGTTTTGTCATGGCTGGCTCTCCCAAAGACGTTAGTAGCTCTGAAGGTATGTCATCTATTCCTGGGGCCTTGTTCCGACCTAGGTCTTTCAGGGCTCTGTCAAATTCATCTCTCAGTATAGTATCTCCTATTTCATCAGGATCTACTTCCTCTTTCCTTCCAAAAATATCGTCTCTGAGTTCATTTCCTTTGTAGAGCTGCTCTATGTACTCCTTCCACCTTTCAGCTTTCCCTTCTTTGCTGAGAACTGGTTTCCCATCTGAGCTCTTGATATTCGAAGAGTTCTTTTCTTGTCCCCATCAGGTAATTACACAGTTAAATTTTTTGTACGTTTTGTAGTTTGCGGTAATTTTACAAGCCAAATCTTATCATACACATTGATAATAGGAAAATAGATTATTAGCGACCTTAAATTCTTACATCGGACAGCGTTGAAAGTACTTCTCGCCAAGGTCTGGCAGTGTCAGTATTTATACATACGTAAACTGAAAAATTAGAGGAGAACTTAATGTGGTGCATCCCGACAGTAAGAACTTTACAGAAATTTTAAAGAGTTACAGGTCTTAACGGTCAGACTCTAGGCTCTGATCATATCTTGTTGGTCATGAACTGTAGGCCGAAACTGAAAGAAACTGAAAAACTGCAGAAAGGTAGGCAAATAAGGAGATGAGAGCTGGAGAAATTGAAGGAACCTGAAGATCTAGAGAATTGCAGAGGGAGCTTTAGGAAACAATTAACAGAAACGGTGAGAAATAAAACAGTAGAAGACGAATAGGTAACATTGAGAGATGAAATAGCGAAGGCGGCAGAGGACAAAATTGGTAGGAAGGCAAGTCCTACAAACAATCCTTTGATATGACAGGAAATACTAAAATTTAATCGATGAAATGACAAAGTATGAAAATGCAGTAAATGAAACAGGCAAAATGGAGTACAGATGACTAAGAAATGAGATTGCCAGGAAGTGCAAAATGACTAAGCATGATTGGCTAAAAGGCAAAAGCGAGTCTGTGGAAGAATGTATGAATAGGGGAAAAATAGATATCGCCTACACGAAAATAAAAGATACATTTGGAGAAAAGAAAAAGAGCTCTACGTATATGAAGAACTCAGTTGGAAAATCAGTTCTCAGCAAAGAAGGGAAAGCTGAAAGGTGGAAAGAATATGTAAAGGGGTTCTATAAAGGAAATGGAGACAGTATCCTACGAAGGGAAGAAGAAGTAGGTGAAGATGAAATATGAGATACTATATTGAGAGATGAATTTGACAGAGCGCTGAAAGACCTAAGTCCAAACAAGGGACCTAGAATAGATGACATTCCCTCAGAGCTACTGAAGTCTCTGGGAGAACCACCCATGACAATACTATTTCACCCGGTGTGTAAGGTGTATGAAAGAGGCGAAATACCCTCACACTTTAAGAAAAATGTAATAATTCACATTCCAAAGAAAGCAGGCGCAGACAGGTATGAAAATTGTAGAACTTCGATTTAATAAGTTATTGTTGCAAAATACTAACACTTATTATTTACAGAAGGATGCAAAACCTGGTCGAAGCCGACCTGAGTTTGGATTCAGGAGAAATGAAAGAACACGGAACGCAATACTCCATTTACGGCTTATCTTAGATTAAGGAAACGCAAACGTCATTTCTAGCTTCAGTAGATTTGGAGAAAGCTTTTGACAATGTTGATTGGAAATCACTCTTTCAAATTCTGAAGCAAGCAGGAGTAAAATATAGGGAACGGAAGGTTATTTACAACTTGTACAAAAAGCAGACAGCGGTTGTCAGAGTTGAAGGGCATGAAAGGGATGCAGTGATTGGTTAGGGTGTAAGACATGGTTGTAGCCTATCACAAATATTATTCAATTTGTACATTGAGCAAGCTATAAAGGAAAGCATGGAGAAATTTGGAGAAAGAATTAAAGCTCAGACTGAAGAAATAAAAACATTGCGGCTTGCCGATGACATTGTAATTCTGTCAGAGACAGCAACAGATCCGATAGAGCAGTTGAACGGAATGGACAGTGTGATGAAAGGTGGATATAAGATGAATATTAACAAGAGCAAAACAAGGGTAATGGAGTGCAGTCTAAGAAAATCAGGCGATGCTGAAGGAATTAGATTAGGAAAGGATGTAATAAAGGTGGTAGATGACTTTTGTTACTTGGGCAGTAAAATAACATATGATGGTTGCGAGTATAGAGGATATAAAATGCAGAATGGCAATGGGTAGAAAAGCGTTCTTGAAAAAGAGAAATTTGTTAATATCGAATATTAATTTAAGCGTAATGAAGTCCTTTTTGAAGGCATGTTGTTGTTGTTGTGGTCTTCAGTCCGGAGACTGGTTTGATGCAGCTCTCCAAAATACCCTATCCTGAGCAAGCCTCTTCATCTCCACATAAGAACGGCAACCTACATCTGTATTAATCTGCTTACCGCATCCATCTCTTGGTCTTCCTCTGCGGTTTTTACCCCACACACTTCCCTCCAATGCTAAATTCACAATTCCTTGATGTCTAAGAATGTGTCCTACCAATCTATCCCTTCTTTTAGTCAAGGTACGCCAGAAATTTCTTTTCTCCCCAATTCTGTTCAGTACCTCCTCATTAGTTACGCGATCCACCCACCTAATCTTCAGCATTCTTCTGTAGCACCATATTTCAAAAGCCTCAATCCTCTTCTTGTCCGCACTGTTTATCGTCCATGTCTCACTCCCATACAAAGCAACACTCCATACAAATGCCTTCAGAAAGGAATTCCTTAGGCTTAAATCAATATTCGATGTTAACAAATTTCTCTTTTTCAAGAACGCTTTTCTACCGATTGCCATTCTGCATTTTATATCCTCTGTACTGCTACCATCATTTGTTATTTTACTGCCTAAGTAACAAAACTCATCTACCTCCTTTATTGCTTCGTTTCCCAATCTAATTCCTTCAGCATCACCTGATTTTCTTACACTGCACTCCATTACCCAAGTTTTGCTCTTGTTGATGTTCATCTTATATGCATCTTTCAGCACACTGTCCATTCCGTTCAATTGCTCTTCCAGGTCCTTTGCTGTATCTGACAGAATTACTATGTCGTCGGCAAAACGCAATGTTTTTAATTCTTCACCCTGAACTTTAATTCCTTCTCCAAATTTCTCCTTGCTTTCCTTTATAGCTTGCTCAATGTACAAATTGAATAACAATGGAGAAAAACTACAACCCTGTCTTACTCCCTTTCCAACTCCCTTTTCAACTCTGACAACCGCTGTCTGGTGTTTGTACAAGTTGTAAATAACCTTACGCTCCCTATATTTTACTCCTGCTTGCTTCATAACTTGAAAGAGTTTTTTCCAATCGACATTGTCAAAAGCCTTCTCCAAATCTACAAAAGCTAGAAATGTAGGTTTGCCTTTTCTTAATCTATCTTCTAGGATAAGCCGTAAAGTGACTATTGCATCCGTGTTCCTACATTTCTCCTGAACCCAAACTGATCTTCCCCGACGTCGGCTTCTACCAGCTTTTCCATCCTTATGTATATAATTCGTGTTAATATTTTGCAACCATGACTTATTAAACTGATGGTTCTGTAGTTTTCACACCTGTCTGCGCCTGCTTTCTTTGGAATGGGGATTATAACATTTTTCTTAAAGTCTGAGGGTACTTCGCCTGTCTCATACATACATCTTACACACCAGGTGAAACAGGTTTGTCATGGCTGGTTCTCCCAGAGACTTCAGTAGCTCTGAGGGAATATCATCTAC
This sequence comes from Locusta migratoria, assembly GCA_026315105.1. Taxonomy (NCBI): domain Eukaryota; kingdom Metazoa; phylum Arthropoda; class Insecta; order Orthoptera; family Acrididae; genus Locusta; species Locusta migratoria. Next base: position 66,895,380 of record CM048753.1, read on the forward strand.
TCCAGGGGCCTTGTTTCGACTTAGGTATTTCAGGGCTCTGTCAAATTCTTCTCTCAGTACAGTATCTCCTATTTCATCTTCATCTACATCCTCTTCCCTTCCTACAATATTGTCTCGAAGTTCATTTCCTTTGTAGAGCCCCTCTATATACTCTTTCCACCTTTCAGCTTTCCCTTCTTTGCTGAGAACTGGTTTTCCATCAGTGTCCTTGATATTCATAGAGCTATTTTTCTTATCTCCAAATGTTTCTTTTATTTTCCTGTAGGCTGTATCTATTTTTCCCCTATTTATACATTCCTCTACATCCTTGCATTTGGCTTCTAGCCACTCTTGCTTAGCCATTTTGCACTTCCTGTCAATCTCATTTCTTAGTCGTCTGTACTCCATTTTGCCTGTTTCATTTACTGCATTTTTATATTTTCTCCTTTCATCAATTAAATTTAGTATCTCCTGTGATATCCAAGCATTTTTTGTAGGTCTTGCCTTCCTACCTATTTTGTCCTCTGCTACCTTGACTATATCATCTGTCAATTTTACGAATTCCTCCTCTACTGTTTTATTTTCCACTGTTTCTGTCAATTGTTGCCTAAAGCTCCCTCTGAAATTCTTAAGAACCTCAGGTTCCTTCAATTTATCCAGGTCCCATCTCCTTATTTTCCTACCTTTTTGTAGTTTCTTTAGTTTCAGCTTACAGTTCATAACCAACAAGTTATGGTCAGAGTTTATATCTGCCCCTGGGTATGTCTTACACTGTAAAACCTGGTTCCGAAATCTATGTCTTACCATTATAAAATCTATCTGGTATCTCCCGGTGTCTCCTGGTCTCTTCCACGTATACAAACTTCTTTTGTGTTTCTTGAACCAGGCGTTTGTTATAACTAAATTATGTTCTGTGTAAAATTCTACCAGGCGGCTTCCTCTTTCATTCTTTATGCCCAGACCATATTCACCTACTATCTTCCCTTCCCTTCCTTGTCCTACTACCGAATTACAGTCTCCCATAACAATTAAGTTTTCCTCTCCCTTAATTGTCTGAATAATTTCCTTTAGCTCCTCATATATTTCTTCGATTTCCTCATCATCGGCAGAGCTAGTTGGCATATAAACCTGTACTACTGTTGTCGGTGTTGGCTTCGTATCTATCTTGACAATGATAATGCGATCACTGTGCTGGTCATAGTAGTTTACCCGCATTCCTATTTTCTTATTCATTATCAATCGTACTTTTGTGACACCCCCAATTGATTTTGTATTTATAATCCTGTACTCACATGACCAGAAATCCTGTTCATCCTGCCACCGAACTTCACTAATCCCCACTATATCTAACTTCAACCTATCCATCTCCCTTTTTAAATTTTCTAATTTTCCTACCCGATTAAGGGATCTAACATTCCACGCTCCGATCCGTAGAATGCCAGTATTGTCTTTCCTGATGATCACATCCTCCTGAGTAGTCCCCGCCCGGAGATCCGAATGGGGGACTATTTTACCTCCGGAATATTTTACCCGAGAGGATGCCATCATCACAAGTTCATATAGTAGAGCTGCATGTCCTCGGGAAAGGTAACGGCTGTCGTTTCCCCTTGCTTTCAGCCGTTAGCAGTAGCTGTGTGGGAAAGCCACATTAGCTGATGTTACAAGGCCAGCTCAGTCAATCATTCAGACTGTTGCCCCTGTAACTACTGAAAAGGCTGCTGCCCCTCTTCAGGAACCACACGTTTGTCTGGCCTCTCCACAGATACCCCTCCGCTGTGGTTGCACCTACGGTACGGCTATCTGTATCGTAGAGGCACGCAAGCCACCCCACCTCGGCAATGTCTGTGGTTCATGGGGGTGGTTTGAAGGCATATGTGTGGAGTATTGCATTGTATGAGTGTGAAACTTGGACGATAAACAGTACGGACAGGAAGAGGATAGAGGATTTTGAAATGTGGTTTTACATAAGAATGCTGAAGATTAGGTGGGTGGATCGCGTAACTAATGAGTAGGTACTGAACAGAATTGGGGAGAAAAGAAATTTCTGGCATACGTTGACTAAAAGAAGGGACAGGTTGGTAGGACACATTCTTAGACATCAAGGAATTGTGAATTTAGCATTGGAGGGAAGTGTGTGGGGTAAAAACCGAAGAGGAAGACCAAGAGATGGATACAGTAAGCAGATTCAGACAGATGTAGGTTGCCGTTCTTATGTGGGGATGAAGAGGCTTGTCCAGGATAGGGTATTGTGGAGAGCTGCATCAAACCAGTTTCCGGACTGAAGACCACAACAACAACAACAACAATAATAATTTAGCTCTTTGCCGAAACCACATATGCGGCAGGATAATCTATTCTAAAAGAACAGCAGCATGAAGCTGTGATATCGACTGTATAAAATGGATTAATCTGCCTGTAATAAGGTTGTAGCAACAGCTACTTTAGCAGTGACATGGGCTAACTTTAACAAATTTGCACACATGTGTGAATGTATGAACAGCTTGTTACCGCCGTTGCACATCTGCATATCAAACCCGCCGCTGCTAAGTAATGCAATTGGTCTCATACATACGTAATACGGCGATAGCACGTTAGTGGAGCTGTGAGGAAGCATAGTTTACCGACAGGGGACAACCATTACGCTAAAAATTTTTTAAAAATCATATAGCTCTCAGGCGCTGAAAGAGACCTGTCGTTCGTCATAGAATTAAATTGAATTTCACTTACCCCTTTCCATCATAAGCCAGGACATGCACATTATGAGCATTAACCCGTAACTACTATGGACATTGGCAGGAAGACGGTTACTATGGAGGGGTCTCTCAGACATCATTTTTATTTACTATACATCAAAACAGTGGTTTGCGGAATGTATATTTTCATGACTTCCTGTTGTTCATTACACTTCGTGGAAGTAGACTATATTGAAACTTGACTTTTTTTTAACAACACTGTATTTATAAAATGGCGTTAAATAAACCTCTGCGCAATGTGCTACATATTTTTATTTTATATGTTACGAAAATAATATCAACTAGTTAGCTGTCCACCCACCTAAAGATTAGCACCAGAGAGATTATATTACAGGTTCTGAACATATTAGATGGAACAATCCAGTTTCACATCCGATAAATTGTACACAAAGTCAGCTTTCAGTTTACGATTCATTTTTTAATTTAGAGCGAGTACTACATTTACCCGGAGTGCCCGGGTTTGAATGAATTCTCCGGGTCTACGGGCCAATGACTCTCATCTCCGAGCTTGAATGTAAACTTCATCTTAACGTTTTTTTTTTTTTTTTTTTTTTTTTTTTTTTTTTTTTTTTTTTACGACGCTTTTTAAGTACCATACTCATGTAGCGACGATCTACATCGAACTTTACGTAACTTAAACTAAGGACGAACACAATATCCATGCCATAGTGGAGGATTCGAACCTCTGGCGCGACCAGCCTCGCGCACCGTGGCAAGACGCCTCAGTGCGCTCGGCCATTCCCGGCCGGCTCCTCTCTAGTAATTATGAATAACTTTATATAAATGTCAATTTCTTATTGCAACAAAACGCTACTTTTCTATTCTTCCTCTGAAAACTTTTCATTGTTGCGTCGGTAGTAAACGGCTAGCATATTATTAAGCAAACACTGTTGCGGCAACGTGTCAACTGGCGACGTTTATTATTTGAGTTCGTTCGTTCATTGTTTGTTATCAGTTTACCGGCAATTTTTGGAAGAATCGGATCGTGTGTGAACAGACAAGCTTACATTAACTCAGATTAGTGAGTAATAACAGTGAAATGAAGAGACGATATCTAAGTTCGTTCGGTGAAGAATAGTTGCAGGAAGAAAATTATAAAGAGTGGCTACTTTCTGGGAGGGAGGAGATAAGGTTGTGTTTTTTTTTTTTTTTTTTTTTTTTTTTTTTTTTTTTTTTTTTTAGAATTTACGTGTAATCCTGGTTGGGGGGGGGTGAGTCATTGGCCAAGGGGGAGGGGGGCACGTCTGGTCTCCGGGCCTGCCTCGAGTTCAATCTGGCAACCCTAACTACATTCCGAAAGTCAGTGAACGGATAAGCTTTGCTAAATTTTACTTCTGCAATATCAATTAAAAAGTAATTATGTCCGCTATGACCGCAGACTCATATTTTCGTCTGTTTTGAACCTGCATACACTTCACGCTCTGAATTAGTATCATGATCACTAATTATCTCAAAAGCAGGGCCATTGTCGCTGTCATCAAATTCTTTATTTGATTATTCACCAAAGCGTTCTTAGACATACACATCTGTCTCACATAAAACATGTTGCATAAAACTTTCAGTTTTGCTGTCATAAAGAAACAAATACGTTTCGAAACGCATGAGACGCTAAAGCTATGGTAGGTCTGTCAGACCTCTCGGGGCTAATAAATATGAAACAATGAGCAGCAACAATGCACGAACGCTGTCAATAGGGTATTTGATTGTTTTCTGGAAATCGTTTTAAATTGTTAATTATGTCTTATTATGGTCCGAACATGCTCTTTTACCTTGTGGATTTCATTACTTTAAAAAAAAAGAAAGAAATGAAATTCGAATAATTTGAAAGCCCGCTAAAACGCTACGTTTGAGTCACGTGATGGCTGTGACGTCATACAACACGCTGCTGCTGCTCTCGTAAGTTAAACAAATACCTATGTCCACTGAGTAAGGCAGCAGGACGCAGTGTTTCGACTAAAAATATGATGGAATATAGAAGTTTTACTAAACGCAAATAAAATAACGTAAGCCTTTTCTTCTGCACAGGGCTCTACCAAGCACTTTTCATTGCAAGTAAATAACGTTGCAACTGATTAGCGTTCTTTTTTTAAATTAAAGCATGGGGCTTCGTATGTGGACGAGTAAACGTAAATGGATTAGTTTGTAGTGTCAAAAGTAGTGACACATTCATATCAAACCAAATCTTGAACATGTATGGAAAATACTGATTTGCATGGTAGAAAGTTTATACACAATCGCAAACATTCACTCACAAAAACATCAAACCAGAAAAGCGCTGTAATTTCGGCGCTATAAATTTATTCCATCGTGTTTCGCTCGCCATGTTTACGTACGCACATTGCTACGCAAAATGTGCGTTGCCAACCTACGAGCGATATGAAAACACCGCCCACGCAACCCGCTGTCCCTGTTCTAGAATATAGATATATTGTATAACTATACACAAGGCATTTTTGCTGTATTTTACAGGTTTTGACGTTTAACTTTGCACCAGTATTGAAGTAGTTAAATAAAATTATTCCCTTAACTGCGTGCTTCACTGGGTTAAATTTTACTAACTGTCCTGGCGGCTTCCTGTGACTATGTTGGCAACAGATGCTGAATAGCGAGAATCATGAGACGTCGCCATTAGCCCATCGCGTGACAGCGCAAATATTTTGTCGTGAAACCTTTGATTTACGAGGCCAGTTACTTTTACTGACCGGACAAGGGTACATACAAGAAGCATAGAGCAGGAACTGCATTATTTATTTACTTCATGGTCTGTACGATACACTAATCTAGTCATTCTATGTGGTCTGAACATTTGGAAAAAGATTTTGTATCGTGTTGTTGATGTTGCCAACATAATCACTCAAGGCCGCTTTGATAGAAGATAAAATTTCACCCTTTATTGCATAATATGGTGACTTCAGATTAAGTCTGCTGACATCAACAAGTAGGGTACTTTTTTCCAATGGCATAAAAATCTCTCGAAATAATTAGCTTTAAAATGTAGGTATGCGTTACTTACAATGCAGTTTTCACGTTTCTTATTTCTGGCACGTAAAAATTTGGATTGTTTTTAAAGAATGAAGACACCATAATTGCGTCAACTTTAGGGGGGTTTCCGCTGTCAGCCTTCACATAACCATCTTCCATTGTGGCATAAAAACTGTAAACGCGTTTATATCACGAAAAACTGAACTTAAAGCTGCGAAATGAAGGAAACGCGTACAATAATACAGCCCCGACTTCTAGTTCCCGCGCTGTTGGTGTTCTATGACGTCACCAGTACTTCAGCCACTAACGGAGCGTTTTCGATCACGTGATCTAATCGTGAAATTTGGTGATTTTTAAGCTTTAATTACGTAAAAATAACAGATGTTTTGTAAGAATTATGAGCGAAAATGCTGTCTAAATGTTATAATCATTGAGAATAACAACAATTCGAGCCATATTTTTAACACACGAAAATACCCTATTGTAGCTTGTCAGCCAGTAGGAAGGTACACGGGAGACTGAATTTCTCCTTGCAGGGGCGTCTGAAATATTTCGACATAAAAAACAAACAACGATTACTGCTGACACTCCATGGATATGCACCTCACAAAGCGACCAAATCATTTATCTTATCAGTGGTAACCCATCAAGGTCTGTCACCATTTTCTCTGCTCACCACGATATATTAGTCTTGTATTTGATGATATATATTTTTATTAATAAATGATTACATTTTTGGGTACCCTTTGTGCCTGATTCTATCAGAACGTGTAACACCATGATTAGTTTTGTGATTTATAATTTGTGTTATAACAGTGAACGACACTGTAAAAGAGTGTCCTGTCAGATGTTTCCCTGGTGACATTAAGAAGCTGCACGAAGCATCCGATGAGGCACTCTGCTGGATTGAGTCTACCTTATTATTATATTCAAATGTGTGCCTTAAATGGCATTCCAGTAGATGGGGCACATTCACTGTCTTGTAGCCATCAAGATATTATCTAGCTTCCTGTGTATTTCTGTCCCTCTTTTTAACATTATTTCACTTTATTATATGACTGTGGATGATCAGATTTAGGTTAGATCCATGTATGATTATGGTTGTTTTAAGATTATGAGTGCACTACAGGTACAATCTGTAACCTATAATACCTTCATTTTTTCTTGTAACCATAAGGTCATTTATCAAATGTCTAGTAAATTTTCCTTGTTCCTCTTTTTGACTCTATTACATTTTATTCAATGACTTATGGATGATCTTTTATATTCTGTACATGCACAATTATTTTATTTTAAAAAACTATGACTGAAATTACTGTGTTCTTCAAATACTGACTTCAACATAGTATCCCCCTGTCTCAACACGTTTCTGTTTTAAATGTAGACTGTTGTCTAAGTCATGTCCATGTAAGATTGTTGTAGTTGTATGAATTGTGACCTTATTATTATATTCAAATGTGTGCCTTGACATGGCAGTCTGGTTGATGGGGCACATGCATCTGTTTGTTCACTGTATTATGTGTGACAAGTATATTGGTAAATGGTTTCTTGTAAAAGAGAGAGAGAGAGAAAAAAACAGAGAGAGAGATAGAGAGAGACGAAATGAAAGAAGTCTCCACCTGCTCCTATCCACATCTTGATTGCCGCCCCCCCCCCCCTTCTGTTATCTTCCTACTCTTCCCTACTTCCCTCTCTTCATCAAATGCTATGTAGTGCAATACCTGACTATAAGCATGTATTATGACCCATTGCCACACTGCCTGTGTATATATTATTTTTCTTACGCCCAGTCCCAGTAATATGATTTAATAAGGTATCTGATATTTTCTTTTGACTCAACACATCTTGTAGGCATAATTTTCGTAGCTTCTATGTCAGTTGACAGTGCAGAGGGCGCAAGATGATATTCTTCTAAATTCTTTCAAATAACATTTAACTTTAACCATGCGCCATCTGGCGGCTATTGGACCTAATGTATCTGTTACGGTGTTCCCCCTCTCACTACAGTTTGGCATGAGATTCTAGTCGACACACCTTCACTAGACATCCACGATGGTGGTTTATACTTTAGTTAGTCATCTCCAATAACATGTATTTTAATTAGCATCTTTTTTTTTAAGTTGTAAGTATATTTTCATATAATGTGTTTGTGCTCCATATGAATTTTATGATCAAGAACAGTACACATCCGAAATGTAATTTATTTTTTGCCACAGATCTGATGATGATGTATGGAAACGCACGATGATAAACATAAAAACAGTACTATCAAGACATTAAAAAAAAGAATAATGCTTGCCAACGTATGTTCGCTGTCCACAAAAATGGAAGGTTTTATGAACCAACTGAAAAACATCCTATGTAGTCTGGGCCATTTCACATTTATTTATTGTAAATATTTTCATTTATATGTTTGCCTTGTTTAGATGTATGTTGGACGTATTGTTGTAATGGATGGATACCATAATAATAATAATAGATGCATATTGGCCTGTAACTAAGGTATCGCAAGTGGCTCCCTTTTGACTAATGTGTTGCAAACCCTTTCAGTAAAGAATTCTCTCTCCGCTTGTGTTTGCATTTTAATGTTCTTGTTTTCTCCAGTAGATAAAGGAATTATTTTCGAGGAAAAATAATTTATTCGTCTCCTCCGAGGTCCTCAGTTTTGTTTTCAAGTTGATCGACTCCTTCCTGCTACTGCTCATTAATTTTGCCTTCATTCGCTTTGCTCCCAGTCTGCAGTGTGTACTTTTTAGACGATTCATTACGACGAGAAGAGCGGCACGCTTCGTTACGGCTTCATTTCGTAATGGCGAGAGCTGCAGGGAGAGACGCTGAAAGAGGGGCCTTCTGAATTACTGTGTGACCTGTTGTCGAACTTCCAAAATAATACGTTTAATTCTCTCCATAGCAGCTGATCCGAGTATACAGACGAATGAAAATACCAGCAGCTGTATTCTTTATTAAATTCTGCGCGACTGGTATCGGTGTTACATTACACCATCTTCAGGCTCCATTTGGGTGATTATTATTAAAAGCACATTTGGATTGGGTAGCCATTAAAACAAGAAGTCGTAAATTTCTTGCTTTGTTCATGCTACACTCTCAACAACGACAGCTGTTTGTATTTTCATTCGTCTGTATAACCCAAAAAATACGTTTCTGAAGAGTCAGAGAAAGTTTGCTTCGTCGTATGTTCTAAATTAATAAATGAATGCCGGCCGCGGTGGCCGAGGGGACTGAGGCGCGCCAGTCACTGTCTGCACGGCCACTACGGTCGGGGGTTCGAATCCCCCCTCGGGGCGGATATTTGTGCCGTCCTTAGTCTTAGCTAGTTCATAAGTAGTTTGTAAGCTTAAGGACTGATGACCCCATAGTTCAGTCCCATAAGTTCTACAAACATTTGAACATTTTTGTTGTAATGGATGCATACCATAATAATAATAATAGATGCATACTGGCCTGTACCGGGAGTAACTAAGGTATCGCAAGTGGTTTCCTTTTGACTAATGTGTTGCAAACCCTTTCAGTAAGAAATTCTCTCTCCGCTTGTGTTTGCATTTTATTGTTCTTGTTTCCTCCAGTAGGTACTGCATTTGATTATTTTCGAGGAAAAAATAATTTATTCGTCTCCTCCGAGGTCCTCAGTTTTGATGTCAAGTTTATCGATTCCTTCCTGCTGCTGCCTCATTAATTTTGCCTTCATTCGCTTTGCTCCCAGTCTGTAGTGTGTCCTTTTTTACACAATTCATTATGAAGAAGAAGAGCTGCAGGGAGAGACGCTGAAAGAGGGGCCTTCTCGATCACTGTATGGACTGTTGTGAAACTCCCGAAATAATACGTTTAATTCTCTCCATAGCGGATGGTTTGGGACGCAGCTGATTCGAGTATATAGATACAAATACCAGCAGCTGTATTCAAAATCTTTATTAAATTCTGCGCGAATGGTTGCGGTGTTACATTACACCATCTTCAGGCTCCCTAAAGGGGTGATTATTATTAAAAAGCACATTTGGATTGGGTAGCCATTAAAACCAGTAGCCGTAAATTTCTTGCTTTGTTCATGCCACACTCTCAACAACGACAGCTGTTTGTATTTTCATTCGTCTGTATAACCCAAAAAATACGTTTCTGAAGAGTCAGAGAAAGTTTGCTTCGTCGTATGTTCTAAATTAATAAATGAATGCCGGCCGCGGTGGCCGAGGGGACTGAGGCGCGCCAGTCACGGTCTGCACGGCCACTACGGTCGGGGGTTCGAATTCCCCCTCGGGCATGGATATTTGTGCCGTCCTTAGTGTTAGCTAGTTCGTAAGTAGTTTGTAAGTTTAGGGACTGATGACCCGTAGTTAAATCCCATAACCTATACAATAAATGAATAAACAAATAAATTCTGTATGTCTGGGATAATAAATTATTTCAGATTAACTCTTTCTTTAGACACGATGAAATTTAAAAGTCTCTGGTCAGGTTCTCATAAGATGCTACAAAAATCCTGAAAGAGTTTATTTGTTTCTTAATTAATTTTCATGGTCTGCAATTATGTGAACCTCTAAACCTTGAACTCATGTTTTTGCATAAAAGATAGAGAGAGTATCGGGAATGATTCTCTCTGCACCGAACGGATAATCCACCACCTAATCTGCAATTGCCAGCGACTATGCGGAGTGTCGTAAGACACGTGTCACTAAAAAACACATACCTTAATTATGTCTCTATTTTCCCGTGTGAAATACGCATCAAATTACAAAGGCTCTACAATATTTGGAGAACACTCCAGTGATGAACGTGAATGGCAAACAAACCAGCGTTCTAACTCGGGAAGAAAGAACACCTGAATCGTTCCCTTTTCGATTCGATTTCTCTTATTTTGTTGGGATGGTCATGTCTCCCTATGTAGGTGGGTTCTAACAAAATATTTTCCCTTTTAGAAGTAAAAGTCGGTGATTGAAACTTCGCAAACAGATCACGCCGCAATGAATAACGTCTTTCTTTTAATGATTTCCACCCCAATTCGTGCAACATTTCCGTGACGCTTTCCCCCCCGTAACGTGATAAAACAAAACGAGCTGCCCTTCTCTGAACCTTCTCAATGTCTTCCGTCAGTCCCACCTGGTGAGGGTCCCACAAGGAGCAACAGTACTCCAGGAGAGGACGCACAAGTGTGATGTAGGCAGTCTCTTTGGTGGAGCTGGTGCATCTTCGAAGCGTTCTGCCGATGAAACGTAACCTATGTTTCGACTTCCCCACAATTGAAAGCATTATTATTCGCTAGTTCAAGTTGGTCATTAACCCTTGTGAGCCCTTCTTTTGAGTAATCGAAAAAAAAAAAAAAAAAAAAAAAAAAAAAAAAAAAAAAAAAAAAACATTCGAAAGTTTGTAGAAATCTCGAGACCAGTTTGGTCGGATTGATTTACAAACATTTGAACATTTTGACAAACACACACACACACACACCCATGCCCCAGGTAGGAGTCGATCCTCCGACGGCGAGCAACCGCGCGCTCAGCAGCGAGGCGCCTTAGACCGCTCGGCTTCTCCACCGCGGTCTTTAAAACAAAAAAGTCATTCCGATTCAGATAGCTGGTGAAGTGCTTGTTTGCGAATTATCAATTATAGAGAGTATCTCACGGAAGCCGCTGTAGCATAGTGGATCGTGTATCTGCTTCTTCATCTAAAATGTGCGGGTTCCAAAAAGTCTACCTACATCAGAATTTTTTCATTTCGAATGTGTGAGCAATTCTAAAATTTTACCACAAAAAGATTTTTCAAGAATAAGAACATGTTGTTGTTATGGTCTTCAGTCCGGAGACTGGTTTGATGCAGCTCTCCACCCTACTCTATCCTGAGCAAGCCTTTTCATCTCCTCATTAGAACGGTAACCCACATCCACATGAATCTGCTTACTATACGCGTCTCTTGGTCTCCCTCTGCGATTTTTACCCCACACACTTCCCTCCAATGCTAAATTCACAATTCCTTGATTTCTAAGAATGTGTCCTACCAAGCGATCCCTTCTTTTAGTCAAGGTATGCCCTAAACTCCTTTTCTCCCCAATTCTGTTCAGTACCTCCTCATTAGTTACGCGATCCACCCACCTAATCTTCAGCATTGTTCTGTAGCACCACATTTCAAAAGCCTCAATCCTCTTCCTGTCAGCACTGTTTATCGTCCATGTTTCACTCCCATACAAGGCAACACTCCACAAATGCCTTCAGAAAGGAATTCCTTACACTTAAATTAATATTCGATGTTAGCAGATCTCTCTTTTTCAAACATGCTTTTCTTCCCATTGGCATTCTGCATTTTATATCCTCTATATTGCGACCATCATATGTTATTTTACTACCAAAGTAACAAAACTCATCTATCACCTACCTAATCTAATTCCTTCATTCTAAGACTGCATTCCATTATCTTTGTTTTGCTCTTGCTCTCTTCAACACACTGTCCATTCCATTCAACTGCTCTTCCAGGTCCTTTGCTGTCACTGACAGAATTACAATGTCATCAACAAAACGCATTCTTTTTATTTCTTCACCCTGAACTTTAATCCAAATTCCAGAGTTTTCCTTGCTTTCCTTCACCGCATTCTCGATGTACAAATTGAATAACATCAGAGAAATGCTACAAACCTGTCTTACTACCTTCCCAACTAATGCTTTTCTTTCATTCCCCTTCGAGTCTAATAACTGCGGTCTGGCTTTTGTACAAGTTGTAAATAACTCTCATTTCCCTGTATTTTACCCCTGCTGACTTCAGAATTTGAAAGAGTGTATTCCAATCGACATTGTCAAAAGCTTTCTACAAATCTACAAAAGCTAAAAAAAAGTAGGTTTACCTTTCCTTAATCTATCTTCTAAGATAAGACGTAAAGTGATTATTGCCTCCCGGGTTCCTACGTTCCTCCTGAATCCAAACTGATCTTCCCCGAGGTCAGCTTCTACCAGCTTTTCCATTCTCCTGTAAATAATTCGTGTTAAAATATTGCAACCATGACTTATCAAACTGATGGTTGTGTAATTTGAAAGTAGGCATTATATAAATACGCTAACATAAAAATTGTGGTACAGATTACTAATTTATTCGTACAAGAAGGGGAATGAATGTTACATAATTCTAAAGATTGTTTGTAGTAGATTTCAAGAATATAAATAATATGTGTGCATTTAGCCATTAAAAGTGGTAAAAGGAAGTAGAAATTATCCTATCTACAAGATCTACAAGATCAAGTTCTACATTCTCCAACAATCAGCTCACTGATTGGCTATTCGCCTCGACCAAAGACGCTGTAATGCAGCACATCTGCAGTATTAAAATAACGCATTAAAATAAGTGGATATCGAAACATGGAGTGCTCCCAACTCATTTTCTTGTGCCGTTCAAATGCTTCATTTTCGCAGTGATTAAGTGTGGTTAAAGGAAATGGATGTTTTCATAGGAATGCTGATATAAAGGACGATGCGCCGGGAGAGGCATGTAGCGGTGCACGGGTGGAACTACGAAGTCGACATGTTGTCAGCTCTGGAATTCTGAATATCTGAGTATCGAAATAACATTATTTCTTGGCGTTGTATAAATATACGAACACCGATATTGTAGTTCCACTTCAAATATTAGGCAATGAAAGTTATATAATTCGAAAATGGTATGAGAACTATATATTTCCGTTTTTATTTGTTGTTATTGTATCAGGCATTTTCCTTAACACGTAAAAGATACCGTTTCATACCTCCCAGTGACGGTTAAATTTTACCAAATATCCTAGCGGCCTCCTATGATAATGTTGGCAACAGATGCTGAATAGTGAGAATCCTGTGAGTCTTCATTTTAGCCAATCGCTTGACAACGCTGATATTTTCTCATCCAATCTTCGCTTTACGCGGACAATTATTTTTACTGGGCGGACGCGGGTACATACAAGAACCTGTCAACTATAAACCAGGAACAGCATTATTTGTTTACTTCGTGGTCTGTACGATACACTAATCGAGTGGTTGGTTCGAACAAATGGGCAAAGATGTTCTTTATCGTGTCGTTGATGTTGCCAACATAATCACGCGAGGCCGCCGACATGATACGTAAAATTTTACCCCCAGTGACCATTGTAAACACCATTGGTCGATTTTAGATCACAGGCAATACTAGTCTATTTAAATCTGCACACTATATTCATCTATTCGTCTCACTCAGCGACTGTCATCCACTATACTTCCCTCCAACGCTAAATTCACAATTCCTTGATATCTAAGAACGTGTCATACCAATCGATCCCTTCTTTTAGTCAAGGTATGCCAGAAATTTCTTTTCTCCCCAAATCAATTCAGTACCTCCTCATTAGTTACGCGATCCACCCACCTAATCTTCAGAATTCTTCTGTAACTCCACAATACAGAAGCCTCTATTCTCGTCCTGTCCGCACTGTTTATCGTCCATGTTTCACTCCCATACAAGGCAACACTCCATACAAATGCCTTCAGAAAGTACTTCCTTACACTTAAATTAATATTCGATGATAACAAATTTCTGTTTTTCAAAAATGCTTTTCTTCTCTTTGCCATTCTGCATTTTATATACTCCGTACTGCGACCATCATTTGTTATTTTACTGCCCAAGTAACAAAACTCATCTACCTCCTTTATTGTTTCGTTACCTAATCTAATTCCTTCAGCATCACTTGATTTTCTTAGACTGCACTCCATTACCCTAGTTTTGCTCTTGTTAATGTTCATCTTATATGCACCTTTCAGCACACTGTCTATTCCGATCAACTGCTCTTCCAGGTCCTTTTCTGCCTCTGACAGAATTACTATGTCGTCGGCAAAACGCAGTGTTTTTAATTCTTCACCCTGAAATTCAATTCCTTCTCCAAATTTCTTCTTGCTTTCCTTTATAGCTTGCTCAATGTGCAAATTGAATAACAATGGAGAAAGACTACAACCCTGTCTAACTCCCTTCCCAACCACTGCACCCCTTTCATGCCCTACGCTCACTATATTTTACTCCTGCTAGCTTCAGAACTCGAAAGAGTTTATTCCAGTCAACATTGTCAAAAGCTTTCTCCTATTCTACAAAAGCTAGAAATGTAGGTTTGCCTCTCCTTGTTCTATCTTCTAGGATAAGCCGTAAAGTGAGTGTTGCCTACCGTGTTTCTACGTTCCTCCTGAATCCAAACTGATCTTCCCCGAGGTCGGCTTCTACCAGCTTTTCCATCGCTCTGTAAATAATTCGTGTTAATATATTGCAAGCATGTCTTATTAAAGTGATGGTTCTGTAGTTTTCACACCTGTCTGCGCCTGCTTTCTTTGAAATGGAATATGCATAAAAAATCATATTTAAAGCAATCAGTGAAAATCGTCAAGACACTTGGTTTTCTTCCTCAGTCCCTTCTTCTTCTTCTTCTTCGGTGTTATAGTTTCCTGACCACTCTGTCTGATCTTCTTAACATCGTTCATAGTATTGCGCATTGTTCTTTCACTTCAACTATCGCAGCTGCTGCTCTCTGCATAGCTCTTTTCAACGCTATGAGCGAGCCTTTTCGTTTACAGATGTGAACGACATTATTTATTAGCACTTTTCCATCAGAACGGACTCTTTGATAGCGTGTATTTTCGCGATGCCTGTCAGTTTCAGCACCCGCTAAGAATACTGCCTCACTAGGACAATAACGAGTCTGTACAATGGCCGGTACACGGCGTCGGTCGTCTACTGTTGAGTACTGCGGGCTCCACATTTGAGCGCAAACAAAGCTTAGCTCCACGTTCTGCCGTCTTTTCTCTGCCTCTCTTTAAATGCACTATGATTAGTTCTGTTCTCTGCGGTCACAGATCCTGTTTGTGTTGTGTTCTTGGCTCGGGAATTTTATTACAGAGGGCGTTCAACCCTCTGACCAGGCGCGCTTTTTTTTCTTTTTCTTTTTCTTTTCTGTAATTATTTCTAGGAGTTTTCGATGTTACATTTGAGGTTCTTCCACACTGATAAAAGGACAGCCAATATGCGGTTTAAAAAAAAAAATTGATGGTTGTGGGATCCTATCTCGCGACTTCTTATATATTCATGAAATAAATCGCAATTTGCGATGTTATGGTTTCACTGTATTAGATTTAGATGGAATACCAAACTGTGGCGACTGAAAATTTGTGCCCGGCCGGGATTCGAACCCAGGATCTCCTGCTTACTACGCAGACGCGTTGACCACTCCGCCACCGAGGACACAGTGACCAGCCCGACTGCAGAGGACTCTTCCCTGCACGTCTCCCGCCACACCCAAATCTCCATTCGCCACGCTGTCTCTTTCCTATTACCACAGCCTATTTGTTCTGCAATGCTCGCAGCCACAATACTGTATTCCTGCATCAGGGAGAACAGACCATGACGCATCTAGACACAATGAATTCGTCAAAAATATATATAACTTATATATTCGCTTGTAAAGTGGATTTTTACCATTTTTTATTTTTTTATATATTAATTATTTTTCTTTCCCATTTTTGTCTAGGAATAATTTTTGTATTTATATCTTCGTCCTATAACTTTTCCAGATATTCAATTCAGATGACATGTCTTCCTCGTGAAAAAAAAAAAAAAAAAAAGGAAAATAATAAATGACGCTCCTTGCCAAATAAATTGCTGTTTCACCTCCTAGTCTCTTCAAGGAATGGCGAAAGTAAATTAAAAAAAATTACATCTCAAACTTCGTCTCGGTCTACTGTCAGCGCAGAGTCTGCTTTAGAGTTCGCCTTCTCGTTCATTATTGTTGTGGTCCGTTTCTTGTAACATAACGTCGGTTTCCCATTTCTGCTACGTGCTTCTGCTAGTAGCTCTGAAAGCCCATAGCGCTGGATATTCCGAGTTTGGTACACAAATTTAAACCAGAAAACTTTAAAACAACGCGCAGGTCGTACATTCAGCTTTACATAATGTTTGCACCATGATCCTTAACATATTGCCGTATGTGTCTGAATAATCTTTTTGTCGTAGTATCTTCGTGTGTTCATAAGATACGTACAGTAATCGGCAGGGGTTGCCTGTCGGCTATAGCCGGCCGCGGTGGCCGAGGAGACTGAGGCGCTCCAGTCACGGTCTGCACGGCCACTACGGTCGGGGGTTCGAATCCCCCCTCGGGCATGGATATTTGTGCCGTCCTTAGTGTTAGCTAGTTCATAAGTAGTTTGTAAGTTTAGGGACTGATGACCCCGTAGTTAAGTCACATAAACTACACAAACATTTGAACATTTTGTCGGTTATAAATTACATAACCGGCGGTATGTTCTAAAAACCAAATAGCCGCAGTGTGCTTCTTTCTGGGGTACCGCAGTGTCTCTGGTCTGATAATTTCAGTGATATTAACGTTTTGCGGCGTTGTGCGGTCGCATGTGGTCCACAATCTGGCCCGCGGTGCCGCAGGAGAACCTGTGCAGCAATGTAATTTTTTATTTTTTATTTTTATTTTTATGGCTCGGAATTACACATCTGAGCGTGCCAAAAATAAGATGAAATGATTTGTGTTGGAGAAAAAGGACCTAGCCACGGCGCTGAGCCACGGCGCCCGGCTCCGTCTGAGACCAGTTTGACGAACGCGAATGACTTCATTCGACCGTTGCCACACCCATTCTGCACGACAATGCAGACGCCGTTTTTCGACAAGAAAAAGCCCGACTTACACTTTGCTGCTCAAACACATGCGTTCTTTTCTTTACTTCTGGGCCGGCAGTGTGGAATATGTCGTTTAGTGACGTAATTATCAATGACGTTTATACCTTTCACACCGCTATTATATTTATTTATTTATTTACTGTGAGCTCATTTCGGCTCTTTATTACCATCATCAGGTTTTCTGTAATATAAATGTGGTGATTTATAATAACATTTAGATAAGCTGGCATGAAACAGGAGATACTATACTGAGAGATGAATTTGACAGAGCACTGAAAGCCCTAAGTCGAAACAAGGCCCCTGGAGTAGATCACATTCCCTCAGAGCTACTGAAGTCTCTGGGAGAGCCAGACATGACAAAACTATTTCAAAAATGTTCAAATGTTTGTATAGTCTATGGGACTTAACTAGGGGGTCCTCAGTCCCTAAACTTACAAACTACTTATGAACTAGGACGGCACAAATATCCATGCCCGAGGGGGGATTCGAACCACCGACTGTAGTGGCCGTGCAGACCGTGACTGGAGCGCCTCAGTCTCCTCGGCCACCGCGGTCGGCACAAAACTATTTCACCTGATGTGTAAGATGTATGAAAACTGTAAGAAAAAATGTAATAATCCCATTCCAAAGAAAGCAGGCGCAGACAGCTGTGAAAACTACAGAACCATCAGTTTAATAAGTCATGGTTGCAAAATACTAACATGAATTATTTACAAAAGGATGGAAAAGCTGGTAGAAGCCGACCTCGGGGAAGATCAGTTTCGGTTCAGGAGAATTGTAGGAACACGGGAGGCAATTCTCACTTTACGGATTATCCTAGAAGATAGAGTAAGGAAAGGCAAACCTACATTTCTAGCTTTTATAGTTTTTTAGAAGACTTTTGACAATGTTGATTGGAATAAACTCTTTTAAGTTCTGAACCAAGCAAGCGTAAAATATAGCGAGCGTAAGGTTATTTAAAACTTGTATAAAAACCAGACACCGGTTGTCAGAGTTGAAGGGCATGAAAGGGATACAGTGGTTGGAAAGGGAGTAACACAGGGTTGTAGTCTTTCTCCATTGTTATTCAATTTGTACATTGAGCAAGCTAAAAAGGAAAGCAAGGAGAAATTTGGTGAAGGAATTAAAGTTCAGAGCGAAGAAATAACAACATTCCGTTTTGCCGACGACATAGTAATTCTGTCAGAGACAGCAAAGGACCTGGAAGAGCAGCTGAACGGAATGGCCAGTGTACCGAAAGGTGCATATAAGATGAACATTAACAAGAGCAAAACTAGGGTAATGGAGTGCAGTCTAAGAAAATCAAGTGATGCTGAAGGAATTAGATTAGGTAACGAAACAATAAAGGAGGTAGATGAGTTTTGTTACTTGGGCAGTAAAATAACATATGATGGTCGCAGTACAGAGGATATAAAATGCAGAATGGCAATGGGAAGAAAAGCATTTTCGAAAAAGAGAACTTTTCTAACATCGAATAATCATTTACGTGTAAGGAAGTACTTTCTGAAGGCATTTGTGTGGAGTGTTGCCTTGTATGGGAGTGAAACATGGACGATAAACAGTACGGACAGGACAGGAAGAGGATAGAGGCTTTTGAAATGTGGTGCCACAGAAGAATGCTGTAGATTAGGTGGGTGGATCGCGTAACTAAGGAGGAGGTACTGGACAGAATTGGGGAGAAAAGAAATTTCTGGCATACCTTGACTAAAAGAAGGAATCGATTGGTAGGACACGTTCTTAGATATAAATGAATTGTGAATTTAGCAATGGAGGGAAGTGTGTGGGGTAAAAATCGCAGTGGGAGACTAAGAGATGAATATAGTAATCAAATTGAAATGGATGTAAGTTGCCGTTCTTATGAGGAGATGAATAGGTTTGCTCAGGCTATAGTAGCTGCGTCAAATTAGTCTCCGGACTGAAGACCACAACAACAGACGAATGGTGAAGATTAGGTGCGTAGATCACGTTACTAATGAGCAAGAATTGAACAGAATTGGAGAGAAAAGGAATTTGTGGCATATCCGCACTAAGATAAAAGATAGGTTGGTGGGACATATTTTGAGATGGCTAGGAATCGTCAGCTAAGGACTAGGTGTGTGCGGTAAAAATTGTAGAGGGAGACCGAGGAACGAATACAATAAACAGATTAAAAACAATGTTGGTTGCTTTTCTTATCCGCTGATGAAGAGACGTGCAAAAGACAGCTGTCTGCGGACTGAAGACCACAACAACAACAACTTATCGTGATAAGTACGTATGTCAAAAACGATGCAAATAATAGTAATGTAAAACCACAGACATACATTAACTATACTGGCAATATCCTATGCAAGTATCATTGGTGCACTCTGAAGTCGTCGCCATATTACTTCCATAAATGGCCTGTATGCAACTGCTAAGTTCAAGATAAAACAGTCTTAAGAAATAGGGCTAAAGTGACAAACGTACGCCACTTGTATAGTGTTTATGTAATGGTCAACACTTGCGCCACGTTTGGCTATAATTTTCGTATGGCAGAAGGAAGATTCAAGGAACCAATCACGTCTCAATACATGCGTAAATAGAAACATCTTATGTATACTGGCAATGGTCAGTATATAAACATTGAAAAATGTGGAGCTACAAGAGCCCGAAAACGATAATTAAACTTGTTCTTTTTTCACTAATAGGAGGTTATAGTTTAAGGTATAAGACCTTCAAAACATTTTAGCAAAAGAGGTACTTTTTCATTTCCATAATTGGTTCATGATTATGATGTTATTCAAAATGTTTCTCCAGTGTGTTCACTGATATTTTGAGACACCAAACTACCTCATTAAGTAACCAGTCTACTCTCTTCTTCAACAGTAGCTCTACCACACTGCTGTGCATTACACTATTTTGTTTGGACAAATAACCAACTTTCCATTACATATAGCATTCTGGGAATACAAAAGTAAAAAAGACATTTTCTGTTCTGTCAGTGGTGTAATAGTCAATCATTTGTAAATCAGTAAAGTACTAAAGAAGAGGTAAGACAAAAATATTTTATCCAATTTGTTTTAATTAATAATCCATCTTTGTAATGAGTTCAATTATATGTAAAAAGTTTTTCTGGTCCACGCTCTATCGAGAGTTGTTCTTTTATTGTATCCATAACAGAAAAATGATAGAGCCAATATGTTGCATTTAATTATTTATGTCAATTTATTCATATTGTAACTTTTCTTTTTTATATACATATAACAATGTAAACCTTCTGACGCAATAGAGAGGGCGCTAACGACGTCCACACAGAGTCCACCTGTGGACAAATGTAAGCAGCTGGCTCAGTTTGACTTCGTATGACACCAGATATTATCACATGTATCTAGCTATGTTGTCAATGGATATGTTAGACGTGAATGTCATTGTACGTTTCACAAATATGCTGTTTTGAACTTGGTATGTATTAATTACTCATAATTCTTGTACCTATTGGGGAGTTTGTAATTTGATATTAGTTAATTGATTTTGTATATTTCTTTTTGGGCCAGCTGACAGCACTGAAGATGGTTTCTTGGAAAACCGAAATCGATTTGCCCAAATAAAGCAAAAGATTTTACGGCTAATGCTGCTCCTTTGATTATTGATAAAAGTGATTTTGTGGCCGTTGAGCACACCCCTCCAGATAATGGAATCCAATTAAAAAAAATGTATTATCCATTGTATTCTACACAGTGGTAACGGGAAGAATCTTGAGTGCTGATTATACAATGTTGTAGGCTTTCACGGTAGGAGTTGTCGTAACTTGAAAATTCCGCGCTCAGATGCCGTGGTGCTTGCGTAAAACTTTCCCCAGACGTTTTGCCTTCGACTGCAGAAGGCAGTTTGCCGCTTCACGTCCGAGGACTCCTTCCGCAGTCGAAGGCGAAACGTCAGGAAAAGTTTTACGCATGGATCACAGCATCTCAGTCCAAAAGTTCCAAGTTATATCTTCAGTGCTATTACTGTATTTATTAATCTGGCTCCAGTTTGAATCAACTTCGACTTTTTCTAAAACAGTACGTTTGTTTTAAAACGGCTTCTATATAGAGTGAATGTTTCTTGCTTGTCCTTCTCTCTTAAAAAAATTTACGTCTGCTGCGGAAGTTATGTGTTTTACCATATGATCTAAGAAATGTAAATAACGCGACTTGAATGAAATGTAACTGAATGTGTTTGAACTTGTTCTATCTGAATGCCTTTGCACAACGTTATGTTAATCTGACTGCGTATTTTTAACTGGATTTAAGTGAATGCAAAGGTATTGCAAAACCTATCTGACTGCGTATTGTTTATTATAATGAAACACAAACTGCTAATTGTTTCTGTATGAAAATGTCGTAACAAAGTTAACTGAAAATTACTGATACTAAAAATATAATTCTGGCCCTACAAACTTGTTTCTGACTGAACTAACAATATTTAACGGAATGTAACGAACCCGGAAGTTTAGTCCATGAGCTATACAAACAAAAAACATTTGGCGTTCGGATGAGTGACTATAGCCTGGACGGAACACAGGATACATTTGGCGTAGATGTATTGATTCTAATTAATGACGTTCAATATATTCCACTAATAGTGAATAAACGCTTAGAAAAAAAAGTAAACAAGGTCATTTGTTGCAATGTATACGCTTCCCTTCTGTTAAGGAACTACACTTTCCACAGAAATCTGGGACTTCATTTATATACGAAACTACCTATATTAGCACTTTGTGTAGGATGTTCATTATTACAGTATCCTCCCAGTTTACGTGCATATGCTTCAGAAGACCATTGTTCAATTAGTTGTTACGTATTTCACAGCATGTTCACGAAATAGAACAAACACGCATTTTAGAGGGATCATTCTTACATATGCACAATTCTATACATTGAAGAACACAGCTTTATTTAATTATTAAGTGTGTCTGAAACCCTTTTAAGAAAAATATTATGTAGTGGCGGGTTTCGAACCACTGACCTTCAGCATTACAGACCAACGCAGCGCCCACTACGCTACGGCTAACAATGGGAACTTTTGTCCTTTAATCTCATACCATTGATGGAAATTGTTAACTGATGCTACTATGGCATTTTTAGACACTAGATTATCATTTATCGTACGAAAAACGACGTGTTTTTGTTAATTATTCGGTGCGCCATTGCTTTGAAATGACAACGTGTAAGTTACAATAAGAAAATCATCAAATACGCAACGCAAGATGGCGAATGCCAGAGAGAGTTCTGGGCGAGCTGGTTTTCTTTAATTCAATGGAGGGTGTCAAGACTCCGTTATTTTTGCAAATACCTCTCAAACGATACGAGATATGAAAAAAACATAAGGGAGCAAAGTTGAACAGAATTTTCACCTCTACAAATTTGGTTTTTCAATTTTCATCTCAGATGAATGGTTAAGCCGTTATTTTCTTGGAACTATCAAAAGACAATCGCAAAGGCCCACTTTTAGTGTTACTACCGTAACCTAAAGTGGGCCAAAATTAACCGAAGATGTATTTTATCCAGGAGCGTTTTTACTCTCTCTCGTATATCTCTGAACCATGATCAGTATTCCCTTGTTTTTCTGGACACGATAGAAAGAACAACGTTCTCCTTCATCTGTCTGTTGCTATCTTCCGAACTGTTTATACGTATATGTGTCGGCTCCTATTATCCATATATCTATGTGGGTAAAATGCCATCATTTGTAAAATAAATCGTAAAAATATTACCAAAATTTAATATGACGACCATTTTTCCTTTCAGTGAGCACAATTTACAACTGGGAAAGTAATTCAGCCCGGTTAAGTTGTTGCTATGGGTTTGGACGCCATTACGACTGACGAACATTGTTGCAGTGATTGTTGCTAAATTTATTACCTTCCAAACAAAATCATTCCCATTGAAAATTAATCAGCATTTTAGAACCTGCTATCGCTTTTTTTTTCTCTTTGTCATGTTAAATATCCGGAGTCCGATAATTTTCAGTTACATTTCTTCTCCGTGACTTACGACTGGACACTGAACTAAAATTTAACGCGCGGTCAGCTGCACGAAACAGATCGCGTAACTAGTCCAAATCCATTTCATGATGGCGCTTTACCTTAACAAAAGTGCATTTTATTACACCTATAACACCAGAATGAGCTGATCCGATAAATGAATGATAGTAAGGTAAACTTCTCTTTTTTTATAGTGTAACTGCCGTCAACATCTACTCAAAATAGCTTTCAGAAACTTTAAAAATACCATACTAATTCCACCATTTATTTTGTAATTCCTATCAGTGAATTTTTTTACGAGATTTTAACTACCTTTTACCCCAATTTAGAAAAATATTTCGAAATTAAATCAGAATCAAGAGATGAACCTTGCACTAATTCCAATGTATATGGCAGTTCCATTATAAACTCTACTCGGACCAGAAACTGCAGTACCAATTTTTAGAATATACCGTAGTTTTCATGAGGTTTAATATTCTTACTAGCTGAAAACCCGGCGTTGCCCGGGTATTTATTTATTTATTCCTGCCTGGAGTTAGTACTTCTCCCAACCTTCTCTCACTGTCCATCTTCTTTTTTCTAAAAATATGTTATCTTTATCGGAGAACATATAAGAAATAACGCTGTTTTGGATAATGTGCAAAATTATAAGCACATTATTCAAAGAAAGAAAGATAGAAGTCAAAACACAAATGACATATAAAATTCACATGGTCTCATATTTATTCAGTTATATGTGGTACAATTGTATAATTTTTCAGGTATGTATTCATCTGTATAAGTTCTGCATGTCTGTAAAATTTCTTGGGAATGCAATTGGTGTTAAAGAAGTAATAGATTACTACTTGGTGCGTGATAGGGCGGTTTTCTATGAACGTTACTGTTTTATGTGCTCATACCTCATAAACTACAATTTCGGAGGCACATTTAACGATACGTGTGTACATTGCCTATAAAATTTCCTGCGGCTACAATTTGTAGTGTAGAAATTATAAATTGTAACTTCATACCGAATAACGTAGTTTTACTCCATAAACAGCGGAAAAGTAGTAAGCGAGAAACTTTTTTTCCTTTCATCATTTTACTATAGTAGCCAGCGAGAAAAAGTTTAATAAAGGTTTGAAATTATGTTTAAAGTTTGTTGCAATTCGCTAAGTACTCTCATTTTCATATAGTGTATTTGTAAAGTCTCATCGCATTATGGCAGTTTCTTGCAACTCATATTGTTTTTGGAGTTATATCTCTTGAACCATGTGTCGTATGTGGTTCGTACTCCTACAGATGTTATCTCACGTAAGGAATATGTGTACCAAATTTGGTTGCAATCGGTCCAGTGGTTTAGGAGAAAATGAGCAGCATTGTCGGAAAATACAGCAGTTTTCCGCGCATCTCATTGTTTATGACGTCATATTTCGTGAACTATATATCGTATGTGATTCTTACACTTAGGCGTCCGTCCTCATGGATTGAAGCTTACGTGTACAAAATTTCATAAAGATTGGAATAAAATTGTAGATTTGTATGCAACACGTACAAATATACGGACACACTGATTATATATAAAAGGAAGTGTCCCGATTGCCTGACTGATTGACTGACTGACTGGCTCATCATCGCCCAGCCCAAACCACTAAAGATAGAAACTTGAAATTTGTAGGCGTCATTTAAGAAGCGATTTTTCGATATTCCGTCCGTAAGGGGGTGAAATGGGGGATGAAACTTTTTTGAAAATACGTAGCTATTTAGGCAATTTTCAAGCTAGAACTACAAAATTTCGGATTTTAATTCAGGGTTCGAATTTAAAAGACACGTGTTTCGGCATTTTGTGAAATTCGACAAATAAGGGGATAAAATAGGTGACGCAAAAAATTGATTTTCAAAAATATGTTGCTGTTAACTCAAATTTTAAGCTACAACTACGAAACTTCAGATATGGAACATTGGTCAGGATTAAAAATCCATGATTTTTAGTATTTTTGGAAATTCGACAAGTAAGAGGGATAAATAGATGATCAAAAATTCTTTTTCAAAACACGTTGCTATTGATACAATTTTGAAGCTAGAGCTGCAAAAATTGATATTTGTATAGTTGGTTAGACGCTAAAAATACGTGTTTCAGTATTGTTGGAAATTCAACCATCAACGGGGTAAAATTGGAGAGGAAGTGTTTTTCGAAAAATGTTGCTATTTAGGCAATTTTGAAGTTAGAACTACAAACTTTCGGATTTGGATTGGGGGTTCGAATTTAAAAGACACGTGTTTTGGCATTTTTTAAAATTCAACCAATAAGGGGGTAAAATAGAGGACGCAAAAATTGATTTTCAAAAATATGTTGCTGTTACCTCAAATTTGATGCTATAACTACGAAACGTAGGATATTGACTCTTGATCATGATTAAAAAAGACACGTGTTGCGGTATTTTGGAAAGTCAACAACTAAGGGGGTAAAAGAGGGGATGAAAAATTCTTTTCGAAAACACATTGTTGTCAAGGCAATTTTAAAGCTATAGCTACAAAAATTGGTATTTGTATTGTTCGTTAGAATTTAAAAAAATACGTGTTTCGGTATTTTTGGAAATTCAACCATAAAGGGCGTTAAATTGGAGAAGGGGTGTTTTTCGAAAATCTGTTGCTATTTAGGCAATTTTGAAGTTAGAAGTAAAAATTTTCGGATTTGGATTCGGGGTTCAAATTTAAAAGTCACGTGTTTCGGTATTTTCGGAAATTCGACCAATAAGGGGGTGAAATACGAGATGCAAAAAGATATGGATTCTTCATCGGGATTAAAAAGAAACAACTGGTGCAGACCAACCAGCCTACGCATGCGAAGCAGCGGGGGTTCAGCTAGTTATATTATATTGCCTACGCATCTCAGTGAAGTTTTCTGTGGTGCTTCCAGTACCTTTCCAGCTATGCATATAAAAGCCTCGATAAAATGGTCGTTCACTCGTTAGTTTCGTAATAATGTTTGTGACAGAATTTATGTTCCATTTGCAATGCGGCAGCGCCAGCTGATATAACTGCGTAAAACTTTCACGATTGTGTAAGGGCTCGGGTCGCTATACCAACATCTGAGGCATTAAACGCGTGCATAATGCATGCATTAAGCTGACTAGATTATGCACTGCAGGACGTCGATGTAAATGTTTAACACCGGGTACCTCTGAACCATCTCTGATGGATAGAATGTTCCACTGCGCTGATAACGTATTTAATAATGTATCCGTGGAGTGTTAAGTTTTCATACGACGTTCACATCACGATATTGGACTCTGAAACGGAGTGAACTCAATTGGGCCGCGGTGGAGTAGCCAAGCACGCGTGTGTGTGTGTCTGTTGTCCTTAGTTTAGCTTACCTTAGTTTAAGTAGTTTGTAACCTGTAAGTAGTTGACACTGTACCCCACAAGCGGCTTCTTATGAAATTGCGTGCTTATGGAATATCTCCCCAATTGTGCGCTTGGATTCACGATTTGCTATCAGAAAGAACACAGTTCGTTGTAGTTGACGGTAAGTCATCGAGTAAAACAGAAGTGATATCTGGCGTTCCACAGGGAATCGTTATCGCTCCCCTACTTTACCTCGTGTTTATAAACGATTTAGGAGACAATCTGAATAGCTCCCTCAGACTGTTCGCGGATGATGCTGTCGTTTATCGGTTAGTGAAGTCAATTGAGGATCAAAAGCAACTGCAAAGCGATTTAGACAAAATTTCTGCATGGTGCGAAAATTGGCAATTGACACTAAATAAAGAAAAGTGTGAAGTAATACACATGGCCACTAAAAGAAATCCGCTGAACTTCAATTACGCGATAAATCAGTCAAACCTTAAGGTCGTAAATTCTACCAAATACCTAGGAGTTACAATTACGAACAACTTTGACTGGAGAGAAAACATAGAAAATATTGTGGGGAAGGCGAACCAAAGGTTACGTTTCATCGGCAGAACGCTTCAAAGATGCACCAGCTCCACCAAAGAGCCTGGCTACATCACACTTGTGCGTCCTCTCCTGGAGTACTGTTGCCCCTTGTGGGACCCTCACCAGGTGGGGCTGACGGAAGACATTGAGAAGGTTCAGAGAAGGACAGCTCGTTTTGTTTTATCATGTTACGGGGGAGGGGGAAGCGTCACGGAAATGTTGCACGATTTGAGGTGGAAATCATTAAAAGATAGACGTTATTCATTACGGCGTGATCTGATTGCGAAGTTTCAATCACCGACGTTTAGTTCTGAATGTGAAAATATTTTGCTAGCACCCACCTACTTAGGGAGACATGACCATTCCAATAAAATAAGAGAAATCAGATCGAAAACGGAACGATGTAGGTGTTCTTTCTTCCCGCGCGCTATTAGAGAATGGAACGGTAGAGAAAAGTTATGAAAGTGGTTAATGAACC
This sequence comes from Locusta migratoria, assembly GCA_026315105.1. NCBI lineage: Eukaryota > Metazoa > Arthropoda > Insecta > Orthoptera > Acrididae > Locusta > Locusta migratoria. Next base: position 66,923,128 of record CM048753.1, read on the forward strand.
CTCTGCCAGGCACTTAAATGTGATTTGCAGAGTATCTATGTAGATGTAGATGAACCTACGGACTGATGCCCACCCAGTTTGGCCCGATAGATTTACAAATATTTTTGCTAGCGTCGTTGGTTTCCGCACACAGGTTTCTTGCCTCATTTTGTTCCTAAAGCCATTCTTTACCACCTCACGTTCCATCCCAAGTATCTGGGTGTTACACTTCATAGGTCCCTCACCTACAAAGAACACCTTAAAAATGTTGGCCAGAAACTAAAAACACGAAATAATACTATTAGAAAACTGGCGGGAAGTTCTTGGGGTGCAAATGCATCCACACTGCGAACAACAGCAGCAACATCGATAGTCTACAACACTGCCGAATACTGCGCTCCGGTCTGGGAGAAACTACCACACCTACATGGTAGACGTGCAGCTCCACGAAACCGTTATTTATTATTGTTTATTGTTTTTTTCTGTTCCATAGGACTCAATTGAGGAGTGAGACTCCATGGTCATGGAACAAGTCAATACATTAATTGTTACACAAGAACGGTAATAGAAAAATTTCAAGTAGTCCTTTGCACACGACAATCTTAAGACAAAGTGAAAAGAATCAATAAAGGAAAAAATAAATTAGCTTAATTGTTTAACTTTTCTAGGAGTTGCTCGACAGAATAAAAGGAGTGAGCCACGAGGTAACTTTTCAATTTAGATTTGAAAGCGTGTAGATTAGTACTAAGATTCATTAGTTCTTGTGGCAGCTTATTGAAAATGGATGCCGCAGAATACCTTTCTGCACAAGTGTCAAGGTGGTGTGATGCAACTGTAGATTACACTTCTGTCTAGTATTCACCGAGTGAAAGCTACTAACTCGTGGGAATAAGCTGATATTATTAACAACAAACGATATTAAAAAAAAAAAAAAAAAAAAAAAAAAAACGTATTGCGACGCCAGAGTCAAAATTCCCGGTCTACTGAAAAGGGGTCGACATGAAGTTCGCGAACTTAGACCAGATATTGCTCGAACCGCCCGTTTTTGAGCCAGAAATATCCTTTTTGCATCAGGCGAGTTACCACAAAAAACAATGCCGTACGTCATAAGTGAGTGAAAGTAAGCGTAATAGACTACTTTTCGTGTTGAAAAATCACTTATCTCAGATATTGTTCTAATGGTAAATATAGCAGCGTGACTTCGAACACTTTGTTACAGGAAATGTTCAAAATGTCCTCCGTAGGCGAGGATACATGCATCCACCTTCCGTCGCACGGAATCTCTGATGCAGGAAGAGTCTGTACATTTGGTACCGGGGTTGCGTAGACAAGAGCGTTCAAATGCCTTCATAAATGAAAGTCAAGAGGGTTGAGGTCAGGAGAGCGTGGAGGCAATGGAATTGGTCCGCCTCTACCAATCCATCGGTCACCGAATCTGTTGTTGAGCAGCGTACGAACACGCCGACTGAAATGTGCAGGAGCTCCATCGTGCGTGAACCACATGTTGTGTCGTACTTGTAAAGGCACATGTTCTAGCAGGACAGGTAGAGTATCCCGTATGAAATCATGATAACTTGCTCCAGTAAGCGTAGGCGGAAGAACATGAGGCCCAATCAAGACATCACCAACAATTCCTGCCCAAACATTCACAGAAAATCTGTGTTGATGACGTAAATCGAGGAAGTACAGTAGATACTAACGAAACAATTGGGTATTCTGACAACTACCTGCACGAATTATTTCAATTTACATTTAATAATTAATACTAAAATGAGCTCTAACATGGATTTTAAGCGTTTCCGGAGACTTGTCCACATAACATATTTCCTTTCTGTGTGTGAGGAATGTTTCCTGAAAGTTTTGCCGTACCTTTTAGTAACACTCTGTATATTGTGTATCGTATCTCCACCTGATCCGGTAATTTGTTTGAGCAGAGCATCTTGAATGTAGCATTGGAGGGCAGTGTGTGGGGTAAAAATCGCAGCCGGCCGCGGTGGCCGAGGGGACTGCGGCGCGCCAGTCACGGCCGCCACGGTCGGGGGTTCGAATCCCCCATCGGGCATGGATATTTGTGCCGTCCTTAGTGTTAGCTAGTTTATAAGTAGTTTGAAAGTTTAGGGACTAATGACCCCGTAGTTAAGTCCATAAGCTATATAAATACATTTATTTGTCTTTCATCGTCTTAATTTAGAATAGTACTTTGCTTCTATAAGTAGTTCATTACTACATTTCTGTCAGGCGAAATATGTACCATGCACTTGCCAATAATGTTCATCGTACAGTTTTTCCATATCTATTACCGTTACTCGTCATCTTTTGTGATATTTCAGTAGGATGTTTTCTGTGACCTTACATATTTTAGTTTTTATACATTTATATTTGACATATTTTTCCGTATTTTCTTTGTGACCACGAACAAGTATGTTACATTTCATTTAAAACTTCCGGGCTGATAAGCCGTGGTCGATTTATAAAACTTTCATAAATGAGGTTACAGACCGTATTGGAAAAGTGCTGGACAAGCATGGGGTAGAAACCATTTTCAGACCTACAAGGAAGATAAAAGAATATTTAAGATCTGCTAAAGATGTACGACATCCGCTGAATACACCAGGTGTATATAAAATTCCCTGCAGCTGTGGTTCAGTCTACATTGGAACTACTAAAAGAAGCGTCAATACTCGTCTGGTCGAACATAAAAGGAATTGCCGCATTGGGCACACGGAGAAATCGGCCGTAGCGGAACATGTATTCCAAGATGGCAATCATGAAATTAAATTTAATGAGACTAGTGTCATCTCGAAAACTTCGCACTATCATGCGCGCACATATAGAGAAGCAATCGAGAGCTATAAACATCGCAATAATTTTAACAGGAAAGAGGAAGCTGTTAAATTAGACAGAATTTGGACTACTGCTTTACACCAGCGGAATGACAATCGATTCTTCTCTGCCAAGAATTTTGGCAATACCAGAGATAGTGTCGTAGCCGACGTCACGTGATGTCTTGTGGTGCCCTCTACATTGCCTATATATACGGCGCTCCCTCAAGTTCTCATCGCAGTTCGCCACTCTACCTCTGAAGATGTCTTCCGCAGCCGAAGATGAAACGTTAGGGGAAAGTTTTATAAATCGACCACGGCTTATCAGCCCGGAAGTTTTAAATGAAGTTGACGCCGGCCGTTTAAGTTTACATTGTATGATCAAGTATGTTACATGTCTCCCTCCTTTGAGTATACGATTCATATGTATAATTTGGGCTGACCTAGCTTTTTTACAGTTATGTGCCTATGCGACAAACATGTTAATGTTTTATTGAAAAAAAAAAAACGACTTTTTTAGTCGTTCACTATCATTCCTTTAGTCAGCTTTTTGAATGCAACGTCGCTGTTATAAGATGATTAAAAAAATTCTTTAAGTGGTATTGCATAGTAGTTTCATTCCTATATTGCAATATTGTGTGCTACCATACAATACTTTTTTATGTTTTTGCCTTATAATTTGCGCTGACCTAGCTTTTTCAGAGTTATGTGCCTATGCGACAAACATGTTAATGTTTTATTGCAAAAAAAAAAAACGACTTTTTAGTCGTTCACTATCATTTCCTTAGTCAGCTTTTTGATTGCAATGTCGCTATTATAAGATTATTAAAAAAATCTTTAAGTGGTATTGCATAGTAGTTTCATTCCTATATTGCAATATTGTATTTTCTGTGTGTTACCATACAATACTTTTTTTATGTTTTTGCCTTATAATTTGGGCTGACCTAGCTTTTTGGGAGTTATGTGCCAATGCGACAAGCATGTTAATGTTTTATTGCCAAAAAAAACGACTTTTTAGTCGTTCACTATCATTTCCTTAGTCAGCTTTTTGATTGCAATATCGCTATTATAAGATTATTAAAAAAAATAATTTCTTTAAGTGGTATTGCATAGTAGTTTCATTCCTATATTGCAATATTGTATTTTCTGTGTGCTACCATACAATACTTTTTTATTTATTTATTTATTTTTTATGTTTTTGCCTTACTCGTGTGCGCCTCGGTTGCACAGTGGTAGAGTGCAAGATTACAAATCCAAAGGTCGCGGGTTCGATCCCCGCCAGGCCCTAAGATTTTTATCTGTCAGTTTACACTTCTTTCAACTCTGGCAATATTGCTCATGTGAAAAATACTGAGTAGCACCGTGGTTCGGAACCCACGTTAAACTGTGGGTCCCCCTATAACTGGCTGGGTAAGTCAGTTCCAAGGTCGGAGGAAGGCAACGGCATACCACCTCCAAACAGGACTATGTCTAGTAAAGCACTGTGGTGTTCAAACCAATCTGCGGATTGTTGACTGCTTTACCTTACCTTGCCTTAATCACTTGATGAGGTTTGTTTAATGTACAGGGACCTGCAGATGGCATAGTGGAATGCCGAAACTGGTTGCAATTGAATAAATATTTTATTACACATACGGCTGTTGGTACCTCAGTTTCTTCAGACTCTTGACCAGCCCCTGTCCCGTTTCCACCACCGATGATGGATTCAATAATTCTTATGAGGCCTATTTCATTGACGTCAATTTGCAGCAGGGTTTTGGAACATATCCTGTATTCAAATATTATGAATTACCTCGAACAGAACGATCTATTGACCCAAGGTCAACACGGATTTAGAAAATATCGTTCATGCGAAACACAACTAGCTCTTTATTCACACGAAGTGATGGGTGCTATCGACAAAGGTTCGCAAATCGATTCCGTATTTCTTGATTTCCAGAAAGTTTTTGACACCGTACCTCACAAACGGCTTTTAATCGAATTGTGTGGTTATGGTATATCGCCCCAAATTTGCGATTGGATAGGGGATTTCTTGTCAGAGAGGACACAGTTCGTAGTAATCGATGGTAAGGCATCGACTAAAACAGAGGTGATATCGGGCGTTCCACAGGGTAGTGTTATTGGTCCTCTGCTATTCCTTATTTACATAAACGACTTAGGGGAAAATCTAAGTAGCTCTCTTAGGTTGTTTGCAGATGACGCCGTCATTTACCGTCTAGTAAAATCATCTGAAGATCAAAACCAACTGCAGAACGATCTGAATAAGATATCAGTATGGTGTAAAAATGGGCAATTGGCTGTAAATAATGAGAAGTGTGAAGTCGTCCACATGAGTACGAAAAGAAATCCGTTAAACTTTCTTTACGACATAAATCAATCAAACGTGAAGGCCTTAAACTCCACAAAATACCTAGGAATTACTATTACTTCAGACCTAAACTGGAAAGAACACGTAGATAATGTCGTGGGAAAGGTGAACCAAGGACTACTTTTTATTGGCAGAACCCTTAAAAGATGCAACAGAACTACTAAAGAAACTGCATACACTGCGCTTGTCCGTCCATTTTTGCAGTATTGCAGCCCAGTGTGGGTTTGACGGAGGACATTTAAAGACTCCAAAGAAGGGCAGCTCGTTTCGTATTATCACGATACAGGGGAGTCAGCGTTACGGAAATGATATAGGATCTGGGATGGGAATCATTACAACAACGGCGCTTATCGCTGCGGCGTGGGCTACTTGCGAAACTCCAGTCACCAACATTCTCCTCCGAATGCGAAAATATATTGTTGACTCCCCCTAACATAGGTAGAAATGATCATCAGAATAATATACGAGAATTCAGAACTCGTACGGAGAGATTCAGGTGTTCTTTCTTCCCGCGTGCTATTCGAGAATGGAATGGGAGATGAATAGTATAACGGTGGTTCGATGAACCCTCTGCCAGGCACTTAAATGTGATTTGCAGAGTATTCCATGTAGATGTAGATTCCGTTATTATCTACATCTACATGGGATACTATGGAGATCATATTTAAATGCTTGACACAGGGTTCATCGAACCGCCGTTATACTATTCATCTCCCATTCCATCTCTCCGTTCGGGCTCTGATGTCTCGTATTTTATTCTGATGATCATTTCCACGTATGTAGGTGTGATTCAACAATATATTTTCGCATTCGGAGGAGAATGTTGGCGATTGGAGTTTCGTAAGTAGGCCACGCAGCAGCGATAAGTGCCGTTGTCGTAATGATTCCCATCGCAGATCATGTATCATTTCCGTAACGCTGTCTCCCCTGTATCGTGACAATACAAAACGAGTGCCCTTCTTTGGACTCTTTCGATGTCCTCCGTCAAACCCACCTGAAAAGGAACCCACACTGGGCTGCAATACTCCAAAAATGGACGGACAAGCGCAGTGTATGCAGTTTCTTTAGTAGTTCTGTTGCATCTTTTAAGGGTTCTGCCAATAAAAAGTAGTCTCTGGTTCGCCTTTCCCACGATGTTATCTACGTGTTCTTTCCAGTTTAAGTCTGAAGTAATAGTAATTCCTAGGTATTTTGTGTAGTTTACGGCCTTCACACTCGGTTGATTCATCTTGTAAACAAAGTTTAACGGATTTTTTTTCGTACTCATGTGGACGACATCACACTTCTCATTATTTAGAGTAAATTGCCAATTTTTACACCATACTGATATCTTATTCAGATCGTTCTGCAGTTGGTTTTGATCTTCAGATGATTTTACTAGACGGTAAATGACGGCGTCATCTGCAAACAACCTAAGAGAGCTACTTAGATTTTCCCCTAAGTCGTTTATGTAAATAAGGAATAGCAGAGGACCAATAACACTACCCTGTGGAACGCCCGATATCACCTCTGTTTTAGTCGATGCCTTACCATCGATTACTACGAACTGTGTCCTCTCTGACAAGAAATCCCCTATCCAATCGCAAATTTGGGGCGATATACCATAACCACGCAATTTGATTAAAGACCGTGCGTGAGGTACCGCGTGAAAACCTTCTGGAAATGAAGAAATACGGAATCGATTTGCGAACCCTTGTTCGATAGCACCCCTCTCTTCGAGTGAATAAAAAGCTAGTTGTGTTTCTCATGAACGATATTTTCTAAATAAAAAAAAAATAATAATAAAAAAAATGTTCAAATGTTTGTAAATCTATTGGACCAAACTGCGTGGTCATCAGTCCGTAGCTTACAAACTACTTAAACCTAGGTAAACTAACCTAAGGAAAAACACACACACCCTTGCCACAGGGAGGACTCGAACCTCCACGGCGAGCAACCGCTCTCCGCAGCGAGACGCTTTAGACCGCTCGGCTATTCCTCCGCGGCTTTTTCTAAATTCGTGTTGACCTTGGGTCAAAGACGTGAAGAGGCCTGCTTAGGATAGGCCAGGGTGCAGAGCTGCATCAAACCAGCCCCCCGGACTGAAGACCAGAACCAGAACATAAGCCGGCCGCGGTGGCCGAGGGGCCTGAGGCGCTCCAGTCACGATCTGCACGGCCACTACGGTCGGGGTTTCGAATCCCCCCTCGGACATGGATATTTGTGCCGTCCTAGTTAGTAAGTAGTTCATAAGTAGTTTGTAAGTTTAGGGACTGATGACCCCGTAGTTAAGTCCCATATGCTTTACAAACATTTGAACATTTGAACCAGAACATAAACACTGTACGCGACAGTGCATGACTCGCCTCGGAGGTTCGGCGCAGAGTCCTCCAGTACATGAGCATGGACGTGATGCGCGCTGGAGCCAGTCTCCCGGGCTCCCACAGCAGAGTTAGGTGGGTGTTTGCCCGCGTGCTCAGCCGGTGAGCACACACGCGGCAGCCTGCCTGCGCGCGTTCTTGGGCGCTCCGGCGAAATGAAATTCGTCGGCAAATACTGCCTCCCCCACCCTCCAACCCCGATACCGCAGCTTCGACTAGCCACCCCTCTCCCCCTAGCCCCTAGTGCTGTAGGCTGTGGCAGAGTTACTCCACGGAGGGGATTTCGGCGTTTGCGTTTCTGCACGATGCCTTCGTTGGCGCAGCACCCGAGAAGGGTGTGCGAGGAAGAACTAAGACCGAAAAGTGATTGAGTAGGACTCCTGAGAAGCTGGTTAGGTCACAAATCCTGTATAATAGGTCACACTTCACGTATAGCGTGCCCTCAAAAATGACGCATTTCGGCTTTACCATCATCACATTAGCATCTGTTGTTGTTGTTGTGGTGTTCAGTCCGGAGAATGGTTTGATGCAGCTCTCCACAATACCCTACCCTGAGCAAGCCTCTTCATCTGCACATAAGAACGGCTACCTACAACTGTCTGACTCTGCTTACTGTATCCATCTCTTGGTCTTCATCTGCGGTTTTTACCACACACACTTTCCTCCAACGCTAAATTCACAATTCCTTGATATCTAAGAATATGTCCTACCAATCTATCCCTTCTTTTAATCAAGGTATGCCGGAAATTTCTTTTCTCCCCAATTCTGTTCAGTACCTCCTCATTAGTTACGCGATCCATCCACCTAATCTTCAGCATTCTTCTGTAGCACCACATTTCAAAAGCCTCTATCCTCTTCCTGTCCGCACTGTTTATCGTCCATGTCTCACTACCATACAAGGCAACACTCCATACAAATGCCTTCAGAAAAGACTTCCTTAGCCTTAAATCAATATTCGATGTTAACAAATTTCTCTTTTTCAAGAACGCTTTTCTACCCATTGCCATTCTGCATTTTATATCCTCTGTACTACGACCATCATTTGTTATTTTACTGCCGAAGTAACAAAACTCATCTACCTCCTTTATTGCTTCGTTTCCTAATCTAATTCCTTTAGCATCACTTGATTTTCTTAGACTGCACTCCATTACCCTAGTTTTGCTCTTGTTAATGTTCATCTTATATGCACCTTTCAGCACACTGTCCATTCCGTTCAATTGCACTTCCAGGTCCTTTGCTGTATCTGACAGAATTACTATGTCATCGTCAAAACGCAATGTTTTTAATTTTTCACCCTGAACTTTAATTCCTTCTCCAAATTTCTCCTTGCTTTCCTTTATAGCTTGCTCAATGTACAAATTGAATAACATTGGAGAAAGGCTACAACCCTGTCTTACTCCCTTTCCAACCATTGCATCCCTTTCATGCCCTTCAACACTGACAACTGCTGTCTGGTTTTTGTACAAGTTGTAAATAACCTTATGTTCCCTATATTTTACTCCTGCTTGCTTCAGAACTTGAAAGAGTTTATTCCAATCAACATTGTCAAAAGCCTTCTCCAAATCTACAAAAGCTAGAAATGTAGGTTTGCCTTTTCTTAATCTATCTTCTAGGATAAGTCGTAAAGTGAGTATTGCCTCCCGTGTTCCTATATTTCTTCTGAACCCAAACTGATCTTCCCCGAGGTCGGCTCCATCATTCTGTATATAATTCGTGTTAATATTTTGCAACCATCTACAAAACATAAAAAATAATACAATTTCTCACATGACAGAAAAAGTAACAAATTACATTTCATATTAAAAATGATTATTTACGTCGTGTTATACCTCTTCCGTGCCATGTGCACACGTGAACAGATGTAAGAAGTTGTTTGGTACAGATACAAAAGCAGACTACAAACTTTATCTCATTCGGTACTGTCCAGGTAGACATTTCTTGCCACCAGGTGGCATTAGTAGGCGTATAGTGGCTCCATATCGCATAAGGTTATGCATATTAATTACATACGGCGGCTATGCACTTATTGTAAAAAGTACAATTAGATGACAAAATCCCTGTCCATTTGATTAGGTAGTACTGCTGTGAAGGTGGTTAGGTCGCAAATTCTTTATTATTGGTCACACTTCATGTACAGCGTGCCCTCAAAAATGACGCGTTTCGGCTTTACCATCATCAGATTACCATCTACAAAACATAAAAAGTAACGCAATTTCTCACGTGACAGAAAAAGTAGCAAGTCACATTTCATATTAAAAATGATGATTTACGTCGTGTTATACCTCTTCCGTGCCACGTGCACACGTGAACAGATGTAAGAAGTTGTTTGATACACATACAAAAGCAGACTACAAACTTTAAGGCATTAGGTACTGTCCAGGTAGACATTTCTTGCCACCAGGTGGCATTACAAGGCGTATAGTAGCGCCATATCACAGAATAGGGAGCATACAGAAGGGAAAGCTGGGGACGGCGCCTTTGATCTGTATGTTACCAAGCGCTGCGCTCGACGCCATATTGAAAAGCAGTAAACGCGCAACTATAGCCACTTAGTACTACGGCTGGAAATGGACTTTTTACGAACTGCAGCTAATCTCACCGACTTTTACCGAAGGAAACGGCTTGAATCTAAGCGCCATCTTCTTGCACCTAATTGTAATCCAACGAAAAAAATAGGCCTAAATTTTAATACAACTACGAAAATGTACAGTGGAATCGATGATCGTTTTATTTGGTGCTTATTCTAGAAAAATTCCAAATAACGCGGAGTTATGTGTGGGAAATAAGTTGTAAACAAGAAAGTGATTTTGCAACTGCCAGGTTTTATTTGACACAAATAAATTCCCAAAAAATATTGAGTCAGACTTAGCAGTACAACGTGATTACACAGAACTAATGACGTCTGGGAATATATAAAAGTTGTATTTGCTTTAGGACTATCATTAATTTACTGATCGGAGAAGGGCATATAGAGGAATCTGTCAACCTCAGAGCAGGAACAGCATAAAATAATTATTCCCCTTAATCTATTTGTTTGAGTATCCGAAGAGCATTCATTGCCAACATTAGCACACTACGCCTCCAATGCCGTAAGAAAGATTTTACCTGCCTACTTACTCACTATTCTTTGTCATTCATTTTATATTATTCCCTGCATCGTTAATCTTATACAATATAAATTTACTTCAACATTTCGATGCTGTTGAACTACTGCAGCAACAGCGAGAGTTATCGTCAAGAGAAGAAGCGAGGCTACTTTTAATAATTACGCACACATTGCTCTCATTCGAAACTGATAACATTTAACTTTCACTACACATATAGCGACGTTCACTTACTGCTCAGCATCTTTTGGGAAGGTGAAGAAACTTATATCCTTATTTGTACTAGAATTATTGCGGCAATTAGGTGCTGAACACCATCGGCCGCCTTTTCTTTTATTTCTGCTCATAATAAAAACGGAACAGCTCCAACTACTGACACACAGTTCTTTCTTTTCACTGCACCAAATACTTTTATTACTTTTATGCGATTCAGGCAGTTAAAATACAGAATTAACAAACAAAGACGGCGCATTACCACGCCACAGCTTAGGGAGTAATCACACATTTACTGCTTTTTAAGATGGCTGATTCCGCACATGCGCACTAAATTTTGGACGACAGGCTGCAGCGGGAGTTTCCTTTCAGTATACTCCTTATTCTGCGGCCATATCGCATAAGGTTATGCACATTAATATGCATAGTATAGTGGCGCCATATCACATAAGGTTATGCATATTAATGTCTTGAGCAGTTAAACCGGCAACCCACGCGCAATGGAAATATGCTAGATCTTATAGCCGCAAACAGGCCTGACCTTATTAACGATGTCTGTGTAGAGACAGGAATTAGTGATCACGATATCGTCATAGCGTCGATGGTGACCAAAGTTCATAAACCAATCAAGAAGGCTAGGAGCGTGTTTTTGTTGGGAAGAGCCGATAAGCAAATGTTACGATCGCACTTAGAAAATGAATGGGCATCGTTTAATTCCGGGACTATGGATGTAGAGGAATTGTGGACTAAATTTAAGTGCATTGTTAACAAAGGGTTAGAGAAATATGTGCCAGTAAAGACGATTAAGGATGGAAAAGATCCACCGTGGTATAATAATAATGTTAGAAAGCTGCTGAGAAAGCAAAGGCTGTTGCACTCTCGATTCAAAAAAGAATACCGAAATGATGACAGGCAAAAGTTAGTAGAGATTCGTGCGTCTATAAAAAGATCGATGAGCGAAGCATACAATAATTATCACAGGCATACCTTAGCCAAAGATCTTTCCGAGAACCCGAAAAAATTCTGGTCCTATGTAAAATCGGTAAGCGGGTCAAAGCCCACTGTTCAGTCACTCGTTGATCATTCCGGGGCAGTAATAGAAGAAAGCAAACGGAAAGCTGAAGTTCTAAATTTAACCTTTAAGAAATCTTTCACGCAGGAGGACCGCATAAATGTACCATCATTTGATCAACGTACTAATTCCGAAATGGAGGACATAGTAATAGGTATTTCCGGTGTAGAGAAGCAGCTGAGAGAGCTAAATACGAAAAAGTCTGCTGGTCCGGATGGAATACCAGTTCGGTTTTACAAAGACTATTCTGCGGAATTGGCCCCCTACTTAGCTTGCATTTATCGCGAATCTTTAATTCAGCGCAAAGTTCCTAGTGATTGGAAAAAAAGAGCAGGTGACTCCCGTTTATAAGAAAGGAAAAAGAACTGACCCACACAATTACAGGCCAATATCGTTGACATCACTTTCCTGTAGAATTTTGGAGCATATTCTCAGTTCGAATATAGTAAATTTCCTTGAAACGGAAAAACTTCTTTCTATGAATCAGCATGGGTTTAGGAAACATCGTTCATGTGAAACTCAGCTTGTCCTTTTCTCACATGACATCTTGCGAGCCATGGGTGAAGGGCAACAGACTGCTGCAGACTGCTAACGAAGATACGAGCTTATGGAATAGGTTCACAGATTTGTGACTGACTGAAAGACTTCCTAAGTAATAGAACGCAGTACGTTGTTATCGACGGCGAGTGTTCATCAGAGACGAGTGTATCGTCAGGCGTGCCCCAGGGGAATGTGATAGAACCACTATTATTTTCTATATATATATATATATATATATATGAGCTGATGGACAGAGTAAGTTATAATTTGCGACTGTTTGCTGATGATGCTGTGGTGTATGGGAGGGTGTCGTCTTTAACTGATTGTAATAGCATACAGGACGACTTACACAAAATTTCTAGTTGGTGCGAAGAATGGCAGCTAGCCCTCAATGTAGAAAAATGTAAGGTGATGCGCTTGAGTAAGGAAAACAATCCCATAAGGTTCGAATACAGCATTAGTAGTGAGCTTCTTGATGCTGTCGCGTCGTTCAAATATCTAGGCGTAACATTGCAGAGCGATGTGAGATGGAACGAGCATGTAAGGACAGTTGTGAGTAAGGCGGACAGCAAACTTCGGTTTATTGGGAGAATTTTGGGAAGATGTACATCACCTTTAAAGGAGACCGCGTATAAAACGCTTGTACGACCACATCTTGAGTATTGCTCAAGTGTTTGGAACCCGCAGCAGATCAGTTTAAACGAAGACATAGAAGCAGTTCAGAGCGAGTAGCTAGGTTTGTTACTGGTAGGTTCGACCAATGCGCGAGTGTCACGGAAATGCTCCGGCAACTCAATTGGTGATCGCTGGAAGAAAGACGACGTTCTTTTCGTGAATTTCTGTTGAGTAAATTTAGAGGGCCGGAATTTGAAGCTGAGTGTAGTACGATCTTGGTGCCACCTACGTACATTTCGCGGGGTTATTACAAAGACAAGATAAGATAAATTAGGGCTCGTACGGAAGCATATAGGAATCCTTTTTTTTTCCTCGTTTTATTTGGGAGTGGAATAGGAAAGGAAATGCAGAGTAGTGGTACAGGGTACCCTCTGCCACGCATCTTACAGTGAATTGCGGAGTATTTATGTAGATGTAGATGTAGAGGTGAAAATGGTTCTTTACCGCGTCGACGCCATGTGCAGCAACTAATTGTTTTACAAACTTGAACGCCGGCCGCGGTGGCCGAGGGGACTAAGGCGCTGCAGTCACGGTCTGCACGGCCACTACTGTCGGGGTTCGAATCCCCCCTCGGGCATGTATATTTGTGCCGTCGTTAGTCTTAGCTAGTTCATAAGTAGTTTGTAAGCTTAGGGACTGATGACCCCGTAGTTAAGTCCCATAAGTTCTACAAACATTTGAATATTTTTGAACATACTTGAGCGTGTCTGTTCTCAGTTTCAGATTAACAAGCGCGCGTACACACACACACACACACACCACACACACACACACACACACACACACACACACACAGCATTAGTTGATGTTGTTGTGGTCTTCAGTGTGGAGACTGGTTTGATGCAGCTCTCCATCCTACTCTATCCTGAGCAAGACTCTTCAACCCCTCCAAAGAACGGCAACCCACATCCATCTGAATCTGCCTACTATATTCATCACTTCGTCTCACTCAGCGACTTTTATCCAATATACCTCCCACCAACGGTAAATTCATAATGCCTTAATGTCTAACAAGGGAATGGTCAGACTTGTCAAGTCGAAACCTGTGTTGCTATTGAAACGATACTGTAGTATCATTCCATTAAATCCTTGTATACTACAGTGTACGTTACTTTCATGTGATTATCATTTCGTAAAAGTGTGCTTGGCCTTTAGTGCCACTATAATGGGAGATGTACTAGGTGGAGACGAGAATGCTCTATTATTTATTAAAATTGTTATTACAGGACAAATAAGTGAGCGCCGCTCACATAAGGAGCTTCGCTCCACAGTACCCAACTCATCTTATACCTTATGTGATTGTGTGTGTGAGGGTCTGTAAGTGTGCATGAAGCCGCGGCTGGGAAGCCAGAGATGCAGAACACTCGGTAGGTTTGCCAACTTTAGTTTTGGGGTGTGGCAGAGAGGTTTCCTTGGGGATGAGATGGTAAAGTGGCTGCGACTTGCGAGTTCCTTCAGAATTCGGAGGTTGGCAGAAGATCCCGTTAGATCACAAGCCAATGAGGGCGCGGCTACTCGCGAACGGGAACGGGGGGATCGGTTAGGACGGGGAGCGGCCACGAGAGAGAGAACGTTTCCGGGTGACGAAGAGGAAGGGTGTGAGTATGGTGGCCTCCGTGGTAAAGTATGAGGAACTGTGTTGGTTGTTAATTCTGTCTCGATTTCAGCGGGGAAATGATTTTGTCTAATGGGAATGTTGTGCATAGCTACGTGGGTGCAGTATGAGAGAGTAAAGAATGTACGGTATGAATGTAAGGTTACGATCCTTGTCTCAATCCATTGGTGATACATTTAGTGAATGAATATTTTGTATTTTGGCTTTAAAATGATGATAGGGAGATATACAGTGAATTTAATAAACTTGTGTAAATAATATACATTTCGTCTCTAGTTGTTTTTATTAAATTCTGAGTCCCAATTTTGCTTAATGATTAAATGGGGGAATTTCAACTAGTAAGGGAACTGCCACCGGTATGCTATCAGTAGCTGCAGTCTTTTGTGTGTAAAAAAAAAGTCGTTATCCGTTGCAATGCAATTTTATCAGGGCAATAACATCTGCATTTAAGACCGAAAATAATCACTGAGCAAGGCGGCAACTGGTAGGAAGCGGAGAGTGGTTAACTTACATTATTTCTACCACTGTGAGTTAACAATGAAGGAAGTCTGTATGCAGACTGTTAGCTGCTGACATGACCTGGAAGTCTGTAAAAACTTTTATGAAGTATGGCATTATTATCGCATGGTTTCTGCGCTTGTAACTACCTGTTGTACAACCCTGACCCCTCTCGCTACGTAATACCAGCGCCATCTAGGGACAAGGTGGCGTTAGCTACGCGCCGCTCTCCTGCCACAGCAGTGAGAGAGCTGATTCGCCCAGTGAAAGCGATCGTACGATAATTAATAAATACGATAATAATAAATACGTTGACAACATTTTTTCCAAATATCTATCAAATAGACACAACTACATATACCATGTAGAATATGTCAAACCTTTATTTCTTGTAATTACCGAAAAAATGCGAAATATAGATACAATGTTCAAAACATAGGTTTTTTGTTCACCACGAACATACAAGAAAAGATGACATATGTCAGCCTTTGCAAATCACAGACGTTGTTAGACGTCCGTAGACAAAACTCGGTCGCTGTTAGGAAGGAATCAGGCCTAATATCAGTATATTTCGAGGCGTGCCACGCATATTTAATCACATTTTGAAACCGTGGAGAGGAAAACTGATAATGTACGACTGATTGCAACTTGAGAATTTTTTTTACGAGACTTCGAGGTGATGACTGCAGCTAACATTCTGGATACACACTTCCTTTAAAGTTAACTAACGGTGCTAAAAAAATCAATACATGTTTCGACATGACAAGTCTGACCATTCCCTTGTGTGTCCTACCAATCGATTCCTTCATTGTGTCAAGGTATGCCAGAAATTCCTTTTCTCTACAATTCTGTTCAGTACCTCCTCATTAGTTACGCGATCCACCCACCTAATCTTCAACGTTCTTCTGTAGCACCACATTTTGAATGCCTCTATCCTCTTCCTGTCCGCACTTTTTATCGTACATCGTTCATGTTGTAAAGTCGGACAGTTGTTTTATAAAATAATTTAGAGTAATTGTAATAAAAGTGAACATATCACTGTGACTGACAGGACAATACTGTCTCTCACATTGATATGTTCACTTTTATTGCAATTACTTTAAATTATTTCATACAACAACTGTTTGACTTTACAAGGTGACGGCCATGTAAAAACATTGTTTCGACCAGATGATGCTGGCAGGCACCAGTGAAACCGGTCGTTGAAATAAAATTAAAGTTATATACCAGCAATCTTGGCAGTAACATTTTTGGAACATTTAATAATTGGATTGCCTCCTCATAATATAAACAAAGTCAAATTATTTGTTTATTTTTACAGCAGAGGAAAGCTTATGATCTGCAGCAGAAAACTTGCAGCGACATCGAAGACTACGAAATAACGGAAACTGTTCTCACTCCAATCACTATTGTCGACTGGCGACCGGGCCACGTGACTTGGACAATATTATTGTCACCAGTTGAGCGAACTTTAAACTTTTAAGTTACCAACACACAGTGAAATACGTAGGTGGTCCAACTGAGGCAACGGTCCATCTTCGGCAACCCTCCCCTATAATTAATAAATGCAGGAAAATGGACGTGATAAGTAATTTGGAAAAACAAATCATTTTACGGTCGCCATATCCTTGCAAAAGTAAATTTAGCAAAAGTTAATGAAATCAAACTTAATAAGTGACCTGAAAATTACATAAATGGGATTTCATGGAATTTGTACTTTGCTGCACTTGTACTGCACCTTGTCAAACAACAAAACCGTTATCACAGTAGCTAAAAACACAAGACAACAACGTAAAAATAACGCCAAAGCGGTTACGGAATGCAATGAAGATGCGTATTTCAGCTTAATACTTATCGTGCACAGCTTTCAGGCAATTAAAATAAACTTGAAGGCAGTATTCTCGAATTGAAAGACGAATTACAGGGAGATGAGATAGGAGATACGATACTGCGAGAAGAATTTGACAGAGCACTGAAACATTTGTGTAGAAACAAGGCACCTGCAGTAGATGATGTTTCGTCTGAACTGCTATTATCGTTACGAGAGCTAGTCATGATGAGACTGTTCGACCTGGTATGCAAGATGTATAAGACACAGCAAATACCCCCAGCCTTCAAGAATATAGTTATTCCAGTTCCGAAGAAAGCAAGTGCAGAGAAATGTGAAATTTACAGAACTATCAATTTAACAAGTCATGGTTGCAAGCCGCTAACAAGAATTATTCACAGACGAATGAAAAAAGTGGTGGAATCCGAAGATCAGTTTGGCTTTAGGAGAAATGTAGGAACACGGGAGGCAATACTCAAATTACGACTTATCTTAGAAGATAGGTTAAGGAAAGGGAAACCTTCGTTTTTACCATTTGTGGATCATGAGAAAACTTTTTATAAAGTTGACTCGAATAAACTCTTTCAAATTATGCAGGTAGGAGGGGTAAAATATAAGAAGCGAAGAGTTATTATATTCAATTTATACAAAAACCAGGCAGCAGTTATTACAGTCGAAGGGCATGAAAGGGTAGAAATGGTTTGGAAGGGAGTAAGGGTTGCAGCCTTTCCCTAATTTTTTTCTATCTGTACAATGAGAAAACTGTAAAGGAATGCAAGGAGAAATTTGGAGAGGGAATTAAAGTCCAG
The DNA here is from genome assembly GCA_026315105.1 of Locusta migratoria. Lineage (NCBI taxonomy): Eukaryota > Metazoa > Arthropoda > Insecta > Orthoptera > Acrididae > Locusta > Locusta migratoria. Next base: position 66,941,011 of record CM048753.1, read on the forward strand.
GGAGAGGGAATAAAAACTTGCGGTTTGCTGATGACATAGTAATTCTGCAGAGACCGCAAATGATTTGGAAGAGCAATTAAACGGAATGGACAGTGTCTTGAAAGGAAGTTATAAGATGAACATTAATAAGAATTAAACGAGGGTAATGGAATGTAGTGTTAGAAAATCAGGCGATGCTAAAGGAATTAGATTAGGTAATGAGACAATGAAAAGAGTAGATGAGTTTCGTTATTTGAATAACAATGTTTCTTTTGATGGCTGAAGTAAGGAGGACATAAAATGCAGATTGGCTATGGGAAGGAAAGCGTTACTGAAGAAGCTAAATTTATTGACGTCCAATATTAGCTTAAATGTTAGAAAGTCCTTCCTGAAAGCATTTGTCTGGAGTGTAGCATTGTATGGGAGTGAAACGTGGACGATAAGGAGTTCAGACAAAAAGATGATAGAAGCTTTTGAAATGTGGTGCTACAGACGAATGATGAAAATTAGATGGGTAGATCACGTAACTAATGAGGGGATGTTCAACAGAATTGGGGAGCAAAGGAGTTTCTGGCGTATCCTGACTAAGAGAAGGGATAGGTTTGTGAGACCCATTCTGAGACATCAAGGAATCGTCAAGTTAGCATTAAAAGGAAGTGTGTGGGGTAAAAGTCGTAGAGGGAGACCGAGGGGCGAATACAGTAAGCAGTTTCAAAAGGATGTAGGTTGCCGAACATATTCTCACACCCAAACCTTCAGATGTCAGACACTAAGATCCATACCAAACGTTGTATAGCGATAGAGTATCAACTGAAACTTCTGTATAATTCGTGATTTCTGCTGCCGTCCAGCAGAACATACATAAACTATTATAATACGTAACAACTAACCTACGGAGTAGAGGAAAAGCATATCTGTGAGACGCTAGCATCTCTCTCCTCCGTGGGTCAGTTGGTAGAGCATTAGATCGCCGTGCAGAAGGTCATGGGTTCAAGCTCCACCTAGGCCTTATTTTTTTTCATTTTTAAACTACAGTACGCTGGAAATTGTTAAAAGGAGCAACGCGTTCCTCATTTGTAAAAGGACTGTTTCGATTTTGTAGCAATGTGTTATTGGCAATTTACTCTTGCTTCGTTTTATTTGAAAGTAGGAAACCTGTAGGGTTTATTCGTAGTTTCACAGAATAAGCAAACATAATCATATATATTTTTTTAAAATAAATCAGTAATCAGTTTGAATCCTAAATGCCGCGAGGAGAGGGGGGGTTAAAATAAATTACTGCACAGGGGCGTCGCATACCCTAAATACGGCCCTGATTATTATTATTATTATCATTAGTATTATTTCTTTAATACTTCAGTATATATAGTGTAACTATTTTTTTAAATTTTAATTTTAATTTAATTTTTTTTTTTTTTTTTTTTTTTTTTTTTTTTTTTTTTTTTTTACGAATATAATGTACAGGTTTTCTACTTTCAAATAAAACGAAGCAAGAGTAAACTGCCAACAACATATTGCTACAAAATCGAAACAGTCCTTTTACATATGGGGAACACGTTGTCCCTTTTAACAATTTCCAACGTACTGTAGTTTAAACAATGAAAAAAGCTTAGGCGGGAATTGAACCCAGGACCCTCTGCACGACAAACTAACGTTCTACCAGCTAGCCCACAGTGGCTTGACATGATTACGCCTCACAGACAGGCTTTTCTTCTACTTCATAGGTTAGGTGTTACTTATTATAATTTACGCACGTTCTACTGGACGGCAGCAAAAATCACGAATTATATAGAAGTTTCGGCTGATACGCTATCGATATACAACGTGTGGTATGGATCTCAGTGTCTGACATCTGAAGGTTTGGGTGTCAGTTGAAGAGACTTGCACAGGACAAAGTAGCGTGGAGAGCTTGCATCAAACCAGTCTGCGGACTGAAGAGCACAACAATAACATTTCATATTTCTGATGATCTTCTGTGATGGAAACGTTTAATACTTTTGATTTGTTTATAAATTTTCATTTCGTTCGTTACGCAGCTGAGGGGCATTTACTTCGGCTTACCGGAGAGAACATCTCTTTTGTTTGCCAGAACTGAACCGTCACACGCCTACGCGAAATCCGGTTACACCGAAGTGCGTGTGTTTCCATAAATCCCCGACAACGGTCATGCAAATATGCAAAACAAAATAAGGCCGTTTCACAAGTGGGGCGATTTCTGCCCGAAACAGCTGCGCTTTAACTGTGATTATTGCCTACCCCCCAATTTATCGCTAGCTGGTATTACACGTTTCGTTTGCGTAACTTTCCTGCGTTCGTTCAGTCGAAAACTGGAAATGCCGAACAATTAGCTGAATAAAATAAACGAACGTACGTTTGGTTAGCGTCACATCGCGACTGATGAATGATTCAATTTCATTACGTCAGCCATCCTCATTCGAATCGATTGTTGAATAATTGAAGGTATTTGATGTTTATATTTGTAGCTACTAAAAGGGGATACATACGATGTCAACAACTACCGGCCCATCTCACTTCTGACAGCTTTATCAAAATTTTTTGAAAAAGTTATGTATTCTCGAGTTGCTTCACATATTAGTATAAATAAAGTTCTAACAAAATGTCAGTTTGGTTTTCAAAAAAGCTTTTCAACTGAAAATGCTACATATACCTTCACTGATGAAATATTAAATGCTTTGAATAACCGGACATCACCAGTAGGGATTTTTTGTGATCTCTCAAAGGCTTTTGATTGTGTAAATCATGGGATTCTTCTAGATAAGCTTAAGTATTGTGGTATGAGTGGGACAGTGCACAAATGGTTTAAATCATACTTAACTGGAAGAGTGCAGAAAATTGAAATAAGCAGTTCACATGATGTAGATGAGACAATTAATTCTTCTAACTGGGGAGTTATCAAAAATGGGGTTCCACAAGGTTCGGTCTTGGGTCCTTTGCTGTTCTTAATATATATTAATGATTTGCCATTCTGCATACACGAAGATGCTGAGCTAGTACTTTTTGCTGATGATACAAGTATACCTATCACACCTGACAAACAGGAATTAACTGATAAAATTGTAAGTGATATCTTCCAGAAAGTCATTAAGTGGCTCTCTAGAAATGGACTCTCATTAAACTTTGATAAAACTCAGTATATACAGTTTCATACAGTAAATGGCATGACACCATTAATAAATTTAGACTTTGAACATAAATCTGTAGCTAAGGTAGAATATTCACAATTTTTAGGTGTTTGCATTGACGAGGGACTGAATTGGAAGAAACATATTGAAGATCTCCTGAAACGTCTGAGATCAGCTACTTATGCTATCAGAGTCATTGCAAAATTTGGTGATATAAATCTCAGTAAATTAGCTTACTACGCCTATTTTCATTCACTCCTTTCATATGGGATCATATTCTGGGGTAATTCAACATTGAGTAAAAAAGTATTCATTGCACAAAAAACGTGTAATCAGAATAATTGCTGGAGCCCACCCAAGAGCATCCTGCAGACATTTATTTAGGGATCTAGGGATACTCACTGTAGCTTCACAATATATATATATATATATATATATATATATATATATATATATATATATATATATATATATATTCACTCATGAAATTTATTATTAACAATCGGACCCAATTCTAAAGTAATAGCAGTGTCCATAGCTAGAACACCAGGAGGAAGGGTGATACTCACTATTCAAGGTTAAATCTAACTTTGGCTCAGAAAGGGGTGAATTATGCTGCCACAAAAGTCTTTGGTCACTTACCAAATATCAAAAGTCTGACAGATAGCCAACTAGTATTTAAAAAGAAATTAAAGGAATTTCTGAATGGGAACTCCTTCTCCAATGTAGATGAATTTTTAGATAAAACTTAAAAAAAAAAAAAAAAAAAAATTAAAAAAAAATAAAACAAAAAATCCTTAAAATATTGATTGTTAAGTATTGACAACATTTACTAAACTGACACGTTCCACATCATTACGAAATGTCGTATATATGATCTGTGAAACAAGTATTAATCCAATCTAATCTAATCCATTTTATCTTGTGCGTATAGGTGTACTTAAGAAGTAATCATTTTTCACTTATATTTAGAAACCTCCGATGTATACGTTTTCCAGGTGTCAATATAAAGCCGATGGATTATTTCCAAGATTGAGGAATATGGGGCAAATTAATGTCATTTGGTGTAGAGTTTCATTTAGGGGTAATTATTCTTAAGTAGCATATGCCCTGTATTTTTATTTGTATAGCTTGCATTGTTATACAGGGTGGCCAAAAAGCCCATTAAAATTCATATACGCCTGTTGTTCCAGGTCCCTAGGCTTGATTCACTGTGATTTTGACACTGTCCCTCCCAAGCGTCTTCTAATCATATTGCGTGTTTATGGAATATCGCCGCAGTTGTGTGGCTGGATTCGCGATTTCCTCTCAGAATGTCATCTCATTCGTTTTATTATTTAATATATAAATTAAAGGTTATTTGTTTTGGTAGTTTATATATTGATTTATTTCTTTTCTTAACGTAAAATTTTGTTGGAAATTTGATTTTCACCCCTATTTATTTTGTTATATAATGTAATTTTTTTATTTCAATATATCACTCAAATGTCACCAATAATATGGTTTTCACTATTCATTATATTTTTAATAACACTAATGTTATTTAACTAATTAAACATTTTTTCTATGAACCAAACAAAATCAAAAAATAACAATTAAAAAAAAAAAAAAGGAAAATGAGAAACTTTAACTCAAAGTACGTTGTAATTGATGGAAGTGTTATAGGGTCCCTAGTGTTCCTAACCATTATGAACGATTTAGGAGACAATTTGAGTAGCTCTTAGAATGTTCACAGATGATGCTGCCATTAAAGCATTCGTAAGGTCAGCAGAAGATCGGATGAAGCTACAGGAAGATGCAGTAAAATATCTGCAAGGTGCCAAAATATTGGCAATTGACCCTAAACAATGAAGAGTTCAAATCTAAATGTTTGTAAAGCTTATGGGACTTAACTGCGGGGTCATCAGTCCCTAAATTTACGAACTACTTGTGAATTACCTTAACCTGAAGACAGCACAAACGCAATGAAAAATGAAATTTCCTGGCAGATTAAAATTGTGTGCCGGAACCGGGACTCGAACCTGTCTTGCAAGTTTCGCAGGAGACCTTCTGTGAAGTTTGGAAAGTAGGAGGCGAGGTACTGGCGGAAGTAAAGTTGTGAGGCGGCATCGTGAGTCGTGTCGGGATATCACATTCGGTAGTGCGCTTGCCCGCGAAAGGCAAAGGTCCCAGGTTCGAGTCCCGGTTCCGGCACACAATTTTAATCTGCCAGGAAGTTTCATATCAGCGCACACTCCGCTGCAGAGTGAAAGTTTCATTCTGGAAACATCCCTTAGGCTGTGGCTAAGCCATTTCTCCACCATATCCTTTCTTCCAGGAGTGCTAGTCTTGCACGTTTCGCAGGAGAACTTCTGTGAAGTTTGGAAAGTAGGAGGCGAGGTACTGGCGGAAGTAAAGTTGTGAGGCGGCATCGTGACTCGTGTCGGGATAGCACATTCGGTAGTGCGCTTGCCCGCGAAAGGCAAAGGTCCCAGGTTCGAGTCCCGGTTCCAGCACACAATTTTCATCTGACAGGAAGTTTCATATCAGCGCACACTCCGCTGCAGAGTGAGAGTTTCATTCTGGCAATGAAAAATGTTAAGTCCTCCACATCTGTACGATAAATCGGTCAAATGTAAAAGCCATAAATTCAGCCCAATACCTCGGAGTAACAACTTAAATTGGAAAGAACAGATAGGAAAGGGCGAACCAAAGACTGCGTTTCGTTGGCAGAACACTTAGAAGATGCAACAGTCCTACCAAAGAGACTGCCTGCATTACACTTGTGCGTCCTGTTTTGGCGTGTTGTTGCACATTGTGAGATCCGCACCAGGTGGTACTGACCAAAGATGTCCAGAAAATTCAGAGAAGGGCAGCTCGTTTTGTACCATTGCGATATAGGGGAAAGAGTGTCACAGATATGATGCACGAGTTGGGGTGGAAATCACTAAAAGAAAGGCGTCATTTGTTGCGTGAGTTTCGCTTGCGTCTCGGGACGCGCTAGCTGCAATCTCCTTGTATTTCATGCGTCAACTTCACTACGTAATTTTTCTGGATGTAACTTACGTCTTGTTGTTATGGTCTTCAGTGCGGAGACTGGTTTGATGCAGCTCTCCACCCTACTCTATCCTGAGCAAGCCTTTTCATTTCCTCATAAGAACGGCAACCCACATCCACTTGAATCTGCTTACTATACGCGTCTCTTGGTCTCCCTCTGCGATTTTTAATCCCCACACTTCCCTCCAATGCTAAGTTTACGATTCTTCGATGTCTAAGAATGTGTCCTACCAAGCGATCCCTTCTTTTAGTCAGGGTATGCCAAAAATTCCTTTTCTCACCAATTCTGCTCAGTACATCTTCATTAGTTATGCGATCTACCCACCTAATCTTCAGCATTGTTCTGTAGCACCACATTTCAAAAGCCTCTATCCTCTTCCTGTCCGCACTGCTTATCGTCCGTGTTTCACTCCCGTAAAACGCAACACTCCACACAAATGCCTTCAGAAAAGACTTCCTTACACTTAAATTAATATTCGATGTTAGCAAATTACTCTTTTTCAAAAATGCTTTTCTTCCCATTGTCATTCTGCATTTTATATCCTCTGTACTGCGACCATCGCATGTTATTTTACTACCCAAGTAACAGAACTCATCTACCACCTTCATTGTTTCGTTACCTAATCTGATTCCTTCAGCATCACCTGATTTTCTAAGACCGCATTCCATTATTTTTGTTTTGCTCTTGTTAATGTTCATTTTATACACTCTCTTCAACACACTGTCCATTCCATTAAACTGCTCTTCCAAGTCTTTTGCTGTCTCTGACAAAATTACAATATCATCAGCAAAACGCAATGTTTTTATTTCTTCCCCCTGAACTTTAATCCCTATTCCAAATTTTTCCATGCTTTCCTTCACCGCCTGCTCGAGGTACAAATTGAATAGCATCGGAGAAAGGCTACAACACTGTCTTACTCCCTCCCCAACTGATGCTTCCCTTTCATGCCCTTCGAGTCTAATAACTGTGGTCTGGCTTTTGTTCAAGTTGTAAATAACTTTCCTTTCCCTGTATCTTAACCCCGCTGACTTCAGAATTTGAAAGAGTGTATTCCAGTCAACATAGTCAAAAGCTTTATCCAAATCTACAAAAGCTAAAAATGTAGGTTTACCTTTCCTTAAACTATCTTCCAAGATAAGACGTAAAGTCAGTATTGCCTCCCTGGTTCCTACGTTCCTCCTGAATCCAAACTAATCTTCCCCGAGGTCAGTTTCTACCATCTTTTCCATTCTCCTGTTGATAATACGTGTTTAAAATTTGCAACCATGACTTATCAAACTGATGGTTCTGTAATTTTCACACCTGTCTGCGCCTGATTTCTTTGGAATTGGGATTATAACATTTTTCTTAAAGTCTGAGGGTATTTCGCCTTTCTCATATATCCTACACACCAGTTCAAATAGTTTTTTCATGGCTGGCTCTCCCAGAGACTTTAGTAGCTCTGAGGGTATGTCATCTACTCCTGGAGCCTTGTTCCGACCTAAGTCTTTCAGGGCTCTGTCAAATTCATCTGTCAGTATAATAACTTACGTATTGCGATGAATCCCATTCTTGTTGTGATTTTTGATGCTATTGATTGCGTATGAAATAATACGAGATTTCCATTGATAATGTTTTCTTTTGTTTTGAAAATGATTTTCGTTTACGTCTTAGACTCAGTCACTGAACTTACTTTCACAAGCCCATACCGTACGAGGCTTGGAACTTAAATAGTGGTAACATTTTATTTGCAACCGATACAAAAGCGTTTCATTTTTACACCTCTTACTGTGCTTCAAAGAAGTCAGCAGCGTTGTATAGAACCCGTTGCCAGCGACGTGGAAGGCGCAGTATACCGTTAGCAGCTACTGTTCTGTTGATGGTGCGAATGGAGAGGTCTACTGCCTTTGCAATCTCTGCAATAGTTCTGAAGCGGACGCCACGATGTGTCCATGCTAATACCAAGATGGGCTTGCGTCAAATCATCCATCGAGGCGTATGCGCATTTGAACTTTTGGGTTATGAATAATGCAATAATAAAAAAACTGTCAGGCTGTAATGTGGGTTTAAAGGAACACCATTTACTGTATACATTTTTCTCTATTGCAATCTCTTTATATAAAAGGAAGTGCCCCGATTGACTGACTGACTGACTGATTGACTGACTGACTGACTCATCATCGCCCAGCCCAAACCACTGAAGATAGAAACTTGAAATTTGTGGAGGGTGTTGATATTACTCTGTAGGCGTCATTTAAGAAGCGATTTTTCGATATTCCGTCCGTAAGTGGGTGAAACAGAGGATGAAACCTTTTTTGAAAATAATTAGCTATTTAGGCAATTTTGAAGCTAGAACTACAAATTTTCGGATTTTAATTCAGGGTTCGAATTTAAAAGACACGTGCTTCGGCATTTTTTGAAATTCGACAAATAAGGGGGTAAAATAGATGACGCAAAAAATTGATTTTCAAAAATATGTTGCTGTTAACTTAAATTTTAAGCTACAACTACGAAACTTCGGATATGGAATCTTGGTCAGGATTAAAAATCCATGATTTTTACTATTTTTGGAAATTCAACAAGTAAGAGGGTTAAATAGAGGATCAAAAATTCTTTTTGAAAACACGTTGCTATTGATACAATTTTGATCCTAGAGCTACAAAAACTGATATTTGCATAGTTGGTTAGACGTTACAAAATACGTGTTTCGGTATTTTTGGAAATCAACCATCAACGGGGTAAAATTGGAGAGAGGCTATTTTCGAAAATATATTGCTTTTTAGGCAATTTTGAAGTTAGAACTACAAATTTTTGTATTTGGATTCGGAATTAGAATTTAAAAGACACGTGTTTCTGCATATTTTGAAATTCAACCAATAAGGAGGTAAAATAGAGGACGCAAAAAATTGATTTTCAAAAATATGTTGCTGTTAACTCAAATTTCAAGCTATAATTACGAAACTTAGGTTATGGACTCTTGATCAGGATTAAAAAGACACGTGTTTTGGTATTTTGGAAATTCAACAACTAAGGGGCTAAAAGACGGGATCAAAAATTCTTTTCGAAAACACATTGTTGTCAAGACAATTTTGAAACTATAGCTACAAAAATTTGTATTTGTATTGTTCGTTAGAATTTAAAAAATACGTGTTTCGGTATTTTTGGAAATTCAACCATCAAGGGGTTTAAATTGGAGAGGGGATGTTTTTCAAAAATTTTGTACTAATAAGGCAATTTTGAAGCTACAACCATAAAAATTGGTATACGTTTTCTTGGTCAGAATTAAAAAGACACGTGTTTCGGTATTTTCAGAAAATTAATCAATTAGGGGGTGAAATAGTGGATGAAACATTTTTTGAAAATACGTTGCTACTAAGCCAGTTTTGGTGTTGTTAACTCAAATTTCGAGCTATAACTACGAAACTTAAGATATGGATTCTTCGTCAGGATTAAAAAGAAACAAATGGTGTAGACCAAACAGCCTACGCATGCGAAGCAGCGGGGGTTCAGCTAGTCTAATATATAATAGAAGATGTTTAATATGGCCAATTACAAAGCACGAACTGCTGCTTTGAAGGTTGTTTATAAATACCTGAAATATGTTGCTATAGCTTTAATCAGATAATTAATATTCTTTGGAATATTGTTTTGGCCAGGTACACTCATTATTCCACAAAAAAACCTTTCTAGAGCCCAATTATCGAACCTGACTCTCTTCATGCAGAATGCAAGCTTTTTAGGGATCAGATATAGGACGAGTTATAAGGTGTAAAGTGTTTGTTTCAACCGACCTTCCGATTAGCAAGATCTTCCCTCTGATGAGGCAAACCTTGTTTGCTGGCCCGAACTCTATAATGTTAGCTTGTTGTTCCCTTATGTTGTATAATTGATGTGATTTGGTTAAATGGGAGAGGTCTATTCAGTATATTGTGTTATTATTCATACACTATGTATACTTACATTTCAGACAGCAATTTGTATAGTGTCCTTTTTCAAGTGTCCTCTCCAGGGGGCACCACCTTGACGAAGCACTTTCCGTGTGGGTGGAGAGGCTTGCGCATCCGTGTGAAGCAGAGGGCTATACCGAAGGTAGAGAACCTACTGCCGGAAAGGCCTCAGCTGATGGATCTGATCAAGTGTGTCCCACAATGTCCCGTCTTCCTTATCCTCTCCCAGTCCTTTCCCAACCCAAGGTGTGATGCAATCCGTGCCGAGGGGTGCGTGGCACATGGGTGGATGTGTCTCGAACGGAGCCTCAGGGATACCGGGCGACCTCCCTGAGTAAGTAGCCTTGCACCACGCAGGGTTATCGTGGTGTGGACCATATAAATCCCCAAATCTCGTGGGACTAAGATGAACACGAAGAAAGAAATTATTTTAAAAGAATCTGAGGGGCAATCTGAGACCTCAGATACTCGGACATCGGGATCAGGCCCGATGGATTGCACTCCTACTTCTGAATCAGGGTCTAGACCTGAGCAAGAAGTGGGAACTGTAACAGAGAAGTTGGACCTGATTAGGATTAAGGCCTTGTCTGGGGCTCAGAGGAGGAAACTTCTCAAGGAACAGAAGCAAAAGGAAGGAAAAGAATGGCTTCCTAAGCATAAGTGGAGGGTATCAAAAGGGCTTGAGCCCAAGACCCCCAAAAAGAAACTGCCTCAGATCAAAGGGGATACACAGACCCCCTCGACGTCAAAGACAGGTGGCAAGAGGGTTAGGAAGGAATCTAAGACTCCCTCCTCTCTGGACAAGCGTGATCCTAAAAGGCTGAGGCAGGAAATAGGGAAACAGACCTATAGTACTGCAGTCTCGGTCTTTAGAATGGCGGTTGTCCAAGAAGGATACCCACTGGTGCGCATCACCTCGCAGCAGGAGGAGCTCATGCAGATGGCCCCCTTTAAAGAGATTGGAGGGGACACTGGTCCAGGACCCAAATTCAGGAGGGTCTATCTAGATTGCGGTGCCCTCATTTTTGTCTGTGAGGGGGGCCACTCAGCAGTATGGCTTAAGGACAAGGTGCCCATGATATCCCCGTGGTAGGATGCGAAGCTGCTGGTCAAGACAGCAAACGAACTCCTGAAGACCGCAAAGATATTAATACGGGTACCAAAGATCCTTAAGGTTGTCCCTCCAAAGACTCTGTTCGAGAAAATAAGGGTTCAGAACCCAAAAGTCTCAACAGAGGATTGGAGGGCAATTAACCAAAAGGTCTTTCCGGAAGGACGAACCCTGGTGGTGGAGGTTGGAGAGAAGTCCCTGAAGGCAATGCGAGAGCAAGGCCTGAAACTGTTTTTAGGGTTCTCGCAGGTCGCCGTCAGGGTAATCAAAGACCTGAAAGGCAATAATGGCAGCAAGATGGGGACTGGAAGTGCTGCAGATAAACCTGCAGCCCAGTAAAGGGGCCACTGCTGCCCTGAGCCGTCGCCTGGGGAGACAGGAGGTGGCCGTGGCCCTGATACAAAAACCCTATTTGTACAAAGGGGGTGTGTCGGGCCTCTGTGGGATCGGATATAGGACGAGTTATAAGGTGTAAAGTGTTTTTTTCAACCGACTTTCCGATTAGCAAGATCTTCCCTCTTTTGGTGTAGAGGCCCTCGTACTGTTCTGCTGAGGCAAACCTTGTTTGCTGGCCCGAACTCTATAATGTTAGCATGTTGTTCCCTTATCTTGTATAATGGATGTCATTTTGTTAAATGGGAAAGGTCTATTCAGTATATTGTGTTATTCTTCATACACTATGTTTACTTACATTTCAGACAGAAATTTGTTATAAGTGTCCTTTTCCAAGTCATGTAATTGGACGAAACTATCTTAATTTTAGTCTGCACTACCTAGGCCTTAAGTTACATGGAATTCATTTTCATCACATTTCCTAAGTTATTTTTTCCTATTTATTGCATAACTGGTCAGCTAAGATAGCGTTTCTAGGTCTTTAATATATGACCTTGTTGTACATAAGTATAATAATGTGTGCAAGATTGACTACTTTGTTAATTAATGTTTATCCCTGTTTGTTGCCGTGTTTCTTCTGTTTACATGTTATTCCTCTGAATTAGGCATGCTTGTATAAATGATATACCTTCGAGTATAACAAGTGATTGTAAATATTTTTATTTGCTGATGATACCAGCTTGGTAGTGAAGGCTGTTGTTTGTAATATTGACGTAGTGTCAAATAATGTACTTCAGGAGAGAAGTTCATGGCCTGCAGAAAATAAATTAATGTTAGATCACAGTAAAACTCAGTTTTTACAATTTATAACACAAGATTTGACAAAAGCTGACATTTTGAGAATGGAGACTGAACATTTTAAATTTCTAGGTATTCAGATAGACTGTAAGCTGTCGTGGAAAGCCCATGTTCAGGATCTTGTTCCAAAACTAAATTCTGCTAATTTACCATTAGAACAACATCTGAAATAAGTGATTTTTCAACACGAAAAGGAGCCTACTGCTTTTTTGGGGGTAACTCGACTGATACAAAAAGGATACTTTTGGCTCAGAAACGGGCGGTTCGAGCAATATGTGGTGTAAGTTCACGAACGTCATGTCGACCCCTTTTCAGTAGTCTGGGAATTTTGACACTGGCGTCACAATACGTTTTTTTTAATGTCGTTTGTTGTTAATAATATCATCTTATTCCGACGAGTCAGTAGCTTTCACTCGGTGAATACTAGACAGAAGTCTAATCTACATTTCATCACACCACCTTGACACTTGTGCAGAAAGGTGTACAGTATTCTGGAGCATCCATTTTCAATAAGCTGCCACAAGAACTAAAGAATCTTAGTACTAACCCACACGCTTTTAAAGCGAAAAACCATATTATTATTATTATCCATCTCAGTCTTCGACGTCCATTTACTGCCGTAAATATGCACAAGACGAAATTTATGAAATACTTTTTTTTTAATTGCTGGACTGTAAGGAATCGCGCCGCGGAACCAGAGTGTGTGCATTTTCCTTCACCTAAACCCGCGGCACCGCTCGCGTGTTGGTTGATTACGATAGATAATGCGCGAAACGTCAAATCGACTTTTTATAAGAGATATATTAAAAGAAATTTCTTTTTTACTGCTTTATTTATTTATTCTTATATTTCCTTATTTGTATGCTTATCCTTACAGAGAAAGAGCTGAAGACATTGTAGCACGCATAGACGAAAGACATCGTCTGTGGCATCACGTTTCGCTGTATGTAACCTCCTTGCTATAGAGTCCCAAACGTCATCGCTGGCCTTCAGTCCGAATTTTTTTATAATTTGACGACTTTCAACCACCATATCTTCCACCCTCTTATATCTATCGGCATGGAACTGCTATGGTGTACAACGGGAGACTTCGGACAACAATTACACACAGACCATTCGTTTTCCTTCTGTTGCTTTCGCTGCAGAGCGAAATATTAACACACACACACACACACACGTAGAATTTTACATACACCGATAACTTTCCATCCCGATATACTCCAAGCAACCATGCAACCAATAAAACAATTTTAAAAGAGTAAATAAAATTTTCAAAGAGTTCCGCATTTCGCGTTATATTCTTCAAATTACTAAATATCTATCAGATCGCTATAAAACCGTGCCTAAAACCTTCCTCAGGTATAAATTAGTTACTGTACAAATATTTAAGTCTATGCGTCTTGTCTTTCGGACATGATAAGCGTACACCGAACCGACATTCACATTAATATATATATATATATATATATATATATATATATAGCTATCCGATCGCCATAAAACCACGCCTAAAGCCTTCCCCGGGTAGACATTAGTAACTGTACAAATTTTTAGCTCTTTATGTCTTGTGGTTCAGACGTGATAAACGTACAGACAACCACGCAAAACATTCATGACTACTTGTTCTTCCTCTTCTTCCGGTGTTCCTTCTTTCTTTCACTAAAGGCTCTCTTCCTGTCTTCAGGCCACTTTCGTCTTTGGGCTTTAGGTGCTGTTTTCTCTGACATCACTTCCCACTTGTACACCTTGTGTCTAAAGACGACTTTGTCTACGTTGTCTTCTGCATCTATATGTGCCCGTTCCAGATCAGTTTTGACTTGTATTATCCAGGGTGTAGTGGTCTTGAGACCCTGGATGTACCTGAGAATTCTTACCAATAAAGTCTGGTCTGTGGAAGTCTGCTGATGTGTCCATAAAAGTTTAGTCCCCTCTTTCTAATGTCCGCTGCGATGTTAGAGAACTTCTCTGTCGTATCCTTGGAGTGAAGTCTATATATCCTTCGTCTGTAATTTTTGGTCCAACAATTTTCCTAATGATTTTACTTTCCCGTGTGAGGATTTTCTCGGTCTTTGTGTGTCTTTGTCGGTCTTTGCGTGTCTCACTGGCATATAGCACCTCCAGTTTGATTACGGCGTTGTAGTGACGAATTTTGGTGAAGGTGGAAAGACATTTCTTATTATATATATCCTGCATTCTGTATAAAGCGCTCTTCATTTTCAATACTCTAGTATTCTGCGCAATTTTCTCTTTTGCTGTAGTTGATCACTTCACCTAGGTACTTAAGTGTGCAACCCTGTCAATCTTGCCATAATTTGTGTTCAAATTTGGTATGTTTAGCTTCGTGCAGAAGAACTCAGTTTTTTGAAAGGAGATTTGTAACACTACTTTTTCCTAGCACTCTTGTGTTGATCTGCAACACAACAAATGTTACACTGTTTACGGAGCTATGAGCATAGTTTATTGTATCATTTTCCAAAGAGTTACACCACAAAGATATAATTTTTTAAATGGAACAATAGTTTTTTCTATGGTGTATTGGATTAGTTTAAACCAGCTGCGTCCAAATCAATTTAAACTACATTCCTGTCACTAAACTAACAAGTTTGGAAGCTACAACCCTTCAAAGTTCCGGGGGCGGAGGCTGCGATAGCGTAGCTGACTGGCCGAGTGGCTATCCCCTAGGGCACGACCCACTGTCTCATGACCACCAGCCAGTCAGCTACGCTGTCGTAGTCTCCGCCCCCTAAACTTTGAAGGGTTGTAGCTCCCAAACTAACAGTGATAAGAATGTAGTTTAAATTGATTTGGACGCAGCTGGTTTCAACGAATCCAATGCACGGTAGAAAAAAACTATTGTTCCATTTAAAAATTATATCTTTGTGATGTAACTCTTTGGAAAATGATACAATAAACTACGTTTATAGCTCCGCTGAAAGTGTAACATTTCTTGTGTTGACCTACCGCATTAAAATTTCCCGTCACCTATTATTTTATAAGTTACAGAGGCAAACACACTTAGTGAAACACCCTGTATATAAATGAATTGCTGTTCGTTTGTCTCGCTAAAACTCGAGAACAGCTGAACCGATTTGGCATTTGGCTTGAAATATTCGTGTAAGTCCAAGGAAAGTTTAAACGGTCATAAAATATGGAAAAGTTGGCCGGAAAAGAGGAAAAATCGGGAAAAATTGAAACAGCTTTTTCCAGTGAGATATGAATACCGTTCGTCCAATTGTGATAAAATTTTCACATTTCATATTGAAAGCAAGAGGAAGGTTCACGTCAAATAAAAATTTGGAAAAGTCACCCGGCAATCGGAAAATTTAGGAAAAACCGAAAGCGATTTTTTTTTCTATGAATGAAAATCAATTGCCACATGGTTGTAAGAGCATCACTTGAAAACTGCTTGACAGGACGTGGTTTGTATGAAATAAATTTTTTGGAAAATCTACCGGAAAATTGGAAAATTTGAGAAAAACTGAAAGTGTGTTTTTCAATGTGTTTTTTCTTATTGAATTCAACATTATAATTATTCGCAAGACGGAGGGGGTAATTTTGTTTTGTTTTGTTTTGTTCATTATGGTCTTGGAAAAGTTTTCAGTAAAAAAAAAATTAAAAGAAAAAAAAAAGAAAAAAGATAGGGACAGTTAAAAAGGAAAGTCGCAAGTTTCAAATCAAGTTCCTTTTTCAGTGTGTTTCTAAATGTATTCAACCGATCATCCGATCATCTGATTGCGATATAATTTTGGTCATTTGACGTTCAACGAAAGATGAATGTTCTGATGAACTAAAAAGTTGGGAAAGTTACCCAGAAAATTCGAAAATTCGCGAGAAACTGAAAGAGCTTTTTTTTCAATGGAATATCAGTATCACTCGTATATATACAGGGAGTTTCACTAAGTGTGATTGCCTCTGTAACTTATAAAATAATAGGTGACGGGAAATTTTAATGCGGTAGGTCAACACAAGAAATGTTACACTTTCTGCGGAGCTATGAACATAGTTTATAGTATCATTTTCCAAAGAGTTAACTGCACAAAGTTATAATTTTTTAAAAATGAAACAAAGTTTTTTCTGTGGTGCCTTGGATTCGTTGAAACCAGCTGCGTCCAAATCAATTTAAACTACATTTCTATCATTGTTTGTTTGGGAGCTACAACCCTTCAAAGTTTCAGGGGCAGATACCACAAACGCTGCACATAATACATGGCTGTGTGGTGGGTGATGGATGTTATGGAGATGGGAAGTTGATTTACATGAGATGTTCTTCTTAGAAGCGCATCGACCGGATACTGGACTGCAAGAGACACTTAGATCTGAGGTGGGAAAACACCTCAACTTGCCCGTACAGGAGATTTGAACCCCCGACACCTTTTAAACGGAAGCTGAGTGCCTCATTCACGAAGTCGCTCAGCGTGACACGGAGGAACGGGCAACGTTCGCTTTGGAGACATTTGTGAAAACGATAGTGTACGGCAGTAGCAAGCCAGCAGGCGGTTTCTGTGACCTTAACAGCAGAATTAAACACCGCTTAATGATTCCAGAGACGAGCTCAGCTTGTAAGCCATGCATATGTATGGACCAGGAGCGGTCGGGTCGCGATGAAGGGAAGGAAATTCATACCGGCTGTTTGCAAAGGTGCCGTCGAGAGATTCCTCCTTTTTTATTTTATTATTTTTTATTTGCTCAGTGACTGAGACCTGCCTGTGATTACTTAAGCAGGAGCACAGAGTAGTAAAACTGCAGGTCAGGTTATATTAGTCTGCAGAGAGTAAAAAATTAACCCCATAAGTAGGAGACAGAGAAAGGTGTGTCTGAAAAATACTTTAACAGGTAACACTTGATGTTACCTGGTCGGTATTTCAATCTAAAAACTGTTCTTAGGACGTCAAATGCAGTTCTTGGCGTCTGCCTTAACTGTTTTAACGCGTCGATTACGTAGCATTTATTAAAGAAAGACACACTTAAAAATCTTCCTACATTACGAGGCAGAGTTGGAAAATACGTTTCTGTGGTGTCGCACAAGTACAAAGTGCGCGCCACCTACTTTCGCCGCGCGCCGCCATGCACGCACGGCGCGGCGTTCTCACGACGACAGCCACGAGCGCCCTCTGCGACAACTCCGCTCGTGGCCACCGCTGAACGACTTGCCACTTCGGACTGAGTTAGCAACCAGTTAGGACCTTCGTAATCAGATAGGCACCAGTGAAGACTTTGCTATTGTACAGGCACTAGGCAGGCCTCTAACAACTATGTACCAACATTCTGCAGTACTATGTAAAAGTTAAGTATTGTTACATTCTGTGCAATATATATCTCTTTCTAATTTACTCGAGTGTTTATAGTTTCTGGCTGCTCCCCTCCGTACCTGCACCAGCGTGTCGGTCTCATTCCACTCGGCCACCGACACCTACGACGAGGCTGGGACACAAAAGCGGCGACGAAGTTGGGACACAAAAGTGGCGACGAGGAGTGGTAGATGAACCTTGGACCAGCCCGCTTGTAGCAGCCAGACAGCAGCAGTCGGAGCACGCAGAAATTGTTCCCGCCCACCCACCCTTATTATAAGATTTTTGGGGAACATTTTCAGTTACGTGTTTGTGGACTTTTTTTGTTGCAGAGCGTCCTCTTTCATATTGCATTTGTGTTTTGTTATAAGTTACTTGTATACGCGGCGCCTAATTGGTCAGCATGGCCACTACCCCGAACCCAAACTTAATGGAAATTATTCAGTTACAGACGGCGCAAATTACCCAGCTCCTCCAGGCTGTGTCCCAGCTCACAGCGCAAGCAGCTAACCAACAACAACAGCCGCCGCTTCAGCAGCCCACACCTGCCGCCGTAACGCTTCCTACGTTCCGCCAGTACAACGAACGTGAGGAACAATGGAGTGACTATTTCGCACAATTTCAAGAACTCGTCGCGGCTCATCAACTTACAGGTCAGACTGTTAAGCATCTTTTATTGTCTGTGGTGGGCCCCAAAACTTTCGTGTTACTGCAAAAACTATTCCCGCACGCATCTCCTCGTGATGTAGACTTTGAACAAATTGTAGATGCACTGAATGCTCATTATGAGAGAAAAGTTCTTGTAGCCGCTGCACGATACCGATTTTTCAGACTTAAAAAATTACCGCAGCAGTCACACCAAGAGTGGATTACGGAATTGAAGGGCTTAACCCGCCAATGTAAATTTACTTGCTCTTGTGGACTTTCTTATAGTGACGTTATGTTAAGAGATGCGATTACGCAGAACATTCAGGACCCCAGAATTAGAGCAGCAATTCTGAAACAGTCTGACCCCTCATTAGACAGTGTACTGCAGCTTATAGAAGCGCATGATACTTTTGACTTAGCTGATGTAGAAATGCAAAGCCATAGTGTAAATTCAGTGCGCCGCAACGGACGCTTTCCTAGCCGTAGTTCTCAGTATAGCACTAGTGATTCTTATTTTTCTACCTGCCGTGCTGAACAGACAGTGAACAGTAGCCAGAGTAAAAGTGCGACGCAAAGGTCGCCCCGTAGTGTTAGACACAGTAATTTGCATAACGGACGCCAACGCTCATTTCAGAAAAATGTTCGTAAGTCTTGCCCCCAGTGTGTGTCTCGCCACAAGCGTGCTCATTGCCCTAGTCGCAACGCAACCTGTTATCAATGTGGCAAATCAGGACATGTACAGTCTGTGTGTATGCAAATTAAAAACTCAAAGAACGGTGCCTTTCGGAACATTGCTTCGCAAAGTGCGAGAACAGTGCATGCAGTAAATGTTATAGACGCTGTGGACTTGAATAGTGCTTTCCTTGGATCTCAATTTCTAGAAAGTAGTTCTGCGCCTATGGCAAAACTATATAGTGCACCACGTAGCAAGCGCCAACGAGCGCGTAAAACAGTGCAACGGAAACGGGTTCGGGACAAGCAAAATGACTATGAACAGTGCATTCCTGTAGTGAAAATAGTGCCTTCTGCAACTGCTCCTTGTAATAGTGCCCAGTACTGTGTAGCTAGTGACAGTAGACTTGTTGTAGATACTGAAAGTAATTTTAGTGCAGTAGCCTCGCATTGCGCGGACGCCGATCCGGCGGTAGTGCCATCTAGTGACAGTGTGGTTAATCCGCTGCGTGCCGAGTCTGCGCCGCTTACTTCACTACGCGGCCCGCGCAGACGCAGCAAACAAACCGTAGCAGACGTTGCCCACATTCGCGCACCTGTCGAGTGCCGCAAGCAAAAACTGTTTGTGACTCTCTTCATAGAAAATAAGACGGTGCAATTTCAGCTT
The DNA here is from genome assembly GCA_026315105.1 of Locusta migratoria. Taxonomy (NCBI): domain Eukaryota; kingdom Metazoa; phylum Arthropoda; class Insecta; order Orthoptera; family Acrididae; genus Locusta; species Locusta migratoria. The sequence goes on from CM048753.1 coordinate 66,960,673, forward strand.
GATACTGGTTCCGCTGTTACATTAATTAATAAAGACACTTATGAACTTCTGGGTTCGCCAAAATTGTCGCCGTCACAGCAAGTGCTAACAGCGTACACAGGACAAAATATTCCCGTGCTAGGAACGTGTAGCCTGCCCACCTCTTTTCAAGGTGTAACAAAAACAGTTGCTTTTGTAGTTCTTCAGGCCAAATCTACGCAGAATATTTTTGGACTAGATGCTTTTGACTTGTTTGGTTTATCAATTCAAAGAGATGTGCTTCAAATTTCGTCAATAGTGCCTCAGGATAAAATCAATGCATTGTGTGACAAATATAGTGACTTGTTTTCGCCGGAACTAGGTTGTGCAAAAGACTTCGTGGCACATGTAACTTTAAAAGAATCTGCAGTTCCAAAATTTCGTGAAGCTAGACCAGTGCCTATCGCAATTCGGGATACAGTTGCCGAAGAACTTAAACGTTGGCAAGATAGTGGGGTGATTTCTCCTGTTTCTGCGAGTCAGTGGGCCTCGCCTATAGTAATTATACCCAAGCCGTCAGGAAAACTTCGTCTCTGTGCGGACTTCAAATCAACTGTCAACAGTCAAACAATTGTAGACACTTACCCCCTGCCCAGACCTGACGAACTGATGGACAAATTAGGCCAGTCTCGCTTCTTTTCCAAGATTGATTTAGCAGAGGCATACTTACAAATTCCGCTTGATGACGAGTCAAAAAAATTTTTCGTCATTAATACTCACATGGGCCTTTTTCAATTTCAACGCCTACCCTTTGGCAGTTCTTCCGCTCCCGCTATTTTTCAGCGTTTTTTGGAACAGCTGACAGTTTCTGTACCGTGTTGTTCGAACTATTTAGATGACATTGTGGTATCCGGACGTACAGTTGAAGAACATTTAGCAAACCTGGAGTGCCTTTTCAAAGTTTTGACTGCAGCAGGTCTACGTTGCAATAAAGCAAAGTGTTCGTTTTTTCAAACTGAAATAGAGTACCTAGGCCATGTGATTAATGCTCAAGGAATTCATCCCTTACAGTCACATCGTATTGGATGTCACGATCGTCCTATTGCCTTTGCATCCAAGCTACTGACGCCGACGCAACAGAATTACAGTCAGATAGAAAAGGAGGCCTTAGCAATCATTTACGGCGTCACAAAGTTTCATCATTATCTCTATGGCAGAAAATTCTATTTGTTGACAGACCACAAGCCTCTCACATCGTTGTTCTCACCCACAAAGCCAATTCCGCCACGAACGGCACAAAAGCTTCAGAGATGGTCCTTGATATTGTCTAATTATCAGTATGAGATTTTGTACCGACCTACCACTAAACATGCTAACGCGGACACACTTTCCCGACTTCCGGTTGGCCAGGATGTGTCGTTTGATTCTTCAGAAATGGCATGTTGTCAGATAGACTCCAGAGATGCTTCCGCTGTCGCAGACTTTCCTTTAAACTCTCGTCGGGTTGCACAGGAAACAGCTGCGGATGCAGACTTAAGTGTGGTAGCACGTTTTGTTCGCTTTGGTTGGCCTGCCAGAGCCAAAGACATTGATCGGCCTCTGGTTCGACGTTATTTTGCACAACGTCATGCATTATCTTTAAGTCAGGGTGTACTGTTGTTGCATACCGACAACGACCAAGCAAGAGTGATTGTTCCTCGTTCCCTGCAACGAGAAGTGTTACGCCTCCTGCATCAAGGACATTGGGGCATTGTTAGGACAAAGCAACTGGCCAGACGTCATTGTACCTGGGTTGGTATGGACGCTCAGATAGAGAGCATGACGTCACAGTGTACTGTTTGTGCGGAGCATCAGGCGGCTCCTCCGCAACGTTTCTCAGACTGGCCACGCCCCAAGGGACCATGGCAACGTTTACATATTGACTTTGCCGGACCTTTCTGGAATACGCGATGGTTAATTGTTGTAGACGCTTTCAGCAAGTTTCCTTTTGTGATTGCCATGAACTCAACGACGGCGTCTAGTACAATCAGTGCCTTATCATCAGTGTTTTGCATCGAAGGCTTGCCTGAAACTATCGTCAGTGACAATGGACCTCAGTTTGTTAGTGCGGAATTTCAACAGTTTTGTAGTGTGAATGGTATTCAGCATATTACCACTGCACCTTTTCACCCTCAGTCCAATGGTGAAGCAGAACGTTTCGTTCGAACATTCAAGTCACACATGGAAAAGATGAAAGGTCAGCACTCCAGGCAGCAAGCTCTTCAAATTTTCCTGTCTACGTATCGGTGCATGCCACGTGACGGCCCGTCTCCTGCCGAGCTGCTACACGGCCGCCGTCACCGCACTCTCCTTCACCTGCTGCAGCCTCCCACGCACCGAGTCGGTTCGTATGGCGCTACGCGTTTTCAGGTTTATACGCCGGTGCTGTACAGGGTGTTTGCTGGAAACAAGAAGACATGGCTGCCGGGCACCATTCAGCGCGTGCTCGGTAGCAATATGTATGTTGTACGTTCTTCCACAGGGTCGGAGCTGCGGCGCCACGCAAACCAATTGCGCCTGCACAGGCCGCGCGATCCTGTCTCCGGTTTCTTGATTCCAGACCCAGTTCACCGCCAGGGAGCACAGCCACATCGTTCGTCCCCGGACTACGAGATCGTCCCGATGGAGATAGACGCGACGCCGCCGCTGTCGCCGCCGCAGATGACAGCGTCACCGAGAGGGACTCCGGGACCGTGCGGGCCCCCCCAGCTTGGGCCACGCACCTCAGAAGAAGATGACCTGCTCCCTCTGGGCGGGGGCGGGCGCCCTTCCCCAGGTTTCGGCGGGTTCCCTGGAGGATCTCAAGGCGGATGCCGGGACGCGGACGGCGTCTCGATCCCGGCCTCAGCTACGACGCCCGTCCCACCAGTAACGCCCCCGCCCAGGCCCTCCTCCCAGTGCCGTCGCCGTGGCCCTCAGCCCTACGCCACGACGGCGCGGCGGTTTGGGGGGGAGGGGTGTGGTGTCGCACAAGTACAAAGTGCGCGCCACCTACTTTCGCCGCGCGCCGCCATGCACGCACGGCGCGGCGTTCTCACGACGACAGCCACGAGCGCCCTCTGCGACAACTCCGCTCGTGGCCACCGCTGAACGACTTGCCACTTCGGACTGAGTTAGCAACCAGTTAGGACCTTCGTAATCAGATAGGCACCAGTGAAGACTTTGCTATTGTACAGGCACTAGGCAGGCCTCTAACAACTATGTACCAACATTCTGCAGTACTATGTAAAAGTTAAGTATTGTTACATTCTGTGCAATATATATCTCTTTCTAATTTACTCGAGTGTTTATAGTTTCTGGCTGCTCCCCTCCGTACCTGCACCAGCGTGTCGGTCTCATTCCACTCGGCCACCGACACCTACGACGAGGCTGGGACACAAAAGCGGCGACGAAGTTGGGACACAAAAGTTTCCCCTATCGACTGTGGGCAGAGTGTTGTATAAAAGGGGAAAAAATAGAATTATACATTAAACCTAAGACATATCTTATCTTTTCTACATAAGGTACGAATACATTGGATTTCTCAAACAGCTTTTAAGGTTGACAAAGTCAGCCGCCGGCCGCGGTCGCCGAGGGGACTGAGGCGCTCCAGTCACGGTCTGCACGGCCACTACGGTCGGGGGTTCGAATACCCCCTCGGGCATGGATATTTGTGCCGTCCTTAGTGTTAGCTAGTTCATAAGTAGTTTGTAAGTTTAGAGACTGATGACCCCGTAGTTAAGTCCCATATGTTCTACAAACATTTGAAAAAGCCAGCCAGGAGAAAAGCTGGGCGTTGCATTCGGAAGAATGCGGAAAAGACGACACAGCTAGTAAACGCGCACGTGCAAGACACCTATACACCACTGGGTAGAGGTCAACCATAAATGTAGCAATAACTGTCGGATTGTGATGGGAGATGAAACGTGGGTCCACCATTACACGCCTGAATGCAAGGCCGCATCCATGGAGTGGAAACATCCGTCATCACCTGTCCGAAAGAAGTTGCAAAGCATTCCATCTGCACGTAAAGTGCTACCCACCGTTTTCTGGGACGATGAAACCATCAACGCTGCGCGATACTGTGCCACTATGTCAAAATTGAAAGAGGTGATTCCCAAAAAGCGGCCTCGCCTTCTCAGACCTGTCGTTCTGCTGTTGGATGATAAAGCGAGACCACACTCGGCGACGGCAACGCAAAACCATATCGCAACTCTCAGCTGGGAGCGCCTACACCATCCGACAATATAGTCCTGATCTCGCACCAAGGGACTGCCGTCTGTTTCCAGCTCTGAAGAAGACTCTCGTTGGAAGGCGCTTTGGAAGCAATGCTGACGTCAAACAACACGTTCAACGCTTCTTCCGTACGCAACGAACTGATTTTTTCCTGGACGGCATTTTGAAGCATGTAAAGCGGTATGACAAATGTCTCAATGTACTCGGAAATTATGTAGAAAAAGGAAGATATATCTTGTCTTTCAAATGTTTGGAACTTACCTGCTGGGTTATCAGTCCGTAGCTTACAAACTGCTTAAACTAAGTTAAACTAACCTAAGAGCAACACACACATCCATGCGCGAGGAAGGATTCGAACCTCCGACTCTGGATGCCACGTGATCCGCAACGTGGCGCTTCAAACCGCTCGGCTACTGCCGCGCTGTGTCTAATCTTTAATGTGTCATTCCATTTTTTCCCTTTCATACTCAACGGCGACAGTCGACAGGGGAAACTTAATTTCCAACTCCCCCTCCTATAATCCAATGTTGTGTCAAAGCATTCCGTTAAAGACTTTCAGAAATTAATGGTCTTGCACAAACAAATATTTACATTTTTATTAATATAAACAAATATTTTTAACACTGTGTTTACTGTGCAAAACGAATGACACAAGCAGTTGGATTCGGATAGTGCAGTGAGCTTGTAGTGCAATGCAACAACCATGTGACCAACCTGAAACTATGGTATGGAGAACCATAGGAACATTTTAAGCGGGTTCCATATTTCTGGATTTCCGGAAGGCTTTTGATACTGTACCCCACAAGCGGCTTCTAATGAAATTGCGTGCTTATGGAATATCTCCCCAATTGTGCGATTGGATTCACGATTTCCTATCAGAAAGGACACAGTTCGTTGTAATTGACGGTAAGTCATCGAGTAAAACAGAAGTGATATCTGGCGTTCCATAGGGAAGCGTTATTGGTCCCCTACTCTTCCTCGTGTTTATAAACGATTTAGGAGATAATCTGAATAGCTCCCTTAGACTGTTCGCGGATGATGCTGTCGTTTATCGGTTAGTGAAGTCAATTGAGGATCACAAGCAACTGCAAAGCGATTTAGACAAAATTTCTGCGAAAATTGGCAATTGACACTAAATGCGGATGATGCTGTCGTTTATCGGTTAGTGAAGTCAACAGAGGATCAAAAGCAACTGCAAAGCGATTTAGACAAAATTTCTACTTGGTGCGAAAATTGGCAATTGACACTAAATAAAGAAAAGTGTGAAGTCATACACATGACCACTAAAAGAAATCCGCTGAACTTCAATTACGCGATAAATCAGTCAAACCTTAAGGTCGTAAATTCCACCAAATACCTAGGAGTTACAATTACGAACAACTTTGACTGGAGAGAACACATATAAAATATTGTGGGGAATGCGAACCAAAGGTTACGTTTCATTGGCAGAACGCTTAGACGATGCACCAGCTCCACCAAAGAGACTGCCTACATCACACTTGTGCGTCCTCTCTTGGAGTACTGTTGCCCCTTGTGGGACCCTCACCAGGTGGGACTGACGGAAGATATTGAGAAGGTTCAGAGAAGGGCAGCTCGTTTTGTTTTATCACGTTACGGGGGGGAAAGCGTCACGGAAATGTTGCACGAATTGCGGTGGAAATCATTAAAAGAAAGACGTTATTCATTGCGGCGTGATCTGTTTGCAAAGTTTCAATCACCGACTTTTAGTTCTGAATGTGAAAATATTTTGCTAGCACCCACCTACTTAGGGAGACATGACCATCCCAATAAAATAAGAGAAATCAGATCGAAAACGGAACGATGTAGGTGTTCTTTCTTCCCGCGCGCTATTAGAGAATGGAACGGTAGAGAAAAGTTATGAAGGTGGTTAATGAACCCTCTGCCAGGCACTTAAATGTGATTTGCAGAGTATCGATGTAGATGTAGATGTTATGTTGCCCTGCAGATTCCGAAAGAATCATCAACGTGCGATATGCACGTTTTGACGTCAGGAACTCGGCACGTATGTTTTTATACACGCTCCGTGTGCTTGACAGCATCAGCGAATCTCGGCCGACACAGCGGTTGTCTGTCCTCGGTCGTCGTGGAGCGGAAACCTGGGCTTCGCAGCAGCCACCCTGCGCTGTGTGTCCGGGCAGATCGCACTGCAGTGTGGCTAGGCGCCGTGCATATGCATGCGGTGCGGTGGCGCGCTGGCCGAAAATATACGGCGGTGGCGGCGGTGTCAGCTGACACAGCGGGACGCGCAGACACGACACGGCGAGGGGCAGCCGTGCGTGCCACGCACGCGCGTATATCTGCCTGCCGGCTGGCCGACGCACTCACGGGCAGGCTGCTGGAACGCGGGGTGAGGAGGGGGGGAGGGGGGAGCCGACTCCGGGCGGTGCGGCGGGACACACTGACCACCATGCAGTAACTGTGAATTCTCAAAATAACTGCTACTTTCCAGTGACCGTGATTTCTACTGCCGATTAGTCACAATTGGCGATCTGCGAATTAATCTGTTCACCAATTCACAACACTTCAGCACTCTTTACAGTGTTACAAAGAGCAGTTTTTCCGTTATGACTTTATAGTGGTAGAATCTCATGTGAATGCTACTCTTCAGTAATTGTGATTTGTCATGGATTAAATTCACAGTGTAGCAGTTCACAACATTTATTCCTTGTAACGCTTACAAAAAGCGATTTTTGTGCCGTGACCTTGCAGTGGCAGTAACTTCTATCAATGCTACTCTTCAGTAACTGTGATTTCTCTATGTGATTAGTCACAGCTTATAATCACAGTTCACCAATTGACGACATTTATTTCTCAGCACTCTTTCCAGTGTTACAAAAAGCAGGTTCTGCACTATGACTTTACAGTGTTAGAATCCTTTATGAATCCCACTCCTCAGTAACTGATTTTTCTTTGTGTTTTGTAACAGATAAAATTCAAAGTTCACCAGTTCAAACATTTGTCCTTCAGCACTCTTTCCATTCTTACAAAAACCTTTTTTTGTGCTATGACCTCACAGTGCTCGAGTCTTCTATGAGTGCTACTTTTCACTAACTGTGACTACTCCTTGCAGTTTGTAACAGCTTCACTTCACAGTTCTTCAATTGACAACATTTGTCCCTTTGTCCTCTTTCCCGTGTTACAAAGAGCAGTTTTTGCGCTATGACTTTATAGTGTTAGAATCCTTTCGGAATCCTACTCTTCAGTAACTGTGATTTTAGTCACAGCTTACATTCGCAATTCACCAATTCACAGCATTTGTCCCTGAGCACTCTTTCCAGTGTTACAAAAAGTGCTTTTTGCACTATGGCCTTAGGTGGCCCCATCTTCTGTGAATCCTACACTTCAGTAACTGTGATTTCTACTTCCGATTAGTCACAGCTTAAATTCGCAGTTCGCCAATTGACGACCTTTATTTTTCAGCACTCGTTCCAGTGATACAAAAAGCGGTCTTTGAGCTCTGACCTTGGGGTGGTCGTGTCTTATATGACTGCTATTCTTCAGTAACTGTGATTACTCACTGCAATTTGTACAGCTTATAATTGCAGTTCACCAAATGAAAACGTTTGATATTCAGCACTCTTAACAGTGTTACAAAAAGCAGTTTTTGCACTATGACTTTACAGTGGTAGAATCTTCTGTGAATGCTACTTTTCAGTAAATGTGATTTCTCTTTGTGGCTTGTCACAGATTAAATGCACAGTTCATCAGTTCACATTTAGTCCTCACCACTCTTACGAGTATTACAAAAAGCTATTTTTGTGCCATGACCTTGTGGTAGCAGCATCTTCTATCAATGCTAAACTGTGATTATAGTCACAGCCTACATTCGCAATTCACCAGTTCACAACATTTGTCCCTCAGCACTCTTTCCAGTGTTACAAAAAATGGTTCTTGCACTACGACATTACAGTGGCCCCATCTTCTGGAAATGCTACACTTCAGTAACTGTTATTACTCACCACAATTTGTGACAGCTTATAATCACAGTTAACCAATTCACAACATTTGATCTTCAGCAGTCTTTACAGTGTTACAATAAGCAGTTTTTGAGCTAGACTTTACAGTGGCAGAATCTTCTGTGAATGCTACGTTTCAGTAACTGTGATTTCGCTGGGGGATTTGTCACTGATTACATTCACAGTTCACCAGTTCACAACAATTATTCCTCAGTGCCCTTTCAAGTGTTACAAAGAATAGTTTTTAAGCCATAACCTCGTGCTAGCAGCATCTTCTATCAATGCTACTCTTCAGTAACTGTGGTTCTAGTCACAGCTTACATTCGCAATTCACCAGTTCACAACATTTGTCTCTCAGCACTCTTACTAGTGTTACCAAAAAATGGTTTTGGCCCTATGACCTTACAGTGGCCGCATCTTCAGTGAATGCTACACTTCAGTAACTGTGGTTTCTAATTCCGATTAGTCACAGCTCAATTCACTGTTCACCAATTGACAACATTTATTCCTCAGCACTCTTCCCAGTGTTACAAAAAGCAGTTTTTGTTCAAAGACCTTGACGTGGTTGTGTCTTCTATGAGTCCTACTCTTCAGTAACTGTGATAACTCTTTGCAATTTTTCACAGCTTATAATCACAGTTCACCAATTCACAACATTTGTTCTTCAGCACTCTTTACACGGTTACAAACAGCAGTTTGTGCACCATGACTTTACACTAGTAGAATCTTTTGTGAATACCACTTTTCAGTAACTGTGATTCTCTTCATGATTTGTCACAGATTAAATTCGCAGTTCACCAGTACACAACATTTATTCCTCAGCACTCTTTCCAGTATTAGAAAAAGCCGTTTTTGTGCCATGACTTTGTGGTGGCAGCATCTTCTATCAATGCTACTCTTCAGTAACTCTGACTTTAGTCACAGCTGACATTTGCAATTCACCAATTCACAACATTCGATCTTCAGCTCTCTTTACACTGTCACAAAAAGCAGTTTTTGCGCCATGACTTTATAGTGGTAGAATCTTCTGTGAATACCACTTTTCAGTAACTGTGATTCTCTTCATGATTTGTCACATATTAAATTCGCAGTTCACCAGTTCACAAATTTACTCCTCAGCAATCTTTCCAGTGTTATGGAAAGCGGTCTTTGTGTCATGATCTTGTGGTGTCAGCGTCTTCTATCAATGCTACTCTTCAGTAACTGTGATTTTAGTCATAGCTTACAATTGCAATTCACCAATTCACAACATTTGTCCCTCAGCACTCTTTCCAGTGTTACAAAAAGCAGTTTCTGTGCTATGTCCTTGCAGTAGTCGTGTCTTCTATGAGTACTACTCTTCGGTAACTGTGATCACTCATTGCAACTCTTCACAGCTTATAATTGCAGTTCACCAATTTCAAATTTTTTGATCTGTAGCAGGCTTTGCAGTGTTACAAAAAGCAGTTTTTGCATTATGACTTTATAGTCGTAGAATCTTCTGTGAATCTTACTCTTCAGTGTGATTTCTCTTCATGATTTGTCACAGATTAAATTCACAGTTCACCGGTCACACCATCTATTACCCAGCACTCTTTCCAATGTTACAAACAACGGTTTTTGTGCTATGACCTTGCGGTGGTCGTGTCGTCTATGAGTGCTACTGTTTGGTAACTGTGATTACCGATTGCAATTTATCACAGCTTATAATCGCAGTTCACAATTTGAAAACGTCTGATCTTCTGCACTCTTCACAGTCTTACAAAAAGTAGTTTTTCCTCTATGACATTGCAGTGGTAGAATCTTCTGTGAATGCTACTTTTCAGTAACAGTGACTTCTCTCATTCGTCACACATTAAATTCGCAGTTCACCAGTTCACAACATTTATTCCTCAGTGCTCTTTCCAGTATTACAAAAAGTGATTTTTGCCCTATGACCTTACGGTGGCCGCATCTTCTGAGAAAGCCACACATCAGTAAATGGGATTTCTACTTCCAGTTAGACACAGCTTAAATTGGTAGTTCACCAATGACAACGTTCATTCTTGATGCTCTCTCCAGCGTTACAAAATGCGGTTTTTGTGCTATGAGCCTGTGGTGGTCGTGTCTTCTATGAGTGCTACAGTTCAGTTATTGTGATTACTCATTGCAGTTCATCACAGCTTATAATCGCAGTTTACTAATTGAAAACATTTGATTTTCAGCACTCTTCACAGTTTCAGAAAATGCAGTGTTTGCGCCATGACTTTACAGTGGTACAGTCTTCTGTGATTACCACTTTTCAGTAACGGTGATTTCTCTTTGTGATTTGTCACAGATTAAATTCGCAGTTCACCAGTTCACAACAGTTATTTCTCAGTACTCTTTCCAGTATGACATAAAGCCGTTTTTGTGCCACGACTTTGCGGTGGAAGCATCTTCTATCAATGCTACTCTTCAGTAACTGTGATTACTCCTTGCAATTTGTCACAGCTTACAATTGCAGTTCACCAATTGAAAACATTTGATATTCAGCACTATTTACAGTGTTAGAAAAATAGTTTCTGTGCTATGACTTTACAGTGGTAGAATCATCAGTCAATGCCACTTTTCACTTTTCTCTTTGTGGTTTGTCACAGATTAAATTCACAGTTCACCAGTTCACATTTATTCCTCACCACTCTTACCAGTATCACAAAAAGCGATTTTTGTGCCATTACCTTGTGTTAGAAGCATCTTCTATCAATGCTAAACTGTGATTATAGTCACAGCCTACATTCGCAATTCACCACTTCACAACATTTATCCCTCAGCACTCTTTCCAGTGTTACAAAAAGCAGTTTTTGAGCTACGACTTTACAGTGGTAGAATCTTCTGTGAATGCTACTCTTCAGTAACTGTGATTTCTTCTTGCGGTTTGTAACAGCTTCACTTCACAGTCCTTCAAGTGACAACATTTGTCCCTAAGCACTCTTTGCATTGTTACAAAAAACGATTATCGCTCTGCGACCCTTCAGTGACACCGCACAGTAACAATGACTACTAGAATGCTATTTTTCAGTTACAGTGATTTCTATTTCGGATTAATCACACATTAAATTCGCACTTCACTAATTCGCAAATTGACAATGTATAATCATCAGCACGCTTCCCAGTGTTAGAAAATGCGGTTTTTGGATTGTGACCTTGCGGTTTGCAGCATCTTCTGTGAGTGGTAGATTTCGGTAACTGTGATCTTTACTTGTGATTCATCACTGCTTTTAATCGCAGTTCACCAGTTTACAACATGTGTCTCTCAGTAATCTTACCAGAGTTTAAAAAAAATAAAAACAGATTTTTGCCTCCTCTGAGACTTATTACAAACTTTGACCCTGCAGTGAGAGAGACGTCTGTGAATCCAATTTGTCAGTAACTGCGATTTTTTCTCGTGATTACTAACTGCTTAGCCCTTTATTTGACACCCACAGAAATCACGCAAGGAAAAAGTATTGAGTTACTTAAATCAGGTATGGAGGATGATATTTTTCAAAATATAATTTCTGACCGGTAAGTAACACTCTTCTAAAAACCACATGGGTGCTAAAATACAGATTATGCCTGCAGCAGTTACTGTTTTTTGGCTAGTCATATTTGTAAAAAAAAAAAAAAAAAAAAAAAAAAAAAATCCAAAATAATTGATCCCATAATATCAACGTTTTACAGTGAGGAACCTGTGAAGCGAAAACCCTCCATATTCCCTATGGCCATAATATGCAAGTAACAAAAGCTGTCATATGGTACGTCATTCACTGCTACAGAAGACACTGTTTTCTTCCGGATTGCTTGTCGTTTCAGTAGTGGTATGTAAAGCCTTCCCTTCCCAGTAAACATCAGTCCATTTTCAGTGTCCCAGGTAAGAATTCGCCAAAAAAAAATTACATAATATACCTTCTTTACGGCTTCCTGTTTCCAATTTTGAGTACTTTTATGTATAATAAATGAATATCGATACAAAATCGAAAGAAACTGATACCCCAGTATCTGCTAAAGATTCAGACTACTGCGAAACTTTACGCTTATAACAATGAAACTTCGCTGAATTCCGGAGCTAAAATGTTGGTTTCAACCACCATTGCCCATCCAAGGATGGAACAGGAAACTTGTTGTAGAAAACCATGGGAAATTTTGATGTTGCTTGAGAGCGACATTCCCGAAGAAGGGGTTAAAATCGCACTTCAAATAATTAAAACCAGTGTCCCTCATCATTCTTAACAGTGTTTAAATAGGGGTTTTGCGTTTTCCAAAGTTTGTTACACAGTGGTACCCTTTGGTAACAGTGAGTTAAGTTTTTACCTGCGTTATGTTATAGCATATATCATAATTACTATTTGCCTCCCTTAGCAATATCACCAAAGTGAAAAAAAAGGTAATTATTTTTGCATATATTGATGCCTCCTAAAGTCTGAGTGATATTGGATTTTAGTTTTCACAATATACATCTACATACATACTTCGCAATCCACCGTAAGATGCTTGGGGGAGGGTACACTGTATCACTACTAGGCATTTCCTTTCCTATTCCACTGCCAATATATACAGGATAGTCTTAAAATATAAGTCAAATATGAAACGGCAGGTAGAGTGGGCTGAAAAAAGCAGATTTCGCAGAGGAATGTGTGGTCGGTAATGACATGTTGAAGGGATAGTGTGTTCAGAAGTATGAAAGAAAGGAAACTGAAAAGGAAAGTAGGAGAACATTTATTGATAGTTTACAAGAGTTGTTCGAAAGCCACCAACAGAAAATCCACAGTGATGGTGTATGGTTTGGCGTACATTAGAAAAGACGATGGGCTTCGTCGACGACGTGTTCAACAACAATAGACATTTAGACAAGTAGATCTTCTTTGGGTATTATGGGACTACCATACACAAGGCTTTTAATATGACCCCAAAGGAAGAAACCGACGCAGGTTAAGTCAGGTAAACTGGATGACCAGAGAACCTTCCAACTCCATTCTATCCACTGCTGATCGTAGACAGCGTCCAAGTGATTCCTGACGTTTCGACTGGAGCCCACTGAGGCTGGAACCACATTCGTCTGAAAACTGATCGTAGTTGTCCAGATGTTCAGATAAGACCTCCTGTAGGAATATTTGTACAAACGGCCAATTAAAGGACTAGGTAGAAAGTACAGCCCTACTAAGTTATCGTTCACCATGACTGCCCAAGCATTACAGTAAAATCGTTTTTGGTAAGCATCAGCTCAATACATAAGATCTTCTACACTAAGATCTCAGGCAGTAGAGATCTGCAAATGCAAGTTAAAACGCTCACTGCTCTTCTAAATTACTTTACGAGTGGCCACAGTACTTGTGCAATGGAAATTTATGTAACTGTTAACTCCTTAAGGGAGCAGGCAACGTCTTAACAAACAAAAAATTAATGCTTAAAAAAAGAATTGATAATTAAACATTGGACGGCCAGCATGACATTATAAAGCAGATGTTTGGTACTTTAAATCATCAGGTATTCACTAAAATGAACAAGCAAATAAATGTGAGGAGACCAAATGAAGCACAATGAAGCACACACCATGTACAAAAGTGAATTAAATCATAAAGTTACTGCCCTTTGTGAATATAGACGTAACGTGCTAGGAAATTTGCAATTACACAGTGGATAAAGGAAAGCACATTCATTCATTCGCAGACACATGCATAATGCTTGCGACACAAGACTCGTGCGGCAACTCTTGATAGCACGGCGAAATGAAGTGTCGGCGGCGTTTTGACGAGATGGCGGTTGTGTTGAAGCACAAATTAAAATATACTAAGCACCAAACGTACTCATGAGGCAGTGGAATACTATCTGTAAGTACCAGGTGGTGTGTGACTATGGTGAATTACACAGGATTTACAAAAATAAGTTAATTTAGAATAAGCAAGTAAAGCACACATGAGAATTCATATAGAAGAAAGGTAGTATTGGTAAAAGCATGGCTGAAGGCTGAAGTAAGGAAAGTTACAAAAGCATGTGGTACAATCGGTCATACCAAGGCGGGAAAGACGGAATCATAGCAGAAAATCTGCGAAATATTTAGCATACTCACGGATACAGACATGACGCGAAAATGTTAATTAAAAACAGCAAGGAAATTTAAACATACTAAAGACTGAAGGTCACACACCTGTATTCCAACTTGAGGAAAATCGGACACAAAATCATCACTGGAATGAGAATGCAAATACTAAATTCAAACTGAATTATTCGAGTTCTATAAATTAAGAAACACTTTGCCTCGCATAGTGAGAGAATTACTCAAGAAAACTATCACTTATAAATGGGTGATCACAAAGAAAGTTCTAATAGCATGCCATTTCCTCAGAATGATTCAACGATGTACTTACTTTGACGCAGCAAGAGTGAAACCTACGGCTATGCCAAAAGCCTTCCCAACCACACACTGGATGCACAGCGCGTTCAGAGCATAGTGTCTACCAACCCTCGTTATCTGGAGAAGATAGTACCCTCTTCTAGAACTCCAGTGAGGTCTCTTTTACCACCCATTTCGTCCATCATTAAGTTGGTACTACACTAATAACAGGCCACCTCGCCATCTCGCCAAGTAAGCTTGTCTCTGGCCACCCCGTAGACGTCAGTGCAGACGACAAACGAAGCCATGCGTTCTTAATTAAAGTAAACGAAGCCTATAGCGCAAGACGGCGATTGTAAGCCATTGCATGGAAGTCAGTCAATATTAAAAGCAACCTTCCACATTCACATGAACACACAAGTTCCATCACACGGGTGGAAACATATATAAACATGGGGCATTGATCATTAATAAATGATTAAAATAATTGACACACAAATAGACAATATTAATGGTGGAGAAACACGTAAGAGTAATGAATAACACAAAATGGAACACGAGCACACATTCTACATCTACACGGGATACTCTGCAAATCACATTTAAGTGCCTGGCAGAGGGTTCATCGAAACACCTTTATACTATTTATCTGCCATTCCATTCTCGAACAGCGCGCGGGTAGAAAGAACACCTGAATCTCTCTGTTCGAGCTCTGATTTCTCGTATTTTATTCTGATGATCATTTATACCTATGTAAGTGGGAGGAGAATGTTGGCGATTGGAGTTTCGTAAGTAGCCCACGCGGCAGCGATAAGCGCCGTTGTTGTAATTATTCCCATCCCAGATCCTGTATCATTTCCGTAACGCTGTCTCCCCTGTATCGTGACAATACGAAACGAGCTGCCCTTCTTTGGAGTCTTTTTATGTTCTCCGTCAAACCACCTGATTAGGATGCCTCACTGGGCAGCAGTACTCCAAAAATATTCAATGGGCATCCAAAGAATCACTTCAAGCACATTGAACTCCAGGCACCTTCTCTTGCTGCTGGCTCAAAACTGACGAACGAAAACTTTGGCAGTGAGAAAATTTGGAGCAAAGAATGGCCATCGTCATATATCATACATATATCATCATACAGCAGAGCTGCATGTTCTCAGGAAAAGCAACGACTGTAATTTCACCTTGCTTTCAGCCGTTGGCAATAAATTCATGGTAAAGCCACGTTAGCTGGTGGTACAATGCCTGCTCAAGCAATCATCGAGACTATAGCCCATGTAACTAATGAACCACAAGTTTGTCTGGCCTCTTCACAGATAACCTTCCATGGTGATTGCTCCAAACTTGGAGCAAAGAATGGATATCTACCTGAGAGTGTGGCATCGTCATATATCATACATATATCATCATACAGCAGAGCTGCATGTTCTCAGGAAAAGCAACGACTGTAATTTCACCTTGCTTTCAGCCGTTGGCAATAAATTCATGGTAAAGCCACGTTAGCTGGTGGTACAATGCCTGCTCAAGCAATCATCGAGACTATAGCCCATGTAACTAATGAACCACAAGTTTGTCTGGCCTCTTCACAGATAACCTTCCATGATGATTGCTCCAAACTTGGAGCAAAGAATGGATATCTACCTGAGAGTGTGGCAACGTCATATATCATACATATATCATCATACAGCAGAGCTGCATGTTCTCAGGAAAAGCAACGACTGTAATTTCACCTTGATTTCAGTCGTTGGCAATAAATTCATCGAGACTGTTGCCCATGTAACTAATTAAATGGCTGCTGTCCCTCTTCAGGAACCACAAGTTTGTCTGGCCTCTTCACAGATAACCTTCCATGGTGGTTGCACATATGGTACGGATATCTGTATCACTCAGGCACACAAGCCACCCCACATCGGCAATGTCTGTGCTTCATTAAGGTACCTATTGACATGAATTGTTAAGCGACTAGTTGGAGAGCTGGACCCAATATTGATCCCTGTGGGACACCGGTTCCCTGTCAGCCATGAAGGCCCTGTATTCTACGACCAGCCGGTGGATAGAGCCTCGGCGACTTCCAGAAAGGCCCCTCGGAGTGACCAGCCAGAGCGGCTTGTTTAATTCAGGAGAGACACAGCCGCATGATAATCAGAGCGTCGCTTGGAGCAGAGGCAGTGGACCCGCAGCAGACCACCCAGCGACCGCCTAAATATTGATGCGAAGAGCCGGCGAGATGGTATTGGGGAGGCGGGTCCTCAGCTGGGGATGACCAATGGACGGTCAGGCAGGAGGCTACGGCGACTGGCGAACTGCTGTAGAGGCTGATGCGGTCAATGACTTGAGGCAGGGACCACACTGAACGTGGAGGGTGAGCAGTCTAATCCAGCTGCGGTTCTCAAGGTGGACCATCGTTCTGACGAAATTTTCTGCCGGACCGGGACTGTGACAAGTGTTGGAGCGTTGTGCCGTTTGTACTACGGCGCTGGTTTAGTGGTCAAATGAACATTCTTACAGGACGATCTGGACATCCTGACAGTACAGCGATGAGGCTAGATCATATTTTTTTCCGTATGGCGCAATTCATCCAGTGCTTACTACAGAGCAAATGTTCAAATGTTCCATAAGTTTCGGGATTGCAGCCACATTCCGTCGACTTGTTGCCACGATATTTCGACTGACAACCGTTCAGCCATCTTCAGGTGAGTGATTGTTAGTTCTCGACGACGCCTTTACAGCAAGAATTGGTGTTGAAGCGCATGCGCATAAGTGGCCGTCAAAAGCGCGCCCTCTTTCCAATTTACCGCCCTCTGCGAAAAACAGTCGACAAGCGGCGCGAGTCTCTTCGCGAAGTTGAAACTGCATTAACGATCTCTGTCTGAATGCGCACTCAGTATATTACTTGTCAAGTA
Organism: Locusta migratoria; assembly: GCA_026315105.1. Classification (NCBI taxonomy): domain Eukaryota; kingdom Metazoa; phylum Arthropoda; class Insecta; order Orthoptera; family Acrididae; genus Locusta; species Locusta migratoria. Next base: position 66,978,072 of record CM048753.1, read on the forward strand.
TATTTTAATTATCGCTAGAAGCGTCGTCCTTACATCAACTTACTTTTTATTCAACAACAAATATTTTGAATAAACTGACAGTGTTGCCATGGGCAGTCCCATCTCCTCTCTGGTAGCCAACTTCTTTATGGAAGATTTTGTGGAAAGGGCACTTGATTCGGCAGAACATAAACCGACTGTCTTTTGGCGATATGTTGTTGACATTTTTGCAGTATGGCCCCATGGGGAGGCAACACCTGAACTCAATTCACGATAATATCCAGTTCACGATGGAAGCTGAGAAGGATGACTGTTTACCCTTTCTTGATGTCGACTTTTTTTCACAGAGGGCGGTAAATTCCAAAGAGGATGTGCTTGTGACGGCCACTGATGCGCATGCGCCTCTGCACCAATTCTTGCTATAAAGGCGTCGTCGAGATCTAACAGTCACTCATCTGAAGATGGCTGAACGGTTGTCAGCCGAAATATCGTGGCAACAAGTCGACGGAATCCAGCTGCACTCCCGCAACTTCATGGAACATTCCGTACGGCAAGAAAACTTCGAGAATCACAAATGTTCAAATGTTTGTAAAGCTTACAGGACTTAACTGCGGAGTCAGCAGTGTTTGCTCTTACGGTACGGCTATCTGTATCATTGAGGAACCCAAGCCATCCCACCTCGGCAATGTCTATGGTTCCTTAGGGTACCTATTGGCATGAATTTGTAAGCGACCAGTTGAAGAAGTGGGATCCTGTGGGACCCTGGATCCCTGCCAGTCATGAAGGTCCTGAATGCTACCACCAGCCGGCGACAGAGAGAGCCTTGTCGACTTCTTGAAAGGCCCCTCGGAGCGACCAGCCAGAGCGGCTTGTTTAATTCAGGAGAGACACGGCCACATGATAAGCGGAGCGTCGCTTGGAGCGGAGGCAGTGGACCCGCACCAGACCGCCCAGTGACCGCCTAAATATTGGTGTGATGTGCCAGCAAGATGGGATTCGGGAGGCGGGTCACCAGCTGGGGTCGACCAGAAGACGGTCAGGCAGCGGCTGGGAGGTTGGAGAACTGGTGTAGAGGCTGCTGCGGTCAACGGCGCGAGGCAGAGACCACACTACACATGTGGAGAGCGAGCAGTCCAATACAGCAGCGGTCCTCAAGACGGACCACCATTCAGACACTTGAAAATTTCTGCCTGACCGGCACTGCGACAAGTGTTGGAAGGTTGTGTCATTTGTACTACAGCGCTGGACGTCCTGGCAGTACAGCGATGAGGCTAGACCATATTATTTCCGACTGACGCATTTCATCCAGTGCTTACTACAGAACAAATGTTCAAAAATATTTTGGGCGTGCCGCATAAATTTGAATTATTCTAATATTTAGGCTGAGAACCGTTCAGCCATCTTCTTCACTTGGAGTGAAGAATGGACATCTACCCGAGATGGTGCCATCATCTTACATTCACACAGCAGAGCAGCATGTCCCCGGGAAAAGTAATGGCTGCAGTTTCCCCTTGCTTTCAGCCGTTCGCAGTAACTGCATAGCAAAGACACGATAGCAGATGTTACAACACCAGTGCAGTGAATCGTCCAGGCTGTTGCCCCTGTAACTACTGAAAAGGGTGCTGCCCCTTTTCAGGAACCACACGTTTGTCTGGCCTCTCCGCTGTTGTTGCACCAATGGTACGTCTATCTGTTTCATTGAGGCACACAGGCTACCCCACCTTGGCAATGTCTAGCTTCATGAGGGTGCCTATTGACATGAACTGATAAGCGACCAGTTGAAGTGCTGGACCCAATATTGATCCCTGTGGGACACCGGTTCCCTGCCAGCCATGAAGGTCCTGAATGCTACCACCAGCCAGGGTAGGGGAGAGAGCGTCGTCGACTTCCAGAAAGGCCCCTCGGAGCGACCAGCCAGAGCGGCTTGTTTAATTCAGGAGAGACACGGCCGCATGATAATCAGAGCGTCGCTTGGAGCGGAGGCAGTGGAACCACACCAGACCGTCCCAGCGACCGCCTAAATATTGATGCGATGAGCCGGCGAGATGGGATTGGGGAGTCGGGTCTACAGCTGGGGTCGACCAGCGGACGGTCAGGCAGGAGGCTACGGCGACTGGCGAACTTGAAAGACCACCGTGAATTGCAGCTGAAGGGAGCCAGTTAAAAGCTTACTTTAACTCTGGCCGTAAAACCAGCTAAAGTATTCGCGTCAACTACTGACGACTTACTGCAACGGAATCTTGTTCCCTGGACCAGAATTCAGAACTGAGTCAAACTTTACTTTAGCAGCAGGAAGACAAAGAGACGGTGACCAGCGTACGTAGTATATCACGACAATTACACACAATCATTAATATACAACCCACTGCGAACTAAACAATTTCATGAAGGTGGCTAAGAGAACATTTATGGCGCAACGAAATCTTGTTCCCTGGACCACAATTCAGAACTGACTCGAACTTTACTTTAGCAGCAGGAAGACAAAGAGACGGTGACCAGCATAGGTAGTATATCACGAGAAATAGACACAATCATTAATACACAACCCAGCGCGAACTAAAAAATTTCATGAAGGTGGCTAAGAGAACATTTATGGCGCAACGAAATCTTGTTCCCTGGACCAGAATTCAGAACTGAGTCAAACTTTACTTTAGCAGCAGGAAGACAAAGAGACGGTTACCAGCATAGGTAGTATATCACGAGAATTACACACAATCATTAATATACAACCCACCGCGAACTAAACAATTTCATGAAGGTGGCTAAGAGAACATTTATGGCGCAACGGAATCTTGTTCCCTGGAACAGAATTCAGAACTGAGTCAAACTTTACTTTAGCAGCAGGAAGACAAAGAGACGGTGACCAGCATAGGTAGTATATCACGAGAAATACACACAATCATTAATATACAATCCAGCGCGAACTAAACAATTTCATGAAGGTGGCTAAGAGAACATTTATGGCGCAACGGAATCTTGTTCCCTGGACCACAATTCAGAACTGACTCGAACTTTACTTTAGCAGCAGGAAGACAAAGAGACGGTGACCAGCATAGGTAGTATATCACGAGAAATAGACACAATCATTAATACACAACCCAGCGCGAACTAAAAAATTTCATGAAGGTGGCTAAGAGAACATTTATGGCGCAACGAAATCTTGTTCCCTGGACCAGAATTCAGAACTGAGTCAAACTTTACTTTAGCAGCAGGAAGACAAAGAGACGGTTACCAGCATAGGTAGTATATCACGAGAAATACACACAATCATTAATATACAATCCAGCGCGAACTAAACAATTTCATGAAGGTGGCTAAGAGAACATTTATGGCGCAACGGAATCTTGTTCCCTGGACCACAATTCAGAACTGACTCGAACTTTACTTTAGCAGCAGGAAGACAAAGAGACGGTGACCAGCATAGGTAGTATATCACGAGAAATAGACACAATCATTAATACACAACCCAGCGCGAACTAAAAAATTTCATGAAGGTGGCTAAGAGAACATTTATGGCGCAACGAAATCTTGTTCCCTGGACCAGAATTCAGAACTGAGTCAAACTTTACTTTAGCAGCAGGAAGACAAAGAGACGGTTACCAGCATAGGTAGTATATCACGAGAAATACACACAATCATTAATATACAATCCAGCGCGAACTAAACAATTTCATGAAGGTGGCTAAGAGAACATTTATGGCGCAACGGAATCTTGTTCCCTGGAACAGAATTCAGAACTGAGTCAAACTTTACTTTAGCAGCAGGAAGACAAAGAGACGGTGACCAGCGTACGTAGTATATCACGAGAATTACACACAATCATTAATATACAACCCACCGCGAACTAAACAATTTCATGAAGGTGGCTGAGAGAACATTTATTCCGCAACGGAATTAAAAATATGAATCTGAATTTGTTCTCAGCACTGTGGAAAAACAACAACTAAACTAATATTTATAAGAAGAATAAAATTTAGCCGGCCGCGGTGGCCGAGGTGACTGAGGCGCTCCAGTCACGGTCAGCACGGCCACTACGGTCGGAGGTTCGAATCCCCCCTGGGGCATAGATATTTGAGCCGTCCTAGTTCGTAAGTAGTTCATAAGTAGTTTGTAAGTTTAGGGACTGATGACCCCGTAGTTAAGTCCCATAAGCTTAATTTAAAAAAATAAAATAAAAAAAATTTAACTGATAATAAATTATTTATTCAGTTCAAACATAATCAAATGGGGTGACCAATTTTGTTAAACAATCAAAATGCATCTCATTGACTACTACATTAAATTAATCTGAACTGAACATCGTCAGGGGAGGGATTTACAATCAACAAGTATTCAGCCACTCACAAGCGCGAAGCAAAACGAAACTCACCCAACTCAGCATGCTGATACGAGGCAGTAGCTGGCGCTGCTATCGTAGGCAAAATTCAGCAAACCAGGATGTACGACACAACACAAGGAAAATAAACTTAGTAGGTCGCTCTGGTCTCTTCTTCTTTGTTTGAGATGGCACGCGATAATAGCGACTAATTTCCATTCAAATCAAACCGTGAGCATGTGGAATTATTGAGACACACGGCACATGTCAGCTACATTACAAAGCCGGCCGCGGTGGCCGAGGGGACTGAGGCGCTCCAGTCACGGTCTGCACGGGCACTACGGTCGGGGGTTCGAATCCCTCCTCGGCCATGGATATTTGTGCCGTCCTTAGTCTTAGCTAGTTCATAAGTAGTTTGTAAGCTTAGGGACTGATGACCCCGTAGTTAAGTCCCATAAGTTCTACAAACATTTACATAACATATTCACACCCCACTGAAAGCGAAGTGCTTAAAGATTGTATTCATTTCAACAAAAACCAACGGAATTACAGATTACGAAGCAAGAATACACAATAGGAAGGCACTGGTGTGTGAGCAGCGGCGAGAACTCAAGTGACTAGCTATAAATCCTTGGAGTTCGGAGCCACGTGGTTCCAAAAACCAGTAACAATACAAAAATTCAATTTCTGAAAAATAAAGAAAAACAGCCACGGTATGCAACCCTTAGAAATGCGTAGGATATCATAAGGAAGCAAAAGAAATTCAGTTAGACGCGATTGGTAAAGTTTTACATGGATGGATGAGGTCCAGTCTTTAAAAATCAGGAAAGCAGAATAAATTCAGAGTAAATTAACAAAGAAATACGGCGTGCACCACCTAGAAATACGTCGTATTTCATAAGCAAGCTAATAAAGGGGGTCGTATAAGGCTAGAATTTACTGGGGGGCCTGAATGCAAAGTATAAGTTTGGAAACGAAACAACAATTTAAAAATAGACGGAGAGGAGTTCGCGAGGTACTAATGGAAATCAGGAAGATGCATGAATAATTTCTTGCCTGAAGGGCATAGAAACAGACACAGGGATAGCTGAAGGCTTTGTTCTAAGAACACACCATGTCACCATGTGCAGTACATATCACTTGCAGAAGGAGGAAACAGAAAAGAATATTTCACATGCACTACACAGAATAAAAATATTCCCGCATATTCGTCACGTTCCACAAAGCTAGAAAGAAATTAAACAGAGTTCATGCACCACCAGCTAGTCCCTCACAGGTTACCGATTTCCAGTCGTTATCAAACCGAATTAGTTGCATATTCACCGCATTTACCTACGAAAAATCACCGAAATGAAATTCAATACATTTCCGTACATGATTGGAGAAACTTATCCCGAAAAATGAACCTAAGATCTGAATTCTAACACACCAGACAACGAATGGCTACCATCTCCAGGGAGGAAAGAAAATCCATAACGTCGTACCAGGTCGAAGCGCAGTCACAGAATGTGCTATCGGCCCACGAGACCCCCACCACCAGGGGCCGGAAATGGGCAGAACCCACAAAAACGAAGTGGTGGGGAGAGCTGAAACTCGCACGTCTTGCCGAGCTCGCTAACTGGGCATTGCCAACACAACTTGTAAACAAAGGGTGCAGGAAACTCTTTGGTAGCATCAAAAGCAGAGGTTGGTAACCTCTACCTATCGACACGAAGCCAGAGAAACACTAGTACCGAGCAGCCAGCAGCCAACAACGAAAATTCTCATACATACACTCAGACTGCCATGCTAGAAGATGCTCATACATGCACATACAGAATAAAGCAAGTACACATTCTCACAAGGACAGTGGCGTCACGGAGAAACCGTTCATATTCACATTCATAGACACAATGATGAATTATTAGCATAATAAAATCCCAGCAATATTAACACAGTATCACAGAAACTAACATTTTTAAAGCATGAAGTGAAATGCTATTCCTCATGCCTCCGAACGAAAGGGGTTCTCGTTTAGCAAAAAAGCCTGTCTAGTGAACTTAGATAATTTAAAAGTTAAAAAAACCTTCGTCACTTATATAGACCAGTAATTCTGCGGATCAGTCGTATTGCCTTTCTTGAACATTGAGCTATTCATCTATAATTGTCATTATTTCATATATTCCATATGCACTGTTCCGACAAATAATCTTGACTAATTGGAAAACTCTAAGAGGTTGTAAGGGTGTACCGATTCTTAACTCTCGCAGTACATTTGCCATTTCTGATGATGGTACCTTATGTCTGCCGAAATCGACTACAAATAAAGATTTTATCATGCGCAGCCGCGTTGGAGTGGCCGAGCGCTCTAGGGCGCCTTGCTGCAGAGCGCTCAATTGCTCGCCGTCGGAGGTTCCAGTCGTCCCTCGAGCATGGGTGTGTGCGTTTATTTTACTATAATTAGAAATTAGCAAAAGCAGTTTTTAAGGCTAGGGAACGATAACCTCAGCATTTAAGTCCCTTAGATTTACAAAAATTTCAACATTTTTTTGATCATGCCCAACCCGGATTTTTCAGATAATGAAACAAATTAGATTACTCCTAGATACTGACGCATCAGTTCTTTTTGTAATTTTGTTTCAGTCTCTTTAATTTATACTACAATTCATTTTTCTTCTTCTGACAAATTACCCTCCGCCAGCCTACATATGACAGATTGCGATGTATGTACACAGGGTACTGCCAAACTTTCAGGAAACATTCCTCACACACAAAGAAAGAAAATATGTTATGTGGACTTGTGTCCGGAAACGCTTAATATCCATGTTAGAGCTCATTTTATCACTTCTGTTCAAATCACATTAATCATGGAATGGAAACACACAGCAACAGAACGTACCAGCGTGACTTCAAACACTTTGTTACAGGAAATGTTCAAAATGTCCTCCGTTAGCGAGGATACACGCATCCACCCTCCGTCGCACGGAATCCCTGATGCGCTGATGCAGCCCTGGAGAATGGCGTATTGTATCACAGCCGTCCACAGTACGAGCACGAAGAGTCTCTACGTTTGGTACCGGGGTTGCGTAGACAAGAGCTTTCAAATGCCCCCATAAATGAAAGTCAAGAGGGTTGAGGTCAGGAGAGCGTGGAGGCCATGGAATTGGTCCGCCTCTACCAATCCATCGGTCACCGAATCTGTTGCTGAGAAGCGTACGAACACATCGACTGAAATGTGCAGGAGCTCAATCATGCATGAACCACATGTTGTGTCGTACTTGTAAAGGCACATGTTCTAGCAGCACAGGTAGAGTATCCCGTATGAAATCGTGATAACGTGCTCCAGTGAGCGTAGGTGGAAGAACATGAGGCCCAATCAAGACACCACCAACAATTCCTGCCCAAACGTTCACAGAAAATCTGTGTTGATGACGCGAATCGATAAAGTACAGTAGATAGTAACGAAACAATTGGGTATTTGGCATCTATCTGCACGAATTATTTCAATTTATATTTAAAGAGAAATACTAAAATGAGGTCTAACATGGAAATTAAGCATTTCCGGACACATGTCCACGTAACATATTTTCTTTCTTTGTGTGTGAGGAATGTTTCCTGAAAGTTTGGCCGTACCTGTTTGTAACACCCTGTATAGATGAAGAAATTACAGTGATATGCTCAGTTTTACTTTGCGTTTTACAAACCGCTCTCTCATTGCACATATTGATTAAATTGGGGTATAGGCTGCAATTATCTGACTTTTCTCAAACATCGTCTCTGTTTTGTTTCATGATTTTCGACATTCAATAAAACAGTCAGCTTCAAAATGGACGACAACTTTGTACTAAATAATCCTGCGCTGTTTGCGTTTTATCCACAAGAACTTCACAATCTGAAAAGATCGTATCCCATTCAATATTGTCAAATGCTTTTTTCTAAATTTTTCGTGTAGGCCAATGCAGAAGTTAATGTGTGAGGCAGTTCCCCAGTACCGATTAAATTCGACGTCCTTTTAAAAGCGTTCGACATTTTTCTACAGTTTTTCCTGCCCTTCACTTTGCAAGCTATTGCTTTTTGTCCTTTATCGTAATTGCAGTGTTTGTCTCCGAACGGCTCGTACGTTGCCCTTTAATTAGCAGAGTGCTTAAACAGCTCGCTTCCGTTTGCCAGAACACAGCCAAGCATGTTAATGTATTGTGTGCTTTTTCCGCCTGCGCTAAACGTCAATATTTACCAGTATTCCGCATGTCGGCACACTTCAGTTTGGACCGAAGCTGCATCAATTGACAGGGCACCTTTTGACAGGTATGCGCTCGCTTCTCTGCACCACTTACGACGTAAAAACATTCACTTTGAAATATATATTCCTGTGCGTCGTTTTCTTTTATCGATATCGCGATATAATGGCGCTTATATAAAATCCGTCTGTGTCGTCAGTTAACGATAAGATTATATCGTACATTCGATGTTTTTAAAAAATTAGGTTCGTATCCGATTCCAGTGGCAACTGTTTATGTTACTACGATTTATTCGCAGGGGCTTGCCAAAGGGGCGTTACGATAGTTCATTAAATGTTACTCACGCACTGACCAAACAAAGAGCGTGTTATTTCAAATTTTTTATTTACTTTTTTATTGCGGGAGAGCCGTGAGAGCAAAATGATGCGCTCTGTTTAATCGCGTACAGCGAATCTCTTTTATTCTATTTGATTTTTTTAATATTTTTTTAAGTAGGCGAATAAATGTCATATTAACATTGAAACAGTTTGCCGGTTACTCTCGACCCATTTTTAATTTTTTAATTTTTTATTTTTTTTAATCCGAATTAACATTCACGACTGCGAAAAATATTCAAACCGTGGCATTTTCCGAGTTACACATTACTTTCTGTCAACGTGTAGGGGAAATCTGGGACACACTATATACAGAATGATTCGAATAAACTCTTTCAAGTTCTGAAGCAAGCAGGAGTAAAATATAGGGAGCGTAAGGGTATTTACAACTTGTACAAAAACCAGACAGCGGTTGTCAGAGTTGAAGGTCATGAAAGGGATGCAGTGGTTGAAGGGCATGAAAGGGAGTAAGACAGGGTTGTAGCCTTTCTCCAATGTTATTCAATTAGTACACTGAGCAAGCTATAAAGGAAAGCAAGGAGAAATTTGGAGAAGGAATTAAAGTTCAGGGTGAAGAATTAAAAACATTGCGTTTTGCCGATGACATAGTAATTCTGTCAGATACAGCAAAGGACCTGGAAGAGCAATTTAACGGAATGGACAGTGTGCTGAAAGGTGCATGTAAGATGAACATTAACAAGAGAAAAACTAGGGTAATGGAGTGCAGTCTAAGAAAATCGGGCGATACTGATGGAATTAGATCAGATAACGAAGCAATAAAGGAGGTAGATGAGTTGTGTTACTTGGGCAGTAAAATAACAAATGATGGTCGCAGTACAGAGGATATAAAATGCAGAATGGCAATGGGTAGAAAAGCGTTCTTGAAGAAGATAAATTTGTGAACATCGAATATTGATTTAAGCCTAAGGAAGTCCTTTCTGAAGGCATTTGTATGGAGTGTTGCCTTGTATGGGAGGGTGACATGGACGATAAACAGTGCGGACAGGAAGAGGATTGAGGCTCTTGAAATGTGGTGCTACAGAAGAATGCTGAAGATTAGGTGGGTGGATCGCGTAACTAATGAGGAGGTACTGAACAGAATTGGGGAGAAAAGAAATTTCTGGCATACCTAAAAGAAGGGGTAGATTGGTAGGACATATTATTAGACATCAAGGAATTGTGAATTTAGCGTTGGAGGGAAGTGTGGGGGGTAAAAATCGCAGAGGAAGACCAAGAGATGGATACAGTAAGCAGATTCAGACAGATGTATGTTGCCGTTCTTATGTGGAGATGAAGAGGCTTGCTCATTCTCCGGACTGAAGACCAAAACAACAACATATATATATATATATATATATATATATATATATATATATGCAATTTTCAGACTCACCTTGCACGTATCTGTATTCAGCACTTGACTTAGTGTGTATTCAATTAATCATCATCATCTCATCATTCCTTTGCTGCATCCTTCTCCTCCACAGATGTCTATCCACTGGTTCTTCTCTGAGCCTTCCTTTTTTTCTTAGGTCACTTGCTACCTCGTCTTTCCATCCCAGTTTCTGTCTTCGTCTTCTACATCTACATCTACATGCGATACTCTGCAAATCACATGTACGTGCCTTGCAGAGGGTTCATGGGACCACATTTATAGTATTCTCGAATAGCGCGCGGGAAGAAAGAACACCTGAATCTCTCCGTTCGAGCTCTGATTTCTCGTATTTTATTCTGATGATCATTTCTACCTATGTAAGTGGGAGTCAACAATATATTTTCGCATTCGGAGGAGAATGTTGGCGATTGGAGTTTCGTAAGTAGCCCACGCCGCAGCGATAAGCGCCTTTGTTGTAATGATTCCCATCCCAGATCCTGCATCATTTCCGTAATGCTGTGCCCCTTGTATCGTGACAATATGAAACGAGCTGCCCTTCTTTGGACTCTTTCGATGCCCTCCGTCAAACCCACCTGATAAGGATCCCACACTGGGCAGCAATACTCCAAAAATGGACGGACAAGCGTAGTGTATGCAGTTTCTTTTGTAGTTATGTTGCATGTTTTAAGTGTTCTGCCAATAAAACGCAGTCTCTGGTTCGCCTTTCCCACGATATTATGTACGTGTTCTTTCCATTTAAGTCTTCGATTTGTCGGTCTTCAACTCTTCTCCCCACATAATAATACTCCCCTCTCCTCTGCACATGCCCATATCATCTTAGCCTTCTATGTTGGATCTCCTTCCCTACGTGCCCCATTTTCACTGTTCCACTGATGCACTCATTCCTTAGTTTGGCCTTTCATCTCACTCCACTCATCCACCTTAGCATTCCCATTTCTGCCACTTCAATCTTTTTCTCTTGGGCTTTTGTATCTGGCCAAGTTTCTGCACCATAAAGCGTCACAGGCCGCACCACAGACTTGTAAAGCTTTCCTTTCATTCTGCAGTGAACCTTCTTATCACACGGTATTCCGATTTAAATATAAATTAAGAAACCCTCATACTGTTTTTCGTCTCGAATATGTCCAAGACATTGAAGGTAAAGCAATGAATTAAAATTTATTATGTGGCCGGGCATCGAACCCGGGCCTCGATGCTTGCTTTTTTTTTTTTTTTTTTTTTTTTTTTTTTTTTACTCTCTCTCTCTCTCTACACGTAGATCTATGCTTTGCGGTCGTCGGTTCAGTTCGTTCTTTGTTGTTCGTTGTATATCTTGCTCAGCTTTTTAATCAAAGAAGGCATTTAGCTCCCTGGCCGGGGGCACTGAGCCACGGCGTTCGGCGACCGCTACACCACCGCACCACTAAGGCGCCTTGGAATAGTCTATTCCGTCCCATGGAGAGCCTTGGCATTAGTGGCAATTATCTATGGAACACAGAATCTGAACTAAGGTTTGTGGCGTGGAGGGAAGGCGCACTTAGATTATTCCAAGGCATGTCAATCGTTAGTGGTGCGGTGGTCTATGGTACCTTTTGTGCCCAACCTGTAATCTGAATGACACAGACGAACATCAGTTTGTCTGCAAAAATGTGCACAACATTTGGCAGTCCCTCAGGTACAAACTTGCAATTATGCAACGAACTTCGCTGCCCACCATAACACCCGTGAGCATCCTACTCCCAGAAGAAGAACTTTACCCTCAAACGAAGCAAAATGCAGTGAACTGGTTGAAGGGACACGCGGAGTTTTACATTCTTACAAACATGGAGAAGAGTGAAGGAGATTTCTGGACGTACATTAAAATACAGCACCACATGCTACTGCAAATAAGGATTATCGAAAACAATACGCTAACTTTCTCAATAGAACCATCATGTAAATTACAACTACAACGTTAGACACGATTGTGCATACAAAATAAAAAGGTGAAAATATATAAACAAATTTAGGAACATAAGAGAAAAACAAATATAACGATCAACTATGGAACAATTATTGCCGAACAGAATCATTTTTTAAAAGACAAAGATTTCATCTCATCTAGAAGGGAGACGTTTTATTTTACTTTATTTTAGTTCACTCCTCATATTAAACAGAAATATCATTCCTTACGCATAAACCGTTTCATCACCAAGCATTTATTTTCAGTTGTATCACTAAAGAAAGCGGTGTTCTATCCCGCTGACGCATTTCGGAGTTAGAGAAGATAAACAAAATGAGAAAATAAAGAAGAACCTGATAAAGGACACGGAAACGTGTGGAAACTAAATTATTTAACCTCATACGGTTTTTCGTCTCGAATATGTCCAAGACATTGAAGATGAAGGTTGTAACGTTTCTGCTATGTTGCAAACTCCTAAAAATCAGTCGCCAACATAGAAACACGAAATATCTGCTACCTAAAGTAAAACTTTATTACCAGACATGTGATATTTACATTTTCGCCTTCAGTTTGAAATTCTTTTAACACTATTAGTAAAATGCTTTTAAGAAATAGTACGTTGATTTAAATATAACTTTGGCTAACCTTTTACGTAATTTTCAGTTTTTATTACTTTCGTAAATAATAGCTGCAAACACTAAAAATGCATTACACTTAGTTTCGGAAATTGCTGAACCTATATATATATATATATATACTAATTTGTATAAAAACAACAATGCTACATGTTATAAACTATTGCACAACATGATTTCATATATACCTTTTGTTCAAATACATTAGGGCAGACCATGTTTTATATATCACTAGATCCTAAATTAAATACTGATAATTTTTCATGCACTAAAATTAATAACCCGTTTGGTACTAAGAAACTATCTTCGAAATTAACAAAACTACGACAACCATATACACATCCGTATTAATAAATAATTTGACCGCAAACTGAAACACATTGAAATTCCATGTCACAATAATAATACGCCTACACACTATTGGCAAAACAAATATGTGTGCATTTCGAAAACACACATAATGTAAATAATTTGAGCACTGTAAACACTAGTCAAAAGGATGACTTTAAATTTGTGCAATACATTTAAATACAAATTTCATGAAACAAGTACATACATTGACATAAATAGTCAAAGCTTGAATGTAATGTTTTAATTTCTATATTTTGGCAAATTTAATGTAAAAGAATATTGTTTAATTGTGAATTACAAAACTTTGTCATCAATCTTATTGCGCGGTCGCGTGGAGGGATGTTTGAGAGAAACCATTGTTTGATTAGTCTTGGATGGAGTATTCGAGTGGCCAGAAACCTGTAAGCAGCTCTGTTGGCTTGCTGCTGCATTTCTTGATTGTGCAATGTTTAAGTGGAAATAAAATCGTTTCCATATCAACTGAGATGGTTTTAATTTATGAAAAGATCCTATAAAATCAAATGCTTTAGTGAATGCCGAAGAAAGCTCACAACGCAATGGACTTCAGCCAGCACATAAGTTCAACTTCACCTACAGTGGAATGACTTCGTTATAGACTGTGAACTAATAAAAATTTACCGTGGTTCAGGAATATATTAGGGCTCAGTTTGAGTCATTCCGAAAAGAGGTGATGGACGTTAGAAGATGAAGCATTGAATTAAAATTTGTGATGCGGCCGGAAACCGAACCCGAACCTCCATGCTTACTAGGCAGACGTCTTACCATTTTTTTTTCTTTTTTAGGGCCTCCTACCTCGCCTCACAGCCCCTCCTTTCGCTCTCCAATTGTCGCCTTCTTCGGCGCGTTTTTATACATATTTATTGCTTCTCTCTTCTTCCTTCGTAAATTAAATTCTTGTCTTCATTTGTTGAATGAACTAAAATTTCCTCTTTCGTTTCTTTAAAGGTGAAGACAAAACAGCCCTTTAAGCGTTTTATAATTTAAGAATGCAACTGGAGAAAAAAAGGAAATATTAATGATTTTTTTAATATTTCCCCTCTGAGGTATGGTTCCCTTCTGCGATCTGAAACATAACTACTGACAACTTCTGAAATGTAGAAAGAAGTACTTATTTCGGTTTCTTTCTCCTTACTGACGATTTCGAAGTTCGTCTTCGCGAGGTTAAATAATTTAGTTTCCACACGTTTCCGTGTCGTTTATCAGGTTCTTCTTTATTTTCTCATTTTGTTTATCTTCTCTAACTCCGAAATGCCTCAGCGGGATAGAACACCGCTTCCTTTAGTGATACAACTGAAAATAAATGCTTGGTGATGAAACGGTTTATGCGTAAGGAATGATATTTATGTATAATATGAGGAGTGAACTAAAATAAAGCAAAATAAAACGTCTCTCTTCTAGAGCGAAAACAAGATGAGATGAAATCTATGTCTTAAAAAATGATTCTGTTCGGCAATAATCGTTTCCATAGTTGATCGTTATATTTGTTTTTCTCTTATGTTCCTAAATTTGTTTATAAAATTCACCTTGTTTGTTTTGTATGCACAATCATGTCTAACGTTGTAGTTGTAATTCACATGATGGTTCTGTCAAGAAAGTTTGCGTATTGTTTTCGATAATCCTTATTTGCAGTAGCATGTGGTGCTGTATTTTAATGTACGTCCAGAAATCTCCTTCACTCTTCTCCATGTTTGTCAGTATGTAAAACACCGCGTGTCCCTTTAACCAGTTCACTGAAATTTGCTTCGTTTGAGGGTAAAGTTCTTCGTCTGGGTATAGGACGCTCACGGGTGTTATGGTGGGCAGCGAAGTTCGTTGCATAATTGCAAGTTTGTATCTGAGGGACTGCCAAATGTTGTGCACGTTTTTGCAGACAAACTGATGTTCGTCTGTGTCATTCAGATCACAGGTTGGGCACAAAGGGTACCATAGACCACCGCACCACTAACGATTGACATGCCTTGGAATAATCTAAGTGCGCCTTCCCTCCACGCCACAAACCTTAGTTCAGATTCTGTGTTCCATAGATAATTGCCACTAATGCCAAGGCTCTCCATGGGACGGAATAGACTATTCCAAGGCGCCTTAGTGGTGCGGTGGTGTAGCGGTCGCCGAACGCCGTGGCTCAGTGCCCCCGGCCAGGGAGCTAAATGCCTTCTTTGATTAAAAAGCTGAGCAAGATATACAACGAACAACAAAGAACGAACTGAACCGACGACCGCAAAGCATAGATCTACGTGAAGAGAGAGAGAGAGAGAGTAAAAAAAAAAAAAAAAAAAAAAAAAAAAAAAAAAAAGAAAGAAAGAAAAAAAAGACGTATACCTAGTAAGCATCGGGGCCCAGGTTCGATTTCCGGCCGCATAATAAATTTTAATTCATTGCATTTCCTTCAATGTCTTAGACATATTCGAGACGAAAAACTGTCTCGGGGTTTCTTAATTTATGTTTAAATTGATAAATTGATATTTATATCATGCCGGCCGCGGTGGCCGAGGGGACTTAGGCGCTCCAGTCACGGTCTGCACGGCCACTACGGTCGGGGGTTCGAGTCCCCCCTCGGGCATGGATATTTGTGCCGTCCTAGTTCGTAAGTAGTTCATAAGTTTAGGGACTGATGACCCCCAAGTTAAGTCCCATAAACTATACAAACATTTGAACTTTTTTTTTTCTATGCGACTTAACTACGGGGTCATCAGTCCCTAAACTTACAAACTATTTATGAACTACTTACGAACTAGGACGGCACAAATATCCATGCCCGAGGGGGGATTCGAACCCCCGACCGTAGTGGCCGTGCAGACCGTGACTGGAGCGCCTTAGTCCCCGCGGCCACCGCGGCCGGCGTTTAGGGGCTGATGATTATATCATCTTAGCAGGAATGTTCCGCTATGTCCATTGCCGGGGTGCTATTCCGCTGCATGGAGGACCTTGACAGTAGTGGCAATTATCTATGGAATAAAAGCTGAATTAAATGATAAAACTCTTCTGGGTATTGGACCACATCGTCAATATATCAAATATTTCACCGACGTTTCGGCCACTGTTGCAAGCCGTTATCTTCTGGGTGTAAATCTAACACTCAGAAGATGACCGCTTGCAATAGTGGCCGGAACGTCGGTGAAACATTTGATATCTACATTTACATCGGATACTGTGCACATTTGCCTGGCAGAGGGTTCATCGAACCACCGTTATACTATTTATCTCGCATTCCATTCTCGATTAGCGCGTGGGAAGAATGAACACCTGAATCTCTCTGTTCGAGCTCTGATTTCTCGTATTTCATTCTGATGATCATTTCTACCTATGTAAGTAGGAGTCAAAAATATATTTTCGCATTCGGAGGAGAATGTTGGCGATTGGAGTTTCGCAAGTAGCCCACGCCGCAGCGATAAGCGCCGTTGTTGTAGTGATTCCCATCCCAGATCCTGTATCATTTCCGTAACGCTGTCTCATTTATTTCTGGTTGCTGCGAGTGGACTAAAAGGCATGTTACCTTTGATTTTGTATGACGGTGACAGAGCAACCGATTCTTTATAGACACACCTACTAAATGTTCAAGGGAGGTATTATTTTACTATGCAAGAGGATTCTACATCTACATCTACCTAGATACTCTGCAAATTACATTTAAGTGCCTGGCACAGGGTTCATTAACCACTTTCATAACTTTTCTCTGCCGTTCCATTCTCTAACAGCGCGCGGGAAGAAAGAACACCTAAATCGTTCCGTTTTCGATCTGATTTCTCTGATTTTATTGGGATGGTCATGTCTCCCTAAGTAGGTGGGTGCTAGCAAAATATTTTCACATTTAGAACTAAAAGTCGGTGATTGAAACTTAGCAAACAGATCACGCCGCAATGGATAACGTCTTTCTTTTAATGATTTCCACCCCAATGCGTGCAACATTTCCGTGACGCTTTCCCCCCGTAACGTTATAAGACAAAACGAGCTGCCCTTCTCTGAACCTTCTCAATATCTTCCGTCAGTCCCACCTGGTGAGGGTCCCACAAGGGGCAACAGTACTCCAGGAGAGGACGCACAAGTGTGATGTAGGAAGTCTCTTTGGTGGAGCTGGTGCATCTTCGAAGCGTTCTGCCAATGAAACGTAATATTTGATTCGCCTTCCCCACAATATGTTCTATGTGTTCTCTCCAGTCAAAGTTGTTCGTAATTTTAACTCCTAGGTATTTGGTAGAATCTACGACCTTAAGGTTTGACTGATTTATCGCGTAATTGAAGTTCAGCGGATTTCTTTTAGTGGTCATGTGTATTACTTCACACTTTTCTTTATTTAGTCAATTGCCAATTTTCGCACCAAGTAGAAATTTTGTCTAAATCGCTGCGCAGTTGATTTTGATCCTCTGTTGACTGCACTAACCGATAAACGACAGTCTAAGGGAGCTATTCAGATTGTTTCCTAAATCGTTTATAAACACGAGGAAGAGTAGGGGACCTATAACGCTTCCCTGTGGAACGCCAGATATCACTTCTGTTTTACTCGATGACTTACCGTCAATTACAACGAACTGTGTCCTTTCTGATAAGAAATCGTGAATCTAATCGCATAAGTGGGAAGATATTCCATAAGCACGCAATTTCATTAGAAGCCGCTTGTGGGGTACAGTATCAAAAGCCTTCCGGAAATCCAGAAAGATGGAATTGATTTGAGATCCCTTGTCGATGGCACTTAACACTTCATGTAAATAAAGGGCAAGCTGTGTTTCGCAAGAGCGACACTTTATGAATCCGTGTTGACTGTTGGTTAATAGGTCGATCACTTCGAGGTAGTTAGCATTATAGTTACCGTCCACAACTAGTAGGAAGATCAACTGCAACGTGCGACAATCACATCATTATGCTATGCGGCAATGATCACTGCAGTATTGAGTCCTCGGCGAGTGCTGCTTTTCGGGCTAAGAGAGGATACTGTAGGCTAAGGACTTCGGAACTCGACGTATCTCAAAATGACGAATGCGACACGGAAACATTAGCCAATATTTCTACGAGGAGACAAGCTTTGAGAAGCCACAGTGCTGAGATTCTTGACATGATTCATTAGTATTATTATCATAAAAAAGTGTTCTTGATGACAATATTCTTTGTTTATTTCTCTACTGCAGAGGGATACACCAATTATTTTTTTATTTTTATTTTTTTTTTTACGAGAGGAAACAATTTTAGTTATGTGTAAAATACGTCAACCGAATTACGTTATAAATTTATTTTGCCTTAGGGCAGAATTGAGCAAAAACAGTTTATTTTCAATGTGGCAGAATTTTTAAAACTGAATTACGTTATAAATTTATTTTGTCTAAGGGCAGAATTCAGCAATAAAAGTTCATTTTCAAAGTGGCAGATTTTTTTCTTTCTTCTGCTCCGGCAAGGAAGATCGTTGTCATTTTCATTTAAAATAAATAACATTTACTTCGAAGAAAGCAATAAAAGCTCGCCGAAGAAGGCACAATTTGGAGAGCGTAAGGAAGGGCTGTGAGGGGAAAAGGGAGGCCCTAAAAAATAAAAAATAAAAACATCAGGTAAAGTAGTCGTCTGTCACGGAGAGATGGCTTTGGTCAATGGTTAGGGGGAAAAAATAGAAAATAAAATAAAAACAGAAGAAACAAACTGTAAGACAAGAAACTTCCTAGCAGATTAAAATTGTGTGCCGAGACCTGGACTCGAACCTGGGACCTTTGCCTTTCGCGGTCGAGCTCACTACCGACTGTGCTATCCGGACACGACTCACAATGCCGCCTCACAACTTTACTTCCACCAGTTCCTCGCCTCCTACTTTCCAAACTTCACAGAAGCTCTCCTGCGAACCATGCAAGACTAGGACAGTCCCTGATTCGAGTCCCAGTTCCGGCACACAATTTTAATCTGCCAGGAAGTTTCATATCAGCGCACACTCCGCTGCAGAGTGGAAGTTTCATTCTGAAGTACCGTTTGGTTACATACAACAGACGTATACAGATACACACAAAATATTTATTGTACAAAAATCAATAACTCTAAACTACTTTTCTACATAGCTTCCGAAATTTTGTAGACACTTGTGATAGCGTAGCACAAGTTTATGTATGCCTTCTTCCAACCATCTGTTTATCCACAATGTTGTAACAGATTCTTTCATCTCGTCATCGTTGTTGAAGTCTTGGCCACCGAGGACAGATTTTAAGTATAAGAAGAGATGAAGTCGCTAGGAGCGAGGTCAAGGCTGTACGGAGGATGATCAAAACACGTCCCAGTCAAATTCCCATAAGAGTTGTTTGGTTACTGTTTAGTACTTGTCCTGGTCTAGTTAGTAAAGGTACTGGTGCAGGTTTCTCTGACATCTAAAATAGACCTGCGCATAATAGTTTGCAATTGGCAGCGCTCACTTTAGTTCGTCCGCTCCCAGTGACGGCTGAGCGGCGTGGTCTGCGCGTGCAGGTGGAGGGAGAAGTTCCCCCACCTAGCTGGTTCATGCGCTTGCTGCTTGAGCCGCTAACGATATCACGCAAACCAAAAGAAACAGTTTGTGGATAATTTCTCTCTGGCACACAATTTTAATCTACCAGGAAGTTTCACTCCGCTGCAGAGTGAAAATATCATTCTGGAAACCTTAAGACGTCTGCCTTGTAACCATAGAGGTTCGGGTGCGATTCCCGGCTGCATAACAAATTTTAATTCATTGCTTCAGCTTCATCTTCAATCTCTTAGACACAGTACTCCGCTCATTTTCCTCCAACTCATCCATCCACTATTTATCCTCTGCTGTGTTTCAGCTTCCAGTCCTCCATCACATTGCATATAAGAATCTGGGTATTTAGGTTAATAATTACATGAAATACTGATAGCAAAATACCCGTGTAAGCAGGCTGCCGCTTGAGTACCATTCCGTCACGTTCCCAGTGGCTGACATTACAGAGTGAATGCGGGCCCAGCAGAGTCCACGCTGCCCACTCCCTCAGCTGCCCTCGGCTGCCGCCACTTTGCTCTGCACTCTCCCTCCGCTAGGACCACACACACACACACACACTCGTTGGGTCGAGGGGGCGGGACCCAAGATTTACTGCGCCGCAAAAACAGCCCTCACAGGGGAAACCCCCGCCTTGTCCGGGGCTGGCCCACCCGACAGGGTTATTTAACAAGTTCACTGGGGAGCTCGCAGTTGCAACCTCCACTGGCTCTCCGCCACTAGACATGGGCCAAAAGGTTATTTCCGAGTGTCATATGTCGCTGTTATTAGTCATACCAGTTACTTTATACTGTTATTTTGTGTTCTTCTTGAAGCAGGTACTTTTAAAATTTATTTAACATGTTCACTGAGATGCTTCCAGTTACAACCAGCACTGGCTCTCTCCCACTAGACATGGGCCAAAAGGTTTTTTCCGAGTGTCATTTGTCACTGTTATTAGTTAAACTAGATACTTTTAACTGTTATTTAACAAGTTCACTGAGGTGCTCGCAGTTACAATCTGCACTGGCTCTCTGCTACTAGATATGGGGCAAGAGGTTATTTCCGAGTGTCATACATAACTGTTATTTTCCATACCAGTTACTTTATACTGTTATTTTATGTTCTTCTTGAAGCAGGTACTTTTAAAATTTATTTAACAAGTTCACTGGGGTGCTTCCAGTTACAACCAGCACTGGCTCTCTCCCACTAGACATGGGCCAATACGTTATTCCAGAGTGTCATTCGTAACTGTTAATTTTTCATACCATTTACGTTTTTTGTTTTTTAGCGTCCCCTTTGAAACAGTTCCTTTAACTGTTACTTAAAAAGTCCACTGGGTCTCCGCCACTAGTCATGGGCCAAAAGGTTATTTCCGAGTGTCATTCGTCACTGGTTTTTTTTCATACCAATATCCATTTACTGTTATTTATGTTCCTCTTGAAGCAGTTACTTTTAACTGTTATTTAACATGTTCACTGGGGTGCTCGCACTTACAACCAGCACTGGCTCTCCGCCACTAAACATGGGCCAAAAGGATATTTCCGAGTGTCATTCGTCACTGTTATTATTCATACCAGTTACTTTTTACTGTTATTTAGTGTTCTTCTTCAAGCAGGTACTTTTAAAATTTATTTAACCTGTTCACTGGGGTGCTTCCAGTTACAACCAGCACTGGCTCTCTCCCACTAGACATGGGCCAAAAGGTTATTTCCGAGTGTCATATGTCACGGTTGTTTCCATACCTGTTACTTTTAAAAGTTATTTAACAAGTACACTGGGGTGCTTGCAGTTACAACCTGTACATGGGCCTAAAGGTTATTTCCGACTTTCATTTGTCTCTGTTATTTCTAAGTGTCGATCTTCACTTTTATTTTTCATACCAGTAACTTTTTACTGTATTTAGCGTCCCCTCATTAGCAGTTACTTTAAACTGTTATTTAACAAGTTCAGTGTGATATTTGCAGTTACAACCAGCATTTGCTCTCTGCCACTTGACATGGGCAAAAGATTAATTCCGAGTGTCATCGTCACTGTTTTTTTTTCATACCAATATCTTTTTATTGTTATTTATGTTCCTCTTGAAGCAGTTACTTTTAACTGTTATTTAACAAGTTCACCGGGGTGCTTGCAGTTGCAACCTGCACTGGCTCTCTGCCACTACACATGGGGAAAAAGGTTATTTCCGACTTTCATTTGTCTCTGTTATTTCCAATACCAGTTATTTTTCACTGTTAATTAGTGTTCTTCTTGAAGCAGTTACTTTTAAATGTTGTTTAACAAGAACACTGGGTTGCTTGCAGTTGCAACCTAACTTGCTCTCTACTACTAGACATGGGTATAAGGTTATTTCCGAGTGTCAATTATCACTGTTATTAGTCATACAAGGTTCTTTTATCAGTTATTTAACAAGTTCACTGGGATGCTTGCAAATACAACCTGCACTGGCTCTCCGCTACTAGACATGGGCCAAAAGGTTATTTCCAAGTGTCAATCGTCAATGTTATTTTTCATACCAGTTACCTTTTACTGTTATTTTTTGTTCTTCCTGAAGCAGTATTTTTAGATGTTATTTAACAAGTTCACTAAGGTGCTTGCAGTTACAACATGCACTGGCTCTCCGCTGCTAGACATGGGCGAAAAGGTTATTTCCTAGTGTCATATGTCACTGTTATTAGACATACCCATTACTTTTAACTGTTATTTAACAAGTTCACTAGGGTGTTCGCATTACAACCTGCACTGGACCTCTGCCACTAGACATGGGCTAAAAGGTTATTTCCGAGTTTCATTCATCACTGTTATTTTTCATACCAGTTACTTTTTATTGTTTTTTGCGTCCCTTTTGAAGCAGTCACTTTTAACTGTTATTTAACAAATTCACTGAGGTGCTGGAAGTTACATCCTGCAGTGGCTCTCCGCCACCAGACATGGGCCAAATGGTTATTTCCGAGTGTCATTCATCACTGCTATTTCTCATACCACTTACTTTTTACTGTTATTTTTTGTACATCTTGAAGCAGGTACTTTTATCTGTTATTTAACAAGTTCACTGGGGTACTTGCTGTTACAACCTGCACTGGCTCTCCGCCACTAGACATGTGCCAAAAGGTTATTTCCGAGTGTCATTCGTCACTGTTATTTTTCATACCATTTACTTGTTAAAGTTATTTCGTGTTCTTCTTTATGCTGGCACTTTTAACTGTTATTTAACAAGTTCACTGGGTGCTTGCAGTTACAAGCTACACTGGCTCTCCGCTACTAGACATGGGCTAAAAGGTTATCTCAGAGTGTCGTTAGTCACTGTTATTTTTCACACCAGTTACTTCTACTGTTCTTTTGTGTCCTTCTTGAAGCAGGTACTTTTAACTGTTATTTAACAAGTTCACTGGGGTGCTTGCAGTTACAACCTGCACTGGCTCTCTGCTACTAGACATGGGCCAAAAGGTTATTTCAGTGTGTCATTCATCACTGTTATTTTTCATACCATTTACTTTTTACTGTTATTTTGTGTTATGGAAACAGGTACCTTTAATTGTTATTTAAAAGTTCACTGGGGTGCTTGCAGTCACAACCTTCACTGCCTCTCCGCCACTAGACATGGGGAATAAAAGGTTATTTCTGTGTGTCCTCCTCACTGTTAATTTTCATACCAGTTACTTTTTACTGTTATTTAGTGTTCTTCTTGAAGCAATTTCTTATAACTCTTATTTAATAAGTTCACTGTTGTGCTTGCAGTTACAACCTGCACTGGTTTTCCGCCACTAGACATGGGCCAAGAGGTTATTTCCGAGTGTCATTCGTCACTGTTATTTTTCATCCCAATTACCTTTTACTGTTATTTAGTGTTCATTTTGAAGCAGTTACTTTGAACTGTTATTTAACAATTTCACCGGGGTTCTTGCAGTTACAACCTGCACTGGCTCTCCGCCACTAGAAGTGGGCCAAAATGTTATTTCCGAAGTTATTTGTCACTCTTATTTTTCATTTCAGTTATTTTTTACTGTTATATCTCATAAACTGTGTGTCGTACAATGATAAAATTTCGAACGTACGTTCAGCAGTATGTGTGCATACTGTCTGTAACATTTCTCGCGAATTCAATTACTAGTGTACAACTAATAAATTGTAACGTCATGACAAATGCTGTAATTTACTACATGAGCACCGAAAAAGTAGTAAGCGACAAAATTTTTACCTTTCATCATCCTGCTGGGGTTGTGAACGAGAAAAAGTTTCCTAAAGGTTTGAAATGGAGTTTGTTGCAAGTCGCTAAGTCCTCTCCTTCTCAAATAGTGGACTGATAAAGTCACACTATCACGTGCCGAAACGGGGAAGTTTTCATTGTTGATGTAATATCTTCTGACCTATCGACCAGATTGCAAAATCTTTTCTTAGCTGACATCTTCTGTCTGTAAACTACATTGCTCTCAAATTTCAGCTTCATAGGTGTAGTAGGTTTCGAGATTTCATGTTTACTCAGTGAGTGATTGAATTAGTGTCCTTTCGCTTTTATATAGATAGAGATAGATTGTGTTGTTGTTGTTATGGTCTTCAGTCCGGAGACTGGTTTGATGCAGCTGTCCACCCTACTCTATCCTGAGCAAGCCTTTTCATCTCCTCATAAGAACGGCAACCCACTTGCATTCGAATCTGCTTACTATACGCGTCTCTTGGTCTCCCTCTGCGATTTTTACCACACACACTTCCCTCCAACGCTAAGTTTACGATTCCCTAATGTCTAGGAATGTGCCCTATCATGCGATACCTTCTTTTAGTCAAGGCATGCCAAAAATTCCTTTTCTCACCAATTCTGTTCAATACATCTTCATTAGTTACGCGATACACCAACCTAATCTTTAGCATTCTTCTGTAGCACCACATTTCAAATGCCTATATTCTATATCCTCCATGTTTCAGTCCCATACAAGGCAACACTCCACACAAATGCCTTCAGAAAAGACTTCTTTACACTTAAAGTAATATTCGGTGTTAGCAAATTTCTCTTCCCATTGCCGTACTGCATTTTATATCCTCTGTATTGCGACTGCCATATGTTATTTTACTACCCAAGTAACAAAACTAATCTACTACGTTCAGCCTTTCGTTACCTAATCTAATTCCTTCAGAATCGCCTGATTTTCTAAGACTGCATTCCAATATCTTTGTTTTACTCTTGTTAATGTTAATTTTATACGTTATCTTCAATTCATTGTCCATTCCATTAAACTGCTCTTCCAGGTTCTTTGCTGTCTCTGACAGAATTACAATCTCATCATCAAAACGCAATGTTTTTATTTCTTCACCCTGAACTTTAATTCCTATTCCAAGTTTATCCTTGCTTTCCTTCACCGCCTGCTCGACGTACAAATTGCATAACATGGGGGAGAGAGCCTACAACCCTTTCTTACTCCCATCCCAACGAATGATTCCATTTTATGCACTTCGAGTCTAATACCTGCGATCTGGCTATAATAATAATGATAATAATATGGTTCTCTGTTCCGTAGGACCTAATTGAAGAGTAAAACTCCATGGTTATGGAACAAATCAGTACGAGAAGTTTAACACAAGAATGGTAATAGAAATTTTGTAAGTAGTCCTATGCACTCGACACTCTTAAGACTAAATGAAAAGACTCAATAAAGAAAAAAAAAACAAATGAATTAGCTTATTTGCTTAATTTTTCTAGGAGTTCCTCGAGAGAATAAAAGGGGTGAGCCACGAGGTGACTCTTAAATTTAAATTTGAAAGCAATAGCAAACTGATCCGGTTGCTATTGCTGATCACTTTGCTATTGTCACTCACTGTGATAATTATGTTTCATTATAATGACACAGTGCACCTATGCAACTGATTGACATTACAAGATTATGGCCTTGTAAAATATTTTATTTGACCAGATAATGCTGACATAGTTCAGCGAAACCGGTCGTCGTAAATAAAAATTGAAGATTAGCGATCTTGGCTTTTTTATATCTTTCTACATTATCATAATTGGATCGCCTCCTAGAACGTAAACCAACTATAGATGGATAACTCTCCTGTTCCTGAATTCTACCCCTGCTGACTGTGTTACTGGTGGCTTAAATAATAAGGTCTGATATGCCTTTACATCTACATCTACATCTACATACATACTCCGCAATTCACCGTAAGGTGCGTGGCGGAGGGTACACTGTACCACTACTAGGCATTTCCTTTCCTATTCCACTCCCAAATTGAACGAGGAAAAAAAAGAATGCCTATATGCCTCCGTACGAGCCCTAATTTCTCTTATCTTGTCTTTGTGATCTTTACGCGAAATGTAAATAGGCGGCAGTAAGATCGTACTACACTCAGCTTCAAATTCCGCCCCTCTAAATTTACTTAACAGAAATTCACGAAAAGAACGTCGTCTTTCTTCCAGCGATCCCCAATTGAGTTGCCGGAGCATTTCCGTGACACTCGCGCATTGGTCGAACCTACCGGTAACAAATCTAGCTGCTCGCCTCTGAACCGCCTCTATGTCTTCCTTCAAACCGATCTGCCGCGGGTCCCAAATACTTGATCAATACTCAAGACGTGATCGTACAAGCGTTTTATACGCGGTCTCCTTTACAGGTGAAGTACATCTTCCTAAAATTCTCCCAATAAACCGAAGTCGGCTGTCCGCCTTACTCACAACTGTCCTTACTTGCTCGTTCCATTTCATATCGCTCTGCAATGTTACGCCTAGATATTTGAACGACGCGACAGCATCAAGAAGCTCACTACTAATGCTGTATTCCAACATTATGGGATTGTTTTTTCTACTCATGTGCATCACCTTACATTTTTCTACACTGAGAGCTAGCTGTCTTTCTTCGCACCAACTAGAAATTTTGTCTAAGTCATTCTGTATGCTATTACAGTCAGTTACAGACGACACCCTCCCATACACCACAGCATCATCAGCAAATAGCCGCAAATTACAACTTACTCTGTCCATCAGATCATTTATATAGATAGAAAATAATAGCGGTCCTATCACACTCCCCTGGGGCACGCCTGACGATACACTCGTCTCTGATGAACACTCGCCGTCGAGAACAACGTACTGCGTTCTATTACTTAGGAAGTCTTCCAGCCAGTCACAAATGTGTGAACCTATTCCATAAGCTCGTATCTTCGTTAGCAGAGTTAAAGTTAAAACGGCCTCGGAATGGGTCCTCATTAACCGTGTACAGAAGAGGGCTACAGCTACCAGAATAAGCAACTGCCCCGAACTGACCGATCGCTCGCAGAGTGTACGTGAGGACACAAAGAGAGGGGTGGAGCCCTGCAACGCGAGTATACCCTCTGTGTCGCAGCCAACCCTTGCCACCCTCCCTCCCTTCACACATACACACGCTACGTCGCCTCCTGTTGCACTCGCCCTGACACACAGGGACGAAACATATTAATTTCCCTTACGAGGAGTTAATATCCAACCACCGGCGTCGCTAATTGGATTTGCAGCTGTGAAATACGACCTTGTCGGCGGGGGTGTGTGGTGGTAGGGGGTGCGGGGTTGTGTGGGGAGGCATTTTTCAAGTCGCCCACACGCCCGGGGCGTGACGGGGTTCAACTGCGCTCTACGTCATTTGCGATCCTCGCCTCTCACATACGGGGTAGTGCACGCTCTGAATGCACCAGAGGAGCCTTCAGTAGCAGCAGTAAATTAACTGCTCACAACAAGTAGCGGTCAAGTGAGATATCACATACAATATACACATGGTGACGTTTTTATAGAGATATTGGTTACACTTTGTGTGTGATACGATATTATGCTGTCTCAACTATTTACTTGAGGTTTACGTAGCGTTCACGTATAGCAGACACCATGAGGCCTCATAATAGTCGCATACTGGCATGAGCTTGAAAGCAGCTTGTTAAATTGTTTATGTAAGACCTCTGGCTATTGAGATCTGCAAATGCAAGTTAAAACGCTCACTGCTGCTCTAAATTACTTTATGAGTGGCCACAGTACTTGTGCTACGGAAATTTATCTAACTGCTCACTCCTTAAGGGAGCAGCCAACGTTTTAACAAACACAAAATTAATGTTAAAAAGAAGGGAATAGATAATTAAACATGGGACATCATCATCATCATCATCATCATCATCATCATCATTAGAGACTGATTATACCTTTCAGCGTTCAGTCTGGAGCATAGTACCTCTAATAAAGTTCCTCTATGATCCCCTATTCAATGCTAACATTGACGCCTCGTCTGATGTTATGCCTTTTACTTCAAAATCATTCTGCACCGAATCTAAGTACTTTCTTCTTGGTCTACCTCGACTCCTCTTACCCTCCGCTGCCGAGCTCATGAGTCTCTTAGGTAACCTTGCTTCTCCCATGCGTGTAACATGACCCCACCATCTCAGTCTGTTCGCTCTTACTGCTTCATCTATGGTGTTCATTCCCAGTTTTTCTTTAATTTCCTCATTGTGGACACCCTCCTGCCATTGTTCCCATCTATTAGTACCTGCAATTATTCTTGCTACTTTCATATCTGTAACTTCAAACCTTATGAATAAGGTAACCCGTATCCACCGAGATTTCACTCCCATACAACGAAGTTTGTTGAAAGGTATAGCGGTGCACTGCTAATCAGGTGCACTGCTAATGGTATCAAAATAACACGTTAAAAGAAAAGTCATGAAAACTAGTATCTAATGATCTGTACCAATAGAACATAATGTTTTCTGGTAAAATGATTCATTTGGAAATATATACTCCCACAACGTAAATTAGGCTTACTTCGCATCAGTCTTCTCACTGGTTCAATGCGACGCATAGTTTTTTTCTCTCTTGTCACGAAATGTGTGACTATTTTAAGTGAATAGCAATTTGATATTCTGAATATGCAGGAATAGCATAGATATTGTGATTTCTTCTGATAGCATTGTTATTTGTGACTTCTTTTTCTCTAGCAATCTCTTCGTTTCTAAGTAGGACGTAACAAAGCCCTCAGTTATTGAATTAAAAAATTATCAAATGTTTGTAGAACTTATGGGACTTAACTACGGGGTCTTCACTCCCTAAACTTACAAACTACTTATGAACTAACTTAAGACTAAGGAAGGCACAAATATCCATACCCGAGGGGGGATTCGAACCCCCGACCGTAATGGCCGTGCAGACCGTGACTGGAGCGCCTCAGTCGCCTCGGCCACCGCGGCCGGCAGTTATTGAATATATTCGAATATTTGCCTCCCTCTATTATGTCTGCCCCAAGAGTATCCTGTATTACTGCATAGGCTTACATGGCCAGAGTTAGTGACTTAAAAGTTTTCTAGGTATTGTAGCGTGTTATATTATAATGATAGTTATTACTGGAACAGCCAACATTTTGGCTACAGTTTATATTGTCCAAAACAATGGATTTTCCAGAAATACCCATATTTAGAATATGATGTCGTACAGCATCCAGAAAATATTTTTCTGCTTCCTGTATTGTTCGGAAGTTATTCCATGGTGTCTTAACTAATGTCCAGTTGTTGTCTAACTTCTTCTAGTTTATTTTGTTTACATATTCCTTCCCTCACTGATTCTGTAGAAAAGCCCTCATTTGACATTGTGCAAGGAATCAAAGTTAACTTATATTTTATAATAATGGAAAGTTCAGGTTCAAATTAATAATATGGTGAGGACAGTTTACAACTCACCGCAAAGACGTAGCGACGAGCTGCGACAGGTACACACCAGAGACACACACATACAACACATTTAGCTATCGGCCATGGCCTTCTTCAGAAAATAGAGCACTCACGCAATCACACAGGCACACAACACTGTCATACAACCATCACCTCCGAATGCCGCACTTCGAATCACGCTCTGCAGCGAATCGGGACGGGAGGGGAGGGGAGGGGAGAGGGGGTAGCAAGGTTACGTCACGGTGGTGGGGATGGGTTAGATGGGAATAACGAGATGCAGCTTAGGAATGGAGTGGGGAGGCGGGCGAGAAAAATAAAATAAGCAAAATAAATATACGTTGTGCAGTCAGTATACCAAGACAGGAAAGACGGAATCAATCCAGAAAATCTGAGAAAAATTTAGCATAGTTGCAGATACAGACGCGACACAAAAACGCTAGTTACAAACATCAAGGACATTCAAACATAGTAAGTTCACACAAAGGCTGAAGGCCACATACGTGCATTCTAACTTGAGAAAAGCTGGACATAATATCATCACCAGAATGAAAATACAAATACTGAATTTACACTGAACTAATCAGGTTCTGTAAATTAAGAAACACTTCGCCTCGCACAGCGAAAGAATTACTTAAGAAAAGCTATCACTGATAAACCAAGATTGCCTGGTGACGAACAAAGTAAGGTTCTAACAGCTTGCCATCCCCCTCAACTTGATTCGACGGTGTACTCCAACGGATGCAGCGAGAGTGAGCCTCAGGCCACAGCAAAAGCCTACCCCTCCAAGCACTGCATGTAGGGCAGGCTAAAAGCGATTCAGATGCTACTGTCTACTAACTCTCGCTACCTGAAGGAGATAATACCCTCTACTAGAGCTCCAGAGACGTCTCTTTTGTCACCCCTTTCGTCCATGATTATGTTGGTTCTACACTAAGAACAGGTCACCCGCATCTTGCCAAGTAAGCTTGTGTCTGGCCACCCAGCAGACGACAAGCGAAGCCGTGCGTTCTCAACTGCAGCAAAACGAGGCCGACGGCCGAGTGCACCAACCTCGGTCAAAAGTTAATCGCGGTCAAATCGGCATTTAACCGCGGTCAACTCACGTTTCTGGTGCACCGACACCGATCAAAGTTAAACGAGGGAGTTGATCGCGGTTAAATTTGATCGCGGCTGACGCCCGGTTTTGTCGAGATGATCAGGATTATAGGAGTGTGCAGTATCAAGATGGCGGCGCGTTTTGCTGTTTTAGACGGAATTGACAAAGATTTATTTTACCTCGATCATTTAAATCGGGATCAAAACCGGAACGTCGTGATTGTGGAAAGGGGGACTCTTTTGAAGATTACAGTGACAAAAAGTTCGAAGAAAGATTTTGTTTGTCCAAAGAAAGTGTGGTGGTTGTTAAAGCAAATCAGTGACAGGTTAGAATTTCCTACCGATAGAAATAACCCTATTTCGCCTACGAACAGACTATTGATTACGTTAAGAGCATATGCAACTGGTGCATTTAACATACTTATTGCTGGCAACAGTAACATATATCGCGACGACACATTGCCAGGAAGAGCAGTTCGCCGCGCCATAATTAATGAATATTTCCAGTAAGGTAACTATCAAATTCAAAAAAGTTTTGAATAAAAAATTACGATATGTTCCGTAACTATAATCGTAAAGCTTTCGTGTTATTAAAACATGTTATCTGTATATTTCTGTTACCAGGTGAACATGCGGTGCATGGGAAAGTACGCTGTGAACAACAATGACATTTGAGTTGATTTGTTCGAAACAATAAATCATAATTTAAGTAATTATATAAATCTGTCTTAGGGTGTTTTTTTAATAATCATTTCTCTTTGCAATATGACTGGATTCGGTAAAATTTTACGACGCTTCTCGCTGGGCTCCAGTGCTTATGTTGGTAACAGATGAACAATGAAGTGTAGAATGGCGTTAATATTTTTCACAAGCTACAGAGTAAATGTTATTGCTGCTCGTTTCACTCGCAGCAAAATTAATACTGTACCCGCTCTATGGTTGAAAGGTTCTTGTATGTACCCTTGTCCGTTCAGAAGAAAATAATTTTCGTTTTAATTGAAGTAGTCACGAAAAAATATTTATTGTTCATCTTAGTTGCCGTCATTACCATTGATGCCAACATAACCACTGCAGCCCGGCGAGAAGCGTCGTACAATTTTACCGTATTTACAATCTTGTACATACAAATCACGTGGTACTGTCGTCATTCACCGAAGATAGTCGAGAATACACATGTAGGTAAGCTCAACTAACACCTTTGCATCAGTTGGGTGCCTTCCATTGCGCTACACGGACTTGATCGCGATCAGATGTACGATTGGCTGACGACGGTTTGCTGACCGGTGGTTAACATTGGTGCACCGCAGAGACGTTTTAACCGCGGTTAACTTTTGGCCGTGTTCTCGGAACCCTTGATTATCGTGCTTTTTGACCGAGGTTGGTGCACTCGGCCACTAGAGCGGACGCGGCGACTGTAAGCTATTGTGCGGCAGTCAGTCAGTATTAAGAGCAACCTTCCAGATTCACATCAACACACAAGTTCAATCACCCGGGTGGAAACATAAATAAACATGGGGCACTGATCATTAATAAAGAGATAAAGTAATTGACATACAAATAGACAATATTAATGGCAGAGAAACACTTTAGAGTAATCAACAACACAAAATGGAACACGAGCACCTATTTAGTAGACGTGTTTCAAGCTCTTGACGGATATTTGGCCATTCTTTCACGAGTGCAATATCGACGTCTGCAGCCATTGTAGCAGATGCTGCTTTGGTTGCAATGCATCTACCAATTGCATCTCAGACATTTTCAATCGGGTTTTAAGCCCCGTGAATGAGTTGGCCATTTCTTTCATTGAATTTGTTGTCCACCTCCTTTTGCCATGTAATATATATATATATATATATATATATATATATATATATATATATATATATATATATATATATATATATATGTGTTGTTGTTATGGTCTTCAGTTCGGAGACTGGTTTGATGCAGCTCTCCACCCTACTCTATCCTGAGCAAGCCTTTTCATCTCCTTATAAGAACGGCAACCCACATCCACTTGAATCTGCTTACTATACGCATCTCTTGGTCTCCCTCTGCGATTTTTACCCCACACACTTCCCTCCAATGCTAAATTTACGATTCCCCGATGTCTAAGAATGTGTCCTACCAAGCGATCCCTTCTTTTAGTCAAGGTATGCCAAAAATTCCTTTTCTCACCAATTCTGTTCAGTACCTCTTCATTAGTTATGCGATCTACCCACCTAATCGTCAGCATTCTTCTGTAGCACCACATTTCAAAAGCCTCTATTCTCTTCCTGTCCGCACTGCTTATCGTCCATGTTTCACTCCCGTACAAGGCAACACTCCACACAAATGCCTTCAGAAAAGACTTCCTTACCCTTAAGTTAATATTCGATGTTAGCAAATTTCTCTTTTTCAAAAATGCTTTTCTGCCCATTGCCATTCTGCATTTTATATCCTCTGTACTGCGACCATCGCATGTTATTTTACTACCCAAGTAACAAAACTCATCTACCACCTTCATTGTTTCGTCACCTAATCTAATTCCTTCAGCATCGCCTGATTTTCTAAGACCGCATTCCATTATTTTTGTTTTGCTCTTGTTAATGTTCATTTTATATGCACTCTTCAACACGCTGTCCATTCCATTCAACTGCTCTTCCAGGTCCTTTGCTGTCTCTGACAGAATTACAATGTCATCGGCAAAACGCAATGTTTTTATTTCTTCCCCCTGAACTTTAATCCCTATTCCAAATTTTTCCTTGCTTTCCTTCACCGCCTGCTCGATGTACAAATTGAATAGCATCGGAGAAAGGCTACAACCCTGTCTTACTCCCTTCCCAACTGATGTTTCCCTTTCATGCCCTTCGAGTCTAATAACTGCGGTCTGGGCTTTTGTACAAGGTATAAATAACTCTCCTTTTCCTGTATTTTACCCCTGCTGACTTCAGAATTTGAAAGAGTGTATTCCAGTCAACACTGTCAAACGCTTTTTCCAAATCTACAAAAGCTAAAAATGTAGGTTTGCCTTTCCTTAATCTATCTTCTAAGATAAGACGTAAAGTGAGTATTGCCTCCCGGGTTCCTACGTTCCTCCTGAATCCAAACTGATCTTCCCCGAGGTCAGCTTCTACCAGATCTTCCATTCTACTGTAGATAATTCGTGTTAAATATATATATAAAATATTAGAATCTCGCTTGTCAACGTGATTCTATTTTCCTCCACATAAGTCTTAACATGTGAAAGATCTTAATAAAATAATTTTGATCACAGATCACAATGTTGTATTAATAAATAATTCGGACCCTGGTCGCCTATACATAGCAACGAGAAGTTAACAAGAAAATTTTTCCTAATGACCTCTACAGAAAATGTCACATATGAACTAATATATATCACAGAAGATTTCTCTAGGTTCGCCTTTTATCGTTTTCAGTCATTAGGTAAGGGTCAGTACACAGTTAAGGCAAAGAATGGTTCACAATATTAAAAGAGTTCATAATAGTTTCACGTTTATACTTTTAAAATAACTAAAATGGCTAATATTTTAGTATTCATATATTTACTGTGTTTCGTGTTTCCAATCGTATGTTCTTCTACGCAGTTTCTCCAGTCCCAGCTGTTATTTTTGTACACATAAACAAAAATAATGTTTGTAAACTACCCTGAGATGGTGTTGAGATTTTTCATGTATCACCTTTGTCCTGATACCAACTTTTGAAAATAATAAATAATATTGTTCCACCCGTTCTTGTACTGGGAAACTATCGATTTCGTCACAAAATGAAAAAATTATTTATTATTAAAAAAAACTGAATTAAGTACAGTGGTGATTATTTCTTTCGTCAAGTATTGCTTAACCATTTATTGGAAAAAAAAAAAAAAAAAGAAAATCATTTTCATAATATTACACCGTAGTAAAATATTCTCTTCTTGGATATTGGTGCATTAAAGTTTTCGAGTGACTTATGGACCTAGTCATAACACCCACTAGCTATCTTTTGAATTATTATTCAAAATAAAGTAAAATAAACCCTACGGCACCACCGCCACTTTGATTCTTAACCATAAATTCTGATAACTGATTCAAAGCTCTGCCTCTTCAGGCGTGGGTGACTTATCAAAACCAATTTTCTACAAATAGTATTCCCCCTTTTGTCACTCGAAAACTAAGACGTCGGATACTCGATGTATTCCTTGCTAACATCACGTAAATCAAATTGACTTTAATTACTGTATAGTCACACTCCAGTAAGTATTCAATGGCGCAATCAGTTTTTAATGACCTCCCAATCTTTGTATCAATAACTGCTTTTTTTTACAATTACGTTCTACCGTAGAAAAGTAAAATAGTTGTGATAAATAGTTACCGATCCTAACTTTTAGCACACGGACATTTCGTTGCTGTTTATATGACTCCCTCAGGATCATTAAACGATTCGGCCAACTAAATTATCATAAATAAAACAGCTCCCATCATAATTACATTTCCTTTTCCCACTGGTCATGAACTAATTAGCTATCTCAGCAGTTACTTGATAAAATTTACTACCTTTTAAACAAAATGAGCGGTTTATACCACATCTATATCTTTTTTAATAATAAGGAAAAAAATTATATCGCTTCATTGCACCACCGTTATGGAGCCCTTTCGCTGTCTTAACTAAATGAATCCCTGGGAATATTCAATCACACTGATTGCAACTTCTAACAGAAGTTAATGAACCCATAAGTAACATTTTTCCTTAAACATCCAGGAATTACCTTTAGTTAGATCGACGTCCTATATTTCACGCGCCGATCTTTTTGTTTGTACCGGTAATCATTCCCTTACGGCAGCAATTTTTTTCTTTTGACCGGTAAGTTAATATTTCATATACACTGAATGAGGCTTCCATCAGACGCAATGAAAATCGACAATAATGAAACGTAATTGTGAGCAAGGAATAACACCTTTCTCCCCCTAACATTATCCTTTGCTTGCGGCCTGTTAGTTTTTAGTGGCCAGCTCTTGATGCAATAGCGCAGGATAATGGGCGCCGACGGCAGCATACTCGCGAGCCCGTCTTATGGCCGAGTGAACCAACCTCGGTCAAAAAGCACGATAATCAAGGGTTCCGAGAACACGGTCAAAAGTTACCCGCGGTTAAAACGTCTCTGCGGTGCACCAACGTTAATCTCCGGCGAGCAAACCGTCGTCAGCCAATCGTCCATCTGATCGTGATCAAGTCCGTGTAGCGCAGTGGAAGGCACCCAAGTGATGCAAAGGTGTTAGTTGAGCTTACCTACATGTGTATTCTCGACTATCTTTGGTGAATGACGACAGTACCACGTGATTTGTATGTACAACATTGTAAATACGGTAAAATTGTACGACGCTTCTCGCCGGGCTGCAGTGGTTATGTTGG
Organism: Locusta migratoria; assembly: GCA_026315105.1. Taxonomy (NCBI): domain Eukaryota; kingdom Metazoa; phylum Arthropoda; class Insecta; order Orthoptera; family Acrididae; genus Locusta; species Locusta migratoria. The sequence continues at coordinate 67,013,869 of CM048753.1, forward strand.
CATCAATGGTAATGACGGCAACTAAGATGACCAATAAATATTTTTTCGTGACTACTTCAATTAAAACGAAAATTATTTTCTTCTGAACGGACAAGGGTACATACAAGAACCTTTCAACCATAGAGCGGGTACAGTATTAATTTTGCTGCGAGTGAAACTAGCAGCAATAACATTTACTCTGTAGCTCGTGAAAAATATTAACGCAATTCTACAATTCATTGTTCATCTGTTGCCAACATAAGCACTGGAGCCCAGCGAGAAGCGTCGTAAAATTTTACCGAATTCAGTCATATTGCAAAGAGAAATGAATATTAAAAAAACACCCTAAGACAGATTTATATATTTACTTAAATTATGATTTATTGTTTCGAACAAATCAACTCAAATGTCATTGTTGTTCACAGCGTACTTTCCCATGCACCGCATGTTCACCTGGTAACAGAAATACACAGATAACATGTTTTAATAACACGAAAGCTGTACGATTATAGTTACGGAACGTATCGTAATTTTTTATTCAAAACTTTTTTGAATTTGATAGTTACCTTAGTGGAAATATTCATTAATTATGGCGCGGCGAACTGCTCTTCCTGCAATGTGTCGTCGCGATATATGTTACTGTTGCCACCAATAAGTATGTTAAATGCACCAGTTGCATATGCTCTTAACGTAATCAATAGTCTGTTCATAGGCGAAATAGGGTTATTTCTATCGGTAGGAAATTCTAACCTGTCACTGATTTGGTTCAACAACCACCACACTTTCTATGGATAAACAAAATCTTTCTTCGGACTTTTTGTCACTGTAATCTTCAAAAGAGTTCCCCTTTCCACATTCACGACGTTCCGGTTTTGATCCCGATTTAAATGATTGAGGTAAAATAAATCTTTGTCAATTCCGTCTAAAATAGCAAAACGCGCCGCCATCTTGATACTGCACACTCGTATAACGCTGGTCATCTCGACAAAACCGGGCGTCAGCCGCGATCAACTCCCTCGTTTAACTTTGATCGGTGTCGGTGCACCAGAAACGTGAGTTGACCACGCTTAAATGCCGACTTGACCGTGATTAACTTTTGACCGAGGTTGGTGCACTCGGCCGTTAGAATGCAAGGGTCGATCAGCTGAACGGCAGTTACAATTCAGTTATACAAAATGTTACAAAAAAATATTATAATAATACAAATGACAAATAAATCGCCTTTTCCTAATAAGCAATGAAGAATAAAGTATTTATCTGTCGCAATAATTTGTAGCGACCTTGGGATATCATGTAGCGAGTTGTAAAAAAAAAAAATAATTAAAATTTCCCGTTACAAATTCCCTGACCTTCAAACATGTTGTTCACCAGTGTAGCTCTGTGGGTACGAACGTTATCGTCCAGTAGAAGGAAACCGTCTTCTATGGCACCAGCGTAGGGCACAACGAAAGGTAGAAAGATCTCGTCGCTAAACCTCTGAGCAGTCCAAACCGCCATTCTGAATGACACAGAGGTGCCCGTACGTGCACCAATACTGACTCCTGCCGACAACATTCGTCACCATCATGCTATGGTGATGTTTCCTGCACATAAACAGGACTGTTCCGATCTCCAAGTTCTCTCCATATGAGAAAACGACCATTTTCCTCATGAACACAAAATCTTGGCGCATCTGTGAAAAGAACCTGGCGCCATGCGCTACGATTCCAATCGCTATGATCCTCCGCGTAGTTTCTGCGAGCTAAACGGTGTCGCGGTTTTAATGGAACACACACGATAAGCCTCCGTGCATAGATGCCACATTTTCCGGAGGCGATTTCGGACTCTTTGTGTTGACATTGAGCTGTATGCAGGGTGCGTTGCAACTGAGATGCATCCAGCCTCCTGTCTGGACGAGCTGTTAACCGGAGATAACGGTCATACCATGCTGATGTTATCCGTGGACGACCTTGGCCTTGCGAACTTCTTTTTTTTTTTTTTTTTACGTTTCCTGTAGTCTGAAATCGCGTACAGTTCCTGGAAATTTGTGACACTGCAGTAGCTGCAGACACCTCCCTCTGTGTCTGTCCCGCTTCCGACTTTCCTATGGCTCTGCATGCCACAGCTTCGGGTAAGTCATCATCTCGTTGCATTGAATTAGTTGCTCGCTATGCTATGCAGAGGCGCCAACTTTCGAAAATCAGTGTGGGTGCTCTATATCACGGTTCACAAATGTTCGAAACTAACCCTCCTGGCCGGCCGCGGTGGCCGAGGGGACTGAGGCGCTCCAGACACGGTCTGCACGGCCACTACGGTCGGGGGTTCGAATCCCCCCTCGGGCATGGATATTTGTGCCGTCCTAGTTCGTAAGTAGTTCATAAGTAGTTTGTAAGTTTAGGGACTGATGACCCCGTAATTAAGTCCCATAGACTTTACAAACATTTGAACATTTTGAAACCCTCCTGAAAATCATGTTCATGCATTTTTTGAATGAGCAGTACTTGATAAAAGTAAATAGGCAGTTATCTGGCCTTTTAAAAATAGAAGGAAGAATGAGGATGCCGTCTTTGACGTTATTGTCTTCGCTACTAGTTTAGGGATTGGAAATAACTGCGCTATGTAATATTCTTTTGACAGGATGTACGTGTTTACATAATTGACCCTAAATTACTGATCTAAACTCGGCCACCCGTGCACGCTCCCCGGTCAGACTCAAACTTCCATGTGTTGCACTTGCCTCTTTCCCTCACATGCTCGCACACGTTATAGTGTGAGTCCCGCAAGAGGGAGATACACAATTCTACCACCGCTAGCCTGTCATGGCGTTGATGTTTATTGTTATTATCTGTTCCAAAGGAACTGATGTTGGCGGTGATGCGGGTTCGAGTCCCCGCCCGGCACAAATTTTCATGTGTTGCCGATATTGAGTCAATAATTAAATCACTAAAGACTAAGGACCCTTGTGGACATGATGGGGTATCTAGTAGAATTCTACTTTTCTCCATATGTTAGACCAGTACTAAGCTATATTTGTAATTTTTCCTTTCAGAATGATCCGTTTCCTGACAGATGAGACTACTCAGTAGTGAAACCACTTTATAAAAAAGGAGAAGGGGAAAATGTAGACAACTATAGACCTATTTCTATACCATCCGTTTTTTTTTCTAAAGTTATTGAAAAGGCTGTATATTCAAGATTAATTGATCATTTCAGTCCACTTGATCATTTCAGTCCACATAATTTGTTGTCAAACGTACAGCCTGGTTTTAGAAGTGGATTGACGACTGAAAATGTTATATTTTCGTTTCTCTGTGAGGCACTTGATGGGTTAAACAAGAGGCTACGAACATGAGGTGTTTTCTTTCATTTAACAAAAGCGTTTGATTGTGTTGATCACAATATATTGTTGCAGAAGCTGGTAAATTATGGAATACGAGGAGTAGGTCACAACTACTTCACCGCTTACTTTAATAACAGACAGCAGAAGGTAATTCTCCACAGTGTTGGAAATGGCTATGACGTACAGTCAAAACATGGGGCAAAGTTAAGTGTGGAGTCCATCAGGGGTCTGTTTTGGGTTCGCTGCTGTTTCTTATTTATATAAATCATATATCTTCCAGTATAAGAGGTGATTGTAAAATATTTTTGTTTACTGCTTGGTAGCGAAGGATGTTTTTCGTAATATTGACACAGTATCAAACAATGCAGTTCAAGAGATAACTCTTACGGGAATTCCACTGGGACGTGTTATATCGTCTTCCGTACAGTCCGGACCACGCCCTAGCGACTTATCTTCTTATACCTAAAACCTGTCCATGGTGGTCAACACTTCAGCGATGATGACGAGGTATGAAGAAGGAATACAAAAACTTGTGTCGTGCTATGACAAGTGCCTACAAAATTTCGGAAGCTATGTAGAAAAGTGGAATGAAACTTTCACTTTGCAGCGGAGTGTGCGCTGATATGAAACTTCCTCGAAGATTAAAATTGTGTGCCGGAACCGGGACTCGAACCTGGAACCTTTGCCTTTCGCGGGCAAGCGCACTACCGCCTGAGCTATTCCGACACCACTCACGATGCCGCCTCACAAGTTTACTTCCGCCATTACCTCGCCTCCACCGCCGATAGAGCGCTTGCCCGGGAAAGGCAAAGGTCCCAGGTTCGAGTTCCGGTTGCGGCACACAATTTTCATCTGCCAGGAAGTTTCAAACGGTACTTATTTGGTCGGCCGCGGTGGCCGAGGGGACTGAGGCGCTCCAGTCACGGTCTGCACGGCCACTACGGTCGGGGGTTCGAATCCCCCCTCGGGCATGGATATTTGTGCCGTTCTTAGTCTTAGCTAATTCATAAGTAGTTTTTAAGCTTGGGGACTGATGACCCCGTAGTTAAGTCCCATAAGTTCTACAAACATTTGAATATTTTGTACTTATTTGTGGACATCGTAGTTCAGACATTACATGTTTTGGGACGTGCATTGCTAAGTTTACTGATAGGCCCTTTACGTGAGAGCGCGCTACAATAACATAACTGATAAAGGCTGAAAGGACGAGAGTTTCCAGTAACCCGTCGAACGTCTGGGTAAGACGTGACGCTAAGCGTGGGTAGCGCGCAAGTGTTTAGCGTTCGGCGCCAGCTGTTTAGCGGGGGTAGTCGGCAGCGTAGAACTTTGTATGCAGCGGTGCTTGGTTGCGACAGTGGAGCGCTTGGCCCGGGAGCAAGTGGTGAGGCGAGCGGTGTGGGGGTCGGGATGCCTAGGTAGTGGGGGGGGGGGGGGGTTAGGTCTCGCCTTACGCAGCGATGTCGTAATGAAGTCTCAGCGAGACAAACGTCGCCTTAGCAGCCACAACACTAGACTGGCTGTTGTCTTCAGTCGCCGCTGCTAACTCGATTCCACACACCAGCCACGACACTCTTGCGCCACATTTGCGTCTGTCGTCTTGTCGCCTTCAGTCTGCTTTGTGCAGCTCTCAACACTGCCCTGTGCAAGCTAAGCTAGGGCTGACGTCTTTCCAGAAGCACGAGAAAGGCAGTAGCATACCAACGATTTTATTAAAAGAAGGGAGGGGGGGGGGGCGGGGAGAGAAACTATTTCAGGGTTGACAATAAAAACCGCTTGCAGTTACATAAAAGATCGTATTATCTATTTATCACACGACCGGTTTTGGGCTTGTGCCCATCTTCAGGCGCTTAAAACACTCAGGATTTTACATGATACTTCCTGGCAGATTAAAATTGTGTGCCCGAACCGGGACTCGAACCTGGGACCTTCGCCTTTCGCGGGCAAGCGCACTACCGAATGTGCTAAAGAAGGAACTAAAGTGAGCGCTCCCTATCGCGAACTATTATGCGCAAGTTTAATATTTTGTGTTATTTTATGACAATTTTTTGTTTTGTTTTAGAGTCAAAATTTGTTAGTCTCGCGATACCCTTGATACTACGCGACACCCCAGGGTGTCGCGACACGCAGTTTGGGTAGCTCTGCCTTAGACCATACGGCTAGTCCTGCACGGTCAACAAAATAAATAGTTACAACAAAATAAATAGTTACATTACCAGGAGGGACAAAGTATTATCTGAAAACATCTGAATCAGTTGCAGATGGTGGTCACAGCTCGTCCTTCGCACCTGTCCGTCAGAGACACTCTCTAGGTCTCCTCGCAGTGATGGGCTAGTCTTGTGCAGTTCGCGATCGAACTAGTTCGAAAGAGAGGTCCCACAGTCGCACTACGGGAACTAGTTCAAATTCAAATTCAAATGTTTGTATAGCTTATGGGACTTAACTACGGGGTCATCAGTACCTAATCTTTCAAACTACTTATGAGCTAGCTAAGACTAAGGACGGCGAACCCCCGACCGTAGTGGCCGTGCAGACCGCGAATGGAGCGTCTCAGTCCCCTCGGCCACCGCGGTCGGCGGAACTAGTTCGCAGATTGAAACTTTCACTCTGCAGCGGAGTGTGCGCTGATATGAAACTTCCTGGCAGATTAAAATTGTGTGCCGGAACCGAGACTCGAACCAGGGACCTTTGCCTTTCGCGGGCAAGCGCTCTACCACTGAGCTACCCCGACACGACTCACGATGCCGCCTCACAACGAGGCGAGGTACTGGCGGAAGTAAAGTTGTGAGGCGGCATCGTGAGTCGTGTCGGGGTAGCTCAGTGGTGCCGGGCGCCGTGGCTCAGCGCGCCCGGTCAGAGGGCTGAACGCCTCTCTGTAACAAAAAAGCTGAGCCAAGAACTCATCGAACGACAACGAACAAAAAGGAACAACGACCGCAATGAACTGATCTATCCATAGACCAAAAAAAAAAAAAAAAAAAAAAAAAAAAAAAAAAAAAAAAAAAAAAGTGGTAGAGCGCTTGCCCGCGAAAGGCAAAGGTCCCAGGTTCGAGTCCCGGTTCCGGCACACAATTTTAATCTGCAAGGAAGTTTCAGTTCGCAGATACCTCGCCTCTTAGTTCATCCGCTCCTTTTCCGAAGACTGGCGGGTAACAGCGAGAGGACGCGAGAGCGCGCAGAATCGCGTGATTCCCTTCTGCCAGTTGCCGTCATTTCGAGCTGAGATGCAGCTCAGCTGTAGTTTCATAGTTCACTGCCATAAGTTTTCTTTTCTAAGGTATTTCTTGACCATACTCGTCCCATATAGACTCCTTTCTATTCTCATGACTGCTGCAGCTGTTACGAGATGCCGGTGAGTTGCTAGGAGTAGGATCAGCCATTGAAATTTCTGTATCGAGTAATTTATAAAAGTGCATTTTTATTCATGAAAATAGACGCATTTGGCATATTTTGTAGGTAATGTTCCTTCAATGACCTATTCAATAAATAAATAAATCCATTTAAAAAATACTACGAGTACTCTATACGCAAAGTAGTTGAATACCATTGTATCACCCATTCGTGTAAATAACTGGTGTATTTGCTTAAGTATTTGATGTCTAATTGCCCAAAAATACGGGTAATAGCACACGCTTTGGCAACACTGATTATTATATAAAAAAGCTGGAATAATAAAAGAAAGAGCTCTTTTAGTAGCGGTAGCAAAAACCAAAAAGAACGGACGAACTAAAAAGAGCGACGTACTTCGCGACCGAGCTGCGAACTAAAAGGAAAGCTACCGGTCGCGAACTAAAATATGCGCGATAGGTAGCGAACTAAAATATGTGCGATCGGTCGCGAACTAAAACATGCGTTACCGCTCGCGAACTATTATGCCAAACGTATCTCACTTCTTAGTTCGTTGGATTTTTTTTTCCGAAGACCGATGGAGAATAGCGAGAGGGCGCGTAGCTGAATTGAAAATCTCTGCTGATGAGCTATTTCGAGGTGAGGGTCTACCTGCTAGATTACATAGTTCAGTGCTACGAAATACCTGTTTTGAAGTATTTTGTACTCTGCAATATCTGACTAATAAATTCCATAATGCCAAGATATACAGATAACTCTAAACTTAAACGCGAGAAATTATCCACAAACTCTTTCTTTTGGTCTGCGTGATATCGTTAGCGGCTCAAGCAGCAAGCGCATGAAGCAGCTAGGTGGGGGAACTTCTCCCTCCACCTGCACGCGCAGACCACGCCGCTCATCCGTCACTGGGAGCGGACGAACTAAAAGAACGAACTAGTTCACGGCAGAGCCGCGAACTAAAGTGAGCGCTCCCGATCGCGAACTATTATGCGCAAGTTTAATATTTTGTGTTATTTTATGACAAGGGCTTTTTTTTACTTTTTTTTTCTTTTTTCTTTTTTTTTTTTTTTTTTTAGAATCTAAATTTGTTAGTCTCGCGACACCCTTGATACTACTACACAACACCCCAGGGTGTCGCGACACCCAGTTTCGAAAGCTGTTCCTTAGACCATATGGCTACTCCTGCGCGGTGAACAAAATCAATAGTTGAAATAAAAGGTTTTCGCTTGGTAGGCGATGTGAGATGTTTCTTTTGTTAAACTTCAAAACATATCGATTTCGTCCCTATGATGGGACATCATCAGTGCAGAATTGCAAGTCATGATGACCTATGTGCTCTGCTTAAAACATTTTTATCAGTCTTGTCATAAAAAAACATTTAAAAGGTCTTGCCAGTACAAGTAACAAGAATACAAGTGAATTGTACTGGCAAGACCTTTTAAATGTTTTTTTTTATGACAAGACTGATAAAAATGTTTTAAGCAGAGCACATAGGTCATCATGACTTGCAATTCTGCACTGATGATGTCCCATCATAGGGACGAAATCGATATGTTTTGAAGTTTAACAAAAGAAACATCTCACATCGCCTACCAAGCGGAAGCCTTTTATTTCATTATAATTCTGTGGTGGGCTGGCACGAAATGGAATCTAGTTACAAAAAACAATCAATAGTTACATTACCAAGAGCGACAAATCATTCTCTGGATGTGTCTGATTCACTTCGAAACAGTGGCCACAGCTCGTCCTTCGCACCTCTCCGTCAGAGACAGTTGCTAGCTCTCCTCCCAGTACTGGGCTAGGAGCGCCAGTGGACAGGAGTGTAGCGCAGTGGGTCTGCATTTAAACAGGTGCACGTACAGTGCTCTCTCTAACGACGCCGACGCGGCAGGACAAATATTTACCGTCGCTTCCGGCTTCCGCGAAATCCCGCCGGCTGGCCATTAACGTAATCGCCTCGTAACGAGTTCCATTACGCCCCGCGCTCCCGATTTCACAGTTAATCGCATTTTAATGATAAGCGGCCTTGCGCGCTCGCGCAAAATTTCGACGGAGGTGTGTCGAACTTTCGGGCGCAAAACAGCGGGCAATAAAACTGCCGCGACAGCGGAAGGTCGTTGACCTTTCCGCGGGCAGACAGAGAATCAGGTGGCCGGGTTTCTCTGGCCTCTGGGGAGTGTTTACACCGGCGGTGAATGGCCCGCAGGGCACAGTAGTGGTGCCTCTGCTGTTCACTACCCAAAGCGGGAACGTAATTACTGGCCGATTCACTGCAGCAACTAAAATCACTTAACCATCCGTCGGGCGCACCTCCAGATGAAACAAAATCACGCTTACCCGGCCTGAGAGGCCACCCACATATTTTGTGGACTAGCTCCGCCATGTTAAATCAAATTCAAAATGCGTGTTGGCTAGTCTTGAAGAGGATCTAAAGGAAGGAATTACAGCAAACTTAAAGCATAATAATGGGTTTATTGAACACAATACACCTTAAACTAAAGTAACCATAATTACCAATTTCCCACAAAGAGTATTAAAAATTGGTCAAACAAACATCCATAAAAGTAATGATTTTTTAAAGGACATTAGGCAATCTATTCTGACATGTAATCATCTTTTCTCGCCACATCTGCAACCAAAAACCGATGCTATAGCTCCCAAATCAACAGCTGAAACACAGGTATGGCACAGAACGTATACGTCGATCAGGCAGATTGGTTGATGACAAGCTGAACATCCCTAATTCTTCATCCTCCTAACTCTTGTTTCAGCCACGCATGGTCGACGTTTTAGCCGTTTGGGAGGTAATGTGGAAGTACTTTCCCGTTCCTTGTGAGGTAAAATTATATTCAGTCGAGTTTGCAGCCGAATCGACATTCCACATAAATTCATAGCACGCTTCGCAGGCTAAAGTGTCCAGTTACAAGTTGATGACACAAGGTTTTGTAATTGGTGGCGTCATTTGTAGCAATATCTTTTACACTGGATGTTGTGTAATAATGATGTGACACTTCACACTATGAATAGTAGAAGGTATCTACTTAGACTACTTCGTCGTTTTATCGTTTCCAAAATAAAAACTCCTCACATATTTTCTTCTTCATATTCCCGAGCTGTTCCCTAAACTTCCTGTTCAGTTGCTGAGTCCTCCTTTCCTTCTCCTACCTCATCCTGAGAGTGGTGTCTCTCTCAGCGACTAAATCTTCGAGTGCGGCTTGATCTTCAGCAGTTTCGTCCTCGAGGAGGCGCATTATTTCCACAAGATCATTGGCTTAGAGGCATAATATACTTTTCTGGACATTTCAGCAGAAAATATGGATGTGATAACGTAGGAAAAGAAAGCAAAACTGAAATTAGAACTCGATCAGGCGCACTCAGTCTGAAGGGCCAGGGTCGTCAAAGTCTTCTTTTTTCCGAAGGTAACAGTGAAAATCACAATGGACAGACTTAGTTTGATTGAAACGAAGTAATAAAATTAAAATATCTTGAAAAATCCCACCTTAAAAACTATAACGTAATCGGGCGCAGACGGCCTGTGAGGCCCAAGGAGTTCCCCGTGATCCGCGTGGAAATCGACGGCAGCCTGCGGATCGGCACTGTGTGAGGTTCCCAAAGTTACGCGACTAAACGGAGAGGCGGGCCGCTGGGCCACCACTGTTAAGCACGGGAATCAAAAAAGTGTTTTGCTGGCCTGTGAGGCCGACTGCGCCCGACGGAGGGTTAAAACAAGAACAAGTCTTCTGGCCCGGATTGTAGACCACGCCTCATATGAGTTCTGTGCTCCTCACATGTCTACTGACGGCTCCTCTTGCGTATTATACCTGCCCCGTGCATCACTGCAATCGCGGTTTTATGGGGTCAGTACGAGGGGTCGTCACTAGCCTCCGTCGCATGCGCACGACCGAAATCGCGTTTCAGCAGGGCAATATCCCTCGGCTGTTGGGTACATCTACATATACTACGTACAATACTCTGCAAATCACATTTAAGTGCCTGGCAGAGGGTTCACCGAACCACCGTTATACCATTTTTTTCTCCCATTCCATTCTCTAATAGCACGCGGGAAGAAAGAACGCCTGAATCTCTCCGTTAGAACTCTGATTTCTCGTATTTTATTCTGATGATCATTTCTACCTATGTAAGTGTGAGTCAACAATATATTTTCGTATTCGGAGGAGAATTTTCATGGTTGTAGTTTCGTAAGTAGCCCACGCCGCGGCGATAAGCGCCGTTGTTGTAATGATTCCCATCCCAGATCCTGTATCATTTCCGTAACACTGTCTCTCCTGTATCGTGACAATACGAAACGAGCTGCCCTTCTTTGGACTCTTTCGATGTCCTCCGTCAAACCCACCTGATAAGGATCCCACACTGGGCAGCAATACTCCAAAAATGGACGGACAACCATAGTGTATACAGTATCTTTAGTAGTTCTGTTGCATCTTTTAAGGGTTCTGCCAATAAAACGCAGTTTCTGGTTCGCCTTCCCCACGAGTTTATCTACGTGTTATTTGCAGTTTAAGTCTGAAGTAATAGTAATTCCAAGGTATTTTGTGGACTTAACGGCCTTCAGCTTTGATCGATTTATCTTGTAAACAAAGTTTAACGGATTTCTTTTCTTACTCATGTGGACGACACTTGTTATTGTAACTGGAAATATAATGAGAAAAGAAATAATTTTAACTATGCCATTTGTTCTTGGATTTTTAATGAATATGTAACACAAATATTATACAATTAGAAAATTTGGTATAAAAACAAAAAGACGTTACAATTGTGATCACTTCCTGGTACAATTTCGATCACTTGCATCTTCCACATATAAAGCACTTTTTCTGTCACGCACCAACGCATACTTCGTGGTCTAAACATTGCATTTTTGGCAGCGAATCCATTCACCCTTAGCTAATGATTCTGCACTATAACAATTCAATAAACTAAATCCACAATTATTTTCGTTGTTTGCTGGCGAATTGAAGCTTGGTAAACTTCTTTCATCATTACTGACAGACGTACATTTCCGTTTATTGTTCTTGTTGCGTTTGTTCATTGTTTTCCTTGTGCCCTGTTAAAAAAGTTTCCTCTTGCTGCGGAGGTTATCCAGGTTTTCATCTGCAGTGAGTCTAGCTGATGTCTGTGTTTTCCTCTTCCGAGACGATAATTTTTCTCTGGATTTGGCAAAATGTCCCTGAGAGCATCGTGCTGAGAAATTGTACTGGACCCTGGCGTTACGGATTTGCCGTGTTCTTCAGTTACATCTTTTGACGATGAGGGTTCTTCTCCCATAATGCTGTTAGTAGCTTGACTGGTGAAGACTGAAGGAGCAGGAGCCTCGAATAACGTTGAAGGTGCAAATTTCTCCTCGGGAACAATGTCTTTGCAAAAGGGCATTATTTCTGTACATTGGAACCCTTTGACTGCGCATCCAATGGACGCAGCTTTGCCCCAGGCATCACAGAAAATAGTCCAGAATCGTTGTTTAGTAGTGTTTTCATTGGGATTGCGATGAATCCAATTAGTTGCATTTCTGTGATATTGAGCCTTTTAGAGACTTGAAGAAAGTCCTATCTAATGGTTGCAGTACATGAGCACTGTGCGGAGGCAATCCCAAAAGTTCTATCCCATTTTCCCGACAATATTCTACAGCATCTAAGCTGGTGTGGCTGCCATGGTTGTCAACAATAAGAACTGTAATAGGGCTACCCATTGTTTTGTATTTGTTGAAGTGTCGCACCTGGACTCCATTTATTGTAGATTTTCTTTTCTGCTCGTTTTCGTGGCATCTAGAAAATAAGAGGTTGCTTCAAAAATCGCGTAGGAAAATCTTTAAATATACAGAATTTATTTGCAATTATTGTGTATAATGTGTCTATGGTAACCAATCGTGACGGACTAAACTGAAAAACTGCATTGATCGAAATTGTACTAGGGTATCGAAATTGTACCATTTTTTTGATGGAAAATGTACTACTGACGGAAGTGAATTCACGAGTAAATAGTAGTGAGCCGGCCGCGGTGGCCGAGGAGACTGAGGCGCTCCAGTCACGGTCTGCACGGCCACTACGGTCGGGGGTTCGAATCCCCCCTCGGGCATGGATATTTCTGCCGTCCTAGCTCGTAAGTAGTTCATAAGTAGTTTGTATCTTTAGGGACTGATAACCCCGTTGTTAAGTCCTATAAACTATACAAACATTTGAACATTTGAATAGTAGTGAATTCTGCCAAGAAATGGCAGCACATGTCACAGAGGCTTTCTCTGTAGGTGCCTCAGAACACGCCCGAATGGAAAACAAGTTTCTTAGCTCACTAATATAGAATTTGCAAGCGCGTGAAAACTAGAAAATTTATAAGAGCGCGTTAGACTAAGTAGCTTCACTTACCTCTTAACAGGAAAAAATTTATATTGGTGTATTCATGGAAAACACAGGAGGAGCTGTAGAAATCTGCTACACTACGACGTCACACAAAGGCAAGTGCTACCAACACTACGAGACTGACAAATGGCGCGAAACCTTATGTTGATCGGAATTGTACCTATATCGAATTTGTATCACCTTACCCTTCTGGCCGATTGGATTCACGATTTACTATCAGAAAGGACACAGTTCGTCGTAATTGACGGTAAGTCATCAAGTAAAACAGAAGTGATATCTGGCGTTCCACAGGGAAGCGTCATAGGTCCCCTACTCTTCCTCGTGTTTATAAACGATTTAGGAGACAATCTGAATAGCTCCCTTAGACTGTTCGCGGATGATGCTGTCGTTTAGTGAAGTCAACAGAGGATCAAAAGCAACTGCAAAGCGATTTAGACAAAATCTCTACTTGGTGCGAAAATTGGCAATTGACACTAAATGCAGAAAAGTGTGAAGTAATACACATGACCACTAAAAGAAATCCGCTGAACTCCAATTACGCGATAAATCAGTCAAACCTTAAGGTCGTAAATTCTACCAAATACCTAGGAGTTACAATTACGAACAACTTTGACTGGAGAGAACACATAGAAAATATTGTGGGGAAGGCAAACCAAAGGTTACGTTTCATTGGCAGAACGCTTCGAAGATGCACCAGCTCCACCAAAGAGACTGCCTACATCACACTTGTGCGTCCTCTCCTGGAGTACTGTTGCCCAGTGTGGGACCCTCACCAGGTGGGACTGACGGAAGACATTGAGAAGGTTCAGAGAAGGGCAGCTCGTTTTGTTTTATCACGTTACGGGGGGGAAAGCGTCACGGAAATGTTGCACGAATTGGGGTGGATATCATTAAAAGAAAGACGTTATTCATTGCGGCGTGATCTGTTTGCGAAGTTTCAATCACCGACTTTTACTTCGGAATGTGAAAATATTTTCCTTGCACCCACCTACTTAGGGAGACATGACCATCCCAATAAAATAAGAGAAATCAGATCGAAAACGGAACGATTTAGGTGTTCTTTCTTCCCGCGCGCTATTATAGAATGGAACGGTAGAGAAAAGTTATGAAAGTGGTTAATGAACCCTCTGCCAGGCACTTAAATGTGATTTGCAGAGTATCTATGTAGATGTAGATGTAGATTCAGTGCAGCAACTAAAATCACTTGACAAGAACAAGTCTTCTGGTCCGGATTGTAGACCACGCCTCATATGAGTTCTGTGCTCCTCACATGTCTACTGACGGCTCCTCTCGCGTATTATACCTGCCCCTTGCGTCACTGTTTATGGGGTCAGTACGAGCGGTCGTCACTACAGTCGAGCCGCCGAAAGAACGACTGTGACAGCTAGCGGCTATGTTGCCAATACTGCTACGCGCCTGTGGCTGTTTGTTGTTACGCCGTGTCGGTCGCCGGCATACGAATATTACGCCCGAATATTTTGGGACCGTTGCTATGTACTACTAAAGCGTGAACGAACGAGAACAATCACGAAGTAATGAAAAACACTCTTTTTGAAATTAAAAAGAAAAGGTTTCGAATTATATGTCGAGTTAAAGTAAAGCTTCATATGTTCCAGTATTCCATTAAATATAATGTATCATTTAGTCTTCAGCCAGAGGTCGCTAGTTGAAGAATTTTGTTTGTATATTTCATTTTCTATAACCATTTTCCGCAGACTCGTTGTTATTACTGTTGTCACTGTATTGTGCCAGTCGGCCGAGTGGGTAAACAAATAAAGACTACCATTTTACAAGCAGTAAAACCGCCTCTTCCAGTGAAATGATTTGTCTTCTTACATAAAAAAAGTGTTTTTTTTATTATTTTTTATTATTTTCTATTTTTATTGCCTCATTGCTTTACGGCCGTTGTCGACTGCCATAGTATTAATGTCCGTGTAATATCACCAGATCAGTTTCGACAGCTAGTGTATCGGTCACAGAAGAAGAAATAAAATAACGTAATTTTTCAGCAAACTACCTTTGGCTGCGAAACAAGCTATATATTAAAAATCAGTCGCGGCCAGCATCATGTGCAATTTATACATATTATAATGTACTGATTGATCTCTTACCTGTATTTCACAGGAGAGGGTAGACTCCACAGACTGAAAAAAAGCGTGTCGTCAGTAACCACGTCTCCTGCGTTGCTGTCACCGCCACTGTCTTCATCAGCACCGCTGCTACTGCTACTATCGTCCCCTAATCTTATTATTAATTCTTCTACCCGTTCTTCTAGTGCACTTTCTCGTTCCCATGACTCTTCTAAGATGTGCGACATATCTGTGACAACATTGTTCCATTTCTTGGGAATAATGCTGCCCAGTGCTTCACGAACTAAGAATTCTACTTCTTTTAATGAAAAATTTTTCTTTCTTTCTGCAACGTACGATTTCACCTGAGCCCATACGAGTTCTATTGCATTAAAATGGCAATGATATAGTGGAAGGTGCAACACTTTGACCATTTTCTTCAGCAATTGTATCAATTTCATAAATGATTTTTCGGCTTTTGTTTTTGTAACACAACGAGACAAACAATGAAGAGGCGACAGATGTCTCGTAGCGACTGACTGAAGCACGCCACCCCGCGCGACCTTGAGTGGCAGGGTGGCAATGCGGCACCGTTACCCCGGCAACGTTTACCAATTCCAGAGCTCTGGTTGGTTCTTGAGTGTCCCCCCCCCCTACCCACGTGCGGGAACTGTCAGGGTCGTTCTTTCGGCGGCCCGACTATAGCCTCCGTCGCATGCGCACGACCGAAATCGCGTTTCAGCAGGGCAATATCCCTCGGCTGTTGGGTACATCTACATATACTACGTACAATACTCTGCAAACCACATTTAAGTGCCTGGCAGAGGGTTCACTGAACCACCGTTATACTATTTTACCTCCCATTCCATTCTCTAATAGCACCCGGGAAGAAAGAACGCCTGAAATCTCTCCGTTACGACTCTGATTTCTCGTATTTCATTCTGATGATCATTTCTACCTATGTAAGTGTGAGTCAACAATATATTTTCACATTCGGAGGAGAATGTTGGCGATTTGAGTTTCACAAGTAGCCCACGCCTCAGCGATAAGCGTCGTTGTTGTAATGATTCCCATCCCAGATCCTGTATCATTTCCGTGACGCTGTCTCCCCTGTATCGTGACAATACGAAACGAGCTGCCCTTCTTTGGACTCTTTCGATGTCCTCCGTCAAACCCACCTGATAAGGATGCCACACTGGGCAGCAATACTCCAGAAATGGACGGACAAGCGTAGTGTATGCACTTTCTTCAGTAGTTCTGTTGCATCTTTTAAGGGTTCTGACAATAAAATGCAGTCTCTGGTTCGCCTTTCCCACGATATTATCTACGTGTTCTTTCCAGTTTAGGTCTGAGGTAATAGTAATTCCTAGGTATTTTGCGGAGTTTACGGCCTTCACATTTGATTGATTTATGTTGTAAACAAAGTTTAACGGATTTCTTTTTTACTCATGTGGACGACTTCACACTTCTCATTATTTACAGTCAATCGCCAATTTTTACGCCATACTGATATCTTATTCAGATCGTTCTGCAGTTGGTTTTGATCTTCAGACGATTTTACTAGACGGTAAATGACAGCTTCATCTGCAAACAACCTAACAGAGCTACTTAGATTTCCACCTAAATCGTTTATGTAAATAAGGACGAATAACACTACCCTGTGTAAACCCCGATATCCCCTCGATGCCTTACCATCTTCACACATCTGCTGACGGCTGTTCTCGCGTACTACACCTGCTCACTACAGTCACCTACAGAGCTTGAAACGTGTCCATAGAAAATGTATATTGCTGAATTTGTAAGAAAAATGTCTAATACTTTGCCTCCTCTTTTGTGTCGAGTAAACTGCTTGCAAGAAAATGTATAATATTACGTCTATTATGTGTATCGATATGCGTATATAAATCTGTGAAGTTTCATGTTTGGCAAAGATTATGGTCTTGAAACGTGTCCATAGAAAATGCATATTGCTGAATTTGTAAGAAAATGTCTAATATTGTGCCTCCTCTTTTGTGTCGAGTAAACTGCTTGCAAGAAAATGTATAATATTGCTTCTACTGTGTGTATCGATATGGGTACATAAATCTGTGAAGTTTCATGTTTGGCAAAGATTATGGTCTTGAAACGTGTCCATAGAAAATGCATATTTATGAATTTGTAAGAAAATGTCTAATATTGTGCCTCCTGTTTTGTGTCGAGTAACTTGCTTGCAAGAAAATGTATAATATTGCTTTTACTGTGTGTATCGATATGTGTACTTAGCTCTGTGAAGTTTCATCCTTGGCAAAGATCATGTATTGCATATCTTTGTAGCTCGCGCAGAGAGAGAGAGAGTGGGACTTGTGGTTCAGCTCGCTTAGAGAGCGGTTGAGTTGTGTGTATGGCTCCGATGTAGAGCAGAGGCTGCTGTGCCAGCAAGCTGATATGTTGTTGTTGTTGTGGTCTTCAGTCCGGAGACTGGTTTGATGGAGCTCTCCACAATACCCTATCCTGAGCAAGCCTCTTCATCTCCACATAAGAACGACAACCTACATCTGTCTGAATCTGCTTACTGTATCCATCTCTTGGTCTTCCCCTGCGATTTTTTCCCCACACACTTCCCTCCAACGCTAAATTCACAATTCCTTGATGTCTAAGAATGTGTCCTACCAATCTATCCCTTCTTTTAGTCAAGGTATGCCAGAAATTCCTTTTCTCCCCAATCTATTCAGTACCTGCTCATTAGTTACGCGATCCACCCACCTAATCTTCAGCATTCTTCTGTAGCACCATATTTCAAAAGCCTCAATCCTCTTCCTGTCCGCACTGTTTATCGTCCATGTCTCACTCCCATACAAGCAACACTCCATACAAATGCCTTCAGAAAGGACTTCCTTAGGTTTAAATCAATATTCGATGTTAACAAATTTCTCTTTTTCATGAACGCTTTTCTTCCCATTGCCATTCTGCATTTTATATCCTCTGTACTGCGACCATCATTTGTTATTTTACTGCCCAAGTAACAAAACTCATCTACCTCGTTTATTGCTTCGTTTCCCAATCTAATTCTTTCAGCATCACCTGATTTTATTACACTGCACTCCATTACCCTAGTTTTGCTCTTGTTAATGTTCATCTTATATGCACCTTTCAGCACACTGTCCATTCCGTTCAATTGCTCTTCCAGGTCCTTTGCTGTATCTGACAGAATTACTATGTCGTCGGCAAAACGCAATGTTTTTAATTCTTCCCCCTGAACCTTAATTCCTTCTCCAAATTTCTCTTTGATTTCCTTTATAGCTTGCTCAATGTACAAATTGAATAACAATGGAGAAAGACTACAACCCTGTCTTAGTCCTTTTCCAACCACTGCATCCCTTTCATGCCCTTCAACTCTGACAACCGCTGTCTGGTTTTTGTACAAGTTGTAAATGACCTTACCTTCCCTATATTTTACTCCTGCTTGCTTCAGAACTTGAAAGAGTTTATTGCAATCAACATTGTCAAAAGCCTTCTCCAAATCTACAAAAGCTAGAAATGTAGGTTTGCCTTTTCTTAATCTATCTTCTAGGATAAGCCGTAAAGTGAGTATTGCCTCCCGTGTTCCTACATTTCTCCTGAACC
Source organism: Locusta migratoria (assembly GCA_026315105.1). Classification (NCBI taxonomy): domain Eukaryota; kingdom Metazoa; phylum Arthropoda; class Insecta; order Orthoptera; family Acrididae; genus Locusta; species Locusta migratoria. The sequence goes on from CM048753.1 coordinate 67,032,558, forward strand.
CAAACTGATCTTCCCCGAGGTCAGCTTCTACAAGCTTTTCCATCCTTCTGTATATAATTCGCGTTAATATTTCGCAGGCAAGACTTATTAAACTGATGGTTCTGTAGTTTTCAAACCTGTCTGCACCTGCTCTCTTAGGTATGGGTATTATAACATTTTTCTTAAAGTCTGAGGGTACTTCACCAGTCTCATACATCTTACACACCAGGTGAAACAATTTTGTCATGGCTGGTTCTCCCAGAGACTTCAGTAGCTCTGAGGGTATATCATCTACTCCAGGGGCCTTGTTTCGACTTAGGTCTTTCATGGCTCTGTCAAATTCTTCTCTCAGTACAGTATCTCCTATTTCATCTTCATCTACATCCTCTTCCCTTCCTACAATATTGTATCGAAGTTCATTTCCTTTGTAGAGCCCCTCTATATACTCTTTCCACCTTTCAGCTTTCCCTTCTTTGCTGAGAACTGGTTTTCCATCAGTGTCCTTGATATTCATAGAGCTGTTTTTCTTATCTCCAAATGTTTCTTTTATTTTCCTGTAGGCTGTATCTATTTTTCCCCTATTTATTCTTCTACATCCTTGCATTTGCCTTCTAGCCACTCCTGCTTAGCCATTTTGCACTTCCTGCCAATCTCATTTCTTAGTCGTCTGTACTCCATTTTGCCTGTTTCATTTACTGCATTTTTATATTTTCTCCTTTCACCGATTAAATTTAGTATCTCCTGTGATATCCAAGGATTTTTGTGGGTCTTTTCTTCCTACCTATTTTGTCCTCTGCTACCTTCACTATTTCATCTCTCAATTTTACCCATTCCTCCTCTACTGTTTTATTTTCCCCTGTTTCTGTCAATTGTTGCCTAAAGCTCCCTCTGAAATTCTTAAGAACCTCAGGTTCCTTCAATTTATCTATGTCTCCTTATTTTCCTACCTTTTTGTAGTTTCTTTAGTTTCAGCCTACAGTTCATAACCAATAAGTTATGGTCAGAGTCTATATCTGCCCCTGGTATGTCTTACACTGTAGAACCTGGTTCCGAAATCTATGTCTTACCATTATAAAATCTATCTGGTATCTTTCGGTGTCTCCTGGTCTCTTCCACGTATACAACCTTCTTTTGTGATTCTTGAACCAGGTGTTTGTTATAACTAAATTATGTTCTGTGCAAAATTCTACCAGGCGGCTTCCTCTTTCATTCCTTTTGCCCAGACCATATTCACCTACTATCCTCCCTTCCCTTCCTTGTCCTACTACCGAATTCCAGTCTCCCATAACAATTAAGTTTTCCTCTCCCTTAATTGTCTGAATAATTTCCTTTAGCTCCTCATATATTTCTTCGATCTCCTCATCATCGGCAGAGCTAGTTGGCATATAAACCTGTACTACTATTGTCGGTGTTGGCTTCGTATCTATATTGACAATGATAATGCGATCACTGTGCTGGTCATAGTAGTTTACCCGCATTCCTATTTTCTTATTCATTATCAATCCTACCACCAATTGATTTTGTGTTTATAATCCTGTACTCACCTGACCAGAAATCCTGTTCATCCTGCCACCGAAATTCACTAATCTCCACTATATCTAACTTCAACCTATCCATTTCCCTTTTCAAATTTTCCTACTCGAATAAGTGATATAACATTCCACGCTCCGACCCGTAGAATGCCAGTATTGTCTTTCCTGATGATCACATCCTCCTGAGTAGTTCCCGCCCGGAGATCCGAATGGGGGACTATTTTACCTCCGGAATATTTTACCCGAGAGGATGCCATCATCATATGTTCATACAGTAGAGCTGCATGTCCTCGGGAAAGGTAACGGCTGTAGTTTCCCCTTGCTTTCAGCCGTTCGCAGTAGCTGTGTGGCAAATCCACATTAGCTGATGTTACAAGACCAGCTCAGCCAATCATCCAGACTGTTGCCCCTGTAACTACTGAAAAGGCTGCTGCCCCTCTTCAGGAACCACACGTTTGTCTGGCCTCTCCACAGATACCCCTCCGCTGTGGTTGCACCTACGGTAAGGCTATCTGTATCGTTGAGGCACGCAAGCCACCCCACCTCGGCAATGTCTGTGGTTCATGGGAGTTGATATGATTGTATTTGATATATATATTGTATTTTTATTACTATGAAATCGTTGTACCTCCGCTGGAATGAAGGTAACTGTATTTAATGTCATTATAAAAGGTTGTATTATGCAGGTAATGCAATGGTGATTATTAATAATAAGTAACAAAGTTGACCTTTCTTTCCTGTTTCATTTACGTAGTTAGAAGATTAACTAATGAGGAGGTACTGAACAGAATTGGGGAGCAAAGAAATTTCTGGCGTACCTTGACTAAAAGAAGGGATAGATTGGTGGGACACATTCTTAGACATCAAGGAATTGTGAATTTAGCATTAGAGGGAAGTGTGTGGGGTAAAAATCGCAGAGGAAGACCAAGATATGGATACAGTAAGCAGATTGAAACAGATGTAGGTTGCCGTTCTTATGTGGAGATGAAGAGGCTTGCTCAGGATAGGGTATTGTGGAGAGCTGCATCAAACCAGTTTCCAGACTGAAGACCACAACAACAACAACAACAGTTAGGAGATTAACCCACTTCTTTCATTTGATAATTAGTTATTTCTGGATTTAAAGTGCAGTATTTATTTTGTAATCTTGTAGAACAGATTTCGTATTGGCGCCATAGTAAATGATTGTCATGCAACACTACAGTTAATTGATTATGATACTAAATTTCAATAATCAGGTACTGATATGCATAAAATTCTCACAGTCAAACATTAACAATGTGGTTTGTGGTTTTTTAATATCTTTCTCGCAGTCAAAGTTTTGATTATAGTCAGTGTCTGTTTCATATGGTGACTTGCCACAGCTGTTTTATTAAAAGATCCGTTGCGCACATAATCAGTTTAATGCACTGTTTCTTATTTAACAGTATATACATCAATATCAGAGCCATAATTAAACCAAATTACAGTGTTAACGAACAATTTGTTGTCTGATTTAATGATAGGTTCAACATCACACACACACACACACCTTTTACCTTTAGATTTCTATCTAATTATGCTGAAGCGGTAGTCCCTTACTTAACAGTCATATACAACCGCTGTCTCATAGAAGGATCTGTACCAAAAGATTGGAATGTTGCCCAGGTCACACCTATACTCAAGAAAGGCAGTAGGAGTAGCCCACTAAACTACAGACCTATTTCATTGACGTCAATTTGTAGCAGGGTTTTGGAACATATCATGTATTCAAATAGTATGAATTATCTCGAACAGAACGATCTATTGACCCAAGTTCAACACGGATTTAGAAAATATCGTTCATGCGAAACGCAACTAGCTCTTTATTCACACGAAGTGATGGGTGCTATCGACAAAGGTTTGCAAGTCGATTCCGTATTTCTTGATTTCTAGAAAGCTTTTGACACCGTACCTCACAAACGGCTTTTAATCAAATTGCGTGGTTATCGTATATCGCCCCAAATTAGCGACTGGATAGAGGATTTCTTGTCAGAGAGGACACAGTTCGTAGTAATCGATGGTAAGGCATCGACTAAAACAAAGGTGATATCGGGCGTTCCACAGGGTAGTGTTATTGGTCCTCTGCTGTTCCTTATTTACATAAACGATTTAGGGGAAAATCTAAGTAGCTCTCTTAGGCTCTTTGCAGATGACGCCGTCGTTTACCATCTAGTAAAAACATCTGAACATCAAAACCAACTGCAGAACGATCTGAACAAGATATCACTATGGTGTAAAAATTGACGATTAAATAATGAGAAGTGTGAAGTCGTCCACATGAGTACGAAAACTTTTTTTCAAGATACATCAATCAAAAGTGAAGGCCGTGAACTCTACAAAATAGTGCGGATAGTGATTTTTTGCAACTTACCTTTCATGACAGGGTAGTGATACTTGATGTTCAGAGAAAAACAAACTCTGAACAGACAGTCATATCATTTATTTCAAATAATGAAAAGTTTCCATAACAGGTCATTAACTATTGTTGTAAATGCCATCACTACAGTACCATGAACATTTTTTCATGCTTGCAGATGATCAGCTACTAATAAATATATATAATTTTGAACACTTAATGCAGTAAATGATAAGCATTAAGGTGTGATGTGCATGTTATGTTGGATGTGAAAATTGCTTTGCCTTTGTATGCATTCTACTGTTTAGTGTCTCTACTTCCTGTGATAACGGTCTAATTGCCAATGCCTAGTGCTATATCTGTTCCATTTGAACACGGATACGCTGATTCCTTTGCCCACCCAAAAATGTTACATAATTTTTGATGTCATTAATTAGCATTATTATTTTTATCTTTCCACTAAAATTGTTTCGCTCGTTCATCGAGCTGGCGACCGTAAAATCAGTTATTCATTTATTTAAAAAAAATAATTACCGTATTTCTTTGTTCAGCATTTTAATTAACGTAAGCTAAATTTTATTCTAAATATCCAGATATCATATCACGTATCGAGCGTTGTTGCCAAGCAAAAGTTGCAGCAACGTTCTGGTTACACCCTCCACTATTTCATCGGTCTCATTAATATAATGAGAGCATTAGGCAGAAGGGTAATCATTTTTAATTCTTGAGTATCAACCGGTGTTGTAGCGGTGGGGAGGTTATGCACTTCAAGATGGCCGATTTAAAGATGGCGCCCTTATTCGATACATGCCGTAAACGAGAGACAACTTCAAAGATACCTTACTGGAATATGAAGAGATTTTGAAAAAAAAAAAAAAAAAAAAAAAAAAAAGTGTGTATTGCGACCTTTGACTCACCTTATATTGCACTGACGGCCGTGATCCCCGACCTCCATGAAAAGTTAACCGTGCCTAAGTCGCCATTTAACCAGTGGCGGCTCGTACAAAATTTGACCAGTGTGCTACAATATTACAAAAATATACAGGAGACAAAATATACTAAAATAAAAAGCACGACGTAAAATTGTTGTGATATTAGCTTTACCTAATGAACTAAGTTCAAGTATGTTATTTATATGTTTATGATTTCTTTCATGTTTTTTTTTATTAATGCATTAAGATGTCCGAGGTCTTTCACTCCCCCTGTACTCCACGCATCACTGTTCCAAAACAACAAACATTGAAAGCAAAAAAGTGCATTGCGAGTATCACATCCGCAAATCCAACTGTTTTTATACTCTTCCGTTCTAAATTTCCTCGTGTGCTCACTTTTCTTGCCACCTCCTATAGCCTTTTGACTGAGATTTAAAACTGGAGTAGGTCTACCTAATTCTTTCACTTTCAGTATCTCTTCCAAAGGTCTATTGGAAAGTGGGCTCTGTAGCAGATCATCGACAGAATTCTCCATGTTGCTCGCACAGTACGTAACGCGCACTTTCACGAAGAAATACACCGCGAAACACTTCTTCAAGAAAAACGTTCAAATGTTTGTATAGTCTATGGGCCTTAACTACGGGGTCATCAGTCCCTAAACTTACAAACTACTTATCAACTACTTACGAACTAGAACGGCACACATATCCATGCCCGAGGGAGGATTCGAACCCCCGACCGTAGTGGCCGTGCAGACCGTGACTGGAACGCCCTAGTCCCCTCGGCCACCGCGGCCGGCAACACTTCTTCAGCGAAAGCACAAAGCGTGACTGACAATGGAAATAACGGAGCTCAGCAACATCCTACCACGTCATCTGCGTTCTACACAAGCGACCAATGAAACTGCTTGGCTGAAAAGCGCAGTTTCACGCGCATGTTGGCTAAACGTTACTAATGTTGTTTGTGACTGAAGTTTTACATCAAACACGTCAACCTTTGTACGATTGCCTTTAATTAAATACCAATTAATACTGTATTGACAGTAAGACCTTCAGGAGAATCTATAACAGCGTTGCCAACTGCATATATTCACTGCAGGTAGTAAATATAAACGTTTAAAAAATATTAATTTTATTTACACAAATTAAAAATTTAGACTCAGACGTATTTGAATGCTAGCCTCACACAGGTAGGTTTGAGAGACAACGCGCAAGACGCCTGAGCCAGCGCGCTATTTGATTCTGTATGCCGCAGTATTCGTCATAGACTATTCTTCCTCAGCCGTCACACGCAGCGCGAAGAGAAATATTGGTCTGGTGCTGCAGTCGGTCTCAGCGCACACGAGTCGCCAGGCCTGACGTCACGTCAGCGCATGCGCACTAGCGAACAGACGACTGCGCCGCCTCTCTGCGCACGTACCAGCGCGGCTGAATCCCACTTCAGCACACGGAGCTGGTTTCCAGCTATCGCGGCGAGAACGCGTTTTCAACCTTATTACTAGCATTCTAATACGCACTGGAAGCGAAATGGCATAATTTTAATGTGATATCTGGCTCGCATTCCAAGAGAAAGGATGCAATTTTACAGCGATTTCTCATTCGAAGAGAAATGGCATAATTTTAGTAAAATATTTACAGTGTGCTGCAGCACATCAGCACATTATCACCAGCCGCCACTGCATTTAACCACGATGAACATAAAATGATGATTCACCAACCACGATAAAAAATAAACGACAGATGACTGCGTTTAAATCCGAACATGGCTTACGCCAGGATTTTTCGAGTTGATCAGGTTTCTATAAGCGCACGGTATTAAGATAGTGGCGCCTTTCGCTGAGGAAGAATTGTTGAAATCAAAATGTTCAAATGTTTGTAGAACGTATGGGATTTAACTACGGGGTCATCACTTCCTAAACTTACAAACTACTTATGAACTACCTTATACTAGGGACGGCACAAATATCCATGCCTGACGGGGGATTCGAACCCCCGACCGTAGTGGCCGTGCAGAACGTGACTGGCGGGCCGCAGACCGCTTGGCCACCGCGGCCGACGAAGAATTGTTGTAGTTTGAATCCCGACCTAAACGGTATTGGAATGGATGTATAATAGAGAAAAACATTGTGGGTTCGGTAAACTGAAGTAATTTCAGTTATCGAAAGAAAAAAACGGTGTGGTTGTTGCCAAAGGAAATTACTGTTGTTGTTATGGTCCTCAGTCCGGAGACTGGTTGATGCAGCTCTCCACCCTACTCTATCCTGAGCAAGCCTTTTCAACTCCTCATAAGAACGACAACCCACATCCACTTGAATCTGCTTACTATACGCGTCTCTTGGTTTCCCTCTGCGATTTTTACCACACTTCCCTCCAATGCTAAATTTACGATTCCTCGGTGTCTAAGAATGTGTCCTACCAAGCGATCCCTTCTTTTAGTCAGGGTATGCCAGAAACTCCTTTTCTCACCAATTCTGTTCAGTACCTCTTCATTAGTTATGCGATCTACCCACCTAATCTTCAGCATTCTTCTGTAGCACCACATTTCGAAAGCCTCTATCCTCTTCCTGTCCACATTGCCTATCGTCCATGTTTCACTCCCGTACAAGGCAACACTCCACACAAATGCCTTCAGAAAAGACTTCCTTACACTTAATTAAATTAAATTAATTAATGACGGGTTAGAAATTCCTACTCGTCTGCAATAATTATACTCTGTTCGCCGAAGAACAAACTTCAGATTACTTAAAGGATAGCCGACCGCGGTTGCCGAAGGGACTGAGGCGCTCCAGTCACGGTCTGCACGGCCACTACGGTCGGGGGTACGAATCCCCCCTCGGGCATGGATATTTGCGCCGTCCTTAGTGTTAGCTAGTTCATAAGTAGTTTGTAAGTTGAGGGACTGATGACCCCTTGGTTAAGTCCCATAGTCTGTACAAACATTTGAAACATTTGACTGATGACCCCGTAGTTATGTCCCATAAGCTATACAAACATTTGAACATTTGAACTTAAAGGATTAAAAAAATTGTTCAAATGTTTGTTAAGCTTATGGGACTTAACTATGGGGTCATCAGTCCCTAAACTTACAACCTACTTATGAACTACTTACGAACTAAGACGGCACAAATATCCATGCCCGAGGGGAGATTCGAACCCCCGGCCGTAGTGGCCGTGCAGACCGTGACTGGAGCGCCTCAGTCACCTCGGCCACCGCGGCCGGCTTTAAAGGATAAAAACAACCCGAATTTCTGTACGTGGAACAGATATGGGGATAAAAGTTGTTTTTGACATACCTTGACTAAAAGAATGGATCGTACAATGACGCGAATGCAATGCGCACAGTCTTGCGGTCGGCTGCCAAATCTTACGAAACATCTTTGAACTAAAGTTAAAGCAAGAAGCTCGCCACAACACACAGTTTATATCGGCAGTTAATTTGCATCTGTGTGATTAGTTTCCTTCTCAAAACTGCGAGTTGTTTCCTGTGGAGCGTTTCTCGCCTAAGTAGCCGTCAGTGATCCTTCTAATACCGCCACGCGGCAGAGCAGAATTTCGGCCTTCCTATATTCGCCTAGCTTTATTTTCATCCAAGCCACAGGTGGTGTCTGCTATATACAGAAGAGGCGCTAGCTGCACTTTGCTGGTGTAGGTGTACCATACATCATCTGCAACATACGGAACTAATCGCTGTACAGGCCACGGAATACATAAGCAAGACTTATCAAATAAATTTCAATATATTGTGCAAACAAAAATAGGGGGCTAACACGATGGTCTTACACCGAAACCAGTTGTAAAGAAATTGTTTTAATGCGTCTTTGGGCCATGAATTTCTTAAAATACATCTATGCTACTGTCAGTATCATGAACTAAATAGGATATGTAACTTATTTTTTTTTTAACAAACACAACGTAATTACATGAAGATATTGATACCAAGCACAGAAATGACTAGCCTAATATCAAACCTGAACATCTGACCTAATGGTCGAAATTTAGTTAGCAGTCTATCCTACAGGAAGTTTTTCCGCTCTTTTCATTGATGAAAATTGACGTAAATGTGATAAATCACACGTTAAATTTGACTCTTCACATCAAAAGCGGACACCTACATATGAGCTTGATATCAAATTCGGACACTCGTTGAAAAACGCAGTGTGCACCAGAGGGAACACAGTACCTGATCACATGACGTCGAAAATCAGACATGGCGACAGTATGTGCCAGGTACTAAGACGTATTAGCCCCTACTTAAGTTTTTCAGTAATTTTTTTTATAGTATTATTACTAATAACTAGCTTAAAGCAAGTGAAGTGGAACATATCATCAGCGTCCGAAGGAAAAGCTAGGAAGCGATTGAGACATCCAGAAAAGTGGAAAATAACCATTGAAAAGAAATAAAGGTAAGACTACCTTATAAACTACACTGTTCTATTGTAAGGCGTGTTATACGAAATTATCACTTGTTGGAAAGGAGTTCGATGTCAGAAATAACGTAAGGATGTTTAAGGAAAAACTGGGGACAGTTTCAACAGACCTTATTCTAATAATTTTACAGATTCAGTGCAGCAACATTTCATTTTGTATATAAAATTAAAAAGATTAGAGTAAGGTGGTACAAATTCGATATAGGTACAATTCCGATCAACATAAATTTTCGCGCCATTTGTCAGTCTCGTAGTGTCTCGTTGTATGGCATGTATCGTAGCAGGTTTCTAGAGCTCCTCCTGTCTTTTCCAAGGAGGAAAGATAAAAGGAGAGATAAATTTTTTCACGTTAGGAGGTAGGTGAAACTACTTAGTCTAACGAGCTTTTATAAATTTTCTATCTAAGGCTGACTAGATTCTCTACCCAAAATGCAATGTTTGGTACAACGAAGTATGCGTTGGTGGCTGACGGAAAAACTGCTTTCTATGTGGAAGATGTTAAAAAAATGTTGAAATGTTTGTTAAGCTTATGGGACTTAACTACGGGGTCATCAGTCCCTAAAATTACAAACTACTTATCAACTACCTTGTACTAAGGACGGCACAAATATCCATGCCCGAGGGGGGATTCGAACCCCCGACCGTAGTGGCCGTGCAGACCATGACTGGAGCGCCTCAGTTGTGGAAGATGCCCTTAGTCAAAATTCTACTAGGAAGTGATCACAATTATACCTAGTGTGGTACATTTTCGATCGATTTTTCTCAATTCTGTAACTTTTCTATGTGTCTATACCGTCATTTGTAATTGCCTAATATTTGTGTTACATATTAGTTAAACATCCAAGAATAAGCGCTATAATTAAAATTACATCTTTTCTCAATATATTTCCAGTTACAATAACATTTGTCCGAAATGATCGAATTTGTACCACCTTGCCGGCCGCGGTGGCCGAGGGGACTGAGGCGCTTCAGTTACGGTCTGCACGGCCACTACGGTCGGGGGTTCGAATCCCCCCTCGGGCTTGGATATTTGTGGCGTCTTTAGTATAAGATAGTTCATAAGTAGTTTGTAAGTTTAGGGACTGATGACCCCGTAGTTAAGTCCCATAAGCTTAACAAACATTTGAACATTTTGAACATTTGTACCACCTTCCCTATTATGATTATTATAGTTTTCAATTTTGCAGTATGCAATAGAGTTCAGAATTTAATATTTTCCATTTTATGTCGATATTCCTAAATTTCCCAAATTATACACCTGTAACATATTTTCGTTAGCAGTAAGCGAATCTATGTGTATCAAAAACGGACATCTGAAAGCGTGTTCACATCAAAAGCGGACACCTACACGTTTTGGTTTCAAAGACGGACATCTGCATTTTCAAACACAATTTGAAGATGCTTGAGTAATCAAATTGGTGTTAGCCACTTCCAGGAATAAATCCTCGAGTATTAAAGTTGATAATGCTCAAATCAGCTTATAAATATATTAGCTCCACTTTTCGCAATAAAAAAAATCGCACTGACATGTTCTATGGCCCACTTTAGACTTGTAGTTTTATAGGTTTTTCCAAACATTTTGGAGCAAAATAATAATCTAAACAATAAAAAAAATAAAATAATAAGAGTGTCTGAAAACCCTTTTAGGAAAAATGTTAGTTAGTGGCGGGTTCTGAACCACCGACCTTTACCGTCATAGTATAACGCCTTGCCCATTACGTAGCGACTATCAATCAAAAGATGAGTCCTTTAATCTCAAACTAATGATGGCCGTTGTTAATCGATGGTAATAGGGCATTTGTAGACACTAGATTATCATTTATCGTACGAAGAACGATGTGTTTTTGTTAATTCTTCAGTGCTCCATTGCTTTGAAATGACACCGTGTAAGTTACAATCAGAAAAATATCAAACACGCAACGCAAGATGGCGTATGCCAGAGAGAGTTCTGAGCGAGGAATGTCACGTGACATCTCCGAACGGCTGGTTTTCGTTAATTCAATGGAGGGTGTCAAAACTCCGTTATTTTGGCAAATATCTCTCAAACGATACGAGATATGAAAAAAACACAAGGGAGCTAAGTTGTAGAGGATTTTCTCCTCTACCAATTAGGTTATACATTTTTTGTGTGAGATGAAGGGTTCGTTTGCAATTACAATTATATTACAAACGGCTTTTTTTGGTATTACTACCGTATTTTCTGTCCGAAAAATTTCAAAAACGGAGGTTCTGGTCTCTAGCGGCCTACAATCATGTCTGTAAAATTTGGTGCTGATCAGTTGAACGGTTTGTCTTAAAAACAGGGAACACGTTACGGACAGACGGACAGACATACCAAAATCGCCGTTATTTTTGCAAATATCTTTGAAACGGTACGAGATATGAAAAAAACATAAGAGACCAAAGTTGTAGAGAATTTTTTTCTCTACAAATTCGGTTATTCACTTTTTGTGTCAGATGAATATTTAAACCGTTATTTTAAATTTCGCGCTGTCAAAAGACGATCGCAAAGGCAGACATACATCCCAAAATCGCCGTTAATTTTGCAAATATCTTTGAAACGGTACGAGATATGGAAAAACATAAGAGAGCAAAGTTGTAGAGAATTGACTCCTCTACCAAATTCTGTTATTCAATTTTCGTGTCAGATGAATAGTTAAGCAGTTATTTTAATTTAAATTTCGAGCTGTCAAAAGACGATCGCTAAGGCCCACTTTTAGTGTTAATACCGTGAACTAAAGTGGGCCAAAATGATGTTTATCTGAGTTTCTGGGAAGCGACAGATGTCCGTGTTTGATAATAGGCTACTCATATGTATTCTCAACGAATAGATCTACAGTATCATCCCATGAAGGCTTTCACGGCCGGCGTCTTCATCAGTAAACACTTCCGGGCTGAGTTGCCGTGGTCGATCTATAAAACTTGCTCTCCCTGACGTTTCGTTCTCGACTACGGAGAACATCTTCCGAGGTTGAGTCGACGACTGGCTGCTGGGGGCTGAGGCCGCTCCTTACATAAGATCGTAGAGGGCGCCACCTCACGTCACGTGACGTCGATGTGTGGCTGTCTCTGGCTATCGCCTGTTCTCTCGATTGCGAGCAATCGATTGTCACGTGATTTATGCAACGTCGATCGCCATATCTTGTCCAATTTTAATCCTTCTTCTTTACGATTAAAATTGTGTTGATGTTTGTGGATTTCAGTTGCTTCCCTCTACATACGTGTGTAATAGTGTGACGTCCTCGCCAGCACACTTGTCTCACCAAATTTTATCTCTTCATCTCCTTCCGTGAAAACATGATCCGCCACTGGCGATTTGTCGATCTGTCCCAAGCGACAATTTCTCTTATGCTCCGTCAAACGTGTATTAATGCTTCTTTTTGTGGTTCCTATGTAAACTTTGCCACAACTACACGGAATTTTGTATACCCCTGGTGTGGCCAGGGGGTGACGAGCATCTTTTGTTGATCTAAGGCATTCACTAATTTTCTTAGTAGGTCTGAAAATAGTCTCCACCCGAAACTTGGCCAGTACTTTTCCAGTGCGATCCGTGATGTTATGAATGAACGGAAGAAATACTTTTCCAGCTGATGGTTGTTGCTGTCTCCTGTTTTTGTCCATTTTACTACTTGGGTGAAGTACTCGGTTAATCTCGCTATTTGTATAACCATTTTTCGCCAAGGCCTGTCGCAAGTGGTTTAGTTCTTCCTGTAAGTAGCCTGGTTCACAAATGTTATTGGCCCTATCCACTAGTGTTGTTATGACCCCTCTCTTTTGCCTAGGGTGGTGGTTTGAGTTCTTATGGAGGTAGCGATCAGTATGTGTGGCTTTCCTATAGACCTTATGGCCTAAGGTCCCATCCGCCCGTTTAATAACTGAAACATCCAGGAAGTTGACTTGTCCATTATTCTCTTTCTCCATGGTGAATTTGATCTTTGGGTTGATGCTATTTAGATCAGAGAGATGAAGTTTTATAGATCGACCACGGCAACTCAGCCCGGAAGTGTATACTGATGGAGATCTACAGTATGTTGCATTAGAAAGAGCAGTTAACACCTGCTAACTGAGTACAGAATCTGAGAGTGCTCCACCAGCTTCGTTGACTGCTGTAGTCTACACGCATCACGTGATGGCGAAAAAAGAGCCTGTGCGCGCAGAACGATACATAATCTGTTTCCGGCGCTGAAACACTCCACAACAGAGGCCATAATTTTTCAGTTTCTCGAGTGCGGCTGAGCGTTTCCAATTACAGGAGAGGAGGGAAGAAGGAAGACAGAGATGGCAGAGAAGAACGCCGGGCGCTAAGTAAATAATAGCGAACGCGGGATAAAGGACCGCCAGCTCTCCTTTAATTAGCGAGAGAGTGCGCTCCCTGATTAAAGTGTCGCCGCTCTGCGCTGTGCTGCTGTGCCCGTCTTATCCAAGGGTTTATCTCACGACTCCCAGGTCTAGCGGTGTCGCCGAGGTCCAACTACTGTGTCTACGGCGCATGCGCGGTATGGGCCTTTCCGTGTTGTCGACAACCGAAAGCTGTAGCCACCGTGCTTTTGCTTCCTTTTTTTTCTGTCTTCGACGAAAGGGATGAACAGCAGAAGCGTTCTAGTACTTCTACCCGCAGGTGGTTTCTCCAAACCATGTAGACGCTTCTGTAACGACGCAGCCACAAGGGGTGACTGTGTAATGTACGGTGCCTCTTATCGGAGGCTACAGTCCTCCCTAAGTCTTATGTGCGTGTCTTGTCCTTACCGTAACGTACTTTAAGGGTAGTTAAAATGCTCAAATGTTTGTATAGTCTATGGGACTGTGCTATCCCGACACGACTCACAATGCCGCCTCACAACTTTACTTCCGCCAGTACCTCGCCTCCTACTTTCCTACTGGTTCGCAGGAGAGCTTCTGTGAAGTTTGGAAAGTAGGAGGCGAGGTACTGGCGGAAGTAAAGTTGTGAGACAGCATCGTGAGTCGTGTCGGGATAGCACAATCGGTAGTGCGCTTTCCGCGCGAAAGGCAAAGGGCCCGGGTTCGAGTCCTGGTTCCGGCACACAATTTTAATCTGCCAGGAAGTTTTAGAATCCTTCTGATTGCTCGAAGATAGCACATTCAAAATGGAATTTCAAAATTTGATATGTCATTCAATAAAAATAAATTGCCGGCACTACCCATAGCCACTGGGCGACAATATCTCAGCAAGTTAACATGTTATTTTATGCCCTGACAACACCTGTGAACTAAGTCCAGAATCAGACAGGCCTCCATTCGGCTTCTGAAGCTTCGCTGACAGCTGTACTCAACATGAAATGCCTCGTTTCGTGACTGTTTCCGGAAAACAACAGCCCGTGCGCGCAGAACGGTACACAATCTGTTTCCGGCGCCGAAACACTCCACAACAGAGGCCACAATTTTTCAGTTTCTTGTGTGCGGCCGAGCGTTTCCAATTACAGGAGAGGAGAGAAGAAGGAAGAAGGAAGACAGAGAGGGCAGAGAAGAACGGCCGGGCGTTAAGAAAATAATAGCGAACACGGGATAAAGGACCGCCAGCTCTCCTTTAATTAGCGAGAGAGTGCGCTCCCTGATTAAAGTGTCGCCGCTCTGTGCTGTGCTGCTGTGCCCGTCTTATCCTAGGCTTTATCTCGCGACTCCCAGGTCTAGCAGTGTCGCCGAGCTCCAACTACTGTGTCTACGGCGCATGCGCGGTAGGCGGCTTCCCGTGTCGTCGACAAGCGAAATCTGTAGCCACCGTGCTTTTGCTTCTTTTTTTTCTCTCTTCGACGAAACGGCTCAGCAGCAGAATCGTTCTAGTATTTCTACCTCCAGGTGGTTTTGCGACACCATGTATACGCTTCTCTAACGACACGGCCGCAAGGGAATGGCCGTGTTATGTTAGGCACCTCTTATCGCAGGCTCAAGTTCTCCCTAAGTCGTATGTGTGTGTCTTGTCCTTACTGTAACTTAGTTTAAGGGTACTTGGAAAGGATTTTTTTCTGATTTTTAGATTTTTATTTCATAATTAAATTTGCAATTATCCCAAAAAATTACACACACACACACACACACACACACACACACTCATGCATAAGATTAGATTAATACTTGTAATACTTGTTCCATAGATCATATATACGACATTTCGTAATCATGTGGTACTTGACAATCAATATTTTAAGGATTTTTTATTACATTTTTTGTTGTTTTTTTCTTTTTCTGTTTAACTTTTCTTATAATTTTTAATATATGTTTTTTTAAAGTTTTATCTAAAAATTGATCTACATTGTAGAAGGAGTTGCCACTCAGAAATTCTTTTAATTTCTTTTTAAATACTAGTTGGCTATCTGTCAGCCTCTCTGTATACTCTTTCCACCTTTCAGCTTTCTCTTCTTTGCTGAGAACTGGTTTTCCATCTGAGTTCTTTATATTCATTCAATAAAAATAAATTTCCGGCACTACCCATAGCCACTGGGAGACGAAATCTCAGCAAGTGTTGCCCAGTTAACACGCTATTTTATGCCCTGACAACACCTGTGAACTAAGTACAGAATCAGACGGGCCTCCATCCGGCTTCTGAACTTCGCTTACTTCTGTACTCAACACGCAGTGCCTCGTTTCGTGACTGTTTCCGGGAAACAACAGCCCGTGCGAGTGGAACGGTACACAATCTGTTTCCGGCGCCGAAAGACTCCACAGCAGAGGCCATAATTTTTCAGT
This sequence comes from Locusta migratoria, assembly GCA_026315105.1. Lineage (NCBI taxonomy): Eukaryota > Metazoa > Arthropoda > Insecta > Orthoptera > Acrididae > Locusta > Locusta migratoria. The sequence continues at coordinate 67,048,506 of CM048753.1, forward strand.
TTCTCGAGTGCGTCCGAGCGTTTCCAATTACAGGAGAGGAGGGAAGGAGGAAGAAGGAAGAAGGAAGAAGGAAGACAGAGAGGGCAGAGAAGAACGGCCGGGCGCTAAGTAAATAATAGCGAGCGGGGGACAAAGGCCCGCCAGCTCTCCTTTAATTAGCGAGAGAGTGCGCTCCCTGATTAAAGCATCGTCGCTCTGTGCTGTGCTGCTGTGCTGCCCATCTTATCCTAGGATTTATCTCGCGACTCCCAGGTCTAGCCGTGTCGCCGAGGTCCAACTACTGTGTCTACGGCGCATGCACGGTATGGGGCTTCCTGTGTCGTCGACAACCGAAATCTGTGGTCATCGTGCTTCTGCTTCTTTTTTTATTTTCTCTCTTCGACGAAAGGGCTCATCAGCAGAATCGTTCTAGTATTTCTACCTTCAGGTGGTTTTGCGACACCATGTAGATGCTTCTGTAATGACACGGCCGGAAGGGGATGGCCGTGTTATGTAAGGCAACTCTTATCGGAGGTTACAGTCCTCCCTAAGGCATATATGTGTGTGTGTCTTGTCCTTACGGTAACGTAGTTTAAGGGTAATTAGAATGGAATTTTTTTTCTCATTTTCAGATTTTTTCTCGTTATAAAATTTGAAATTTTCCCTAAAAAGTGTATACACGCATGCGTACTCACACACACACACACACACACACACACACACACACACACACACACATATATATATATATATATATATATATATATATATATATATATATACAATAACGAGAAAAATACACACACACACACACACACACACACACACATATATATATATATATATATATATATATATATATGTGTGTGTGTGTGTGTGTGTGTGTATACAATTTTTAGGAAAAATTGCAAATTTTATAACGAGAAAAAATCTGAAAAATCTGGTATATATATATATATATATATATATATATATATGGTGTCCCACTCAAGTGTTTCACCCCAGATATCTCCGAAACTATAAGAGGTATTGAAAAACCACTTTCACGGTCACGAACGTGCGGCAGGGGCTGATGAAAGTAAGTACTACGATACACTCTAAAACGCGAAGAAATACTATTTTCAACACAAACGTATGTCTTTTTAAATGGATACCACATATTATTATGCATGATGCACACTGCTAGCGCGTGCCCGGGGCTCAATGGTGAGTCTCGTTTGAGCCTCGGACAAGCGCTAGCAGCGCGCCTTATGTGTTTCAAACGTCAACTTCGCTTCGCAGTTTCTCTGGATATAACTGACGCATTGCGATGCAACAAAAGCCATTCTTTTTGTGATTTTTCATTCTATCGATTGCTTAAGAAATAATATAGGGTATATAATTAAAAAGACATAAGTTTGTGTTGAAAATAATATTTCTTCACGTTTTAGAGTGTCTCGTAGTACTTACTTTCATACGCCCCTGCCGTACGTTCCTGACTGTGAAAGTCGTTTTTCTATATCTTTTGTAGTTTCAGAGATATCTGGGGTGAAACAGTTGAGTGTGATACCCAGTGTACATAATTGAAGACTTTGGGCGTAAATAATGATAACCATCAAACTTTTGTATTTTAATGTATTCGGTGCAAACAATCATATCCGACGGAATGTTTCATATTCTTCAAATAGTACATGAATCTGCAGAGAGATGGCAAATATAAACATTAAAACAAATATTAAAACATGTAACTATTTTTTCAAACATACAAGTCGTCATATGTCAACAATTCATGTGGATTATCATTATTTTCCCCTGAGATCATCAATTATTGCCCTTCTTCAGGTATCTGTACAGTTATAGACTAATATACAAATACTAATTTTACATAAAATTCCCAGTAGAATCAGAGAATTAAAGGATCAAGATGTAAACTACATATAAAGCTTTCTAGAAAAGTGACAAAATGTGAAATGTTAATACGCCATTCTGCTGCATATTGATAAAATAAGAAACTGTACAAAATATTAAGTTCGTATAGATGAAGTTGTTAATATATTAACTACTCAGTTACCAGTTCTAGCATAATGTCTGCACTTGATGTTCAATGCTCTGTGTAAACCTGTAGGACACAATTTATGCAAGTACCTAAAAATTCTTCGTTTATGTGAACTTAATACTATGTACAGTTCCTTATTTTATCAATATTTTAAGCCAGAATAGCGTGTTAATATTCCACATTTTGTCACTTTTCTAGTAAGTTTTATATACAGTGTGCTTCTCGGCCCTTTAATCCTCTGATTCTACTGCGAATATTATGTAATATTTGTATTTGTGTATCATTCTTTAACTATTTCCTGTACAGATATCTGAAGAAGGACAATAATTGCTCGAAACAGGTTGTAAATAAATCTGCAACTTGCAACTGGTACCTGTTTCCTTTTCCTATACAGCATAGATGCTGCAGTGGATAAAACATTTAATATATATATAGCACTTATAAAATTGCATGGGAAGTATTATTTTTTTAACATAATCTACACCGGTTGAAAATCTACATCGGTTACTGACATGATGTGGTGAGTGCTATCGACAAGGCACGTCAAGTAGAATATGTAATTCTAGATTTCCGGGAGGCATTTGACACTGTCCCTCACAACCGTCTTCTAATCAAACTGCGTGTTTATGGTATAGCGCGATTAAATTCGTGATTTCCTATCAGAAAGGACACAATACATTGTAATTGACGGTAAGCCATCGAGCAGAACAAAAGTGATATCTGGCGTTCCCCAGGGAATTGTTATAGGGACCCTACTGTTATTATGTTTATAAACGACTAGATGACCCGGTGAACTCCGTATCACTTACCTCTTAATATAAACCATATTAATTTAAATCATATGTATTTTACACCCAGTAGCTTTATAAAGGCATCATCAGATAGTCTAAGTATCGGTTCGATAGTGGGCGGAAAGAGTGGGCAAATCACGCACACATGTCCAGGATAATGTTCGTGTCACATTCGCAATTTTTCCGTATTTTATCACCGTTTAAACCTTCCCTGAACTTTCACGAATGTGACATGAACATTATCCTGCTTCTGGAAAACCCGACACTAGGCAAATGTTGGACAACATTATTTACTGTAACACTGAATTAGGGCCGGCCGCGGTGGCCGAGGGGACTGAGGCGCTCCAGTCACGGTCTGCACGGCCACTGCTGTCGGGGGTTGGAATCCCCCCTCGGGCATGGATATTTGTGCCGTCCTCAGTTTAAGCTAGTTCATAAGTAGTTTGTAACCTTAGGGACTGATGACCCGTAGTTAAGTTCCGTAGACTCTACAAACATTTGAACTGAACTAAGTACATTCATGGTTATTTTCGTTTAACAGTTGCAGCTTTCTTCTTCTGCTTAGTTAGGACCCGTCAGGATCACGTGTGGCTTATTTAACACGTCTTCTTTCTTCCCAATACCTCTTCATTGCCTCGCTTCTTCTGATCCTTTCTTCTTCTGTTATGATGACTTTGATTTTGGTGTCCGGCCGTGTGTGACCGTCTACCAACCGTTCACAAAATGTTCAAATGTTTGTAAAGTCTATGGGACTTAACTACGGGGTCATCAGTCCCTGAACTTACAAACTACTTATGAACTAACTAAGACTAATGACGGCACAAATATCCATGACCGAGGGGGGATTCGAACCCCCGATCGCAGTGGCCGTGCAGACCGTGACTGAAGCGCCTCAGTCCCCTCGGCTACCGCAGCCCGCAACCGTTTACACTTCACCCTGTCCCGCACCAGTGCCTGCAGATTGCTTTCTTTTATTCCTACAGTCTTCCTGTCATTTCTGACTTCCTTCACCAAATTGTTCGCCGTATGACATGTTGCATTCCATATCTTCTTAGGCAACCTGTCATCGTCCAACCTCATGATGTGTCCAACAAATCGTAACTTCCTTTTCCGTATCTCGCTCGATATAGGTTCAAAATTTTCGTACAGTTCAAATGTTTGTAAATCTATCGGACCAAACTGCGTGGTCATCAGTCCGTAGCTTACAAACTACTTAAACCTAGGTAAACTAACCTAAGGACAAACACACACATCCTTGGCCCAGGGAGGACTCGAACCTCCACAGCGAGCAACCGCGCGCTCCGCAGCGAGACGCTTTAGACCGCTCGGCTACTCCACCGCGGCTCGTACAGTTCCTCTCGTGTTCTGTGTATCCAGATATCCCCATGTTCTTTGGTGCCACACATGTCTCTTAAAATTATCCGCTCCTCCTTCTCCAACTGTATACAAGCTCTCTTACCGAGTGTGTTCGTTTCTGACGCATACAGTGCAGCATTTCTTACAGTTGCTGTGTAGTGTCGCAATTTGGCATTCCGTGACAGATTTTTCTTGCCATAAATTGTTTTCACTGCGAAGCGAAGCTTCTGCAAGAGCAGTGCCTTGTCTACTACGCTACTGCTGCTTTGTATCCCACCGGTTATCTTCTCTTCTCTCCCAAATAACGAAAACTCTCGACTTTCTCAACCACTTGTCCATCTACCTTCAGACTCAGTGTTCAATGTCTTGGTCTTATTATATGCAATCTTTAGTCCAACCTTATATGGTAGATTGTTTGCTGCTGTTCTTACCTCGTCTTCTGTTTCATTTAAAAGTGCCATGTCATCTGCGAATGACAGGCAGTCTACAATTGCAGTTGTAGTTTATCCGTAGTTTGTATTGCAAAATCAATATCCATATATAAAAATGGAACGTGGGCCGTATGTCCGTATGTTTCACTTGGCAGCCAAAATTATTCACTGCAGATCAACGGCGGTTATGCATGAGAGTAGCCTTTAGGCTCGCGGCGTGCACTATGGTGTTTTGGTCGCGGTGTGTGGCGGTGGGTGAGTGTGGCGAACAAAAATCCGTAAAATGTGGAGCAATACGACGATCAACAGATGCTCAAAGATAAAAAGACTCAAAGATAAAACACTGGGACACACAGACATTAACTGAGCATTAACTACATTATCTTTGAGCTCACTGCAATACACAGACTGTAGACATCCGTTAATGTATGTATGTGACGTAAAGTTCGGAAGGTTTCTTCGGTTTAGTAGACAGTATCGCGTTACAAACAGATTAACAAAATTCTGTTAGGTGAGTAATCTTAATATATATATAAATTGAGATGGTTGTGCCTATATTTCACTTTCCAGCCAAAACTACACATCGTAAACGAATAGTGTTTGTATGTGGTAGCAGGTATCAGTGTCCCATTGTGCACTATGCTGGTAGAATGTTGATAACGATAAGGGGGTGGAATATATAGAAGTTGAAAGTTATCAACTTAAATAATTTGTACGTCTGACTGTCAATATTTTGCTCTTCAGCAAAAACTACACAATGGGGATGAACGATCCTCTGTGTTGTTGTAGTACAAAGTCTCCCGTTGTACACCATAGCAGTTTCATGTCGATAGCTATAAGAGGGTGGAAGATATCGTCGTTGAAATAAAAATAATAAAAATTATATAAACTTCGGACTGAAGACCAGCGATAACTTTTGACACTATAACAGCAAAGAGGTTAATACAGCAAAAGTCATGCGCATTCTTCAGTTGTTTTTCTGCAACAAGCGTACGAATAAAGAAAAATAAGTGCGTCTGACAGTTTGAAAATAAAATTACCAAGATAGATGCAAAGCGTAAGAACGAAATTTCCCGTTCTCGAACCGTTACTGAAAGACAGAAAAAGGTGCTGAAAAGTGAATCTACAGACTATAGAAACTTGAAATTTGTAGACGTTGTTATTCTTACACTGTAGGCATCAGCGATTTCTCGATATTTCCATCCCTAAGAGTCTGAAATAGGGGATGAACAGATTTTTTGAAAATACGTTGCTATTCAGGCAATTTTGAAGCATGAAATACGAAACTACTGATTTAGATTTTTTGATTGGAATTTTAAAAAACACGTCTTTCGATAATTGAAGGGTACTACTAAGACTATTTTGATGCTAGAAATGTGAAAATTTGGATTTGGAACCACGGTTAGAATTAAAAAAAATGTATTTTGTGGTGTTTTGAATTCTGCCATCAATTGTGCAATAGTGGCAAGTTGTATCAAAATACTTAATTAGGAAAGAATTTTTAAAGCTAAATCTATGAACATTTATATTTAGAAGTGGAAACAAGCAATGCAAACCATCCAGTCTACGCATACGAAGCAGCGAAAATTTAGCTATACCCGGGCCGCTGAAACATTTCACTTGACATTTCGTGTTACGGCGAGTTAAGTTGGCTACACTGCTTTAGCGACGTTGCAACACTAGCCTCTATACACACAGCAGACGAAACGGTTTTCAGTTGCATCTCGTAAATGTAAGCTATTGAGTAATAAAAATGCATATAACAATTCGTTCTTGAGCAGCAATTAACGGCATATTAATGAAGACCAGAGCACAACAATGCACACGCTTTCAATAATGGAGCAAAGCAATACAGAAAATAAGCATTGGATCACGACAGATCCGAAATAAACAATAATCAAGATAGTAACTTTTCTCTCTACGTTTTATAGTAAATGATTTTTACTCACCAATTTACGGCAACAATGATACAATGACATCCAGCTCCCCATCTCGACTGTTGTCGTCGCTGCCAAAATCATCACCAAGACAAATCATTAACTGCTCATGATCCCTTCCATTGTTTGCGCTGCCACGTTGGCAACAGCTTCATGCAACAGCTTTTCCACCTCTGTTATTGTGAAAGACTTATTGTTCCTTAAGTAATTCTTCACGTCAGTCCACACCAATTTTATAGGGTTAAAACGGCAGTGAAATGGGGGCACATTTATTTCATTGTGACGCTGCTCCTTTGCGATTTCGTCTACTGCGTATGTGGCTGTAATAGGCTTATTATGTTTGACGAGCGAATATAAAAGAAGTTTTGACATTGACATATCTGCAGCAATATTTCTTTCTTGTAACCACTGCACCATAATTTCTTTCCGATCGTTTGAAGCGAGAATGAACTTCCTGCTCAGAGCATAAGCTTCGAAGTTTTTATTCAAACGATATTGAGAACTTACTCAGAAAACGTCACTAGACAAACGTCTTTTCGGTGACATCATTCAAATAGTTGAACTCGGAAAGTCAAGTTAAACCACTCACAGTAAAACCGCAGCGAAAAAAGCACACACAACATAAACACGCGCTAAACACGATACACAACTTTGTTTACGGTAGAACTGAACAAAGCCGGCAACGCGGGAACGTTGATGTCACGCCACGTGATCACTGGAATTGGATCGTTCTTAGCGACTAGCGACTTGCGTTTCTTGCTCTTCACTTGTTATTTGTAAATGTCAAGTGCAAAGTTTCAGCGGCCCGGGTATAGTATTTATATAACAGTACCACTATAAAACAGAAAAGGAACCGTTGTATCGAAGCACCCAAATGACTCGCCCGACGGCAGAGACCTCTACTCGTATCGCCGTCTCTCTTGCAGCCCTTCCTGTCATAACACCATCACGACTCGTCCACAGTCTATTGTGACTCGGCGCCTAGCTGTCGCTGGGGTGGGGTTGGCGGCCCTGCTGCGGTGCGGGCGGGCAGCGCGGGGGTTCCCCGCGGCGCGCCCGGGACTTCCCCGGCCGCGCCATTCCGACCGGAGATCGCGCCGCCATCGATCCCTGCGCAGGAAATTGGAGCGTCCGAACGGGAAGTGGCTGGAGGCTGGAAGCTCTGGAGGCTCCAGCGGCGTCGCTCTGCACGGCCGCTGCTTAGCAGTCGCAGTGGAGTAATGGCCGCCGGCGCGCGGGGCGCATTCAGATGATCCGCCCGCTCTGCACTCTCACATTGCTGCCAACTGAGTCCCGATAAAAGCCGAGAGGAAGTGAGTGAGTGTGAGAGATGGCGGGCGAGTAGGGAATTCAGAAGGGTTCCAGCACCAATACCGCTTCTCCAGCTGCAAATGGTAACAAAATATTCGACTGCGTAGGGTTTCGCATTTGGGCAGTATTCGTATGAAACTTTTCTGTGTATTGTACCGCAACAGTAAAGAAATTTATACGAGGCTCATATTGAAAGTAATGCAACGCTGATCATAACACAGAACACATGCCAGACGCCTTCCAAATTGTACCATTTATTACAGTAACTCTGCATCTATATAGTGTAGTCTCCATTACAGTGTGTAATCTGTTAAGCTCTTTCTACATGGGAAGTTACCCATGATGCACCGGTCACGCCGTTCTTGTACAGTGTAGACGCGTCCACTTGCACAAGATGCACGCATACGGTCGCTAGCAGACGGAATAGGGTGGATCCTATTCTCACGCGTATGGGAGTGCTTCACGCATGTGCAGCCGACCGAATGGTGAACCCAGCTGACAAAGCAAAGTCGCGAATTTCTTTGAGAATGTCTACTTGTCTCCTGCTCAGACGAACGTAGTTTTTCGACTCTGTCGTAAGTATTTCAGGAGGTGATACTATAGACAAACTGCATTAACAATTTAATATAACCTAAATACAATTTTTATTGAATGCAGAGGTATAGCTGTTAATATGAAATCCAAACAAACGTATAGGAAATGTAAATCAAGAAATTTTCACTGATTTATCCGTCAGTTCGCCTACATCTACATCTACATGGGATACTTAGCAAATCACATTTAAGTGCCTGGCAGAGGGTACATCGAACCACCTTTATACTATTTATCTCGCATTCCATTCTCGAATACTGTGCGGGAAGAAAGAACTCCTGAATCTCTCCGTTCGATCTCTGATTTCTTCTATTTTGTTCTGATGATCATTTCTACCTATGTAACTGGGAGCCAACAATATATTTTCGCGTAAACGAAGGCTTCCGCGGCCGTTGTCTTTGTTTATAAAACTCTTCTGGGTGTTGGACCACATTGTCAATATATCAAATACTTCACTGACGTTTCGGCCACTATTGCAAGTGGCCATCTTCTGGTTGTTACGTTACGTAACACGTGTTACGTAACACCCACAAGATGGACACTTGCAATAGTGGTGAAGTATTTGATATATTGACGATGCGGTACAACACCCAGAAGAGTTTTATAAACAATATATTTACGCATTCGGAGGAGAATGTTGGTGATTGGAGTTTCATAAGTATCCAAACCGCAGCGATAAGCACCGTTGTTGTAATGATTCCCATCCCAGGTCCTGTATCATTTCCGTGGTGCTGTCTCCCCTGTATCGTGACAATACGAAACAAACTGCCCTTCTTTGGACTCTTTCGATGTCCTCCGTCAAACCCACCTCATAAGGATCCAACACTGGGCAGCAATACTACAAAAAGGACGGACAAGCGTAGCGTATGCAGTTTCTTTAGTACTTCTGTTGCATCTTTTAAGGGTTCTGCCAATAAAACGCAATCTCTGGTTCGCCTTTCCTACAACATTATCTACATGTTCTTTCCAGTTTAAGTCTGAAGTAATAGTAATTCCTAATTTTTTTTTTTTTTTTTTTTTTTTTTTTTTTTTTTTTTTTGGAGTTTATGGCCTTCACTTTTGATTGATTTAGCTTGTAACAAATTTTAACGGATTTTTTTTCGTACTCACGGGAACGACTTCACACTTCTCATTATTTAGAGCCAAATGCCACTTTTTACACCATAGTGATATCTTATTCAGATCGTTCTGCAGTTGGTTTTGATCTTCAGATGATTTTACTAGACGGTAAATGACGGCGTCAGCTATAAAGAACGTTTATGTAAATAAGGAACGGCAGAGGACCAATAACACTACCCTGTGGAACGCCTGTTATCACCTCTGTTTTAGTCGATGCCTTACCATCGATTACTACAAACTGTGTTCTCTCTGACAGGAAATCCCCTATCCAGTCGCAATTCGATTAAAAGCCGTTAATGAGATATGGTATCAAAAGCCATCAAATCAAGAAATACTGAATCACTTTGAGAACCCGTGTATTGCAGTCATGAACCTTCCACTGATTAATGATAAATCTGAATCACTGAATTAATATTTTGATGCAACCGGGAATCGAACGCGGACCTCCACGCTTACTAGGCAGACGTCTTACCGCTAGAGCACCGCATCACTAGTGATTAAGGCGCCTGGGAATAGTCTAAGCACGATTTCCTTCACGTCACAAACTTTAATTCAGCTGCTGTGATGCGGTGGTCTAGCGGTAAGCGTTAGGTCCGGGTTCGATTCCTGGTGGCATAACAAATTTTAATTCAATTCTTCAGATTTATCATTAATGTCTTCGACATATTCCAGACGAAAATCCGTCTTAGGGATTGTTTATTTGTATTTACTTCCACAGATTTTTTTTTTTTTTTTTTTTTTTTTTTTTTTTTTTTTGTTATATGCCACGGGAGTAGTGTTCTTAGTGGCTGGCAAGGTGCACTTCTGAATACTATATCGGTTGAGTGTGAATAGTGGCATTTTAGTTGTGATTTTGACATACTTTTTCAACGGGGAAGGTATGTAGTGCCATAAAAATTAGAAATAGTCAGAAAATAACTCCACATTTGTCTTTATGGGGTTTCCTAAGAACCATTGGAGGGTACGAAACAGTACATTGCAGTGCAGTTAATCTTAAATAATCTATGATTTTTAATCAAGAGTTTCATATTCTATTAAGAGCAAAAATTGCTAATAAACAGCAGAAGACTTAACCACCTACAGCAATATGTCGGTTTTCTACTCAGAAAAGTCAACGTTTCTTCACTACAATTCCAGCCAAATCAGTAAGTGCTGAACGTAAGAAACTTACATAGAATGCATTACCTACATTACTAAATGTACCAGATCAATCACTACAGATTTAGCTGAAGGGAAATCGTCAAAAACGTGACAGTAAAACACGGAAGAAAAGAAAATTTCCCAACAAAACAGAAACCAATTCCACAAATATTATTACATCTGACCCACAAACGACAAGAATCTTCAAGACATTCACTTTACAATCATAAGTAATTATAATCAAAAGCATACGGTTTATAACAGAGACGAATGAAGTGTAAAAACATTGTAAAACATTTTCACTCACATCGTCCGTCCCTCCCATACATTTAATACATCTGGTAAAAATAAGGATATAAACCGATCTTGGGCAACCTCTGATTTTTGTAGCACAAAAGTGACAGTGACAGTGACGAGGGGTTGGGGGGTAGGGGTGGCATTATATCAGTCGGCCTGCGGTGCAGACTATTGCTATACCGACAAAACTGCCATGTCCTGAAGACGGAAACGATACCGCAGGCGAAGCGAAACGGCGAGCTGTGTAAGTAAGATTTCCTCTGCTCTTTCTCTCCCCGTCCGCTAAACTTTCGACAGAATAGGAAGTGACCGCCATTGTTATGTGGAGTGGGCTGTCCCTATTAAGTACTCTTTACAGACCTTAAAAATCCCCCCTCTCTCTTATTCTCTCTCTGTTTACTTTGTCTCGGCGACTTCTGCTCGAAGCGGAAGATAAACAAGGCAGAACGTGCTTAACCCCTGCAAACTTTGGAGTGTAATCATAAAGGGCTTGATTTAACTTCTGCCCCAGAAGTCGCTCTCTCTCTCTCTCTCTCTCTCTCTCTCTCTCTGTCTCTCTCTCTACTTTACCGGCTCTTTATTTTCTTTTCCACTTCACAACTGGTTTTTCTTCAGACACGGTGCGGTGGTCCTCTTTCATAACGCAATAAAGCGAGACACACCCCCACCCTGGGGGATGTAGCGCTGTTTTAGAGACAGACAGCCGCTCCTTTGAGAGCGGAGGGTTTTGTGCGCTCGCCTGTCCGCATCCAGTCGCTTTATTCGCAGCTTCGCTGTACCACACGATGAGAAACGCAGCACTTTTCTACACAGCGCAAAGCCAATGTGGGAAAGGTATCGGATAGAATGTGTTATATCGCCAAGTCGTGTACTGTTGTAATAACGCCAGGGCATACAAACAGTCGACAAATTATTCTTAGACGGTATATGTTTTGCTGTATGTGGGTGTTCAACGGCATGGAAACGTATAATAGGAGGAATGTTTCGTGGCTGCTGTGGTAGAGAACTCACTAAATCGTGTCGCCTTGTAAGGTAACCCTTACACCACGATTGACAAGGAAAGTACACGGGCTCGAACAGACATATCTGTAAGAATGTTTTCTTGCAGGATCTCTACGTACACCTCAATGTGCTGGTGGGTGTCGTTTTTCTGCAAAACTCTGCAATGATGCTCTAGATAGCACTGTAGATGTAATTGTAGACGCCATACGTAATGCAGATATCTTAACTATAACTTATGTAATAATCATCGTACATGTCCTCTAGCGAATTGTCATGAAAAGCCGTGATGATAGTTGCAACATTAACCTTCTTCTCGGAAGACTGTTGGTATTCACTGCCACTGCTTCCATCGCCTCTTCCCGCACTTACCGTAGCACTACCGCTAGCAATGAGTTGTTCGTCATTATCATCCCTGTTATCATCATTATGTGTTAGTGTTACAACAGTATCTAACTTATAATCATATTTCTGTACCATAACAGATACGAGAAAGCATGCAAATGTTTCATCTTCTACACTAATTTCATCTTCACGAAGAAGGGTTCTTCGTAACTTCATCTCAACTAATCGCAATAAATTAGCAGGATTCATTAGCAATCGCCGCCCCATCTGACGCTTCACCACACAAATGACGTCACAAAACGCAACTTCGGAGGCACACTGCACCGTCCCTGCATATCGCAAGTTAAAAGAAGATACGACTTGCAAGATTCAGAGGAAAACATTAGACCTCATTAAAAAGAGTTCTATTCCAAATAACCTTAGGAAAGGCCTGCGGCAACAGGCTGTAGTTCCTCCGAGACTGTACGGCCTACCGAAGATCCATAAGGAAGGGACTCCTTTACGTCCAATTGTGAGCAACATTGGTGCGCCTACCTACTTCTTGGCTAAATATCTTGCTTCTCAGTTGGCACCACTTGTAGGCAAATGCGAACACCACTTCAAAAATTCGGAGGACTTCATACAACGCCTAAGGACTCTTCAACTACAACCAACAGATATCTTGGTCAGCTTCGACGTCGTTTCTTTATTTACTAAAGTACCTTTACAGGACTCACTGCAGCTCATCAGCAGTAAGTTTGAGAAAGACATTGTGGCATTGTTCGAGCATGTGCTTACCTCAACGTACTTCTTATTTAATAACCAATATTTTGAACAAGTTGACGGAGTCGCCATGGGGAGTCCTCTATCTCCCATGGTGGCCAACTATTTTATGGAAGACTTTGAGGAAAGAGCACTACTGTCAGCGCGTCTGCAACCTTCTTGTTTCTGGCGCTATGTGGATGACACATTTGTGGTGTGGCCTCACGGAATAGAGACGTTACCCACTTTTCTTCAGCATCTGAATTCACTCCATCCAAGTATCCAGTTCACCATGGAGTTGGAAAGAGACGGAAGTTTACCTTTTCTGGATGTTATGGTAAAAAGAAAACCTGATGATACGCTGGGCCATAGTGTCTACCGCAAAGCGACACACACAGAGTTATATTTGCAGGCCACAAGTTGTCATCATCCTGCACAACGCGGTAGCGTCTTACGCTCTTTGGTACACAGGGCACATGTGGTCTCAGATACTGACAGCTTGCCAGGTGAACTACAACATCTAAGAACTGTATTCCAGCAAAACGGTTATTCTGAGCGACAAATACGCAATGCTTTTCAATTGAAGCAATTTCAACGAAAGGATGTTGATGAAGATTCGGAGGCACCCACTGTAACGGCGTTCTTGCCTTATTTTGGTGGCATGTCATCTAGGATAGAACGTATCCTGAAGAGACACGACATCAAATGTGTGTTTCGTCCGCCATCAAAACTGAGGAATATATTGTGCTCGGTCAAAGACGAACTCGGCTTTCGCAAACGCGGCGTATATAAAATACCATGTCAGTGCGGAAAATCTTATATAGGGCAGACATGTCGAACTGTGCAAGAACGCTGTACTGAACACCAACGCCACACACGCCTAGGACAACCCAGTAAGTCAGCGGTAGCAGAGCACTGCCTGAACACAGGTCATCGGATGTGTTACGAGAAAACGGAAGTTCTATCGTCAGTATCATCATTCTGGGACAGTATTTTTAAGGAGGCCATACACATCCGTACGGCGGATAATCTTATCAACAGGGATGCAGGTTTCCAGATGAGCGCAGCCTGGAATCCACTATTGGCTGCAATCAAAGCAAAACAGGAAAAAGGAGAAAATCGGAAACACGGAGGAACGCAGCGCAACGCAGATACTTAGTTCCAATTTCCACCACAGGAGCGTCCGGCAGCACATCATTGCCCACGGCGCACGCGCGGAAGACACCTCCTCGGCTCCCAGCAGGGGGCACCAGAAGCGCCGCCGCCGACCAACACTGAACGGTCTCTCGCGCATGCGTAATCTCTGCACACGCCCTGATAAATACCGCCGCTGCCGCGCAATTACCATCCGTCGCGCCTTGAAGTACTGACAGCTACCACCACCTGAAGATGTCGAACAGTTGTGTCGGCGAAATATCGTGGGAGATTCACAATGTCATCCGGCGGCAAACCCGCGAAGTGTATTTACAACAGATCCGCCGTGAAAGCTTGAAAAGTCACAACATGTAGACAACCTCCCCGATGGTGTACCCCGAGCGCTGTGTCATGGGACAGCGGCGAAAAGTCTACACAACTAGGGCGGCCGGTCGCAGTAATGCCTCCCGGTCCACTCAAAGGCAAATGGAACTCCAGTGTACAAACAGTCGATCAGTTCTTCTTAGACGGTATATGCTTTCGTGTATGTGGATATTCGACGGCTTGGAAATTACGTGCTTATGGAATATCTCCACAGTTGTGCGACTGGATTCACGATTTCCTATCAGAAAGGACACAGTACGTTGTAATTGACGGTAAGGCATCGAGTAAAATAGAAATGATAATTGGCGTTCCCCAGGGATGCGTTATAGGTCCCCTGCTCTTCCTGGTCTTTATACACGATTTGGGATGCAATCTGAATAGTTCCCTTAGACTGTTCGCGGATGATGCTGTCGTTTATCGGTTAGTGAAGTCAACAGAGGATCAAAATCAGTCAAACCTTGGCAATTGGTAATAAATAAAGAAAAGTGTGAAGTAATGCACATGACCACTAAAAGAAATCCGCTGAACTTCAATTACGCGATGAAGCAGTCAAACCTTAAGGTCGTAAATTCTACTAAATACCTAGGAGTTACAATTACGAACAACTTACACCGGAGAGAACACATAGAGAATATTGTGGGGAAGGCGATTCAAAGGTTACGTTTAATTGGCAGAACGCTTCGAAGATGCACTAGCTCCACCAAAGAGACTGCCTACATCACACTTGTGCGTCCTCTCCTGGAGTACTGTTGCCCAGTGTGGGACCCTCACCTGGTGGAACTGACAGAAGATATTGAGAAGGTTCAGAGAAGGGCAGCTCGTTTTGTTTTATCACGTTACGGGGGTGAAAGTGACACGGAAATGTTGTACGAATTGCGATGGAAATCATTAAAAGAAAGACGTTATTCATTGCGGCGTGATCTGTTTGCGAAATTTCAATCACCGACTTTTACTTCTGAATGTGAAAATATTTTGCTAGTACCCACCTACTTAGGGAGACATGACCATCCCAATAAAATAAGAGAAATCAGATCGAAAACGGAACGATTTAGGTGTTCTTTCTTCCCGTGCGCTGTTAGAGAATGGAACGGTAGAGGAAAGTTATGAAAGTGGTTAATGAACCCTCTGCCAGGCACTTAAATGCGATTTGCAGAGTATATATGTAGATGTAGATAAAACGTATAATAGGATGAATAGTCATATTTAACAACTTATACATATTCTACGGTTGGGAGAATAAAATTATATTCGGTTTCTCACCGATATTATTACAAAAGTTTATCCTTAAATCTGGTACGACTACGTTGCTCTGATCACTTTGCTAAATATGATTTATCTCATCTTTCTTTTTTGCTCTTTTCATAGTTAGTGGAAAAATTATGATATACTAAAAATAATAATAAAACTACCTGTCCTAGAAGAAGTGTATGCCTTCTTCATAGACTTCGAAAAGGCATTTGATAGAGTGCCGTGGGATAAGCTGTTAGACATCTTAAAAAGGAAGGGACTAAAGTGGAAGAAGACTAATTGCAAATCTGTACCAGATTCATAAGGCACGAGTACAAATAGGTAATGGGGATCTCTGAAGATAGCAGGACTGGTAGAGGTAACAGACAAGGCTGTTATCTCTCTCCAATTTTATTTAACATTTATCTGGAGGAACTACTGGAAAGCTGTTTGGATGGGACAAGAGGCGTAAGGATAGTTGGACGGAAAATTGATTGTATAAGAATTGCTGACGACATGCTCATCCTTGCAGAAAATAAAGATAAATGCTAAATGACCTGAGTATAGCCTGTACAGCATATGGCATGAAAATTAATAAAAAGAAAACCAAAAATATAGTCATAGGTCATAGGTCATAGGTCATAGAACAGGTGAGAGCATTCAAGTATTTGGGAAGTTGGATTAACGAAGATATGAGTTGCCAACAAGACATCAAAGTGAGAATGGCTCTGGCGAAAGAAGCGTTCCGGAAGCAAAGAAGACTCCTAACCAGTGGTTTAAACAAAGAATTAAGGATCAGACTGGTTAAGTGTCTAATATGGAGTGTGGCCTTGTATGGAGCGGAAACATGGACATTGCGAAAGCAAGGTGAGAAGAAAATTGAAGCTTGCGAAATGTGGATATGGCGTAGGATGGGGAAGATCAGCTGGACCGATAAAGGCAGAAATGAAGAAGTACTGAGTAGAGTTGGAGAGGACCGGAGGATGTTGATGACGGTGAAGAACAGGAAACTAAACTGACTAGGCCACAGTTAAGACGAGATTGCATTCTGGTAGGGTCAGTTGAAGGTTGCGTTCCGAGAAAGACAGGGATAGGCAGAAGAAGGTAATAGATGCTGGATGACGTCAGCAAGTCACTAGGAGGATACCAAAGAATGGAGATACTTGCAAAAGACAGAGAAACATGGGGGGTTATGTAGTCTAAACCTGCCGCAGGGAAGACAACCAATGATGATGACCTATGACGATACTTGTCCATTTAAGTTAAGTGATCTGCGATGTAGAATAAAGTAGGTGAGATTCTCATGTGCTTGAAAAGATATGGAAATTAACGAAGTACTTTGCCTATTTGAGCATCACATAGTCCCTGATATGAAAAAAGGACAGTGAATATAAATTGCCAGCACATGTAAATAGAGAAAGTAAGGAGAAAGGAGGAATTACCATATACTTTAGAAGGTATCACTGTGTGAAACTTTCAGAAACAAAGAAGTTTTGTGTAGAGCAACATATAGAAGCATTTGCCTTTAAGCGCAATCTGAATGATGGTATTTTATGGTACTTTTATAGTTGTAACGAAGTATAGGTCACCATGTGGAAATTCTCACCTATTTTTATTTTTGTACTTGTATTCCTTGTTGTGTTTCTGTGTAGGATCGTCAATCCTGGGGATTTTGTGTTCGTTTTAATTACAATTGTAACCAATAGCTGGATAAAATAGTGTATCATACGTATATTGTGTATGGTACCTCACCTGATACCGAGCGAGGTGGCGCAGTGGTAACACACTGGACTCGCATTCGGGAGGACGGTGGTTCAAATTCACCTCCGGCCATCCACATTTAAGTTTCCCGTGATTTCCCTAAATCACTCCAGGAAAATGCCGGAATGATTCCTTTCAAAGGGCACGGCCGATTTTCTTTCCCCATCCTTACCCAAACAACCCGAGTGGAAGCTCCGCCTATAATGACCACGCTGTCGACGGGGCGTTAAATGTAAATCTTCCTTCCTTCTTCACCTAATCTCCTAATAGTCATAGCAATGTAGATAGGAAAGGTCCCAATATTGAACCCTGTGGGATTCCTTCTGCTACTTCACCCAGTACTGTGAGTTTCAGCTCGGTGCTTTCCACATCCTACATATTTGCGTTCTACGGTCAGCGTACGCCAGCCACTGGCCGCGTTTGACACCCCGCCTGCAGCGGGCGGTGCCTTCTCACCCCCTCACACCCCCTCCCCCCCGGCTATTACCACCGCCGACAGCACGCGCTGTTATGAAAGCCGCGCTGGCGAAAAACAAATTAATCACTCTGCTCCCGGCGCCGCTATTAATTATCGAGCGGGTAGCGCTCTGGCTATCCGTTTCCCTGCACCCCCCAGACACCCCCTCCCCCTAGAGAACACTGCCCTCCCCCTCTGCCCTACTCAGGTCGCTCGATTAAGCCTCACTTCTCTCTTCCCTCCTTCGAGCCTCTCCTTCTTTTTTCTCTTTCCTTCAGTTTCGGAGGGCGGAGAACAAACGCGTGGCTCGGCCATTTGTCTGCCAGTGCCCCCTGACCTACCCCCACCACACCCATCAACCCCCCACCCTTCCTAGGCAACCCCATGCTGAGCCGTATCCACCACCCAGCGGGCTACGTCTGCTCCGGAAACAGCGGCGCGGGGAACAAGTGGATTAATTATTTTTTATAACGGACAGCGAAGCGCAAAGGGACAAAGGGAGCGAGACACAGGGCCCTTTAACGACTTCGTTAGCGGACGACCCCGGGGGTTCTCGCAGGTGCCACGTGGGACTGTTTGCCCAGGTGGGACAGAGAAGCTGTCCGCACACGTCAGAGGCAAAGGTGGGAAAGGAACCGCGGCTGTGGGAGAAACGGGCTGCGGCAAGCGTATCGACGGAGGAGGATCTATAGGTCTAGACCAGAGCACGTGACACAGCGTAAATGAAAATATGATAGCTTTGGAAAAACATAGTTTCCCCTTTGGATGTATCGAGTTTGCATTGATCACCATATCTGTAGACGTAGATTTCCTATAAATTCGAAATGTATGTTTACCCTGAGCTTTTCCTATGGTCAGATCTAGAAAGTTTTAGCAACTACTAGCTTATATGCCCGTGCTTCGCAACGGTTGTTGAAGGAGAGCCTGTGTGATCATGGTTTTTTTTAGGGTTCCGGACTTCAGTCAGTAAAGACAGAATCCTTGTTGGATCGCTCTGTCAGTAAACTCGGTTGTCCTAGCCAAGATGTCAAATGTTAGTAAAAGTCATTGTCCGAAACGATGTATCTTCTTAAAGTTTTTGATACAAAAAGTGAAACGTGACAAAATAAGCAAAGAAATGTCGCTAAGTATTTAATACACAAAGAGAAACCAGTAACACTATGTTCATTGTTTGTTGATATTCGTAGACATAAGATTGCTTAATTCTGACGCAGACGTTCGCATCCTACCCCATTCTTATTATGTAGCAGCGGTGTTTATTAGTTCTTTGGTGCACTACAACGCCTCTATCGCATGTTTGCTGTACTACGCAATCCATACTTTAAGCATAACCTACATCTAAAACAATTTCTCTTATGACGTTGCTCCATGCAAATCCGTGAAGTAGTTTAGGAGATTAGGTACTTCTAATAGATGAACAGACAGTTACTGAAAACACTGATTGCGATGATCTGAGTTTGATGAAATCATGTCTCTATGTTGCCTCAATCTTAGCTCAAATTTTCTGTGAAAACCACTTGAAAATATGTCAGTAGATTTTTTCTTTAATATGTTTGCGAAACGTGTTAGAAATAGGCATATCTTCATGAATAATGATGTAGCTTACATCATACATCTGTTATATTCGCCATTTAAAACCAGAGAGCGTGACAAAGCGTAAATAAAGTTTGGAAAACATAGTTTCCCCTTGAATTCTTGAATAACACAACGTCTTGCCGGCCGCGGTGGCCGAGGAGACTGAAGCGCTCCAGTCACATTCTGCACGGCCACTACGGTCGGGGATTCGAATCCCCCCTCGGGCATGGATATTTGTGCCGTCCTTAGTCTTAGTTAGTTCATAAGTAGTTTGTAAGTTTAGGGACTGATGACCCCTAGTTAAGTCCCATAGACTTTACAAACATTTGAAAATTTTGAACAACGTCTTGATTGAAAATATTGGCCCACTTTAGGTTACCGTAGTAACACTAAAAGTGGGCCTTTGCGATCGTCTTTTGACAGCTATAAATTTAAATGTAAATAACTTCTTACCTATTCATCTGACACGAAAATTGAATAATCGAGTTTGTAGAGGAGAAAATTCGCTACAACTTTGCTCTGTTATGGTTTTTCCATATCTCGTAGCGTTTCAAAAATATTTGCAAAAATAGCGGCGATTTTGGGATGTATGTCTGTCTGTCCGTAACGTGTTTCCTGTTTTTAAGACGAACCGTTCAACAGATCATCACCCAAAAATTTTACAGACATGATTGTAGGCCGCTAGAGACCAGAACCTCCCTTTTTCAAATTTTTCGGGAAAAAATAAGGTAGTATAACAAAACAAAACAAAAAAAGCCGTTTGTAATATAATTGTAATTGCAAAGGAACCGTTCATCTGGCACAACAATAGAATAATCTAATAGGTAGAGGAGAAAATTCTCTACAACCTAGCTCCCTCATGGTTTTTTTTCGTATCTCGTATCGTTTGAGACATAATTGCAAAAATAACGGAGATTTGACACCCTCCACTGAACTAACGAAAACTAGACGTTCGCAGATGTCACGTGACATTCCTCGCCCAGAACTCTCTCTGGCACACGCCATCTTGCGTTCCGTATCTGATGATTTTCTTATTGTAACTTACACGTTGTCATTTCAAAGCAATGGCGCACTGAAGACGTAACAAAAACACATTGTTCTTCGTACGATAAATGATAATCTAGTATCTACAAATGACATATTAGCATCAGTTAACAATGGCCATCAATAATATGAGATTAAAGGACTCATCTTTCGACTGATAGTCGTAGCGTAGTGGGCACAGCTTTGGACTATGACGCTAAAGGTCGGTGGTTAGGAACCCACCACTACCCATTTTTTTCTAAAAGGGTTGCATACACTCTTATTAAGTAATTTTTTATTATTTAGATTATTATTTTGGTGCAAGATGTTTGCAAAAACTTATAAAACAGCAAATATAAAGTGGGCCGTAAAACACGTCAGTGCGATTTTTTTTATTACAATGACGCGGTTCGCCCGGTTAGGGCATCTTCATGTATCTGACAAAGAAGAAAAATGAAACAGAACTTACAATATTTACTTGAGAATATTTTGAAAATTTTTAGCTACAAACCAATCTGAAACTGGTAATAAGTAATTGTGGCAATGTACCGTACTAATATTTTATATACTCTGTGGTGGAGGGTATTTAGATTAAAATGCGGTCATAGGGTCTCTTACAGAGGCAATAATATGTAAACCATTGATCTCGGGTTACATTGACCGTTGAAAACAGATTGATACATTATTTAACTGAATGTATATTGCAAGATTTACCTTGTATGGCGTCCCTGTACCTTAGGTCGTCAACATATTAATACGACTGCGTCGGTATAGGTACAAGTACTGCCTGAGGCTGCATTCAGATTGGTTTGTAGCTAAAATTATTCGAAGTAATGTCATGTAAATATTGTAAGTTCTGTTCCATTCTTTTCTTCTTTGTCAGGTATCTGAAGGTGCCCTAACCGGGGAAAACGCGTCATTGAAATAAAAAAATATTTGCAATCAAGACGTTCTTTTATTCATTGTATGGGAGTGAAACGTGGACGATAAGCAGTTCAGATAAGAAGATGATATAAGTTTTTGAAATGTAGTGCTATAGACGAATGATGAAAATTAGATGGGTAGATCACGTAACTAATGAAGAGGTGCTTAAGCGAACGGGGAGAAAAGGAGTTTCTGGCATATCCTGACTAAGAGAAGAGATAGATTGGTTGGACACATTCTGAGACATCAAGGAATTGTCAACTTAGCATTAGAAGGAAGCGTGTGGGGTAAAAATCGTAGAGGGAGACCGAGGGACGAATACAGTAAGCAGATTCAAAAGGATGTAGGTTGCCGAACGTATTCTCAGATGATGAGACTTGCACAGGACAAGGTAGCATGGAGAGCTACATCGAACCGGTCTGCGGACTGAAGACAACAACAACTTTTATTCAGGAATTCAACTGAAGACGGTTGCTGTACCACACCACATAAAAATGGAATGGGAACATTTCTAGTTTCCCCTTGGTAAAAACAGCGAACTGCAATATGTTTTAAAAATGAGAATTACAGTCAAGGTCTCATTTTGAAAGTATATAACAACTGTGGAACCTTTTTCACTGTTTTGCCAAGATCGCTTATTTATTTACCACAATGGCCGGTTTCAGCTGATCTCTCAGTCATTATCAGATCTATCAAAGGATAATATCAATCAACTTAGCTGCCATGAGCCCCGAAATGACAACATAGACAATTCGTTTTGATCAACTTGTGAAGGTGCAGCTCTTGTGTCTTCCGTATTTGCAGTGTTAAGATTTGTGACTGATTCCGCCTTATGCAAGACACTTTTTTGATTTAATATCCAAACTAGTTTCGGCACTTATTGTGCCATCTTCCGTTGGTTTCTGGTGTTTATTTTCTATAATAACATATTATATATTTTGGTTATACAATCGTTTGCACAAGTTGTTTGTTTTGACAATTTCTTTTGTTAGATGTTTTTGGTCTAATTCATTCGAGGTACTTACATTGTGTCATTCGCAGGATTTGCATGTGCATTAATTTTGGAATGAAAAGTTTACACAGACTGTCATCTGCAAACAACAAGACGTTTTTGTAGGCCTACATTAGCCTGGAAATTATATTGAAACTATTCTATGTGGCTGTTTTGGCTTACTTAGGTTTGCGCTGTGGTGTTGCTGCTCGTTTGTTTGTGGCGTGTTCTTATGTTTTATGGTCTTCGATTTTTGCTGTGAACAGCACTGTTTACATCGCCATTTTTCTTGTTCTGGTGGCTGTATGGTGTTGTATTTGTTTGTGTGGTGCGTCTGTGATCTGGAGCAAGATTTTCGAATGGTTTTGATACTGCCATTGTCTTGTGGGTGTATATTTGCGTATGTTTTTGTTGTGTGTGTGATTATGTGTGTGTGTTAAACAGATATACACCCAGAAGACAATGCCAGTATCAAAACCATTCAAAAATCACGCCCCACATCACAAACAAATACAACACCATACAGCCACCAGAACAAGAAAAATGGCGATGTAAACAGTGCTGTTCACAGCAAAAATCGAAGACCATAAAACATAAGAAGACGCCACAAACAAACGAGCAGCAACACCACAGCTCAAACCTAAGTAAGCCAAAACAGCCACATAGAATAGTTTCAATATAATTTCCAGGCTAATGTAGGCCTACAATAAACGTAAACAAAAACGTCTTGTTGTTTGCAGATGACAGTCTGTGTAAACTTTTCATTCGACAATTAATGCACATGCAAATCCTGCGAATGACACAATGTAAGTACCTCGCATAAATTAGACCAAAAACATCTAACAAAAGAAATTGTCAAAACAAACAACTTATGCAAACGATTGTATAACCAAAATATATAACATGTTATTATAGAAAATAAACACCAGAAACCCACAGATAGATGGCACAATAAGTGCCAAAACTAGTTTGGATATTAAATAAAAAAGAAGTGTCTTGCTTAAGGCGGAAACAATCACAAATCTTAACACTGCAAGTACGGAAGACACAAGAACTGCACCTTCACAAGTTGATCAAAACGAATTGTCTACGTTGTCATTTTTGGGGCTCATGGCAGCTAAGTTGATTGATGTTATCCTTTGATAGATCTGATAATGACTGCGAGATCAGCTGAAACCGGCCATTGTGGTAAATAAATAAGCGATCTTGGCAAAACAGTGAAAAAGGTTCCACAGTTGTTATATACTTTCAAAATGAGACCTTGACTGTAATTCTCATTTTTAAAACATATTGCAGTTCGCTGTTTTTACCAAGGGGAAACTAGAAATGTTCCCATTCCATTTTTACGTGGTGTGGTAGAACAGCCGTCTTCAGTTGAATTCCTGAATAAAAGTTGTTGTTGTCTTCAGTCCGCAGACTGGTTTGATGCAGCTCTCCATGCTACCTTGTCATGTGCAAGTTTCTTCATCTGAGAATACATTCGGCAACCTACGTCCTTTTGAATCTGCTTACTGTATTCGTCCCTCGGTCTCCCTGTTGCGATTTTTACCCCACACGCTTCCTTCTAATGCAAAGTTGATAATTCCTTGATGTCTCAGACTGCGTCCAGCCAATCTGTCCCTACTCTTAGTCAGTATATGCCAGAAACTCCATTTCTCCCCGATTAGGTTAAGCATCTCCTCATTAGTTACGTGATCTAGAAGTCTGTGAAAACTATCTCCTTTATTGTTTCGTTACCTAATCCAATACCTTCAGCATCACCTGATTTTCTTAGACTGCACTCCATTACCCTAGTTTTGCTCTTGTTAATGCATACTGTCCTTTGATGTCTCTGATAGAATTACTATGTCATCGGCAAAACACAATGTTTTTAATTTTTCACCCTAAACTTTAATTCCTTCTCCAAATTTCTCCTTGCTTTCCTTTATAGCTTGCTCAGTGTACAAATTGAATAACATTGGAGAAAGGCTACAACCCTGTCTTACTCCCTTTCCAACCAGTGCATCCCTTTCATGCCCTTCAACTCTGACAACCGCTGTCTGGTTTTTGTACAAGTTGTAAATAACCTTACGCTCCCTATATTTTACTCCTGTTTGCTTCAGAACGTGAAAGAGTTTATTCCAATCAACATTGTCAAAAGCCTTCTCCAAATCTACAAAAGCTAGATATGTAGGTTTGCCTTTTCTTAATCTATCTTCTAGGATAAGCCGTAAAGTGAGTATTGCCTTCCGAGTTCCTACATTTCTCATGAACCTAAACTGATTTTCCCCGAGGTCGGCCTCTACCAGCTTTTCCATCACTCTGTAAATAATTCGTGTTAATATTTTGCAACCATGACTTATTAAACTGATGGTTCTGTAGTTTTCACACCTGACTGCGCCTGTTTTCTTTGGAATGGGGATTATCACATTTCTTAAAGTCTAAGGGCACTTCGCCTGTCTCACACAAATTACAGTTGTAACCAATTTTTCCTTCCCATACGCATATTTCGGTGTACAACTTGTTTCAACTTACTTCTCGAGCGCGCAGGTCACTGAACATACCCACTGTAGTATCCGGAACACAATACGCCTAATTATAATCACACTGTACACGCGTTATTCTTCTGTATAGCTGCCGTTTGATACAACTTCGTTAAAAGTTATTTGATTAGGTGAGCGGTGCGTAAAGTTTCATTTTTTACACGTAACTGAATACTTTAAAAGCCCTTTGACATCAAAGAGATGGCGAAAATTATTTAAATTACGCTACGTTATAATCAGCTGCAGCAAATACTACATTTACTTCATTAACGCACTAATGAAAACAAATAATACTCAGATGAACAGGAGAACTCGAAAATAATAACTGCTGAATAATTTTCCTGCCGGAGCACATAAAAAGCAGCTATGTTGCTGTGTAAGAGACTGTAAAAGAAACGTGGCGAATGGTTGTTTGTCCTCGTTCTGCTTACCTCAGCAATAATTTCGGCATGCGGACATGTTCGCTCTGTTTTAACATGTTGTTGTTGTGGTCTTCAGTCCGCAGACTGGTTTGATGCAGCTCTCCACGCTACCCTGTCCTGTGCAAGTCTCTTCATCTGAGAATAAGTTCGGCAAACTACATCCTTTTGTATCTGCTTACTGTATTCGTCCCTCGGTCTCCCTCTACGATTTTCACCCCACACACTTTCCTCTAACGCTAATGTCTTGATGTCTCAGAATGTGTCCCACCAATCTATCTCTTCTCTTAGTCAGAAAATAAATCAGAAACTCCTTTCTTCCCCAATTCCGTTAAGCACCTCCTCATTAGTTACGTGATCTACCCGTCTAATTTTCATCATTAATCTGTAGCACGACATTTCAAAAGCTTCTATCATCTTTTTGTCTGAGCTCCTTATCGTCCACGTTTCACTCCCATACAATACTACTCTCCAGACAAATGCTTTCAGAAAGGACTTCCTACCATTAAAATTAATACTGAATGTTAACAAGTTTTTCTTCTTTAGAAACGCTTTTCTCCCCATAGCCATTCTGCCTTTTATAACTTTTTTTTTATTTCGGCCATCAGGAGTTATCTTGCTACCCAAATAACGAAACTCATCTTCTACTTTTATTGCCTCATTACCTAATCTCCTTCAGCATCGCCTGATTTTCAGATATTACATTCCATTACCTTCGTTTTACTCTTGTTAATGTTCATCTTATATCTTCCTTTCAAGACGCTGTCCATTCCATTCAATTGCTCTTCCAGGTCCTTTGCAGTCTCTGACAAAATTACTATGTCATCGGCAAACTGCAAACTTTTTCTTTTCACTGAACTTTAATTCCCTTTCCAAATTTCTCCTTCCATTCCTTCACTACCTGCTCAATGTACAGATTGAACAACATCAGGGAAAGGCTACAACCCTGTCTTCCTCCCTTCCCAACCTCTGCGTCCCTTTCTTGCCCTTCGACTCTAATAACCGCTGTCTGGTTTTTGTGTAGGTTGAACATAACTCTTCGCTCGCATATCTTTTACCCCTGCTACCTTCAAAATTTGGAACAGTGTATTCCAGTCGACATTGTTAAAAGCTTTCTCCAAATCTACAAATGCCAACAATGTAGGTTTGCCCCTCCTTAGCCTATGTTCTATGTCGTAATGTGAGTATTGCCTCCCGTGTTCCTATATTTCTCCTAAATCCTAACTGATCTTCCCCGAGGTCACATTCCACAAGTTTTTCCATTCGTCTATAAATAATTCTTGTTTTAACATGGGCCGTGCTAAATCCTGTTACCTGGTCTCTCCTCGTAAAGAAATTTTCATACAATTTCTCTCCTACAGCCACAGTCTACATATGTCTCCCACTTTCTTTCTTTTTTTTTACCCTATTGGCACTTTCTCCTACTGTCTCTCCCATTGCCCTACATACCTCTCTTTCGATCGTCCTTACCACCGCCTGCTTCTTTCCACCTTCACCGTCTCTCACCCACTCCGTTTGTCCCATTCCTTTTCTGACACATCACCACATCACCACTCTCTGCCATTTCGGTGAGCAGTCCCCTCTCAAAGTCCTTGTGGATCACATGGTTGTAACATGTACATGGTCATATCTCCTTATTTTCCTACCTTTCTGCAGTTTTTTTTCAGTTTCAGCCTACAATTCATGACCAATAAGTTATGGTCAGAGTTTATATTTGCCCCTGGGTATGTCTTACAGTTTAAAAACTGGCTCCGAAATCTATGCCTTACCATTATAAAATCTATCTGATTCCTTCCGGCGTCTCCTGGTCTCTTCCACGCATACAACCTTCTTTTGTGATTCTTAAACCAGGTGTTTGTTATGATTAAATTATGTTCCATGCAAAATTCTACCAGGCGACTTCCTCTTTCATTCCTTCTGCCCCGTCCACATTCACCTACTATTTTTCCTTCTCTTCCTTTTCCTACTACCGAATTCTAGTCTCCCATAACAATTAAGTTTTCCTCTCCCTAAATTGTCTGAATAATTTCTTTCAGCTGCTCATATATTTCTTCGATCTCCTCATCATCGGCAGAGCTAGTTGGCATATAAACCAGTAGTTCTGTGGTCAATGTTGGCTTTGTATCTATCTTGGCTACGATAATGCGATGACCTTGTTGCTCATAGTAGTTTACCCGCATTCCTATTTTCTTATTCATTATCAGACCTACTCCTGTAATACCCCCAACTGATTTTGTATTTATAATCCTGTACTCACCTGACCAGAAATCCTGTTCATCCTGCCACCGAACTTCACTAATCCCCACTATATCTAACTTCAACCTATCTATTTCTCTTTTTAAATTTTCTAACTCCCCTACCCGATTAAGGGATCTAAAATTCACGCTCCGATCCGTAGAATGCCAGTGTTGTCTTTCCTGATGATCACATCCTCCTGAGTAGTCCCCGACCGGAGATCCGAATGGGGGACTATTTTACCTCCAGAATATTTTACCCGAGAGGATGCCATCATCATATGTTCATACAGTAGAGCTGCATGTCCTCGGGAAAAGTAACGGCTGTAGTTTCCCCTTGCTTTCAGCCGTTCGCAATAGCTGTGTGGCAAAGCCACATTAGCTGATGTTGCAAGGCCAGCTCAGCCAATCATCCACACTGTTGCCCCTGTAACTACTGAAAAGGCTGCTGCCCCTCTTCAGGAACCACACGTTTGTCTGGCCTCTCCACAGATACCCCTCCGCTGTGGTTGCACCTACGGTACGGCTATCTGTATCGCTGAGGCACGCAAGCCACCCAACCTTGGCAATGTCTGTGGTTCATGTGAGTAGATATGCAGTGTAGCTACCTGAATTTTTAGAATACTAATTTTATTAGACAGGTCTCTTTTAGTTTATTCTAATCCTGGAACTACATCACACTGTATTTCATTTTACGTTCCTGGTGCCACACCAAACCTGGCCTTCCATCTGTCATATGTAACACCTATTTATAATTATTACCCAAAATTATTATCAAGGCACTTATGTATCTATTATGATTATCAGTTAACAGTAAGTAAATCCAGTTCCCAGGTTATGTTCAAATTTATTCCTAGTTTTATGCTCCAAACACCGTATACTCATTTATTACTGTTTAGTTTTTAAGTTGGCAATTGTAATAACACAATGTGAAAGATGTGTTTTAGTATGTATATCAATCTAAGAATAGACGTTTGTCTTCTCTTCCAATACCTATCAAAACACTGTAACATGTTTGACACAGTAGTCAAAACCCTGAAGATGGCCTCATAAGCCGAAAACCGGTTAAGTAAACAAAAATAAACTCTTAGAACACATACAACATTGTGTTTTTTTATTCAACTAAGAGATTATTCCGGAAACCTATTAGCAATTTTAGAATCATTTAAAAAAAATTAATCATGGTGGTTGTATACCTCTACAGTCTAAAATAAGCTATAAAAAAATAAAATTATTACCATGTCCCATAATTTCACCTTCTCCTCTACAATGTTTAACATATAAGATACTATGTAACTAAATTCCATTTTTTGTGCCAGCCCACCACAGAATTATAATGAAATAACAGTAACATTGTAGTCACAAAAGACATGTATATTGAAAAGACACTACAGTTCTTCCATGAAAATAATATCGTAGCTGTAGACAGGGACCCCACCAATGAAATACAAAGAAAGCTAAACAAAAATTAAAATCTTACTCCGGAATAGTATCTCCTCGTGAGATACCATTTCTGAAAATAATGAACCCGAGTGCTCCAAAACTAAAGTCACAAATAAAGTCACACAAGGAACTGAAACCGATTAGACCATTGGTTGATGGTAGAAGTGGACCTTTATGCAAGGTAGCTAGGAAGTGTTTAAACATTTTGAAAAAACAATATGTTTTTGGACAACAATATTCCGTAAAAAATAGTGCCCAGTTAGTAGATGCGATAAAAGACGTGCCTATAACAGATACAATGACATTTGTATCACTTGATATCGTGAATCTACACACAAACATTCCAATTGAGCAAACCATTAATATTATAGATGACAATTTGATAAGTCAAAATAAGTTGTCGAATACTGAAATTACAGAGTTCATTGATCTATTAACCTTTTGTCTAAAGTTCAACTATTTCAAATTCAGTGAGCAAACATATGTGCAAAATGAGGGGCTCAGCATGGGAAGTCCAATCTCAGGGTTCTTAGCCGATGTTTTTATCAACTTTTTAGAGACCAGGTTCTTCCACGATTTCCCCATTTTAGCTGAAAAAATTTTATATTATTTTAGGTATGTTGACGACACACTCCTGTTGATAAATGGCGATGAAACGGTTATAAATGAAATTATAAACAAATTCAACAAGCTCCATAGCAAAATCACTTTCACAGCTGAAATTGGCACCGAAGGTTCCATCAACTTTTTAGATTTAATCATTTCTAACAAAAACGGAAAGCACATGTTCCACATATATAGGAAAGCCACGTTTACAGATATAATCATAGATTATACATCGCAACATCCAAACAGTCACAAAAAAGCCTTTTTCCACTTTGCCTTTAATAGGTTGTTTAAACTACCGTTGTCAGAACAAAACCATCTTAAGGAATTGAAGACTATTCAGAGTATAGCAAGAAACAACAACTACCCTCTGCAATATGTGATGAACATTTACGACAGTGTCGCAAAAAAACATGAACAATGCAATAAAAATCAAGATAGTCTAGCAGTAAATCAGCAAAGTCAGTATGTAACGTTGCCATATTATGGTGTAATGAGTATCAGGATTGCGGGCATTTTTAAGAAAAGGAACATAAATATCGCGTTTTCCACAGACAATAAAGTTGGCAGCCGTTTGATCCACAACATTCAAAAATTTAACCAACATCAAGAATCGGGGGTTTATAGATTATCATGTTCTGACTGTGATGCTGTCTACATCGGACAAACTGGAAGGAAGCTTGAAATCAGATTCCGCGAACATGTGGCGTTAGACAGGCGTGATATTGCTGACAAGTCCAACTTCGCAGCTCACCTTATTAATTCCGGACATACCCCTCCTGACCTGACTTCACAGTTGAAACTTTTGCACAGAGAAAATAAGGGGAGGTATCTCGATCTGCTTGAAGAGATGGAGATTTTCTGTAACGGAAGGACACCAGGATGCACACTGCTCAACGAACAGATAGCGACGAAAAGCACCCACTTCTGGGAGTTTTTTACATCAACCATGGTATGAAAAAATCACTGTAGTCGAACGGCTGGGAAGGGCCAAATTTCCCTTTATATCTCCGCAGATGCACATAGTACATACGAGAACAATATTTTGTTACAAGCAATAGTCCTATTTCACATGCTTTAGTTCGATGGAGCTCATGTTTTTTTTTCTAACAACGCCACTCTGTAATGTCCACATGTTGTAATTAGCTTTATTTCAATATATGTTTCTTTAAATAAGTAGCGACGTATGCGCCATGTAGCGCTAATGTGTGTATTCCCCATGTCCTGGATTGCAAGTTCATCCCTTGTGCTCATGCGGTAGTTTGGATATAAAGTCACAGCAGCTGTAGTTATATTGAATGACCTATAAGAACCACATATACCAATGTCACCTGGACAATGTAAGCGCATAAGGTGTTTTTTTTTTTTTTTTTTTTTTTTAAAAAAAAAAAAAAAAAAAAAAAAAAGCAAGCCCGATTGTTTCTCTCCTATGTAATCATGTTTGAACCTTCATGTATATTTCTATATTCTATGTTTAGACGCAATGTAATCATATTTGAACCTTCATGTACATTTGTATATTTTGATTTTAACGCACTGTACTAACTAAGCAAAGACGGCCAGCATAGTATCATTCTGAAAAACTAGATGGCGTGAACTGCTGTGTATCTCTCTCTCTCTCTCTCTCTCTCTCTCTCTCTCTCTCTCTCTCTCTCACACACACACTAACACACATGCATTGGTGCTTTGTAACGACTTTACCTTTTATGCTAGTCTCAATTAAAAATATATATATTTTAAACAGATAGTATTTTATACGTGTTACAATGTAACTTATTTTAACAATTGATGGTGAGAAAATTAAAAATTTTTAAAGATATGTTTTAATACCTACCCGCCTGAGGGCGCTGATAAATGATTATTTATATTTTTTATCATATAATGCATAAGCTGTGTATGTTAGTTGTTTAACTTTAATTCACCTAGAATCAACATTTTTACCTTTTTAAGCTTTTAATATGTTTGAACCCATTTTCCTTTTTTTTTAAATGTTACGATGTAACTGATTTAAACAAAGTGGGCGGCAGGCACCATCTATGTACAAGCTAAGCTGCGTAGGTGTACGTAAGCGGCTACCTGATTTTATTGTTGTGACGTGTACCGGCAAGACCTTTAAATGTTCTTTATGACATGACTGATAAAAATGTTTTTAAGCAGAGCACATAGGTCATCATGACTTGCAATTCTGGTTTGTAATTCTATTTTATAACATTCTTGGTGTATGTAATCTTATTGTAATTTCAATGTCTGACCAAGGTACCTTGTTTTTAACAGCACTGATGATGTCCCATCATAGGGACGAAATCGATATGTTTTGAAGTTAAATAAAAGAAACATCTCACATCGCCTACCAAGCGAAAACCTGTTATTTCATTATATAAGATACTACATGCAATCACAAATTTATAAAATGAATAGGTATACAGAACAACTGAATTCACAACCGATTTAATAATAATTTAACGATTAAACCCTACACCTAAGAGATATCATGTCTGTAAGAAACTACACCCACTAGGGGGAATTTGGTTTTCAGATTCAGCACACCAAATATACCCGGTATTCGTTCAAATATCGTTGGAAATAAGGAAAAAAAAACTGACACAGAATAGTAATGGACCAAAAATCGAACCATGTGGGAAGCCTATTTGGTTTACATTTTGTGATGGCGGTGAAATCACAGTGCTACATTAGGTCACGAACTTCATTACTGTTCCTAATTTCACAAGCTGTGACACTTTTAGGACAAGGCCGTAGCTCAGTGGTTACCCACAGTACAAACAAATAGACTGATGTATGCATTGTTTCAAGGCGAGTTATGTTGATAAAATTTTCTCGGATTTCTAGCCGGGTCATATTGTTTACCGGCCACACTATCCACATGATGCAGCTGGAAACCAGAGAAAATTTTACCAAGTAGAGTGGTTCCCAGTCGATTTTTATTCTTATTGACAGAGAATAGTAATGGACCCAAAATCGATCCCTGTGGGAAGGCCATTTGGCTTTCTCTTTGTGACGGCGGTACGGCGTCCCAGTGCAACAGCAGCTCACTGGCTCTGTTGTTGCTCCTAATTCTAGGACCCGGGCCACTTGTAAGATGAGCCGGTGGCTCAGCGGTTGCCCACAATACAGGCAGGTAGAGTGGCTTCCACACAATTACCCAGCGCACAGTGGAGCTCCTGCTGCTGATATATGAATGCATTCTTTTGCAGCGAGTTATCTTCATAAAATTTCGGCGGGTTTCCAGCTGTGTCATGTGGTTTACTATCCAAACTAACCACATGATGCGGCTGGAAACCTGATAAAATTTTATCAAGTAAAGTGGTTCCCAGGGGATTTTTGTATTCTTATTAACAGAGAATAGTAATGGACCCAAAATCGATCCCTGTGAGAAGGCCATTTGGATTTCTCCTTCTGACGGCGGTACGGAGTCCCAGTGCAACATCAGCTCACTGACTTTGTTGTTGCTGCTAATTCTAGGAGCCGGGATACTTGTAGGAATAGCCGGTGGCTCAATGGTTACCCACAATAAAGGCAGGTAGTGTGGCTTCCATACAATTACCCGGCACACAGTGGAGCTCCTGCTGCTGATATATGAATGCAGTGTTTCGTGGCGAGTTATGGTGATAAAATTTTCTCGGGTTTCTAGCCACGTCATATGGTTTACTATCCACACGAGGCGACAGGAAACCCGAGAAAATTTTATCATGTAGAGTGGTTCCCAGGGGATTTTTATTCTTATTGACAAAGAATAGTAATGGACCCAAAATCGAACCATGTGGGAAGCCTATTTAGTTTACATTTTTGACGGCAGATGAAATCACAGTGCAACTACAGGTCACTGGTTCTGTTAATGCTTCTAATTTCAGAAGCTGTGACGCTTGTAGGACAAGGCAGTAGCTCAGTGGGTACCTACAGTTCAAACAAATAGACTGATAATTGAATGCACTGTTTCACAGCGAGTTATGTTGATAAAATTTTCTCATGTGTCCTGTCGCATCATGTGGTTTACTGCCCACACTGTCCACATGACGCAGCTGGAAACCCGAGAAAATTTTATCGCATGGTTCCCAGTGGATTTTTATTTTTATTGACAACTAATAATAGTGGACCCAAAATCGATCCTGTGGGAAGGCAAGTTGGATTTCTCTTTGTGACGGCCGTATGGGGTCCCAATGCAACAGCAGGTCACTGGCTCTGTTGTTGCTGCTAATTCTAGGAGCCAGGCCACTTGTATGATGAGCTGGAGGCTCAGCAGTTGCCCGCATTACCGGCAAGTAGGGTGGCTTCCACACAATAATTACCTTGCGCACAGTGGAGCTCGTGCTACTGATATATTAATACATTGTTTCACGGCGAGTTATGTTGATAAAATTTTCTCTGGTTTCCAGTGGCGTCATGCGGTTATTAGTCCACACTATCCACATGATTTTTATTCTTATTGACAAAGAATAGTAATGGACCTAAAATCGAACCATGTGGAAATTCTATTTGATTTTTTGTGACGGCGGATGAAACCACAGTGCTACAACAGGTCATTGGCTTTGTCACTGTTCCTAATTTCACAAGCTGTGACACTTGTGGGACAATGAAGCAGCTCAGTGGTTACCCATGGTGCAAACAAATAGAGTGATATATGAATGCATTGGTTTGCGGTGACTTATGTTGATAAAATGTTCATGGGTTTCGAGCTGCATCATTTGCTTTACTATCCACACTATCCACATGATGCGGTGGGATACCTGAGAAAATTTTATCAAGTAGAGTGGATCCCAGAGTTTTTTATTCTTATTGACAAAGAATAGTAATGGACCCAAAATCGATACCTGTGGTAAGGCCATTTGAATTTCTCTTTGTGACGGCGGTACGACATCCGAGCACAACAGCAGCTCACTGGTTAATTCTAGGAGCCAGGCCACTTGTAAGATGAGCTCGGTGGTCACCCGCAGTGCCAGCAGGTAGAGTGGCTTCCGCAGAATTACCCGGCGCACAGTGGAGCCCCCGCCTGCCAGCTTAGGGCCGGTGGTGGCCGCGGCTGGCTTATCGCGGATCTGCATGGCTGATCCCGCGCCACGCCGTGCCGCCCCCGCAACTTGTCGCTGCCCCCGGGGGCGGACCGCGACCAAACGCCTCCCTACCGAATTAAGCCCGGCCGGCTACGATTAGCCGCTGCAGACGAGCTGCCCTGGGATGGCCCCACCGCTGGTTCGTGCTCTGGGGTGTGAAGCCCAGCCGAAAGGTTGTTACATACACTATGTAAAAGTATCAGGATACCTTCCTGAAAATAACTACCAAGTTTGTGGCTCCCTCCAACGGTAATGGTGGAATTCAATACGGTATTGGCCCACCCTTAGTCGTGATGACAGCTTCCACTCTCGCAGACATACGTCCAATCAGGCGCTGGAAGGTTTCTTGGGGAGTGGCAGCCTATGATAGTGTCCGTCGTAACATGGAAATGTCTGGAAGAGCTGAAAATGCCCAGCTACTTGACTGAGAGTGAAGATGCTATACCGATCTTGTGATAGTACTGGCCACATACGAAACAGTCGGTATCTACATCTACATAGATACTCTGCAAATCACATTTAAGTACCTGTCAGAGGGTTCATTAACCACTTTCATAACTTTTCTCTACCGTTTCATTCTCTAATAGCGCGCGGGAAGAAAGAACACCTAAATCGTTCCGTTTTCGATCTGATTTCTCTTATTTTATTGGGATGGTCATGTCTCCCTAAGTAGGTGGGTGCCAGCAAAATATTTTCACATTCAGAACTAAAAGTCGGTGATTGAATAACGTCTTTCTCTTAATGATTTCCACCCCAATTCGTGCAACATTTCCGTGACACTTTCCCCCCCCGTGACGTGATAAAACAAAACGAGCTGCCCTTCTCTGAACCTTCTCAATATCTTCCGTCAGTCCCACCTGGTGACGGTCCCACAAGAGGCAACAGTACTCCAGGAGAGGACGCACAAGTGTGATGTAGGCAGTCTCTTTGGTGGAGCTGGTGCATCTTCTAAGCGTTCTGCCAATGAAACGTAACCTTTGGCTCGCCTTCCCCACAATATTTTCTATGTGTTCTCTCCAGTCAAAGTTGTTCGTAATTGTAACTCCTAGGTATTTCTTAGAATTTACGACCTTAAGGTTTGATTGATTTATCGCGTAATAGAAGTTCAGCGGATTTCTTTTAGTGGTCATGTCTATTACTTCACACTTTTCTTTATTTAGTGTCAATTGCCAATTTTCGCACCAAGTAGAAATTTTGTCTAAATCGCTTTGCAGTTGCTTTTGATCCTCTGTTGACTTCACTAACCGATAAACGACAGCATCATCCGCGAACAGTCTAAGGGAGCTATTCAGATTATCTCCTAAATCGTTTATAAACACGAGGAAGAGTAGGGGACCTACCCTGTGGAACGCCAGATATCACTTCTGTTTTACTCGATGACTTACCGTCAATTACAACGAACTGTGTACTTTCTTATGGAAATCGTGAATCCAATCGCACAATTGGGGAGATATTCCATAAGCACGCAATTTCATTAGAAGCCGCTGAAAGAGAAGAGGTGCAGTAGGAAAGTACCTTTACCAGATTGCCTTCCATAAAGTTTAATTATACCGACGACTGTATATGATTGCCAAACAGGTGATTTGCAGCAGTAAGACGTTCTTTTTGTAAAAACATTGCTTTATTTTGCAGTTGGGAATAATTGTGGGAGTGTGTCCATAAGGAGGAAATCAAAGAATAACTGGGATTAAACACAATGTATGAAGCAGTTAGAGCGAATAGGCTGAGATGGTGGGATCACATTATACACACGGGCGAATCAAGGTTACCTACGAGGCTCATGGACTCAGGAGCGAAGAGGAGGTAGACAGAGGACAAAGTACTTCCATTCTGTGAAGAATGATTTTGGAGTAATATGCTTGATTTTGGAGTAATAGGCTTAACATAGTGCGCATCGGTTGCACAGTGGTAGAGTGCCAGACTACAAATCCAAACGTTGCGGGTTCGATCCCCGCCAGGTCCTAGGATTTTTATCTGTCACTTTCCACTTCTTTCACCTCTGGCAGTATTGCTCATGTGAAAAATACCGAGTAGCACCGTGGTTCGGAACCCACGTCAAACTGTAGATCCCTCTATAACTGGCTGGGTAAGTCAGTTCGAAGGTCGGAGGAAGGCAACGGCATACCACCTCCAAACAGGACCATGCCTAGTAAAGCACTGTTGTGTTCAAACCAATCTTCGGATTGTTCACTGCTTTTTACTTTAGGCTTAACATCAGACGAGGCCTCAATGTTTGCATTGAATAGGGGATCATGGGGGGAATTTTATTAGGGGAACTATGGTCCAGACTGAAGGCTGAAAGGCATTATCAGTCTTAAATGATGATAATGGGAACCACTATATTTTCCCTATAAGGGCCTGCTTGGTTTCGGTCGTTTAGTAGTACGGCCATCATCAGTATTATTGATTCTTTTCAGAATGTGATGACGCTATGAGTGACCAGTGTTTGTCATCGTTCGCTGACATATATATCTGTCACGTTCTCAAGCACCCACGAGCACTAAGTTCATGAAATTTTAACTTGTCACGAAAAACATCGTACAGCGCGTCATAGGGGATGTGAAAATGCTGCAAGCCTTCATTCCTTCCGTCAACTGATGTGGTAGAGTTCGTCGTCGTTCATTACGGTCGTTGAGAATCGCTGCCTCAGTGGCAGCTATTGACATTCTGCGGGGCTGCAGTTGCTGCCGACGGCATGGAACGTGACCAATCACTGACGTCTCTGGAAAGCACACACGCCACCTACTGCACACAGAGCCTTCAGCATAGACGTCAGGTCCTGTCAATATGAATTTCACTCGGTTTATGACCTCTGGTCCACAAAACTTGGCTGCTCAACAAAATTTGAAATGCCTAATTTGTTTCGTAGTTCAGGCTTCTCTCGCTAGAACTGCACAAGGAAAAAAAAGTAGGTACGGCCAAACTTTCAGGAAACATTCCTCACACACAAAGAAAGAAAATATGTTATGTGGACATGTGTCTGGAAACAATTTCCAAGTTAGAGCCAAGTTAGGACCCAAGTTGGGTCCTATAGAATAGAAAAAAAAACAATAAAATTAATAAATAAAGAAAATTTGTTATGTGGACATGTGTCCGCAAACGCTTAATTTCCATGTTAGAGCTCATTTTATTACTTCTCTTCAAATCACATTAATCATGGAATGGAAACACACAGCAACAGAACGTACTAGCCTCACTTCAAACACTTTGTTACACCAAATGTTCAAAATGTCCTCCGTTAGCGAGGATACATGCATCCACCCTCCGTCGCACGGAATCCCTGATGCGCTGATGCAGCCCTGGAGAATGGCGTATTGTATCACAGCCGTCCACAATACGAGCACGAAGAGTCTCTACATTTGGTACCGGGGTTTCGTAGACGAGAGCTTTCAAATGCCCCCATAAATGAAAGTCAAGAGGGTTGAGGTCAGGAGAGCGTGGAGGCCATGGAATTGGTCCGCCTCTACCAATCCATCGGTCACCGAATCTGTTGTTGAGAAGCGTACGAACACGTCGACTGAAATGTGCAGCAGCTCCATCGTGCATGAACCACATGTTGTGTCGTACTTGTAAAGGCACATGTTCTAGCCACACAGGTAGAGTATCCCGTATGAAATCATGATATGAGTGTAGGTGGAAGAACATGAGGCCCAATCAAGACATCACAACAATTCCTGCCCAAACGTTCACAGAAAATCTGTGTAGATGACGTGATTGCCCAATTGCGCGAGGATTCTCGTCAGCCCACAGGAAACAATTGGGTATTTTGACAATTGTCTGCACGAATTATTTCAATTTACATTTAATGAGCTCTAACATGGGAATTAAGCGTTTCCAGACACATGTCCACATAACATACTTTCTTTCTTTGTGTGTGAGGAATGTTTCCTGAAAGTTTGGCAGTACCTTTTTGTAACTCCCTATATATGCATTAGAAACTACGAGCACCAAAGGAATGGCAAAAATCAAGGAGATTGGACAACAAGAAAGGAAAATTCTGAGAAAAATCCACGGTGCAGTTTTTAGAGAAATTATCTGGCACAAAATAAATAAATAAATAAAAAAAGACCCACAGAAGAACTATACAGACACTCTGAAATAATCACGACACATATCAGAAAACGCAGAGCAAACTATTTCATGCATATAGCCAGAATGAATGACACCAGACTAACTAAAAGAATATTCAACATAATTTCTACACTGAAATTGGGTACATCTTGGTACAAAGAAATAACAGAAGACCTGAAAACATTAAACATCTTTACTGAAGACATAGAAGACCGCAAAACCTGTAGCGAAAAACTCAGAAACCAGAAAGTAGACTTTAAGTCACAACACAAAAACAACAGACGAAAATTGACAGGCGAAAAAAGAAGGCACAAAGTGAAAGAATGAAAGATTTTTCGGAAGAAAAAAAGAAGAAAAAACGGGAATAAAAGCTAGATTTTTTAGCGCTCTCTTTAAGTCGAATGTACGTAAATAATAATAATAAATAATATATATATCACTGTGTCCCCAATGGTGTAGGGGTAAGCGCAACAGCCTAGAAAGCAGAAGAACCGTGCTGGTTACAAATTTTCAGCTTTGCCCATTCGCAGTGTAAGACATATATTCTGTGATTATGAAAATATTAAAATCTGTTTGTTGGCTAAAAATACGAGCCCCTGACTACCAATCCGTTCTGTGCAAAGTGCACATTAATCGCACTTTCCGTTTCCGCGATATTTGCGGCCACCCCCATAAATCACAGGCATTGCCGAGGTGGGGTGGCTTGCGTGCCTCAACGATACAGATAGCCGTACCGTAGGTGCAACCACAGCGGAGGGGTATCTGTGGAGAGGCCAGACAAACGTGTGGTTCCTGAAGAGGGGCAGCAGCCATTTCAGTAGTTACAGGGGCAACAGTCTGGATGATTGGCTGAGCTGGTCTTGTAACATCAGCTACTGTGTCTTTGCCACACAGCTACTGCGAACGGCTGAAAGCAAGGGGAAACTACAGCCGTTACTTCTCCCGAGGACATGCAGCTCTACTGTATGACTATATGATGATGGCGTCTTCTTGTGTAAAATATTACAGAGATAAAATAGTCCCCCATACGGATCTCCGGGCGGGGACTACTCAGGAGGATGTCGTCATCAAGAAAAACAAAACAAGCATTCTACGGGGCGGAGTGTGGAATGTTCTAACCCTTAATCGCTTAGGTAACCAAAAATTTTGAAAAGAGAAATGGATAGGTTAAAGTTAGATATGTGCGAGAGTGAAGGTCGGGGTGAGAGTTTAAAATAGGGAAAGATTAATTTTTAAAACTCACAACCACCAACTGCAAACCAAATTCCCAAACATGCAAAAACACTGGAACTGTGATTGCTGCTGTTTGACTCGTTTTCTAGGGGATGATATAACACGTTTGCAGCTTTCCTTCCCTGCATATGATTAACAAAAAAATTCATATTAAAGTCAAGTTCATGAGAGAAAAGGGTGTACTAACTACTATTTTTGAAAACACGTAAAATTTCACTTTATGTTGTTTATTTCACAATCTTAGAATCCTGTGGCTGATACGTCTATACATCGACACATTTATCAAATAAAGTTATAGCTCGTGAGCCCCCAGACAAAATGAATATTTGTCGCAAATTGTTTTCACACCATATGGCTGTCTCAAACACCGTTTATGTTCATGCCTATGCGACGACACGTGTTACATTAACAAATCACAGTCACTTTAATTCAATGCAATGCACACCTTGTTCCACCGGCTAAATATTCACAAACACACAGTAGCACTCGATTCAACTTGGTGCAGTCTACGACGAGCAACCACACGTGGCGATTGCCACAGACAAATCTCAAGTCACCACCTCGAGATCCACATGCCAATTGATCAGAGCGACGCCACC
Source organism: Locusta migratoria (assembly GCA_026315105.1). Taxonomy (NCBI): domain Eukaryota; kingdom Metazoa; phylum Arthropoda; class Insecta; order Orthoptera; family Acrididae; genus Locusta; species Locusta migratoria. The sequence continues at coordinate 67,089,247 of CM048753.1, forward strand.
CGGCCAGCCACACCACGTGGTCCCGAGTCCTCACTTCCTGCCCAGGCGTGCGCGCGCGCCAAAAGCTCAACTGCCGGGGTTTTTTCCTCTACGTCATCAACTTCCCCATGTGAGCTGTTCTAACCGATTTGCCAACGTACAGCGCTCAGCCAATACATTTCTAAAACTTTACTTAAAATCAAAATAATTACACTACACATTAAACAAATATTTTCTTACGTTTTTATATTAGTATAAACATCCTTTGTACTACTTATTACAATCGTGCAAGTTCTTATATCACAGATAAGTGATTTAACTGAATATTTCAAGGTAAAATACACAAGATTAATTGAAAATAAAATGAAAAATAGTTAATATATTACTTTTATAAACAAACATTGCCATGCTAGTTGTGTAACTGTCTTGTATTCATTGGTAATTTATCACTTTTCATTGTCAATTAAACATATTACGTCAGATGTGACTATATCAGCTACTGTATTGTTTATTTATCAACAGGATATTTTGTAATGAGGGCCTTAAAGGTTCCTAACTGCATCGTATTACTTCAAATGCCAGTAGTATTAGAATATTTTATTTCACGCTGTGCACTGCACTGTGCCTGGCACTCGCCATTGTCCCTCTCTCCCCTCACCGGAAACGAAAACTGGAAAATTCTAAGCTGGAACAAGCCACCAACGTCGGCCTGCTCGCTGGCCTCCCGTCAGCTACAAGCACACAGCAAATCTCAACGTGTAGAATTTCTACCTATGGCCTAACTATAAATGTTGTCACCCAACTGCGTACATACATTGCTACCATAATTAATAAGATTAAAATTGTGTAACATTTAGTGCATTGGCATGGTCAATGTTTGCATTGAACTTCATACTGTTTAATTATCAAATGCTATTAATTACCAGTATTTCTATTGGGCGGTAATCTCACATATGGGAGGGATTAGTGAAGTTCGGTGGCAGGATGAACAAGATTTCTGGTCAGGTGAGTACAGGATTATAAATACAGACTCAGTTGTTGGTAACGCAGGAGTAGGTCTGACAATCAACAAGAAAATAGGAATGCGGGTAAGTTATTATGAACAGCATAGTAAACGCATTATCGAAGTAAAGATAGACACGAAGCCAATACCGACCTCAGTAGTGCAAGTTTATATGCCAACTAGTAAGGCCGATGATGAGGATATCGAAAGAATGTATGAGGAGATAAAATAAATCATTCAGAAAGTTAAGGGAGACGAAAACTTGATTGTGATGGGGGACTGGAACTCAGTAGTAGGAAAGGGAAGAGAAGGAAATTTAGTAGGAGAATATGGACTGGGCAGAAATCCCTGGATAACACAGGATATACTGAACTTAATTGATAAGAGAAGTAAATATAAAAATTCCGCAATTGAAACAGGAAAAAGGGAGTACAAACGACTAAAAACTGAGATTGACAGGAAGTGCAGACTTGCTAAGCAGGAGTGGCTAGAGGACAAATGCAGAACCGTAGAAGAATGCATAACTAGGGGAAAGATAGATACCGCCTATAGGAAAATAAAAGTGATATTAGGAGACAAGAAAAGCAACTGTATGAATATCAAGAACTCCGACGGAAAACCAGTACTAAGCAAAGAGAGGAAAGCTGAACTGTGGAAGGAATATATAGAGGGCCTATACGAAAGAAATGAACTTGACGGCAGTATTCTAGAGATGGAAGATGAAGTGGAGCATAATGAGATAGGAGATATGATAATGCGAGAAGAATTTGACAGAGCGCAGAAGGACTTGAGTCAAAACAAGGCTCCTGGAGCAGATGATAATCCGTCTGAACTTCTGATATCGTCAGGAGAGCCAGTCGTGAAAAAATTATATCATCTGTATGAGACAGGATAAATATCCACCAAGTTCAAGAAGAATATCGTAATTCCAATTCCAAAGAAAGCAAGTGCAGACAATTGTGAAAATTACAGAACCATCAGTTTAATAAATCATGGTTGTAAAACACTAACACGAATTATTTACAGACGAATGGACAAACTTGTGGAATCCGACCTCGGGGAATATGAGTTTGGATTTAGGAGAAATGAAGGAACACGGGAGGCAATACTCACATTAAGATATATCTTAGAAGATAGGGTAAGGAAAGGGAAACCTACGTTTTTAGCGTTTGTCGATTTGGAGAAAGCTTTTGACAATGTCGACTGGAATACACTATTCCAAATTCTGAAGGTAGGAGGGGTAAAATATAGGGAGTGAAGAGTTAATATTCAACCTATACAAAAACCAGAGAGCGGTCATTAGAGTCGAAGGGCAAGAAAGGGAGGCAGAGGTTGGGAAGGTAGTAAGACAGGGTTGTAGCCTTTCCCCAATGTTGTTCAATCTGTACATTGAGCAGGCAGTGAAGAAATGGAAGGAGAAATTTCGAGAGGGCATTAAAGTGCAGTGAAAAGAAAAATAAAAACATTGCGGTTTGCTGATGACATAGTAATTGTGTCAGAGACCGCAAAAGATGTGGAAGAGCAATTGAATGGAATGGACATTGTCTTGAAAGGAAGATACAAGATGAACATTAACAAGAGTAAAACGAAGGTAATGGAGTGGAATGTCAGAAAATCAGGTGAAGCTGAAGGAATTAGATTAGGTAATGAGACAATAAAAGTAGTCGATGAGTTTTGTTATTTGGGTACCAAGATAACTTCTGATGGCCGAAGTAAAGAAGATATAAAACGCAGAATGGCTATGGGAAGAGAAGCGTTTCTAAAGAAGCTAAACCTGTTAACATACAATATTAATTTAAAAGTTAGGAACTCCTTTCTGAAAGCATTTGTCTGGAGTGTAGCATTGTATGGGAGTGAAACGTGGACGATAAGGAGTTCAATAAAAAGATTATAGAAGCTTTCGAAATGTGGTGCTATAGACGAATGATGAAACTTAGATGGGTAGATGACATGACTAATGAGGAGGTGCTTAACTGAATTGGGGAGAAAAGGAGTTTCTGGCATATCCTGACTAAGAGAAGGGATAGATTGGTTGGACACATTCAGAGACATCAAGGAATTGTCAACTTAGCATTAGAAGGAAGTGTGTGGGGTAAAAATCGTAGAGGGAGGCCGAGGGACGAATACAGTAAGCAGATGCAAAAGGATGTAGGTTGCCGAACGTATTCTCAGATGAAGAGCCTTGCACAGGACAGGGTAGCGTGGAGAGCTACATCAAACCAGTCTCTGGACTGAAGACCACAACAACAACAACAACAACAATATATGCGGTACAAGTGTTAGGTGATTCACCCTGTATATTGATATTTTCCTATCCTTCCTTTTATTTTATGGAGGACGTAGTATCTGCATTTTGAATTAGGTCCAGAAAGGTCTGAAACAGCCTGTAAGCGCACTATCTATATATATTAAAATGATTTGCTGCTCGTCAGTCTCGCTAAAACTTGAGATCGGCTGAACCGATTTGGCTAATTTTAGTCTTGAAATATTCGCGTAAGTCAAGGGAAGGTTGAAAAGGTGATAAAATATGGAGAAGTTGTTCGGAAAAAAGGAAAATCGGGAAAAACTGAAACAGATTTTCCCAGTGAGCTATCAATGCCGTTCGTCGAATTGCGGTAAAATTTTGTACGGTTCATGTTGAAAGCAAGAGGAAAGTTCGGATCAAATAAAACTATGGAAAAATCGCTCGGAAAGTAGGAGAAATTAGGAAAAGCCGAGACATGGTTGTAAGAGCATCACTTGAGTACGGCTTGATAGGACAAGGTTTGTATGAAATAATTTTTTTTGGAAAATTTGAGAAAACAGAGTGAATTTTTCAAAATTTCAGAAAAACTGAAAATGCGTTTTGCAATGTGTTTTAGATTTAATTCAGCACTATGACTATTCGCACGACGGGGAGGGGTACTTCTTTTTTTCCTTTGTTCATTATGGCCTTGGACAGGGACGGTTAAAAAATAGAAACGGTTAAAAAGGAAACTCACAAAATTTGAAGCAAGTTCCTTTTTCATTATGTTCTTAAATGTACTCAACACTATTAGTTGAGAACCGTTCATCCGATTGCGAAAAAACTTTGATAATTTGACATTCAACGAAAGATGAACTTTCTTATTAACTAAACATTTGGTAAAGTTACCCGGAAAATTTGAAAATTGTGATAAAATTTTGCATATTTGACGTTTAAAGCAACAGTAACGTAACTTTCTGGCAGTTTAAAATTGTGTGCCGGTACCGGGACTCGAACCTGGGACCTTTGCCTTTCGCGGGCAAGCGCATTACCGACTGTGCTATCCCGACACGACTTACGATCCCGCCTCACAACTGTACTTCAGCCAGTACCTCGCCTCCTACTTTCCAAACTTCACAGAAGCTCTCCTGCGAACCTCGCAGGACTAGCACTCCTGGAAGAAAGGATATGGTGGAGACATGGCTTAGCCACAGCCTAAGGGATGTTTCCAAAGTGAATCATTGACTCTTTCATTCTGGCAACAGTAACGTTCTTATGAAATAAAAATTTGGAAATGTTTTCCGGAAAATTTGAAAATTCCGAAAAAATAGAAAGAGATTTTTCTATGAAATATCAATACCATTCATCTGATTGCGAGAAAAGTTTGCACATTCGACGTTCAAAGCGAGAGGAAAGTTTGAGTAAAGTAAAAGTTTGTAATAGTTGGTAAGAAAATAGGAAAATTTCTGGAAAAATGACACGTACTTTTTTCGTTCTCCCGTTCTATCCACTTTTTACAAAAGGGACGATGCATTTTTAAAAGTTAATTATAACTTCTGAAAAATAGTTAACAAATCGAAGAGTAAGTAGCTTTTCCGGAGACTAACTATTGTTCGATACTTCGCTTTATATACTTCAAATTAAAAAATATCTTCAATTACACAATTTCTAAAGTATCTTATGCAGTACTTCAGCGCTCTAGATATCTCCACACCAGATTTCATCGCAATAGACTCAGTGGTTTATGTAATGATATATAGCCAAATCGGTTCAGCTGTTCTCGAATTTTAGCGAGACTGAGGAACGATAATTTATTTTTATCTTTGACAGTCCATAAACGGGTTCAGATCATGTAAAGCGAACTTTACTCTTTCAAAATATATTTCCGAACGAACTCAACACAACAACCAAGTCATTAATTTACATGTTTTGAATCTAAATTTTCCTTGCAATTTTTCCATATTTATCACCGTTTAAACCTTCCCCGAATTTCCACGAATGTGACACGAACATTATCCTGGACATGTGTGCGTGATTTGCCCACTCTTTCCGCCCACTATCGAGCCGGTACTTAGACTGTCCGATGAAGCTTTTATAAAGCTACTGGGTCTAAAATACATATGATGTAAATTTGATTTATATTAAGAGGTAAGTTTATATATGAAGATCAGTGTAGAGTGCAAAAAGATTTTATTTTTTCGACTAGTTTCGGTCTTATTTAAACGATCTTTATGATTTTATGCTCCATTGACGTTGTGGAGCTGGTAGGAGACTTGCAGCCTTCTAGTGCGCCTACCAGCTCCACAACATACCTCTTACATATTTTTGGAAACATTTTTGTTCCACTTATGGGAAACAGGACTCTTATTTAAAGTTATATACGAACAACAGTCTAGAGTGCAAAAATTTCTTATTTTTTCGACTAGTTTCGGTCTTATTTAAACGATCTTCAGGATTTTAAGCTCCGTTGACGTTGTGGAGCTGGTAGGAGACTTGGAGCCTTCTAGTGCACCTACCAGCTCCACAACATCAATGGAGCTTAAAATCCTGAAGATCGTTTAAATAAGACCGAAACTAGTCGAAAAAAATAAGAAATTTTTGCACTCTACATCTACATCGATACTCTGCAAATCACATTTAAGTGCCTGGCAGAGGGTTCATTAACCACCTTCATAACTTTTCTCTACCGTTCCATTCTCTAATAGCGCGCGGGAAGAAAGAACACCTAAATCGTTCCGTTTTCGATCTGATTTCTCTTATTTTATTGGGATGGTCATGTCTCCCTAAGTAGGTGGGTGCTAGCAAGATATTTTCACATTCAGAAGTAAAAGGCGGTGGTTGAAAATTCGCAAACAGATCACGCCGCAATGAATAATGTCTTTCTTTTAATGATTTCCACCCCAATTCGTGCAACATTTCCGTGACGCTTTCCCCCCGTAACGTGATAAAACAAAACGAGCTGCCCTTCTCTGAACCTTCTCAATATCTTCCGTCAGTCCCACCTGGTGAGGGTCCCACAAGGGGCAACAGTACTCCAGGAGAGGACGCACAAGTGTGATGTAGGCAGTCTCTTTGGTGGAGCTGGTGCATCGTCTAAGCGTTCTGCCAGTCTCTAGACTGTTGTTCGTATATAACTTTAAATAAGAGTCCTGTTTCCCATAAGTGGAACAAAAATGTTTCCAAAAATATGTAAGAGGTAAGTGATACGAATTTCACCAGGTCATCTAGTCCTATACATGTTATAAATACGAAAGTTTGTATGTTTGTTACCGCATCACGCTAAAAGTACAGCACTGATTTAGATGAAATTTCATATAGAGATTTCTTATGTCTTGGATTAGGACATAGGCTACTTTTCAAAATGTTTATTATAAGTTATTTATTTGAAACATATCCATAGAAATACGTAACGGTTGTAAGAAGCTTCTAATACAACAGCAGAAGTGCTATGTAGGGTATGTCATCTGAATGTTGGCGTTTATGCCGCATTCATTTTCATTTGTTGTAACAAATGAAGGAAGTATGTATATAAATTGAAGACTTTAAATAAAATATGCTCGAAGTACCATGGCAAGAAAAAAACATTTACGTTTTGTGTAGAATGGGATCTAGATACCAATCCCTATTTTGTGCACAAAGCTCGAACTGCCAGGTATAAATAGCGTACGTAAACTGCAACGAAAGTAGTAGCAAATGCACTCAACAGATGGCAGGCGGTACGCTGCAGTTAACATATGAAACATTGTGTGTTCCGGCCAACTGCAACGATATGTATTAAGGTGAATGTCTGTTCGGTGTACGCTTATCACGTACAAACGACAAGATGCAGAGACTTAAATATTTGTACCGTTACTAATTTATACCTGATGAAGGTTTTAGCCACGGTTTTATAGCCATCTGATAAATATTTAGCAATTTGAAGAGTATAACGTGAAATGCGGAACAAGAATTACTCTTTGAAAATTATATTTACTCTTTGAAAATTTTTTCATTGGTTGCATTAGGGTTGATAATGATAAAAGGGTGGAGTATATTGGAATGGAAAGTTATCGGTGTATATAAAATTCTACGTGTGTGTGTGTGTTAATATTTCGCTCTGCAGCGAAAACTACATAACGCAAACGAATGGTCTGTGTGTAATTGTTGTCCGAAGTCTCCCGTTGTACATCATACCAGTTCCATGCCGATAGCTATAAGGGGGTGGAAGATATGGTGGTTTAAAGTCGTCAAATTATAAAAAAATTTGGACTGAAGGCTAGCGATGACGTCTATGACTCTATAGCAAGGAGGTTACATACAGCGAAACGTGATGCCACAGACCATATCTTTGGCCTATGTGTGCTACAATGTTTCAGCTCTTTCTCTGTAAGGATAAGCGTAAGAATAAGGAAATATAAGAATAAATAAATAAAGCAGTAAAACAGAAATTTTTTTAATACATCTCTTTAAAAAAATCGATTTAACGTTTCGCGCATTACATCAAGTGATCGATCTGTGAAATTACAATCATTATTTTTGAATTTCGTGATCGGATTCTTCGAAACGAGTGCATTTTTACCTGTGATTGGATCTGCACTACTTACGTTCCTGATATATAGAAAATCAGCCAACACGCGAGCGGAGCCGCGGGTTTAAGCTAGTCGTTAATAAATGCAATGAAGCTCACAAGTAGAGACAGGGAGAGAAGTAGGTCATTGCATTTGCCCTGGCCTCCCCGGTGGCAGCAGATGTGCCCTCCTCCACCCAGTAGGGCTGCAGAGCCAGTTCCACCCCCTCACCCCCCACCACCACAGATTTATGGAGCGCCGCAAGTTGCCCCCGCCACTGTAACTTGAGACAAAAGACGGCCGCCTCGTTCCTCGCGGCCGCCACCCCCGCCGCCGTACTCACCCCTTCCCATCCCCACCCCCGACCGCCCACCATCCACAAAACCCGACCGCGCCACCCGGCCGCAGACACTTGGCCAACAACTCCCTGCACAGACTTGCAGAATTTCCGCCGCCTCTGCGGGCGCGGCGGCGGTCCCGCTGTGTGCAGAGGCGCCGGGCGTCACCTGCTGCCTGCCTGCCGAGAGGTCACGGGCGCCGATAAATACTCGTCACTGGTGGCTGCTGCTGTTCTGAGGGCAGAGGGGCCGAAACTGCGGCAGTTACAGGGAACAAACACAAATCAGTAGGGCAGAACGCGTCTCCAAGTTTCCAGCCATTATACTTGTCGCGGTGCAGTTGTAAAGCGAAGCACTACAAGGACTGGCCGTCAGAACATGTAGTCAAATCCCCTGCTCTCGACTGCTACACACCGCACATAGTTCGTCTCTGCAAAATGTTCAAATGTTTGTATAGTCTATGGGACTCAACTACGGGGTCATCAGTCCCTAAACTTACAAACTACTTATGAACTATACATGTGGCGTCTGTTCCGAAAAAACAGACGTCACTTCTGATCCTGCAGCTGTTATTATTTAATATTCATAGAATATATGACATCAAATGCGATTGGGCAAAGCTGAAAATGTGTACCCAGCCGGGTCTCCTGCTTTCTAGGCAGTTGCGCTGATCCCTACACCACTGGGGACACAGTGATCACCGCACCTGCAAGGACTACCCATGCACGCCTCCCATCAGATACAAATTCCCAGCGTCAGAAGTGACGCCACATGTATATATATAATATGCCGGTGACGGGCAATGATCCTATCGTTAGTGGGGAGGGGTGGGCAAGTTTGAAGCCCTTACTCTCACGGGAATTAGTTATAACTACGAGTTTGAGTACTGTGGGCAGGGTGAAGCTGGGAATTTGTATCTGACGGGAGGCATGCTTAGGTAGTCCTTGCAGGTGCGGTGATCACTGTGTCCCCAGTGTTGTAGGGGTCAGCACAACTGCCTAGAAAGCAGGAGACCCGGGTTCGAATCCCGGCTGGGTTCACATTTTCAGCTTTGCCCAATCGCAATTGATGTCATATATTCTATGAATACTTATGAACTACTTACGAACTAGGACGGCACCAATATCCATGCCCGAGGTGGGATTCGACCCCCCGACCGTAGTGGCCGTGCAGACCGTGACTGGCGCGCCTCAGTCCCCTCGGCCACCGCGGCCGCCTCGTCTTTGCAGACGGACCACTCACTCAAAAGATTCCCAGTGAAGATAATTTTTATAAAAATTGAAGCGCACCAGCTACAGCGGCTTTTTTTCTTAAAGAAAATAAATTAAAATCATTGATGCAGTTGGAAATCGAACCCAGATCTCCATGCTTACGAGGTAGATGTCTTACGGTTTTTTTTCTTCTTTAACTCTTTTATTATTATTTTATTTTATGTGTAGTATAAACAAAATTAAAACCGTCTTTTCCATGACGAACTACTGTTGAAATGAAATTAATGAGTAGTAGTAGACAATAGCGTAGACTGGCGATAAAAACAATAAGAAAAGGAAGGAAAATAAAATTGTTTTCGGGAGACCGCATTTTCTGCAGATTACTCCACTATGGACGCTGCTGCCAAATCGTCAAAGCATGTCTTCTCTTAGCATTGAACAGATACCATTGATCTGTTCGGCAACATATTTTTTTTTAATAATGACTAGAAGGATGGAAAAGGTGGTAGAAGCCAACCTCGGGGAAGATCAGTTTGGGTTCAGGAGAAATGTAGGAACACGGGAGGCAATACTCACTTTACGGCTTATCCTAGAAGATAGATTAAGAAAAGGCAAACCTACATTTCTAGCTTTTGTAGATTTGGAGAAGGCTTTTGACAATGTTGATTGGAATAAACTCTTTCAAGTTCTGAAGCAAGCAGGAGTAAAATATAGGGATCGTAAGGTTATTTACAACTTATACAAACACCAGACAGCGGTTGTCAGAGTTGAAGGGCATGAAAGGGATGCAGTGGTTGGAAAGGGAGTAAGACAGGGTTGTAGTATTTCTCCGTTGTTATTCAATTTGTACATTGAGCAAGCTATAGAGGAAAGCAAGGAGAAATCTGGTGAAGGAATTGAAGTTCAGGGTGAAGAATTAAAAACATTGCGTTTTGCCGACGACATAGTAATTCTGTCAGATACAGCAAAGGACTTGGAAGAGCAATTGAACGGAATGGACAGTGTGCTGAAAGGTGCATATAAGGTGAACATTAACAAGGGCAAAACTAGGGTAATGGCGTGCAGTGTAAGAAAATCAGGTGATGCTGAAGGAATTAGATTGGGAAACGAAGCAATAAAGGAGGTAGATGAGTTTTGTTACTTGGGCAGTAAAATAACAAATGATGGTCGCAGTACAGAGGATACAAAATGCAGAATGGCAATGGGTAAAAAAGCGTTCTTGAAAAAGAGAAATTTGTTAACATCGAATATTGATTTAAGCCTAAGGAAGTCCTTTCTGAAGGCATTTGTATGGAGTGTTGCCTTGTATGGGAGCGAGACATGGACGATAAACAGTGCGGACAGGAAGAGGATTGAGGATTTTGAAATATGGTGCTACAGAAGAATGCTGAAGAATAGGTGGGCGAATCGCGTAACTAATGAGGAGGTACGGAACAGAATTGGGGAGAAAAGAAATTTCTGGCATACCTTGACTAAAAGATTGGTTGGATACATTCTTAGACATCAAGGAATTGTGAATTTAGCGTTGGAGGGAAGTGTGTGTGGTAAAAACCGCAGAGGAAGACCAAGAGGTGGATACAGTAAGCAGAGTCAGACAGTTGTAGGTTGCCGTTCTTATGTGGAGATGAAGAGGCTTGCTCAGGATAGGGTATTGTGGAGAGCTGCATCAAACCAGTCTCCGGACTGAAGACCACAACAACAACAACAACAATGATTAGAAAACAAGTATGTTTGACATATAAAAGAAACAATAGTAATGATATTACGGGATGACAACAAAATAACTTTTCCATCATACGTGCAGATTTAATGAAAAAAAAAAAAAAAAAAAAAAAAAAAAAAAAAAAAAAAAAAAAAAAAAAAAAAGCGGGACAAAGAAATCTTGAAATTTAAGCATCTTCCTTCACATAAGGGTGGTATGGGACTTTCCTCGATCGGTGCATGCCTCGTTTCTGCAACAGCACCACGTTATTAGTCTGCAATTTCGTACCGTTAGTGGTTTCATGGATTGGCACTTCCCATCATCAGTCTCTTCTGTTCTTCTTCGTAAGACGTCAAAAGTAGTTTGGCACTCCCCAACTTTGTGGTCGGTTGATGAAAACACTTCGTAAATAATTCGCGAAGATCTTTCGGTACCTCGGTGTGCGCTCGAGTACACTGTGTGCGTCTTGTAGATAGTACCAGTAGTCAAGGCATGCCTTCTCTCCTCCGCCGAAGACGTAGTCGATTGTCATTGCCTTTAGACCACCGCACCACTAACGATTAAGGCGCCTCGGAATAGTCTAAGTACGACTTCACGTCACAAACTTTAATTCAACTCCATCTTCTACATCTACATGGGATACTCTCCAAATCACATTTAAGTGCCTGGCAGAGGGTTCATAGAACCACAATTAAACTATTTATCTCCCATTACATTCTCGAATAGCGCGCGGGAAGAAAGAACACATGAATCTCTCTGTTCGAGCTCTGATTTCTCGTATTTTATTCTGATGATCATTTCTACCTATGTAAGTGGGAGGCAACAATATATTTTCGCATTCGGAGAAGAATGTTGGTGACTGGAGTTTCGTAAGTAGCCCACGGCGCAGCGATAAGCGCCGTTGTTGTAGTGATTCCCATCCCAGATCCTGTATCAATTCCGTAACGCTGTCTCCCCTGTATCGTGACAATACGAAACGAACTGCCCTTCTTTGGACTCTTTCGATGTCCTCCGTCAAACCCACCTGATAAGGATCCCACACTGGGCTGCAATACTCCAAAAATGGACGGACAAGCGCAGTGTATGAAGTTTCTTTAGTAGTTCTGTTGCATCTTTTAAGATTTCTGCCAATAAAACGTAGTCTCTGGTTCGCCTTTCCCACGATATTATCTACGTGTTCTTTCCAGTTTAGGTCTGAAGTAATAGTAATTCCTAGGTATTTTGTGGAGTTTACGGCCTTCACATTTGATTGATTTATGTTGTAAACAAAGTTTAACGGATTTCTTTTCGTACTCATGTGGACGACTTCACACTTCTCATTATTTATAGCCAATTGCCAATTTTTACACCATACTGATATCTTATTCAGATCGTTCTGCAGTTGGTTTTGATCTTCAGATGATTTTACTAGAGGTCTACTTGAGGTTTGAAAAGCTCGTCAATCTCCGTGTTTGCTTACAAATAAATTTGCTTTATAGGTAAGGTCCGCCTTGAGCAAACACAATTGTTTTTAGTTTCTCCCAGACATGTTTCGCTGACGTTGCAGCATCATCAGTGGGACGTTGATTTCATACTGTCTTAATACTACATGTAGTTTTGTTCGTGGTTCTTGAACCCATAAAACGTCACTGTGAATTTTTGGCAGTTTGTCATTTTGGTGAATTTGCGCTGTTTTCCGTTGTGAACAAGCACTTTGTTACTTTCACTGCACTCAATGTTTATGTTAGTGAAAGTGACACAGTGCTTGTTCACAACGGAAAACAGCGCAAATTCACCAAAATGACAAACTGTCAAAAATTCACAGTGACGTTTTATGGGTTAAAGAACCACAAACACAACTACATGTAGTATTAAGACAGTATGAAATAAACATCCCACTGATGATGCTGCAACGCCAACGAAACATGAATGGGAGAAACTAAAAACAATTGTGTTTGCTCAAGGCGTACCATACCTATAAAGCAAATTAATTCAGCTTCTGTGTTCCAAAGATAATTGCCACTACTGCCAAGGCTCTCCATGCAGCGGAATAGCACCTCCGCAATGGACATATTGGAACATTCCTGATAAGATGATATAAATATTAATTTAAATATAAATTCAGTAACCCTGAGACGGTTTTTCGTCACAATATGTCCAAGATGCCAAAGGTGGTGTTGTAACGGAGCCGGCCGCCGTGGCTCAAAGCGCACGGTCAGAGGGCTGAACGCCTCTCTGTAATGAAACAGGTGAGCCAAGAACTCCTCCAACGATTATGAACAAAAAACGAACAACAACCGCAATGAACTGATCTACAAATAGGAAAAAAAAAAAAAAAAAAAAAAAAAAAAAAAAAGGTAAGACGTCTGCCTCATAAGCATGGAGGTCCGCGTTTGATTCCTGGCCGCATCACAAATTTTAATTCATTGCTGCTTCTTTATCTGTAATGTCTTGTATTCGAGACCAAAAACCGTCTCAGGGTTACTGAATTTATATTTAAACTAGCTGAACCCCCGCTGCTTCGCATGCGTAAGCTGGTTGGTCTGCACCAGTTGCTTCTTTTTTATCCTGATGAAGAACCTATATCTTAAGTTTCGTATTTATAGCTTGAAATTTGAGTTAACAGCACCATATTTTAGAAAATCAATTTTTGCATCTCGTATTTCACCCCCTTATTGGTCGAATTTCCAAAAATACCGAAAGACGTGTCTTTTAAATTTGAGCCCCGAATCCAAATCCGAAAATTTGTAGTTCTAACTTCAAACTTGTCTAATTAGCATCATATTCCCGGAAAACACCCCCTCTCCAATTTAACCCCTTTGATGGTTGAATTTCCAAAAATACCGAAGTACGTATTTTTTAAATCCTAACGAACAATACAAATACCAATTGTTGCAGCTATAGCTTCAAAATTGTCTTGACAACAAAGTGTTTTACAAAAGAATTTTTGATCCCCTCTTTTACCCCCTTAGTTGTTTAATTTCCAAAAATTACCGAAACTCGTGTCTTTTCAATCCTGATCAAGAGTCCATATCCTAAGTTTCGTATTTATAGCTTGAAATATGGGTTAACAGCAACATAGTTTTGAAAATCAGTTTTTAGCGTCCTCTATTTTACCCGCTTATTGGTGGATTTTCAAAAAATGCCGAAACACGTGTCTTTCCGAAAATTGCTTAAATATCAATATATTTTCGAAAAACTCCCCCTCTCCAATTTAACCCCATTGATGGTTGAATTTCCAAAAATACCGAAACACGTATTTTCTAACGTATAACCAACTATACAAATATCAATTTTTGCAGCTCTATCTTCAAAATTGTATCATTAGCAACGTGGTTTCAAAAAGAATTTTCGATCCTCTATTTAACCCTCTTACTTGTTAAATTTCCAAAAATGCTAAAAATCATGGATTTTTGTTGCTGACCAAGATTCCATATTCGACGTTTCGTAGTTGTATCTTAAAATTTGAGTTAACAGCAACATATTTTTGAAAATCAATTTTTCGCGTCACCTGTTTTACCCCGTTATTTGTCGAATTTCAAAAAAATGCCGAATCCCGTGTCTTTTAAATTCGAACCCTGAATTAAAATCCGAAATTTTGTAGTTCTAGCATCAAAATTGCCTAAATAGCTACGTATTTTCAAAAAAGGTTTCATCCCCTATTTCACTCCCTTACTGACGGAAAATCGAAAAATCGCTTCTTAAATGACGCCTACAGAGTATGATCAACACCCTCCACAAATTTCAAGTTTCTATCTTCAGTGGTTTGGGCTGGGCGATGATGAGTCAGTCAGTCAGTCAGTCAATCAGTCCGTCAGTCAATCGGGACACTTCCCTTTATATATAGAGATTGATATTTATATCATCTTAGCAGGTATTTTCCACCATGTCCATTGCTGAGGAGTTATTCCGCTGCATGGAGAGCCTTGGCAGTAGTGGCAATTATGTATGCAACACAGAAGCTGAATTAAGGTTTGTGACGTAGAGAGAAGTCGGACTTAGACTGTTTCGTGACGCCTTATTCGTTAGTGGTATGGTGGTCTAACAGGAAGGCGTCTGCCTTGTAAGCATGGAGGTCCGAGTTCGATTCCCGGCCGCATTGCAAATTTTAATTCATTGCTTCTCCTTTATTGGTAAAAAAAATCAAAATAAAAAAAATATAACCGAGGTAATGTTTTTAAAAGTTCCGGAAAGTTAATTATTATGAGGCGTGTCCAGAAAGTAAATTCCGTTTGGTTATATAAAACGAACGGGTACAGATACAGAAAAAAATATTGATTGTTCAAAAATCTACAACTGTTAAACTAGTTTTCTACATAGCTTCCGAAATTTTGTAGACAATTGTCATAGCATGGCACAAGGTTTTGTGTGCCCTTTTCATGGAATGTTGCCGCCTGTGTATTCAACCATGTGGTAACATGTTCCTTCAGCTCGTCATCATCGTTGAAGTGTTGTCCACCAAGGACAGATTTTAGGTGTAAGAAGAGGATTACTGTCAAAAGATTTTTTTTTTTTCGCGATAATGCCTGACCTCACACACCGAATGTGACCAAACAATTCTTACGGAAATTTCAATGGGACCTGTTTGATCATCCTCCATACAGCTCGGACCTCTCTCCTAGCGACTTTCATCTCTTCTTACATCTAAAATCTGCCCTTGGTGGTCAACACTTCAGCGATGATAAAGAGCTGTTACCACATGGTTGAATACACAGGCGGCAACCTTCTGTGAAGGATGCATGCAAAAACGTGTGGCACGCTATGACAAGTGCCTACAAAATTTCGGCAGTTATGTGGAAAAGTAGTTTAAGAGTTGTAAAATTATGTGCAATAAAAATTTCTTCTGTATCTGTGTACAGTTTAATTTTATTACCAAACGGAACTTACTTTCTGGACGCGCCTCGTATATATATATATATATATATACAGAGTGTCCCACTCAACTGTTTCACCCCAGATATCTGTGAAACTACAAGAGATATTGAAAAACGACTTTTACGGTCATGAACGTACGGCAGTGCTTATGAAAGTAGGCACTATGAGACATTCTAAAACATGAAGAAATATTATTTTCAACACAAACTTACGTTCTTATTTTTTTTAATGGATACCCTATATTATTTCTTAAGCAATCGATAGGATGGAAAATCAGAAAAAGAATAGCGTTGGTTGCATCGCGATGCTTCAATTGCATCCGGAGAAACTGCGAAGCAAAGTTGACGTTTGAAACACTTGAGGCGCGCTGCTAGCGCGTGTCCGAGGCTCAAGCGAGACTCCGTTCAAAAACATTGGGTTGAAAATAATATTTCTTCACGTTTTAGAGTGTCTCATAGTTCCTACTTTCACAAGCCCCTGCCGTACGTTCATGACCGTAAAAGTCGTTTTTCAATATCTCTTGTAGTTTCAGAGATATCTGGTTGAGTAGGACACCCTATATAAATAACGGCAGGATAATGTTTTTAAGAGTTCGGGAAAGTGAATCATTTGAAAGAAAGTATGTAAGTTTCTAGCATATACCCTTCTTTCTATCCTCGGCCCTGTTACTAAGATACTACGTGCCAATGTTCCTATTTGTGACAAAAAAAAGCACTCCACGTAAGGGGCCGCATTGTTTCGTACCTCGCCTGGAGTTTCGTACCGTTCCGATAAGTGATGACCAAGTTAAAAGATGCAATTTTTTGATAAGTTAATAAGGCTCCAAATTGAGTAAAAACAACTTTTAAAATACAATAAAAGAAACAATGAGCCCAGCAATTCATGCGAAATTCGAAAAATTTAAATGAAAAACAAGTCTTGTAAATATGTGTTATTGTGGTCTTCAGTCCGGAGACTGGTTTGATGCAGCTCTCCACAATACCCTATCCTGAGCAAGCCTCTTCATCTCCACATAAGAACGGCAACCTACAGCAACCTACATTAGTCTACGCTAAATTCACAATTGCTTAATGTCTAAGGATGTGTCCTACCAATCGATCCCTTCTTTTAGTCAAGGTATGCTAGAAATTTCTCTTCTCCCCAATTCTGTTCAGTACCTCCAAATTAGTTACGCGATCCACCCACCTAATCTTCAGCATTCTTCTGTAGCACCACATTTCAAAAGCCTCTATCCTCTTCCTGTCCGCACTGTTTGTCGTCCGTAATTCACTCCCATACAAGGCAACACTCCACACAAATGCCTTTAGAAAGGACTTCCTTAGGCTTAAATCAACATTCGATGTTAACAAATTTCTCTTTTTCAACAACGCTTTTCTACCCATTGCCATTCTGCAATTTCTATATCCTCTGTACTGCGACCATCATTTGTTATTTTACTGCCCAAGTAACAAAACTCATCTACCTCCTTTATTGCTTCGTTATCTAATCTAATTCCTTCAGCATCACCTGATTTTCTTAGACTGCACTCCATTACCCTAGTTTTGCTCTTGTTAATGTTCATCTTATATGCACCTTTCAGCACACTGTCCATTCCGTTCAATTGCTCTTCCAGGTCCTTTGCTGTATCTGACAGAATTACTATGTCGTCGGCAAAACGCAATGTTTTTAATTCTTCCCCCTGAACCTTAATTCCTTCTCCAAATTTCTCTTTGCTTTCCTTTATAGCTTGCTCAATGTACAAATTGAATAACAATGGAGAAAGACTACAACCCTGTCTTAGTCCTTTTCCTTCAACTCGGACAACCGCTGTCTGGTTTTTGTACAAGTTGTAAATAACCTTACGCTCCTTATATTTTGCTCCTGCTTGCTTCAGAACTTGAAAGAGTTTATTCCAATCAACATTGTCAAAAGTCTTCTCCAAATCTACAAAATCTAGATATGTAGGTTTGCCTTATTTTATCTTCTTGGATAAGCCGTAAAGTGAGTATTGCCCCCCCCCCCCCCCTGTTCCTACATTTATCCTGAACCCAAACTGATCTTCCCCGAGGTCGGCTTCTACAAGCTTTCCCATCCTTCTGTAAATAATTCGTGTTAATATTTTGCAACCATGACATTAAACTGATGGTTCTTTAAACGATGGCTTCCGCGGCCGTTGTCATTGTTAATAAAACTCTTCTGGGTATTAGACAGCATCGTCATATATCAAGTATTTCACCAACGTTTCGTGTTTACATAACACCCAGAAGATGGCCGCTTGCAATAGCGGCCGAAACGTTGGTGAAATACTTGATATATTGACGATGCGGTCCAATACCCAGAAGAGTTTTATTAACAATGATGGTTCTTTAGTTTTGACACCTGTCTGCGCCTGCTTTCTTTGGAATGGAGATTATTACATTTTTCTTAAAGTCTGAGGGTACTTCGCCTGTCTCATACATCTTACACACCACGTGATACAGTTTTGTCATGGCTGGTTCTCCCAGAGACTTCAGTAGCTCTGAGGGAATGTCATCTACTCCAGGGTCCTTTTTTCGAGTTATGTCTTTCAGTGCTCTGTCAAGTTCATCTCTCAGTATAGTATCTCCTATTTAATCCTCATCTACTACGTCTCCCCTTCCTACAATATTTCCTTCATTTCCTTCGTAGACCCTCTCTATATACTCTTTCCAACTTTCAGCTTTCCCTTCTTTGCCGAGAACTGGTTTTCCATCTGTGTTCTTAATATTCATGGAGCTGTTTTTCTTATCTCCAAATGTTTCTTTTATTTTCCTTTAGGCTTTATCTATTTTCCCCTATTTATACATTCTTCTACTTCCTTGCATTTGCCTTCAAGCCACTCCTGCTTAGCCATTTTGCACTTCCTATCAATCTCATTTCTTAGTCGCCTGTATTCCATTTTGCCTGTTTCATTTACTGCATTTTTATATTTTCTCCTTTCATCGATTGAATTTAGTATGTCTTGTGATATCCAAGGATTTTTTGTAGGTCTTGCCTTCCTACTTATTTTGCCCTCTGCTGCCTTCACTATTTCATCTCTCAACGCTACCCATTCCTCCTCTACTGCTTTATTTCTCCCCGTTTCTGTCCACTGTTGCCTAAAGCTCCCTCTGAAATTCTCAAGAATTTCACGTTCCTTGAGTTTATCCACGTCCCATCTTCTTATTTTCCTACCTTTCCGCAGTTTTTTCAGTTTACAATTGATGACCAATAAGTTATGGTCAGAGTTTATATCTGCCGCTGGGTATGTCTTACAGTTTAAAACCTGGTTCCGAAATCTATGTCTTACCATTACAAAATCTATCTGTTATCTCCCGGTGTCTCCTGGTCTCTTCCACGTATACAACCTTCTTTCGTATTCTTAAACCATATGTTTCTTATATCTACATTATGTTCCGTGAAAAATTCTATCAGGTGGCTTCCTCTTTCATTCCTTTTGCCCAGACCATATTAACCTTCCCTTCCTTGTAATACTCCTGTTTCTTCGATTGACCCTGTCCTGTCGTTGAGTAAGAAATAAATAAGTTTAGTGACTGATACAGTTCCGTTCCGCAAATTTGTGTGTTTGAATTTGTCAAGATCAGTGATCGTTCCCCAGGGGCCGTGGTTGCCTGTGTCTATGTCGGTAGTTGTTTATTCATTTGTTATACCGCAAAAATCATAGGATTACAACACTTCGGACCAGCATCTGACCCTTTTTTAGGACAAAAGGACCCATAGATCGGAGAAATTTAAATCAAAACCACTGGTTCCTTACCTAGTAAGACACCTAGATGTTATTCGAAATATGCTTTTGTGTGATCATTCTATGCGAAGAACCATTTAAAAATCAAAAACAGCAGGCTATTATACAACTCTTCTAACCCTAACCACTTATTTTTGTACTCGTTGGATGTCCAAATGCGGCTCAATACTACATCTACATGCATACTCCGCAATTCCCCGTAAGGTGCGTGGCGGAGGGTACACTGTACCACTACTAGGCATTTCCTTTCCTATTCCACTCCCAAATTGA
The DNA here is from genome assembly GCA_026315105.1 of Locusta migratoria. NCBI lineage: Eukaryota > Metazoa > Arthropoda > Insecta > Orthoptera > Acrididae > Locusta > Locusta migratoria. Next base: position 67,109,117 of record CM048753.1, read on the forward strand.
ACGAGGAAAAAAAATGTCTATATGCCTCCGTACGAGCCCTAATTTCTCTTATCTTGTCTTTGTGATCTTTACGCGAAATGTAAGTAGGCGGCAGCAAGATCGTGCTACACTCAGCTTCAAATTCCGGCCCTCTAAATGTCCTCAATAGAAATTCACGAAAAGAACGTCGTCTTTCTTCCAGCGATCCTCAATTGAGTTGCCGGAGCATTGCCGTGACACTCGCGCATTGGTCGAAACTACCAGTAACAAACCTAGCTGCTCGTCTCTGAACCCCCTCTATGTCTTCCTTTAAACTGATCTGCTGCGGGTCCCAAACACTTGAGCAATACTCAAGACGTGGTCGTACAAGCGTTTTATACGCGGTCTCCTTTACAGGTGAAGTACATCTTCCCAAAATTCTCCCAATAAACCGAAGTCGGCTGTCCGCCTTACTCACAACTGTCCTTACTTGCTCGTTCCATTTCATATCGCTCTGCAATGTTACGCCTAGATATTTGAACGACGCGACAGCATCAAGAAGCTCACTACTAATGCTGTATTCGAACATTATGGGATTGTTTTTCCTACTCATGCGCATCACCTTACATTTTTCCACATTGAGAGCTAGCTGCCAATCTTCGCACCAACTAGAAATTTTGTCTAAGTCATCCTGTATGCTACAGTCAGTTACAGACGACGCCCTCCCATACACCACAGCATCATCAGCAAACAGCCGCAAATTACAACTTACTCTGTCCATCAAATCATTTATATAGATAAAAAATAATAGCGGTCCTATCACACTCCCCTGGAGCACGCCTGACTATACACTCGTCTCTGATGAACACTAATCAATACTCTGATGAATACTAATCGAAAACTCGCAGATGCACACAACAGAGCCAATATCTTTAGCCTGATGTACCCCAACAAACACAAAGTAAGGTTTTAATAACTTATACGCTCGAAAGGTAAAGTTTAGATCAACGTTCCGTCTAGGTTGTTTTTATTTCCTCCGGCATAGCGAAAATTGTATAGAGCTACGATAACTTAAAAAATACAAAAGACCCAGTTCTATCTCTTTAAAAGGTCAAAGGTCACAGATCAAAGAAATACACGACACAACTTCTTTATTGTTCTGATGAAGGCACTCCAAGCAGTTGCCGAAACCTGTACAATACATTTTATCTCTGCGACGGAGCGCTGTTTTACTATCATTTCCTGCTGAATCTCTATATAAAAGTGAAAGGACACTCATTTATTCACTCACTCATTCACTCTCTGACTAAACACGAAATCTCGAAAACTACTTCACCTATGAAGATAAAATTTGGCAGAAATGTTGTTTATCGGGAGGAGAAGTCAGCAAATAAAGAAATTTGCGATCGGGACGATAGTTCATTAGATATTACGTCATAAACTACGTAAACTTCCCCGTCTTGCGGCACGTGATAGTGTGACTTTATCAGTCCACTATTTGAGAAGGAGAGTACTGAGCTACCTGCAACAAACTTAAAACATAATTTCAAACCTTTAGGAAACTTTTTCTCGCTGACAATCCCAACAAAATGAAGAAAGGAAAAAAATGTTTTCGCTTACTGCTTTTTCGGCGTTCATGAAGTAAAATTACGGCGTTTGCACAACGTTACAATTTATTACTGGTACAGTATTAATTGTTTTCGCGACAAATGTTGCAGACAGTGTACACACATTCCACGGAACGTACGTTCGAAATTTTAATCGTAGTTTTTATCACAGTTCATGAGATACGGAGTCATGAAAAACCGCCTCGGTACGACCGAATTCAGCTTCTTGGCTACATGGGGAAGGAAGAATGTAGGAGATATTATCATACCACTCTCTGTACTTATTATATACATGTGGCGTCTGTTCCGAAAGAACAGACGTCACTTCTGATCCTGCAGCTGTTATTATTTAATATTCATAGAATATATGACATCAACTGCGATTTGGCAAAGCTGAAAATGTGTACCCAGCCGCGATTCGAACCCGGGTCTCCTGCTTTCTAGGCAGTTGCGCTGACCCCTACACCACTGGGGACACAGTGATCACCGCACTAGAGGTCTGCAAATCGCCGGTTTCGCTCGCTCGTACTCGCTCGAGTGCGCAACGCTCGGCGATGGAGCGGCGAGTGTGTTCGCTCGCAGCGAGCGTGTTGACACTCGAACGAGGCTGCGTGAGGCGGGGCGGGCAGAGGCCGCACAGCGTACTGCTGCCGCTGTGCTCACGAGGAAACCTACCCAAGTGTCACTCTCCGGTTTTTATGAAATTTGCATATAATACATGAAAAACTATGGAACACGTAATTTTTTTAGCGGCGGTAAACATATTTAAGGGGTGAACCGGTCCCTCCAAAACTAGGGTTAAAATAGAAAAATGGCAATAATTTAGAGATTAGTGAAGTGATTTTAATGATGTTTGGTATGAAAGTATCTTTTGATAAAAGACAAATTTCATAGATTCAACTTCGATTAAATCAAAACAATCTTTTGAGCACTAAAAATTGGTCACTTGAGGGGAAGCTGCCCCTCTAATTGTCACTTCCCCTGCAATATAACTAGGCCGATCTCTTATCCCGCCATTCCGAAAACATGCAGTTCATTCTTTTGGCTGGTGCATGCGGATGACATTCTTCAGACGGCCCTAAATAAATATAACACAGATATCACTGAAACACAAGGAGCACCATAAATTCCTACAGCTTTGTAAACTAAACAATTGGAATAAGAGGATTTAAAACAGGTAAAGGACATATGAGCATTAGATCAGCATATGACCCTGACGACGGAAGAAAGGGCGGATCCTATATATTGTACAAAAGCTTGCATGCGTTCTTTATTATGTAGATAAGAAATACGACAGAGGCAGTGGGATTATATGAATGTTGCAATTGGAAAAATTCCCGTTAAGGACTAACTTGGAAAAGGTAGAGGCGCAGCAACCACGCACAGTGCCAAAATGCTACGGGAATATGTGTTAACGAGGTCCAACAGAGAGTGAGAGAGAGAGAGAGAGAGAGAGATGCACAAACTTAACCAAACGGGTGTACATCAATGAATATTTAATATCAATATAAAAGACGCACAAAGTATTCCAGGACTTGAGAGTGATGAGACAAATGGACATTAAATACAACCACAGAAACAAGCACAGAAACTTTATGCTAATCGTGTATAATAACTTGTATGGTACAGTCTTAGACAAAAAAATTGATCGCCGGCCGGTCGACGCAGAGGCTAAGTCCGAGTCGGTCGCGCAATGTGGACAATAAAATCGATCGCCCCTCAGAATTCTAAGTCCGGCTATATGCACGATCTGGCAACACTGTAGAATGCGGTACTATCAGGAGGAAGTGTTACTTCCTTCTCAAGACAACTCTGTACAGTATGAGCGCGTGATCTCGTGGTAGAAGTCGCGTTTACAAGCGTGTATGTAAGCAGTCGCGAGATCGAGTCTAACAACCTCCATATTCTTTTTTTTTTTTTTTTTTTTTTAACCGCATATTGGCTGTCTTTGTTATCAGTGTGGAAGAACCTCAACTTTAACAGCGAAAACTCCCAGAAATAATTACACGAAAGAGCTCGCTGCTGCATCACAACTGAACTGTTTACTCTCGGGAGTAGTGGGCACCGGCTACGGCGACGCGCCAGCGGCTGCAGCGCGGCTGCCGCCTGCGGACTCAGTGACAGCGGCGCGCCGCTGTGTGTCCATTTACCGGCTGTTATATCCTTACCTCAAGTTCTAGTACTTATATTACCGTCACGTATTGAATTATTCTGACTGATATATTAGAACATAATCTAAACGTCGTAAAGTGGAATCGATATAAAGGGTCATAGGAGTGACTATTACCACATTTTTCTTGAACGTCATCAGGCCGCTCAATCAGGATTCCTACTCACGACTGTTACTAGTGACGCGTTATGATGCTCTCATTCGGACATCTTAAGAGAAAAATAATGACTGAGTACTAAAATATTTTTATACTCAGCAAAGTGCAATCACAAAGACAGGGTGCGCCCTATTTTTGCAAACAACTGAGACACCATTTAGTCGCACTCTAAGGACAAACAACCTAAAAGATTACATCATGTTTTAGTACTACACCATAATAATTCCCGTTGATTTCACACACAAAACACCGAATAGTGTGCTTTGGGAGTCACCCATTCCTCACCTACTCTTTCGATCACTTGATCTCAAATGTTTATCTTTCCTGCCCCTTCTCGAATAACCTTCGACAAAAATTATTTCCAGACGAAAATACACGTCGAACATCGATTGGCGTCATAAATAGCTTGGAATCAGTTCGATTCTGCAGGGACAAATTTGGTAAACTACCAGAACGTTGTCAGACTTTCCCATAATCTGAGAGAATATAGCAAGTAACCACAAGAGGTTTCTTGTTGTTTTCGACGTGGATTCGTACAACTCCTGTCACGAAAAGAGCTAAAAAGTTCTCCTCCAATAAAACCCGAACTATCGACCAAAGGAACCTCTCTGTGGCGGACTACCACTTTCCCTCAGAGCTAGCGAGGAGCTATGCACGCAGGCTCTTTCCTACTGCCACATACATCACTAGATCATGTAACTCGCAACGTAAGAGACGACATTAGTTGGAATTACACCGTGTAAACAATTTTCTGGACCCAAAAGCATGAAATAATAGCCTTCTGTAGCCTCTCGACTGAGAAACCAGTTAGATTATTCAATGGAAATTACAGGAAACATCAAGTGAATTTATGAGCATAGTTCTGTGCCAACCAGGAAGTAAGACCTCGGTACCAGCGTTGACAGACTTACACTGCGATGTTGCCAAGCTTTAGTCATACTATCAATAGGAAGAATAAGAGCCGAGGTGATTGCCAAGCGAGCTCGACAGAGACTTAGCGCGCCTGCTGGGGATCCGAACACCTACAGTATATGTCAATGATCCCTGCTCGCAATTCCGCAACTAGCTTTAATGAGTCGATCGTTGTCACTAATAAAAATATACACATGCACTGAGCGCTAATATAGTAATAAGTGTCTCAATTATTTGCGTATTCTGTCTTAAGCGCGATAACAACAAAGGTCATTCACCAGTGCTGTTTCATACTTCTTCGAGCATTTCCATTGATTACACTGAAAGCATTAGATGGAAGCGTCAGTTTTCTTTACAATTATAGACTCAGAAAATATCTTTCTTGATAGAGCTGTCAGTGGCACAAACGAACGAAGAAAGGCAAGCATGCGAAGAGAAATCAATGCAGCATTGTTTTTAAGATGTGAACATTTCTGGGAAGGCTTCGTAACATGGAGTTCAAAATAAGAAGAGCTTCTGTTATCCAAACATATAATTAGGGACAGTAATGTATAGATTAATTTATCTTTAAGCCAAACTGTCATCCAGTCTACAAATATTGCAAAAATGAAACGTATCACCTGTTGGTTAGGGTCCCATTACATCCCCTATCAAATTCGAACAGCAGATATATTGAAAACCTTTTGACTGTGCAGAACATTCAGGACAGAAAGATCCACATATCCAAAATAACTATGGGTTACGAAGCCGAGAATAGTGCTGATATTGGATGCAGCATTTGCACAGTGTGTGTGTGTGTGTGTGTGTGTGTGTATGTGTGTGTGTGTGTGTGTGTGTGTTCGTTTTTTCTTTCTTTTTCGGCCGTAATATGATGACAGAGTTGATCAGATGGTTATAGAAATTGCAGTGACTGTTTTTATGCTTCCAATGGGTAACGCCAAATTGTCACTATGTCGGAATATATTCCCGGGTTCGATTCCCACCAGGTCCTAGGATTTTTATCTGTCTCTTTCCACTTCTTTCACCTCTGGCAGTACTGCTCATGTGAAAAATACCGAGTAGCACCGTGGTTCGGAACCCACGTTAAACTGTAGGTCCCCCTATAACTGGCTGGGTAGGTCAGTTCCAAGGTCGGAGGAAAGCAACGGCATACCACCTCCAAACAGGACCATGCCTAGTAAAGCACTGTGGTGTTCAAACCAATCTTCGGATTGTTGACGGCTTTACCTTTACTTTAAGTTCTGTTTGTGAAAGAATTGCTGAATAGTTGGTGAACAGGATCGACACTGCATGTAACACGAACCCATCAGTAGCCAATCATACGCGGCTAAATTTCTATGACTTGATTTTCCTATGAACGATTTCATTCCTTTCACAACAGCGTTATTACTTACTGAATGTGTTCAACAAACATGAGTCTATCACTTCTCGTTCACGTCCACTTCCTGTTCTTCATCACCCACCCACTGTAGATGTCTAATAAATTATGAAACAAAATACAGGTTTATATATACATTAATGGAATTGTTGATGTCATTTTTCCCGACAGTATTTTGCTATTGTTCTGAAGATGAATACTCAACGTAAATACTTATATTCATTTGGATGAATATCTGAGGTGTCCATTTAAGTTCCACAAACCAAAAAATGGTGGAACTAAGCGAATAAAAAGCGTCTCTATGCCAAAAATTAAAAATGAAGTAACAGTTAATGGAAGTTTACAAACTCCATCGAAAGAACATGAAAAATACTTTCTTCACCTACAATCCACTGTAATACAAATTCATGGATTTCACAGGAATGCATTACTTAGGCCCTACTTTTGTTTTGCTCCATATCACCGTCACTAAACAAAGGATAAAACATGCGAATATTTCATTAATATTACAGGTCCTGGAACTCCGTCTATTATTATTGCCGAGTTGACAATCACTTTCCGTGTGATATACGTTGTTTGAGACTGATTAAAGGGGCTTTACGACAAACTTTCATTAATCGAATCCTTTAAACTTCGCGGTAGTTGCAGGAAAGTGAATTCAGGTAGACAGCGGTAATACTGAAAATTTGTGCCGCAGCGGGACTGGAATCCTGCTTTCTGTTCTCTATTAGAGCTATTCTTTGCGTTTGTTGAATAGTTTTTGTTCTTTGTTGACTGGTAAGCTTGATCTTAGTTTCCCTCCCTTAAAAAAGACAACTAAAAATTGCAGATGCGGTCACTCCTCTGGACGAGCGAGCTGGAAGAATCGCCTTGGCTATTTTTGCAAATAATATTCAGTATGCTTCAAGTTTTTCAAAACATGTTGTCATTGGGTCTCACAGGTATGACAGCTGTGGAGATAGCTCGAAAAGTATGAATTGTGCGAGTACTTTTGTGCAAATCACCTCACAAAAGAGATTTTTCGTTTCAAGAAAGATCTTTCCGGGCCGGCCGCGGTGGCCGAGGGGACTGAGGAGCTCCAGTCACGGTCTGCACGGCCACTACGGTCGGGGGTTCGAATCCCCCCTCGGTCATGGATATTTGTGCCGTCCTTAGTCTTAGCTAGTTCATAAGTAGTTTGTAAGCTTAGGGACTGATGACCACGTAGTTAAGTCTCATAAGTTCTACAAACATTTGAACATTTTTTATCTTTCCGGTATTCATGATTTTACACATGAAGGAAGACTCTTACAACTCACGTAAGTCATGGACTATGATGAGTTGACCATCGTGCGACGTTGTCACTGGTCAGACAGGATTCATAAGTTGGGAGCGGGAGTATTACACACTCACTTTCAAAGCGTCAAAATCCTAATTATTGCGTTTTTGCATAGACGTCATTAGTTCACTCTTTAAGTATAATGCTGTTATTAGTGACTTATTCTGTAGCCTTTATGTTATCTTCTTAAAAGGCTAGTAGCTCTATCAAAATAGGGTTAAAATTCTGATCTACAGAGGGACTGGAACCATGACCCAAAGCAGCCTTCGCTTAAGTAGACACGTCATCTCAGGGCTACTGACGCGCTGCTACGTCTCACTTCCTGCTTGTTCCACTGGTGGCTACAGCTAATCGCCAATTTCCGCATGGTATTATCTCCTTGCACTTGTAGTAGAAAGTAATGCGCCGATGTCGCACCGTTAAAGAAAGTAACTGAGACTATTCAACCAAACAGACAAGTAAATATTAAGTGAATTTATCATGTTTCTGCGCCATCTCGGAAGTAACTCGGCGATCACGCCGGTGCCAAAGAGTTCTCAAACTTGCACTGCGCTCAAAATAGAGACTTACCGAAATTACAATACGTTGAACTAGCTGAGCGTTGAGCTCATTTTCCATAGAGTGCTTCTGAGTCGGACAGGCAGACAGATCTTGTAGAGACTATGCTTGCGCTACTGGTTCTTGACGCTCAACTACGTCGGATTGTAGGACTTATTTTCTGCCCGTGAAAGAGTTTCTCAGCAGTGGGTGAAAAAGCATCCACATTCTGGTACCACACACATAAACAGACAAATAATATGCCAGTCAATAGCAGTGAAATATAATATGACCGTGTCTTTCTGGCAGGGACTATATTTTCCTTTCTTCTGTTTTCTGCTTTGCAGTAGTCTGTCACCTCGTTTTGGAAGTGAAAAACGATTTTTGCAGTCCACCGCAACATAATTCACACCCTTCCCGGACAAAGGGAATTGCAACCGGAGATGTTAAATAAAATATGACACTGTATCCAAATTCATACCTACCCTATCTGCTTCTCGTTGTCAGCTTTTTTTGAGAGGGTATTGTACTTTTATTCTGAAAAAATAAACCCCTCCATTCTTACAGATCCACCAATCAAAATGCAGTTCAATGACTGACATAAATTCGTTTCTGACAGATGAACAATATTATAGTAGCAACTGGTAAGTGTGGCGAATTCTATAAGTCATTTGACGATTGGGAACTCAGGTGTTTCGTACTATTCTTGTGCAATGGCTGGCATTTCAGTTGCGTAGCAGACGGTAATTTGCCTAAGCAATTATTTGCAGAATTCATTATTTACCATATGATTTAACTCTGTTTCTTCTTATTCCTATTCAGACAGGTGTATCGTATATTGGAATGGAGCAGACAAACGAGTGTTTTCTTTCAAATGTTAAGGGTTCTTGGTTTCATTCTCTGCCCGTTCTTGATGGTCTGCTGGACATAAGAAGAGAAGACGCCACTGACACCTACGATGTCAGCGCTAGATTAACCCCACCAGGACTAAAGCCGGTAGACAGCGTGACGCCGTGTTGCTCTCTAAGCATCCCTACTGTTCTGATATAGAAATTGCAACATTAGCGATGGTTACAATTTAACTGCTGCTGATGCTTTTCCGCGAAACGTGAGAAGCGCCTTACAGATTAGAATTTTTGTTTCAGAATGCCTAGATTCTTGAGTTAGTTTTAAATAAATTCTAAGCAGTTCCACACTAACGAACATTTTCAGCTATTAAATTAAACGCATAGGAATTATCCAAGTGTAACTGCGGGATCTGATTTAAGTGATATTAAATTTTTGAATGAATATGGCTCGGAAAGCAACGTCAATTTTATTACAGTTCATCTCCTCTCTCTGAATGATCTGACAATTGCGTTAATTATGTAAAGCGTTGTGGCAACTGTGAGTCTGTAATGAATGAACACATCCGCAGCGATATTCACCGATGACCTTATGTCCCCACGTCTATATATAAAAATGTTAGGCGTATAGCACTTGATCTCCGAAATTTCTTGACCCATTCCTTTGGAATTCTGACTCAATGTCGCATTCTAGCCTAGGATGGTTCTTAGCTACACATTTCTTGAATATATTATACGTTGTTATTGTGGTCTTCAGTCCACAGACTGGTTTGATGCAGCTCTCCACGCTACCCTGCCCTGTGCAAGTCTCTTCATTTGAGAATACGTTCGGCAACCTACATCCTTTTGAATCTGCTTACTATATTCGTCCCTCGGTCTCCCTCTACGATTTTTACCCCGCACGCTTCCTTCTAATGCTAAGTTGACAATTCCTTGATGTCCCAGAAAGTGTCCAACCAGTCTATCCCTTCTCTTAGTCAGGATATGCCACAAACTCCTTTTCGCCCCGATTCGGTTAAGCACCTCCCCATTAGTTACGTGATCTGCCCATCTAATTTTCTGTAGCACCACATTTCAAAAGCTTCTATCATCTTCTAATCTAAACTCCTTATCGTCCACGTTTGACTCCCATACAATGCTACACTCCAGACAAATGCTTTCAGAAAGGACTTCCTAACATTTAAATTAATATTGGATTTTAACAAGTTTCGCTTCTTTAGAAACGCTTTTCTTCCCATAGACATTCTGCATTTTATATCTTCTTTACTTCGGCCATCAGAAGTTATCTTGCTACCCAAATAAAAAACTTCATCTACTACTTTTATCTAATTCCTTCAGCATCGCTTGATTTTCTGACATTGCATTCCTTTACCTTCGTTACACTCTTGCTAATGTTCATCTTATATCTTCCCTTCAAGACACTGTCCTTCCCATCCAATTGCTCTTCCAGATCTTTGGCGGTCTCTGACAAAATTACTATGTCATCGGCAAACCGCAATGTTTTTATTTATTCTCCCTGCACTTTAATGCCTTCTCCAAATTTCTCCTTCCATTCCTTCACTGTCTGCTCAATCTCCAGATTGAACAACATTGGGGAAAGGCTACAACCCTGTCTTACTCCCTTCCCAACCTCTGCAGCCCTTTCTTGCCTCTCGACTATAATAATCGCAGCCAGGTTATTGTATAGGCTGAATATAACTCTTCGTTCCCTATATTTTACCCCTGCTACCTTCAGAATTTGGAAGAGTGTATTCCAGTCGATATTGTCCTTAGCCTATCTTCTAAGATAAGTCGTAATGTGAGTATTGCCTCTCGTGTTCCTACATTTCTCCTAAATCCAAATATATAACCTATAAATGCGTTACTTTTCAGATTTTTAGTATAAGCCTTTTTCCAATTATAAAGTTTATATAAATTCATGTATAACACATATTGAAAAATTTGGACGAACAGGGAGAGCGTAATGATGAGGCGTAGAGGGAGAGGGAGGAGGTGCAGATGCACAGAAAGAGGGGGGAGGCTCGGATAGACAAAGAGAGAGGGGAGAAGATGGACAAGGAGTGTGGGAGGGGAGAGGATATGGACAGAGAGAAGCGGGAGGAAATTATGGACAAAGAGAAGGGAACGAGGAGAGGTGCAGAGAGAGGGGACAGAGACAAGGGGAGCGGAGAATGTAGGACGTATATCCAATTCCCATCCACAAGGCAGTAGGAAATTACGTATAAAAGAAATGTATGGTTCCTCTTATCTTTCTTTTCCATTTAATCTGCAACGAGCCAGAGCAACGCGTGGACGGGTAAAGCTAGTGCCATAATAGGTGAAGTAACACATCGATCAGTCACAATAAAAATTTGATGTGCGCAATTCCATAAATAAAGGGTTGTGAGGAATAGTTACGTAGGAAGGAAAGTCCTGGAGTTTATGATGTTTACGATCCGGACTACTATTACGGAAAGGAATCATATCAGACTTCGCAACCCTAGCATATTGATTTTATCACTTCACACTGACAAGGGCTGTGATGCGAGAGAAGGAAATTTATTATATGCATCTCACAAAAGGTTATTACTTCTGTACCACTAGCGAGTGCTGGAATGCTCCTCATTTTCGCGTGTGTTGCATGAATTTTGGTCTCACCTAGGTTATCTTCCTGTGCGGGTAAGAAGAGAGTCATCGGAATAGAGTCTGGTTTTAGTTACGAGAAACCTGTGCAGATAGTGTCTGGACACTGCGTTCAGAGACAAGACGACGTCTTCCTGTTTGTGTCTTGGCGTGTGCTGGAGTGGGGCGCTGTTTACAGATGCACTTGTTGCGAGTCTCTACACCCGGAACGCACTGCCTTTTCCAGCCTCTTACAAACGTAAAAAATTCTCCATTATTTCATTTTATGTAATTTAGAGGAAATTGTTTGGGTAATCTTGAATTTTGTAGCTTTTGAAGTCATAAAAACATTCCATATTGATGTTTTATGCAATCTTATTGTTGATTGTCTTTTACATACTCGCACACACGCACGCACACCATACAGTAGCATTTCGTAATATTTCTCTAAGGCGTCTTGGAACTGACTCTATTAACTGCCTTGATAATTTTCATTGTGGTTTATTTTTCACCATGTATGTTCTATATTTTCCCAACGGTCGCTTGCGTTTCTTGATCCTAGTGGCAACGACCTCGTTACTTCCGCCCAGATATTCTCAATAGGATTAAGGTCCGGTGACCGTGAAACGAACTCATTCAGCTTTATGCGATCTTGGCTGCGAAACCATTCTTGAACGACGCAGCTTTCATGGATGGGGCTGTGGTCCTGTAAATAAATAAGTATCAGTTATTTCATCTATTTATATTTGAAGAACGTATTTGTAATTCACGCACTGTATTAATGTTTTGTATACGGTGTCTAACAAGTCGGGTTCAAATATCGCTTAGAGGCCTTTGTCAGTTAAACATTTCCGTGTCCATCATGTCAGATTGAGCATGACTGGCTGAATCATACCAAACGATGCAGTTTATTACTGATAAGAAGACCATTGGAGCAGTTGCCCAACCAGGAGGAACCTCCACTGAATACCAGGCTTCTAACTGAAGTAAAATGCGTGCCATGTATACCACTAACGTGATCCCTATATTTCGCAACTAACAGAAGTGCAGCCGCTATAGTCGGGAGTTATGATGTCGACAGTACAGGTCATAATCTGCATAAATATATGGGTAGCTTCTAATCTGTCGTTTGCAAATAATTGAGATAAACGCCGTTTTAATTAGGAAACGTGTATTTCTATGCTGCTTTGGTGATCATTTGCAACTAAGTGATGACCAAACTAACATGCATACGTATTCACTCCACGTTTAGTAATAAAAATGGCGTTTATCTCAGTTATTCGCAAACGACAGATGTCCGCCTTTGATAACAAGCTACTCATATCATCGTACAGCAAGACCGCAGGTAGTATACAATTTGTGCAAACGCCAGTCAGCTTTCGTGAGAGCCGAAGGGCATGAAAGGGGCACAGTACTTGGGAAGGGAGTAACACAGACTTGTAGCTTTTTCCCCATTGCTGTTCAGTTTGTTCATTGAGCAGGCTGTGAAGGAGAGAAAGGAGAAATTTGGAGAAAGGATTAAAGTTCAGGGACGAGAAGTAAAGAATTTGCGATTTGCCGATGACGTAGTAATTATGTCAGAGCCTGCAATGGACCTAGAAGAGCAGTTCTATGGAATGGACAGTGTCTTGAAAAGGTAGTATAAAATAAACATTAACAACAGCAAAAAAAGAAATTTAGTCTAAGAAAATCAGGTGATTTGTAAGGTAATAGATTAGAAAACAAGACATTAAAAGTGGTAGATGAGTTTTGTTGGTTGTGTGTGTGGGGTTAGGGGGGGGGTTGGAGGGTTGGATTGTGGTTTGGAGGTACTAGACTACTCAGGTCATCAATCCCTATTTCGGATAATGATGGAAAGTACATCGGGTGTGCCCTTTGAAAGGAAGCATCCTGACTTTCGCCTGGAGTAATTTAGGGAAATAATGGAAAACCTAAATAAGGATGGCCGGCGATGAATTTGAACCACCATCCTCCCGAACGCGGTTCCAGTGTGCTAACCACTGCGCCACCTCGCTCCGCTGAGCTTTGTTATTTGGGTTGTAAATAACTTCTGATGTCCTGAGTAGTGAAGACATAAAATGTAGAATGCAATTGGAGGGAAAGTATTTCTGAAGAAGAGAAATTTGTCCAAAGTGTGGCCTTGTACAGCAGTAAAGCGTGGACGATAAAGCAGTTCAGACAAGAAGACGATAGCTTTCGCAATTTCTTGCAAGAGGAGAATGTACTGAACAGAATTGGGGAAAAAAGAAATTTCCGGCATATCTTGTCTAAAAGACGGGAACGATTGGTAATGCACAATCTGAGACACCAACGAATTGTCAATTTAGTATTGGAGGGGAGCGTGTGGGATAAAAATCGCAGGGGTGGAGGACGAGATGGATACAGGAAGCAGATTCAAAATGGATATGGGCTGTCTTTCTTACTCAGAGGCGAAGAGTTTTGCGCAAGATAGGGTAGCGTGGAGGTGGAGAACTGCATCAAACCAGTCTACGGACTGAAGACTACAACCACAACAACACACCAAAGCATTAAGTAGTGTATCTCGTGTAAGATTATTGAAAATAGTCATTTTAGACACAGTAATTTCATTTATGAAGCGCCATCATTACGGCAGACTTTCTTCAAATCTGTAGTCCGTTTGTTACGGAATGACTTTCAGTATCTTCTTAGGCATTATCGTTTGCTGTACCAGAAAAGAATTAGGAACAGAATTCGTCGCACAGGTAACTGAAACACCAATTCTTGGAGTTCAATTTTGACGGTAACCACGCATATCTCATCTTTAGTGTGAAAGCAGGCACGTTAAACAGATGCAGAACAGAATGTTGTATTTTTATAGAAACTCCAAATTCAAATGTTCAAATGTTTGTAGAGCTTATGGGACTTAACTACGCGGTCTTCAGTCCCTAAACTTACAAACTACTTATGAACTAGCTTCCACTAAAGACGGCACAAACATTCATGCCCTACGGGGAACAGCCTCGCGCATCGTATCATAGAAACTTCCCTCGATATATTTTCTTCTATTAGGCTTAAACAAGTTGCCTGCTTTATACATTTTTAGTGACACCTTCAACCTGCCTGCAAAAAGAAACATCACAGATTCAGTAAAGTGGAGTACCTGTTCGCGGTATAATTTTACACTGCAAGAGCCTACATTTCTTCTCTCTACAAAGTTTTGATGGAAAAGTTCCTGATCAGTCTGGACTCAAGCGAATGTTATCCACATACGTGAGATTGTAACTACCTACCGCAAATATAATTCATGTTTGAAGAAAGTTTGTTTATTAATGCAACTACTGCGACAAAAGCACTGTTTTGAATGATTTTCCATGGCGTATTATAACGATGTTCCGTATACATCCGCATGATAGCCGCAAACCATAGCCACAGCACCACTCCCTCTGTCTCAGAACGACACTCACGTTAATGCTATAGAAGATGCGCAAAAACAATATCTATTTCGTCGGAAAATCCGGTAGCCACATACTGATTTTCGGGTCTAATGGTCACCTTAGGAGGTATAAAAACTCTGAACAGTGTGATATTCTGTGTTTGCAACAGTACTGCCCACATAACTCCTATCGACGTCGTTACAGGTAAAGAACGCACAAGGGATGTTGAAAATTAAAAATAGTGCCAGCATTGTATGAATTCATATACATTAAGATTATGTGATGCTAATATTAGAATGAATAGTAAATATTAGTTTAAGTGTTGCAAACATACACCTAATCAGATATGCAGACGAAACAAAAAGAATAATAGACGGATTATAAGAAAGAAAAGGGTCCAAGAGAAAGTACAGACGTTTGGAAAATCCATAATAATGAGACCTACAAAAATATGGAAAAAAATATCAGTCGGAGTGGTTAAGTGAGGGTAAACTTTTGTTGGACACATGTATTAAACGAATGATAAAATACTAAAGAAACAATTATTCTTATACTTCTGAAAGAATAAATCAACAATAGCGTGACCAAAGAAGTAAATAAATACTTAGAAAGAAATAACACCAAATAACCTGAAGTAACCACAATAAAGAATGTAATAAAGTTAGAAGCTATTGAAAGAAGACGAAGTAAGAAATTGGAGACAACCTGAAAAAAAGAAGTAAAATACAACATGGGAGATTATGACGGATAAATTAATCTATACATTACTGTCCCTAATTATATGTTTGGATAACAGAAGCTCTTCTTATTTTGAACTCCATGTTACGAAGCCTTCCCAGAAATGTTCACATCTTAAAAACAATGCTGCATTGATTTCTCTTCGCATGCTTGCCTTTCTTCGTTCGTTTGTGCCACTGACAGCTATATCAAGAAAGATATTTTCTGAGTCTATAATTGTAAAGAAAACTGACGCTTCCATCTAATGCTTTCAGTGTAATCAATGGAAATGCTCGAAGAAGTATGAAACAGCACTGGTGAATGACCTTTGTTGTTATCGCGCTTAAGACAGAATACGCAAATAATTGAGACACTTATTACTATATTAGCGCTCAGTGCATGTGTATATTTTTATTAGTGACAACGATCGACTCATTAAAGCTAGTTGCGGAATTGCGAGCAGGGATCATTGACATATACTGTAGGTGTTCGGATCCCCAGCAGGCGCGCTAAGTCTCTGTCGAGCTCGCTTGGCAATCACCTCGGCTCTTATTCTTCCTATTGATAGTATGACTAAAGCTTGGCAACATCGCAGTGTAAGTCTGTCAACGCTGGTACCGAGGTCTTACTTCCTGGTTGGCACAGAACTATGCTCATAAATTCACTTGATGTTTCCTGTAATTTCCATTGAATAATCTAACTGGTTTCTCAGTCGAGAGGCGACAGAAGGCTATTATTTCATGCTTTTGGGTCCAGAAAATTGTTTACACGGTGTAATTCCAACTAATGTCGTCTCTTACGTTGCGAGTTACATGATCTAGTGATGTATGTGGCAGTAGGAAAGAGCCTGCGTGCATAGCTCCTCGCTAGCTCTGAGGGAAAGTGGTAGTCCGCCACAGAGAGGTTCCTTTGGTCGATAGTTCGGGTCTTATTGGAGGAGAACTTTTTAGCTGTTTTCGTGACAGGAGTTGTACGAATCCACATCGAAAACAACAAGAAACCTCTTGTGGTTACTTGCTATATTCTCTCAGATTATGGGAAAGTCTGACAACGTTCTGGTAGTTTACCAAATTTGTCCCTGCAGAATCGAACTGATTCCAAGCTATTTATGACGCCAATCGATGTTCGACGTGTATTTTCGTCTGGAAATAATTTTTGTCGAAGGTTATTCGAGAAGGGGCAGGAAAGATAAACATTTGAGATCAAGTGATCGAAAGAGTAGGTGAGGAAT
Source organism: Locusta migratoria (assembly GCA_026315105.1). Lineage (NCBI taxonomy): Eukaryota > Metazoa > Arthropoda > Insecta > Orthoptera > Acrididae > Locusta > Locusta migratoria. Next base: position 67,125,943 of record CM048753.1, read on the forward strand.
GGGTGACTCCCAAAGCACACTATTCGGTGTTTTGTGTGTGAAATCAACGGGAATTATTATGGTGTAGTACTAAAACATGATGTAATCTTTTAGGTTGTTTGTCCTTAGAGTGCGACTAAATGGTGTCTCAGTTGTTTGCAAAAATAGGGCGCACCCTGGCTTTGTGATTGCACTTTGCTGAGTATAAAAATATTTTAGTACTCAGTCATTATTTTTCTCTTAAGATGTCCGAATGAGAGCATCATAACGCGTCACTAGTAACAGTCGTGAGTAGGAATCCTGATTGAGCGGCCTGATGACGTTCAAGAAAAATGTGGTAATAGTCACTCCTATGACCCTTTATATCGATTCCACTTTACGACGTTTAGATTATGTTCTAATATATCAGTCAGAATAATTCAATACGTGACGGTAATATAAGTACTAGAACTTGAGGTAAGGATATAACAGCCGGTAAATGGACACACAGCGGCGCGCCGCTGTCACTGAGTCCGCAGGCGGCAGCCGCGCTGCGGCCGCTGGCGCGTCGCCGTAGCCGGGGCCCACTACTCCCGAGAGTAAACAGTTCAGTTGTGATGCAGCAGCGAGCTCTTTCGTGTAATTATTTCTGGGAGTTTTCGCTGTTAAAGTTGAGGTTCTTCCACACTGATAACAAAGACAGCCGATATGCGGTTTAAAAAAAAAAAAAAAAATGGAGGTTGTTAGACTCGATCTCGCGACTGCTTACATACACGCTTGTAAACGCGACTTCTACCACGAGATCACGCGCTCATACTGTACAGAGTTGTCTTGAGAAGGAAGTAACACTTCCTCCTGATAGTACCGCATTCTACAGTGTTGCCAGATCGTGCATATAGCCGGACTTAGAATTCTGAGGGGAGATCGATTTTATTGTCCACATTGCGCGACCGACTCGGACTTAGCCTCTGCGTCGACCGGCCGGCGATCAATTTTTTTGTCTAAGACTGTACATTACAAAATGCGAAACTGAATGGCTAATTCAAGTGGATCAAGTGGAACAGCTTTCGAAGCACCCGGGAAAGGAAACATTTCCAAATTTCGTAGTCGGGGTTTATTCTCAGACGTCTAGTTTGTTCCCGACACTCGGCTTGGACTCGAGTGGCGCTGCGGTGGGCGACCGAGTGGGTAGCGGGCAGTGTGGACGGTCGGGCCGGTCGAGCGTGCAGGAAGTCGAGCGCAGCCACACGCCTTGGCGCAGGCTGCAGTGCCGACACCTGTCGGACTGTCACAGAACGACATGTATCTCGCGATTCGAGCGAGCAACCGAGCGACGTGCAGACCTCTACACCGCTCCTGCAAGGACTACTTACACAGTGTACACACATTCCACTGAACGTACGTTCGACATTTTAATCATGGTTTTTATCACAGTTCATGAGATATGGAGTCATACACAATTAGGTTCACGAAAAACCGCCTCGGTAAGACCGAATTCAGCTACTTGGCTACATGGGGAAGATGGAAGGAAGAAGGAAAAAATGTGGGAGATATTATCAAGCCACTCTACTTATTGACCAGTTATTCTTCCCTCTGTCCCAACAGAATGAAGAAAGGATAAAATGTTTTCGCTTACTACTTTTTCGGCGTTCATGCAATAAAATTTGACATGACGTTACAATTTATTACTGGTACAGTATTAATTGTTTTCGCGAGAAATGTTGCAGACAGTGTACACACATTCCACGTTCGAAATTTTAATCATAGTTTTTATCACAGTTCATGAGATATGGAGTCATAAACAATTAGGTTCACGAAAAACCGCCCCGGTAAGACCGAATTCAGCTACTTGGCTACATGGGGAAGATGGAAGGAAGAAGGAAAAATGTGGAAGATATCATACCACTCTCTCTACTTATTATATAAATGTGGCGTCTGTTCCCAAAGAACAGACGTCACTTCTGATCCTGCAGCTGTTATTATTTAATATTCATAGAATATATGACATCAACTGCGATTTGGCAAAGCTGTAAATTTTACCCAGCCAGGATTCGAACCCGGGTCTCCTGCTTTCTAGGCAGTTGCGCTGACCCCTACACCACTTTTTTTTTTATTTTTTCGGGTCTCCTTCCTCCCCTTCAACCCGTCCTTCCGCTCACCAAATTCGCCTTCATCGGCGTCGGCTTCATCGGCCTTTGGTAAAACAATTTTCCTTTCTTCTGCAGGTAAAAATTAATGGCTCTCTTCCACGATGAAAATCAAATTTTTCTTCAATAAAAAGACTAAAATAAAACTTCGTTTCTCCATCGAAGCCATTTTCTTTCCTAGCTCTCTGAACGATTCCGAGTTCGTCTTCTCGAAAATTGAGTGTTACCGTTTAGTTTCCATCGTTTTACAATTCAATTAAATTCTTTGTCTCTTCTCTTTATTTATCTGCTCTTAACTCGCGAACCGTGAGCTGCCAGGTGCTGTATTTTTATTGTTACACATGTTAACACATAAGGGAATGCTGAGTACATAATTAAAAGAAAGGCGTCTTCTCGCCGTTTAAACGTGGAACTTATGGAATAAAAGTACTGGAAACAATAGAAAAATAAATGGATTGAAATTGCTCTTATTCCAAAGATATTAAACTACATTCAATCTTCGTGTTTCCTGTTTTTAAATGTCTGGGGTGCTCAGTAGTTTCGAAATTCCTCTCTGAAAACTGCTTCTAGAAAGTTTGCATAGTTTCGCTTGTAATGTTTTTTTCTTGATAACTTGTGAAGTTCCTGAACTATATACATGGAGATATCCTCTTTGCTTTTAGCTGTACTGGACATTAAGTAGTGAACGAAGTGTCCTTTCAGCCAGTTAACAGAGTTCCGCTTGGTTTTAGGGTACGGAACAGTATCTGGGTGCAAGAAATCATCAGGTGTAATACGAAGAGCCGATGTTCGTGTCATTATTGCAAGCTTCTTCCGAATAAAGTTCCATACGTCCTGGACCTTGGAGCACACAAAAAGATGTTCGTCGCTGTCCCATAAGTTGCACGTTGCGCACAATGGTGAGTCCGCCAAGTGTATGGAATATAGCCTGGAGTTGTTGTGCACTTTCCGGTTCACTAAGCGATACCAGGAGGCTCTGACCGCAGTTGTCAAATCACGGCAGTGGATGTTCTTCCAGATGATTGGCCATCTGTGATTAGGATATTTTTGTTCAATAATGTTCCGGTTCTTCGTTTCCATTAGCTTCTTATAAACTTTACGCACCGTCATAAGCTCATCATCTTGCATGTTTATCTGCAGGTAGCTCAACTCAATTATAAAGGTTTGGAAATGGAACATAGCGCTCGGAATATGTTGGACGTTCATTGGAGGCTGCAGACTGGTAGGCGTTATCTCGTTTAACAGGTGGGCTGTTAAACTGTTAGGTAAGTTCTTCCATATCTTATATGTATTACACACGTACAGCGCCCGTGTCTTAGTTTCAACATGTGTAAGGTTTAATCCGCCGTCCCAAACAGCCAAAGTGAGCGTGTCGTATTTCACTTTAAAGATGTACCCTCGAGTGACGAAGTGACCCAGGGCGGACATAATTCGTTGCATTGTCCCGTGTGGCATCGGTAATACTTGTGCAACATAGTTCATCTGCGATGTTACGTAAACATTAGCGAGGGTAACCCTTTGTAAGTCATCAAGCTTCCTGATGTAATGGCTCTGTATGCATGCACGCAGACGTGCGAGAAGATTGCGGTAATTGACAGCGATCGTGTGCCTTATGTCACTCCGGTATTCGATGCCTAAGCATGTCAGTTTGGAGACTGGAGTTAAGTATTCATGGTGCTGCACTGCAATCCCACTTCCTATGTTCATTAAACCACACTTTCGTTCATTTAACTTCGCCCCGGAGGCAAGTTCGTATTGCTTAACGATGAGGAGTGCTGCTCCTAACTCCTGTTCGTCCATGACTAAGAAACCCACGTCATCCGCGTAGGCATTGCAGGCAATCTTGAGTCCACGGATTGTCAATCCTCGTAGACGTTGGTGCAGTGTAGCAAGCAGGGGTTCTATGGCGATAGCAAAACGTGCCATTGACAAAGGGCAGCCCTGTCTCACCGAACTCTTTAATTTAATTTCTTTTGTGAGCTGTCCATTCACTAATGCTCTTGTAACACCTTTACTGAGGATTTCACTGATGAAGTTCGTGAAGCGCTGCGGGAAGCCCATAGCACGCATGGTGCTCAAGAGGTACTGGTGGTTCACTTTATCAAATGCCTTCGCAAAATCAAGTGATACTAGGGCACATTGAATTTTGCAAGCCTCTGCTGTAGCAATCACGTCTCTGTATTCGCATAAATTTTGTTGGATTTTCCTGTCAAGACCCACGCACGTCTGGTATCTGCCTATTACTGAATTCAGCAAAGGTTTCAATCTATGGGCAATTACTCGTGCCACGATTTTGTAGTCACAATTTAGTAGCGTCAGAGGTCTAAAATCGTCAATAAGTCTGCTTCCCGGATGTTTAGGGACGAAAACTGCTATTCCTTCTACCAGCTCTTTAGGCAGATTAAAATGTGGCTGGAACAATTCATTACACATAGCTAGTAATTTTGGCTGCAGTTGTTCACGAAAAATGTAATAAAATTCCGCGGTGAGACCGTCAGGGCCCGGTGACTTGTTTTTGGGGCTTCGTTGGATGGCATATTCTAGTTCCTCCTCATCAATTTCTGTAAGGAGATTCTCAGCTTGTGCGTCACTTAATGTCCCTTGAAGGTTGTGTAGCAGCTCCTGTTGCATTGTTGCGTCGTTGCTTCCCTTTGCCAGCAGCTCTTCCAGGTGAGTATGGATTGCATTTTTTATTTCGTGTTGCTGCACGAGGGTGGTCCCATCACGTAACCGGAGTTGTGTGATAATTTTTCTTTTTCCTCTCTTATTCTCTCGAATGACATGGAACATAGAAGGTTCTTCCTGCTCTATCAGGTTATCAGACCTAGACCGGACTTTGTACCCATCACACTGTTGCCGTTTAAGTTTTAGAAGTTTAGCTTTAATTCGCTTTATTTGTACATAATTGTCGATTATCGTCGCGTCTGATTTATGTAACTCTCTTAGACAGGAGAAATAAAATTCTGTAGTCTTCTTTTGCCAGTAATACTTTTCTCTTGCATAAGTTTGAAACATTCTCCGTATCCTTGGTTTGGCATGTTTGAGCCACCATTCCGTCACTGAATTGTACTGTGATACTTTACGTTCACATTCCCTCCATGTTTCATTAAATGCACGCTGGCATTCTGCATCTTGGAGAATGGAGTTGTTCAGTTTCCACGTGCCTCTGGCACGGTATGTGCCCTGTTTGCTCATGTTAACAGTACATATATATGCAGCATGGTCTGATAAAATTGTCGGCCAAATTTCGGAATGTAGGACGGAAGAAGTGAGTTGTTCGGTGACATATATTCTGTCCAGCCGACTTGCAGAATGGCTAGGGGACACAGTGATCACCGCACCTGCAAGGACTACCTAAGCACGCCTCCCGTCAGATACAAATTCCCAGCTTCATCCTGCCCACAGTACTCAAACTCGTAGTTATAACTAATTCCCGTAAGAGTAAGGGCTTCAAACTTGCCCACCCCTCCCCACTAACGATAGGATCATTGCCCGTCACCGGCATATTATATATATATATATATATATATATATATATATATATATATATATATATATATATATATATATATACATGTGGCGTCTGTTTCGAGAGAATTTTCAGCTTTGCCCAATCGCAGCTGATGTCATATATTCTATGAATATTAAATAATAACAGCTGCAGGAACAGAAGTGACGTCTGTTCTTTCGGAACAGACGCTACATGTATATATATATAATATGACGGTGACGGCCAATGATCCTATCGTTAGTGGGGAGGGGTGGGCAATTTTGAAGCCCTTACTCTTACGGGAATTAGTTTAATAACTACGAGTTTGAGTACTGTGGGCAGGGTGAAGCAGGGAATTTGTATCTGACGGGAGGCGTGCTTAGGTAGTCCTTGCAGGTGCGGTGATCACTGTGTCCCCAGTGGTTTAGGGGTCAACGCAACTGCCTAGAAAGCAGAAGACCCAGGTTCGAATATCGGCTGGGTACACATTTTCAGCTTTGCCCAATCGCAGTTGGTGTCATATATTCTATGAATATTCTCTAATTGACCAGTTATTCTTCCCCCTGTCGTACGTTATAAAGCCCAGGTCTAACTGCTGCGCATCGGGTGTCTCACACAGTTAAGAGACGGACGCCCGAGGTTTCGCTCCGACTGCCCGCTGAGACTGATCCGTGAGCTAGACGAGCGCTAGCAGAATCTCTTCCGGCGAGGGAGGGGGGTGGGGGGGGTAAAGTCGGGGGTGAAGAAGGGGTGAGTGGAGGGGGTGGGAGATGGGGCGGCGTTTGAGGAATGGGGGGGTTTGGCCGCCAGTGTCTGCGCAAACTTGCCCAGCAAACTTGCTCATTCCCGCCCCGGGGCCGCCTGAGATTTGTTTTAAGATCTCGGGCGCGCTGCCTCGATATTCCCACCCCCTACTCAGCCTGGCGTGGGCGCTCTTATCCGCGTCGATTTCGTCGTTCCCGTCTCCCGTCTGCGTCAGCATGTTTCTCGCTCTCCTCTCTCTCTACGGCTGCGGTTTTCGCAGAACTTTTTCCAACTGTGCGGTGCACTTTTTTTGTTTAAGAGACGGAATGGATGATGCGTGTTCGTAAAGTAATGTGACTATAGTTTTCTGAAAGAAATATTTATTCATCAATGTTCATCTACATCTACATAGATGCTCTGAAAATCACATTTAAGTGCCTGGCAGAGGGTTCATTAACCACTTTCATAACTTTTCTTTACCGTTCCATTCTCTAATAACGCGCGGGAAGAAGCAATACCTAAATCGTTCCGTTTTCGATCTGATTTCTCTTATTTTATTGGGATGGTCATGTCTCCCTAAGTAGGCGGGTGCTAGCAAAATATTTTCACATCCAGTAGTGAAAGATGCTCTGAAAATGATGCTTTGAAAATCACATTTAATTGCCTGGCTGAGGGTTCATTAACCACTTTCATAACTTTTCTTTACCGTTCCATTCTCTAATAACGCACGGGAAGAAACAGCACCTAAATCGTTACGTTTTCGATCTGATATTCCTTATTTTATTGGGATGGTCATGTCTCCCTATGTAGGTGGGTGCTAGCAAAATATTTTCACATTCAGAAGTGAAAGTCGGTGATTAACACTTTGCAAACAGATCTCGCCGCAAAGAATAACTATCGACGATAGAGTCATCAGCGCCAGGTACCCCCCATCACGCTTGGCCAATCGCCCGACCGCAGATCAAAGGATGTCGCACACTCGAATAATAGCGCACTTAAGGATGATTGACAGGTTACATGTAATTATACTTATACTCATAAGGGATCACTTGATACCACCGACAATCGAAGCTTCAGCGGCGTTTTTGACGAGATAGCAGGTGTCTTGAAGCACAACTTTAAAATAACTATGCACTAAACCAATTCATGTTCAGGCAGGCAACTTGTCTGTGAATAAATGAATGTGCTTTCCTCTTCCCATTATGTATTTGCAGTTTTCTTCCCACATTACCTCCCTATTCATAAAGGACAGAAACAACTTTATTACGGTTAGTAACTTTATGGTTTAATTATATTTTGTAGAAGGTGTGTGTTTAATTTGGTCTCCCTACATTTCTTTGTTCACTTTATTGAATAGATAATGATTTAAATCACATTTAAGTGCCTGGCAGAGGGTTCATTAACCACTTTCATTACTTTTCTCTACCGACCCATACTCTAATAGCGCGCGGGAAGAAATAACACCTAAATTGTTTCGTTATCGATCTGATTTCTCTTATTTTACTGGTATGGTCATGTCTTCCTAAGTAGGCGGGTGCTAGCAAAATATTTTCACATTCCAAAGTGAAAGTCGTTGATTGAAACTTCGTAAACTGATCACGCCGCAATGAATAACTATCGGCCATAGTGTCATCAATGCCAGGTACCCCCCACCACGCTTGGCCAATCGCCCGACCGCAGATCAAATGATGCCGCACACTCGAATAATAGTGCACTTAAGGATGATTGACAGGTTACAAGTAATTACACTTATAAACACTTGACTCATATGGGATCACTTGTTACAAGCGGCAAACGAAGCTTCGGTGGTGTTGTCGACAAGATGGCGGGTGTCTTGAAGCACAACTTTAAAATAACTATGCACTAAACCAACTCATGTTCAGGGAGGCAGTGAATAAATGAGTGTGCTTTCCTCTTCCTCAGACTGGCGTGGGCGTTCTTATCCGCGTCGATTTCGTCGTTTCCGTCTCCCGTCTGCGTCAGCATGTTTCTCGCTCTCCTATCTCTCTCCGGCTGCGGTTTTCGCAGAACTTTTTCCAACTGTGCGGTGCACTTTTTTTGTTTAAGGAACGGAATGGATGAGGCGTATTCGTAAAGTAAGGGGACTATACTTTTATGAAAGAAATATTTATTCATCAATGTTCATCTACATCAACATAGATGCTCTGAAAATCACATTTAAGTGTCTGGCAGAGGGTTTATTAACCACTTTAATTACTTTTCTCTACCGATCCATTCTCTAATAGCGCGCGGGAAAAAAGAACACCTAAATCGTTTCGTTATCGATCTGATTTCTCTTATTTTACTGGCATGGTCATGTCTCCCTAAGTAGGGGGTGCTAGGAAAATATTTTCACATTCAGAAGTGAAAGTCGGTGACTGAAACTTTGCAAACAGATCATGCCGCAATGAATAACTACCGATAGTGTCATCGATGCCAGGTACCCCCCATCACGCTTGGCCAATCGCCCGACCGCAGATCAAAGGATGCCGCACACTCGAATAATAGCGCACTTAAGGATGATTGACAGGTTACATGTAATTACACTTATAAGGGATCACTTGATACCAGCGACAATAGAAGCTTCGGTGGCGTTTTTGACGAGATGGCAGGTGTCTTGAAGCAAAACTTTAAAATAAATATGCACTAAACCAACTCATATTCAGGGAGGCAGCGTGTCTGTGAATAAATGAGTGTGCTTTCCTCTTCCCATTAAGTATTTGCAAATTTACTCCCACATTACCTTCATATTCATAAAGGGCAGAAAAAACTTTATTACGGGCAGTAACTTTATGATTTAATTATCTTTTGTACAAGGTGTGTGTTTAATTTGGTCTCCCTACATTTATTTGTTCACTTTATTGAATAGATAATGATTTATAGTATCAAACCTCTGCTTTATAATTTAATGCTCCCCATCCCACATTTAATTTTATATTCATTTATTTTTAACATTGATTTTGTGTTATATATACATGTGGCGTCTGTTCCGAAAGAACAGACGTCACTTCTGATCCTGCAGTTGTTATTATTTAATATTCACAGAATATATGACATCAACTGCGATTTTCAGCTTTGCCCAATCGCAGTTGATTTCACATATTCTGTGAATATTAGATTTTGTGTTAGTTAAAACGTTGGCTGCTCCCTTAAGGAGTGAGTATATAGAAAAATTTTCGTTGTGCAAGTGCTATGGCCACTAGTAAAGTAATTTAGAGCAGTAGTGAGCATTTTAACCTGCATTTTAAGATCTCAACTGCCCGAGATCTTACTGAAATAATTTAACAGGATACTTCGAAACAGCTAATTCGTTCGGTTTTCGATCAGATTTCTCTAATTTAATTGGCATCGTCGTGTCTCCTTAAGCAGGTACGTGCTAGCATAATATTTTCATATTCAGAAGTAAAAGACGGTGATTGAAATTTGGCAAATGATCTCGCCACAACAAATAACGCCGTTCTTTCAATCATTTCCACCTCAAACTTAAAAACAATTCCGTGACGCTTTCCCCCCCGTAACGTGATAAAACAAAACGAGCTGCCCTTCTCTGAACCTTCTCAATGTCTTCCGTCAATCCCACCTGGTGAGGGTCCCACAAGGGGCAACAGTACTCCAGGAGAGGACGCACAAGTGTGATGTAGGCAGTCTCTTTGGTGGAGCTGGTGCATCTTCGAAGCGTTCTGCCAATGAAACGTAATCTCTGGTTCGCCTTCCCCATAATATTTTCTGTGTGTTCTCTCCAGTCTAAGTTGTTCGTAATTGTAACTCCTAGGTATCTGGTAGACTTTACGACCTGAAGGTTTGACTGATTTATCGCATAATTGAAGTTCAGCGGATTTCTTTTAGTGGTCATGTGTATTAGTTAACACTTTTGTTTATTTAGTGTCAATTGCCAATTATCGCACCGTGTAGAAATTTTGTCTAAATCGCTTTGCAGTTGCTTTTGATCCTCCGTTGAGTTCACTAACCGATGAACGACAGCATCATCCGCGAACTGTCTAAGATTATAAACACAAGGAAGAGTAGGGGACCTATAACGTTTCGCTGTGGAACGCCAGATATCACTTGTGTTTTACTCGATGACTTAACGTCAATTACTACGAACTGCGTCCTTTATGATAGGATATCGTGAATCTAATCTCAGAACTGGGGAGCTATTTCATAAGCACGCAATTTCATTAGTTTAAGGAACTGAATGGATGAGGCGTGTTGGAAAAGTAAGGTGACTCTATTTTTATGAAAGAAATATTTATTCATCATCAATGTTCATGTAATCCCCTTCAAGTAATGCCCCTGAATTACATTCCGTCTAACGCTTCTTCCAATTCTCGAAGCACTTCTCATAAGCACAGTGGCGGCGTTTCCTATGTGTTCTCTGGTCAAATAAATCCACAGAAAATATACGTCGTGAAAAAAAGTAAATAAATAAAATTAAAGCGTTTTTAAACTATCATTATTTGTTTCGTTCTTCGAGGAGATCATTTATATCCATATTAAAAGTAATTATACAAATATTAATTGGCAGGTTGCGCGATTTTCCGACTTTAGCGGTTATTCTTTAGTTTGTCTATGCTTCTGCAACACACAAATTTTCATGTGCTTGCAAAAGCATAGACCAACTAAAGAATAACAGCTAAAGTCGGAAAATCTCGTAACCTGCCAATCACGCTAAAAATCGAGAACGTCTGAACCGATTTGGCTAATTTTAGTCTTGAAATATTCGTGTAAGTCCAGGGAAGGTTTAAACGGCGATAAAATATGGAAAAGTTGTCCGGAAAAAGAGGAAAATCTGGAAAAACTGAAACAGCTTTTTCCAGTGATCTATCAATACTGTTCATCCAATTGCGATAAAATTTTGTACATTTCATGTTGAAAGCAAGATGAAGGTTTGCATCAAATAAAAATTTGGAAAAGTCACCGGGAAAGCAGGAAAATTTAGAAAAAAGAAACGAATTTTTTCTATGTATAAAAATCAGTTGCTCCATGGTTGTAAGAGCATCACTTGAGTACGGCTTGACAGGACAAGAAGGTTTGTAGAATGAAACTTTCACTCTGCAGCGGAGTGTGCGCTGATATGAAACTTCCTGGCAGATTAAAATTGTGTGCCGGAACCGGGACTCGAACCTGGGACCTTTGCCGTTCGCGGGCAAGCGCACTACCGACTGTGCTATCCCGACACGACTCACGATGCCGCCTCACAACTTTACTTCCGCCAGTACCTCGCCTCCTACTTTCCAAACTTCACAGAAGCTCTCTTGCGAAACTTGCAAGACTAGCACTCCTGGAAGAAAGGATATGGTGGAGACATGGCTTAGCCACAGCCTAAGGGATGTTTCCAGAATGAAACTTTCACTCTGCAGCGGAGTGTGCGCTGATATGAAACTTCCTGGCAGATTAAAATTGTGTGCCGGAACCGGGGACTCGAACCTGGGACCTTTGCCTTTCGCGGGCAAGCGCTCTACCACTGAGCTAACCCGACACGACTCACGATGCCGCATCACAACTTTACTTCCGCCAGTACCTCGCCTCCTACTTTCCAAACTTCACAGAAGCTCTCTTGCGAAAGTTTGGAAAGTAGGAGGCGAGGTACTGGCGGAAGTAAAGTTGTGAGGCGCCATCGTGAGTCGTGTCGGGGTAGCTCAGTTAGTCTGCTGGCGGCCGCGCTGGCGGTAGGAAGTGTGCTGTCCGCTGCGCCTGCTCGCTTCCGCGTGGGTAAGTCTTCGCGCTTGCTGCAGCTTCGTGCTGTACTTGTATAAGTTGTTGAGGAATTATGAGTAGATGTCAGTGATGGCACAACTTACAAGGAAAGATACGTTGAAATTGACGTTTGACAACCGATCCGCGCGACCGAGGTCTTTTGAAATCGAGAATTGGCTGGAACAAGTGGTGAAGTTATCAGCAAACGATCTTATTGATATCCATATTTCGATTGTAACCTGCGTAGTTTTTGTGAAATTGAGTAGTGCCGAGCTATGTGACAAAGTTGTTGAGTCTTGTGGAGGTATGCTAAAATTTAAATATTCTGATGGGCGTGTTGGAGATGTTACCGTTTCCCATGCAGGGTTTGGCGTTCGGACTATCCGAATATTTGAGCTTCCTTTCGAAATAACTGAAGAACACATAAATGCAGTAATATCACCGTTCGGGACAGTGCTTTCTAACGTTGCAGAGAGGTGGTCGAGCGCCCACAAGTTTCCTGTACTCAATGGTGTACGCCAACTTAAAGTTGAGTTACGACAGCATATCCCGTCATACATTAATGTGTGTGGGTACAGAGGTATTGTCATCTATGACGACCAACCGCGTACTTGTTCTTTATGTAACAAGCCTGGACATGTCCGCATTAACTGTATGCAGAGGCGCGTGGCACAACTGCCGGCAGGCGAGCCCGCCAGACCTCAGACTGTGACGTCACTGCCCGTCACTTACGCGGCCGCAGCTCGCGCGCAGCCGTCTGCCTATCCGAGCCCGGAAGTGACTGCAGCTACCGCCGATGCTGAGACTGAAATATCTATGGATATAACTGTTATCGTACCGGAAGAAATACCTGAAACCCATCCACTTACGACAGCTGCTGCACCTCTGCCGACGCAGGTGGCTGAAATTTCTAAGGATATACGTACTAACGTACTGGAAGACTCATCTGAGCCCCTACCACCTCCGACAGCTGCTGCAGCCCTGCCGACTCAGGTGACCCCAACCGGAAAGGTGGAAAAAACCCCGGCAACGGAGGAAGCAACACCGGTAAAAGAACCAGAAATTGGCATGGTAAATGAAGAGCGCCCGTCAAAGAGGAACTCCCCCAGAAGGACTAGGAAACGGAGGTTGGCACACCAAGGTGCAAACGAGACCGCCCCCTCTTTGCGTCAGAAAGCGAAGGAAATAGGGAGCAGCCTCTGCCAGAAGGACGCCACCGAAATAAAAAAGGCTCCAGCTAAGGAACAGAACCCCATTTCCGTGACGGGAAGACATGAGACAGAAGGAATGACATTCAAGGCAACTGGAGAACGAATAAAAGGAAGTCTGTCTTCGGAAGCTCCCCACGACCTTCCACAGGCACCCAAAACTAACTGGGCGGACGACGACGGCACCGACACGGCGGATGAGGGGATGAATGATGACTCAGAAAGCGAAGCGGCAAGCACACCACCCTCAGACCAGGATGACAAAATTAATGACGATGTCGCAATGAAAGATAAATCCTCTCTTCAGAGACGAATCCCTGACCCCTTTGACACCGACGAATATTATTAAGATGTTTTTAAAACGTGACTTTCATATGAAGAATTTGAAGTCTGTTTTAGAAGATAGATAAATTAGGAAGAAACATGCCTGAACGACAAGCATACAAGATCGCCACAATCAACCTGAACAAGATACAAAGCTCGTTCAAACTACAAAATTTAAAGGACTTTATATATGCCTCTGATAGTGACATCATTTTATTACAAGAAGTGACAGGAATTGATCTTGACCACATAACTGGATTCAACGCAATAGTGAACCCCGGCAATAGTACAGAAATGGGCACGGCTATACTTATAAAAGAGGGCATCATCTTAGAAGACATTATAAAATTACCAAACAGTAAAGGACTAGCGGGTACCATAAATAAGACACGTCTGATAAATGTCTATGCTCCCTCAGGTTCAAGCAACAGGCAACACCGGGCGCAGTTTTTTAAAGAAGAAATTGTTCCCCTGTTTGGATCCCGGTACGACCATATTATCATGGGAGGGGATTTTAACTGCGTTCTCCATGCAAAAGATCAAGTTCCGAATTTTAACAAGTCAACTGAACTAGAACGCATAGTAACTGACTTACGACTAACGGATTCATGGGAGCATATGCACGGTGCAACCCCTGGGTTTACACACGTGACCAACCACTCGGCGAGCAGGCTTGACAGGATATATGTCTCGCAAACTTTAAAAGACCACATTTTACAGTCCGAAGTCTGGCCAACGGCATTTTCGGATCATGCTGCGTTCATATGCACACTTAATATGGACAAACAGGGGACGTTTCGAGGGAGAGGTACCTGGAAACTAAATGTATCCCACCTGAACGACCATGTTTGTAAGGAGGCGTTCCAAACCCTGTGGCGAGAATGCGAAAGCAAATTCACCTCTTACAACTCCGGTATAACCTGGTGGCTACGTTACGCCAAACCCAAAATACGAAAGTTTTTCATTAATTATGCGAAAGAAAACAGCTTTTGGTACAAATCAACCATGGAGTTTTACTTTCAGTGTCTAAGGGATCTGCACACGTCAGATGCAACAATGGTCGGGAATTACGAACGCATTAAAAAGATTAAAGCAAAAATTCTGACTCTTCGGCGCAGACAGTTAGAAGGATACCAAATAAGGTCGCGAGTCCAGAATGTAGCACCACAGGAGGACACTTCAATATATCACGTGATACGTGAATCCAAAAGAGCCTCGCGCAAAATATTAACTGAATTAATAACTGCTGACGGAAGAAAGCTGACGAAGCACTCTGAAATCAAAGAGGCACTACTACAACATTTTACCTCCTTATTGTCGAGCCACCCGATTGACGAACAGCTTCAGGACGAATTACTGACCAACCTGCAAGGCAGAGTAACCCACGCGGAAGCGCTCAGTCTTACTTCAGAAGTTACTGAAGACGACGTTCTAGAAGCCATAAATGACAGTAAGAAAAACAAGTCGCCGGGACAGGATGGAATCCCAGCCGAATTTTATCAGCAGTTCAGGGAACTTATAACACCTAAATTCACCGTAATATGCAATGAACTTTTAAACCCTGACGTTGTTGTTCCAACAGAATTCCGAGAAGGTATGGTAGTTTTAGTGCCCAAGACCTCGACTTCTAACACCGTCGGCAACCTGCGGCCAATCACGCTATTAAATAGCGACTACAAAATCTTTGGTCGCATTATAGCGCGAAGATTGCGTAACACCATGACCGGCGTCATCGGCGCATACCAAACAAGTGTAGGCAAGGACAGAAAAATTCTGCAGGCACTCTGTGGTTACAGGGACCTCATTTCCACGGCTGATGTCTGCAAAATCAAATGTGCCATAGTGTCGCTGGATTTTGACAAGGCGTTTGATAGAGTTAATCACCAGTTTTTGCTTCGAACTATGGATGCGATGGGATTCCCACCGCAGTTCCTCGCCGTCATACGCAACACACTAATGAATAACTCAGCCAGGGTTGTCATCAATGGACAAGTCAGCCGTCCGATTCAAGTCACCAGTTCCATCAGGCAAGGGTGTCCGATGTCAATGGCACTTTTTGCGATCGCCATCGAACCCCTTCTCGCCTCTCTTACAGAGAATCTACGGGGTCTCTATATAAGAGGTGAAAAAATTGTGTGTCATGCGTACGCTGATGACGTTGGTTTCGTTGTTACGGATGGTAATGAGGTACAAACCGCACTACAAATAGTAGAAAAATATGAACAGGCAAGTGGTGCGAAACTAAATAGAGTGAAGTCCGGGATATTCGAAATTGGTCGTGGACTGGGATCGCAGATACAAGGACAGTTACCTGCTCTTTCAATCATGAAATGTCTAGGAATTGATTTTAAAAGAAGTATACAAAACACTGTTGCTGTGAATTACAGGAAAATACTTCACAGAATCCGTGCCACTGTCCAAGAGCACAGCATCAGGAAACTAGATGAACTCCAAAAAGTATCTGTGGCTAATATCTACATCACCTCCAAAGTAAATTATGTTGCGCAAGTGTTACCCTTGCCAGCAACGATGGCTAAATGCATTACATCGGCACTGGGACTTTTCGTGAGCCGAGGCCGCATATTTAAGGTCACGTATGATACTCTGATGCTTCCAACGTATTATGGCGGGTTAAATCTCACAGACGTGAGAATAAAGGCGCGGGCTTTATACGTATCAAACATGTATAAGAACTGGAAACAGCCAAATGGTAGCCTCGCTGGGCATTTGCTGAATGAAATTGCCCCTGAAGATCTCCATGCACCAATCAATGATCGACATATACCCAACGGTCTGTACCACCTCAAATATTTTTTAGTGGAGTATAGCTACCTACATGACAAAATCCCCGACAAGGACATCGTTAAAGTAAAACATCTTTACAACAACCTGATCAAAAAGAAGGCCAGGAACAATATAGAACAAAAATATCCGTTCAACAATTGGAATGCCATCTGGGATAACATACACAGTAGACACCTGCCAACATATGCGAAGTCGAGCTGGTATTTCGCTGTCAACAGAAAACTGGCAACAAACTCCCGACTTCATGCTATTCATTTGGCAGAGACACCGATGTGTGCATACTGCAATGTACAGGACGATGATGAACACAAGTTGTTGTGTGCTAAGGTAACAGACATATGGCACTACATCAAACAGAAGATAGCGAGCATCTGTAGGACCTCGCCCAATGTGATCACGCCGGCTCAATTTTTAAACCCAGATGAAATACCTTACCCAAGAACGAGGAGGAACGCTATCAACTGGCTGAAAGGCCAAACAATACATTACATCCTAACCAGACAATCAACCTCCAGGGAGGACTTCACAACATATCTCACAGTTGAGCACCATATGTTAATGCGTACTAAAAAATATAAAGAGAACTTTGCAAACTTTTTAATTAAAACAATAATGTAGAAGAACAAAAGTAAGGAGAGTTATTTACACAGAGAAGGCGGTATCCAAAGGAAATACTTCCGATTAACACCCTTTAGACATGAAGTAAGAGCACATTTGATGAAGTAAGAGAAAGTAGAGAAGAACGCAGTTTTAAAGGACTACCTATACTAAAAATTACAAGTTCAGTTTTTGGTGTTTAGTTTTTATTTTCAACATTGAAGAAGCTGGATAATATCTGTATAATTATATACTTTTCCATTTAACAGAAGTAAAAATTTTGTTTGTTTTGAGACGAAAAATATAGTCTCACCTTCACACAAATGAAGGAAGAATTTTTTTTTTTTTTTTTTTTTTCTGTATCCTATTATACTGAGCCAAACAAGCAGTGTAATTCTGTGGATGTGGAGAAAAATTTGGCTCATACAAGAAGTTTAAAAAAAAAAACAAAAAAAAATAAAAATAAAAACAAAAGCAAAACAAGACAAAAAAAAATAGAAAAAAAAGAGAAAATGAAATTAAAAAAAGAATTTAAAAAACGGTTGTGGCAGCTTTTTTCTACTGCTCCATTTTCCAGGAAGATATTTTTCGTTTAAAAGCAGATGATGAACAAATAAAAAAAAAAAAAAAAAAAAAAAAAAAAAAAAAAAAAGTGGTTAAGGCGACCACTCGCGAAATGCGCGAAACCCGGGTTCGAGTCCCGGCCCGCCACAAATTTTCATATGTTACAATTTGGTAAAAAAAAAAAAGAAAAAAAAACGGTTAAGACGTCTGCCTAGTAAGCATGGAGATCCGGGTTCGATTCCCGGCCGCACCACAAATTTCAATTAAAAAGAAAAAAAAAAAAAAAAAAAAAAAAAAAAAAAAAAAAAAAAAAGTGGTAGCGCGCTTACCCGCGAAAGGCAAAGGTCCCAGGTTCGAGTCCCGGTTCCGGCACACAATTTTAATCTGCCAGGAAGTTTCAAGAAGGTTTGTATTTAATTTTTTTTTTAATGTACCTGAAAGTGGAAAATTTGAAAGAAAAAAAAAAACAACGGAAAGTAAATTTTTCAATGTGTTTTCGCTTGAATTCAGCAGGGTAACTGACTATTTACAATTCACACGATGGAGAGTGGTAATACTTTTTGTTTGTTTGTTTTGTTTTTTGTTTCGTTCATTATGCTCTTGGAAACGTCTGTAGACTCCAGCTAGACTCCAGACTCCAGACTCCAGGTCCAGACGCGTATCGACCGCTGTTCCAGCAGACACTGGCTGCCGCCACGCCGGCGCCTCTCTGATGGCGCCGGGCGTGGCACCGGCAGAGGCGATGGCCCAGCAGATAACGCGCTGCGTGGCGCGCCACGCACCGCTAACGCACTTCTCCGCCTCTGTCTGTCTCTCTGGCTGCCGTCTCACGCCACACACTGCCGTCACCAGTTTACTTCACTGCTACGTAGTGGCATGTACTGCGTCCAGTGTGGAGTCTCATAGTCCGAAACATAGACAGAAAAAAAGGACAAAAATATCTTGCGAAACACAGCTTGCCCTTTATTCACATGAAGTGATAAGTGCCATCGACCAAGGATCTCAAATCGATTCCACATTTCTGGATTTCCGGAAGGCTTTTGACACTGTACCCCACAAGCGGCTTCTTATGAAATTGCGTGCTTATTGAATATCTCCCCAATTGTGCGATTGGATTCACGATTTCCTATCAGAAAGGTCACAGTTCGTTGTAATTGACGGTAAGTCATCGAGTAAAATAGAAGTGATATCTGGCGTTCGACAGGGAAGCGTTATAGATCCCCTACTCTTACATGTATATGTACAAAATTTTAGAAAGATTGGAACAAAACTGTAGATTTGTATGGAACACGTACAAATATACGGACACTCTGCTTTATATATATATATATATATATATATATATATATATATATATACAAATCTACAGTTTTGTTCCAATCTTTCTAAAATTTTGTACATGTAAGCTTCAATCCACGAGGACGGTCGGTATTTAAGAATCACATACGATATATACTTCACGAGATATGACGTCATAAACAATGAGATGTGCGAAAAACTGCTGCATTTTGCGACAATACTGCTCATTTTGTCCTAAACCATTTGACCGATTTCAACCAAATTGCGTACACACATTCCTTACCTTGAGGTAACAATTGCAGCACGGTTAACAATCACATACGGCACATGGTTCAGAAGATATTACTTGATAACCAATAGAAATCGCCAAAAAAATGCCATATAATACGGTGAGACTTTCGAAATACACTGTATGAGAATGACAGTACTTAGCGACTTGCAACAAACTTTAAACATAATTTCAAGCCTTTATTAAACTTTTTCTCGGTGACAACCATACCAAAATGATAAAAGGAAAAAAGTTTCTCGCTTATTACTTTTCCGCTGTTCATGGAGTAAAACTACGGCTCTCGGTATGACGTTTCAATTTATTATTTGTACAATACGAATTGTAGCAGCAAGAAATTTTACAGATAGTATACACGCATATAGCTGAATGTAGCTTCTAAATTGTATCACAGTACGACACGTAGTTCATGAGATATGAGCTCATAAACAGTAACATTCATGGAAAATCGCCCCATCACGCACCAACTTTTAATCTATTTCTTCTTTACTACTGATTGTATTCCCAAGAGATTTTACAGACATACAGCCCTCATACAAATGAATATATACCTGAATAATGGCAGGAATAAATAAATAAATATCCGGGCAACGCCGGTCTTTCAGCTATATATATATATGTGTGTGTGTGTGGCGTCTGTTCCGAAACAACAGACGTCACTTCCGATCCTGCAGTTGTTATTCTTTTCATATTCACAGAATATATGACATCAACTGCGAATGGGCAAAGCCGAGAATGTGTACCCAGCCGGGATTCGAACCCGGGTCTCTTGTTTTCTAGGCAGTTGCGCTGACCCCTACACCACTGGGGACACAGTGATCACCGCACCTGCAAGGACTACCTAAGCACGCCTCCCGTCAGATACAAATTCCCAGCTTCGCCCTGCCCACAGTACTCAAACTCGTAGTTACGAAACTAATTCCCGTAAGAGTAGGGGCCAAAAACTTGCCCAACTAAGGAATGGATCATTTTAGGCTTTTCCCATTCGCAGTTGATGTCATATATTCTGTGAATATGAAAGAATAGCCACTGCAGAATCAAAAGTGACGTCTGTTCTTTCTGAACAGACGCCACCTATATATATAATATGCCGGTGACGGGCAATGATCCTTTCATTAGTGGGAAAGGGTGGGCAAGATTGTGGCCCTTACTCTTACGGGAATTAGTTTCAAAACTAATGAAACTGTGGGAGAGATTTTACAGTGACAATTTAAAGAAGTAAAACTTCAGCTATGTTTGCCAAAGCTAAACACAAACAACACATAATTTTGCGTGTGTCTTAAAATACGACCAGAGACAATATTACGTCTTGGGGGCATAGATATTATCACGATAGTAGAGTCGTATTCCTATCGTCCATTCTTTATATATATATATATTGTCAGATATGTTAGCAAAAATCATAAAACTACAGAAAAACTAAAGTGGGCTGTAAAACACACGATTTTTGTTTTGTTTTGTTTTCTGTTTTTGCAGTTCGTCTGTGTTACCACCTGCTAAACATTTACTATTCCTTTTGAAACAGTGAGATTTGAAATTATTTTGAGCTAACATTATTACATAGGTGTACACAGGTTGTTTCACGACGACTAATCTGCATACGTTAGTAAAACGAACAAGTGTCTCAGAATCTATGTGCCTGTTTCTGTATACGAACGACTGTCGTCAGAAAACAGATGTGTATCTGATGATGGAAATCACCGAAACACGTCGTTAACGTCATACTGTGGTTTCAGTGTGACCTGATAAAATCTACTGTGCGACCTATCGAGCATTTCTGCAGCACTAACAATTAAGCTCAGTGCATAATGTTTGCCTCAAAGCACGGCAACTTTGAAGCCATCACTCGACGTATTTGATTTCCGTTGAACTTTTGAGTCATTGCGCCATCAATCGAAAAACTCGTACAGGAAGATTTTTCCGCAAATTGATGCCAATTGTAAAGTTGTTAAATGGTTTTGCGCGACGTGCTACTTTCATTTTCAGCGAAATGCACCGACGTCAGTGCTATCCGGCACGCAATTCGCGAACAAATTGCATGCGATTTTGTTACCCGCGAATCGACCGACAGGGTGATTAATGCGGACCGAGTTATCCAATCGGGTTTTCAAAGTCGTGCTGCCGTGCAAATTGTCACGGGGTGGCAATTATTCTTTCGCGGAACGTAAAGTCCAACCAGACCGTGTAATGGAACAAGACTCCCCTTGAAGAAACTGACGGGGAATGTATTCGAGGCAACTATTCTTAACACCACAACTGCCTTTATTTTGTTCATACACATAACATATTCGAGTCAACAGAGATATCGAATATTTTTATCTTTTCTGTGTATGAGTTTTGTATTGTGTACTGAAATCAAATACAGGGTGTTACAAAAAGGTACGGCCAAACTTTCAGGAAACATTTCTTACACACAAAGAGACTACGGACATTGGGCGTCTTCTTTGACTCAACAAAAGCGTTTGATTGTGTTGATCACACAATATTGTTGCAGAAGTTCAAATGTTCAAATGTTTGTGTAGTCTATGGGACTTAACTACGGGTCATCAGTCCCTAAACTTACAAACTACTTATGAACTACTTACGAACTAGGACGGCACAAATATCCATGCCTGAGGGGGGATTCGAACCCCCGACCGTAGTGGCCCTGCAGACCGTGACTGGAGCGCCTTAGTCCCCTCGGCCACCGCGGCCGGCTGTTGCAGAAGGAACACTAAGGAATACGGGGAGTAGCTCACAACTGGTTCACCTCTTACTTTAATAATAGACAACAGAAGGTAATTCTCCGCAGTGTAGAAAATGGCTATGACGTACAATACCAGTGTGGGGTGCCTCAGGGGTCTGTTTAGGGACCATTGCTGTTTCTTATTTATATAAATGATATGCCTTCCAGTATAACAGGTGACTGTAAAATATTTTTGTTTGCTGATGATACCAGCTTGGTAGTGAAGGATGTTGCTCGTAATATTGACACAGTATCAAATAATGCAGTTCAAGAGATAAGTTCATGGCTTGTAGAAAACAAGTTGATGCTAAATCACAGTAAAAGTCAGTTTTTACAATTTATAACACATAATTTGACGAAAGCTGACATTCTGATTACACATAATGGGTATATGATAAGTGAGACTGAACAGTTCAAATTTCTAGGTGTTCATATAGACAGTAAGCTGTCATGGAAAGCCCATGTTCAGAATCTTGTTCAAAAACTAAATTCTGCTATATTTACCATTAGAACAATATCTGAAATAAGTGGAGTCTATTACGCTTACTTTCACTCACTTATGACGTACGGCATTTTTTTGGGGGTAACTTGCCTGATGCAAAAAGGAAATATCTGGCTCAAAAACGGGCGGTTCGAGGAATATCTGGTGTAAGTTCGCGAACGTCATGTCGACCCCTTTTCAGTAGTCTGGAAATTTTGATTCTGGCATCACGTTTTTTCTTTAATGTCGTTTGTTGTTAATAATATCAGCTTATTCCCACGAGTTAGTAGATTTCACTCGGTGAATACTAGACAGATGTCGAATCCACATATGCATCACACCACCTTAACACTTGTGCAGAAAGGTGTACAGTATTCTGCGGCATCCATTTTCAATAAGCTGCCACAAGAACTAAAGAATCTTAGCACTAATCCACACGCTTTCAAATCTAAATCGAAGAGTTACCTCATGGCTGACTCCTTTTATTCTGTCGAGGAACTCCTAGAATAGTTAAACAATTGAGCTAATCATTTTTTTCTTTATTGATTCTTTTCACTTTGTATTAAGATTATCGTGTGCATAGGACTACTTAAAAATTTTCTATTACCATTCTTGTGTAACAATTAATGTAATGACTTGTTCCATGACCATGGAGTCTCATTCCTCAATTGGGTCCTATGGAACAGAAAAAACCAATAATATTAATAAATAAAGAAAAGATGTTATGTGAACATGTGTGCGGAAACGCTTAATTTCCATGTTAGAGCGCATTTTATTACTTCTCTTCAAATCACATTAGTCATGGAATAGAAACACACAGCAACAGAACGTACCAGCGTGACTTCAAACACTTTGTTACAGGAAATGTTCAAAATGTCCTCCGTTAGCGAGGATACATGCATCCACCCTCCGTCGTACGGAATCCCTGATGCGCTGATGCAGCCCTGGAGAATGACGTATTGTATCACAGCCGTCCACAATACGAGCACGAAGAGTCTCTACATATGGTTCCGGGGTTGCGTAGACAAGAGCTTTCAAATGGCCCCGTAAATGAAAGTCGAGAGGGTTGAGGTCAGGAGAGCGTGGAGGCCATGGAATTGGTCCGCCTCTACCGATCCATCGGTCACCGAATCTGTTGTTGAGAAGCGTACGAACACGTCGACTGAAATGTGCAGGAGCTCCATCGTGCATGAACCGCATGTGGTGTCGTACTTGTAAAGGCACATGTTCTAGCAGCACAGGTAGAGTATCCCGTATGAGATCATGATAACGTGCTCCAGTGAGCGTAGGTGGAAGAACATGAGGCCCAATCAAGATATCACCAACAATTCCTGGCCAAACGTTCACAGAAAATCCTTGTAAACATTGCAGTGACTGCAAAACCACGTTCTTGATGAACACTAACCAGTTGATGCTACGTACTGATGTGCTTGATGCTAGTACTGTAGAGCAGTGAGTCGCATGTCAACACAAGCACTGAAGTCAACATTACCTTCCTTCAATTGGGCCAACTGGCGGTGAATCGAGGAAGTACAGTACATACTAACGAAACAATTGAGTTTTTTCACAATTGTCTTCACGAGCCGGCCGCGGTGGCCGAGGTGACTGAAGCGCTCCAGTCACGGTCAGCACGGCCACTACGGTCGGGGGTTCGAATCCCCCCTCGGGCATGGATATTTGTGCCGTCCTAGTTCGTAAGTAGTTCATAAGTATCCAGAATGAAACTTTCACTCTGCAGCGGAGTGTGCGCTGATATGAAACTTCCTGGCAGATTAAAATTGTGCCTGGGACCTTTGCCTTTCGCGGGCAAGCGCTCTACCGACTGAGCTACCCCGACACGACTCACGATGCCGCCTCACAACTTTACTTCCGCCAGTACCTCGCCTCCTACTTTCCAAACTTCACAGAAGCTCTCTTGCAAACACGCAAGACTAGCACTCCTGGAAGAAAGGATATGGTGGAGACATGGCTTAGCCACAGCCTAAGGGATGTTTCCAGAATGAAACTTTCACTCTGCAGCGGAGTGTGCGCTGATATGAAACTTCCTGGCAGATTAAAATTGTGTGCCGGAACCGGGACTCGAACCTGGGACCTTTGCCTTTCGCGGGCATGCGCTCTACCGACTGAGCTACCCCGACACGACTCACGATGCCGCCTCACAACTTTACTTCCGCCAGTACCTCGCCTCCTACTTTCCAAACTTCACAGAAGCTCTCTTGCAAACACGCAAGACTAGCACTCCTGGAAGAAAGGATATGGTGGAGACATGGCTTAGCCACAGCCTAAGGGATGTTTCCAGAATGAAACTTTCACTCTGCAGCGGAGTGTGCGCTGATATGAAACTTCCTGGCAGATTAAAATTGTGTGCCGGAACCGGGACTCGAACCTGGGACCTTTGCCTTTCGCGGGCAAGCGCTCTACCGACTGTTTTTTTTTTTTTTTTTTTTTTTTTTTAATTCCCGTCCCGCTGTTCCACAGCTTTATATCGAAAATATTGCAAACCAAAAGAAAGTCACTTCTTCAGTGGTAAACAAACTATTTCCTCCTATTTACTATTCGATAAAATAACTGTTTTCTTCTTTTTCCATGGCACTGCCCACCGTCGATTTCAAAGTTTGTCTTCACGTATTGTGTTCGCAGTTTTGCATGTCCGTTTGAAGTTCATTTTCTTTGTACTTCTTGTATGTACTTAGTATTAAATGGTTTCTTCTCTAACCCTGAAACGCGTCAGTCGGCTAGTGCATAGGATTTATTTGAATAAAATATACAAATGAAAGAGGGGGTTAATGATATATCTTCTTTCAAAAACAAAAATTGCTTCTGAGGTACTGCTCGTTTCATTATTACTTTGTTCTTCATTTGTTCATGTTCTCTTCATTTGGTGTATTGTATTTATTGATTTATTTGTTTAGTAATTAATGTTAGTTTTATTTTACACACTCCATCGCTAATCATGTTGTGTCAGGTGCATTTACATGATAGTTCTCTTTAGGAAATTGGCGTATTGACGATGATAATCATGTACTTGTAGTAGGTTTTGGTGCTGGGTCGTAATATACGTCCAAAAGTCCTCTTCACTCTTTTCATTGTTTGTCAGAATATAAAATACCGTATGTCCCCTTAACCAGTTGACGGCGTTGTTCTTTGTGTTGGGATAAAGTTTTTCATCGGGTAACAAAAAACTCGTGGGTGTGATTGTATGTGGAGATGTTCTCTGGATGATTGCCAGTTTTCGTCTAACCGACTGCCAAATGTTGTTGACGTTATTACATACAAACTGGTGTTCGTCCGTGTCGTTGAGATTGCAGGTAATACACAGAGAGGAGTCTGCCATGTGAATGGAATGAAGACGTTCATTTGTTGGTACTTTTCTGTTAACTGCGTAGTACCACGTTGCCCGCACGTTAGTTGGTAAGTGCAAATGATGGACGTTTTTCCAAATATTTGACCAATTGAATGCATTGTACTCCTTTTCTATTATATTCTTGCTATGAAACGTCATAAAGTTTTTATATACATCTTTAACACTAAATACATCTTTCTCTGCAATCCTCAGTCTTAGATAACTGTGTTCTATTAGAAAATGCTTGAATTGGTACAGTTGATTGGGGATGTGATGAACATCAATTGCTGCATCGCAGTTGGCTGGTACTATTTCATTAAGTAAGAATGCTGCTATGCTATTCGGTGACTTTTTCCACTGTTTATAGGTCTTGCAGGTGTACAACGCTTGTGCTTTATTATAGACGTCTGTAAGGTTTAGGCCACCTTCGGTAAATGGTAAGGTCAAAGTTTCAAACTTAACTTTGAACATGTGACCACGGCTGACGAAATGACCAAAAGCAGCCAGAATCCTATTTGCCACGTCTTTTGGCATGGGCAGGACTTGCGCCACGTAATTTATTTTTGATGTTAAATAGATGTTGACGAGTTGCACTCTCTGTATTTCATCGATCGTCCTGAGTTTGTGTTGGTGGATGCTGGCACGTATGTTATTCAGTAATTTCCGATAGTTCAAAGTAATTGTCTGCCGGATGTTTGGTGCATATTCTATTCCAAGACATTTGATTGTGGAGGTCTCCTTTATTGGTCCTTGGATGGGAATTCCTAAACCACGCCCAACATTCATTATTGCACATTTATTCCTGTTCAGTTTTGCGCCGGAAGCAAGTGCGTACTTATCTATTATTTCCAATGCCTTGCATATCTCTTCGTTATCTCGGACCAGAAAGACGACATCGTCAGCATATGCCTTGCACACTATCCTTTCTCCATTTATCGTTATGCCTTGGAGATGTTGACTTAAATCGAAAAGCAAAGGCTCAATGGCTATTGCGAAGAGGGACATGGATAATGGGCATCCTTGTCGCACTGAACTGTTTATTGTAATGGGTTTGCTGGCTTGACCATTGATCATAACTGTGGAGGTAGCACCGCTTAAAAAGTTCTTTATAACTCCGATAAAACGTTGCGGAAAGTTCATGCAACCCATAGTATGAAACAGATAATTATGGCTGACTCTGTCGAAAGCCTTCTCAAAATCCAATGATACTAGCGCGCCTTTTATTTGACAAGCTCCAGCAATCGATATGATATCCCTATAATCGCACAGTGTGTGGTGTATAGATCTGTCTCGTCCTACGCTCGACTGATACGAACCGGTGACGGTATTCATTACAGATTTTAATCTTTCGTTCACAATGCGGGAAAATATTTTATAGTCACAATTAAGTAATGTGAGCGGTCTTAAATTTGTGATACATTTTCCTGCATGATTTTTCGGGACTAGTACTATTATTCCTTCTCGAAAGTCACTTGGGATAACACTGCTAGCATTCATTAGTTCGTTGCAAATGCTCGTCAGTTTGGGTATCATTCGACTTCGGAATGTATGGTATAGCTCAGCTGGAAGTCCGTCACGCCCAGGAGATTTGTTTTTCGGACTTCGTAGTATGGCATCTTCAACTTCATCTTGCGTCACTTCAGCTAGCAGGTTATTTGCCTGATCCTGGTCCAGCTTCCGTGTCAGTCCTATTGTCATAACATTTTGCGCCATTGTGTCAGTTGTGGTATTGCTTAATAACTCGGTGAAGTATTTATGGATTTCGTTTTTAATCTCATTTTGCTGCGTGAGTAGTCTGCCATCCATGGATCGTATTTCAGTTAATATTTTCTTTCGGCGACCCTTCCTTTCAGTAATCAAGTGGTAAATTGACGTTTGTTCTCTTTTGACATCGTTTTGAAGCCTTGATCGTATTTTACAACCTTCAAGTTGTTTTCGTTTCAAAGCTAAGAGTTTCGCCTGAGTTCTTTTTATATCCAAATGGTTGTTAATTACTGATGGATCATTTGTGTACAAGTCTCGAAGGACTTTGAAATAAAATTCAGTTGTCTGTTTTTGCCAATCATTTTTGTCACGTGAGTAGTGCATCATCGCCCGTCGTATCGACGGTTTAGCACATTTGAGCCACCACGTAAGTGTCGAGGGGTATGACGTGAATTTTTTCTCGCACTCAGTCCACACAGTATTGAATATGTCGTGACACTCGGGGTCCTGCAAGTGCGCTACATTTAACTTCCACAGGCCTCGTCCCCGGTATGTTTCCTGTCGTTTGAGGTTAATGGTGCAAATATATGTTATGTGATCTGAGAATATGGTAGGCCATAACTCTGTCTGCAGCACGTGCGTTTTTAAATGATCAGACACATATATCCTGTCGATGCGACTGGCAGAATGACTTGTAATGTAAGTAAAGCCTGGCAGCGCACCGTTTTTGAGTTCCCAGGTATCAGTCATCGTCAGTTGTTTGATTATAAGGTCAAGTTCGGCACAATAGTTAAAATTGGGCGTTTGATCTTTAGCCGACAATACACAGTTGTAGTCCCCTCCAAAAATCATATTGTCATATCGTCCACAGAAAAGAGGAACAACATCATCTTTAAAAAATTCAGCTCTACGCCGCCTATTACTGGAACCAGAGGGTGCATAGATGTTAATAAGTCGAGTACCGTTGATAGTAACAGCTACACCTCTGGCGTTTGTCAGTTTTACAACATCGTGCACAATAATGCCTTCTTTGCTTAATATTGCTGTACCGAGTTCTGAGTCGTTCCCTGAATTGACAATTGCATTGTATCCTGTGATATCATCAAGTTGAATGTCTGTAACTTCTTGCAACATAGCAATATCAATATCGGCTGCGTAAAGCATATCCTGCAAGGTCTTAAGTTTTAAATGGCTGCGGATCTTATTGATGTTTATCGTCCCTATTTTATACGATTGCAATGCAATTGTAAAAGGTAGATGGACAAAATCGATGAATATGGCAACTGATACTCATGGCGTCTAATGTCTTTAATGAATCGGAAGTGGAGGTGGCGTCCTCTTAGTTTTCTCGTCTCTCGGCCTGGAGAACGAGTCTCTTTTTGTATTTGACACTTCCTGCATTTCTTCATCCTCGGGGAATTGTGCGGTTTCCTCTGCCCAGTTCCCTCCATCGGTGCATTGAAGCAATTCTTCCTCAGAACCATGTTGAGATGGAACTTTATTTCGCGAGTCCTTCGGTGTGCAATTAGTATTTTCACCGCCCCGTTCGGTGTGCGTTTCTATATTTGGCGAAACGACCATACTCACAATATTTGTCATCTGTTGACTCCGTTGCGACTTCCCAGATGTCGCATCGCTTAATTTTTGACTAATTTGTTTTGCTTTTTCGCGCACTGGCTGTACTTTCTGTTTGGCGTCAGGAGGTGCTATACGCCGTTTCTTATGCCTCTTCGGAGAGGGTCCAGATTTTGAACTGTCTTCACACTCTGAAGTGCTACTTAAATCTTGGGTATTACTTTCCTGATTACTAACTTCTTCCATCTCACGCCGTGCATCCTGTTCAAAGGTTTCCGTGACTTTTTTATCGTGTTCGTCGCCAGTGACTGTTTCCGTTGCGTTGGAGGGAACGACAGCCGTCGTTTCATTATTACTGGTGTCCATTTCCAGGCTTACAGTAGCATCGTCTCTCTCATTGTTTCCGTCTATTGCGGCGCTAGACGTGGCAGCCGTGTTTACTCGGAGGGCCGTGGCGTACGTCACAGGCAGTGACGTCATCTTTAGTGGCGCGACCGGCTCCCTGGCCGGCACCTGCGTCAATCTCCGCTGCACACATTCAGATCTAACATGCCCTGTCTGCCCACAGCCTGAGCACGTACGTGGTTGGTCGTCGTACATGACAATGGCTCTATATCCGCAAACGTAGATGTAAGATGGGATATGTTTTTGGAGCTCCATTTTTATTTGTCTGACACCGTTTAGTACCGGGAACGTTTGGAAAGTTGTCCATTTTTCCGCAATATTGCTGATAACCCTCCCGTACGGTTTGAGAGCTGTATTAATCTCATCCTCAGTTATTTCGAAAGGCAGTTCAAACATACGAACGGTTCTAGTTCCAAATCCAGCATAATCAACTTGAACGTTACCAACATTGCCGTCACAATGATTAAATTTCAGTTTGCCTCTACATTGTTCAATGACCTTTTCACAGCATTCAGCATTGATCATTTTGACGTATACAGTGCTACTCACAATCGATAAATGGATCCCGACCATCTCACTAATACTTAGCTTTACTACATCTCGTAAAAATACTTCTACTTCAAATGCTCTTGGCCGAGCAAAGTGTTCATCGAACGAGAACTTCAAAGTATATTTTCTTTTAGTTTGACTCATCTTGGTGATCTACACATTTTGAAACCTAAGGCTACTATTTACGCTACAAGAGCGTCTAACTCACCACACACTGTAAGCGCGCGTCCGGCCGCAGCGAGGAAGTAAACAGACGTCCACGCCCGACACGTGTCGGCATCGTGAGTCGTGTCGGGGTAGCTCAGTCGGTAGAGCGCTTGCCCGCGAAAGGGAAAGGTCCCAGGTTCGAGTCCCGGTTCCGGCACACAATTTTAATCTGCCAGGAAGTTTCAGTTCATAAGTAGTTTGTAAGTTTAGGGACTGATGACCCCGTAGTTAAGTCCCATAAGCTTAACAAACATTTGAACATTTGATTGTCTTCACGAATTATTTCAATTTACATTTAAAGAGAAATACTAAAATGAGGTCTAACACGGAAATTAAGCGTTTTCGGACACATGTGCACGTAACATATTTTCTTTCTTTGTGTGTGAGGAATGTTTCCTGAAAGTTTGGCTGTACCTTTTTCTAACACCCCGTATAAAGTTAGATAACAGAAGAAACTGCAGCATTGGTCGTAATTTTACTGTATATTTATATTTACAAATCGATTTTGACTACATTAGTAGTTGTCTTCAGTGCATGTACAAACAAGAAATGCCGACTTCAGCGAAATGGAAAAAAAGAAAATCCAATAGTCACACATTTTATACATCTCGTATTAAAAAAAAATCACACTGACGTGTTTTACGGCCCACTGTAGATTTATAGTTTTATAAGTTTTTGCAAACATTTTGGACCAAAATAATAATTTAAATAATAAATTTTTTTAATAAGAGTGTCTGAAACCCTTTTAAGAAAAAAATAATTAGGTACTGGCGTGTTCCGAAACACCCACCTTTAGTGTCACAGTCCAACGCCTTGTCCACTCTGCCACGGCTATCAATCCACGCCTGAGTCCTTTAATCTCGTACTATTGATGGCAGTTATTAACTGCTGCTGCTAAGGCATTTGTAGACACTAGATTATCATTTATCGTACTAAGAACGATGCGTTTTTCTTAATTCTTCAGTGCGCCATTGCTTTGAAATGACAACGTGTAACTTACAATAAGAAAATCATCAAATACGCAAAGCAAGATGGCGTATGCCACAGAGAGTTTTGGGCGAGGAATGTCACGTGACATCTCCGAACGGCTGGTTTTCGTTAATTCAATGGAGGGTGTCAAATCTCCGTTATTTTTGCAAATAACTCTCAAACGATACGAGATATGAAAAAAAACACAAGGGAGCTAAGTTCTAGAGAATTTTCCCCTCTACCAATTAGGTTATTCAATTTTCGTGTCAGATGAGCGGTTCCTTTGCAATTACAACTATATTACGAACGAATGTTTTTGAATTACTACCGTATTTTTTGTCCGAAATATTTGAAAAAGGGAGGTTCTGGTCTCTGGCGGCCTACAATCATGTCTGTAAAATTTGGTGCTGATCGGTTGAACGGTTCGTCTTGAAAACAGGGAACACGTTACGGACAGACAGACAGACAAACATACATCCCAAAATCGCCGTTATTTTTGCAAATATCATTGAAACGCTACGATATATGAAAAAAAAAACATAAGAGAGCGAAGTTGTAGAGAATTTTCTCCTCTACAAATTCGCTTATTCAATTTTCGTGTCAGATGAGTAGTTAAGCCGTTATTTTCATTTAAATTTCGAGCTGTCAAAAGACGATCGCGAAGGCCTACTTTTAGTGTTACTGCCGTAACCTGAAGTGGGCAAAAAAAAAAAATTGCATCACAATCATAAACAGCAGTCAGGAGCTTTTTGTATTATAGGCGACATGATCGACTGGAGAGTGTCCGAAACTTCACTGTGTTATGTCAATGCGCCTCAATGAGCTCGGCCGCTCGGCCGCGGCTTCGATGGAGTGAGATATAGACGACATATAAATGATACAGTGTGTATCAGTTCTGTCGGAATTTCCGCCAGAATGACAAGGGAGTAATGTCATTGTTTGACGCTGGGAGACCTAGCACGACAAATCTTCTAATTTAGAAACTGGAATACATACCCCAATTGTGCGATTGGATTCACGATTTTCTGACAGAAAGGACACAGTTCATTGTAATTGGCGGTAAGTCATCGAGTAAAACAGAAGTGATATCTGGCGTCCCACAGGAAAGCTTTATAAGTTCCCTACTCTTCCTCGTGTTTATAAACGATTTAGGAGACAAGCTGAATAGCTCCCTTACACTGTTCGCGGATGATGCTGTCGTTTATCTGTTAGTGAAGTCAACAGAGGATCAAAAGCAACTGCAAAGCGATTTAGACAAAATTTCAGCATGGTGCGAAAATTGGCAATTGACACTAAATAAAGAAAAGTGTGAAGTAATACACATACTGAAAGAAATCCGCTGAACTTCAATTACGCGATAAATCAGCCAAACCTTAAGGTCGTAGATTCTACCAAATACCTAGGAGTTACAATTACGAACAACTTTGACTGGAGAGAACACATAGAAAATATTGTGAGGAAGGCGAACCAAAGATTACATTTCATTGGCAGAACGCTTCGAAGATGCACCAGCTCCACCACAGAGACTGCCTACATCACACTTGTGCGTCCTCTCCTGGAGTACTGTTGCCCCTTGTGGGACCCTCACCAGGTGGGACTGACGGAAGATATTGAGAAGGTTCAGAGAAGAGCAGCTCGTTTTGTTTTATCACGTTACAGGGAGGAAAGGGTCACGGAAATGTTGCACAATTTGAGGTTGAAATCGTTAAAAGAAAGACGTTATTCATTGCGGTGTGATCTGTGTGCGAAGTTTCAATCACCGAATTTTACTTCTGATGTGAAAATGTTTTGCTAGCACCCACCTACTTAGGGAGACATGACCATCCCAATAAAATAAAATAAGAGAAATCAGATCGAAAACGGAACGATTTAGGTGTTCTTTCTTCCCGCGCGCTATTAGAGAATGGAACGGTAAGAAAAGTTATGAAAGTGGTTAATGAACCCTCTGCCAGGCACTTACATGTGAATTGCAGAGTATAGATGTAGATGTAGATATTGTATTTTCCATTAATATCATTAAACCAATCAATGATAAGCTAACTTAGAGTTACGTGCATTATTTATCAGAGTACAAAATGAGCCACTAAAAGAATAGCTCTAGAAAGTTCGCTTAGAGCCGAAATGGTCAGCAAAACCGGAGTTATTCTCCTGGTACAGAGTTCGGGCAGTCAAACACTTCAGTAGCAAGCATACAGTGGATTGCGGGCAGTTTCTCGAGGCATTGCCATTAGGCAGAGTGCTCGGAAGAGGACAATGCACCAACATGAAGCTGAGTCGGGCAGTCGTAGCAATAGCAAGGTATAAAGACTTTTTTTAAAGCATTGTAGAGCTGTACGAGATTGCGAAGCAGTCTAAGAAAAGTCTCTTTGCTAAATCTAATATATAAAGCAGAGTGTACGTATGTATGTACGTGTTCCGTACAAATCTACAGTTTTGTTCCAATATTTATGAAATTTTGTACACGGTAGCTTCAATCCACGAAGACGGTCGCCGTAGGTGTAAGAATCACATACGATATATAGTTCACGAGTTATGACAACATAAACAATGAGATGCGCGAAAAACTGCTGCCTTTTGCGACAATGTTGCTCATTTTCTCTTACACCATTGGACCGATTTCAAACAAATTTGGTACACACATTTCTTACCGGGAGGTAACAATTGCTGCATGGTTAAGAATCACATACGACATATGGTTCAAAAGATATTACGCCATAACTAATAGAAATCGCAAAAAAAAATGCCATATGATGCGGCGAGACTTTCTAAATACCCCGTATGAGAATGACAGTACTTAGCACATTGCAACAAACTTTAAACATAATTTCAAACCTTTGTTAAACTTTTTATCGTTGACAACCATTGTAAAATGATGAAAGGAAAAACGTTTCTCGCTTACTACTTTTCCGCTGTTTATGGACTAAAACTACGGCATTGGGTATGACGTTACAATTTATAATCTGTACACTACAAATAGTAGCCGAAGGAAATTTTACAGACAGTATCCATACACACAGTTGAATGTACCTCTTAAATTGTATCTTAGTTTGACACGTAGTTCATGAGATATGAGCACATAGAACAGTAACGTTCCGCTGTTCATGGACTAAAACTAAAGCATTCGGTATGACGTTATAATTTATAATTTTCACATTACAAATTGTAGACGCAGGAAATTTTACAGACACTATACACGCATATAGTTGATTGTACTCTCTAAATTGTATCACAGTACGACACGTAGGTCATGAGATATGAGCACATAAACAGTAAAGTTCGTGGAAAACCGCCCCATCACGCACTAAGTTTTAATCTATTACTTCTTTACTACTAATTGTATTTCCAAGAGATTTTACAGACATACAGCCCTTATACAAATGAATATATGCCTGAAAAATGGCAGGAATAAACAAATGAATACCCGGACAACGCCGGGTTTTCAGCTAGTTATATAATATTTTCCAAGAAGCAAACTCGACCTACAGAACAGTAATCTTCTTCAAATACACATGTGATTCATATATCTATCCAAGAACATTATAGACGAGCGGTTTTCATGTTACTTCTTACATCATCTTATGATCAACATTTCCAATTAATCTCTGTCAAGTAATAAATCTAATTAAATAAAAATATGAGGAAGTAAGGGGAAACTAACTGCGTGAATTAAATTATGTTTACAGACACGTCTATTATTTTTAACAAAGGCTCCTGTATTGAATTTGAAGCAAACTTGCACATTGATAATAACTTCATATTCACAAAAGAAATCAAATAATGAAATTGAAAATTCTTTCCAACAATTTACAATGAACAGTAACAATATAAAA
Source organism: Locusta migratoria (assembly GCA_026315105.1). Taxonomy (NCBI): domain Eukaryota; kingdom Metazoa; phylum Arthropoda; class Insecta; order Orthoptera; family Acrididae; genus Locusta; species Locusta migratoria. The sequence continues at coordinate 67,160,850 of CM048753.1, forward strand.
TTTGGGCGTAACTTCATTCTTAACAATGACAATGATGGGGCAAAAGCACACATCTACTTAATATCTAACCTGCCATTACAAAATTTCTTAGGCCTTTATTTTATTTATTTATTTATTTCTTCTTTCTTTCTTCGTTTCGGCCATCTAAGGACCACACACCGAATTAAATGTTTTCTCCTTTGTTGTTCTTTCTTTTTCCTCCAGTATTCTTTCGTCTTTTCACTATGCATCCTTTTTCTCTCCTCAGACCACTTTACTGCTGGCTTCTTCTCCCTCCTCCCTTGGAATCCTTCCATTTTTAAAATTTTCTTCTTAAAAGTTTCTCTTTCTGTTGCATCTTTTTCACTTACATTTTTTCTTTCCAAATCTTTCATAACTTCTTGAATCCATGCTGTTGTTGACTTCTTGTCCCAGAAATATTTAAAAATCTCTTTGGTTAACCTGTTGCTATTCATTCGGTATAAATGTCCAAAAAATAGCAGTCGCCTTTTCCGTAGTGTTTCGGTTATGTTTTCTATGTTGTGATAAACTTCTGCATTACTTCTTAGTTTTCATACCTCTGTATTTCTTAGTGGACCAAGTATTTTTCGAATGATTTCTCTTTCTAGGACTTCAAGTTTATGTAATTAGTAATTCAGTACTAAACATTCACTTGCATAGAGACATTCTGGCTTTACTTCTGTGTTGTAGCGCTGTATTTTCAGATTTTTAGACAGAGACCTTTTGTTGTATATGTTCCTGGTTATACGATATGATCTCTCCATTTTATGTACTCTTTCGTCTACAGCAAATTTTTCTAAGCCATTTTCCTGAATCATTTCTCCAAAATATTTAAATTTATTTACCCTCTTTATCGGCATAATATCTGTTAGTAGGATATCTGGATCATTTTTTATATTTGTCATAAATTTTCTTTTCACTAGTTATTTATTTTTTGAGCTGGCGCATATTTAACGCCATGTTCTTCTTTATGCAAAAATGCTTAGTCTCTCAACAAAGTTCGCCTACAAAATGCTGCTCACAGACCATTTGCCGCAGAGACACATCACATACCGACCGCTAAGGACAGACTTAACATATCGACTGCTAACCAAGGAGGTTAGAATAAAGGGAGGTGGCATTATCTATGCCGAGCACATACGTCAGTTGAAGCCTGTCCGACATCTTGGTCAGTTTTCGAATGATATTTTTCCGTTAAACTATGCGTTAAGTCGACCCGCTTAGTATTAATGCACTGAACTGACAGTCACTACAACGTATGTACTTTCTACAATATACTTACTTGAATAAATAGTAATAAATACTCATGATATTTCAAAAATTAATTTTAATGTCTAATTTGCACTCTTTTAACACGTTGTACACCACGGCAAAACCGTCGGACGTTTTATTTCTGTTTCAAGTGACATAAAACATTAACTCTACAAGACGAGCACTTCTCCAAAACTTACCAATATGGCGGAAGCAGGCTTCGGTTTTTCAGCGTAAGGGCATCTCCCTGTATTCTATACTCCTTGCTGCTAACCATAGACTTCTCACTCGCTACAATCTCTGCGTCCAGCGATAATAGTATATCCAAAGACATAGAGTATTAAGCACACACGTTGATTTGATTTGATTTTTCCAGGGAAGCCAAAACAGTCTTGGTCCAGCCCGCCACTGCCCGCACCGAAACTAAGTTTATTGTGCAGTATCGCTCCCTGTATATCTAGTAAAGCCAACCAATGCCCTTGAACAGTGCAAGGAGTCCCTTTACCAGTTCTTTATTAGACACAATTTCTTCGGGTCTGGTTGTCCGAAAAGTTCTGTGCCTTTTACTCTCCAGTGCAATGCATTCGAAGATTAGATGTGATGCAGTTTCATCACCGTCATCACAGATCCTACATTTAGGGTCCTCTTCTGTTATTCCCATTGTATGTAGGTGTTTTTTGAAATTCTCATGGCCTGTCAGCAATCCAACCATGAGTCTAATCTCTCTCCTGTTCAGGCCCAGGATTGCAGAGCTTCTTTTAAAACATGACTTTGGCATCATTACCTTGCCACATTTTTGTTGGCTACGTGCTGTCTTCTGAGCCAGTTACGTAGCTCCAATTTGATCATTGCCTCGGTGATTGTCAGGACAGGTTCCGGTCCAATAAATGGAGTCTCTGCCCCCATCCTGGCTAATCTGTCGGCATGTTCGTTGCCACTGATCCCCGAGTGGCCAGGGAAAGCACACACATTACTAGGCTGGCAAACTTGCTTCTGTGACTGAAGTTTGATGCCGCCATTTTGCCTGACCTAACGTCAAAAAGTTTCCGTACGGTACTACTATGATCTTCTGACACGATATGTCGTTGTAAGCTTTACTAGTTGGTTTGAACATAATTTGTATTTGAGCTAGCACTGTCGCATTTTCGAATCGTGTTATTAGAAGAACATGTTATGTACGGTTGAACATTAACATCTAGGCAAAGACTTTCTACCATTTTGTTGTCTTGCCAACATAATCATGAGAGGTCGGCGGGATGGTAGGTAAAATTTTACCGTTACTCACAGTTAAAGCATATGTAGTTATCGGAAAAACACTAACAAGAATAAAGCTATGTGTTATCCACGACAAATAACACATTAACAACAGTCATACTATTAAAAGAAAAACGGAAGCTGATCGAAACTGGAAACAGATTAATTAAACAGGAAACGCGATTCATTAGTGTGTGCCGGCCGCGGTGGCCTAGGAGACTGATGCGCTCCAGTCACGGTCTGCACGGCCACTACGGTCGGGAGTTCGAATCCCCCCTGGGGCATGGATATTTGTGCCGTCCTAGTTCGTAAGTAGTTCATAAGTAGTTTGTAAGTTTAGGGACTGATGACCCCGTAGTTAAGTCCCATAGACTTTACAAACATTTGAACATTTTGAACATTAGTGTGTGCGTCAAAGTAGACAATAGATTTCGTAAGAACTCTCGAAAGAATAAGGGTACACTTTTATTAATGACCGTACTACTAAAAGAAAATCCTAAGTTGAATGAAATTGGTAACATTTTAATAACAACAGCAAATCAATGCAACTCATTACTGTATGTGTTGAAGCTTACTCAAGCTTAAAAAATGTCAGCCATATACAAAACACGAATTTCCTACATGTCAAAACTCTAAGGACAGCATAATTCAGTTCATCCGTATTTTTACGACTGTTTCCTGTAATAACTCACACGACTGCTGGCACGTTATAGTATAGAAATATGGAGGCGACACTTCACTGATACTAGTGATACTGTATACGGCATTGCCAGTCTAGTAATATCTGTCTGTGGTATTAAGATATGATATTTTCAAGGAATCAAAAGATGAATAGAATCAAAGATACCAACATTGCCAACATACACTGAATTTACATACAATCAAATATATAAAATTAAATGTATGTATTTAAATCGAATCGAAAATATAAAATTATGTGTACGAACCTTACAAATTGTTCCATGAGCGCCGCATTTACTTACCCAATGCTTTCATTTAGCAAATGTTCAATCTTTCCAAACTTATAAACGTTCAATCTAGTCTCATCATTCTACTAAATACTAACATCGTATGATCTTAACACTCAATTAATAATCAAAATCCGATTTTAACAGTATGCATAAAAGCGGAAAATAAGTTGTACGAACCTACAGAGACGAAATGAACCACACTACTTACGTAATACTATGACTACCAAGCGTTGAATGCTACCTCATTTGACACTGTTGATGAAGTATTGCTGTTTGGTTGCCAAACCTGTAAGCCTGTAACAGAAAATTCAAGTTGGCTACACTGAGCCCGATCCGCAAACAGGCCCGACATAACAGACTTCGTTTTGTCACTTTTTCGCATCTGGAAAGAATGACGAGTATGGATGCATAGTCTATATTTCTACCCAGTAGTTCAGTCCCAAATCTTAATACATTTCTGTCCCAAAAAGCTATACCATTGGTACAAAGAGATATTAGTACCCATATAAAACGTTTTAGTAAGCTATTTTTCATTATAATACCTTTGCTAAAAACTCGAGTGCAAATGATTTATATTATTCAACTAAAAAAAGTTTTAGTAACCATAAACAACATAATATATAAAATAGTATTCTGAAACCCATTTACCTACTATACACATACATCACAAACATGTTTATTAATGTTTACTTGGTTTTAATGATGCAGTCGTCATTGGCATGTGATGCATATAAACAAACATTATAAATAAAAATAGGCCAACAAAACCTATTACCTCACTAGAAACTTTATAATGCACTGACAACAAATATTGCTCTCACAGATGCAATTAATGCTAATCACACGAGTAATTACCAAATAAATAAATATAACGGTACTTTTCAAATCCAGGTAACAAACGAAAAAAACTACACCAAAATACATTCAATAAAATAACACACCATTTGATAACACACGCAAACTCGACTAAACTGTCACACAAAGTGTCAAAAAATTATATTTCTGTTCATAAACAAAACGACGCCATTTTTCCAAGTCAGAATAAGACACATGTTAACAACACGTTTCAAAATGCATTTGCGAACACACAAGATGACACACACCGATTTAAAATAAGAAAACAAAATTCTTAAACTATAAACTTTATTTACGTAATTACTTTTCTGTGTTCAAGGGTCTTAAAAATTGTTTACCTTAGTGACACTAATTCGTATTGAGAGGTGAAACAGGAGTTGAAGAGAAAGTTAGCCATTACTAATACTATCTGCTTGGATGTGGAAGAAGACAGACGCTTTTGTAACATGTTGTAGAAATCAATTGTTTGTGAAAAGCAAACTTGCTATGTAAACTTTGATGAGCTTAACCTGAAGTACGTTATTTCAATAACTTCCTGCAAGAATTTACAAGTTTTTAGCTCTCGCCGAAAAAATACAGCGCAATGTCAAGAAAAGAAGAAGAATAAGCAGATCAACAACAAAGAAGAAACCTTCAAAACCAAGATGAGTTCATGTTAATGTGGCTCTATAGTTTCATCTATGTTTAATTTTTATGAGCCCTTCTTCCACAAGCCAACAACATGAGTTTTTCAACTTGTCCGAAACTACGTATATGTAGCGGAAAAGTGGCAAACAGCTTGGTAAACAAAGAAGAGGTAACGTCATAACTTAAGCAGATGACAGAAATCAAGAACACTGAAAACGTGTAATACTGGAAGAACGAAGTGAGGAAAACAAAAGCGGACTAAAAACATTTATTTTTCGCTGTAAAATAATATGCAATTTAAAAGTATTAACATAATATCCTGGGTAGTTAGTCCCTGAAAATAAATGTACGGATACGACGTGAAACTCGCTGCAACATTTTCCTTTGCCCTTTTATTTTTGTTTGTTTTGTTTTCTTTTGTTTCTTTTTTGTTCCAGTAATTCGTCAGAGGGAGGTGAGAATATTTCGCGTGCGTATATATCTCTCTCTTTCTCTCCGCTTTTTTTTCGCGAAATTTATGCGCATATAAAACACAAATTTAATTGAAATATATGGTGCCGAATGTCTTAATTCATTAATGCAGTCCAAATTAAATGTAGCACTCGAGATACGAGCACATATTCAGCTAACTACAATCTATTTCGTAACGAAATTTTAATTTTGCAGCGCGGAAAAAAGTGATATATTCTTGAATGTCATGAATAGTTATTTAATATGGCTTATTAAATATTTCAAAGTGAATAACTGACTGGTTTGGCTGATAAATTAACTGAGACTTGATTTTCATTCTCCTTATGACATGCGAGTTTTCTACAGATACTTTTCTTAAATTCCCTGGACAATTCGAATAATATTCCTTAAGTAGATTTGTTTATAAATAACAATATTGCTACCAGTCATGACTTTTTTTATTTATTTAGCATGACGCGTTTCTAGAAATAATTCCCATCTTCAGGTGCGTTTTTGTGCTGTTTCATATTATTTGTGATGTTTTCAATGTGCTGTCGTTGCTGTAATATATAAATACGCCCGGTTTTACTTTTTGGTTATCTTTATATGGAGGTAATGGCGGAATGTTTTGAAAGGCGTTATACTTACAGTTTTCGTCTGGTTCATCTGTGGCAACTCACACATGTCAAACATCACACACAATATTTTTGCACACAAGTACATTAGTTGCCACAAAAACAAACGTACATATGAATAAACAGTAAAAACTACAGCAGAATGAAGCAGGCACTCAAACACTCAAAACATCATAAATAATATGAAACAGCACAAAAAACGCACTTGAAGATGGGAATTATTTCTCGAAACGCGTCGTGCTAAATAAATTTAAAAAATCGTGACTGGTAGCAGTACAGTTATTTATAAACAAATCTATTTATCTCACACTCGCAGGCTTTCAAAAAACTCATTTCTTTATGGATAAAATCAAAATATTACTTAAGGTTGTAAGGAGGAGGGAGTTTATGGCTTATCGACTCGTCGACATCCTGGTCACTAGATATGGGGCACAAGCTCGAACAGTTTTTGTCAAGGATCGAACCATCAATGCACTTGCCTGGAATGATTTAAGGAAATAACGGAAAAACCTAAAAAGTGAGTTAAGAGAAAAATCGAAAATTGTAGAAGAATTATGCCCCTGAACTAACCGTATAAATATTTGAAACAATAACCATAATAAGTTGTCAGATTTGAAGGGCATGAAAGGGATACAGTGGTTGGGAAAGGAGTATAATAGTGTTGTAGCCTTTCTCTAATCTTTTTCAATTTGTACATTGGGCAAGCTATAAAGGAAAGCAAGGAGAAATTTGGAGAAGGAATTAAAGTTCAAGGGAGAAGAATTAAAAACATTGCGTTTTGCCGATGACATAGTAATTCTGTCAGATACAGCAAAGGACTTGGAAGAGCAATTGAATGGAATGGACAGTGTGCTGAAAGGTGCATATAAGATGAAGATTAACAAGAGCAAAACTAGGGTAATGGAGTGCAGTGTAAGAAAATCAGGTGATGCTGAAGGAATTAGATTGGGAAACGAAGCAATAAAGGAGGTAGATGAGTTTTGTTACTTGGGCAGTAAAATAACAACTGATGGTCGCAGTACAGAGGATATAAAATGCAGAATGGAAATGGGTAGAAAAGCGTTCTTGAAAAAGAGAAATTTGTTAACATTGAATACTAATTTAAGCCTAAGGAAGTCCTTTCTGAAGTCATTTGTGTGGAGTGTTGACTCGTATGGGAGTGAGACATGGACGATAAACAGTGCGGACAGGAAGAGGATTGAGGCTTTTGAAATATGGTGCTACAGAAGAATGCTGAAGATTAGGTGGGTGGATCGCGTAACTAATGAGGAGATACTGAACAGAATTGGGGAGAAGAGGAATTTCTGGCATACCTTGATTAAAAGACGGGATCGATTGGTAGGAGATTCTTAGGCATCAAGGAATCGTGAATTTAGCTTTGGAGGGAAGTGTGTAGGGTAAAAATCGCAGATGAAGACCAAGAGATGGATACAGTAAGCAGATACAGACAGATGTAGGTTGGCGTTCTTATGTGGAGTTGAAGAGGCTTGCTCAGGATAGGGTATTGTGGAGAGCTGCATCAAACCAGTCTCCGGATTGAAGACCACAACACAACCATAATCATCCAAGATCATAAGAAAGATACTCCTACTAAAAGAAAAAAGGGGATTCTGCAAAACTCTTTCTAAGAGTTTGGAAAGTAGGCGGGATAACGGCTGTAATATAAATTTTATGAATAAAACACTGTCGGTCGTTAACTTTATGAGACTTTATTTTTACAAGTTTTGATAATACAATATAATAACCTTCAAAGCCCTGTTCAGCCCACAAATTTTTTTGGTCGAATTACATCCTATTAGAAGAGTCTATATTGGCTAACTACTAACCAATACGGAGGTTGCAGAGATACGTATTTTCAGAAACGTGACATTCGTACAAAGGTACTGCATTATGTTTGACATTTTGTTAAGTCTTTATTACTCTGTTCACAGCACATTCCGCACACAATATCCAAATACACCCCGGAAAAGACCTACAGTATTATATCACTGAACGACACATTGATCAGCAGATACGACGTCATAACCACTGAGCTGTTTGAAAACGAAACTACAGGGCGAATTTCGCTGTAGATTCAAGTGAAACGTGTGTACAAATACCACAGATGTCTTCATGATGGTCTCTACAACTCATTCATTTTAACGGGTTCAATGAATTATACAGTACATCATAAATAAACAAGAAATATTAATAGTATCCTGGAGAAACGTAGTTTTTTTAGAGATAAAAAGAGCCAACACGACATGTTACATGTTTCACGAACTAGCATGATTTGAGTTTTGGTCCACTTCAGGTTACGGTAGTAACACTAAAAGTGGGCCTTTGCGATCGTTTTTTGACAGCTCGAAATTTAAATAAAAAAAAACGGCTTAACCACTCATCTGACACGAAAATTGAATAAGCGAATTTGTAGAGGAGAAAATTGTCTACAACTTTGATCTCTTATGTTTTTTTCATATCTCGTATCATTTCAGAGATATTTGCAAAAATAACGGCGATTTTGGGATGTATGTTTGTCTGTCTGTCTGTCTGTAACGTGTTCCCACTTTTGAAGACAAACCGTTCAACCGATCAACACCAAATTTTACAGACATGATTGTAGGCCGCCAGAGACCAGAACCTCCCTTTTTCAAATTTTTAGGACAACAAATACGGCAGTAATACCAAAACAAGTCGTTTGTAATATAATTGTAATTTCAAACGAACCGTGCATCTGACACAAAAATTGAATAACCTAATTGGTAGAGGGGAATATTCTCTACAACTTCGCCCTATTATGTTTTTTTTTTCATATCTTGCATCGTTGCAGAGATATTTGCAAAAATAACGGAGATTTGACACCACCCATTTTACGGAAACCAGCCGTTCGCAGATGTCACGTAACATTCATCGCCCAGAACTCTCTCTGGCATACGCCATCTTGCGTTGCGTATTTGATGATTTTTTTATTATAACTTACATGTTGTTATTTCAAAGAAAAGGCGCACTGAAGAATTAACAAAAATACGTCGTTCTTCCTACGAAAAATGATAATCTAGTGTCTAAAATGCCACATTAGCATCAGTTAACAACTGCCATTAATTGTACGAAAATTAAGGGCGAATTTCGTACTTGTTCTTCGTAGTGTAGTAGGCAGCGTGTTGGATCGTTATGCACATGGTTTGTGGTTCGGGACCCGCCTACCAAAAAAGATTTTTCTCCTTTTTTCGTAAAAGGGTTACGTGTTGGGTGCATAGATATTATCACAATAGTAGAGTCGTAATCGTATATATATATATATATATATATATATATATATATATATATATATATATATATATATATATATATATATATATATTATTTATTTAATTATTATTATTATTATTTTTTTTTTTTTTTTTTTTTTTTTGTAGAAATAATAATCGCCCACATGACACGTGTTTTTCGCAACTCACAACCGTTTTCTAACGATTATTTCTTTCTTTCTTTCAATGATTTACAGACACACGAATGTTCTGCAAACGTGAGAAGTAATTTTTATCTGATTCTTGCCGAACGATCTCACTGTTGATAATAACACCTTTCTGAATAATTGACGCAATTGTCAGGATTTATCATTGAAATGAACTGTATTTTTTGGTCGAGGAAATAATCACGCGTGCTCTGAACACAGAGTAGAAATACCTACGGAGTGAGCATTGCGTTCTGAGCATGTTGTCAGTATTAAGCTGGGATTGTCACGTGATCTCGATATACACCTCTTGATTGCACACTTTTAGTTGGCCCCTGAGCGGAGGATGCTGGGAGTAGAAGCTTACGACCGACATTGCCTGCCGAAACTCTCTTACAGCAGCCGACTTACGTCTTTAATGAACGAATATCGGCAGGATAAATGTGTCACAGAAATAAGATGAAAGTTGACGGTGAGTCGCCAGAAGGGCCAAGTACAGTCTTGTCACTCATTTTTGTAAATAGTATTATCAGTCGGTAAGCCCAACACCGCATACAGGTCAACATTATGTTCAGAACACAGCTCGTAAAGAGCCCACGGTATGTATTACAATTACTTATTGCAATATTCGTTGTAATACGTACTGTGGGCTCTTTATGAGCTGAAATTGTCTAAGGATCTTTCATATAATGAGGCACCTGCTTATGAGACTCAGAAAATTGGTGGCGTTGATAGGGAAAAGAAGGGATATGAGAAGTACCGGGTCATCAAAAAGTCAGTATAAATTTGAAAAATTAATAAGTCACGGAATAATGTAGATAGAGAGGTAAAAATTAACACACACGTTTGAAATGACAAGGGGTTGTACTATAACAAAAAAAAAAAAAAATTGTTCAAAAAAGTCCCATGGCGATGTAATAACCTTTTTGTGACCTTTGGAGACGGACAAAAACTGTTTTAGTGCCAGGTTTATTGCTTCCAACTCTCTATCAAAATGGCAGTAATATTGTCCTAAAGCTTTATAAAAAGAAAATATTTCTCTGTACACTGCAGCACCAGCGATACCATTTGCTTTAGTCAAGGGCCAATCTGTATATACATGTAGCCATTCTGTTTGCGTGTAGTTAGTATACCGGGTGATCAAAAAGTCAGTATAAATTTGAAAACTTAATAAATCACGGAGTAATGTAGATACAACAGGTAAAAATTGACACACATGCTTGGAATGACATGGAGTTTTATGAGAAAAAAAGTTCAAAAAATGTCTGACAGATGGCGCTTCATTTGATCAGAAAAGCAATAATTAGCATAGCAAATTAAGACAAAGCAAAGATGATGTTCTTTACAAGAAATGCCCAATATGTTCACCATCATTCCTCAACAATAGCTGTAGTCGAGGAATAATGTTGTGAACAGCACTGTAAAGCATGTCCGGAGTTATGGTGAGGCATTGGCGTCTGATGTTGTCTTTCGGCATCCCTAGAGATGCCGGTCGATCACGATACACTTGCGACTTCAGGTAACCCCAAAGCCAATAATCGCTCGGACTGAGGTCTGGGGACCTGGGAGGCCAAGCATGACGAAAGTGGCGGCTGAGCACACGATCATCACCAAACGACGCGCGCAACAGATCTTTCACGTTTCTAGCAATATGGGGTGGAGCGCCATCCTGCATAAAACTCGTACGTTCCAGCAGGTGTTTATCAGCCAGGCTGGGGATGATGCGATTCTGTAACATATCGGCGTACCTCTCACCCTTCACGGTAGCAGTTACAAAACCAGAAACATGCGCCATCTGTCGGTCATTTTTTTTTTTTTTTTTTTTTTTTTTTTTTTTTGGTGTAATAAGACCCAATGTCATTCCAAGCGAGTGTGTCAATTTTTACCTCTCTATCTATATAATTCCGTGATTTATTAAGTTTTCAAATTTATAATGCCTTTTTGATCACCTGGTACTAACTCAAATCTTGAATAAATAAATAAATATCCGGGCAATGCTGGTTTTTCTGCTAGTAATACGAGGCGCGTCCAGAAAGTAAGTTCCGTTTCAATTTATCTCCGCTGCAGCCCTGCGATTGCAGTTCCACACATGCGCTGTAGACGGTATGTATCAAGAAGAAGAACATGCGCCATTTGGAGATCGCTTTGTTGTGCTTGTTTCAAATGTCGGCGTTGATTGAAAATCCCGCCGCCTGTGAAATCAGGTCGGTGATTCGATTTCTGAATGCGAGGAAAGTGAAACCAAGTGAAATTTATCGGAAAAATTTGCGATGTTTACGGACCAAATGCGATGAGTGATTCGATGGTGAGAAGATGGGTCCGACAGTTCAATGGCGGGCGTAGTGATGTGCACGATGAAGAACGAAGTGGGCGTCCATCTTTGGGTACAGAAGAACTGGTTCACGCGATTGATGACAAGATCCAGGAAAACCGTAGGTTTACAATTAGTGCCCTCGCTATGGACTTCCCCCAAATTTCACGATCACTGATGCATGAAACTGTTAACAAACAACTGAAATTCCGTAAACTTTGCTCACGTTGGGTAACAAAGATTCTCACTGATCAACACAAAACACAACGGATGGGTAGTGCACTTGAGTTCTTGACCCGTTATGCTGAAAGCGGCGAAGAATTTCTGAGACGGATAGTCACAGGAGATGAATCGTGGGTTTCTTACGACACCCCTGAGAGTAAGCGGCAATCAATGGAATGGAGGAACACTTCATCCCCATCAAAGTTAAATCCGAAGCAAATCGTGACACCTCGGAAAATGATGTGCACAGTGTTCTGGGACTGGAAAGGCATCCTACTCATTGACTTCTTACCGCGTGCTCAAACAATCAAAGCAGATGCTTATTGCGAGACACTTCGGGAATTGCGCCGTGCAATTCAGAATAAGCGACCACACACTGCAAATGTGACGAAAAACCTGCTACAGGGATTTGGCTGGGACGTGTTTGACCATCTTCCGTACAGCCCTGACCTCGCTCTTAGCGACTTTCATCTGTTCTTACATCTCAAGTCTTTCCTTGGCGGTCATCACTTCACCAATGACGATGAGCTGACACAAACCACTTGCTAGTAATGCAACTGCAAGAATTTATTTCGCTAATTGACTGATTGCAGAAACTTAGTATCTTGTTCATCTGTGTCGTATTGCACAACAATCACTATCATCATTAAATGCCAAACAAATAGATAAATCTGTTAGTCAAACTCAGCCAATACTATGCTTTGATTTTGATAGTCAATAATTTTCAACGAAAGGAAGAGGGTTAGCTTTCTAACAACAGAAGTGAAAAAGGTAAAGCAGTTCAATTTTCTTAATTATTATTAGCAAAAATCATTACATTACCTTATGACTGGAGAACAACAAAAAATCTTCTTAGACTGATACATATATAAATGACACAAAATCTTATAAGGACAGTACTGTGTCTGTGAATATCAGATTTCAAAATTATTCCATCAGCTCGTACAAAACTTGCTGCCTCAGCAGCCAACCAGAGGACGTCCGATCAATAGCAGAACTACACATCGACTCCCTCTTTCTGTTCAGCTACTACTTACATATATAGTCTTTGACAGAGATGTTACACAACAGAGTAAACCATAGACGTAGTATCTCAAAGAATTTCATATAACATGTTGCATACAAATTTCGATACATGACAGGCGAAACAATATTATTGAACTGCGGGATCATCAGTCCCTAAACTTACAAACTACATCTACATCTACATACATACTCCGCAATTCACCGTAAGGTGCGTGGCGGAGGATACACTGTACCACTACTAGGAATTTCCTTTCCTATTCCACTCCCAAATTGAACGAGGAAAAAAAGAATGCCTATATGCCTCCGTACGAGCCCTAATTTCTCTTATCTTGTCTTTGTGATCTTTACGCGAAATGTAAGTAGGCGGCAACAAGATCGTACTACACTCAGCTTCAAATTCCGGCCCTCTAAATTTACTTAACAGAAATTAACGAAAAGAACGTCGTCTTTCTTCCAGCGATTACCAATTGAGTTGCCGGAGCATTTCCGTGACACTCGCGCATTGGTCGAACCTACCGGTAACAAATCTAGCTGCTCGCCTCTGAACCGCCTCTATGTCTTCCTTCAAACCGATCTGCTGCGGGTCCCAAATACTTGAGCAATACTCAAGACGTGGTCGTACAAGCGTTTTATACGCGGTCTCCTTTACAGGTGAAGTACATCTTCCCAAAATCTCCCAATAAACCGAAGTCGGCTGTCTGCCTCACTCACAACTGTCCTTACATGCTCGTTCCATTTCAAATCGCTCTGCAATGTTACGCCTAGATATTTGAACGACGCGACAGCATCAAGAAGCTCACTACTGATGCTGTATTCGAACATTATAGGTTTGTTTTTTCTACTCATGCGCATCACCTTACATTTTTCTACATTGAGAGCTAGCTGTCATTCTTCGCACCAACTAGAAATTTTGTCTAAGTCATCCTGTATGCTATTACAGTCAGTTACAGACGACACCCTCCCATACACCACAGCATCACCAGCAAACATTAGCTACCTTATACTAAAGACGGCACAAACATCCATGTCCGAGGGGGGATTCGAACCCCCGACCGTAGCGGCCGTGCAGACTGTGACTGGCACGCCGCAAACCTCTCGGTCACTGCGGCCGGCTGTAAAGAGGCTTTCATATATATACAGAGTCAATCACCTAACACTTGCACTGCAACTGGTTGAAGACACAGGCGGCAGATTTCTATGAAGAAGGTATACAAAACCTGGTGCCACGCTATGGCAAATGCCTGCAAAATTTCGGTAGTTATGTGGAAAAGTAGTTTAAGAGATGTAAAATTTTGTGCGATAAAAATTTCTTCTGTATCTTTTTACAATTTCATTTTATTACCAAACGGAACTTACTTTCTGGACGCTCCTCGTATAATATGAGTTCCGTGTGGTTATATAATCCGAACGGGTACAGATACAGAAAAAATATTGATTGTACAAAAATCTACAACTGTTAAACTAGTTTTCTACATAGCTTCCGAAATTTTGTAGGCAATTGTCATAGCATGGCACAAGGCTTTGTGTGCCTTTTTCATAGAATGTTGCCGCCTGTGTATTCAACCATGTAGTAACATGTTCTTCCAGCTCGTCATCATCGTTGAAGTGTTGTCCACCAAGGACAGATTGTAGGTGTAGGAAGAGGATTACTGTCAAAATATTTTTTTTTTCACGATAATGCCTGACCTCACACACCGAATGTGACCAAACAATTCTTACGGAAATTTCAGTGGGACCTGTTTGATCATCCTCCATACAGCTCGGACCTCTCTCCTAGCGACTTTCATCTCTTCTTACACCTAAAATCTGTCCTTGGTGGTCAACATTTCAACGATGATAAAGAGCTGTTACCATACGGTTGAATACACAGCCGGCAACCTTCTGTGAAGGATGCATGTAAAAACTTGTGGCACGCTATGACAAGTGCCTACAAAATTTCGGCAGTTATGTGGAAAAGTAGTTTAAGAGTTGTAGAATTTTGTGCAATAAAAATTTCTTGTGTATCTGTGTGCAATTTCATTTTATTACCAAACGGAACTTACTTTCTGGACGCGCCTCGTATTATATAACCCAAGGGGCAGTTATGACAAGGTGTCTGGGAGCAAGCTTTTTCTTTTACGAGAAGACCAAGACAATATCGGCCTAGGTAGGAAAATAAAATAAAGAGCTCTTTCGCCGCCACGACGCTGAAATATGAAAAGGTGCCTCCTTTTAAGCTCGCGCCTGAGCTGCTTTCTCCTCCCCTACCCTTCGTGCTAATTCGCACAATTTCCTCCGCCTGAGGATATTGCGGCAGGCGTCCGTTCGCTCTTTTTTCGCTCTGTCGCCTCTACTTGCTACAGTTGCCTTTCCAGCGTGCCTTCACACCTCGCCTATCCGATGTTTTCTTTCCATCAGCGCCTCCCGACGCCATCTTTTTGAGAGGACTCACCCCCTGAGGAGTGAGGGTAGCCTCACACTGCACCACTTGCGGAATTAAAGGAGCAGGATGAGGTCTTCCTCAGGATTGGAAATATACAGGGTGAATCACCTAACACTTGCACCGCAAATATTGCGGAAACGGAAAGTGCGATTGATGTGCGGTTTTCACAGAATGGATTGGTAGTCAGGGGCTCATATTGTTAGCCAACGAACTGATAGTAATATTACTTACAAAGTGTATTTTTATGCAAACATACAGTTTTTTTAAATAGAACAATGGTTGTTTCTCTCATGTATTGGAATTTTTGTCACCAGCTAGAATTTTGAATGACATTTTTATCACGTATGTTTTCGCAGCTACAACCGTTCGAAGTTTCGGGGGCGGAGGCTGCGATAGCGTAGCTGACTGGCTGACTGGCCGAGTGGCTATCCCCTGGTGCACGGCCCACTGTCTCATGACCACCAGCCAGTCAGCTACGCTGTCGTAACCTCCGCCTCCAAAACTCTGAATGGTTGTAGCTGCCAAACTAAACGTGATAAAAATGTAATTCAAAATTCTTTGTACACAGTTGCTTTCCAGTGCAAGATAGAAACAACCATCGTTCCATTTGAAAAATTGTATGTTTACATAAAAAGTACACTATCTAGGTATTTTTCCAATCTGTTTATTGGCTAAAAATACGAGTCCTTGGCTACCAATCCATTCTGTAAAAACTGCACATCACTCGCAGTTTTCGTTCCCGCAATATTATATGCGGTTCATGTTCAAATGTTCAATTGTTTGTAAATCTATCGGACCAAACTGCGAGGTCATCAGTCCGTAGCTTACAAACTACTTAAACCTACGTAAACTAACCTAAGGACAAACACACACCCATGCCCCAAGGAGGATTCGAACCTCCGATGGCGAGCAACCTCAAGTTCTGCATATACAGGGTGAATCACCTAATACTTGCACCGCAAATATTGCGGAAACGGAAAGTGCGGTTTTCACAGAATGGATTGGTAGTCAGGGGCTCGTATTTTTAGCCAACAAACAGATCTCGTATCGTTTGAGACATATTTGCAAAAATAACGGAGATTTGACACCCTCCATTGAATTAACGAAAACCAGCCGTTCGGAGATGTCAAGTGACATTCCTCGCCCAGAACTCTTGCCATCTTGCGTTGCGTATTTGATGATTTTCTTATTGTAACTTACACGTTGTCATTTCCAAGCAATGGCGCACCGAAGAATTAACAAAAACACATCGTTCATCGTACGATAAATGATAATCTAGTGTCTACAAATGTCACATTAGCGTCAGTTAACAACACCCATCAATAGTATGAGATTAAAGGACTCTTTTTTTTTAATAGATAGCCGTAGCGTAGTGGGCAAGGCATTAGACTGTGACGCTAAAGGTCGGTGGTTTGAAACCTGCCACTACCCTTTTTTTTCCTAAAAGGGTTTCAGACACTCTTATTAATTAATTTCAATTATTTAGATTATTATTTTGGCCCAAAATGTTTGCAAAAACTTATAAAACTACAAATCTGAAGTGGGCCATAAAACACGTCAGTGCGATTTTTTTGATTGAACCAATGGTTGTTTCTATCATGCACTGGAATTTTGACACCAGCTGTGTACAAAGAATTATGAATGACATTTTTATCACGTTTAGTTTGGCAGCTACAACCATTCAAAGTTTCGGGGGCGGAGGCTACGATAGCGTAGCTGACTGGCCGAGTGGCTATCCCCTGGGGCACGGCCCACTGTCTCATGACCACCAGCCAGTCAGCTACGCTGTCGTAGCCTCCGCCCCCGAAACTTTGAACGGTTGTAGCTGTCAAAGTAAACGTGATAAAAATGTCATTCAAAATTCTTTGCACACAGCTGGTGTCAAAAATTCCAGTGCATGATAGGAACAGCCGTTGTTCCACTTGAAAAATTGTATGTTTGCTTAAAAATACTCTCTTCTCGTTATTTTTACAATCTTTTTATTGGCTAAAAATACGAGTCCTAGACTAACAATCCATATTGCTATCAGCTATATATTGCACGATTTGATTTTATAGAATGTTAAATACTGGAGTAAAATATAGAGAGCAAAGCCCACTCATTAGACTTGCGCATAATAGTTGCGATCGGGAGCGCTCACTTTAGTTTGCGGCTCTGCCGCGAACTAGTTCGTTCTTTTAGTTCGTCCGCTCCCAGTGACGGCTGAGCGGCGTGGTCTGCGCGTGCAGGTGGAGGGAGAAGTTCCCCCACCTAGCTGCTTCATGCGCTTGATGCTTGAGCCGCTAACGATATCACGCATATTTTACTTCGCGAACAATCGCTTATATTTTAGTTCGCGACCTATCACGCAATTTTAGTTCGCGACCTATCACGCATATTTTAGTTCGCGAAATATCGTGCATATGTTAGTTCGCGACCAATCGCGAATATTTTAGTTCGCGACCTATCGCGCATATTCTAGTTCGCGACCGGTAGCTCTTCTTCGCAGCTCGGCCGTGAAGTAGGTCTCTCTTTTTAGTTCGTCCTCTCGTTTTGTCTTTTGCTACAGCTGCTAAAATGAAAAAAAATGTATCACCTGGTGTGCAAGATGTATGAGACAGGGGAAAGACCCTCCGACTTCAAGAAGAATATTGTAATTCCAATTCCAAAGAAAGCAAGTGCAGACAAGTGTGAAAATTACAGAACTATCACCTTAATAAATCATGGTTGCAAAATACTAACACCAATTATTTACAGACGAGTAGAGAAACTTGTGGAATCCGACCTCAGGGAAGATCAGTTTGGATTTAGGAAAAATGTAGGAACACGGGAGGCAATACTCACATTACGACTTATCTTAGAAGATAGACTAAGGAAAGGAAAACCTACGTTTTTAGCGTTTGTCGATTCGGAGAAAGCTTCTGACAATGTCGACTGGAATACACTCTTCCAAATTCTGAAGGTATCAGGGGTAAAATATAGGGACCGAAGAGTTATATTCAACCTATACAAAAACCAGACAGCGGTTATTAGAGTCGAAGGTCAAGAAAGGGACGCAGAAGTTGGGAAGGGAGTAAGACAGGGTTGTAGCCTTTCCCCAATGTTGTTCAATCTGTACATTGAGCAGGCAGTGAAGGAATGGAAGGAAAAATTTGGAGATGGCATTAAAGTTCAGGGAGAAGATATAAAAACATTGCGGTTTGCCAATGACATAGTAATTCTGTCAGAGACTGCAAAAGATCTGGAAGAGCAATTGAATGGAATGGACAGTGTCTTGAAAGGAAGATATAAGATGAACATTAAAAAGAGTAAAACGAAGCTCATGGAATGCAATGTCAGCAAATCAGGCGATGCTGAAGGTATTAGATTAGGTAATGAGACAATAAAAGTAGTAGATAAATTTTGTTATTTGGGTAGCAAGATAACTTCTGATGGCCGAAGTAAAGAATATATAAAATGCAGAAGGGCTATGGGAAGAAAAGCGTTTCTAAAAAAGCGAAACTTGCTAACATCCAATATTAATTTAAATGTTAGGAAATCCTTTCTCAAAGCATTTGTCTGGAGCGTAGCATTGTATGGGAGTGAAACGTGAACGATAAGGAGTTCAGATAAAAAGATGATAGAAGCTTTTGAAATGTGGTGCTACAGACGAATGATGAAAATTAGATGGGTAAATCACGTAACTAATGAGGAGGTGCTCAACCGAATCGGGGAGAAAAGGAGTGTGTGGCATATCCGAAGAGAAGGGATAGATTGGTTAGACACATTCTGAGACATCAAGGAATTGTCAACTTAGCATTAGAAGGAAGTGTGTGGGGTAAAAATCGTAGAGGCAGAATTACTAAACACAGCTTTCCGAAATTCTTTCACCAAAGAAGACGAAGTGAACACTCCAGTATTCAATCCAAGAACAGCTGCCAGCATGCGAAACTTAGAAGTAGATGTTCCTGGAGTAGTAAAACAACTTAAGTCACTAAACAAAAAAAAATCTTCTGGGCCAGATTGTATACCAACTAGATTCCTCTCAGAGTATGCTGATGCAATAGCTCCGTACTTAGCTATAATTTACAACCGATCACTCAGCGAAAGATCCGCACCCAAAGACTGGAAAGTTGCCCAAGTTACTCCATTATTCAAGAAAGGCAATAGGAGTGATCCCCGAAATTACAGGCCTATCTCATTGAGGTCGATTTGCAGTAGGATTTTGGAACATATACTTTGTTCGAATATTATGTACTACCACGAAGAGAATGACCTATTAACCAATAGTCAGCACGGATTCAGAAAGTATCGCTCTTGCGCAACACAGCTTGCCCTTTATTCACATGAAGTGTTAAGTGCCATCGAAAAGGGATCTCAAATCGATTCCATATTTCTGGATTTCCGGAAGGCTTTTGATACTGTACCCCACAAGCGAATTCTAATGAAATTGCGTGCTTATGGAATATCTCCCCAATTGTGCGATTGGATTCACGATTTCCTATCAGAAAGGACACAGTTCGTTGTAATTGACGGTAAGTCATCGAGTAAAACAGAAGTGATAACAGGCGTTCCACAGGGAAGCGTTATAGGTCCCCTACTCTTCCTTGTGTTTATAAACGATTTAGGAGATAATCTGAATAGCTCCCTTAGACTGTTCGCCGATGATGCTGTCGTTTATCGGTCAGTGAAGTCAACAGAGGATCAAAAGCAACTGCAAAGCGATTTAGACAAAATTTCTACTTGGTGCGAAAATTGGCAATTGACACTAAATAAAGAATAGTGTGAAGTAATACACATGACCACTAAAAGAAATCCGCTGAACTTCAATTACGCGATAAATCAGTCAAACCTTAAGGTCGTAAATTCTACCAAATACCTAGAAGTTACAATTACGAACAACTTTGACTGGAGAGAACACACAGAAAATATTGTGGGGAAGGCGAACCAAAGGTTACGTTTCATTGGCAGAACGCTTAGACGATGCACCAGCTCCACCAAAGAGACTGCCTACATCACACTTGTGCGTCCTCTCCTGGAGTACTGTTGCCCCTTGTGGGACCCTCACCAGGTGGGACTCACGGAAGATATTGAGAAAGTTCAGAGAAGGGCAGCTCGTTTTGTTTTATCACGTTACGGGGGGAAAGCGTCACGGAAATGTTGCACGAATTGGGGTGGAAATCATTAAAAGAAAGACGTTATTCGTTGCGGCGTGATCTGTTTGCGAAGTTTCAATCACCGACTTTTACTTATGAATGTGAAAATATTTTGCTAGCACCCACCTACTTAGGGAGACATGACCATCCCAATAAAATAAGAGAAATCAGATCGAAAACGGAACGCTTTAGGTGTTTTTTTTTTCCCGCGCGCTATTAGAGAATGGAACGGTAGAGAAAAGTTATGAAAGTGGTTTATGAACCCCTTGCCAGGCACTTAAATGTGATTTGCAGAGTATCTATGTAGATGTAGATGTAGGGACGAATATAAGAAGCAGATTCAAAAGGATGTAGGTTGCTGAACGTATTGTCAGATGAAGAGGCTTATACAAGACAGGGTAGCGTGGAGAGCTGCATGAAACCAGTCTGCGGACTGAAGACCACAACAACAACAACTAAAACTACAGCTGAGCTGCATCTCAGCTGGAAATGACGGCAACTGGCAAAAGGGAATCAAGTGATTCTGTGCGCTCTCGCGTCCTCTCGCTGTTTCCCGTCAGTCATCAGAAAAGCAGCGGACGAACTAAGAGGAAAGAGATCTGCGAACTAGTTCGCGTAGTTTGCCTGTGGGAGCGATCTTCCTAACTAGTTCGTTCGCGAACTACGAAGACTACTGTCGTAGCCTCCTCCCCCAAAACTGTGAGTGGCTGTAACTGCCAAACTAAAGGCGATAAAAAAGTCATTAAAAATTCTTTGCACACAGCTGGTGTCAAAAATTCCAGTGCTTGATAGAAACAACCATTGTTCCACTTGAAAAATTGTATATTTGCATAAAAAATACACTTTCTAGGTATTTTATTGGCTAACAAGACGACTCCTTGACTATCAATCCGTACTGTGAAATTAATCGCACTTTTCGTTTCCGCAATATTTGCGGTGCAAGTGTTAGGTGATTCACCCTATATATATATATATATATATATATATATATATATATATATATATATATATATATATATATATATAAGCTTCTTTACAGCCGGCAGCAGTGTCCGAGCGGTCTGCGGCTTGCCAGTCACAGTCTGCACGGCCGCTACGGTCGGGGGTCCGAATCCCTCCTCGGGCAAGGATGTTTGTGTCGTCTTTAGTATAAGGTAGTTCATAAGTAGTTTAGGGACTGATGAGCTCGCAGTTAAGTCCCTTAAGCTTAAAAAACATTTCGAATTTGCCTCTTTACACGTTCGCTTTAGCTCTGGTGTAAACACCCACCCGTTTATACTTTTTCATCTACATACATAATCGGTAATCTGCCATAAGGTGCGGAGCGGAGGGAATCTTGTACCAGTATTATTCAGTTCATCATCATGTTTGTTCTGCCCAGAGGCAGGTTTTCACACGTTACCTCTCCATACTCTCCTCTGCCATCTTCCTTAAGTCGGAGGACTTTCCACCTCTCTTTATGTCGTCTATCAATTTCTAACTCTCCCTTCCTCTCCATCTTCTCCCACAAATTAGTCTTTCTAAGGCATCTGTTTTAAAGATTGTCGTCTCGACAAATGTTCCATCAACTTCTCCCTTTCTCTTATAATCTGCATTCATCCAAATCCACCAGACTTCTTCCTATCCCTCAACTCAAACTCTGTTTGAATGGAAAGAGATTTACGATATTCCTGACATCGAACGAAACTTTTGAACACCATCCCAAAGAAAGTCTTCGGGCAAAGTTTGAAGGACATGTATGTTAAAGCTCAGCGGTGCATAGTTATGGCCGTGTGGGAGTAGCCGAGCGCACTAAGTCATCGTGGTATGTGCGGGTGCTCCGCGACGGAGGTTCGAGTCCTTCCTCGGGCATTTGTTTTGTGTGTGTGTGTGTGTGTGTGTGTCTGTGTGTGTCTATTGTTATGATGCTACTGGCGTATGGAATGGGGTTGATACAGCTTTCATAATTTTATTGTGACTTGATTACGTGAAAACATTGTAAGTCTGGTTTGTGATCTGTGACTCGTAGAGGGTCTTCAAGTTGGCTGTCTTGTATTTTAGTTTTAGCTTGTGACTTGTAAGCTGTAGATTCGGCTTGACTTTCACAGTTGTAGTGGATGGATGGGTTCAAAATGTTATTTGTCACCTCAGTATGAAATTTAAGTTGGTGGACCTGGTACTTCTTCGTAATTAATAAAATTTATAACTTTGTTGAATTTTTCATACTGTAAATATTGGTTCTGTGTATGAATTAAAATAAAAGACTTTTTATAAAGTTTGAGCAAGAAATTCCGTTGCTCAGGGGCTGATATTTAATAAACAGAAAAAATAGAATCATTGAGTCCCGGTAGTTCAGTTTGAAGCCCGTCACAAAAGATATCATTTTTACCTGATTCCTTTCTATCGAATTATTCTTTAGAAATAATTTCATTAGAAGTTTTTTCTGATCAAAACTGTTACATATTTTCTTTCACATATTAACTGATTCATTACGAATTTCACGGATATGTGCCCACTTTTAGAATCTTCTTGGACAATATTAGGGAATTAAACAGTTGAATAATTCCTTAAGACTTGTTTAAGTATCACAGATTCTCTATTTTGAATTTAATATTTACAACAAAATAGCTTTCACAGAAAACACTTTATGAGTTCACAATGCGTGATTATTTTCATCAAAGTCTCAATTATATTAAAGTCTCTGGATCCTGTTAGATTGCTTACGAACTTTAACTCTTCCAGATAGGTTTTTTAAAAATTTATTTAATTCAACTTGACAATAAGTTCAAATTCCAAAATCACGAATATTAATCAGTTTATTACGGGAGGCAGAAGTATCTAATTCTTTCGTCCTAGCCTATCCCGATCAAAGTCCAAAGATAATGTACGCATTCTCGTATGATCACGATATGAAAGTTTATATTAATAAATAAATACTTTTCTCTGGTTCCTTCCTATGTTGGAAATAAACCGCGTATAATACTTACAAACTAATAACGGAGAGCTATCACATAGAGAATTAAACACTTCGACAAGTGGTAACATAGGGAGCAAGTAACGTAGAGAGAGAGAGAGTAATTCAACTGTGGCTACTATTTATAATAGCTACCTGACAAATGATCTTTGATATACGAGGTGTTTTGACCTAGGTATTCCCTGGATACTGTTATTCTGAATTACTCTGATCTATTTTGAATTTATTAAAAATTTTGAAAAATGAGAAATTTTTGCCCTTAAACAAATAATTAAAATTATGTAACGATGATAAATTTCGGAATGTTGTGATTCTAATGCTATGGTCGCGATGTGGTGATGCAGGTCAAATTAGGCAAAAAATGTTCAAATGTTTGTTAAGCTTATGGGACTTAACTACGGGGTCATCAGTCCCTAAACTTACAAACTACTTATCAACTACCTACAACTAAGGACGGCACAAATATCCATGTCCGAGGAGGGATTCGAACCCCCGACCGTAGTGGCCGTGTAGACCGTGACTGAAGCGCCTCAGTCCTCTCGGCCATCGCGGCCGGCTCAAATTAGGCAAAAGCTAGTAAAAATTATTCCACTGAACGGAATGGAGGAATAAGTGGTGAACAAATTTTTATGTTTTAAAAAAATTTGGAAATTATTTGGTAGATGTTAGCAGCAGTTAGCAGCATAAAAAGTGCCGGGGTTTACCTCACACGTTTTCGTTATTACCAGCAGCTCGTTCGAATGATTATCCTGAAATAAAAATATTTATGAAGGTAAATCACGATTTTGTGATGCATTTCGACCAGTTACAAGATCGAGTTTCGTGCAGTTCACCGTGAGCTAAATTTTAGTTTAGGGCATAGCCGATAACTTTAGCTGAAAATCACGAAACTGTTAAATATCGGAGTTCGGTTTTAAAACATTACAGAAAGGAAACGGGAATGCAGGTTGTAAACATTTTGTCATCATTAAAACGGATTGATTTCATTGAAAGTGCAACAATGACTGCACTAATAATGGTCAGCCGTAATGTACAAACCCATTGTATGTTTACTCTGACTGAATTAATATTAATGCTCTTTCAAAATCACGAATATTTATTTTAATAATCTTTTGTTGTTGCTGTTCTTCTTTCTTCCGTGCTTGCTTGGATGAATGCTGAGGGTTTTCCTCCATATGCAAGACACCTGATTTTTAATTTTTCCCAGACATGTTTCAGCACTTTTAGTGCTATCATCAGTGGGATGGTTTATTTTTGTTCTGAAAAGTTATAGTTACTGTACAATTGTCTTTTCAGGTACTTCTAAATGTTTTTGTATGTTCAGTTGTTTTTAATTTTTTTTAGGTTATCTGACGATATACCTATTTTAGTTTAGTGAAAATTAGTATCATATTTTTTTAACTTACCTTTTACATTAGGCTACATAAAACTCGTTAAGTAGCCTACTTATTTGGTAATAGTATTTACACACTTGTCATGTGCTAACATCACAAACAGTGAAGCCCATCACTTTTGTCTTCCATCTCACTTCACATCCCACCTTACCACATCCAACCACCATTCAGTCATCTTTCCCTACTACTCACCCCCCCACCAGTAATAATAATAGATAAATAAATCAAATAAATAAAAACGTTTCGATTATATATATATATATATATATATATATATATATATATATATATATATATATATATATTATTTTGCCACTATTCCAGTCCGCTTACATCAAAACTAAATACACTAAAACATAATTTATTATAAAACATAGAAAAAGAAGTACATTCGTGATGTTGGCAACCCTCCAATAACACCCTGTGCAGACTCAGTCAAAACAAACACGTCTGATCTGTGATAAACAATTATGGGCAGTGCAAAAGTGACAGTGGAAGTAGTGGAAAAAACGACACAGCATGAAGAACCGGCGATACTGCATGAAACAGACCGGCATTCCATCATGTGAAGCGAAAACAAGACCAAATTTCCGTAAGTAACAAAACATTGGGCCTACTTTTCATGTTTCGTTAACGGTTTTCGATCTAAAAACAAAACAAACTGTAGATTCCTATTATTACAGACCACTGAAGATGTTTTACTGCCAATAAAACGAAATGCGTCTGGTGAGGAAAAAAATCGCATTTTTATTGTAGTTGCAAAGACGGACAAACACTGCTATTCATAATTTTGTAAGTCTGATGACCACTGTGGTTCGCTCCCATAGCTTTACAAACATCTGAACATTTGGCATAGTTAAGGGAGGTGTCTATTTCAAAGGACAGTAAGGTAATTGTAGTTCATACTTCATCTACGTTAATATTACAGGACTATTCAGTGTACTTTGTTGTCATTTGCTTATAATCTGATGCTATCGAATGGAGTCATCCCTCGTCAACACGATGAGTATCAGGACAAACCATAAAGGAGGCATAGATGATCGATGTTGTAGGCGGCATCTTTGTAGGTGCAGAAACAATAGACGATCGTTATCGGGCCCTCTCGATGAAACCCACACGCACACACACACACACACAAAGGCCTGCTACGGAGGGGAGGATGCGCGTGTTTCGCAGCTCATTTGTTTGCAGTACGTCACAGCGGAGCATCCGAGCGGATTTGGAGAGTTAGCCCTTCACCCCCCCCCCCCCCCAATCGATTACCCCATCCGTTCTCCACCCTCGCCACCATACTGTGCCTTCACACGCCCATACAATATGTACACACATAGAAGAAAAAAAGTGTTTCATCACCTTGGTGACTTCAATTTGCAGGAGGGTTTTGTAACATATCCTGTATTCAAATATTATGAATTATCTCGAACAGAATGATCTATTGGCCCAAGGTCATCATGGATTTAAAAAATATCGTTCATCCGAAACACAACTAGCTCTTTACACACACGAAGTGATGTGTGCTAACGACAATGGGTTCGCAAATTGATTCCGAATTCCTTGATTTCCAAAAGGCTTTTGACACCTTACCTCACAAACGGCTTTTAATCAAATTGCGTGGTTACGGTATATCGCACCAAATTTGCGACTGGACAGGGGATTTCCTGTCAGAGAGGACACAGTTCGTAGTAATCGATGGTAAGGCATCGACTAAAACAGAGGTGATATCGGGCGTTCCACAGGATAGTGTTATTGGTCCTCTGCTGTTCATTATTTACATAAACGATTTAGGGGAAAATCTAATTAGCTCTCTTAGGTTGTTTGCAAATGACGCCGTCATTTACCGTCTAGTAAAATCATCTGAAGATCAAAACCAACTGCATAACAATTTGAATAAGATATCAGTATAGTGTAAAAATTCGCAGTTGACTCTAAATAATAAGAAGTGTGAACTCGTCACATGAGTACGACAAGAAATCCGTTAATTTAGTTTACGTGATAAATCAGTCAAATGTGAAGGCCGTAAACTCCACAAAATACCTAGGAATTACAATTACTTCTGACTTAAATTGGAAAGAACACGTAGATAGTGGGAAAGGCGAAATGGAAAGTGCATTTTATTTGCAGAACCCTTAAAACATGCAACAGAACTAGAAAAGAAACTGTATACACTACGCTTGTCCGTCCATTTTTGGAGTATTGCAGCCCAGTGTGGGATCCTTATCAGGTGGGTTTGACAGAGGACATCGAAAGAGTCCAGAGAAGGGCAGCTCGTTTCGTTTTGTCGCGATACAGGGGAGACAGCGTTACGGAAATGATACAGGATCTGGGATGGGAATCATTACAACAATGGCGCTTATCGCTGCGGCGTGGACTACTTGCGAAACTCCAATCGCCAACATTCTCCTCCAAATGCGAAAATATATTGTTGACTCCCACTTACATAGGTAGAAATGATCATCAGAATAAAATACGAGAAATCAGAGCTCGAACGGAGAGATTCAGGTGTTCTTTCTTGCCACGCGCTATTCGAGAATGGAATGGGAGATAAATAGTCTAATTGTGGTTCTATGAACCCTCTGCCAGGCACTTGAATGTGATTTGCAGAGTATTCCATGTAGATGTAGGTGTAGATGTACATGGTTCTAAGTATCCTGAACATGAATCACAATCCGACACAGGTGGAAGTGAGAGTCTACAGTGGAAAATGTGTAGCTGAAGGAATACTGGAGCCAGACGTAACTGAAGAATGGCATGTCATGAAAACATGGTGACGAATTTAGTCATAGAAATGTGAAACGTCATTAAAGTAAAATCACTACTTCTGTTAATGGCAGTCTACTAGCGGAGTACTTGAGGAGTGCACATGTGTTTTTTTGGCCCACTTTAGGTTACGGTAGTAACTCTAAAAGTGGGCCTTTGCGATCGTTTTTCACAGCTCGAAATTTAAATAAAAAAACGGCTTAACTATTCACCTGACACCGAATTTGTAGAGGAGAAAATTCTCTATAACTTTGTTCTCTTATGGTTTTTTTTTTTTCATATCTCGTATCGTTTCAGAGATATTTGCAAAAATAAAGGCGATTTTGGGATGTATGTATGTCTGTAAGTCTGTCTGTCTGTCCGTAACGTGTTCCCTGTTTTTAAGACAAACCGTTCAACCGATCAGCACCAAATTTCACAGACATAATTGTAGGCCGACAGACAGCAGAACATCCCTTTTTCAAATTTTTCGGACAAAAAATACGGTAGTAATACCAAAAAAAGCCGTTTGTAATATAATTGTTATTGAAAACGAACGGTTCATCTGGCATGAAAATTGAATATCCTAATTGGTAGAGAGGAAAATTCTCTACAACTTCGCTCTATTGTGTTTTTCTTCATATCTTGCATTCTTGCAGTGATATTTGCAAAAATAGCGGCGATTTGACGATGTCTGTCTGGCTGAAACGTGTTCCCACTTTTTAGGTCGAATTGTTCAACCGATCGGCATCAAATTTTAAAGATATAAATGAGGCTACCAGAGACCGGAACCTCGCTTTTTCAAATATTTGCGACAAGAAATACGTTATTAATACCAAAGAAAGGTCGTTTGTAATGTAAATTTAATTGCATATAAACCGTTCATCTGACGCTAAAATTGAATAACCGAATTTGTAGAGGAGAAGATTCTCTACAGCTTTGTTGCCTTGTGTTCTTTTTTTTTTTTTTTTTTTTTTTTTTTTTTTTTTTTTTTTTTTTTTTTTTTCCATAGCTCGTATCGTTTGAGAGATTTTTGCAAAAATAACGGAGTTTTGACACCCTCCACTGAATTAACGAAAACCAGCCGTTCGCAGATGTCACGTGACATGCCTCGCCCAGAACTCTCTTTGGCCTAAGCCATCTTGCGTATTTGATGATTTTTCTTATTTTAACTTACACGTTTTCATTCCAAAGCAATAGTGCACTGAAGAACCAACGTAGTTTGGTCCCATAGAATTACAAACATTTCAACATTTGAGTAAATATAATCAGTGATTACACTGCTACCAACTGCACAATAAAGAGTAGCACTTTAGCATTATGCACAGTATCGTGGTGACAGCTAAACGTCGGTCCAGGGTAGAAGATTAAAATCTTAATACTTGGCACTGTTCCCACGCGACAACAGAACTTGGATGACAAGGGTGACTTGCACATGCAATAATAAAAGCAGAGAACTAAGCCTTGGAAGGATTGTTCTGTTGTGTTGAGGCAGGGGAATCACTATATCGAAATCGATTATTAAACTTCATGCGTAAGCAATAAGTACGTGAATGATAGGAAGTATAATGGAAACAATGAATCAAACAGAAAAATAATGTTGCAGACAAAAATACACAAATCCGTTTAAAAAATCGGTTGACCGCTAAATGACAATTTTAACCCGCCGACTCTGCGTATAATCCGTGAAACTTGGCGGAAATTCCGCTAATTTGGCAACCCTGGACTTGTAACTGACTGAACGACTCTCGGGCAATTGTTGCGGTGTCTACCGCTGTGCATATTGTTGTACTGTACGTTATTGGGCAGTTTTATCCTTTTTTTGGGATTAAAAAAAAACGTCGTTGTTTGCTTTATTCTGTGTTCCCTACAGTACTTATTACATTCATTGTGTGTACAGTTGTCTGTTTTTCAACATGTCTGGCTTCAAACATAAACATGTAACTGTTTCATTAATAGTTAGCAGTGCTACAAAGACTGGACAAAACGAGAATCGCTCCAAAAATTGCAAAGGAACTGAATGTAGGTGTTAGACAATTAAGAATTGGAACAAGAATCGCGAAGACGTTGAATCCTATATACGATTGATGGAGAAACACTGAAGAATCGCAAAACATTTTAAAAAACCTAAACTTTAAGTGCCTGATAACGCACTGTGAATATGGTTTTGTCAAGAAAGAAGAAAATAAAATACAATATACGGGCCAATTCTCAAAGAAAAAGGTATAGTTTTGCATTAAAAAACTGGAAGCGAGAAGTAAATTTGCTGCCAGTGAAGGCTGAATTGAACGTCGGAAAACTCGTCAAAAATGTTCAAATGTTTGTTAAGCTTATGGGACTTAACTACGGCGTCATCAGTCGCTAAACTTACAAACTACGTATGAACTACTTACGAACTAGGACGGCACAAATATCGATGCCTGATGGGGGATTCGAACCCCCGACCGTAGTGGCCGTGCAGACCGTAACTGGAGCGCCTCAGTCCCCTCGGCCACCGCGGCCGGCAAAACTCGTCACGGTGTCCGATTCGCTCCAGTCACGGTCTGCACGGCCACTACGGTCGGGGGTTCGAATCCCCCCTCGGGCATGGATATTTGTGACGTCCTTAGTCTTAATTAGTTCATAAGTAGTTTGTAAGTTTAGGGACTGATGACCCCGTAGTTGAGTCCCATAGACTATACAAACATTTGAAACATTTGGTGTCCGATTTGCTTCTACAGTCAGTACAGTCCAGTACTGTAATTTATATGTCGTTTTTCCTTTTAAACCCAACACATATTATAGTTTGTGCAGACGTTTTTTTAAGTTAATATATTGTTTAACACTGTGTAAGAAACATCTATATTTATAAAAATTAATTACTGTTCGTTAGTCTCTCTAAAAGTCGAGAACGGCTCAACCTATTTGGCTAATTTTAGTCTTGAAATATTCGTATAAGTCCAGGGAAGTTTTAAACGGTGATAAAACATGGAAAAGTTGTCTTGAAAAGGGGAAAATCTGGAAAAACTGAAACAGCTTTTTCCAGTGAGCTGTCAAAACCGTTCATCCAATTGCGTTAAAATGTTCTACATTTCATGTTGAAAGCAAGAGGAAGGTTCGCATCATACAAAAGTTTGGAAAAGTCGCCCTGGAAGTAGGAAAATATTGGAAAAACCGAAAGCAATTTTTTTCTATGAATAAAGATCAATTGCCACATGGTTGTAAGAGCATCACTTGAGTACTGTTCGATAGGAAAAGGTTTCTGTGAAATAAATTATTTGGAAAATCTACCGGATAATTGGAAAATTTCAGAGAAACTGAAAGGGCATTTTTAATGTGTTTTTGATTGAATTCAGCTGTATAACAGACTATTCGCAATAGGGCTAATTCTTTTTTGTTTTTCACTATGGTCTTGGAAATGTTTTCAGTAAAAAAATAGAGACAGTTAAAAAGGAAAGTCGCAAAATTCGAACCAAGTTCCTTTTTCAATGTGTTTATAAATGTATTCAACACTGTAAGTTGAGAACCGTTCATCTGACTGCGATAAAATTTTATCGTTTGACTTTCAACGAAACATGAACATTCTTATGAACTAAAAATTTGGGAAAGTAACCAGTAAAATTTGAAAATTCGCGAGAAACTAAAAGAGCTTTTCTCAGTTTTGCATATTTGACGTTCAAAGAAAGAGTAACTTTCTTATCAACTAAAAATTTGGAAAAGTCTCCCGGAAAATTAGAAAAATTCAGAAAAAATAGAGATTTTTGTATGAAATATCAGTACCATTAATCAGATTGCGATAAAATGCTGCACATTCGACGTTCAAAGTGAAAGGAAGGTTTGAATCAAGTAAAACAACCAAGTTATTATTTTACTTGTTTTAAATCTAAATTTTCCTCACAATGTTTCCATATTTTATCACCGTTTAAACCTTTCCTGAACTTCCACGAAAGTGACATGAACATTATCCTGGACATGTGTGCATGATATGCCCATTCTTTCCGCCCACTATAGAGCCGATACTTAGACTATCTGATGATGCCTTTATAAAGCTACTGGGTATAAAATACATATGATTTAAATTATTTTGATTTATATTAAGAGGAAAGTGATACAAAGTTCACTGGGTCAACCAGTCTTTTTATATTACTGTAGGCGTTTTTTAGTTCTTAAATCAGTCAATTTTTTTGTACTAAATGTCTTTTTTAATTTTTTTGAAATGTTGTTGTTGTTATGGTCTTCAGTCCGCAGACTGGTTTGAAGCAGCTCTCCACGCTACCCTGTCCTGTGCAAGTCTCTTCATCTGAGAATATGTTTGGCAACCTACATATTTCTGAATCTGGTTGCTGTATTCGTCTGTCTGTCTCCCTCTACGATTTTTACCCCTCGCACTTCCTTCTAATGCCAAGTTGACATTCCTTGATGTCTCAGAATGTGTTCTACCAATCTATCCCTTCTCTTAGTCAGGATATGCCAGAAACTCCTTTTCTCCCCAATTTAGTTAAGCACCTCCTCATTAGTCACTGATCTACCCATCTAATTTTCATCATTCGTCTATAGCACCACATTTCGAAAGCTTCTATAATCTTTTTATCTAAACTCCTTATCGTCCACGTTTCACTCCCGTACAATGCTACACTCCAGACAAATGCTTTCAGAAAGGACTTCCGAGCATTTAAATTAATATTGGATGTTAACAAGTTTCGCTTCTTTAGAAACGCTTTTCTCCCCATAGGCAAATCTGCATTTTATATCTTCTTTACTTCGTCCATCAGAAGTTATTTTGCTACCCAAATAACAAAATTCATCTACTACTTTTATTGACTCATTACCTAATATAATTCCTTCAGCATCGCCTGATTTTCTGACACTGCATTCCATTACCCTCGTTTTCTCTTGTTAATGTTCATCTTATATTTTCCTTTCAAGACACTGTCCATTCCATTCAATTACTCTTCCAGATCTTTTGCGGTCTCTGACAGAATTACTATGTCATCGACAAACTGCAATGTTTTTATTTCTTCTCCCTGCACTTTAATGCCATCTCCAAATTTCTCCTTGCATTCCTTCACTGCCTGCTCAATGTACAGATTAAACAACATTGGGGAAAGGCTGCAACCCTGTCTTACTCCCTTCGCAACCTCTGCGTCCCTTTCTTGCCCTTCGACTCTAATAACCGCTGTCTGGTTTTTGTATAGGTTGAATATAACTCTTCGCTCTCTATATTTTACCCCTGCTACCTTCAGAATTTGGAAGAGTGTTTCCATTGCCAAAAGCTTTCTCCAAATCGACAATCGCTAAAAACGCAGGCTTCCCTTTCCTTAGCCTATCTTCTAACATTAGTCGTAATGTATTGCGTCTCGTGTTCCTATATTTCTTCTAAATCGAAACCGATCTTCCCCGAGGTAGGATTCCACTAGTTTTTCATTCGTCTGTAAATAATTGTACTATTGTTAGTATTTTACAACCATGACTTATTAAAGTGACAGTTCTGTAATTTTCACATTTGTCTGCATGTGCTTTCTATGGAATTGAAATTACGATATCTTTCTTAAACTCAGAGGGTATTTCCCCTGCCTCATACATCTTGCGTACCAGGTGGAACAATTTTTGCATGGAAACAATTTTTTCATGCAAACAATTTTTTCATGAAAGCAATTTTTTTTTTTTTTTTAGAGAGCTACTTGGTCTTCATACATACGATTTAAAATAATATGGTTTATATTAAGAAGTAAGTGATACGAAGTTCACCGGGTCATGTAGTCTTTTTATATTACTGTAGACGTCTTTTAGTTTTTAAATCGCTTAATTTTTTGTACTAAACATCTTTTTATATTTTTTGCAATAAATATTAGTTGGTTTATGTTCTAGGAGGCGATCCAATTATGGTATTGTAGAAAGATATAAAAAAGCCAAGATCGCTGATCATCAATTTTTATTCAAGACGACCGGTTTCACTGAACTATGTCAGCATCATCTGGTCCAATAACATCATTTTACAGTCAGTGACATCGTCTTCGTTGAGGATACCGCGTACGTCACGGAAGAATGTGTGTCGACATTCCAATACAACGAGTCCTTTGTTATAATACTGATGTTTTTGTAGGCTTAATGACCTTTACTTGTACATGCACTGATAAATAATAGCAACAAAATAACATTCCCTGGTTCTCGTGAGAAAACTGCATTAAAAACAGTAGCACAATCCTTTGTTATCGCGCAAAACAAATCCACATTCGCCGTTGAGTTACACAGTCGTTCTATACGAGTGTATCCTCATCAAGGAATGTCAACTTAGCATTAGAAGGAAGTGTCAGCATCATCTGGTCCAAAAAAATTATTTTAGAAGGCCATAATCTCTCCTGTCAGTAACGCAGGGGTTAAAATCGTAGAGGGAGACCGAGGGACGAATACAGCAACCAGTTTCAGAAATATGTAAGTTGCCAAACATATTCTCAGATGAAGAGCCTTTCACACGACATGGTAGCGTAGAGAGCTGCATCAAACCAGTCTGCGGACTGAATACCACAACAACAACAAAATTTAAAAAGATATTTAGTACAAAAAAATTGAACGATTTAAGAACTAAAAAACGTCTACAGTAATATAAAAAGACTGATTGACCCAGTGAACTTCGTATCACTTACTTCTTAATATAAACGATATTAATTTAAATCATATGTATTTTAGACTCAGTAGCTTTATAAAGGCATCATCAGATAGTCTAAGTATCGGCTCTATAGTGGGCGGAAAGAGTGGGCAAATCACGCACACATGTCCAGGATAATGTTCATGTCGCATTCGTGGAAGTTCAGGGAAGGTTTAAACGGCGATGAAATATGAAAAAAATTGCGAGGAAAATTTAGATTTAAAACAAGTAA
Organism: Locusta migratoria; assembly: GCA_026315105.1. Classification (NCBI taxonomy): domain Eukaryota; kingdom Metazoa; phylum Arthropoda; class Insecta; order Orthoptera; family Acrididae; genus Locusta; species Locusta migratoria. The sequence continues at coordinate 67,195,361 of CM048753.1, forward strand.
AATAATAACTTGGTTGTTTTACTTCATTCAAACCTTCCTTTCACTTTGAACGTCGAATGTGCTACATTTTATCGCAACCTGGTTAATGGTACTAATATTTCATAGAAAAATCTCTATTCTTTTCTGAATTTTTCCAATTACACACTCGTTCTATACGAGTGTATATCTCAACGACGAATGTGGATTTGTTTTGCGCGATAACAAAGGAATGTGCTACTGTTTTTAATGCAGTTTTCTCACGAGAACCAGGGAATGTTATTTTGTTGCTATTATTTATCAGTGCATGTACAAGTAAAGGTCATTAAGCCTACAAAAACATCAGTATTATAACAAAGGACTGGTTGTATTGGAATGTCGACGCACATTTTGCCGTGACGTACGCGGTATCGTCAACGAAGACGATGTCACTGACAGAAGAGATTATCGCCTTGTAAAACGATGATATCGGACCAGATGATGCTGACATAGTTCAGCGAAACCGGTCGTCTTGAATAAAAATTGATGATCAGCGATCTTGGCTTTTTTTATATCTTTTTTTTTTTCGTTCCGACCGTGGTCCAGGTCTCGAAGGTGACGGATTAGAGGGGTCCTACTGCACAAACTATCAGCGTACCTCCCTCTTAACGCTTCATCGGCCGCTAGTAGCTCTACTCCAGCTAAAAAAATGTTCAAATGTTTGTTAAGCTTATGGGACTTAACTACTGGGCCATCAGTCCCTAAGCTTACAAACTACTTATCAACTAGCTACAACTAAGGACGGCACAAATATCCATGCCCGAGGGGGGATTCGAACCTCCGACCGTAGTGGCCGTGCAGACCGTGACTGGAGCGCCTCAGTCCCCTCGGCCACCGCGGCCGGCTGTTATCATTCTTGATAAACAGTGCTATTAGGACGCTGTGTAAAATTATAGATCCATAGATAGTGATGTGGTCATGCGTTTATTGACGCGTTTCGATAAAAATCATCTTTAGAATCTGTAAAGTTACGAATATCAGTAAGCCCGGTGTCACAAAAAGAGAATTGCATGGACAAAAGAGACAGCAAAGCACATTACAAACAAAACTATCTTAAGTACATGTTCATGGAGGGTTGGGTTAACATAATAAAATTGTATGGCGTGAACGCGCTTCTGAGCATTACTGAAGCCAAATCACCCAGCATCGTCAAAGTAAGCGGTAGACGCCACCAGGCAGCTGTAGTGTAAATGACAAAGATGAGAAAAATAGAAATTATATAAAACCAAATAGAAAGAATTAAAACCTACTAATCGCATAAATATTTAAGTTTAAAATGGAGAGGTCGGGACTATACAATACCATTTACATGCGTCAATAAACGCATTACCACATCACTGTCTGTGGCTCTATAATTTTACACAGCGTCCTAATAGCTCTGTTTATCAATTACTACTGATATGGGCGCATACGTCATTAACGACATCATGTCACGTCTGTTATAAACGAGTTCATTGATCGTTATAATGACACGTTTTCCTTTCCCCGATATTATCAGAGAAAGTTTTGTATTTTTATATTATTTCGGCATGTTAAAATAATTATCTATGAAAGTCAGAGAAAGAAAATTTAGGAACAACACTTTCAATTCTTTTGTAAGAAAGAAGACACTTTTGCTTTGTACTTCGTGGCGATAGCATCTTGCAGACTGGAGCTGTACTTTATTATTATTATTATTTTTTTTTTTTTGTGGCCGCTATTATGTACATTCAGGTAAATATATGTGATGTGCGCGTATCTTAAATTTATAAATAAACCCCACCTCTCACTTATGAATTTTTATTAATAACTTTGCCCTATCCTCCCTCCGCCCATAATGTCTTTTTGAGCCTTGTTGAATCACCGCAACAATGGATGGTATAGTTTTTAGTTAATATTGAATGGTGGTATTTCGTGTAGCCTGCCAGTCTTGTTTCAAAATTTATTCCATAATATTATCATTTACTGGCAATAGAACCTGCAGTCGATTTTCTCGCAAATTTTTAGAAGTCCGATGTGTTTGACTTACGTAATATTCCTATCCGATTTGTATCATGTCACTTATCTTACTTTACTGTTTGCTACACGAGTCGTAGTTTAATATTGACGAACTGCCATCCACTGTTCGGCAAGTGGTTATCATATTATTAAAATTTCATTCACATCCAAATTTCAACCACCGATGGATCTCTTGTTAGAGGTAACTGCTCGTCGATTCTTTTTGTAATGTTCTGCCTGCACAACACTCCACCATTAATTAGCTTACCATTTCATTTAAATGCATGTAATAATTTTCCCCGTAATTTACCGATTGGGATCTTTCATAGCTTCTAACATCAAACCACTTCCTTCTGTAAATTTGTTAATCCCAAAAATTAATAGCCAGGCTGGAACATTATATCGTCTAAAACGGGCTTTAACGCTTAGCTTGCCCTTTATTCACATGAAGTGTTAAGTGCCATCGACAAGGGATCTCAAATCGATTCCATATTTCTGGATTTCCGGAAGGCTTTTGATACTGTACCCCACAAGCGGCTTCTAATGAAATTGCGTGCTTATGGAATATCTCCCCAATTGTGCGATTGGATTCACGATTTCCTATCAGACAGGACACAGTTCGTTGTAATTGACGGTAAGTCATCGAGTAAAACAGAAGTGATATCTGGCGTTCCACAGGGAAGCGTTATAGGTCCCCTTCTCTTCCTCGTGTTTATAAACGATTTAGGAGATAATCTGAATAGCTCTCTTAGACTGTTCGCGGATGATGCTGTCGTTTATCGGTTAGTGAAGTCAACAGAGAATCAAAAGCAACTGCAAAGCGATTTAGACAAAATTTCTACTTGGTGCGAAAATTGGCAATTGACACTAAATGCAGAAAAGTGTGAAGTAATACACACGAGCACTATAAGAAATCCGCTGAACTTCAATTACGCGATAAATCAGTCAAACCTTAAGGTCGCAGATTCTACCAAATACCTAGGAGATACAATTACGAACAACTTTGACTGGAGAGAACACATAGAGAATATTGTGGGGAAGGCGAATCAAAGGTTACGTTTCATCGGCAGAACGCTTAGAAGATGCACCAGCTCCACCAAAGAGACTTCCTACATCACACTTGTGCGTCCTCTCCTGGAGTACTGTTGCCCCTTGTGGGACCCTCACCAGGTGGGACTGACGGAAGATATTGAGAAGGTTCAGAGAAGGGCAGCTCGTTTTGTTTTATCTCGTTACAGGGGAGAAAGCGTCACGGAAATGTTGCACGAATTGGGGTGGAAATCATTAAAAGAAAGACGTTATTCGTTGCGGCGTGATCTGTTTACGAAGTTTCAATCACCGACTTTTAGTTCTGAATGTGAAAATATTTTGCTAGCACCCACGTACCTAGGGAGACATGACCATCCCAATAAAATAAGAGAAATCAGATCAAAAACGGAACGATTTAGGTGTTCTTTCTTCCCGCGCGCTATTAGAGAATGGAACGGTAGAGAAAAGTTATGAAAGTGGTTAATGAACCCTCTGCCAGGCACTTAAATGTGATTTGCAGAGTATATATGTAGATGTAGATGTTCATAGGTCGCTAGTAGCTCTACTCCAGCCACAAAGTGCCTGGTGCCCTCTGGTGTCCACTGGCTTGGCCGGACGCTCGGCCTCCCTGACGGCTGATGCGTGATGCGGCGCAGCGACGCCACCGCCCCCGCCGCCGGCGTCGGCGCCGCCGTGGACTGGCGCCAGTGGCCGCGCCAGCCAAAAAGGGAAGAAGAGCGGCGGCTGGCGCGCCAGCGGACCGCCGCGCATCGATCACTGGCGCCAGCCAGCCAGCCACCCGGCCAGCTAGGGCCGGGAGCTGGGGGTGCCAGGCGCCATAGCCACAGGCACGGTCCCCCTGAACTGCCGCCGACGCTACGCGACTCTGACAGATTCCTGGAGCGCGAATCGCTCTCGCCAATATCGCGTAAAACTGGTCTCAATTATATCACAAAAAAAAAGTACTGCTCTGGTAAAACCATTGAGACAAGACAATAAATATACATGAATACTCAAAAGCTCATCTCTTGAGACTCAACAACACAACTGTTTCACAACTATTACTGTACACTTCACGCACCAGTTATCAATAATCTATCTACAGCGTGTTACAAAAAGGTAATACCAAACTTTCAGGAAACATTCCTCACACACAAAGAAAGAAAATATGTTATGTGCACATGTGTCCGGAAACGCTTAATTTCCATGTCTGACGAGTGTATATTTTAAAGAATTGCTCAATTTAGGTGAAACGTACAATGATGTATCAGATTTTCAGGTAGAATGGGATAGGAACGACGATGGAAACAGGATCTCATTTGAGGAAGTGGAGGAAATGGTCAGTAGATTACAGTGCAATAAAGCGGCTGCTGTAAATGTGTTTGGTATAAATCTGTCAGTTGTCGATATAGGTTCACAGATTTGTGACTGTCTCGAAGACTTCCTAAGTAATAGAACGCAGTACGTTGTTCTCGACGGCGAGTGTTCATCAGAGACGAGTGTATCGTCAGGCGTGCCCCAGGGGAGTGTGATAGGACCGCTATTATTTTCTATCTATATAAATGATCTGATGGACAGAGTAGCTTGTAATTTGCGGCTGTTTGCTGATGATGCTGTGGTGTATGGGATGCTGTCGTCTGTAACTGACTGTAATAGCATACAGGTTGACTTAGACAAAATTTCTAGTTGGTCCGAAGAATGGCAGCTAGCTCTCAATGTAGAAAAATGTAAGGTGATGCGCATGAGTAGGAAAAACAATCCCATATAATGTTCGAATACAGCATTAGTAGTGAGCTTCTTGATGCTGTCGCGTCGTTCAAATATCTAGGCGTAACATTCCAGAGCGATATGAAATGGAACGAGCATGTAAGGACAGTTTTGAATAAGGCAGACAGCCGACTTCGGTTTATTGGGAGAATTTTGGGAAGATGTGCTTCACCTATAAAAGAGACCGCGTATAAAACGCTTGTACGACCCCGTCTTGAGTATTGCTCGAGTGTTTGGGACCCGCAGCAGATCGGTTTGAAGGAAGACATAGAGGCGGTTCAGAGACGAGCAGCTAGATTTGTTACCGGTAGGCTCGACCAATGCGCGAGCGTCACGGAAATGCTCCGGCAACTCAATTGGGGATCGCTGGAAGAAAGACGACGTTCTTTTCGTGAATTTCTGTTGAGTAAATTTGGAGGGCCGGAATTTGAAGCTGAGTGTAGTACGATCTTGCTGCCGCCTACTTACATTTCGCGTAAAGATCACAAAGAGAAGATAAGAGAAATTGGGGCTCGTACGGAGGCATATAGGCATTCTTTTTTTCCTCGTTCTATTTGGGAGTGGAATAGGAAAGGAAATGCCTAGTAGTGGTACAGTGTACCTTCCGCCACGCACCTTACGGTGAATTGCGGAGTGTGTACGTAGGTGTAGATGTAGATATACTGCCGCCGCCGCTACACGACTGTGAGGATAACTTCTGCCGCCGGCTGGCCGAGAACCTGCGACCTTCAGCGGGCAATCTGGACGCTTCCTGCTGCCGTGTCTAGGGGACCGCGGGTCGCTCTCGCCAATATCGCATAACACTCGTCCGAAAAAAAAAAAAAAAAAAAAAAAAAAAAAAAAAGGGATAAACTGCTCTGGTCAAACCAATGAGATAATATACAGGAATACTCTCAAGAGCTCATCTCTTTAGGCTCCATCACCCAACTGTTTCACAATTATTTCTGTACTCTTCACGCACCATTGATCAATAATCTATCTACAGGGTGTTACAAAAAGGTACGCCTGCCGCGGTGGCCGAGGGGTCTGCGGCGCTCCAGTCACGGTCTGCACGGTCACTACGGTCGGGGGTTCGAATCCCCCCTCGGGCATGGATATTTGTGCCGTCCTTAGTGTAAGCTAGTTGATAAGTAGTTTGTAAGTTTAGGGACTGATGACCCCGTAGTAAAGTCCCATAAGCTTAACAAACATTTGAACATCATTTGGCAATCTGGACGCTGCCTGCTGCCTTGTCTAGGGGACCGCGGAGCGCTCTAGACTATATCACATAACACTGGTCTGCCTCAAATCAGTTCAGGGGGGAAAAAAAAAGAAAAAAAACCAACCACACACAAAAAAAACCTTGTCACATGATAAACAGGTCTGCTCAAAACAATGAGACGAGCTGAGACGAGCTGTTTTTCTTATTTGGAGATAAGAAAAACACACCTCTACAAATATCAATCTATGAATATACACAGAGTGCACGAAGGAACTTGCCCCCCTTCTCGCAGTGGTGTACCGTAGGTCTCTAGAACAGCGTAGTGTTTTGAAAGATTGGAAAATGGCGCAGGTCATCCCCGTTTTTACAAAATGTTCAACTGTTTGTATAGCTTATGGGACTTAACTACGGGGTCATCAGTCCCTAAACTTACAAACTACTTATCAACTACCTACAAGTAAGGACGGCACAAATATCCATGCCCGAGGGTACACTCGAACCCCCGACCGTAGTGGCCGTGCAGACCATGACTGGAGCGCCTCAGTCCCCCCGGCCACCGCGGCCGGCCCCGTTTTTAAGAAGGGACGTCGAACAGATGTGCAGAACTATAGGCCTATATCTCTAACGTCAGTCAGTTGTAGAATTTTGGAACATGTATTATGTTGGAGTATAATGACATTTCTGGAGACTAGAAATCTGCTCTGTAGGAATCAGCATGGGTTTTGCAAAAGGCGATCGTGTGAAACCCAGCTCGCGCTATTCGTACACGAGACTCAGAGGGCCATAGACACGGGTTCTCAGGTAGATGTTGCGTTACTTGATCTCCGCAAGACGTTTAATACACTTCCCCACAGACTTTAATGATCAAAGTAAGAGCATATGCTCTAGTGTGACTGGATTGAGGAGTTCCTAGACAACAGAATGCAGCATGTCATTCGCAATGGAGAGAAGTCTTCCGAAGTAAGAGTGATGTCAGGTGTGCCACAGGATAGTGTCGTGGGTCCGTTGTTCACGATATATATACATATATACATATATACATATATATATATATGTATATATATGTATATATGTATATATATCGTGAACTTTGAAGGGTTGTAGCTCCAAAAACTAACAGTGATAGGAATGTAGTTTACATTGATTTGGACGCACCTGGTTTCAACGAATCCAATACACGATAGAAAAAACTATTGTTCCATTTAAAAAAAAATTATATCTTCGTGGTGTAACTCTTTGGAAAATGATACAATAAACTATGTTCATAGCTCCGCAGATATTGTAACATTTCTTGTGTTGACCTATCGCATTAAAATTTCCCGTCACGTATTATTTTATAAGTTACAGAGGCAAACACATTTAGTGAAACACCCTGTATATAGAGACCAGGCGCGTCCAGAAAGTAAGTTCCGTTTGGTAATAAAATGAAATTGTACACAGATACAGAAGAAATTTTTATTGCGCAAAATTATACAACTCTTAATCTACTTTTCCACATAACTGCCGAAAATTTGCAGGCATTTGACATAGCGAGGCACCAGGTTTTGTTTACCTTCTTCATTAAAAACCTACCGCCTGTGTCTTCAACCAGTAGGAAACAGTTTCTTTCAACTCGTCGTCATTGGTGACGTGATGAGAGCACTAATTGTAAACCTCCGGTTTTCCTGGATCTTGTCATCAATCTGTAACAAAATGTGGACGCCCACTTCGTTCTTCATCGTGCACATCACTACGCTCGCCATTGAACTGTCGGAACCATCTTCTCACCATCGAATCACTCATCGCATTTGGTCCGTAAACATCGTAAACTTGCCGATAAATTTCACTCGGTTTCACTTTTCTCGCATTCAGAAACCGAATCACCGACCTGGTTTCACAGGCGGCGGGATTTTCAATCGACGCCGACATTTCAAACGAGTACAACAAAGCGTACGTAACTGACAGCGATCTCCAAATGGCGCACGTTCTTCTCCTTGATACACATCGTCTACAGCGCATGTGCGGAACTGCAATCGCAGCGCTGCAGCGGAGATAAATTGAAACGGAACTTAGTTTCTGGACGAGCCTCGTATATATATATATATATATATATATATATATATATATATATATATATATATATATATATATATATATATAACCCTTGCCACGTGGTAAACTGTTCTGGTCAAAACAATCAGAGAACAGTAACATTTGTAGACTTCGAAAAAGCATATGACTCCACTGACCCTAAAACCAGTAATCTAATACAAGAGACCTCACTAACACCAAATCCAAAGTCAAATTCATGGGAGAATTATCAGACTCCTTTAAAATCAATCCCACCGTCTGGCAAGGCGGTGGTCTCTCACCCATCCTATTCAATGCAGTCTTAAAGAAAATTATATATTTTTGACGACTTTACAGTTTTCAATGAATGAAATAAATCGCAATTTGCGATCACTTATGGCTTCACTGTATTAGGTTTAGATGGAATACCAGACTGTGGCGAATGAAAATTTGTGCCCGGTCGGGATTCGAACGCGGGATCTCCTGCTTACTAGGCAGACGCGTTGACCACTCCGCCACCGAGGACACAGTGACCAGCCCGACTGCAGAGGACTCTTCCCTGCACGTCTCCCGCCACACCCAAATCTCCATTTCAGAACAAATAGTCTGTGGTACAGGAAAGACACAGCGTGGAGAATTTAAACTTGCTTCACCACACATGAAACGGCGCCTACAGAAAAATTTGCCCCGGGAGCTTTCGGAAAATATAGCTCTGTAAGTTTTGTAAAGTTGTAACTATATGCAACATAAAACTTTGGGCTGACTAGTCACCCCCGTTACCACTGAAAGGTGTGTTATTCATGTCACTAACGGAGTCTGTCCAGATGACAAAACACCCTGACCTGAGTCGGCTCTGGAAATATTTGCACTTGTACATGTTATAACCTGTATCAGGGGCGTATGTATAAAAAGGGACGGGGGTCTGCCCCCCTGCAATAATGAATATTGTTGAAGAAATAACTATGTTTTTATTATTTAATGTCATCAACAAGAAAGCTTGACCTCGGTAAGGAAAAAGGTGCTTCACCGTTAATATAAGGAGCAAAGCTGATACAAAATATCATGGGGCGTCTACTTAATTACACTTATCTTCTCCAAACCTCCCTAGACCCTCCAGAAAAATGTATATGATATATTCGTTATTGTCCTGTGCACACCAGAAAGAACATAGTCATCAGTGTCGATGTAGAATACTGTAAGAAGACACCTTGTGATAGGTGTCATGAACAGATCGATACCACAGAATTAATCATTTCATATGCAAAATTCCATAAACATTGGAAGAAAAATGTAGATTTGTATACAATACGTACACACAAACACATGGACACCGTGCTTTATGCCGGCCGCGGTGGCCGAGGTGACTGAGGCGCTTCAGTCACGGTCAGCACGGCCACTACGGTCGGGGGTTCGAATCCCCCCTCGGGCATGGATATTTGTGCCGTCCTAGTTTGTAAGTAGTTCATAAGTAGTTTGTAAGTTTAGGGACTGATGACCCCGTAGTTAAGTCCCATAAGCTTAACAAACATTTGAACAATTTGCTTCAGTCACGGTCTGCACGGCTACTACGGTCGGGGGTTCGAATCCCCCCTCGGGCATGGATATTTGTGCCGTCCTTAGTCTTAGCTAGTTCATAAGTAGTCTGTAAGTTTAGGGACTGATGACCCCGTAGTTAAGACCCATAAGTTCTACAAACATTTGAACATTTTGAACTGTGCTTTATACATAAAGATTTTTACGTTCTAACAATTTATCTATTTATTGTATCAGTCTTCCAACTCTGCGGCCCATGAAAATATGGAATGTTTTTCATCTCAAAGTAGCATATGAAACAACATACCAAAATTTCAATTACTTGCATTGATCAAATATCTGCTTTACCCTACATATTTCAGCGCCGATCTCTACCTCAACCACTATGGAAGCTATACCTCGATATCTTCAAACTTTTCCTATCTTTGTATACTTTAAGATAGTAAAACAAAACCTCTGCTTCCGCTAACCACCATGTAGAATTTTGGAGCATATTCTCACTCCTCGAGACGGAAAAGCTTCTTTCTATGAATCGGTACGGGTTTAGGGAAACATCGTTCATGTGAAACTCAGCTTGCTCTTTTCTCACATGACATCTTGCGAGCCATGGATCAAGAGCAACAGGCGGATGTGTTTTTCTAGACTTCAAAAAGTCGTTTGACGCGGTGCCACACTGCAGACTGCTAACGAAGATAGGTCCACAGATTTGTGACTGGCTGGAAAACTTCCTATAGAACGCAGTACGTTGTTCTCGACGGCGAGTGTTCATCAGAGACGAGTGTATCGTCAGGCGTGCCCCAGGGGAGTGTGATAGGACCGCTATTATTTTCTATCTATATAAATGATCTGATGGACAGAGTAAGTTGTAATTTGCGGCTGTTTGCTGATGATGCTATGGTGTATGGGAGGATGTCGTATTTAACTGACTGTAATAGCATACAGGATGACTTAGACAAAATTTGTAGTTGGTGCGAAGAATGGCAGAATGTAGAAAAATGTAAGGTGATGCACATGAGTAGGAATGTTCGAATACAGCATTCGTAGTGAGCTTCTTGATGCTGTCGCGTTCTTCAAATATCTAGGCGTAACATTACAGAGCGATATGAAATGGAACGAGCAAGTAAGGTTAGTTGTGAGTAAGGTGGACAGCCGACTTCGGTTTATTGGGAGAATTTCTGGGGTGATGTACTTCATATGTAGAGACCGCGTATAAAACGCTTGTACGACCACGTCTTGAGTATTGCTCAAGTGTTTGGGACCCGCAGCAGAACAGTTTAAAGGAAGACATAGAAGCGGTTCAGAGGCGAGCAGCTAGGTTCGTTACTGGTAGGTTCGACCAATGCGCGAGTGTCACGGAAATGCTCCGGCAACTCAATTGGGGATCGCTGGAGGAAAGACGACGTTCTTTTCGTGAATTTCTGTTGAGGAAATTTAGAGGGCCGGAATTTGAAGCTGAGTGTAGTACGTTCTTGCTGCCGCCTACTTACATTTCGCGTAAAGATCACAAAGACAAGATAACAGTAATTAGGGCTCGTACGGAGGCATATAAGCATTCTTTTTTCCCATCGTTCTGTTTGGGAGTGGAATAGGAAAGGAAATGCCTAGCAGTGGTACAGTGTACCCTCCGCCACGCACCTTACGGTGGATTTCGGAGTATGTATGTATATGTAGATGTAGATATAAATGCATGTATAATACGCCTGCAGTTTCCTAGTTACCACGTTGTAATTAGCATTACGTTTTGTAACAAACTATCCTTATAGAACATAGCAAAGAAGGCCTGTGTACTACCTATACGCGCATTGTAGTTTAGTTTCTCTGCCGGGTCACGTAACGTGGCTACTTTAAAGTTGATGTTCAGCGCACACAGTGCTATTTTTATATACTGTACACGGCATTTTGGAAGTTTTCATCACGCGGAATCTGCGCCGATGTTGCTCCACCGGTGTACTTCGCCTCGTTTAATCGTTTATGTGCCGGCAGCGGTGTTAACATTTGCATGTCATGCATACACAACGGCTCTTTGTTACCTTAGTGCAAATACAGAGTTAGCCGCTTGAAAAACGGGACGGACGCATAGCACAGCTACACATACACAGACAGTCTGCGCTTACCGGGAATATGGACGTAGTCTGGTGTTGCCTCGATGCAACACGGTCTATTTTTTCCAGTCCGGCTAAATGCTCTGCTTCGAGTGTTTTCAATTTGTAACTGCATTCAAACAGGCATGTGGATGACCTCTGCCATACCATTATGTGAAGATAAATATTTATGATATTTTACAAGGTTTCACGAAATTATTCACTGCATTTCGAGAATGGGGTGGATGAATATTCCATCAACATGTTTCATAGCTTCCTTATACTACAAGCAGCGGATATGGAAAATGCACGTGCAGAAATATTAATATTTCCAGAATGAAACTTTCACTCTGCAGCGGAGTGTGCGCCGATACGAAACTTCCTGGCAGATTAAAATTGTGTGCCGGAACCGGACAGGTTGTGAGGCGGCATCGTGAGTCGTGTCGGGATAGCACAGTCGGTAGTGCGCTTGCCCACGAAAGGCAAAGGTCCCACGTTCGAGTCCCGGTTCCGCCACAATTTTAAAAGGTTGTGAGGCAGCATCGTGAGTCGTGTCGGGATAGCACAGTCGGTAGTGCGCTTGCCCGCGAAAGGCAAAGGTCCCAGGTTCGAGTCCCGGTTCCGGCACACAATTTTACTCTGCCAGGAAGTTTCATATCAGCACACACTCCCCTGTAGAGTGAAAGTTTCATTGAAGTTACTTCGTTTCGATACTTGATCTAGATTTTGGCAACAACCACGGGGGTCTTCATCAGAAGATTAAAATTATTACTCACTTGAGACGTAAACTTATGAGTGATAGTCTCAACTCCAAAGGATAAATAACATTGGCCGCAGTTGCCTGCGAACATTACGGCAGTCCGACAACGGATGGCCGCTCTTTTGTAAAATTTTGACTTACTAGCCTCTGTGCTAGCATGTGTTTCAATGCTCTTTATGTATTGGAGTTGAGAATATCGCTTATAAGTTTACATCTAATGTGAGTAATAATTTTAATCTTCTGAAGAAGGCACGTCTAGTTGGTGCGGAAATCTAGATCAAGTACTAAACAAAGTGCAGCTTATTACTTTCTCCATCACTGGATGCTTGCTGTTGCCGCAACTGTGGTTCAAATTTTAATGAAAGTCCAGCTCCAGTTGCATTTATTGGTGCTTTATTTAAGCCCTCACTACCGGTTTCGGCCTCTATGTTAGGACATTTTCAAGTGTGACAGACCTGCATATAATGTGTAGCAATAAGTTTACAAAATTTACATGGTACAAGACAGAATGTTACATATGTAAAAAGGTACTGTACAGAAGCAGAAGGAAACTTACATTATGTTGTAGAGAAAGAAACGTCAAGTAATTAAAACAATAGAACTCAGAGAATTTAAAACTTTTGGTGCCCAATGGCGACATGAGAAAAATGGGCGTGTCATATTTAACATTCCAAAACACTAAAATCGGCATGTTCTGATGTGTTCTGATATAAACATTACATCATTGCATGCTTAAAATTATAAACATTAGTTGATAAAATGTAAAGGTCAATAGTGAAATATTACAATTGTCAGTTAGGATAAAAAACGGAACATATAGCGGCCAATGAGGCTATGTCAAAAGTGGGCGTGTCGTCAATTTGAAAGTCTGATACAGGAAGTATAATAATTTAGCTTAAGGCCAATTGTATACAATTTACCTTACACTAAAGTTGAATGTATTTTTTAAACAAGGTACAAAGATTCGTAGGATGTAAAATGTAAAATGATTGCAAGAAACGGGGCGTCCAAGCCGATAGTTGAGGGGCGGCCTCTAGCGAGCGAAATTTGAACCAGGCGTTGACGTTGCTTTCTCTACGGCATAACGTAAGTTTCATTCTGCTTCTGTACAGTATCTTTTTACATATGTAACATTCTGTCTTGTACCATGTAATTTTTGTAAACTTATTGTTACACGTTATATGCAGGTCTGTCACACTTGAAAATGGCCTAACATAGAGGCCGAAACCGGTAGTGAGGGCCTAAATAAAGCACCAATAAATGCAACTGGAGCTGGACTTTCATTAAATTAAAAGTGCAACTTGTTGGGTTCTTTCCACAATTATTGTACATTGCAGTTACATTGACTTGAAAATGTTGTCATCTACTGTAGTTACAGCGTATTTTAAAATTACGAATGAAAAAGAAAATGTTTTCGTGAAGTGTTGTACCACATGTTTCTATTGTTACAATTTTTTCAGTTAGCGCAAAGATTTATGTGTTAGCAATAGCTATGACTTTAGGCTCTGTGTTATTCGATATTTTCAGGTTCATTGCTGGGGCGGAACGGTAGGTTCCCAGCTCTATGTCAGGATGAGGCGTGAAGCCTGATCACAGAATAAGGAGTATAAAGAAAGGAAACTCCCGCTGCAGTCTGTCGTCCAAAATTTAGTGCGCATGCGCGGAACGGCCATCTTGAAAAGCAGTAAACGCGTGGTCACTCCCTACTCTGTGGCGTGGTAATGCACCGTCTTTGTTTGTTAATTGTGTGTTTTAACAGCGTGAATCGCATAAAAGTAAACAAGTATTTGGTGCAGTGAAAAGAAAGAACTGTGTGTCAGTAGTAGGAGCTGCTCATATTTATTATGAGCAGTAATAAAAGAAAAGGCGGCCAATGGAGTTCAGCACTTAATTGGCGCAATAATTCGAATACAAATAAGGATATAAGTTTCTTCACCTTCCCGAAAGATGCTGAGCAGTAAGTGAACGTCGCTATATGTGTAGTGAAAGTTAAATGTTATCAGTGTCGAATGAGAGCAATGTGTGCATAATTATTAAAAGTAGCCTCGCTTCTTCTCTTGACGATAACTCTCGCTGTTGCTGTTGCTGCAGCAGTTGAACAGCATCGAAATGTTCAAGTACATTTATATTTTATAAGTTTAACGTTGCAGGGAATAATTTAAAATGAATGGCAAAAAATAGTGCGTAAGTAGGCAGGTAAAATTTTACTTGCGGTATTGGAGGCGTAGTGTGCTAATGTTAGCAACGAATGCTCTTCTAATACTCAAACAAATAGATTAAGGGGAATAATTATTTTATGCTGTTCCTGCTCTGTGGTTGACAGATTCCTCTATATCCCCTGCTCCGATCAGTAAATTAATGATACTCCTAATGCAAATACAACTTTTATATATGCCCAGACGTCATTAGTTCTGTGTAATCACGTTGTACTCACGTCTGACTCAATACTTTGTGCGAATTTATTCGTGTCAAATAACACCTGGCAGTTGTAAAGTCACTTTCTTGTTTATAACTAATTTCCCAAACATAACTCCGCGTTATTTGGGATTTTTCTAGAGATAAGCACCAAGTAAAACGATCATCGATTCCACCGTACATTCATTTTCGTAGTTGTATTAAAATTTTGGCCTATTTTTTTTTTTTTTTTTTTTTTTTTTTTTTTTTTTTTTTTTCGTTGGATTACGATTAGGTGCAAGAAGAGGGCGCAAAATAGAGGAGACCATAATGAAAAGCCGTTTCCTTTCGTAAAAGTCAGAGAGATTAGCTGCAGTTGGTAAAAAATCCATTTCCAGCCAAAGTACTAAGTGGCTATAGTTCCGCGTTTACTGCTTTTCAATATGGCGTCGAGCGCAACGCTTGGCAACATACAGATCAAAGGCGCCGCCCCCAGCTTTCCCTTCTGTGTGCTCCCTATTCTGTGGCCTGATGGAGCGGCAGAGGGCGCTAGTGAAGCAGAGTTTAGATTTTATTCAACTGGATACAAGATCCCGTGGAGGCGACTCCAGCTCTGCAGCAGCAGGTGACGCCTCCTTCAGCCGTTTCAGCTCGTCGTCTTCCCACGTCTTCTATGAGTCGGCTGCTATACGGTTTGGTCCGAGGTGCGTGTTATTTTATGTGTTTACTAGCTGCTCCCCGCGGTGTTACCCGCGGTTCAATAGTCAGACATTAAAGTGCCAAGAAAGGGCATAAATAACTACATGACTGTTTGCGACATTGTTAGCACGGAATATATAATTGTCTTGGAACGGATGGAGAGCCAAAAATCTATCGCAATACGTCCCTGTAAACGACGTTTCGAGACTTCTTGTTCTCCGAGAATACGTAGAGATTCCTAGCTCTCAATACACGGGAGCAGCCTACGTAGAGCTGTCCGTGCGAGAAACATGGGGTGGCCACTTGAATACCTGCCACTTTTAATGTTTGTCCTTGACTCTTGTTTATAGTAATCGAGAAGGCCACTTTCAATGGGAACTGTAACCGGTTAACCTGGAATGGCAAGTTTGTTGGGATGATGGGAATTCGTGGTATTAATGCAGTCTCTCTCTTGGCTCCACCGGTGATGATGGTGGCCTGCACGATATGCCTTCTCAGGTCCGTCATGCGTAACCTGGTGCCATTGCATAATCGTGGTGCATCCAAGTTACGCATCAATAAAACACCTTCAGCTCCAACTTGTGGGATGGCACCCCTGACAGTAAGTAACTACAATAACAACAATACAGTAATCGAAAACAAATGCCAAGTAAAGAAACAAAATAAACAGCAAACTTAACGGAGAAATGTAACGAAATAAACAACAAACCTAACGGAGGAAAGTAAAGAGATAAGAAAGACATCTAACGGAGAAACGAAATGTTGAGGTCCTACAAATGCAAAGCGAACCAACAAAAGAACTAAATGCAAACGTTCGAATGCTATAAATAATCGAAATCACCAAAGAAACTATCATTCATTGAAATCCAAAATGAATACAATTTTAAAGTATTACGATAACATCACATTGTTCGAACATATATAACGTTTCATATGCCATCTGTTGAGTACATTTGCTACTACTTTCGTTGCAGTTTACATACCCTATTTATACGTGGCAGTTCGCGCTTTGTACACAAAATAGGGCTTGGTATCTAGATCCCATTCTACACAAAACGTCAATGTTTTTTCTTGCCACGGCATATTTTATTTAAAGTGTTCAATTTATATACATACTTCCTTCATTTGTTACAACAAATGAAAATGAATGCGGCATAAACGCCAACATTCAGATTTCTTGTGTATGTAATTATATATCAGTTAAGTCGTTTTGGCAGTATCCAAGAATCTTTTTGTATATTCGAAAGTAAAAAAGATAACAATAACAAAGAAAAAAAAAATTTCACTATAGCAGGACCCGAACCATTGCCAAAAATAACGGAAGTCTATTACACGACGCGTTAACCCTCGCGGATAAACATGACATACCCAACAATGCTCTTCTGCTGTTGCATTAGAAGCTTCTTACAACCGTTACGTATTTCTATGCATGTATATTTCAAATAAATAACTTGTAATAAACATTTTGAAAAGTAGCCTATGTCCTAATCCAAGACATAAGAAATCTCTATATTAAATTTCATCTAAATCAGGGCTGTAATTTTAGCGTGATGCGGTAACAAACATACAAACTTTCGCATTTATAATATGTATAGGATGTTTGTAAATCTATCGGACCAAACTGCATGGTCATCAGTCCGTAGCTTACAGACTACTTAAACCTAGGTAAACTAACCTAAGGACAACACACACACACCCATGCCCCAGGGAGGACTCGAACCTCCACGGCGAGCAACCGCGCGCCCCGCAGCGAGACGCTTTAGACCGCTCGGCTACTCCACCGCGGCGAGGTGCCTGTGCCGCGACGTCTGGGGTTCGAAGCAAAGACTGCCAGGTAGAGTGCTCTGACCTCCTGTCTAGGCAGCTGCTTCTGGGTCGGGGCTCCGAACCTCTGGAGTCGAATGCTGTGCTGACAGATGCCCTCTCAGTACCGCTGGCACCAACCAATGAAGACGGAGATGGCCTCAGACAGAAACCAAATTCAGCTTTGTGAAGGCGGTAGACCATATAAGCCTCCAAATTAAACAGAAACAGTGTCAAAATATATGTTTGGAGTCTCGCAAAATACAGATGTCAAGCATGGACTCTGAACAGGCAGGGAAAACGAGCCCGACGAGCCATTGAAATGTGGACTTGACGAAATCAAGCTGGGTGGATAGATAATGTAGTGATCAGGTATTAACAGATGTGAATGAGAGCAGATAGCTTCTAAGCAAACATGAAGAAGAATACCAAAAATGATAGGACATATAATGAGAAACATCTAGTTGTTAAAGAACATGTTTTAAAGAAACGTTTCAGGGGGCAGTCCAAAAGAAACTTTGTTAACAACATCAAAGAAGAAATAGGCCTAAAATCATATGAAGAATGGAAGAGGACGGCAATGGAGAAATAGCGATTGGCTAAATCCACAAGGCATAACACGTAGTTAATTATGATTACTTGTAATATATTATTATTTTTATACATTTATTTTTGTATTATTTATATTTTTATTATTTTATGCCTGAAATATTTGCAAAAAATTATGAAACTACATGAAAAACTAAACTGCCTTTTACAAGACACCAGTTTGAATTTTTCCTGTTTTAGTTGACATAATTGGCTTAAGAGAGTCATCAACTTTACTATATTCTTTAATACAATTGTCTTTTACTGACCATCATCAGTCTGGAGTCTATTTTACCTAGTATATTTTTAAATTTTATTAATTACATTTTTGTCCAACTGAAATTACATAGAATAAAAAATTGAACTAAATATGCAAGTACTTCTTGATATTTTTCTTACCTGTGTGAAACCTTGTAATTTTATATGCACATACAGATATTTTGCCTATGTCTATACCGAGGTTCTTTTGAAACTCTTGTAAAAAATCGCACTGACATGTTTTACGGTCCACTTTAGATTTGTAGTTTTATTAGGTTTTTCAAACTTCTGGACCAAAATAATAACCAAAATAATAAAAAATTATGGTGATAAGATTACGACTCTACTATTGTGGTAATATCTATGCACCCAACACGTGATATTCTTTCCAACCGTATTTTAACAAACAGCCAAAATTATATGATATTTGAGTTAACTTCGACAATCGTACTGTTTTTGAACATTTACCTCTTTGAAATATCACTTTAATATCTCTCCCACATTTTCATTATAATATTCCTTTAAAATATTATTAGCTGTCTTGCCTTGGTAGTTCAAAGTTTATTTTATTGGTTACAAATGACTACCGGCTGGAACGAACGTAGCGTACATTTGGCGTTCGTGCAAGTGACTATAGCCTGGATGGAACACAGCGTACATTTGGCGTAGATGTATTGATTCTAATTAATGACATTCAATATATTCCACAAATAGTGAATAAACGCTTGGAAAAAATAAACAAGGTAATTTCTTGCAATGTATACACTTCCCTTCTGTTTGATTAAGGAACTACACTTTCCACAGAAATCTGGGACTTCCTTTATATACAAAACTACCTGTATCACCCCTTTGTGCAGGATGTTCATTATTACAGTATCGTTCCACTTCACGTGCATACGCTTCAGAAGACCATTGTTCAATTCGTTGTTAAGTATTTCACGGCATGTTCACGAAATAGAACAAACACGCATTTTAGAGGGAGCATTTTCACATATACACAATTCTAAACATTGAAGAACATAGCTCTACTTAATGAATAAGAGTTTCTGAAACCCTTTTAGGAAAAAAAAAAACTTTTGGTAGTGGTGATTTTCGAATCATTGACCTTCAGCATCACTCTCCAACACATTGGCCACTACGCTATGGCAACCAATGAGAAGTTACATTCTTTAATCTCGTACTATTAATGGCAGTTGTTAACTGATGCTAATTTGGCAGTTTTAGACACTAGATTATCATTTTTTGTATGAAAAACGACGTGTTTTTGTTAATTCTTCAGTGCGCCATTGCTTCAAAATGACAATGTGTAAAGAGACTGCATCACCACACTTGTCTGTCCTTTTTCGGAGTATTGCTACCCAGTGTGGGATCCTTATCAGGTGGGTTTGACGGAGTACATCTAAAGAGTCCAAAGAAGGGCAGCTCATTTCGTATTGTCACGATACAGGGGAGACAGCATTACGGAAATGATACAGGATCTGGGATGGGAATCATTACAACAACGACGCTAATCGCTGGGGCATGGTGTACTTACAAAATTCAAATCATCAACATTCTCCTCCAAATGCGAAAATATATTGTTGACTCCCACTTACATAGGTAGAAATGATCATCAGAATAAAATACGAAAAATCAGAGCTCGAACATAGAGATTCAGGTGTTCTTTCTTCCCGCGCGCTATTTGAGAACGGAACAGTAGCTGAATAGTATAAAGGTGGTTGAAATGAACCCTCTGCCAGGCACTTAAATGTGATTTGCAGAGAATCTCATGTAGATGTAGAGTTGTTGTTGCAGTCACTGAGGTATTTCCATAGCAGGTTTCAGCAACAATTTTGTAGAAGACGAGGCTGTATAAATGACATTATTCAAAAATAAATGATAAATGACATCGCATTCCCTGAATGGCAAAGTTGTAAGATGTCTATTACTACGAACTGAATCTCTTTCCTCCATCACTTCTAGTATTATTGGATTGTGGCAATGCTCTTGTTTTTCCATTTCACCCTGTATAAACTTCCCCTCGTTTTCACAGTGCTCCCTGTGAGACAAACCGTTGCCACTGTCGAGATGACAAGTTAAGCCCTCCTGCGAGACAGCAGACAGCAGCCTTCTCCCCCTGTGCCGAGTAGCAGTGCTGCTCCGGATCCAGCCCGCACAGTGGCGGGATTCCCCACACAGTAGCTGGACTCCCCCCGCACAGTGGCGGGATTCCCCGGGGCGCGCTCGCCGCCACCGCGTAACACGGCAGCTCCGCCCGGCCGCCCCGCGGGAGCGACTGCTGCTGCCAACATAACAGCACGCCGGAGCCCGAGCTGGGAGGCTGCTTGATATTCATTGCCTCTCTTCAGGCAGGCGCCGCCGAGTTGCGCGGCGTATATTACGCGGGAAAAATCCCGCCCGTGACCAAGTTCTCAACAACTCGACCGCCTGAGGGAGCGGCGGCCTCTGTCTACCACACACGCGGGAGTTTACCAAGTCCCGCTCTGAGGAGACCCCGCCGGTCTTCTGTGATAAGGGACCCGGCCGGCTCGTCTCCTCTGAGGAGGCGGCGAAGCGCTGGCGCCTCAGGTTTCTTGAAGAGCGACCTCCACTCTAGAGGCGCCGTTTAATGTAGGGGGCGCTCCTGTGCAGCTGACCGCTGAAAGTGCATTGATTCTTGATATCGTAATATTTCACGATCCATAGAAAACAGTAAAACAGACACCAAATTCTCGGAGTGGGAGGTGCTTTACGCATAAGGGAAAAATGTGTACCTTCAGTAGTATTAATATAGAGGGTCACTGAATGACTCTTTCACAATAATTTATTTGTATAATAGAATTTTGGCCCACTTTAGGTTATGGTAGTAACACCAAAACTGGACCTTTGGGATCGTCTTTTGGCAGCTCGAAATTTAAATGAAAATATCGACTTAACCATAGATCTGACACGAAAATTGAATAACCCATTTTGCAGAGCAGAAAATTCTATACAACTTTGCTCTCTTATGTTTTTTCGTATCTCGTATCGTTTGAGAGATATCTGCAAAAAATAACAGAGATTTGACACCCTCCATTGAATTAACAAAAACCAGCCGTTCGCAGATGTTCTGTTGCAAAATTTAAGGGTTCTACCAATAAAACACAGTCTCTGGGTCGCCTTTTCCCTATTTATTTATCGTAAACGGATTTCTTTTCGTACTCATGTGGACGACTTCACACTTCTCATTATTTAGACTCAGTTGCCAATTTTTACACCAAACTGACACCTTAGTTAGATCGTTCTGCGGGTTGGGATGGGAAAATTGGACAAATTATTTCGTGCTATAGTATTGGAGAGCCGCACGCTCATGCTTTATGTATGGTCTCCATTCGTCTCAGTTTCTAACTGTTTTCTCTTTTGCTCCAATTTATACTATGTGCATTTGTCTTATTTTTTTGTTGCCACTGTTCCTGACTTCCGACATCTCGTTTCGCTTCGCACTGTTGTTATCATCCATATGCTCTTCTCCTGAACTGACACTTTCTCTGTTCCATCATATATGGTTCTCTCTTCCTGTTGCACTGTCTCTGTCCTACTCGCATTCATATGAAAAAAGTGCGCATATGTTCGCATGCCAAAATTTTTGGTGAAGAAGTGGGAATGAGGATTGAGACAGCTGGTTCCACACTTTTGTGTCACAGAACATATTCGCTTTTTCTGTGCTCCGGCAGGAGCATTTTGCAGCTGGTTTCCGTCTTGTTCCTTTTACATCAGAGTGTATTGCTTATATAACATGAAATCAATAGTGAGTAAAATTTGGATAGTATTTTATATACCTTGATACATTTGTACACACATCAGACCAAATTGACTACGTAGTAGTTCACTTTCTAAAAAGATCTTGACATTCAGATGATTATTAACACGCTTTATTATTTCAAAGAACATTGTTAAACACTATCCATTGCTGAGGTGCTATTCCGCTGCATGGAGAGCCTTGGCAGTAGTGGCAATTATCTTTGGAACAAAGAAGCTGAATTAAAGTTTGTGTTGTGGAGGGAAATCGTACATAGACTATTCCGAGGCGCCTTAATCGTTAGTGGTGTGGTAGTCTAACGGTTAAGACGTCTGCCTAGTAAGTATGGAGGTCCGGGTTCGATTCCCGGCAGCGCAGTCTGCTTTAGGCAGCGGTGCGGTGAGGTGGACGTGTTTACGTCCCGCCGCGGAGTCTCGGGCGCGCGCGCGGCTGTTTACCGTTTGTGTTTCTCGCGAGTGACTACTTATTGACACGCAATGGAACACTCATACAGGAAAGCAACTATCAAGATCACTTTCACGTCTGGATACGCACGACCCAAAGCATTTGAAATCGAACGTTTCATAGAGGAAGAGCTAAAAATCGATCCCGAGTATGTGATTGGAATTCATTTCTCTATCACGAGCAGTGTGGTATATCTGAAATTGAGCAACGACACAGTATGTGACAAACTTGTACGTGACCATGCGGATGGACTAAAATTTAAACATGCCGATGGCAATGTTGGAGCAGTTTCGATCGACCACGCAGGAATCCGCACTATACGAGTCTTTGAGCTGCCCTTCGAGGTTCCGGAACATGTAGTGGTCAATGCCTTACAACCGTATGGACGTGTTATCAGCCATGTTCACGAAAAATGGACCACATTTACGAAATACCCCGTGCTGAATGGGGTGCGACAAGTACGGATTGACCTTACAAAGCACGTTCCGTCTTACCTCACTATCGGAGGTTGCAGAGCCATAATTATATACGACGGTCAGCCCAAGACCTGTTCTGGATGCGGCAAGGAGGGCCATCTACGTTCGCAATGCATCCAAAGGAGGATCACACAAGTTCCGGCGGGCGAAACTGCACCACCACCCACGACCGTTTCTATGCCTCTTACCTACTCTGCCGTTACTCGACAAGATGTTCCGTCGCACGATACTGAGTATCAAGTGGTGGATGATTCCACAGTAGAGGTGACACAAGATGATGACAACGCTGCCAAGATGACAGTCGTGGAACACGCTCCGGACCAACCACAACAGACTAATGTGGCTACAACGGAGGCGTCTATGGACGTCGATCGGCTGGTGCCACCCACGGCCGCTTTTGTGCCCAACGCACCGGACGACCAAGCCTCTGCACAGGATGCGGATGCGGATGTACGACAACGCAAGCAGAGATCCCCCAAACGACGGAGGAAACGACGTCGCACACCATCAGATGATAGTTTCCTACGTACAGACCGGGCAGATGATGAGGACGCCACGATGGAGAGTACCGGAGCCTCTGACGACGAACAACAACACAACGCTGAACTTGAGGACCCAGGACACACCAGTGAGACCATCTCTGACGTCCCGCAAGAAGTCCCACAACTTCGTGCGATAAACGAAAATACGGTGCCAGCGGCTGTGGCTGCAAAGTTCCGGACACAGGGCCCCTCTTGGACAAGTGAACTCGACGACGTCGATGAAATCCAGGCTCCGCTAACCGCGAGCACCGCGGTTGCGATGACACCGCCCACGGAGTCCCGTCATAACTAAAGTTTGCCGCTTCACTGGCACCACGGAAGGAGAACGCGCCAGCAATAACAATGCACGCTTACTATGCACGCCCAACAACGAGTAGGACAGCAACAAGCCTACCGCATAGCATCCATCAACACCAATAATATAAGGTCGCAAATCAAGACTACCCTCCTAAAGGATATGCTGCGCGCAGCAGACATAGACATCGCTCTATTACAAGAAGTATACGTCGGCGACTTCCCGTCTTTCTATGGCTACAACATCTTCATGTCACCAGCTTCAGACACTGGTAGCGGCGTAGCGATGCTCCTAAAGGAAGGTCTTGTAGCGGAGGATGTCATATACTTGTCATCGGCACGAGGAATGGCTATAACAGTACTTGGAGTGCGCTTTATCAACATCTACGCACCGTCCGGCACGGACAAACGAAGAGAACGATCCCACTTCTTTGCAGAAGAAATAGCTCCGCTCTTTCTAGGGCGACACGCTGAATGCATCCTTGGCGGCGATTTCAACTGTGTGCTGTCGCCGAAGGACCAGTTCCCACACTATAATCCATGTCCAGAATTGAGAACTTTAACACAGGAACTTCGGATGGTAGATACGTGGGAATATGTACATGGAGATCGAACCGGGTACACTTACGTAACCAGCCATTCCGGCAGCCGCATAGATCGCGTTTACGTTACGCGCTGCCTCCAACGTGACATCCATGACGCAGAGCTATGGCCAGCGGCCTTCACTGACCACTCGGTTTATATCTGCACGATCGGCCTCCAAAGACAACAAGTGTGGCGAGGCCATGGCATATGGAAGATGAACGTGGCCCATCTTAAAGCTCCGGAGTGTCATCAAGTTATTGAAGAAGTTTGGAATAATTGCATAAGGCGACGACGGACTTACCCTACGACATTAAGATGGTGGTTAGAATGCACAAAACCGGCGATACGGCGTGCATTCATTGCGTTGGGGCGCGAACAATCACGGTGGAAATGGCAAACTTTAAACTTTTATTTCACTATACTAAGAGAATGCACATATCAGGCCCCTTCACCGGAACGACAAATGATGGTTCAACGAGCTAAGGCTAAAATCGTCGCTCTTATGCGCTCACATCTGGAAGGTGCAGCGGTCCGTGCGAGGACAATGGATCGTGTTGCGGGTGAACATCCATCGATGCACCATATTATTCAGGAACGTAAGCGACGTCACAGGGGCCTAATACATACCGTTGACACTGATGATGGCTCCCATCTCACGTCACAAAATGACATAGCACGTGCCTTCGCTGATTATTATACCCGATTATACAATGCAGAAGAACTAGAGCGGGAGGCCCTCCATGAAGTCACTAACACGCTATTCGGGACTCTAGATCAAGAGGCGCAAGCGATACTGCTGGAGGACATTACTGAGGACGAAGTGATCGATGCCATAGGCAAGGGCGCACTCAATAAGTCGCCAGGGCCTGACGGAATACCTTTGGAATTTTATCGGGCTTTCCAACACTTGATTGCTCCCTATTGGACGGAAATTTGTCGCGAACTCATGTCTCCTGAAGAGCCACTTCCGCCAGCATTTGTAGAGGGCGTCATCATCCCAATACCTAAAACACCACGCAGCACAAGAATCGGAGAATATCGCCCCCTAACACTACTTAACTGTGATTTCAAGATTTTCACTCGACTGATGGCGACACGAATTAAAAAAGTTCTGCATCGCGTGGTGTCATCAGACCAGACATCTCTCGGCAGTGCCAACAACATCCAGACGGCGCTTAGTGAATACCGCGATTCGATCGCACTGGCGAAAGCATGTCGTCTACGTGGAGCTCTGATTTCTATAGACTTCGATCGTGCTTTCGACAGAGTCAGCCACACCTACATTAAGGAACTGATGACGCAAATGAATTTCCCGCCGCCCTTCATAACTATAGTGATGCGACTACTACATGGGGCTCCTTCTAAAGTGCTTGTCAACGGACGATTGGTTGGGCCCCTAACTATCCAGCGATCGATTCGACAAGGATGTCCTTTGTCCACGATCATATATGCCATGGCTCTTGAACCACTTCTCAGCGGCCTCCGCCAACGCCTGACAGGAATTACGATGCGTGGCTACACATTTCGTTGCAAAGCATATGCCGACGACCTTATATTGGTGGTGAGAAACGGCAACGACGTTAACGCGGCTTTGGACTGGATCAATCGATACGGTGCCGCTACGGGTAGCCGCATGAATGTGGCCAAATCCGTCGCCTTGAATATAGGTACAGGACTACCTGCCGACTGCGTAGCCCCATTCCCGTTACGGGACAGGATCAAGTATTTGGGAATCGTCTTCACGAATGATGTACGACGATCGGTCGCGCTCAACTTCAAGAGGTTGCTCATAACCATACGAAATGGTGTCAAAGCGAACGCACTGCGGACATTAAATATGATTCAACGCGTCATTTATATAAATACATACTTGGCGTCGCGCATTCCACATTATGCACAGATTCTACCGATGCCAAAGATGATCGCCCGAAGCATACTGGCAGCGTTTGGATACTTTGTCAGCACGGGAGCCCTATTCAAGATCCGGTATGAGGCTCTGACATTACCAACTCGTAGAGGTGGCCTCGGGCTTGTTCACGTTCACGATCGATCGGTGGCGCTATATATCAGCGCGACATTGAAAACATGGAGAAGACAGCACAAGAGTCTGTCAGGAATCTTGGTAGACGAACTGGCGCCAGCTTCTCGGCAAGCGCCGGTGATGGTGCAGAACATTTCTTCACCGTTTCAACATATCAGAGAGTTTTTCCTTGAATATAGCTATATTATGTCAGAACTCCCAATAAATAGATCTCCGACAGCGCGCGACATCTACCGGATACTTACGAGCAGGCGCCCCGCCAACCCTGTGGAAGCACGGCACCCCACGATCCACTGGCCGGTGGTATGGCGGACAGTTCATCATGCCACACTTGACACGGAAACAAGAACGACATGGTACATGTTGGTTAACGGTAAACAAGTTACTGGATCTCGCCTGCACGCCATCAATATGGTGAACACTCCGTTATGCCAAGTATGCCAGGTTCTAGACGACGATGCTCATCGTCTCATGTGCGGGCCCTCTGCGGAAGTATGGCGGCTGGTGACGCAGATGATTGGCTTTCTACTGCGCGTCGGACAGCAAAATATTGACCCAAAGATTGTCCTTTTTCCAGACAGAACGTATTATCCGCGAGCCAAAACGAACGCGGTGACGTGGATTCGAGCCCAGGCGGTGTATTATTTGCATCGCGACGGCGCGAAGCATGTGCCGGACTTCTGGAACCATTTACAAGAACAACATATGGCGCTGATACGGAACCCGAAGTATCAACAATATTTTTCTAATTTTCTGGGGAGTGCGTTACGAGATCCTCCAAGGAGCTGGAATGTCCCGGGTATGAGAAGCTGATATGATAACGAAGAAGAGGCATATGATGAACATAATGAAACGGTTACCTCTTACAACAAAACGAGAAGACGTGCCTGGTGGCAGAAGCACTGGAGTCGACCGCCCGGAAACTCACTCCCCACAGAGAGTTTTCTTTACTTTACTGTTTTTAGTTTTTAGTTGTGCACGGACACGCTAAATCCGTTAGTATAGAGCGCAAATAAAAATATATATATATAAAAAACAAGAGAGAGAATACCCTAAAGGGGGTGACAGGCGCGTGGAAAATAATACAGAAGCTTTTATTTCCTTATTCAAATTTTCTATGTCTGCCAGGAAAAGGCTGTTTTATTTTGATGAAGTTGAAATAATAAAACAAAATAAAGAATGCATACATCCCAAAACCCACACCCCATTCCCTTTAAAAAAAAAGAGAAAAGAAAAAAAAAGGGGACTGAGAAAAACAAAAAGAGAGAGAGAGAAAAAAAAGGGGGATTGAAAAAAAAAAAAAAAAAAAAAAAAAAAAAAAAAAAAAAAAAAAAAAAAAAAACGGTTAAGACGTCTGCCTAGTAAGTATGGAGGTCCGGGTTCGATTCCCGGCCGCACCACAAATTTTAATTCAATGCTTCAGCTCTATCAATAATGTCTTTGACATATTTGAGACGAAAATCCGTCTCAGGGATTCTTTCATTGTATTTAATTGATATTTATATCACCATAACAGGATTGTTCCACCATGTCCATTGCTGAGGTGCTATTCCGCTGCATGGAGAGCCTTGGCAGTAGTGGCAATTATCTTTGGAACAAAGAAGCTGAATTAAAGTTTGTGTTGTGGAGGGAAATCGTACATAGACTATTCCGAGGCGCCTTAATCGTTAGTGGTGTGGTAGTCTAACGGTTAAGACGTCTGCCTAGTAAGCATGGAGGTCCGGGTTCGATTCCCGGCCGCACCACAAATTTTAATTCAATGCTTCAGCTCTATCAATAATGTCTTATACTATCAATATCGTTCCATAAAAAGCATGTAAATATTTTCGAGTCCAGCTGAGAATTTAGTTTTATATGATGCTACTATTTCATGATAATTCAAGTCGTTCACGTTGATCCAACCATTACAGTAACGAATTATGCAAGTCCATTCGCCTGAAAGATTTACGATGATTTCTGTTATAAATGTTATCGGCGAATAAACGGCGACTAGAAGCACAGGTTCCTCACCTCCAGACCAAGAACCCTCCCTGTATGTTCGCTACGTTAATTAAAACCATAATTACACGTCAGACCTGATAATACATGCACATTTCTCATGAATATGTGGGGGAACTTGGAATCTTCAGATCTCGGTAATGGATAGTATTATCGGAAAAACTTTCGAAGCTTTCCGGAATCATAATATTAGAACACATCGTAACAATTTCGACGATTTGCCATGAATAGAAGTGTAGATTTGCCAATGCACGCAGTTAGACCTGTTGATACCAAAAATTAAAATTTTTGTAGCGTATCGCGATAACGAATACACTTTTCCAAAATCCGGGAAATTGGTTTTCCAGATAAACACCTAAAAAATACACATAACATTTTAGTCATTTCCTATTTCTCAAGATATGTTCCTAACAATCAGAAATAGCGTTTTCGAACCTATTACTATCGCGTGCTATCATTCACCGACCGATATCTCAAGCACCACGTAAGATATAATTTTGCTATAAACTTAAAAAAAAATCCATATCTTAACTACATTTCATACGCAGCTATGTGTAACCTAAAACCAACCACACGAGAAGTCTACGCAATGTGGTTTTACCTCTGCAAACTCTTTAAAATATGTTGCAATAGTTCACTTTAACCGGATACTGCATATTAACTGTAAAGTAAACGAAAACAAAAATCACGCCTTCATCGACCGAAGATTTCAGTCTTTAAGATGTACAAAAATCAATTTTCTTCGCAGAGTACCTTTTTCTCAAATCGCACTGTAAGTTTCATAACTGTCCGGACGCCGTCTTTCACCTCAATACGCACTTTTTCTAGCAAAATACCGCGGTTTTTCGGTCGTATCTTGCTAACGGACTAAGATTTACAAAAAGTGAAAAATGCCGATTATATATAAATGTCTACAGGGTGTATTGTAAATATTTGAACAATTTTCTATGGTAGGTTATTTTTTGCGATTGACGGTGCTAAAACAGCTGAAAATAGGGTTTTGTGATTTTGTGCAAAACTATGAGAAGTTTCAACCTCTGGATCTCAGTAACAGATAACTATATCGAAAATATGGCCTCGAGAATATCATCATAAGAATATATGGTAAAAATTTCGAAGATTTGCAATGAATAGAAAGTATCTAAGTGACCGTCCCCACAACTCGTTTTTTTAATGCCCAAAAATCATGGTTTTTTGAGATTTTTTCAGGAACCGCCCCTGAATGAATGGTGCTCCGAATTTGCTGGAGCAATTTCAGCAGGATACGTTCAGGACAGTATCGGACAACTTGTCACGCTTGCCTCGTCATACGCTCTTTCTTCCGGCAGGCCACGTATGCAGTGCCTCTTCGCACGTGGCAAGGCTAATAAATATAAGGTTGGGCAGTAAGCGCTCTGCTCTGCCATTGGCTGGCGCTAAAGCAAAAGATATACAGAGCTGAACAATCCGCCATTTTGAATCCCAATCCCCAGTGTTATATGTTTTGTGTAGTGTAGCGAAGTGAATCACGGAATATTTCGTGATTTTATTGTTTCACAGTGTGAAATGGTTGGTTGTGATGCTTCAAACTGCTCAAATAATAGCAGACATGGTCGATATCAGTTTTATCGGTTTCCTTCAAACATAGATCGGCGCAAAAAGGTGTTTTGTAAATGCCAGATGCCAAGTATGGACGCCAAAATCGAGCAACTATCTGTGTAACGTTCAGAACAAAACCTTTTATTTATTTATGTTAGAAATAGTTATGCTCAGAGAGAGGTAATAGCAGAAATATAGATCTATACATGTAAGCAATTGTTTAATTTTGCTACAGATTTTTAATACGACATACAATCCGTTTAAAGTAAGCTACTTTTCGTGATTTTATTTAGACCAACAAAGGAGCTATTGTAAGGTCTGTTAACGGTATTTTAATTGATGCACGAGTGCAGATGGTTTTACCCAACTAGAAGTTTTTAAATTATATTATTTGACATTAGTTAAGTGTTTAAATTAAATGTGACTTTCAACAGGGGAATAGGTAAGCATAAGCCAAGCTTTGAACAGGATGTCAAAATAAATAAATAGATAAAAAATAAAATGAACTTTGCAAAAAAAAAAAAAAAAAAAAAAAAAAAAAAAAAAAAAAAAAAAAAAAAAAAAAGCATGCAACATTCACTTTATTTCAAAGTGCTTGCTACAAGAGAGATTGTATCTAGTCGTTATGTAACGAAACCAGACGTTCAAAGTTATGAAACACATTTTGACGTAAAATCTTCTCTGAAATGTGGTTGTGTAAAATAGGCGAGGTATTAGACGGTCGAATACAGAAAGTACAATATCACAGTTTAACTTTATTCTCTGTTTTCGAATGAGACTCTTAGTTGCCGTAAACGTATTTGGACGAACCATTTATAATACAGAAAATAAGATAATTATAACGTGTTTTAACTGTATGTCATAAATATTTAGCACGGCATCATATGCCTTACTTTTGAATTTAAGTTAATATATCATATCTCTAAATATCCATCTAATCACTAACTTTAAGTTGCTTGCCTCTTACAGTCAAATGTAAACAAATAAATTTACTATGCTGTAATGGCGTTAAGAGCATGTTAAAAAGCGTTAATAGTTCCGTAGTCTTCAAACGCGCGCCTTTAACATGGGATTCAAAATGGCGGATTGTTCTGCTTGTACTATACAGTGCTCTAGCTCGCGCTGTGACGTCACTGTGGGACTGCGCGCTTGCAAACGGCCTGCACAAGTCCGGTATGGCACGGAATGAGCACTTATATCGAGTTTTTGACGAAAAGTATTGTTTGTACATTAAATACAAAGTACTATTCTGTTAGTAAAATATTGACTGCTGGGACATATTCTATAGTAGATTTACGCGTTACGTATTAGTAACATATCGGATCACAGACATATATCGACAATGACTGGAATATGAAATTCTGGCTTTAAAAGAACAGTGCTCTTTGAAACACTTTTTTCCGTGGCAAATTAAGCAGTTTCGACTGTAAATCCCTTACATCATTGGTTTCTCTGTTCCGCTGTGAGTATATTCGAGAATGTGCAACGATTACAGTGTGCTTCCTGTAGCATTTGGAGAGCCACACTTTCTTTAACGTTTCATCTCGAGGAAAAGTATGAAACTCTATTTCAGTTCTCTATCTGTTCCGTCTGCGGGAATTACAATTCGTAATAGCACAGCCTGTCATTGTATAAATAATAACGGAAGTAGGGTTGCCAGATCTCCGGGCGCCGCCCGGAGTGCCCGGGTTTGGAATGAATTCTCCGGGTCTACGGGCCAATCACTCTCATCTCCGGGCTTCAATGTATCTTAACTTATTTTTTCTTTTTTTTTTACGACGCTTTTTAAGTGCTATGCTCATGTAGCGACGATCTTCATCGAACTTAACGTAACTTAAACTAAGGACGAACACAACATCCATGCCCTAGGGGGGCATTCGAACCTCTGACGGGAGCAGCCTCGCGCACCGTGGCAAGACGCCTCAGTGCGCTCGGCCATTCCGGCCGGCTCCTCTCTACTAATTATGAATAACTTTATATAAATGTCAATTTCTTATTGCAACAAAACGCCACTTTTCTGTTCTTCCTCTGAAAACTTTTCATTATTGCGTCGGTAGTAATCGGCTAGCGCATTATTAAGCAAACACTGTTGCGACAACGTGTCAACTGGCGACGTCTTTTATTTGTGTTCGTTCGATCATTGTTTATCAGTTTACCGGCAATTTTTGGAATACTCGGATCGTGTGTGAACAGACAAGCTTACATTAACTCAGATTAGTGAGTAATAACAGTGAAATGAAGAGACGATATCTAACTTCGTTCCGTGAAGAATGGTTGCAGGAAGAAAATTATAAAGAGTGGCTACAAAAAGTCGATACTGATGAGTGTATGTGTAAGTGCAGAATATGCAATATCTTATTTACTGTTAAGTACGACGGAGTGAAAGCTGTGAGTAAACATTTACAATCAGAAAGACACAAAGCGAATATTACCACACAAAAGAAGAATCAGTCGCTTCTTAAATTCTTGCTGAAATAATTTTCTGCAGACGACGACAAAGTCACTGCAACGGAATTAACTTTGACTTACCATGGTGTGAAACACCACCATTCTTACACTTCTCAATATTGTGGTAATAAGCTATATCCTTATGTTTTTAGAGATTCTTCAGTGGCAACGAAAGTAAGATGCGGCCGAACAAAAAGCGAGGCATTAGTAAAAAATGTGCTTCTGCCTTATGCCAAAGAGAAGCTACTAAGGGAATTAAAGCAAAATGTCCCGTTTTCATTGGGCATTTTTTTTTTTTTCCTTTTAGAATTCACATGTAATCCTGGTTGGGGGGGGGGGGGGAGTTGGTCGCAGTTGGGGGAGGGGGTGAGTCATTGGCCAAGGGGGAGGGGGGGCACGTCTGGTCTCCGGGCCTGCCTCGAGTTCAATCTGGCAACCCTAAACGGAAGGATTTCAAAGAATTGTAGCTGAAACGGTAGCACGCGCGACAAGCACTCGGGAAATCAGTATATTTTCCACTATAAACTTTTTACTTCCAAACTATGAAGCGAAACAATTTAACCCTTTCATTCCCGGTATCGTTCCTGGATAACAACGTATTAAAAGCCGATTTATACCGTGTTTTGTGTATCAATCCTTAAAGTCGCGTTGTGATTGACGATTTCATGCTTCTAGTGCATTTTGCCGCTTGGTACGGTGTGTAGCCACTTCTGCGGCAGAAACTTGGAGGTTGTGTTGCGTTGCCGTCTGCACGTGGCTGAGAGTGTGAGCGTGAGCGTGGTTCATGTTATTTGAGTTCAGGGGTGCATTGTCTTGTCTTTGGTACCGTGGTGAAGATCATGCTAGCATTATTGATCGAGCAGTGATAACTGTCAAAAAAAAAAAAAAAAAAAAAAAAAAAAAAAAAAAGAACGCCCAAGTAATAAAATACCTCGATACAAACGTCTGTGTTGTGCAAGAAATACATGACATTAAAAACAAAAGTTCGACAAAAAATTTTAAAACTCATATTGTGATGTAATCTTCTCGGGTCTGCAGCCGGATACTAAAGTCAAGTTGACACAATATTTCAGCGGCGCAACTGCCCGCCATCCTCAGGTGAGCTTGCTGATAGACAATCTCGTTCCGGCGAGATTGTCTATCAGCAAGCTCACCTGAGGATGGCGGGCAGTTGCGCCGCTGAAATATTGTGTCAACTTGACTTTAGTATCCGGCTGCAGACCCGAGAAGATTACAAACAGTTATTACGCCGGGAAAACCTTTGTGGTCTCATATTGTGATGTTTAGTGCACTGTATTGATACAGAAAGAAAACTAAATTTCATCTTTCCAAAGCTGAATTAATAATGTGGTATTGAAATGGTTAAGCAAATACAGCAGAAACGGTAACATGCACACGAGTTAGCAACCAACACTGCATATTGTACTGCTGCCAGGTGTACCACAGTGACGTCATGCGCAGAACGGCGAACACGCGTTTCCTACTGCGGCACGTGGTTTCCACTAGAGTTGGGCAACTCGATTCTTTTTTATGAATCGATTCTTGCGATTCAATCCCACATTGTGAATCGATTCCTACGATTCGTTCACGATTCTTTCGAGATTCTTTAGTCTGCATTGGCGCGATTCTTACTTCTACATCTTGCTCATAGATGGCGATACATGTCAGTGTTATGGATGTTGCAATCTTAACCTTTTGCATCTGTTCCTACGGTTCGTTCACGATTGTTTCTGGTCTGCGACGGCACATTCTTACAAAATGCCGAAAAGGTGACAATATGGGTATAGGATTTTTTAATATTTTTGGTGCGTAAAGTTCAGACTTAAAATAATAATGAGGCAAAGCCATTCGATTCAGCTCTCAAAAATTCTCGAGAAAATAGTCTGAAGTTTAGCGAACGGTTCTAAATAAATATTACACTACCAACTATTTCTGCTGTCATCATAGCTCATTCACTAGCGTTGCAGGTTTAGTGAACGTAGGACAATTATTTCGAATGCTGCAGTAACCTTATAACTTTTTTTTTCGTTCTGTTTGAATACTTGGGCAATTTAAATATAAATATAATTGAATCTATGGTAATTATAAGGTATCTAATCATTATAAAATACTTATGTAAAATCAATTAGTTGAAGGAAATACGAAATAAACATTAAAATAAAAAAAAAACCTTTTCTAAATATTAAATTTCTTTCGAGATACAAGAAATTCATGTTTATTAAAATGTTTCTTTCTTCTAAAATCGGTTTCTTTCAGGAAAGCTGATAACGTAAAAACCAAAATGGCAAATAAGATTTTTGAGATGGCTTTAAAAACATTTAAAATCGCGTTTTTATATAAAAAGAATATTTTTGTAAAATTAATTTTTTACAAAAAATATAACTACGTAGATGAACTCGAAAAGCTTAAACCTCTCTAAACACAAAATATAATCTAAATGTTACAGCCATTTCTGGGATACGCGAAATATAAATGTGTAAGGATTGCTCGTTTAAATACATAATATGTAAACTTTATAAAAGACGTATATTCGTATGTATTGACAGCTGTGTATTTCGCTGCGTTCTGTTTCTGTTATGTGTAATTCGTGAATAGGCCAATAATTAACAGCTCACGATCTTCGTTCTGTGCTTCCTTTGTTCACACGCTTTCTGGCTTTCGTAATCATTCGGCACGATTCGCCACTTGCTTTCGAATCATGAATCGTAAGACAGGCGATTCTTTTGAACGACGATTCGTCCCCCCCTCTTCGGCACGATTCGGCAAGATTCGGCAGTCGCCTTCGAATCGTGAATCGTTGGAACTTAAGAATCGTCACGAGACAGACGATTCTTTTGAACGACGATTCGTCCGAATCACGATTCGATTCTTACGATTCTTTATTTGTATTCGTTCAAATGAACGACTCATTGACGAATCGCCACAACTCTAGTTTCCACGTGTCAATTGCCGAGTTGCCGCCTAGCGCGACGCCCAGACAGGCTGCTAACACTGTCGTGGGTGGTTGCGACACCTGCCGCTAGAGGCGCTGTTGCCGCCCTAGGCGACCGCCAAACACCTGTTGCTGACCGCGCATACCATCTCTCTTGTCACACACACGGGGACACACATTCCTCCAATAACGGACACTCCGCCTCGCCTGTCCTCCAGAGCATGCCGGCCAACAGCTGGTAGACATGTGAGCCGGACAACGATGGAGGTGTTCTTACGTCACGAAAACATCTAATAGGCTGTCCTTACCTGTTGCCCATCATATATCTGAAAGCTTTCAGAACGAAGAGGATTTTTCCTTTCAGTAATGTGAGTAATCCAGAATGGTATTTTCACTATACACAATACAGCAGTTATTCTTGACGTGGTGTGCACCAGTGACGTCACAGCCGGTTGCTAGCTTGTTGTTGTTGTTGTTGTCGTCAGTCCGGAGACTGGTTTGATGCAGCTCTTGTTGTAGGAAGGAAAGAGGAAGTAGATCAAGATGAAATAGGAGGTACTGTACTGAGAGATGAATTTGACAGAGCCCTGAAAGACCTAGGTCGGAACAAGGCCCCAGGAGTAGATGACATAGAGCTACTAAAGTCTCTGGGAGAGCCAGCCATGACAAAACTATTTGAACTGGTGTGTAGGATGTATGAGACAGGCGAAATACCCTCAGACTTTAAGAAAAATGTAATAATCCCCATTCCAAAGAAATCAGGCGCAGACAGGTGTGAAAATTACAGAACCATCAGTTTGATAAGTCATGGTTGCAAAATTTTAACACGAATTATCTACAGGAGAATGGAAAAGCTGGTAGAAGCTGACCTCGGGGAAGATCAGTTAGGATTCAGGAGGAACGTAGGAACCCGGGAGGCAATACTTACCTTACGTCTTATTATAGAAGATAGATTAAGGAAAGGCAAACCTACATTTTTAGCTTTTGTAGATTTGGAGAAAGCATTTGACAATGTTGACTGGACTACACTCTTTCAAATTTTGAAGTCAGCAGGGGTAAAATACAGGGAAAGGAGACTTATTTACAACTTGTACAAAAGCCAGACCGCAGTTATTAGATTCGAAGGGCATGAAAGGGAAGCATCAGTTGGGAAGGGAGTAAGACAGGGTTGTAGCCTTTCTCCGATGTTATTCAATTTCTACATTGAGCAGGCGGTGAAGGAAAGCAAGGAAAATTTTGGAATAGGCATTAAAGTTCAGGGGGAAGAAATAAAAACATTGCGTTTTGCTGATGACATTGTAATTCTGTCAGAGACAGCGAATGACCTGGAAGAGCAGTTGAATGGAATGGACAGTGTGTTGAAGAGAGCGTATAAAATGAACATTAACAAGAGCAAAACAAAAATAATGGAATGTAGTCTTAGAAAATCAAGCGATGCCGAAGGAATTAGATTAGGTAATGAGACAGTGAAGGTGGTAGATGAGTTTTGTTACTTGGGTAGTAAAATAACATGCGATGGTCGCAGTACAGAGGATATAAAATGCAGAGTGGCAATGGAAAGAAAAGCGTTTTTGAAAAAGAGAAATTTGCTAACATCAAATATTAATTTAAGGGTAAGGAAGTCTTTTCTGAAGGCATTTGTGTGGAGTGTTGCCTTGTACGGGAGTGAAACATGGACGATAAGCAGTGCGGACAGGAAGAGAATAGAGGCTTTTGAAATGTGGTGCTACAGAAAAATGCTGAAGATTAAGTGGGTAGATCACATAACTAATGAAGAGATACTGAACAGAATTGGTGAGAAAAGGAATTTTTGGCATACTCTGACCAAAAGAAGGAATCGCTTGGTAGGACACATTCTTAGACATCGAGGAATCGTAAATTTAGCATTGGAGGGAAGTGTGTGGGGTAAAAATCGCAGAGGGAGACCAAGAGACGCGTATAGTAAGCAGATTCAAGTGGATGTGGGTTGCTGTTCTTATGAGGAGATGAAAAGGCTTGCTCAGGATAGAGTAGGGTGGAGAGCTGCATCAAACCAGTCTCCGGACTGAAGACCATAACAACAACTTGTAGTGGGGCGGATTATTCCCTCCACTACTACTTTATGTCAGCTCAGTTTCGCAGAAGATTACGTTTGTATATTATGGGTTTAAATGATTTTTATGTAAATTTATTGCCGGCCGAGGTGGCCGAGGTGCTTCAGTCACGGTCAGCACGGCCACTACGGTCGGGGGTTCGAATCCCCCCTCGGGCATGGATATTTGTGCCGTCCTAGTTCGTAAGTAGTTCATAAGTAGTTTGTAAGTTTAGGGACTGATGACCCCGTAGTTAAGTCCCATAAGCTTAACAAACATTTGATTTGTAAATGTATTAAAAAGAGTTTTCGTATGTTTATTGTGTTTCGTGTGCTGTGACGGCGATTCAACCTACGAGAGCAACATCTTCGACGCCGAGCTCAAGGAATAAACAAACATCTGGCCACTTCAAGTCGCGGGTCGACGGCCACGGGGCGAGAAGATGCTGGTCTCTGCGGTTATCGTCGCGGATATTATTAAAGGCACTTTCGTGGAAAATCAAAAAGACCATAAAATCAGTCTCTATGTAACTGTCATTGTGTTGAAACGATACTGTAGTATCATTCCATTAAATCCTTGTATACTACAGTGTACGTTACTTTCATGTGATTATCATTTCGTAAAAGTGTGCTTGGCCTTTAGTGCCACTATAATGGGAGATGTACTAGGTGGAGACAAGAATGCTCTATTATTTATTAAAATTGTTATTACAGGACAAATAAGTGAGCGCCGCTCACATAAGGAGCTTCGCTCCACAGTACCCAACTCATCTTATACCTTATGTGATTGTGTGTGTGAGGGTCTGTAAGTGTGCATGAAGCCGCGGCTGGGAAGCCAGAGATGCAGAACACTCGGTAGGTTTGCCAACTTTAGTTTTGGGGTGTGGCAGAGAGGTTTCCTTGGGGATGAGATGGTCAAGTGGCTGCGACTTGCGAGTTCCTTCAGAATTCGGAGGTTGGCAGAAGATCCCGTTAGATCACAAGCCAATGAGGGCGCGGCTACTCGCGAACGGGAACGGGGGGATCGGTTAGGACGGGGAGCGGCCACGAGAGGGAGAACGTTTCCGGGTGACGAAGAGGAAGGATGTGAGTATGGTGGCCTCCGTGGTAAAGTATGAGGAACTGTGTTGGTTGTTAATTCTGTCTCGATTTCAGCGGGGAAATGATTTTGTCTAATGGGAATGTTGTGCATAGCCACGTGGGTGCAGTATGAGAGAGTAAAGAATGTACGGTATGAATGTGAGGTTACGATCCTTGTCTCAATCCATTGGTGATACATTTAGAGAATGAATATTTTGTATTTTGGCTTTAAAATGATAATAGGGAGATATACAGTGAATTTAATAAACTTGTGTAAATAGTATACATTTCCTCTCTAGTCGTTTTTATTAAATTCTGAGTCCCAATTTTACTTGTGAGAATATAAATGGGGGAAATTCAACTAGTAAGGGAACTGCCACCGGTATGCTATCAGTTGCTACAGTCTTTTGTGTGTAAAAAAGAGTCGTTATCCGTTGCAATGCAATTTTATCAGGGCAATAACATCTGCATTTAAGACCGAAAATAATCACTGAGCAAGGCGGCAACTGGTAGGAAGCGGAGGGTGGTTAACTTACAGTGTCATGATCTGTAGTGTGAGAGCAATAAATGTCATTGTGTGACAAAAGTTAACCAAGTGTCAACGATAATTGTTTTGATATTTATATAAATTTTACAAGAAATGTATTCATTGACAGGAGCTGAAGAATTATTTACTATCAAACCATTTTACACTTTGAAAGAGGTCATTTAGGGAAAGTTATTTTGTTTGACATATAAAACAAGAAGACTTTTATCAATTTTTAGTATTTTAATCAAGCGATCTTATATATCAATTGATCATCAGTAAACAGGACTTCTAATATCTGTGTGTATAGCAACCAGAACAACTACGAACTTCTGTTTGATAGTTCAATCTTTAAGGGAACTTTAAAACATTTATTGCAAAGTGACACAAAGAAGTGCAAACCTGGAATCATGTGCTGCTTCTGTCTGCCCAAGGATCTGTCATTGAAATTTCACAATACAGGAAGATTATAAAACTGTAATTTTTTTCATTGTTTGCAAGGGGACGACTTTCGGATCCTGAAAGCTGACACGGCACATTAAACATTTGGTATTTAGTCCCATGCAAGAACTGATTACTATACGCGTCTCTTGGTCTCCGTCTGCGATTTTTACCCCACACACTTCCCTCCAATGCTAAATTTAGGATTCCTCGATGTCTAAGAATGTGTCCTACCAAGCGATCCCTTCTTTAGTCTTTTTCTCATCAATTCAGTTTAGTACCTCTTCATTAGTTACGCGATCTACCCACCTAATCTTCAGCATTCTTCTGTAGCACCACATTTCAAAAGCCTCTATTCTCTTCCTGTCCGCACTGCTTATCGTCCATGTTTCACTCCCGTACAAGGCAACACTCCACAGAAATGCCTTCAGAAAAGACTTCCTTACGCGTAAATTAATATTCGATGTTAACAAATTAATCTTTTTTCTAAAATGCTTGTCTTCCCATTTCCATTCTTCATTTTATATCCTCTGTACTGCGATCGTCGTATGTTATTTTACTACTTAAGTAACAAAACTCATCTACTACATCTTCATCTACATTGATACTCTGCAAATCACATTTAAGTGCCTGGCAGAGAGTTCATTAACCACTTTCATAACTTTGCTCTACCGTTCCATTCTCTAATAGCGCGCGGGAAGAAAGAACACCTAAATCGTTCCGTTTTCGATCTGATTTCTCTTATTTTATTGGGATTGTCATGTCTCCCTAAGTAGGTGGGTGCTAGCGAAATATTTGCACATTCAGAAGTAAAAGTCGGTGATTGAAACTTCGCAAACGGATCACGCCACAATGAATAACGTCTAATACAATTCCTTCTGCATCGCCTGAATTTCTAAGACCGCATTCCATTATCTTTGTTTTGCTGCTAGCTTATATGAGGGAAAACCAGAAGCCATGAGACATTCCCGTCTTTAGCCGAGGAGCGAAGGCTCCTTGCGTCTTAAATCAACCTCGAGAGAATAGTTCGGACACTTTCAATCAGAAACATTCGATTAGTTTCCATCTCTTATAAATACTTTGAAAACCTACTGTTGATAATTTCACAGTCGAATGGAAAAGCATGTGGAATCCAAATTTGTGAAGGTCAGTTTGGATTTAGACGAAAAGTACACAGTCAGAGTCTGCACGGCCGCTACTGTCGGAGGTTCGAACCCCTCCCCCTCGAGCATCGATGCTTCTATTGTCTTTAATTATAAAGTTCAAATGTCTGTAGAGCTTATGGGACTTAACTGTGGGGTCAGCAGTCCCTAAACTTACAAACTACTTATGTACTAACTTATACTAAAGACGACACAAACATCCATGCCCGAGGGGGCATTCGAATCCCCAAACGTAGAGGCTCTGCAGACTGTGACTGGCGCGCCGCAGACCGCTCGGCCACCGCGGCCGGCAAAGTCCCTTAAGCTTAACAAACGTTTGAACATTTGAGGTAATACATCTTAGAAGGTACATTAAGGAAATGAAAACATACATTTTTAGCACAGTTGTAGTTCTGGAGAAAGCTTTTGAGAATGTTGACTGGAATACAATCTTCGAAATACGAAGGTAGCGGGGGTAAAATAAAGAGAGCGAAGAGTTCTAAACAAATTATTCAAACACCAGATAGCAGTTATTACTGTCGAATAGCATGAAAGGGACAAAGTGGTTATGAATGGACTAAGACAGGGTTTCAGCTTGTCCCCAACGTTGTTCAATCTGTACATTGAGGAAGCTGTGAAGGAATGCAAGAAGAAATTTGGAGAAAGAATTAAAGTTCATGGAGATGAATTAAAATCTTTTTGGTTTTTCAATGACATAGTAATTCTATCAGAGAAGGCAAAGGACCTGGTAGAGCAATTAAACGGAATGAACAGTGTCTTGAAACGAGGATGTAATATTAAAATCAACAACAGTAAAACAAAAGCAATGCAACGTAGTGTCAGAAAATCGCGCGATGTCGAAGGAATAGGATTAGGTAACGAGACGACAGATGGTAGTAGATGAGTTTTGTTTTTTGGGTAGCAACATAACTTTCGATGGCCAAAGTACAGCTATGGGAAGAAAAGCGTCTCAGAAGAAGCGAAATGTGAGACATGCAGTTGTTGTCTGGAGTGTAGCATTTTATGGGAGTCAAACTGGACGATAAAAAGTTCACCCAAAAAGATGATAAAACTTTTGAAATATGGTGCTACAGACGAACATTACACGGGTAGATCACGTGAGTGATGTTCAAATGTTTGTATAGCTTATGGGACTTAACTACGGGATCATCAGTCCCTAAACTTACAAACTACTTATGAACTATCACTTGGTTCATAAAACCTTGCATTTTGTGGACAAGCGACCATACGTTGGAATGCATGAATTTGAATTTTTTTTTTTTTTTTTTTTTTTTTTTTTTTTTTTTTTTGAAAACTCTTGGTCGCAATTAGCTTTATTTCATATGACGCGTTTCGAGAACATCATCATCATCAGATAAAAGATTTTAAAAAACGATAGGATGTGAATCTGGTTCAACACTGTTACTAGACGTCCATGATGATATTTTAAGTTGTAATTAAGCATCTATACCAAGATGGTTGTATTTCCCATCGTTTTTTAAAATCTTTTATCTGATGATGATGGTCTCGAAACGCGTCATATGAAATAAAGCTAATTGCGACCAAGACTTTTCAAAATTTTTTTCATGCATACTTGTGAACTAGCTAACACTAAGGACGGCACAAATATCCATGCCCGAGGGGGGATTCGAACCCCCGACCGTAGTGGCCGTGCAGACCGTGACTGGAGCGCCTCAGTCCCCTCGGCCACCGCGGCCGGCGTGTGTGATGACGACGTGGTCAACAGTATTGGGAAGAGAAGAACTTTCTAGAATATCCTGACTAACAGGAGGGATAGATTCGTGTGATATATCCTGAGATGTACACTATATTAGAGGGATAGCTATTAGCCAGTGAGGAAGCGGCCTAGGGACAGAACTGATGGGAAGTGTGAGTTTGGGAAAGAGGATTTGAGTGACGGGTATGCACGGTAAAAGGATTGCCAGTCTGGTCTTGGGAAGAAGGACCCTCCTGGATGACAGGAGGGATTATATCGAGCAGAGTGTTGAGATCTGCGCAGAGGGCGGACAAAACTCTAAGTTTGGCGAGGTTAAGTGAACGCCAGTGCAGCTGATACGTGTTTATGTTTCTACACAAGAACTTACGAGTGAAATTTAAACTATTTTGAACTGTTGACAAGTTCAAGTTGATCGCTCGCGAAATATACAATATTGGTGTGTTTCTTAAAGTTATCCTTACATAGTTGGAGAAAAACGCTACCAATTTCTTTTCGCAGAAAATGCAACTGTTTAACCA
Source organism: Locusta migratoria (assembly GCA_026315105.1). Lineage (NCBI taxonomy): Eukaryota > Metazoa > Arthropoda > Insecta > Orthoptera > Acrididae > Locusta > Locusta migratoria. The sequence continues at coordinate 67,238,147 of CM048753.1, forward strand.
CTTTATTTCATTTATCATTAATATTTCATCTGACCACTTCCAATAATGAACCAATTTAACTGAAGAAAACCTTATTCAACTAAATCTGTGACTTTGGGTACATCATTTGCAAACGTTAGAATAAAACTCTTTTTATAAAATGTTCAAATGTTCAAATGTTTGTATACCTTATGGGACTTAACTACGGGGTCATCATTCCCTAAACTTACAAACTACTTATGAACTAGCTAACACTAAGGACGGCACAAATATCCATGCCCGAGGGGGGATTCGAACCCCCGACCGTAGTGACCGTGCAGACCGTGACTGAAGCGCCTCAGTCAACCTCGGCCACCGCGGCCGGCTCTTTTTATCAATGAACCAATTATTTTATGTAATACTTATTATTTTTTCGCAAACTGTGGATTATGCATAAGGAGTTTTTCACTATAGCATAACAGCTAAAAGATAATATCTGCAACTAAGGTAGCTACTGGCGCATGAAAGCAGATATGTACTGTTCGGCCTTAACATCGAACTTGAAACACGCCCAAAGAATGTACGGTCGTATGCTTCCACCCGTGTGATTGAACTTGTGTGTTCATGTGAATGTGGAAGGTTGCTCTTAATACTGACTGACTGCCACACAATGGCTTACAGTCTCCGCCTCGCGCTCTAGGCCTCGTTTTGCTGTAGTTGAGAACGCATGGCTTCGTTTGTCGTCTGCGCTGGCGTCTGCTGGCTGCTCTTACAACCACGTAGAAATTGACTTTTACTAGCAGCCGTGCGGTCTGGAGCGCCACGTTGCGGATCACGCGGCCTCCCACGTCGGAGGTTCGAATCCTCCCTCTGGAATGGATGTTTGAGTTGTCTTTACTAGGTAGTTCATAAGTAGTTTGTAAGTTTAGGCATGATGACCCCGCAGTTAAGTCCCATAAGCTTAACAAACATTGGAACATTTTATTAATAGAAAAAAATCGCTTTCGGTTTTGCCTAAATTTTCCTACTTTCCGGGCGGCTTTTCCAAATTTTTGCTAACTCTCCTCTTGCTTTCGACATGAAATGTACAAAATTTTATAGCAATTGGAAGAACGGTATTGATAGCTCACTGGAAAAAGCTGTTTCAGGTTTTCCTGATTTTCCTCTTTTCCGGACAACTTTTCCATATTTTATCACTGTCTAAATCTTCCCTGATCTTTCCCGAATATTTCAAGACCAAAATTAGCCAAATCGGTTCAGCCGTTCTCGAGTTTTAGCGAGACTAACGAACAGCAATTTATATATATATATATATATATATATATATATATATATATATATATATATATATATATATATATATATATATACAGGGTGTTTCACCAAGTGTGTTTGCCTCTGTAACTTATAAAATAATAGGTGACGGGAAATTTTAATGCGGTAGGTCAACACAAGAAATCTTACACTTTCTGCGGAGCTATGAACATAGTTTATTGTATCATTTTCCAAAGAGTTACACCACAAAGATATAATTTTTTAAATGGAACAATAGTTTTTTCTATCGTGCATTGGATTCGTTGAAACCAGCTGCGTCCAAATCAATTTAAACTACATTCCGGGGGCGGAGCCTGCGATAGCGTAGCTGACTGGCCGAGTGGCTATCCCCTGGGGCACGGCCCACTGTCTCATGACCACCAGCCAGTCAGCTACGCTGTCGTAGCCTCCGCCCCCTAAACTTTGAAGGGTTGTAGCTCCCAAACTATGTTCATAGCTTCGCAGAAAGTGTATCATTTCCTGTGTTTACATACCGCATTAAAATTTCCCGTCACCTATTATTTTATAAGTTAGAGAGGGAAACACACTTAGTGAAACACCCTATATATATATATAAGAAGAAAAAATAAATCACGTCCCAATAATATCGAAATGTACAACATAACAGAATGTGGTATGTATCATTTCTTTTCCCTCTGTATAAAACAAGTATGCAGCATAATAGTAGAAAACCTACGTATTGCAGGCGTAACACCTGAAGACGACTTTTAAGTCGAAATAAGCTTATAGCGTAACTAATAAGAATTAAGAATATACAGTGTGGAAATTATATAATTTTTTTTATTTTATTAATTTGTTTGGTATTAATGTGTCAGTAGTTGTCGATATTATTTCTTTGAATGTAAGCCACATCCGATCTGCACTGACATTGTTAGTTTCGAAAAACTCGAGCCGGCCGCGGTGGCCAGTCACGGTCTGCACGGCCACTACGGTCGGGGGTTCGAATCCCCCCTCGGGCATGGATATTTGTGCCGTCCTTTGTGTGAGCTAGTTGATAAATAGTTTGTAAGTTTAGGGACTGATGACCCCGTAGTTATGTCCCATAAGCTATACAAACATTTGAACATTTTTTTTTAACTCGAAATTTTCCCTCAGGAAAGCGACAATCTTATTTTTACCTGCTTTCTTGAATAAGTATACTGTTCTTTTAATTTTGGTGGATTTGGGAAGTCTGATATTCAGTCTCGCTACAACTCTGTGTTCTCTAATCGCTGCGTCTGATTTAATTCTCTTTTATTAGTTCCGTCTTGATGTGTAGTGGCTGGAGAAAGTGCCCACAGGGAGAATCGTTTAGGCCTCGTGTCTGTTAGAGGGGTGGGCGAGTTAGCAGCCCTGAGGGTCGTAAATAAATGTGGGGGTGAATTGAAGGGAGGGGAGCCATTACGGCCGCTGTTGTCTCACTGCGCTCATCAGTGGGGGATGGGGGATGGGGGATGGGGGGAGGGGGTAGAAGTCTGCCAAAGGACGCTTTAGGGAGGCCAAGGCGTCAGGCGACACAAATTAATCACGAGACAAACACTCCGTCCGGTCGCTCAAGGAATTTACGAGTACAGCTGGAGAGAGATGAACTGGAAGGGAAGAGCAAGTAGATGCGGATGTGGAAGGCGATACGATGTCGTCACAAGAATTTGATACACCACTGCAAGACCTACACCGCCCATTACAATTAGCGGAACAGAGGAGAGATCATACGCAGTATGCATAATATAGTAAAGTATTTTATTCAGATATTGATTACAGGAAAATAATAGACACATTTACAGACAAGAAAAGTAGCTGTATGAACGTAAAGAAGTCCAGTTATCAGCAGAGAAGGGAAAGCTGAAAGGTGGAAAGAATATATAGGGGGGCTTATAACCCTTAACCGTCCTACACCACCTGATAGTATATGACAACAAGAAAAAAATTGACTCGTGTGTCTAATTATCTTAATTGGGTGGAAAGGCTATATATAGGTAATAGAGCCGATGGTATATCGGAGATTACAACCGGAACGTTGCTGTACCTCTTTGGTAGACAACAACGATCGATAGTAGTAAAGAAAGCGGAAAGTAAAATTTGGAAAAAAATAATTAATCAGAATGAAACTTCACTCTGCAGCGGAGTGTGCGCTGATATGAAACTTCCTCGCAGATTAAAATTGTGTGCCGGAACCGGGACTCGAACCTGGGACCTTTGCCTTTCGCGGGCAAGCGCACTACCGACTGTGCTATCCCGACACGACTCACGATGCCGCCTCACAACTTTACTTCCGCCAGTACCTCGTCTCCTACTTTCCAAACTTCACAGAAGCTCTCCTGCAAACACGCAAGACTAGCACTCCTGGAAGAAAGGATATGGTGGAGACATGGCTTAGCCACAGCCTAAGGGATGTTTCCAGAGTGAAACTTCACTCTGCAGCGGTTCCGGCACACAATTTTAATCTGCCAGGAAGTTTCATATCAGCGCACACTCCGCTGCAGAGTGAAGTTTCATTCTGCCATGTCTGTACCATATGCTTTCTTCCAGGAGTGCTAGTCTTGCGTGCTTGCAGGAGAGCTTCTGTGAAGTTTGGAAAGTAGGAGACGAGGTACTGGCGGAAGTAAAGTTGTGAGGCGGCATCGTGAGTCGTGTCGGGATAGCACAGTCGGTAGTGCGCTTGCCCGCGAAAGGCAAAGGTCCCAGGTTCGAGTCCCGGTTCCGGAACACAATTTTAATCTGCCACGCCAGGAAGTTTCAAAATAATTAATGTTTAGATGAAAAACGCGGAACAAACAGAACACAGGGATTAATTTGGAAAAAATAGTGAAAAATTTATTGATTTACCGTCGCCAGCTCGTTGTACGAGCAAATAATTTAGTGGGGTGTTAATAATAACGCAAAGTTCGTCAGCAACGTGAAAAATTACGTAAAATTTGGTGGGCCAGGAATCAGAGAATGCGCGTCAAATCCGGTTCAAAAGACACTGACAAGACACTAATTACTGAGAAATAGTTCGTTAACACAGACCTGCCAGCAACATCCTCAAGGAAATTCATATTTGCTGGCGACATCTGTTTCGTAACCCAAAGCCCTAGTTTCACTACTGCTGAAAGTACATTAACTGCAGACATGGAAATTCTCGGCACATACTTCAGGAAGTGGTGCCTCCGTTTAAACCTTCCGAAAACTGTCACTTCAGAATTTCACCTACGAAATCGGCACTCTAACTATAAAGCAGAAATAAAACTCAGAGGTGGGTCCGGGGTATACGGGGTGCAACCAAGACTGGAGGGCGTCATCTCTCTAGGGAAACTGGCCTCAGTATTCCAGGCCGAAACTGCCATCAGGGCGTGTGTGGAGGAGAATTTGCGTAGGTGCTACAGAGACCGTAGCGTCTATATCTATTCAGACAGCCAGGCAGCCCTGAGATCACTGGCAGCTCCTGCAACAAGGTCTAAAATGGTTGCAGAATGTCACAGGGTTCTGGTGGAGCTAGGGGAAAGCAATAGAGTAAACCTATTGTGGGTCCCTGGTCACTCGGGGATCAGTGGCAACGAACATGCCGACAGATTAGCCAGGGTGGGGGCAGAGACTCCATTTATTGGACCGGAACCTGTCCTGACAATCACCAAGGCAATGATCAAATTGGAGCTAAGTAACTGGCTCAGAAGACAGCACGTAGAATATTGGACCAAAGTCTATCGACAAAAACATGGCAAGGTAATGATGCCAAAGCCATGTTTTAAAAGAAGCTCTGCAATCCTGGGCCTGAACAGGAGAGAGATTAGACTCATGGTTGGATTGCTGACAGGCCATGGGAATTTCAAAAAACACCTACGTACAATGGAATAACAGAAGAGGACCCTAAATGTAGGATTTGTGATGACGGCGATGAAACTGCATCACATCTAATCTTCGAATGCATTGCATTGGAGAATAAAAGGCACATAACATTTGGGAAAACCAGACCCGAAGAAATTGTGTCTAATAAAGAACTGGTAAAGGGACTCCTTGCACTGTTCAAGGGCATTGGTTGGCTTTACTAGATATACATGGAGCGATACCGCACAATAAACTTAGTTTCGGTGCGGGCAATGGCGGGTTGGACCAAGACTGTTTTGGCTTCCCTGAGAAAATCAAATCAAATCAAGTAGATGCGGATGTGAAAGGCTATACGATGTCGCCACAAGAATTTGATACAGCACTGCAATATCTGCACCGCCCATTACAATTAGCGAAAAAAAAAGTTCAAATGTTTGTAGAACTTGTGGGACTTAACTATGGGGTCATAAGTCCCTAAGCTTACAAACTACTTATGAACTAGCTAAGACTAAGGACGGCACAAATATCCATGCCCAAGGGGGGATTCGAACCCCCGACCGTAGTGGCAGTGCAGACCGTGACTGAAGCGCCTCAGTCCCCTCGGCCACCGCGGCCGGCATTTAGTGAAACAGGGGACAGGTCATACGCAGTATGCATATAGTGACGTACTTTATTCAGATATTGATTACAGGAAAATAAAAGAGACATTTAGAGACAGGAAAAGTAGCTGCATGAATGTAACGAAGCAGGGCCTAAAAGGCACGCAGTGATTCGGAAGGGAGTAGATTCTCCTGAATGTTTTTCAATCCGTACATTGACAAAGGGCTGCAAGGAGAAATTTGAACTCATCGTCATCATCATTAGAAACTGATTATGCCTTTCAGCGTTCAGTCTGGAGCATAGTACCTCTAATAAAATTCCTCCATGATCCCCTATTCAATGCTAACACTGATGCCTTGTCTGATGTTATGCCTTTTACTTCAAAATCATTCTGCACCGAATCTAAGTACTTTCTTCTTGGTCTACCTCGACTCCTCTTACCCTCCGCTGCCGAGATCATGAGTCTCTTAGGTTGAAGAAGGAGTTACAAGTTCTGGGAGGGCAAAAGAAATAATTGGTTGTTTGCGGATGATATTATAATTCTATCACAGACAGTGAAGAACCTGAAGAGCAATTGCACGGAATGGTTAGCGTTTTGGAAGGAAGGTATATGTTGAAGAAAGCTTCAGCGTCTGAAATGACATGGGCCCTATGAAGTAAGGTACCAAGTACTCCTTCACGCTGAGCTGTATGGTGACAACTACCAGCTCGCAGATACAAATCTGTGTGAGTAGCCTTCCTATAAACAGCACGTCCCAATGTACTATCAACCTTACTTGTGACCAACACATCTTTTCCACTTCCATAGTGAACTGAATATTTTGGTAGATTCAATTAACAGAAAAGAAACACATATTAAATGACCATGTAAACATCAGCAACTAAAAATTATTTATACTAACAGAACACATAGTAGAAAAATCAAACCTTCCCCTCCCGCAAATCCACCACATAAAACAACAACAAGAAAACCCTACACACACCTACAGAAAATCAGAACATCTCTCAAACTTCCTGGTAGATTAAAATTGTGTGCCGGAACCGGGACTCGAACATGGGACCTTTGCCTTTCGCGGGCAAGCGCACTACCGACTGTGTTATCCCGACACGACTCACGATGCCGCCTCACAACTTTACTTCCGCAAGTACCTCGCCTCATACTTTCCAAACTTCACAGAAAGTTCATTCTGGAAACATCCCTTAGGCTGAGGCTAAGCCATGTCTCCATCATATCCTTTCTTCCAGGAGTGCTAGTCTTGCATGGTTCGCAGGAGAGCTTCTCTGAAGTTTGGAAAGTAGGAGGCGAGGTACTGGCGGAAGTAAAGTTGTGAGGCGGCATCGTGAGTCGTGTCGGGATAGCACAGTCGGTAGTGCGCTTGCCCGCGAAAGGCAAAGGTCACAGGTTCGAGTCCCGGTTCCGGCACACAATTTTAATCTGCCAGAAAGTTTCATATCAGCGCACACTCCGCTGCAGAGTGAAATATTCATTCGAGAATATCTCTCTCTCTTACACACAGACACACAGAACGTCGCTAGTAAAACTGAAATCGTATTTATAAATACACACACAATACAGTGAGAACAACACATACAAAATTGCTACCAGTCAACTGTTTTGACAGAAACGAAACAAAAACACATATCACAGTGCGAACCAAAGAACTTGTAAGCAAATAACAAACACATACACACAGAGGAAAACAAAACAAACAACATACATGGTCTGCCAAGCCATAAGAATTGCGATTTTTCAGAAACACTTTTTTGAATTAGTGGACATGTAAATATTGTAAATGTAAACAGTGAAAGAAGGGACAGTGAAAAAAGGGAAAGCAGAAAGGTGGAAACAGTATATAGAGAGAGGCTCTACGAAGGAAATGAACTTACAGGTAATATTGTAGGAAGGGAAGAAGTAGATGAGGATGAAATAGGAGATACTGTACTGAGAGATGAATGACAAAGCACTGAGAGACCTAAATCGCAACAAGGCCCCTGGAGTAGATGATATTCCCTCAGAGCTACTGAAGTCTCTGGGGGAACCAGCCATGAGAAAACTGGTGATGATTCTCCTCTGAAATTTCTTTATTTCCCCAGATCGCTTATTTACAATAATTGCTTGATGACTAGTTTCAACTCATTAAAGAGCCATTTTCGATTCTTAATGGTACAGACATAATAAAATGTTTAAAAGATGCAACACTGTGGCATGATGTAAATGGTATGCCCATATTTATCCATCCAATGTGCCTCGGTATCACGTTCTATTGTTGCATACAGTTCGCTTTCCCACATCAATATCGCATTCGGAAGGATGGTGGTTCAAATCCATCCCCAGCCATCCAGATTTAGGTTTTCCGTGATTTTCCTAAATCACTCCAGACAAATGCCGGGATTGTTCTTTTCAAAGGGCACGGCCGATTTCCTACCTCATCCTTTCGCAAAACTCCGAGCGTAAGCTCCGTCTGTAATGACCAAGCTGTCGACGGGACGTTAAACCCTAAGCTTCCTCCCACATCAATAGGCTGCATGTGATGACTGCAAACGTTGCTGACACACTGACAGATTCAGTTCTAAACACTTGCGTGTGCTTATCTGCATACAGGTCACTTCCCCACATCACTAGGCACCGTGTGATTAGACTATCAGCGGCATTTGCAGGCATAACGTGTTATTTTTTATGTTTTTACGTTATTTCTTGCATGTCTTTTATATTTTTAACAAGATGACCAGCTTGTGATATGTATGTGACCAGATGATGGTGACACAGTTCACGGAAACCGGTCATCATTGAACAAATTATTTATGTGCGATCTTGTCATTACATTTTGAAAACTATAAAACGATCCGATCACCTCCAAAGCCGACTATGTCAGGTAGGTAATCTTAACCCACATCTTCCATTCTGCTTCTGCCCCTATCCCCCTATCTCTCTTGTCAGCTGGGAGTATTCCCTCTTCCTACGTCAAAGCTGGTAGTAGCCGACCTCGGGGGAGATAAGTTTGGGTTCAGAAGAAATGTAGGAACACGGATGCAATACTCACTTTACGGCTTATCCTAGAAGATAGGTTAAGAAAAGGCAAACCTACATTTCTAGCTTTTGTAGATTTGGAGAAGGCTTTTGACAATGTTGATTGGAATAAACTCTTTCAAGTTCTGAAGCAAGCAGGAGTAAAATACAGGGAGCGTAAGGTTATTTACAACTTGTACGAAAACCAGACAGCGGTTGTAAGAGTTGAAGGGCATGAAAGGGATGCAGTGGTTGGGAAGGGAGTAAGACAGGGTTGTAGCCTTTCTCCAATGTACATTGAGCAAACTATAAAGGAAAGCAAGGACAAATTTGGAGAAGGAATTAAAGTTCAGGGAGAAGAATTAAAAACATTGCTTTTTGCCGACGACATAGTAATTCTGTCAGATACAGCAAAGGACCTGGAAGAGCAATTGAACGGAATGGACAGTGCGCTGAAAGATGCATATAAGATGAAGATTAACCAGAGCAAAACTAAGATAATGGAGAAGATTAACAAGAGCAAAACTAAGGTAATGGAGTGCAGTCTAAGAAAATCAGGTAATGCTGAAGGAACTAGATTAGGTAACGAAGCAATAAAGGAGGTAGATGAGTTTTGCTACTTGGGCAGTAAAATAACAAATGATGGTCACAGTACAGAGGATATAAAATGCAGAATGGCAATGGGGAGGAAAGCGTTCTCGAAAAAGAGAAATTTGTTAACATCGAATATTGATTTAAGCCCAAGGAAGTCATTTCTGAAGGCATTTGTGTGGAGTGTTGCCTTGTATGGGAGTGAGACATGGACGATAAACAGTGCGGACAGGAAGAGGATTGAGGCTTTTGAAATGTGGTGCTACAGAAGAATGCTGAAGATTAGGTGGGTGGATCGTGTAACTAATGAGGAGGTACTGAACAGAATTGGGGAGAAAAGAAATTTCTGGCATACCTTGACTAAAAGAAGGGACAGATTGGTAGGACACGTTCTTAGACATCAAGGAATTGTGAATTTAGTGTTGGAGGGAAGCGTATGGGATAAAAATCGCAGAGGAAGACCAAGAGATGGATACAGTAAGCAGATTCAGACAGATGTAGGTTGCCGTTCGTATGTGGAGATGAAGAGGCTTGCTCAGGATAGGGTATTTTGGAGAGCTGCATCAAACCAGTCTCCGGACTGAAGACCACAACAAGAAACATATATGTTCGAGCCCAAGTACTTTCCTTGTGAGTGTGTTATCTTCCTTGTTTACCCTTCGCAAACCGAGGTATTAAATCCTCTTGCACATTGCTTCCTTGAGTGCAGCTGTGCCTTGAGAATGGCAGGGTGTCCTCCTGCCGAAATATCGGCGGTTGTCGACGACGTCACCCGGCAGCATACCCGTAACTTGTTTGAACATTCGTTACGCCGGGAAAAGTTAAGGCCGAATAATCTCCTTCTCCCTCATCTACATCTACATACATATTCCGCAATTCACCGTAAGGTGCGTGTCGGAGGGTACACTGTACCACTACTAGGCATTTCCTTTCCTATTCCACTCCCAAATTGAACGAGGAAAAAAAGAATGCCTATATGCCTTCGTACGAGCCTTAATTTCGCTTGTCTTGTCTTTGTGATCTTTACGCGAAATGTTAGTAGGCGGCAGCAAGATCATACTACACTGAGCTTCAAATTCCGGCCCTCGAAATTTACTGAACAGAAATTCACGAAAATAACGTCGTCTTTCTTCCAGCGATCCCCAATTGAGTTGCCGGAGCATTTCCGTGACACTCGCGCATTGGTCGAGCCTACCGGTAACAAATCTAGCTGCTCGTCTCTGAACCGCCTCTATGTCTTCCGTTAAACTGATCTGCTGCGGGTCCCAAACACTTCAGCAATACTCAAGACGTGGTCGTACAACCGTTTTATACGCGGTCTCTTTTATAGGTGAAGTACATCTTCCCAAATTGTCCGCCTTACTCACAACTGTCCTTACATGTTCGTTCCATTTCATATCGCTCTGCTGTGTTACGCCTAGATATTTGAACGACGCGACAGCATCAAGAAGCTCACTACTAAAGCTGTATTCGAACATTATGGGATTGTTTTTTCTACTCATGCGCATCACCTTACATTTTTCTACATTGAGAGCTAGCTGCCATTCATCGGACCCACTAGAAATTTTGTCTAAGTCATCCTGTATGCTATTACAGTCAGTTAAAGACGACACCCTCCTATCCACCACAGCATCATCAGCAAACAGCCGAAAATTACAAGTCACTCTGTCCATCAGATCATTTATATAGATAGAAAATAATAGCGGTCCTATCACACTCCCCTGGTGCACGCCTGACGATACACTCGTCTCTGATGAACACTCGCCGTCGAGAACAACGTACTGCGTTCTAATACTTAGGAAGTCTTCCAGCCAGTCACAAATCTGTGAACCTATTCCATAATCTCGTATCTTGGTTAGCAGCCTGCAGTGTGGCACCGCGTCGAACGCCTTCTCCGTCTATCTGCTTGCCCCCCTATACGCTTATATCTCTCTCTCTGTCAGCTGGGACTATTCCCTGTTACCATGTCACGCGGCGTTAGCTGTGAGTATTGGAGGCAGCAGCCATGGCTTCATTCGTTTACTACGATCTTTTCCCCTTTGCGCGTGCACCAAATTTCACTCGGCCAGTTGTGGAACGACCACGACCAGAGGTCGCATGACAGATGCCGCTTAACCTCAGCTTAATCGCGACCCTGCCGTGTTAGGCGATACTCCAGGTCGCTTTCCAGAACTACAGACACGCGACGCTGCAATTGGCCATTTTGTAGGGCTGTATTTTCTTCACTAATGACAAGCGAAATCCCTCCCACCCACCCCCCCCCTCCACCCTCCAACATCAAACTCAGATTTAGTTGTAAGTTAGCGTAACGGATAGCCCGTCTTAAATACAGGACAATCACAAAATCAGGGAGTGCACGAAACTATTGGGCTTACGGCCCACTTTTGTGTTTCCTGAAGTTTTATCGTTTTTTGCAAATATTTCTGTTAAAAATATAATCATTATATAAACACGCTAACACGAAAATTCTGGTACAGATTACTAATTTATTCGTACAAGCAGGCCAATGAAAGTTACATAATTCGAAAGACTGTTTGTCGTAAATTTTACGAATATAAATATCATGTGTGCATTTAGCCATTAAAAGTGGTATAAAAGGAAGTAGAAATTTTCCTATCTACAGTTTGGATCAAGTTCTACATTCTCCAACAATCAGCTCACTGATGGGCTATTCGCCTCAACCAAAGACGCTGTAATGCAGCGCATCTGCAGTATTAAAATAAGTGAATATCGAAACATGGAGTGCTCCCAACTCACTTTCTTGTGCCTTCAAATGCTTCATTTTCGCAGTGATTAAGAGTGCTAAAAAGAAATGGATGTTATTGATAGTTCTGAAGCATTGAATTAAAATTTGTGGTGCGGCCGGGAATCGAACCCGGACCTCCATGCTTACTAGGAACAAAGAAGCTGAATTAAAGTTTGTGTTGTGGAGGGAAATCGTACATAGACTATTCCGAGGCGCCTTAATCGTTAGTGGTGTGGTAGTCTAACGGTTAGGTGGCTCGGGCAGCCGTGAGGCGAGGACGTCCGCTAGCGTCCCGCCTGGCGAGGTACGCGTTCGCGTTTTCCTTGTTTACTTCGCGTCGCGCTATTGTGTATTGAGTCCCCTGTACTAGTGAGCCATGGCGCACTCATACCGCCGAACGACTATCAAGATCTCTTTCCAAGCAGAATACGCACGATCACGACCTTTTGAAATTGAGAACTTTATAAGAGACGAGCTGCACCTCGATCCACGAGATGTAATCGGCATACACTTTTCCATTACCGGAAATGTTGTCTATGTCAAGATGCGCACTGAAGAACTGTGTACCGACATTGTGAACCGCCACGCGGAACGACACAAGTTCAAACACCCTGACGGCCACATCGGTGCCGTCGTGATCGAGCATGTGGGTTACGGCCTGCGTACAATCAGGGTCTTCGAACTCCCGTTCGAGGTCCCAGAAGATATCGTCAAGACAGCCTTCCGCCCGTACGGAAACGTCATCGGTCACGCGGCCGAAAAATGGAAAACGTTTGAGACTTACCCGGTCCTCAACGGTGTACGGCAAATACAAATAGAACTGAAGAAGCACGTACCGTCATACCTGAATATAGGAGGATGCAGGGCCATCATCATGTACGACGGTCAGCCACGTACCTGTGCCGGTTGCGGCCAGGAAGGACACGTCCGCCAACAATGTCCCCTACGTCGACTTGTACAAACGCCTGTCAAGGACGACGCCCTCTCTGCGCCGTCCACAGTTCTCCCTGTTACTTACGCTGCAGCCGCCGCACCACCGGCCGATATCTACAAGATCAATCTAACCAACCACCGACAACGATCGCAAACATAGACATGACTCTCACACCTTCGACGCTATGCCAACCAGACGCAGTGCAAGAAGAAATGCAGCAACCCCTTTCCGCTGAGCAAGAAGATGCAAAGGAACCGACACTTGACGTCGTGCCAACTTCTGCCTTCATTCCAACAAACAATAACGAGGCAGACACCCACGCTCTTTCCGACTCTGAACAACATAACCGCAAACAAAAGAACCCTCGGAAGCGCCGGAAGAAACATCGTCTGCCCTCTGATGATTGTTTACAACGAATGGGGCTACAAGAAGACGATTCCCTGTCCGATGACGGCAGGTCTTCTGACACGCAGATGTCAGACGTTACTACACCGACATCTCACCCCCCGACCGCCCGCAACAATCGTTATGCGACGACGACGCCCACTCCCAGGAGCGTCCCAGAAGGTGTGCCACCTCCACCTGCGGGCATAGCAGACGATACTTTGATGGACACTACATCTGAACTGCCGCGATCGTGGGCGGACGAAACGTTGGACGAAGGTGAAAATGAAGGGGATGTCCCCATGGTATTGTCGGACATAGTTCCGACACAGTAACTGACAACTTGATGGCTGCTGTGTCTGTTCCATCCCGAACGGACACCGCTGGAGCAGCAGACTTCTTCCAGGAGACCCAACAATACAGACTGGCCACTATCAATATCAATACTATTCGCGCGCACCATAAACTAAGGATGTTACAAGAGATGCTGAATGCGGCGGATATAGATATTGCCCTTCTTCAGGAGGTCTATGTTGCTGAGTTCGACGGCCCTTATGGATATACCACTCATGTCTCTCACGCGTCTGACACAGGCAGCGGCGTGGCAATCCTTCTCCTTGACGGCTTAATTGCAGAAGACATCACTTTCACACCTGATGCAAGAGGCATGGCACTCACCCTACATGACGTCAGAATCATTAACATCTACGCACCATCTGAATCTGGTCGTCGCCGTGAACGGACTGCTTTCTTCGCTGAAACCGTCACGCCCCTATTTTTGGGTCGTCAGGATGCCTTAATCATCGGTGGAGACTTCAATTCCACCCAGGCGCCCAAGGACCAACTACCACACCATGTCCCATGTGCGGCGCTCGCTGCCATCATCACCAACCTACGTCTAGTGGACACGTGGGAGTACATACATGGCGATCGGCCGGGTTTTACACACTACACCAGCCACTCATCCAGCCGCATAGATCGCATCTATCTCTCGCGACCCTTCGTTCAGGGCACACAGGCCGCCGAAATATGGCCTGTAAGTTTCTCCAATCATGCAGCATATATATGCACTCTTACCATGCGCCGACAGAAGACGTGGCATGGGCGGGGCCCTTGGAAGCTGAACATTGCACACTTACATTCGCCAGAATGCCGAGAGATCGTGGAGACCACGTGGGCACAATGCACACGCCGGAAAAGAGCTTACCCAACAACAATCTCTTGGTGGGTAAAATGTGCCAAGCCTGCTTTGAGGAAAGCATTGATTGGACATGCAAGGGAGGCAGCCGCATGGCGACGACACACAATGGACTTTTATTACCGCATCCTACGTGATTGTTCAACAATGATGCACTCGCCTGCCCGCCAGCAAGCAATGAATCACGCGAAAGCGCAGATCACATTACTTACGAAGCGTCACCTTGAGGGAACAATTGTTCGTGCACGCACCACAGACAGAATGGACCACGAAGGGCCGTCAATGTACCATATCCTCGCTGAACGCCGACGACGGAGGCGGGCCCTGATTCAGAGTATAACTTTAGATGATGGTCGCTGTATCGAAACGCAACGTGAAATAGGTCTTGCTCTCCACGCTCATTATCGTCAACTATACGCAGCTCAGTATCATTCAACAGAAGTGATAGAGGAAATCTCTCGCCTAACATACGGAGTACTACCCCAGGATGAACAATTGGGTCTACTTGAGGATGTCACTGAGGAAGAGGTCACTGCAGCAATATTGGCTGGCGCACCACACAAGTCACCAGGACCTGACGGCCTCCCGTTAGAGTTTTACAAGACCTATCGCCAGCTGCTAACACCGGCCTGGATAGACATATGTCGCGAATTAATGACGCCGACAGTACAAATTCCTGATGAATACCTTGAAGGACTGCTTGTTCCCGTCCACAAACCGAACGGTGGGACACGCCTCACAGACTACCGTCCCCTATCACTCCTGAATTGTGACATGAAGATATTTACGCGGCTCTTGGCAGCACGTCTCCGGAAGGTCACCTGCTACGTGATATCCCACGATCAAGTGTCCTTAGGAGGCGATCACAACATACGGACTGCGTTAAATCGGTACCGAGACATGATCGCACTAGCTCGGACACGGCGCATGGAAGGGGTCTTAGCCTCCCTCGATTTCAGTCAGGCCTTCGACAGGGTCGATCACACCTTTCTGGCGACGGTGATGCGGAATATGAGATTCCCAAACAACATCGTGGAGATAACGATGCGCCTGCTTCGAGGTGCGACATCGCGGATTCTATACAACGGCCGTCTAACACCACCGATCACGGTACAACGGTCAGTACGACAGGGATGCCCTCTGTCAACAATCCTCTACGCTATTGCCATGGAACCGCTCCTATGTGGCCTCCGCCAACGCCTCATGGGGATAACCTTTGAGGGCCACACCTTCTGTTGCACGGCCTATGCGGACGATCTGGTCCTCTTCTTGAGAAACCACAACGACGTCCAAGACGCGCTGGCGTGGGTGGGGTCCTACGGCGCTGCGTCAGGCAGCATCCTTAACATTCGCAAATCACGCGCACTGCCAATAGGATGCGGACAGCCTGACGTCGCTCCCCTGCCGGTCCACGACACAATAAGATGTTTGGGCATTGATTTCACAGCCGACTTGCGGCGATCTGTGGCTCTCAACAGTAGGCGTCTTCTACGACGGATCCGGGTGGAACTTGTAGATCACCGCCTTTGAGCCCTGAACATGCTGCAACGCACCCAGTACGCTAATGTTTATGTAGCATCCCGTATCCCACACGTGGCACAGACGTTCCCCATACCTTCGACGATGGCCAAGCGCATGTTGGCGGCATTGGGTTCGTTTGTGAGCCACGGTATGTTATTCAAGGTCAGCTATGAATCCCTAACCCTCCCAAGGAGCAAAGGAGGCCTTAACCTCTGTCATATACCGCATCGAGCGACGGCCCTCTTTGTAAGCACGCATATCAAGATGTGGCGACGTACTCCGACTTGCCTTTCCAGCCTACTAATGAGGGCCCTTGCCCCAAGCTCGCTAATCGCACCAGTGCAGGTGACCGCCGTCCCAGCGCCCTTTTTCTACTTGAGATACCTCTTCCTCGAGTACAGTTATCTTCGAACCACACTTACACGTCCACGTATGTCGACGACTCGGCTGGTGTACTCAGCGATGCAATCGAGACTTCCGCCGAATGCGATTGAACGCAAACATCCGCATGTTCGCTGGACAGCAGTGTGGCGAGCAGTGCATGATCCTACGCTTACATCAGATGCCCAGTCCAGCTGGTATCTCACGGTCAATGGGAAGCAGATCTGCCAGTCGCGCCTCCACAGGATCCACCTAGCAGCATCGCCATTATGTGCCACGTGTGGAGTGCAAGACGACGACGGCCATCGACTTGTCTGCGGCGAGGCAGGCAATGTTTGGCTTTTGGTCCGCCAGATGTTGGCCTTCTTTACACGAACAACCCCTGACAATATCACTGCCGAAATGCTTCTCTTCCCCGATAAGGACTATTTCCCACGAGCGAAGACCCACACAGTGACATGGATCAGCGGTCTCGCTGTCCACTACCTGTTTGGAAATGGTGATAAATCAGTTCTCGATTTCTGGCAGTACATCAATGAACGACACTGCGCAGTTGTCAACAACCCGAAGTACCAGCAACACTTTTCGAACTTCCTCCAGAGTGCATTCCCGACCCCCCTCGCAGCTGGATCATCCATGCAGGGAGAAGCTGACTTACGTTCCCTATTACCAGTTTATGATGGAACATTACACCGGTAATCCTCAAATAATTTCGAGAAGACGTGTATGGATGATCTAATGATGTATCGCAGCCGTGCGGTTTTTTTTTTATTCTCGTGCGGCTAATCACAGCGATCGCCAGTCTTGTGAGGATGTGCAGGTCCGACGGAGTCATTAATTTCATTACAAAGAAGTCACAGATAATCTTTTGTTTATGCTTGAAGGGCTCCTTCGTTTTGATTATATTGTATTCTTTCTCCTTTTTCCTTTTCCCCTAATTTGTTTCAATAAAGTTAAATTTGAAAAAGGGTCGAGGCGACCAGGGAAAAAAAAAAAAAAAAAAAAAACGGTTAAGACGTCTGCCTAGTAAGCATGGAGGTCCGGGTTCGATTCCCGGCCGCACCACAAATTTTAATTCAATGCTTCGGAACTATCAATAATGTCTTTGACATATTTGAGACGTAAATCCGTCTCAGGGATTATTTATTCGAATTAATTGATATTTATATCACCATAACAGGATTGTTCCACCATGTCCATTGCTGAGGTGCTATTCCGCTGCATGGAGAGCCTTGGCAGTAGTGGCAATTATCCTTGGAACAAAGAAGCTGAATTAAAGTTTGTGTTGTGAAGGGAAATCGTGCATAGACTATTCCGAGGCGCCTTAATCGTTAGTGGTGTGGTAGTCTAACGGTTAAGACGTCTGCCTAGTCAGCATGGAGGTCCGGGTTCGATTCCCGGCCGCACCACAAATTTTAATTCAATGCTTCAGAACTATCAATAATGTCTTTGACATATTTGAGACGTAAATCCGTCTCAGGGATTATTTATTCGAATTAAGAAATGGATGTTTTCATGTGAATGCCGATATAAATGATGATGCGCCGGGAGAGGCATGCAGCGGTGCTCGGGTGGAACTACGAAGTCGACATGTTGTCAGCTCTGGAATTCTGAATATCGCAGTATCGAAATAACATTATTTCTTGGCGTTGTATAAATATACGAACACCGAAGTTGTAGTTCCATTTCAAATATTACGCTAACGAAAGTTGTATAATTCGAAAATGGCATGAGAAGTATATACTTCCGTTTTTATTTGTTGTTATTGTATCAGGCATTTTCCTTAACACGTAAAAGATACCGTTTCATACCTCCCAGTGACGGTTAAATTTTACCAAATATCCCAGCGGCCTCCTATGATAATGTTGACAACAGATGCTGAATAGTGAGAATCCTGTGAGTCTTCATTTTAGCCAATCGCTTGACAACGCTGATATTTTCTCATCCAACCTTCGCTTTACGCGGACAATTATTTTTACTGAGCGGCGAGGGTACATACAAGAACCTTTCAACCATAAAGCAGGAACAGCGTTATTTGTTTACTTCATGGTCTGTACGATACACTAATCGAATCATTCTATGTGGTTCGAACAAATGGGCAAACATTTTTTATCGTGTTGTCGATGTTTCCAACATAATCACGCGAGGCCGCCGACATGATAAACCCCAGTGATCATTGTAAACACAACTGGACGATTTTCGACCAAAGGCAATACCAGTAATATTAAAGACATAAACGACAATAAGATAATATTTAATGAAATAATACAAAATAAACTATGTGTTGTTGTTGTGGTCTTCAGTCCGTAGACTGGTTTGATGCATCTCTCCACGCTACCCTGTCTGTCTCTTCATCTGAAAATACGTTCGGCAAATTACATCCTTTTGAATCTGCTTACTGTATTCGTCCCTCGGTCTCCCTCTACACGTCCTTGATGACGATTCATTGATGTCTCCGAAAGTTTTAAACTGGAAAACATACCCAGGGGCAGATATAGACTCTGACCATAACTTGTTAGCCATGAACTGTAGGCTGAAACTGAAAAAACTGCAGAAAGATAGGAAAATAAGGAGATGGTATGGATAAATTTAGGGACCCTGAAGTGCTTAATAATTTCAGAGGGAGCTTTAGGCAACAATTGACAGAAATGGGGAGAAATAAAACAGTAGAAGAAGAATGGGTACAATTGAGAGATGATATAGTGAAGGCAGCGGAGGATAAAATAGGTAGAAAGGCAAGGCCTACAAAAAAATCATTGGATTTCACAGGAAATATTACATTTAATTGATGAAAGGAGAAAATATAAAAACGCTGTAAATTAAACAGGCAAAATGGAGTTCAGACGACTAAGAAATGAGACTGACAGGTAGTGCAAAATAGCTAAGCAGGAATGGCTAGAAGGAAAATGCAAGAATGTATAAATAAGGAAAAAATAGATACTGCCTACAGGAAAATAAAATAGATATTTGGAGACAAGAAAAGCAACTGTATGAATATAAATAACTTAGATGGAAAACCAGTTCTCATCAAAGAAGGGAAAGCTGAAAGGTGGAAAGAGTATATAGAGGGTCTCTACAAAGGAAATGCTCTTACAGACTATATTGTAATAAGGAAAGAGGAAATGGCACATGTCATTTTTGTGCCTAGTGGTGCTAGCTGTGAAGTGCCGGAGTAACAAAATACGCAAAATGAACATAACTGAAGCAGAACACACGGAAGCCACCAATTAGCACTAGATGTTAAGCAACATACACGAAATATTGCCACTGATGATGCCTTCCAAAATAAAGGCGAAATGCCTATGGCAATAAAATGTTTCCTTAAATCAGTTGCATAGACGGATAACCGAAATACCTACACTGTTGCTGTTATGGTCTTCAGTCCGGAGAATGGTTTGGTGCAGCTCTCCACAATACCCTATGCTGAGCAAGCCTTTTCATCTCCTCATAAGAACGACAACCCACATCCACTTGAATCTGCTTACTATACGCGTCTCTTGGTCTCCCTCTGCGATTTTTACCCCACATACTTCCCTCCAATGCTAAATTTACGATTATTCGATGTCTAAGAAAGTGTCCTACCTAGCGATCCCTTCTTTTAGTCAGGGTATGCCAAAAATTCCTTTTTTCACCAATTCTGTTCAGTACCTCCTCATTAGTTACGCGATCCACCCACCTAATCTTCAGCATTCTTCTGTAGCACCATATTTCAAAAGCCTCAATCCTCTTCCTGTCCGCACTACTTATCGTCCATGTTTCACTCCCATACAAGGCAACACTCCACACAAATGCCTTCAAAAAGGACTTCCTTAGGCTTAAATCAATATTCGATGTTAGCAAATTTCTCTTTTTCAAAAATGCTTTTCTTCCCATTTCCATTCTGCATTTTATATCCTCTGTACTGCGACCATCAATTGTTATTTTACTGCCCAAGTAAAAAACTCATCTACTTCGTTTATTACTTCGTTACCTTACCTAATTCCTTCAGCATCACCCGATTTTCTTAGACTGCACTCCATTGCCCTAGTTTTGCTCTTGTTAATGTTCATCGTATAAGCACCTTTCAGCACACTGTCCATTCCGTTCAATTGCTCTTCCAGGTCCTTTGCTGTATCTGACAGAATTACTATGTCGTCGGCAAAACGCAATGTTTTTATTTCTTCCCCCTGAACTTTAATTCCTTCACTGATTTTCTCCTTGCTTTCCTTTATAGCTTGATCTACGTACAAATTGAACAACATCGGAGAAAGGCCACAACCCTGTCTTACTCCCTTCCCAACTGATGCTTCCCTTTCATGCCCTTCGAGTCTAATAACTGCGGTCTGGCTTTTGTACAAGTTGTAAATAACTCTCCTTTCCCTGTATTTTACCCCTACTGACTTCAGAATTTGAAAGAGTGTGTTCCAGTCAACATTGTCAAAAGCTTTCTCCAAATCTACAAAGGCTAAAAATGTAGGTTTGCCTTTCCTTAATCTATCTTCTAAGATAAGACGTAAAGTGAGTATTGTCTCCCGGGTTCCTACGTTCCTCCTGAATCCAAACAGATCTTCCCCGAGGTCAGCTTTTCCATTCTCCTGTAGATAATTCGTGTTAAAATTTGCAACCATGACTAGTCAAACTGATGGTTCTGTAATTTTCACACCTGTCGGCGCCTGATTTCTTTGGAATGGGGATTGTTACATTTTTCTTAAAGTCTGAGGGTATTTCGCCTGTCTCATACATCCTACACACCAGTTTAAATAGTCTTGTCATGGCTGGCTCTCCCAGAGACTTTAGTAGCTCTGAGGGAATGTCATCTACTCCTGGGGCCTTGTTCCGACCTAGGTCTCTCAAGGCTCTGTCAAATTCATCTCTCAGTATAGTATCTCCTATTTCATCTTGATCTACTTCCTCTTCCCTTCCTACAACATCGTCTCTAAGTTCATTTCCTTTGTAGAGCTGCTCTATGTACTCTTTCCACCTTTCCCTTCTTTGCTGAGAACTGGTTTCCCATCTGAGTTCTTGATATTCGTAGAGTTGCTTTTTCTGTCCCCAAATGTCTCTTTTATTTTCCTGTAGGCGGTATCTAATTTTCCCTTTGCTATACATTCTTCTACAAATTTGCATTTGGTTTCTAGCCACTGCTGCTTAGCCATTTTGCACTTTCTGTCAATCTCATTTTTCAGTCGTCTGCACTCCATTTTTGCCTGTTTCATTTACTGAATTTTTATATTTTCTCCTTTCATCAATTAACTGTAGTATTTCCTGTGATATCCAAGGATTTTTGTAGGTCTTGCCTTTCTACCTATTTTTTCCTCTGCTGCCCTCACTTTTTCATCTCTCAATGCTACCCATTCCTCTTCTACTGTTTTATTTCCCTCTGTTTCTGTCAATTGTTGCCTAAATCTCCCTCTGAAATTCTCCAGAACTACACATTTGTTCAATTTATCTAAGTCCCATCTCCTTATTTTCCTACCTTTCTGCAGTTTTTTCAGCTTTAGCCTACAGTTCATGACTAACAAGTTATGGTCAGAGTCTATATCTGCCCCTGGGTATGTCTTACACTGTAAAACCTGGTTCCGAAATCTATGTCTTACCATTATAAAATCTATCTGATACCTTCCGGTGTCTCCTGGTGTCTTCCACGTATACAACTTTCTTTTGTGATTCTTAAACCACGTGTTTGTTACGATTAAATCATGTTCTGTGCAAAATTCTACCAGGCGACTTCCTCTTTCATTCCTCCTGCCCAGTCCGTATTCACCTATTATTTTTCCTTCCCTTCCTTTTCCTACTACCGAATTCCAGTCTCCCATCACAATTAAGTTTTCCTCTCCCTTAACTGTCTGAATAATTTCCTTTAGCTCCTCATATATTTCTTCGATCTCGTCATCTCCTTAATCTATCTTCTAAGATAACACGTGAAGTGAGTATTGCCTCCCGGGCTCCTACGATCCTCTTGAATCCAAACTGATCCTCCCCGAGGACAGCTTTTCTATAATGATATAATATAGCAACTGTGGGAAAAGCAGGACAAAAGGGACTAAAAATGTCAAAATTAATAGATGTGAAAAACCAGAAGGGACGCCTCCCTTCCCGCTTTTCCATCTGCAGACTGCCATCTGCTTCCTTTCAGTAGAAATATCCTCCAGTATTTGCGTTACCTTACAACATGCGGCGACTACTGTGTGGACCGGACACTGTCTGGTGGATAATGAACTCCTGTGGGCTGTGAGAGTTTGTACCCGGCCACAGCTCTGCGGTGGCGGGGATTCGGTCAGGAGTAATCAGAGGCCCACAGGGGGGTGGCGCCGGCCGACCCGAGGTGCCAGGGGGGCGGCGGGGGCGGAGAAGTTGCGTGGCGACCGTGCCAGGATGCGGCCGCTTTGTCCCGCCGGGGGCGGAAACTCGCGACCGGCCCCACGGGGGCGGCGGGGGCGGCAGTGGTGGCTGGCCAGGAGCCAGGGGTGGTGTACACCAGTGCCGGGTCTCCCACCCCCTCAGAGGTGACGCACACCTGGGGAACGCGACACCAGTGCACGGGTCCAGAGGAGACAACGCTGATATATCAGTCACGGGCAATGGATAGACGTGGTTGCGTAGGTATTCTCGGTGTAATAACTGCTAATATACTGTAGGCGGATAGCATGGTCACCTAGATGCGATATTTCGGCAGACCAGCTAGCTGCCATCTTCAGGTGAGCGCGCCAGAAACTGAGTCAGAGCAGGAACCTATGATGTCCCACAGCGTGTGCGTGAAACTGAGAGGAGGCCCTCTAAGCGCAGTAGCCGCCCGCGGTGGCCGAGGGGACTGAGGCGCTCCAGTCACGGTCTGCACGGCCATTACGGTCGGGGGTTCGAATCCCCCCTCAGGCATGGATATTTGTGCTGTCCTTAGTTGTAGCACAGAGTGACATAAACAGAGGAGCAGCCCCCCCAAAACCACTGTCCTACACTCCCCTCGTAGATCCGTAAGATGATAGCAGGTGTCAGGCGGATCGCTGGCTTAGGGTGCCTCTCGCACGTCAGAGGGTAGCGTGGAGGGGAGGCTGAGGGGAGAGCTCGAGCCGCCTGCCACGAGGCCACGGCTGTGTCCGGCTTGCTGGCGTTTGAGGGGAGGTGGTGGTGGGGACAGCCGCTACCTGCCGCCTACTCTGGCAAGTTTAAAGGGCTGCTTCTGACCGCAGCGCCATCATGGGACATCTTACGGAACTGCTGGAAACCCTCCCTCCTCGCACCCATTACGGAGGTTTCCCGTCTGTATATATTTGTCTGTGCCAGGAGCCAGGGGTGGCACAGACGTAGTGCCGGGTCTCCCACCCCCTCAGAGGTGTCGCCTACCTGGGGAACACGACACTGGAGCACGAGCACTGGTGGGACTGACGGAAGACATTGAGAAGGTTCAGAGAAGGGCAGCTCGTTTTGTTTTATCACGTTACGGGGGAAATGTTGCTCGAATTGCGGTGGAAATCATTAAAAGAAAGACGTTATTAATTGCGGCGTGATCTGTTTGTGAAGTTTCAATCACCGACTTTTAGTTCTGAATGTGATAATATTTTGCTAGCACCCACCTACTTAGGGAGACATGACCAACCCAATAAAATAAGAGAAATCAGATCGAAAACGGAACGATTTAGATGTTCTTTCTTCCCGCGCGCTATTAGAGAATGGAACGGTAGAGAAAAGTTATGAAAGTGGTTAATAAACCCTCTGCCAGGCACTTGAATGTGATTTGTAGAGTATCTATGTAGATGTAGATGTAGACCGATTGTGAGTATTTTGGGCGCTACCACTTACAACCTGGCCAAGTATCTGACGTCAATTCTCATCCCTCACGTCGGTAAATGTGAACATCATATTTCCAAATCTACAGTTTTTATTCAGTGACTGAAGTCTTTGAGTCTGAGTCCCTCTGATTTGCAGGTTAGTTTCGATGTGGTGTCGCTTTTTACCCGGGTTCCTCTGGAAAAATCCTTGCAATTAATTGGTGAAATTCTGGACGAGGAGACAACGGAGCTTTGTCGCCATGTGCTGATGTCGACGAACTTTTTATTCGACGATCGATATTTTGAACAATCTGACGGAGTGGCAATGGGGAGCCCATTATCCCCCATAGTCGCCAATTTATCTATGGAAGATTGTGGGGACACGGCGCTCAAAACGTAGTTTTTAAAACCTACATTTTTCTGGAGGTACGTTGACGATACTTTCATGGTATGGCCACATGGGAGAGATGCTCTGAACTGTTTTCTGGACCATTTTAATTGCCTCCGTCCTAGCATTAACTTCGCTATGGAGGTCGAGATAGATGGAAAGCTTCCGTCTTTGGATGTCATGGTGTACAGAAAGGGTGACGGAACATTGGGACACAGTGTTCACAGAAAGGCCACTCACACGGACCGCTACTTGCATGCAACAAGTTGTCATCCACCTTACCAGCGCACTGGTGCCCTGCATACGCTGAGAAAAAGAACTTTTGCCATTTCAGACGCTGAAAGTCTGACTAAAGAGATGGACCATCTGAGAACGGTTTTCAAGGAGAATGGTTACACTGACCAACAGATCTGCCGTGCTTTCTCGTTTGGACCGTGCGGGAACCACAAGAGGAAACTTGCAAGTCGCTCGCTTTCCTACCGTTTGCTGGAAGCATTTCTTCAAAACTCGGAATAATTCTGAAAATATATGACATTCAATGCATTTTTTCGTCCACCTGCCAAGGTTAGAGCGTTCCTGGGCTCAGTAAAAGATGACTTAGGATTGAGGAAACCTGGCGTATACAAAATTCATTGTCACTGTGGAAAAGATTACATCGGCCAGACAATCCGTACAATTCAAGATCGATGTACAGAACACCATCTACACACAAGATTTCTTCAACCAGAGAAATCTGCAGTAGCTGAGCATTGTCTTACTGAGGGACATAAAATGAAGTACGATGAAACACGAATGGTTGCTTGTGCGTCTCGCTAGTGTGACTGCATTTTAAAAGAATCGATCGCAATTCGTCTTTCAGACAATATTATAAACAGAGACAAGGGTTTTCCTTTGAGTAAAATGTGGAACTCTTTATTGTTTGACATCAAAAGACAACGGTCTCTGCTGAATAGCGACCTATCGTTTACGCCGGCTTGTACTCAGTGTACCAGCACTGTCACCTGAGGATGGCGGCCAGGTGGACCGCCGAAACATTGTGTCCAGATGACGTATTTATCCGGCAGGAAACCCGAGAAGAATATTATAAAAACAATACAGCTTCGATGCGATCCAAACTGTTCCCTGCATTCCTCATGAGCGAACGTAGTTTGTTGGCACACGCCTACATAGGAAGACATGATCATCTAAATAAAATAAATCAGATAGAAAACGGAAAGATGTAGCTGTTCCTTTTTTCCGCGAGCTATTACAGAATGGACCTGTAGAGAAACATAAAAGTGGTTCGATGAACCCTCTGCCATGCAACTTCAATGTGACTTGCAGAGTATGGAGATGAGTAAAAAAACATAAACCACACACAACACGATTAGTCAATCATCGTTGTTGTTGTTATGGTCTTCAGTCCGGAGACTGGTTTGATGCAGCTCTCCACCCTACTCTATCCTGAGCAAGCCTTTTCATCTCCTCATAAGAACGGCAACCCACATCCACTTGGATCTGATTACTATACGCGTCTCTTGGTCTCCCTCTGCGATTTTTACCCCACACACTTCCCTCCAATGCTAAATTTACGATTCCCCGATGTCTAAGAATGTGTCCTACCAAGCGATCCCTTCTTTAAGTCAGGGTATGCCAAAAATTCCTTTCCTCACCAATTCCGTTCTACATCTACATCTACATAGATACTCTCCAAATCACATTTAAGTGCCTGGCAGAGGGTTCATTAACCACTTTCATAACTTTTCTCTACCGTTCCATTCTCCAATTGCGCGCGGGAAGAAAGAACACCTAAATCGTTCCGTTTTCGATCTGATTTCTGTTATTTTATTGGGATGGTCATGTGTCCCTAAGTAGGTGGGTGCTAGCAAAATATTTTCACATTCATAAGTAAAAGTCGGTGATTGAAACTTTGCAAACAGATCATGCCGCAGTGAATAACATCTTTCTTTTAATGATTTCCAACCCAATTCGTGCAACATTTCCGTGACGCTTTCCCCCCCGTAACGTGATAAAACAAAACGAGCTGCCCTTCTCTGAACCTTCTCAATATCTTCCGTCAGTCCCACCTGGTGAGGATCCCACAAGGGCCAACAGTACTCCAGGAGAGGACGCACAAGTGTGATGTAGGCAGTCTCTTTGGTGGAGCTGGTGCATCTTCGAAGCGTTCTGCCAATGAAACGTAACCTTTGATTCGCCTTCCCCACAATATTTTCTATGTGTTCTCTCCGGTCAAAGTTGTTCGTAATTGTAACGCCTAGGTATTTGGTAGAATTTACGATCTTAATGTTTGACTGATTTATCGCGTAATTGAAGGTCAGTAGATTTCTTTTAGTGGTCATGAGTATTACTTCACACTTTTCTTTATTTAGTGTCAATTTACAATTTTCGCACCAAGTAGAAATTTTGTCTAAATCGCTTTGCAGTTGCTTTTGATCCTCTGTTGATGACCTGTTCAGCACCTCTTCATTAGTTATGCGATCTACCCACCTAATCTTCAGTATTCTTGTGTAGCACCACATTTCGAAAGCCTCTATTCTCTTCCTGTCCGCACTGCTTATCGTCCATGTTTCACTTCCGTACAAGGCAACACTCCACACAAATGCCTTCAGAAAAGACTTCTTTACACTTAAATTAATATTCGATGTTAGAAAATTTCTCTTTTTCAAAAATGCTTTTCTTTCCATTGCAATTCTGCATTTTTATGTCCTCTGTACTGCGACCATCGCATGATATTTTACTACCCAAGTAACAAAACTCATCTACCACCTTCATTGTTTCGTTACCTAATCTGATTCCTTCAGCATCGCCTGATTTTCTAAGACCGCTTTCCATTATTTTTGTTTTGCTCTTGTTAATGTTCATTTTATACGCTCTGTTCAACACACTGTCCATTCCTTTCAACTGCTCTTCCAGGTCCTTTTTTCTGTCTCTGACAGAATTACAATGTCTTAAACCTGAAATCTGTTCTTGGTGGTCAACACTTCAACGATAATAAAGAGCTGTTACCACATGGTTGAATACACAGGCGGCAACCTTCTGTGAAGGATGAATGCAAAAACTTGTGGCACACAAAGACCTTGTGCCATGCTATGACAATTGCCAACAAAATTTCTGAAGCTATGTAGAAAATTAGTTTAACAGTTGTAGATTTTTGTACAATAAACAATTTTTTTCTGTATCTGTACCCGTTCGGTTTATATAACCAAACGGAACTTACTTTGTGGACATATCTCGTATAATGGAGCAATGGGAGAGCTGATGCTACCTATGCGGCGTTGGCCCCCTACTTAGCTTGCATTTATAGCCAATCTTTAATTCAGCACAAAGTTCCTACTGATTGGAGAAAAGCGCAGGTGACTCTCGTTTATAAGAAAGGAAAGAGAACTGACCCATACAATTACAGGCCAATATCGTTGACATCGGTTTCATATAGAATTTTGGAGCATATTCTCAGTTCCAATATAGTAAATTTCCTTGAAACGGAAAAGCTTCTTTCCATGAATCAGCACGGGCTTAGGAAACGTCGTTCATGTGAAACTCAGCTTGCCCTTTTCTCACATGACATCTTGCGAGCCATGGACGAAGGGCAACAGGCGGATTGTGTTTTTCTCGACTTCAAAAAGGCGTTCGACGCGGTGCCACACTGCAGACTGCTAACGAAGGTACGAGCTTATGGAATACGTTCACAGATTTGTGACTGGCTGGAAGACTTCCTAAGTAGTAGAACGCAGTATGTTGTTCTCGACGGCGAGTGTTCATCAGAGACGAGTGTATCGTCAGGCGTGCCCCAGGGGAGTGTTATAGGATCGCTATTATTTTCTATCTATATAAATGATCTGATGGACAGAGTAAGTTGTAATTTGCGGCTGTTTGCTGATGGTGCTGTGGTGTATGGGAGGGTGTCGTCTGTAACTGACTGTAACAGCATACAGGATGACATAGACAAAATTTCTAGTTGGTGCAAAGAATGGCAGCTAGCTCTCAATGTAGAAAAATGTAAGGTGATGCTCATAAGTAGAAAAAACAATCCTATAATGTTCGAATACAGCATTAGTCGTGAGCTTCTTGATGCTGTCGCGTCGTTCAAATATCTAGGCGTAACATTCCAGAGCGATATGAAATGGAACGAGCATGTAAGGACAGTTGTGAGTAAGGCGGACAGCCGACTTCGGTTTATTGGGAGAATTCTGGGAAGATGTACTTCACCGGTAAAGGAGACCGCGTATGAAACGCTTGTACGACCACGTCTTGAGTATTGCTCAAGTATTTGGGACCCGCAGCAGATCGGTTTGGGGGAGCACATAGAGGCGGTTCAGAGACGAGTAGCTAGATTTGTTACCGGTAGGTTCGACCAATGCGCGAGTGTCACGGAAATGCTCCGGCAACTCAATTGGGGATCGCTGGAAGAAAGACGACGTTCTTTTCGTGAATTTCTGTTGAGGACATTTAGAGGGCCGGAATTTGAAGCTGAGTGTAGTAGGATCTTGCTGCCGCCTACTTACATTTCGCCTAAAGATCACAAAGACAAGATAAGAGAAATTAGGGCTCGTACGGAGGCATATAAGCATTCTTTTTTTCCTCGTTCAATTTGGGAGTGGAATAGGAAAGGAAATTCCTAGTAGTGGTACAGTGTACCCTCTGCCACGCACCTTATGGTGAATTGCGGAGTATGTATGTAGATGTAGATGTATCCGACATCTTCCCTGAATCGGTATGTACAATGACCGATGTGAATTTACAATTTTACCGGCGATGCCTTCGCCACAGCTTCTGCTTGCCCTCTCAGCTGGGCCCTGTATAGCAGACGCGAGCAGAGGGTCGGTGTTTGGGTATCGGGCTGTTCTGTTCCCCGCGATCGCCCCACAGCTGGGTTCGGCGCCAGCAATTACACTTATAGCCGGTCAGGTCGATCGGCGGCGGCTTAAGCTTCATCTCCCTCCACTACCCCCCTCTCCCTCCACTACCCCTCCTCTCACTCCCACCCCCTGAGCGGTTTTGCAGATCCCGACCGCCTTTAGCAAGCTCCCCACTCTGCCGTAACTCAGGCAGCAGCCAGCAGATGGGGATGGGCGATACAGGCCGCGGTGCATTCTGGGCCGGCGATGGCGGCGCCCACGATGACGTCACGGAGCGCTACTTTATCTCACCCCTCCTCTAACCCCAATTCTTGTATCACCCCTTCTCTCGCACATCCAACAGAGCCCGGCAGACGAGCTGAAAAGAGGTAGCAGGGGTGGATCTGTGAAAAGTAATAGGATTGCGATCCTTATCCAGGGGGTGCAGGGACACTGGCGCAGTGTATAATGCACCCGTAAAATAGCAATTAATTATAATATAAATACGAATATGTAATCCCTGAGACCGATTTTCGTCTCAAATATGTCAAACATATTAATGATAAATATGAAGCATTGAATTAAAATTTATGATGCGACCAGGAATAGAACCCAGACCTCCATGATTAGTAGGCAGACGACTTACCGCTTTTTTAATTTTTTTTATTTATTTTTTATTGGGCCTCCTACCTCCCCTCACAGCCCATCCTTTCGCTCTCCAAATATCGCCTTCGTCGGCGAGTTTTCTTTTTTTTTTTTCATTTTTCTTTTTTTAAATTTAAAATAATCTCTTTTTCTTCTTTCTTGTAATGGCATTAATTCTCTTCTTACTTGTCGTTGGTGACCCATAACAATAGTTTGATAAAAACAAATAATCCCTTCTTGGTTGGATTCAAAACTGAAAGTTTCTCTTATGAGTGCTGTATTCCACAGCTTAATTGCGTCGTCTCCTTTTTTTTTCATTTAAAAATGTAACACATGAAACGTAACAGTACCTTCTTCGGTTGGAAAC
This sequence comes from Locusta migratoria, assembly GCA_026315105.1. NCBI lineage: Eukaryota > Metazoa > Arthropoda > Insecta > Orthoptera > Acrididae > Locusta > Locusta migratoria. Next base: position 67,268,565 of record CM048753.1, read on the forward strand.
ACAAATATAATTTTTCTTCCAAACGAAATAAAAAAAAATTATAAATAAATCCTTCTTTTCAATCTCTGCTTATCGACGATTTCAGAGTTCGTCTTCGCGAGAGTTACAGTGTAGTGTTTCCATGCACTGTTTTGTTCGTTTTCATTATTTTTTCTTTTTTTTCTTTTGTTTTAATTACTATTCTTATTTCATCTTCTCTAACTCTGAACGCGTTATTTGTCGCGAGATCAGTCTAGAAGGGGATACAAATGAAATGTCTCTTTTACAAAACTAAGACTTTTACCAAAATATTTTTTTAATAAAAAATAAAATTTTTGATTAGTTGTTCGTTGTTTGATCATGATATTATTTGTTCGTTAAATAATTGTAGATTTATTTATTTTCAAATCAATTTCAGTCACACTTTCAAGATATCAATGTGAATAGACGAGTTCACATGATGGTCCTTTTGAGGAAATTTGTATAATATTTATGGTAATTATTCATTCGGAGTAATGTTTGATGTTGGGTCGCGATGTAAGTCCAAAAGTCACCTTACCGCTAGACCACCAAATCACTAGCGATTAAGGCGCCACTGAATAGCACGATTTCCTTCACGTCACAAACTGTAATTCAGCATCTGTGTTCCATAGAACATTGCCACTACTGTCAAGGCTCTCCATGCAGCGGAATAGCACCTCGTCAGTGGACATTATTGGATCATTCCTATTTGTATTTACAAGGAGAAATTTGGAGAGGGATTTAAAGTTGTGGGAGAAGAAATAAAACTTTGCAGTTTGCCGATGACATAAAAATCCTGTCAAGGACTGCAAAGGATGTGGAAGAGCAATTGAATGGAATGGACAGTGTCTTGAAAAGAGGTTATAAGATGAACATCAACAAGAGTAAAACAAGGATAATGGAATGTAGAGTCAGAAAATCAGGCAATGCTGAAGGAATTAAATTAGGTAATGAGACAATAAAAGTTGTAGATGAATTGTGTGATTTGGGTAGCAAGATAACTTCTGATGGCCGAAGTAAAGAAGATGTAAAATGCAGAATGGCTATGGGAAGAAAAGCGTTTCTGAAGAAGCGAAACTTGCTGACATCCAGTATTAGTTTAAATGTTAGGAAGTCCTTTCTGAAGGCATTTGTCTGGAGTGTAGCATTGTATAGAAGTGTAGCGTGGACAATAAAGAGTTCAGACAATGATACAACCTTTTGAAATGTGGTACTACAGACGAATGATGAAAGTTAGATGAGTAGATCACGTGACTAATGAAGAGGTGCTCAATAGAATTGGGGAGAAAAGGAGTTTCTGGCGTATTCTAAGAGAAGGGATAGATTGGTGGGACACATCCTGAGACATCAAGGAATCTTCAACTTAGCATTAGAAGGAATCGTGTGGCGTAAAAATCCTAAGAGGGAGAGCGACGGACGAATACAGTAAGCACATTCAAAGGAATGTAGATTGCCAAAAGTATTCTCAGATGAAGAGACTTGCACAGGACAGGTTAGCAGGGAGAGCTGCATCAAACCAGTCTGCGGACTGAAGACCACAACAACAACAACATTTACATTGATATTTATATCACCTTGAAACAGGAATGTTCCAATATGTCCCTTGCCGTGGTGCTATTCCGCTGCATGGAGAGCCTTGGCAGTAGTGGCAATGTTCTATGGAACACAGGAGCTGAATTAAAGTTTGTGTTGTGGAGGGAAATCGTACATAGACTATTCCGAGGCATCTTACTCGCTAGTGATGCGGTGGACTAGCAGTAAGACGTCTGATTTTTTTTTTTTTTTTTTTTTTTTTTTTTTTTTTCCTATCGGACTAAACTGCGTGGTCATCAGTCCGTACCTTACAAACTACTTAAACCTGATATGAAACTTCCTGGCAGATTCAAATTGTGTGCCGGAACCGGGACTCGAACGTGGGACCTTTGCCTTTCGCGGGCAAGCGCTCTACCGACTGTGCTATCCCGACACGACTCACGATACCACCTCACAACTTTACTTCCGCCAGTACCTTGCCTCCTATTTTCCAAACTTCACAGAAGCTCTCCTGCAAACACACAAGACTAGCACTTCTGGAAGAAAGGATATGGTGGAGACATGGCTTAGCCACAGTCTAAGGGATGTTCCCAGAATGAAACTTTCACTCTGCAGCGGAGTGTGCGCTGATATGAAACTTCCTGGCAGATTAAAATTGTGTGCCGGAACCTGGACTCGAACCTGGGACCTTTGCCTTTCGCGGGCAAGGTTTACTTAAACCTAGGTAAACTAACCTAAGGACAACACACACACACACCCATGCCCCACGGAGGACTCGAACCTCCACGGCGAGCAACCGCGCGCTCCGCAGCGAGACGCTTTAGACCGCTCGGCTACTCCACCGCGGCAAGACGTCTGTGTACTTACCATAGAGGTCTGGGTTAGATTTACGTTCGCATCACAAATTTTAATTCAATGCTTCAGATTTATCATTAATTCAATAATTATACTGAAATTAATGTAAATTTTTTACTGAAATTACTGAAACTATCATTCTGTTCATAACAATATTCATGTAACGGTCATATCAAAAGGTAAAGTGCAACCGCAGTAATATTCCTTGACATTTATAGAATTTCCATCTAAATCCAGAGACGCTAAATAATACTCTCCATGTAAAAAGGTAGAGGTGAGAAAGATGGCATGTAATTTTTTATCAGTCATCCATATTGGTTGTTGTTTGGGTTTTTAAAAGAGGGGGGGGGGGGGGGGTAAACGACTGGGTTATCAGTCCCCCGCATCCATATTGGAAAATTTACGATTTGAAGAGTATAGTCAATGTTAGGAAGGAATTTCGATGTATCATATAGGAGGTATGTCCACAAAGTGAGTTCCGTTTGGTTATATAAAGCAAACGTGAACAGATACAGACAAAATATTTATTGTATAAAAATCTGCAACTGTTCAACTACTTTTCTACATAACTTCCAAAATTTTTTGTAGACACTTGTCATAGCGTGGGACTATTAATTAAGTAATGAATTCGATAAACTTAGTTCTGATGTGATGATTATTATTCTCTTCATGTACGAGGTACGTCCACAAAGTAAGTTCCGTTTGGTTATATAAAACAAACGAGTGCAGCTATAGAAAAAATATTTATTGTACAAAAATATACAACTAGTAAACTAATTTTTTACATAACTTCCGAAATTTTGTAGGCATTTGTCATAGCGTGGCAGAAGTTTTTGTGTGCCTTCTTCATAGAATGTTGCCGCCTGTGTATTCAACCATGTGGCAAACATGTATTTTCAGCTCATCATCGTTGAAGTGTTGACCACCAAGGACAGATTTTAGGTGTAAGAAGAGATGAAAGGAGTCTTCTTCTTCCCGTCACGTTGCCGCCCGACCTCACAAGGCGAATGTGACCAAACAACTCTTACGGGAATTTCACTGGGACGTGTTTGATCACCCTCCGTACAGTCTCGCTGCTAGCGACTTTCTTCTTACACCTAAAACCTGTCCATGGTGGTCAACACTTCAGCGATGATGACGAGCTGAAAGAACATGTTATCACAGGCGGCAAAACATTCTCTGAAAAAGGCGTACAAAAACTTCTGCCACGCTATGACAAATGCCTACAAAATTTCGGAAGTTATGTAAAAAATTAGTTTAATAGTTGTATATTTTTGTACAATAAATATTTTTTCTATAGCTGCACTCGTTTGTTTTATATAACCAAACGGAACTTACTTTGTGGACGTACCTCGTACATGAAGAGAATAATAATCTTCACATCAGAACTAAGTTTATCGAATTCATTACTTAATTAACGTGTTTGATTTAACTTAAGTGGATTTTGAACTAACAGAGAGGAACCTAGCCCTTTAAAAATCGAACTTGAAACTCACGGTCATTCCATACCATATTCAAAACTGGATCATAATTCCATTCAGCAATTGCATACACAGTTCTGTAGGCATTTCAAGGATTGGTAGTAAACATCATTTATTCTCTGAATGGAGAAATGATCTCTACAATTACTCTGTGCAAGATACGAGATTAATGATTCCATATTGCAGCCAACGTCTCTTGACAGCAAAACCACCACCTCTACGATCAGTATCCCCGTAAAACAAAAACAAACCTTTTTTTTTTTTTTTTTTACAGCCTTCGACGGCAAAATACAATGTATATGGGAAAAGCCATTAATTTCTTTAAACATAACATTCAGCTCTTAAGAGAGAGAGAGAGAATATTCAATTTGAAGCTTACCGCTTAATCGTTATTGACAAATGTTACGGAATAAGTCAAACTTTCCATAGACAACATCAACTTTTCAAAAAAATGTTCAAATGTTTGTAGAACTTATGGGACTTAACTACGGGGTCATCAGTCCCTAAGCTTACAAACTACTTATGAACTAGTTAAGACTAAGGACGACACAAAAACCCATGCCCGAGGGGGGATTCGAACCCCCGACCGTAGTGGCCGTGCAGACCGTGACTGGAGCGCCTCAGTCCCCTCGGCCACCGCGGCCGGCATCATCAACGTTTACTGTTACATTTCAAACTAAAGTCAAACATTTCATTTTGTTTTTTTACGATTAAGGAAATAAAAGGGGGCGTGGCCAACAGCTGATAGAAGACTCGCATGCAAAGTAAAGGAAGATTCGGTTGGCCGGCAACCACTGGGAAAGCGGAGGCGGAAATTTTGGTGGTTTTGTAACTACTTTCTGTTTCAAAAAAGTTTGTCACATATGGCGGGGGGAGGGGCGATTCTTTCAGTCAGTTCGTTAAGGACGACAGCCAAGATCGCCTTCATTTAGATTACCAGTTTCGTTAGTTCATATCCCATCTTCGGATATTTCTTTCATTCCTCAGAAATGAAAGCTCCGAAGATGGCATTTAAGCGCAACCTGTGCGTGAACGGGCTGCATTTTCATGCCTTTCTTTCGGTGCTCATTACTCTTGATCTACAGTGCGGATTTTATTCAACAGTGAATGACTTTAACTCAAGCTGCAGTAGGAAATTCACTGACATATCTGCTATTGTTTTAGAATTACAGTATTTTGCCTAATAGATGTTTTTATAATACGCGTTCGCGTTCTGGAACCATTTTCTGGTGCATCGTCAGTCTAGCAGCAATTAGACTGTGGCAGGCTGCTGTCAACATTCGTGGGAACACTTTACGCATGTATTTGAGTAACTTCATTTCTATTTTATATAAAAAAAATCGCACTGACCTGTTTTGCGGCCCACTTTAGATTAGTAGTTTTATAAGTTTTTGCAAACATTTTGGACCAAAATAATAATCTAAATAGTAAAAAATTAATGAATATGAGAGTCCGAAACCCTTTTAGGGAAAGAAATTAGGTAGAGGCGGGTTCCGAACCAGCGGCTTTTAGCGTCACAGTCCAACGCCTTGCCCACTACACTACGGCTATCAATAGCAAGATTAGCTCTTTTATGTCGTAATATTGATGGCCGTTGTTAACTGATGCTAATATGGCATTTGTAGACACCAGATTATCATTTATCGTACGAAGAACGATGTGTTTTTGTTAATTCTTCAGTGCGCCATTGCTCTGAAATGAGAACGTGTAAGTTACAATAAGAAAATCATCAAATACGCAACGCAAGATGGCGTATGCCATTGCTTTGAAATGAGAACGTGTAAGTTACAATAAGAAAATCATCAAATACGCAACGCAAGATGGCGTATGCCAGAGAGAGTTCTGGGCGAGGAATGTCACGTGACATCTCCGAACGGCTGGTTTTCGTTAATTCAATGAAGGTTGTCAAATCTCCGTTATTTTTGCTAATATCACTCAAACGATACGAGATATGGAAAAAACATAAGAGAGCAAAGTTGTAGAGAATTGTCTCTTCTAAAAATTAGGTTATTCAGTTTTCGTGTCAGATGAACGGTTCTTTTTTAATTATAATTACATTACAAACAGCTTTTGTTGGTATTACTACCATATTTTTTGTCCGAAAAATTTGAAAAAGAGAGGTTCTGGTCTCTGGCGGCCTAAAATCATGTCTGTAAAATTTGCTGCTGATCGGTTTAACGGTCCGTCTTAAAAACAGGGAACACGTTACGGACAGACAGACGGTCAGATATACATCCCAAAATCGCCGTTATTTATGCAAATATCTCTGAAACGCTACGAGATATGAAAAAAAACTATAAGAGAGCAAAGTTTTAGAGAATTTTCTCCTCTACAAATTCGGTTATTCAATTTTCGTGTCAGCTGAATAGTTAAGCCGTTATTTTCATTTAAATTTCGAGCTGTCAAAGGACGATCGCAAAGGCCCACTTTAGTGTTACTACCGTAACCTAAAGTGGGCCAATTATGGTTAAAATTATACACAGGACGACGAACATGGATCACTTTTGCAATGTATTAGGCATAACACAAAGATTCTGTCCCATTCTTCAATTGGGAGAATTTTGGTGGACGTAGCTAAACCATTATGAAGATATAATGTTCTGAAAATGTAGTTTCGAGTAAATGAGACAGGAATGTTCAGTGTTTTTGACTCGCCGTATGCCTCTTTCAGAACATTCCAGTGGCATAATCTTGCTGGCTAGTTGATTCGTTATCCTGTGCAGACTTTTTCAGGAGTCTTTCTCTTACTCTGTACTCTTTAGTGCTGACTTCCTCAGCCCCTTCAGCTCCAACTAGCCGCTGACGATCTATGGCAATCATAGCAGCTATTATATTATTTCCTGGTTGGATGCTCAATTTGTCCATTACTTTCGTGCTGCCAATTACACCAACATTGGAACAGATAGCAGCATCCATCACACCTATTTTGACTACGGTACATCCAACAAACACTGTTTTCGGTACTCCTTACCACACGCAGCTGTTGAGACTCTCATTAGGATTTTGTGTACTGCCATGTAGACATTTGCTAAGTAACTTTTTATCTTCAAAGTCCCTGTATATTGGCTTTATTGTTTCCATGACTGCGGCAGCATGGAATGTTTATGGTGATATTCCTTTCCTGAAGCATCAGACATTTGTTCAAAGAGCGTTTAACACTATAATAACCGTTTAAAAGTAAATAATCCATACATGTTTGCAAATAGGAGATATGTGTCTTTCAGATCGAGCAAATTAAACTGCCGAATCAACTTTCGTTACACTTCATTGCATTAGATTTTGTTTCCAAATTTCTTTTTGGGCCCGATTTAGTAGTTTTCTCTCTCTCTCTCCCCTGAAATACTACCTTGTGAGCTACCTTTCAGAAAGTGTTGCTGTTTCTTGTGTATCTGCTGTAATTCTGTTTGTTCTCTTTGTACTTTTCAATTTAAATGAACCATGTGGACTTGGATTTGTAGTTGTTGGGTGGTTTTAAATTCCACTTGTTTAGTCAGTTGTTATTCATTCTGCAGATGTGTCTAAATATTGCAGTCTTTTCTTTTTATTATATCTGTCAGATTTTCAATTTTGATGTATAACTGTCTGTCTGGTCTTCGTCTACTTTAAAAGTCGACCACTGTACGAAACAAGAGCCTTGTTTTATCACTAAAATTAGCAAATTAGGTCCGTGTGAACTACTGGTTACTCCCTGCTACAAAGCCTTGTTCCCTGGCCCAAACTGAGAACAGACTCGTTTCAAATTACTTCAGTAACAGGAAGTTAATACTACAGTGGTCAATATACATAGCAGCTCACACGTTATTACACACAGACATTAATAAACATGCCACCACAATTAAAGTTATCTTAGAAAGGTGGCTAAGAAAACATTTATGGCGCAACGGAATTTAGATATGAGAAAAATTACATCTGATCTTATTTTCAGCACTTGTGAACAAACAATATTGTATAAATGAGGAAAGGTTCTCTAAAACTACAATTTATAGGCAACTTAGACTTGTTTATTCAGATAGAAAACAAGCAAAATTGGGAACCAATTTTGTTAATTCAATGAAAATGCATCTCTTACACGGGTTAATGCAGACGGTGCCCAGCCTAAATGATACATGATTTAACGCTACTGGGGGGAAGGATTCACAAACAACACTCATTCTCTCACACACACGCAACGCCACAGAGAAAGTCGGAGGTACCACAAAACGCAATATACAAAAACACTTTGAAGCTGGCTCTGGTCTGTCGTGCCTGTTTTTAGATGGTGCGTGTTTCTAGCCAAGATAAATTACGTCTGAATTGCAGGGCGAGCAAACACGCCAACGGCGACACACGGCTACGTTACATGAACGCGATGCACTGAAGGTGAAGTCGTTGAAAATCGGATTCATTATACAAAATCACGGTGGAGTCGTAAGTTGCAGTCTGTTAGAAATCGATCTAGGTACTAGCCGCAAACCCCAGAAGTCGGAACTCGGACCCACGTGGTTCCGCAAACCGATAAAATTGAATAAATTCAGTTTCCGAAAAACAAAGAAAATTAATTACAGCATGCAACCCATAGAAATGCTTAGAATTATACAAGGAAGCGAATGAAATACAGCTACACGCGATAGGGGGCGATTACAGAGATGGATGAGGTTCTTTCTCAGAAAAACCACAATAATGAAATAATTACAAAGTCGGAAAAATAAGGTAAGAACTACGGCATGCAACCCATAGAAATGCTTAGAATTACATAAAGAAGCTACTGAAGGAAGTTGTACTGGGCTCAGAGAGAATTACTGAGAAAGACAGAGTACGTACTACAAGTCGGAGAAGAACAGCAAAGTTAAAATAGGCGAGAAGAGAAGATCGCGAAATATTAGTGGAAATCAGAAGGATGCCCGCATAGTCACTTGCCTGATGGGCATGGAACAAACCAGAGTGGAAGCTGAAGGCTTTGTTCTGTGAACCAACCACGTGGAACACATATCACTCACGGAAGAAAACGATGAGAAGATTTGTGGTGTCGCACAAGTCTAAAGTGCGCGCCACGTACTTTCGCCGCGCGCCGCCATGCATGCACGGCGCGGCGTTCTTACGACGTCAGCCACGAGCGCCCTCTGCTACAACTCCGCTCGTGGCCACCACTGAACTGCATCGGCCACTTGGGAATCAGATAGGCACAAGTTAACACTTCGGAATCAGATAGGCACCAGTTAAGACTTGGCTAAAGGATATGCACTAGAAATCATCAGTAGGCAGGCCTCTAGATAATCTATGTATCAGCATTCTGCAGTACTGAGCTATGTAAAAGTTAAGCATTGTATAAATTCTGTGCTATATATATCTCGTTCTAATTTACTCTAGTGCTTCTAGTTTCTGCTGTCCCACTGGCTGGTCACCTCCGTACATGCACACGCGTGCATCCTTTATTCCTGTGTCGGTCTCTTTCTTCTCGGCCACCGACACCTACAACTGGCGGAAGCGAGACACAAAAGTGGGACACGAAGAGATTTTTACGTGCACTGTATAAAAATCAACATATCACCTGTTAGAAATCGGGCCCCACAAAGCTAGAAAGTATTTACACCGAGTTCATACACCGCCACATGATCACAAAAGGTTTTAACATACCATACCGTTATCAAACTGCAACTAGAATTACATACACCGCTTTTATCTATTAGAAATCACTGAATTGAAAAACGAGAACACATTTCTACACACGATCGGAGAAAATATCCTTCCCCCCAGTAGCGTTAAATCATGTACCATTTAGGCTGGGCACCGTCTGCATTAACCCGTATAAGAGATGCATTTTTATTGAATTAACAAAATTGGTTCCCCATTTTGCTTGTTTTCTATCTGAATAAACAAGTCTAAGTTGCCTATAAATTGTAGTTTTAGAGCACCTTTCCTCATTTATACAATATTGTTTTTTCACAAGTACTGATAATAAGATCAGACTCTATGTTCACGTATCTGAGTTACATCTACATCTACATCTACATGGCATACTCTGCAAATCACATTTAAGTGCCTGGCAGAGGGTTCATCGAACCACAATTATACTATTTATCTCCCATTCCATTCTCGAATAGCGCGCGGGAAGAAAGAACACCTGAATCTCTCCGTTCGAGCTCTGATTTCTCGTATTTTATTCTGATGATCATTTCTACCTATGTAAGTGGGAATCAACAATATATTTTCGCATTCGGAGGAGAATGTTGGCGATTGGAGTTTCGCAAGTAGCCCACGCCGCAGCGATAAGCGCCGTTGTTGTAATGATTCCCATCCCAGATCCTGTATCATTTCCGTAACGCTGTCTCCCCTGTATCGTGACAATACGAAACGAGCTGCCCTTCTTTGGGCTCTTTCGATGTCCTCCGTCAAACCCAGCTGATAAGGATCCCAAGGCTGCAATACTGCAAAAATGGACGGACAAGCGCAGTGTATGCAGTTTCTTTAGTAGTTCTGTTGCATCTTTTAAGGGTTCTGCCAATAAAACGCAGTCTCTGGTTCGCCTTTCCCACGTGCTAGTCAGTGAAACGCTATCATCTCCAAAAACAAGAGGAGAACCAACCTTACCTCATCAGAAGACCAGCACAGAATGAACAGCTGAGCGGCCACGGGGTTGCGAAAAGCTACCGGAAGCTGGAAAGCCAAGAAACAGCGGTGGTGGGGACGGAGAGACTCGCCCTAGAGAAGGCTCGCTGACTGGACTGTAAGCAAAGGGGGTAGAAACCTCTTTGGTAGCCTCAGCAGCTATCGACTCTGAGCCAGAGAGAACGATGCACATTCAGACAGCCATAGATTCTCGCACATCCACTTAGACGTAAGATAAGTACTCATTCTCACAGGTACACTGGCGTATCGGAGAATCCACAATTATGCCACATTAATTAATATAATAATAAATTATTAACATAACTAAATAAGAAAAACCTAGCAATACAAACTAATATTTTAACACATGAAATAAAAATGCTATTCCTCAAGCTTGGAAAAGAGTGGGTTTCAAGTTTTAACAAAATGATAATCTAGCGACATTAAATAAATTATAACTTTACAGAAATGTACAAAAAAATATATGGAAGACGACAGATGGCCGTCTTTCAACTTTCAGCACTATAGGCCTTTTTTTACCTCCGAGCATTTTCCTCAAAATTCTCTTTCAGACCTTTTCTTTCTCAAGGTATCCATTTCTTCTTAGTTTCAGTGTTTCAGCTACAGGTAGAGCTTCAGGTCTAGTCACTGTTTGGTTATGTCTTAATTTTGTGTTCCAAAACAAGAATATTTTGTTATAAACATTTTTGTCATATGAAACACTTTCCATTTTATATCTGTATTTTTCCTCTTGAATTGTTCGTTATCCACTCTCCAAGGTATTTAAAGCAAATTGTTTTGTGTTCTGTGTTGTTGTGAATGGTAAAATTTGACAAGTATCATGGATCCTTATCATGAGCTTTGACCCAACATATGGAATGAGCAGCGTTACTAGAAATATTTGTTAATAGCAATTCGATTTCAATCGCACAGTTAAATAATACATATATTAGTATGGTGTAGGATGCTGATATTCATTTTCTGTATCAGGTACAAGTTTAAATTGAACTCGCTGCATACAGATTTAATGTAGCTGAGCTCAACGTCTGTGCGTCATTGAAGCCCGCTTTATTATAATGAAATATTGTTATTTGAGTAGTTTAGAGAAAACAGATTTCAATAAATGGAAAGTACATGCTGTCACGAGTAACAAAATTTTTCTATGGTTAAAAGAGTGGGTTAGTACTAAAAAATAATGTTGCATAATAAAATTTCAATGCCTGTTGGGTCTTGCGTATTTGATGATTTTCTTATTGTAACTTACACGTTCTCATTTCAAAGCAATGGCATACGCCATCTTGCGTTGCGTATTTGATGATTTTCTTATTGTAACTTACACGTTCTCATTTCAGAGCAATGGCGCACTGAAGAATTAACAAAAACACATCGTTCTTCGTACGATAAATGATAATCTTGTGTCTACAAATGCCATATTAGCATCAGTTAACAACGGCCATCAATATTACGACATAAAAGAGCTAATCTTGCGATTGATAGCCGTAGTGTAGTGGGCAAGGCGTTGGACTGTGACGCTAAAAGTCGCTGGTTCGGAACCCGCCTCTACCTAATTTCTTTCCCTAAAAGGGTTTCGGACTCTCATATTCATTAATTTTTTACTATTTAGATTATTATTTTGGTCCAAAATGTTTGCAAAAACTTATAAAACTACAAATCTAAAGTGGGCCGCAAAACAGGTCAGTGCGATTTTTTTTATATAAAATAGAAATGAAGTTACTCAAATACATGCGTAAAGTGTTCCCACGAATGTTGACAGCAGCCTGCCACAGTCTAATTGCTGTTAGACTGACGATGCACCAGAAAATGGTTCCAGAACGCGAACGCGTATTATAAAAACATCTATTAGGCAAAATACTGTAATTCTAAAACAATAGCAGATATGTCAGTGAATTTCCTACTGCAGCTTGAGTTAAGGTCATTCACTGTTGAATAAAATCCGCACTGTAGATCAAGAGTAATGAGCACCGAAAGAAAGGCATGAAAATGCAGCCCGTTCACGCACAGGTTGCGCTTAAATGCCATCTTCGGAGCTTTCATTTCTGAGGAATGAAAGAAATATCCGAAGATGGGATATGAACTAACGAAACTGGTAATCTAAATGAAGGCGATCTTGGCTGTCGTCCTTAACGAACTGACTGGAAGAATCGCCCCTCCCCCCGCCATATGTGACAAACTTTTTTGAAACACAAAGTTGTTACAAAACCACCAAAATTTCCGCCTCCGCTTTCCCAGTGGTTACCGGCCAACCGAATCTTCCTTTACTTTGCATGCGAGTCTTCTATCAGCTGTTGGCCACGCCCCCTTTTATTTCCTTAATCGTAAAAAACAAAATGAAATGTTTGACTTTAGTTTGAAATGTAACAGTAAACGTTGATGATGCCGGCCGCGGTGGCCGAGGGGACTGAGGCGCTCCGGTCACGATCTACACGGCCACTACGGTCGGGGGTTCGAATCCCCCCTCGGGCATGGATATTTGTGCCGTCCTAGTTCGTAAGTAGTTCATAAGTAGTTTTTAAGTTTAGGGACTTATGACCCCGTAGTTAAGTCCCATAAGCTTAACAAACATTTGAAATCTTCATCATTCCTCTGTAGCACCACTTTTTAATTGCTTCTATCATCTTTCTGTCTGAACTCTTTATCATCCACGTTTCACTGCCATACAATGCCACACTCCAGACAAATGCTTTCAGAAAGAATATTTAAACTGATATTGGATGTTTACAAATTTAGCTTCTTCAGAAACGCTTTTCTTCACATAGCCATTCTGTATTTTATATCATTTTTACTTTAGCTATTAGATAATCCTAGTTTTTGGCCGGTACGAGGTCCTCAGACAGAATAACCAGCCATAAACAATTTTGTGAAAAACAATATATATTGTAGAATATTTACACCATTGTCAGGCGCTTTTATTGATCATGTGTAAAGTATTGTACCAAGCACGGAAGATTCACTCAATGAGATGTGTTAAGTTACGTTCCAACGAGCCCAAATTCCAAATGTAATTGCCATTATGGATGTTCAGTCGCTGAGGAAAAAAAAAATCTTAAGAATATTTACACTGAAAAGCACCTAATACTTGTTATTACATGGTAAATATTAAACTAGGTGGGTGTGATAATTCTTAGTGTTTTTATCACTTATTTACAATCATCATAAGATTTGTATTGAAGTCAGATTGAACATGATGTTCACATCTGCTAAAATTGAATACAGTAACATACATCAATCACTTCTGCTAAGAATTTCATCAGTAGAGTAGGAGTATTTAGGCAGAAAATAGCTCATAAAATAATCCCGTTGACATTATGGATTGAAAGTACGCAAAAATAAGCTAATTTTTTTATTTCCCATGTCTGACAACTTTCGCTTAGAATACAGCGTCTTGTTCAAGCGCTTCAGCCGTTATAACACACTGACACACTACTTGCAACCCAGCGAAATTAAGCAAATCGGTTGGATTTTGCACAGTAGGTGTGGTGTAGGTTGATCTTTACATGCCCTATGAAAGCCACATTTTCTCATGCCTCCTTCCTGAGAAAGCCACAAAAACCATTGATTTTTGGGTACAAAAAATTGAAAATTGAACTGTGGGAATGTCCGCTTCTATACTTTTTACTTGCCGCAAATAATCGAAATTTTTACCATGTGTTCTTAAGATTTTGTCCTTAAGCAATTATTTGATAACTTTATCCGTTACCGAAATCCATAGAGTCAAATGTATCGTACTTACCCACAAACTTTCACTTTTCCCGTCTAACACAAATTCTAAATGACTAATCATTTCAGATACCTCACATTATAACAATGTATTCTGTACACTTTTGTTTCAAAACATTTCCACATTTTTAATCACGTTTATCACTATTTACTCCCGAAAGCATAATGTTTGGATACCAGAGGTGCAAATTACCATTGGAGCTATGAAATATATCGAGGAATTACAAGAAATCCACTTCGTCAGATATGGGAAAATTTAATTTCCGTTATTCGTTACATTTACCATGTAGCATCATATATATATATACAGGGTGAATCGGAATAAAATATTTAATTTTATTTTGCTCTGATTTCCTTCTTATATCCCAGCCGGAGCGGCCGTGCATTGTGTGCCCTCAAAAAGTCTGTGCGTAGCATATTGTTAGAAAAGTTACGATTACGTGCCCCCGATTATTTAACATACTATAACAGGGTGAATCACCTAGCACTTGCACCGTAGATGTTGCGGAATCGAAAAGTGCGATTGATGTGCGCTTTTCACAGAATGGATTGGTAGTCAAGGATTCGTACTGTTAGCCAATAAACAGATTGTAAAAATACCTAGAAAGTGTATTTTTTATGTAAACATACAATTTTTCAAATGTAACTATGGTTGTTTCCATCATGCACTGGAATTTTTGACACCAACTGTGTACAAATTATTTTGAGTGGCATTTTCCTCACGTTTAGCTTGGCAGCTTCATAGTTTAGGGGGCGGAGGCTACGACAGCGTAGCTGACTGGCTGGTGGTCATGAGACAGTGGGCCGTGCCCCAGGGGATAGCCACTCGGCCAGTCAGCTACGCTATCGCAGGCTCCGCCCCCGGAACTTTGAACGGTTTTAGCTGTCAAACTAAACGAGATAAAAATATCATTCAAATTCTTTGTACACAGCTGGTGTCAAAAATTCCCATTGCATGATAGAAATAATCTTTGTTTTCACAGTTCGTTTTACAAGATTCTGAACTAGAGTCCTTAAGTGCATACTGTTTCTACACTGTGAATCTTTTAGTTTAAAGCTTCCACAAGTGTAAAAGATGAAATACCAGTATGAGAAGCAGCATCAGTTTTCTTACTATTCGAAACGTTAGGTGTGAAAATATTTTATTATGCTTTCATAAATACTGTATTCGGTTCGTATGGATAATGTCCAAATTTTTAGACAATATATGCGTTTACATTTTATGACTTTTGCCCATTCAGGAGCCATAACTGAAAATAAGCAAAACTTTATGTACATTAAAATAATGTTTGGAGAGAGTATTCGACTAGTAGATCTGATTTTTTTTAGGTCGAATGAATAGTCTATATCCATCTCCAATGCAAATCTGAGCTATAAATTATTACTTACTTGCCTTCATATAAACTCAGTGAGAACCAACTGTCGGTAATAACAGTCATAATTTGAAAAAAATTAAAAGTTTAATATTGCAACATACTTTGAGTAGCTGCAATTCAGTTTCTTGTAAACAGAATTGTCAATAAGTTTCATAATCTCCTTCAAAGGCAATACGTTTTACTTTTTCACGTCTGTTAAATATGACCATCTCAATTATATTATAACTTTATGCTAAGTTTTATGCTACACTCTCAACAACGACTGTTGAACTAACAGTCAACAGTCGTTGTTGAGAGTGTAGCATAAACAAAGCAAGAAATTTACGGCTACTGGTTTTCAATAATAATCACACAACGGGAGCCTGAGGATGGTGGTGTAATGTAAAACCGAAACCGCTCGCACAGAATTTAATAAAGATTTTGAATACAGCTGTTGGTATTTTCATGCATCTACATAATCGAATCAGCTGCGTCCCAAACCATCCACTACGGAGAGAATTGAACTTCTGTAAGAGAATGTCCAAATTAGGCTCGAGAATACTCTTGTTTATTTACAATCGCGTCTTTGTCTCGGTATAACGCCTGCTAGCGATTGAATCGGCTGTCCGCAGAGCTTACTTGTATGGCGTGCTGCCAGCTCGTTAGGGGTAAGCTGAGAGCACAATTTCCGTGACGCTCACCGCCCTATATCGCGATAATATAAAACAAGTTCCCTTCTTTGTTCTCTAAATCGCGTGTCAGTCCACTAGATGTGGATCTACAATGCGCAACATCCAAAGCAGGACGCAAAAGTGAAGTGTAAGCAATTTCTTTAGTAGAATTGATGCATCTTCTAAGTGTTCTGCCAACGAAACGTAGTCTTTCGTTCACTTTCCCTACAATATTTTCTGTGCGTGTTCATAGTTGTTATACCTAGGCGTTTAGTTGAACTGACGGTCTTTAGATTTGACTGTAACGGAAGTTTAATGGATTTTTTAGTGGTCATATGGATGACTGGAAAGAACACGTAAATAATGTCGTGGGAAAGGCGAACCAGCGACTGCGTTTTATTGGCAGAACCCTTAAAAGATGGAACAGAACTACTATAGAAACTGCATACACTACGCTTGTCCGTCCATTTTTGGAGTATTGCAGCCCAGTGTGGGATCCTCATCAGGTGGGTTTGACGGAGGACATCGAAAGAGTCCAAGGAAGGGCAGCTCGTTTCGTATTGTCACGATACAGGGGAGACAGCGTTACGGAAATGATACAGGATCTGGGATGGGAATCATTACAACAACGCCGCTTATTTTGCGGCGTGGGCTACTTGCGAAACTCCAATCGCCAACATTCTCCTCCGAATGCAAAAATATATTGTTGACTCCCATTTACATACGTAGAAATGACCGTGAGAATAAAATACGAGAAATCAGAGCTCGAACGGAGAGATTCAGGTGTCGTTTTTTTCCCACGCGCTATTCGAGATTGGAATGGAAGATGAATAGTGTAAAGGTGGTTCGATGAACCCTCTGCCAGGCATTAAAAGTGATTAGCAGAGTATCCCATGTAGATGTAGATGTAGATGTCATTATTAACGGTCAATTGCCATCTATTGCACCATGCAGATATTTAATTATTTAGTTGGTTTTGAACTTCTGGTGACTTTAGTAACCGATAAGTAACAGCATCATCCACGAATAACCTAAGAGAGATTGTCTCCTAAATTGTATATAAAAATAACGAACAATAGAAGCCCTATAACACTTCCCTGGGAAATGTCAGATACCACTTGTGTTCTAGACGATGACTTTCCGTCAGTTTGTGTCCTTTCTGACAGGAAATCACGAATCCAATCGCATAATTGTGGGGATAATCCATAAGCACTCAGTTTGATTAGAAGACGCTTGTGAAGTACAGTGTCGAAAGCTTTCCGGAAATCTAGAAATACAGAATCTATTTGACATCACTTGTCGACAGCACTCATCAAATCGTGTCAGTAAACATACTCCGCAATTCACCGTAAGGTGCGTGGCGGAGGGTACACTGTACCACTACTAGGCATTTCCTTTCCTATTCCACTCCCAAATAGAACGAGGAAAAAAAGAATGCCTATATGCCTCCGTACGAGCCCTAATTTCTCTTATCTTGTCTTTGTGATCTTTACGCGAAATGTAAGTAGATGGCAGCAAGATCGTAATACACTCAGCTTCAAATTCCGGCCCTCTAAATTTCCTCAACAGAAATTCACGAAAAGAACGTCGTCTTTCTTCCAGCGATCCCCAATTGAGTTGCCGGAGCATTTCCGTGACACTCGCGCATTGGTCGAACCTACCGGTAACAAACCTAGCTGCTCGCCTCTGAACTGCTTCTATGTTTTCCTTTAAACTGATCTGCTGCGGGTCTCAAACACTTGAGCAATATTCAAGACGTGGTCGTACAAGCGTTTTATACGCGGTCTCCTTTACAGGTGAAGTACATCTTCCCAAAATTCTCCCAATAAACCGAAGTCGGCTGTCTGCCTTACTCACAACTGTCCTTACATGCTCGTTCCATTTCATATCGCTCTGCAATGTTACGCCTAGATATTTGAACGACGCGACAGCATCAAGAAGCTCACTACTAATGCTGTATTCGAACATTATAGGATTGTTTTTTCTACTCATGAGCATCACCTTACATTTTTCTTCATTGAGAGCTAGCTGCCATTCTTTGCACCAACTAGAAATTTTGTCTATGTCATCCTGTATGCTGTTACAGTCAGTTACAGACGACACCCTCCCATACACCACAGCATCATCAGCAAACAGCCGCAAATTACAACTTACTCTGTCCATCAGATCATTTATATAGATAGAAAATAAAAGCGATCCTATAACATTCCCCTGGGGCACGCCTGACGATACACTCGTCTCTGATGAACACTCGCCGTCGAGAACAACGTACTGCGTTCTATTACTTAGGAAGTCTTCCATTATGGGATTGTGTTTCACAAGAACAATACTTTCTGAATCTGTGTTGTCTGTGTATCAATAGGTCGTTCTCTTCGAGGGAGTTCATAATATTTGAGGAAATTTGTTCTAAAATCCTGCTGCAGAGTGACGTCAATGATATAGGGCGGTAATTTTGACACCTTATATATTAAAAATAACTATGAAAATTAAAGTTAGTTGACTAGGCCATTCTATCTATCCGATTTCCTTCATATTTGTTTCAAACGAAAGGTAATCATTTATAGATTTATCATCAAGTATCGGAATTCATTCGCGCCTTCCTTTATTTATACGTAAATGCGATATCCTTCTGTACTTGCTGCGAATATTTTTAATCGATTTATTTTGCGACATCTTCGATTGCAATTTAGGTACGCAGTTTTTTTATATTTTTTTCATTTTTTTTTTTTTTATTTTGTCTAAGAACGCTCAGTGGATCAAGCTCTTAAATATGCTTATAGTTAAAAGGTATTTTATGCCACTGGAGAGCGATAAAAAGTTTATATAAAACACTTCATTCATCCAAGATGGCTAAACATTTATTTTCGTCCCTTAACCGGTTTCTGGCGTATCACCCGGCTTGATGGTGTGGGGTGCCATTGGTTACACGTCTCAGTCACCCCTTTTTCTCATCGACAGCACTTTGAGCAGTGGCCGTTACATTTCAGATGTGTTACGACCCTTGGCTCTACCCTTCATTCGATCCCTGCGAAACTCTACATTTCAGCAGGATAATGCACGACCGCATGTTGCAGGGCCTTTCTGGATACGGAAAATGTTCGACTGCTGCCCTGGCCAGCACTTTCTCCAGATCTCTCACCAACTGAAAACGTCTGCTCAATGGTGGCCGAGCAACTGGCTCGTCACAATACGCCAGTCACTACTCTTGATGAACTGTGGTATCGTGTTGAAGCTGCATGGGCATCTGTACCTGTACACGACATCCAAGCTCTGTTTGACTCAATGCCTAGGCGTATCAAGGCCGTTATTACGGCCAGAGGTGGTTGTTCTGGGTACTGATTTCTCAGGATCTATGCACCCAAATTGCATGAAAATGTAATCATATGTCAGTTCATATATAATATTTTTGTCCAATGAATACTCGTTTACCATCTGCATTTCTTCTTGGTGTAGCAATTTTAATGGCCAGTAGTGTATTAAATGTCTGACAGATAGCTAACCAGCATTCAAATTCAAAGTGTTCAAATGTTTGTTAAGCTTAAGGGACTTACGGATCATCAGTACCTAAACTTACAAACTACTTATGAACTACCTTATAATAAAGACGGCACAAACATCCATGCCCTAGGGGGGATTCGAACCCCGACGGGGAACGGCTTCGCGCATCGCAGCATAGCGCCTCAATGCGCTTGGCCACTCCGCCGCTGCAACCAGAATTCAAAAACGCACTAAAATAATTTCTGAATTACATCTCCTCCTACACAGTGGGTGGAATTTTTCATGTAAATTAATAATTTTACAAAAAATAATGCATGGTATGTCATGTTATTTTTAACTAAACTGACACTTTTTACATCGTTAGGAAATCTCATATTCATGATCTATGAATTAAGTATCATTCTAATCTAATATATGAAAAGAAGCAGTGTGATATTACAGACAGACGAAATGTGTAATTCGTGACTGAACACGCAAAGAAATTGGCGACTCTACGAGTCAGTGGGCTGTGCAATAAATAAATGAAAGTACGATGCTGACAGCGCCATCTATTTATTAGTTTTCACACTATTTTTCTTGTGCCATATGTTTTCTCCCTTCTCCTATAATATTCAGGCAAGGCGATGGTCTCTCACCCATCCTATTCAATGCAGTCTTAGAGAAAATTATTCGTACATGGGAAGGAGAAGTCAAAGTAATTCAACTAGGCAGAAATAAGGAAAAGATAACCTAAATAAAACGCATCGCTTTTGCATACGACATCGCCATATTCTCGAATACCAGAACGGAAGCACAACGTGCACTGCAAAAACTTCACGAGATAGCCATGATAACCGGTCTACAAATTTCTTATGAAAAAAAAATATATATAAAAAAATAAAAAAAAATAAAACACAATTTTTTCATACAAAATTATTAGATAAACTCCCATGACAAACAAAGTACGGAAAAATTCTACAAGTCAGTGAGTTTAAATATTTAGGAGAAATCGTGCAAAAATGTGGGCTAATCACAAAAGCAAATGAAGAAAGAGTCCCAAAATTACAGAGAGCCTATAAACGCACCTGGTCCCACTACAATAAAAAAAGTATTTTCACGGCCGCGAAACTACGACACTACAACACAGTAGTCTTACCAGAAGCTCTCTACGCATCAGAAACTACGAGCACCAAAGAAATCGCAAAAATCAAGGAGATTGAAAAACAAGAAAGGAAAACTCTGAGAAAAATCCACGGTGCAGATTTTAGAGAAAATATCTGGCAAAAAAAAAAAAAAAAAAAAAAAAAAAAAAAAAAGGCCCACAGAAGAACTATACAGACACTCTGAAACAATCACGACACATATCAGAAAACGCAGAGCAAAATTTTTCATGCATATCCACAGAATGAATGACACCAGACTAACTAAAATAATTTTTACATCGAAATTGGGCACATCTTGGTTTAAAGAATCCACAGAAGACCTGAAAACGTTAAACATCTCTATAGAAGACATACAAGACCGCAAAACCTGTAGGGGAAAAGAAAAATCAGAAACCAAAAAGTTGACTTTAAGTCACATCACAAAAACAACAGACGAAAATGGACACACGAACAAAAGAAGCCACAAAGTGAAAGAATGAAAGGTTTTTTGGGAAGAAAAATAGAAGAAAAAAAGGGATTAAAAGGTAGATTTTTGTGTTTTAGCGCTCTCCTTAAGGGAAATGTACGCAAATGATAACAATAATAATAATAATAATATATTGCAGTTTGACGTCATTCTCACCATATATACAGGGTGTTTCACTAAGTGTGTTTGCCTCTGTAACTTATAAAATAATAGGTGATGGGAAATTTTAACGCGGTAGGTCAACACAAGAAATGTTACACTTTCTGCGGAGCTATGAACATAGCTTATTGTATCATTTTCCAAAGAGTTACAGCACAAACATAGAACTTTTTTAATGGAGCAATAGTTTTTTCTATCGTGTATTGGATTCGTTGAAACCAGCTGCGTCCAAATCAATTTAAACTACATTCCTATCACTGTTAGTTTGGGAGCTACAACCCTTCAAATTTCCGGGGGCGGAGGCTGCGATAGCGTAGCTGACTGGCCGAGTGGCTATCCCCTGGGGCACGGCCCACTGTCTCATGACCACCAGCCAGTCAGCTACGCTGTCGTAGCCTCCGCCCCCTAAACTTTGAAGGGTTGTAGCTCCCAAACTAACAGTGATAGGAATGTAGTTTAAATTGATTTGGACGCAGCTGGTTTCAACGAATCCAATGCACGATAGAAAAAAACTATTGTTCCATTTAAAAAATTATATGTTTGTGCTGTAACTCTTTGGAAAATGATACAATAAACCATGTTCATAGTTCCGCAGAAAGTGTAACATTTCTTGTGTTGACCTACCGCATTAAAATTTCCCGTCACCTATTATTTAATAAGTTATAGAGGCAAACACACTTAGTGGAACACTCTGAGATATATATATATATATATATATATATATATATATATATATATATATATATATATATATATATATATATATATATCTGGTATTTCACTAAGTGTGTTTATATATATATATATATATATATATATATATATATATATATATATATATATATATATATATACTTTAGAAGATCATGTGTCTTCTAGAGGATTTTATTTGTAAAGGAAGATTGTAATTTTTATCCTGAGTGTCCTGATATACACGAAAATAAGGATTTGGTAATCGAAAGCTTCAGTTCGTCCGTCTACATTAATTGACTGCTTCTTCCCTCTCGTTCAATGCTAGTTTCCTCTGGGGACTTTATTTTTACTCCTATTTCGTTCGGAATACGCTCCCGTCTTCAGTTGCAGCACTAATTATACGTGACATTTCGGGAAATAAATGGAAGGACAAAGTTTGTTCTTCGTCCTGCGCTGTCGGGCCTGTGCTGATTTATTAAAAGGAATTCTCGATTAGCTGCCCTGTCAGCTGTCGCAGGCTCCTTTATCATTGTATTAAAGCAGACTTTTTCAGCCTCTCAGCTCGTTATCTTGCGTCACGGGGAAAACAAGAGACTGATACAAAAAGCAGCTGTCTGGAGGAATTCTCGTCTGAAAAGTTTCTAGGATCATGACTTGTTTGTACAACGAGTATTCTGTTTGACTGCCTCCTCTTGAATACATCTTCTGTTGTACATATCACTCGATTGTAACTAGTGTATGAGGAAGGCTTTATGCATAAGGGGACATTGGAGTACATTTTCACTGCTAAGATGGAACGTCATCAAGAATTTCCAGTGATTCTAAATATCTTTGTTTAAATGCCGGAAAACCGCGGCGGATTAACCGAGCGCACTAACACGCCTTGCTTCGGAGAAGGCGGTTGCTCGCCGTCGGAGGTTCGAGTCCTCCCTGTGGCATGGGTGAGTGTGTTGTCCTTAGGTTAGTTTAAGTAGTTTGCAAGTCTAGGGACTCATGACAATAGCGGTTTGGTCCGAAAGGTTTACGAAAGTTATTCATTTATTTATTTATTTTTATTCTGGAAGTCGCATAAGACAGTGATCTGCATGAAAGATGATAGTGGTGCATATTTAAAACTAATCAGTCTTGGAAATGACGTTCGATCCGAAAAATAACTATCAGTATCTGTATATGACGAGCAACAAAACAATGAAGAAATAAGTAAGTGTCCCACATTTCCATTGCCTTCAATATCTAAAAAACTGTTGTTTTGCTAAATATTGATTTGTAGCTTTACTAGCTCATCGGGATTGAAAATATATTTATCGTAAATAATTCCGTTATAGACAGTGACATTTTTCTTTCTTACAAGTGAACTGAACCCTTAGGATCACTCTACGAAGTTTAAAATGTTCAAATGTTTGTAAAGTCTATGGGACTTAACTACGGGGTCACCAGTCCCTAAACTTACAAACTACTTATCAACTACTTACGAACTAGGACGGCACAAATATCCATGCACGAGGGGGAATTCGAACCCCCGACCGTAGTGGCCCTGCAGACCGTGACTGGAGCGCCTTAGTCTCCTCGGCCACCGCGGCCGGCTACGAAGTTTATTTATTTTTTATTTTATTTTAATTTTTTTATTTTTATTTATTTATTTATTTATTGCTTGGCGAAAAAGAAAAAGGTCGAGATCACATGGATGTAGGATTTTTTGATATATTTATTTATGAGCAATGAGGAAAATGCGTTTCATGCAACTGGCAAAAATTCTCAAAATTTTATGTCCTTTAATTGCTTTCATTTGATCCATTATAAATGGTTTGTGAAAGCCTGCGACTGTTAGTTATAATTCGTTTTGTTTAAAAGACAACTTTTTCTGCTACCAGTCATGTGTTTCATTTATTTATACTTTGCACGACGCGTTTTGCGATATGAATCCCAGTACCAAGTGCGTTTTATTGCGTGCTATGTCATTATCTTTTATTGTTTCCTATGTGTGAGGTGCTGTCATGTTTCTGTCGTCTTTACTGCAATGTAAAAAACACGCGAAATTTTATTTTATGTTGGTGAATCAGTGAATTTTTCAGATGTTTTGACAATTTTCTTAAGTAGTGTCGTAAAAATCACGTAAAATTATCCCAAAAACATTTTTTCAGATGTTTTGACACTATTTCCTAAATAAAATAGTGTTAGGCCTACATAAAATTTTATACCAATGTAAATATATATACGTACATTTTTACCAAACTCTGTGGACGACATATGAAGCCATTATCTCTGTTGGCTACATGTTACAATCATCTTTGCAGCTTAGGAAAACTTACGGGTATGCTGCCAGGTACCAAAATCGACGACGGCCGATATTTCGGCAGGAGACCACCGTGCTTCAGGCAAGGAATATCACCAGAAACAGTAAAGCAAGCCTCCTGAGCAAGCCTCTTCAACTCTACATAAGAACGGCAACCTACATCTGTCTGAATCTGCTTACTGTATCCATCTCTTGGTCTTCCTCTGCGGTTTTTACCCCACACACTTCCCTCCAACGCTAAATTCACGATTCCATGATGTCTAAGAATGTGTCCTACCAATCGATCCCTTCTTTTAGGCACGATATGCCATAAATTCCTCTTCTCCCCAATTCTGTTCAGTACCTCTTCATTAGTTACGCGATCCACCTACATAATCTTCAGCATTCTTCTGTAGCATCAAAATGCAAAAGCCTCAATCCTCTTCCTGTCCGTAATGTTTATCGTCCATATTTCACACCCATACAAGGCAATACTCCACAGAAATGCCTTCAGAAAGGACTTCCTTAGGCTTCAATCAATTTTGGATGTTAACAAATTTCTCTTTTTCAAGAACGCTTTTCTACCCATTTGCCATTCTGTATTTTATATCCTCTGTACTGCGACCATCATTTGTTATTTTACTGCGCTAGTAACAAAACTCATCTACCTCCTTTATTGTTTCGTCACCTAATCTAATCCCTACAGCGCCACCTGATTTTCTTACACTGCACTACATTACCCTAGTTTTGCTCTTGTTAATGTTCATCTTATATGCATCTTTCAGCACACTGTCCATTCCGTTCAACTACTCTTCCAGGTCCTTTGCTGTCTCTGAGACAATTACTATGTCGTCGGCAAAACGCAATGTTTTTAATTTTCCACCTTGAATTTTAATTCCTTCTCCAAATTTCTCCTCGCTTTTATCTATATCTAAAACTACATGGGATACTCTGCAAATCACATTTAAGTGCCTGGCAGAGGCTTCATCGAACCACCATTATACTATTTATCTCCCATTCCATTCCCGAATAGCGCGCGGGAAGAAAGAACACCTGAATCTCTCCGTTCTAGCTCTGATTTCCCGTATTTTATTCTGATGATCATTTCTACCTATGTAAGTGGGAGTCAACAATATATTTTCGCATTCGGAGGAGAATGTTGGCGATTGGAGTTTCGTAAGTAGCCCACGGCGCAGCGATAAGCGCCGTTGTTATAATGATTCCCATCCCAGATCCTGTATCATTTACGTAACGCTGTCTCCTCTGTACCGTGACAATACGAAACGAGCTGCCCTTCTTTGGACTCTTTCGATGTCCTCCGTCAAACCCACCTGATAAGGATCCCACACTGGGCTGCAATACTCCAAAAATGGACGGACAAGCGTAGTGTATGCAGTTTCTTTTGTAGTTGTGTTGCATGTTTTAAGGGTTCTGCCAATAAAATGCAGTCTCTGGTTCGCCTTTCCCGGGACATTATCTACGTGTTCTTTCCAGTTTATGTCTGAAGTAATAGTAATTCCTAGGTATTTTGTGGAGTTTACGGCCTTCACTTTTGATTGATTTATCTTGTAAACAAAGTATAACGAATTTCATTTCGTACTCATGTGGACGACTTCACACTTATTATTTAGAGTCAACTGACAATTTTTACACCATACTGATATCTTATTCAAATCGTTCTGCAGTTGGTTTTGATCTTCAGATGATTTTACTAGACGGTAAATGACGGCGTCATCTGCAAGCAACCTAAGAGAGCTACTTAGATTTTCCCCTAAATCGTTTATGTAAATAAAGATCGCCCGATATCACCTCTGTTTTAGTCGATGCCTTACCATCTATTACTACGAACTGTGTCCTCTCTGACAGGAAATCCCCTATCCAGTCGCAAAATTTGGTGCGATATACCATAACCACACAATTTGGTTAAAAGCCCTTTGTGAGGTACGGTGTCAAAAGCTTTCTGGAAATCAAGAAATACGGAATCGATTTGCGAACTCTTGTCGATAGCACCCATCACTTCGTGTGAATAAAGAGCTAGTTGTGTTTCGCATGAACGATATTTTCTAAATCGGTGTTGACCTTGGGCCAATAGATCATTCTGTTGGAGATAATTCATAATATTCGAATACAAGATATGTTCCAAAACCCTGCTGCAAATTGACGTCAATGAAATAGGCCTGTAGTTTAGTGGGTAACTCCTACTGCCTTTCTTGAATATAGGTGTGACCTGTGCAACTTTCCAATCTTTTGGTACAGATCCTTCTTTTCTTTATAGCTTGCTCAATGTACAAATCGAAGAACATTGGAGAAAAGCTATAACACTGTCTTACTCCCTTCCGAACCACTGCATCCGTTTCATGCTTTTCATCTCAACTGATGTCTGATGTCGTAAATAACCTTTACATGTTGTTGTTGTGGTCTTGATTCCGGAGACTGGTTTGATGCAGCTCTCCACAATACCCAATCCTGAGCAAGCCTCTTCATCTCCACATAAGAACGGCAACCTACATCTGTCTGAATCTGCTTATTGTATCCATCTCTTGGTCTCCCTCTGCGGATTTTACCCCACACACTTCCCTCCAAAACTAAATTCACAATTCCTTGATGTCTAAGAATGTGTTCCACCAATCTATCCCTTCTTTTAGTCAAGGTATGCTAGAAATTTCTTTTCTCCCCAACTCTGTTCAGTACCTCCTCATTAGTTACGCGATCCACCCACCTAATCTTCAGCATTCTTCTGTAGCACAATATTTCAAAAGCCTCAATCCTCTTCCTGTCCGCACTGTTTATCGTCCATGTCTCAATCCCATGCAAGGCAACACTCCACACAAATGCCTTCAGAAAGGGCTTCCTTAGGCTCAAATCAATATTCGATGTTAACAAATTTCTCTTTTGCAAGAATACGTTTTATATCCTCTTTACTGCGACCATATTTGTTATTTTATTGCCCAAGTAACAAAACTCATTATTATATTATTGTTTCGTTACCTAATCTAATTCCTTCAGCATCAACTGATTTTCTTAGACTGCACTCCATTACCCCAATTTTGCTGTTGTGAATGTTTATCTTATATTCATCTTTCAACACATTGTCCATTCCGTTCAATTGCTCTTCCAGGTCCTTTGCTGCCTCTGACAAAATTACTATGTCTAGACAAAACACTATGTTTTTAATTCTTCACCCTGAACTTTAGTTCCTTCTCCAAATTTCTCCTCGCTTTCCTTTATAGCTTGCTCAATGTACAAATTGAATAACAATGGAGAAAGGCGACAACCCTGTCTTACTCCCTTCCCAACCACTGCATCCCTTTCATGCCTTGCAACTCTGACAACTGCTGTCTGGTTTTAGTACAAGTTGTAAATAACCTTACGATCCCTATACTTTACATATGTGCTGAATTAGATTCCATTATCTGAAGGCGTTTGTTCAACGGCCACAAAATAACTTTTATCAATAATGAAAGGAGCAGCATTAGCCGTAAAATGTTTTACTATATTCAGGCAAATCGGTTTTCAAAGAAACTATCTTCAATGCTGTCAGTAAGTTCAAAACAACATTTTTGTGAAATGTACAATGACATTTACGTCTAACATATGCGTTGCAATATAGCTGCTTACAGGTGATATTATCTGTTGTCATACGATGTCAAGTTTGTAGTTATGTTGTCAACGGATATGTTAGACGTAAATGTCATTGTACATTTCACAAAAATGCGGTTTTGAACTTACTGACAGCACTGAGGATGGTTTATTGGAAAACCGAACTCGAATGGCCGGAATAAAGCAAAAGATTTTATGGCTAATGCTGCTCCTTTCATAATTGATATGTGCTGAACTAGTTTGGGTTGTCCGTAAGATTTTGAAACACCACATGTCGCACGGAGCTCTTTGCTAATTTTCTTCGCAACAGCTGTCAGAGGCTGAGTTAGCGCGCGTGCAAGAGGGCTTTATAACACACACGGCGAGCACGCAACTCTAATTAACCGCCGAAAATTTGTGGGGTAAACAACAGCGATTACATAACTCAGGTGCGTTGCTCAATATTCCTTCGTTTCCTCCGTCGGCGGTACTTGTGAGTGTGGCAGCAGGTGGCAGGTGAGAAGCCAGGGAACTCGAGTACACAGGCAGGAGGCGTGACGTCAGCTGCGGATGGCAGCTACTCAGCTACTCCGCTGCTCAGCTACTCGCAAACTTGCGCAATAAATCGGCCCCGGCGCAACAGACTTAATGAAACGGCGTCAGCGCCGTGGCAGGTGTTGGGGCCGCTTCCTTATTAGTTCCCGGCACGGGACTCCAACCCCGACACAACCTCCGACGCACAGGGTCCGGTATTAAGCTAAGGGCCTGCAACCCGAGCTACGCCTTTCAACTCTCTGTTTAAATCCGTTGCTGCTATTCGTTAATAGACGACGTTTTAGCTGATAAACACAGGAAATATAAGTTGATGTCATATATTCTGTGAATATAAAAGAAAAACAACTGGAGGATCAGAACTGATGTCTGTTAAATGTAAAGCTTGCTACTTGAGCCGCTAACGATATCACGTAGACCAAAAGAAATAGGGTGTGGATAATTTCTCGCGTTTAACTTTAGAGTTATCTCTATATCTTGGAATTATGGAATTTATTACTCAGATATTGCAGAGTGCAGAATACTTCAAAGCAGAAATTTTGTAGCACTGAACGATGTAATCTAGCAGGCAGACGCTCACCTAGAAATGGCTCTTATCAGCAGAAGGCAAACTCTTGATTTTTAATTCTGCTGCGCGCCCTCTCGCTATTGCCAGTCGGTCTTCGGAAAAGAATCCAACGAACTATGAAGCGAGATACGTTTTGCATAATAGTTCGCGACAGGTAACGCATGTTTTAGTTCGCGACCGATCGCGCATATTTCAGTTCGCAGCTCGGCCGCGAAGTAGGTCGCTCTTTTTAGTTCAACCGCTGTTTTTAGTTCGCACGCTCTTTCTTAGGTCGCACGCTCTTTCTTAGGTCGTACGCTCTTTTTAGTTCGTCCGCTCTATTTAGTTCGTCCGCTCGTTTTAGATCGTCCGCTCGTTTTAGATCGTCCGCTCGGTTTAGTTCGTCCGCTCGTTTTAGTTCGTCCGCTCGTTTTAGTTCGTCCGCTCGTTTTAGTTCGTCCGCTCGTTTTAGTTCATCCGCTCGTTTCAGTTCGTCCGCTCGTTTCAGTTAGTCCGCTCGTTTTAGTTCGTCCGCTCGTTTTAGTTCGTCCGCTCGTTTTACTTCGTCCGCTCGTTTTAGTTCGTCCACTCGTTTCAGTTCGTCCGCTCGTTTCAGTTCGTCCGCTCGTTTCAGTTAGTCCGCTCGTTTTAGTTCGTCCGCTCGTTTTAGTTCGTCCGCTCGTTTTAGTTCGTCCGCTCGTTTTAGTTCGTCCACTCGTTTCAGTTCGTCCGCTCGTTTCAGTTCGTCCGCTCGTTTCAGTTAGTCCGCTCGTTTGAGTTCGTCCGCTCGTTTTAGTTCGTCCACTCGTTTCAGTTCGTCCGCTCGTTTCAGTTCGTCCGCTCGTTTCAGTTAGTCCGCTCGTTTCAGTTCGTCCGCTCGTTTCAGTTCGTCCACTCGTTTCAGTTCGTCCGCTCGTTTCAGTTCGTCCGCTCGTTTCAGTTAGTCCGCTCGTTTTAGTTCGTCCGCTCGTTTCAGTTCGTCCGCTCGTTTTAGTTCGTCCGCTCGTTTTAGTTCGTCCGCTCGTTTTAGTTCGTCCACTCGTTTCAGTTCGTCCGCTCGTTTCAGTTCGTCCGCTCGTTTCAGTTAGTCCGCTCGTTTTAGTTCGTCCGCTCGTTTTAGTTCGTCCGCTCGTTTTAGTTCGTCTGCTATTTTCAGTTCGTCCGCTGTTTTTAGTTCGTCTGCTCTTTTTACTTCGTCCGCTCGTTTTAGTTCGTCCGCTCTTTTTTGCTTTTGCTACCGCTACTAAAAGAGCTCTTTCTTTTGTTATGACAGTTTTTTTTATATAATGATGAGTGTTGCCCAAGCGAAGGCTTCCGAAATATATTTGGTGACGCTCAAGCCTCCGGATTTGGGCGTGTTATCTATATATAAAAGGCTTGCGTGTGTACGTGCTGACAGACTTTTCTCCGTGACCACATACTGCCACCCACTCGTGGTTGTGGTGGTAGATAGCCCTCGGTCTAATAATGTTAGTAATGGAGTTTGGTCGCGGTGCGTGGCAGTGGGTGAGTGTGATGAGCAAAAATTCGCAAAATATGCAATAATTACTCTTAGGAAAAGCTATATACTCTGTGACTTACGAACTTTACGGTAAGAGTCAAAATCTGTTTATTCTTTCAATCGTCAGACAATGCAGTCCTTTCAGACTTTAATAACGACGAGGAATATCGAATACAAGATCACATGTTTCCGTGAACCGCACATTACCGACTATGAACAGACACACAAAACAAAGATAAACATCCAGATAGACTCAAAGATAAAAATACTCGTGGAACATTGATCACTGTCGTGGAAGCGTGGTGGAAACACAGACATACATTAATGAATGTCTCTTAGGCCATAGATATTGATATGCCTGTGCCAGTAAGCCGTGAAAGGTGTTATCGTTTGACAGCTGGGTCAAGAAAAACTATGTGACGTAGTCCTACTCATATCCCGGCGGCCTCCTGTGATAATGTTGGCAACAGATGTTGAATAACGAGAATGATGTGACATCGTCATAAGCCAATCGCGTGACACGCAAATACTTTGTCGTGAAATCAAGCATACAGCAGGAACAGCAGTATTTATCTACACTCTGTGGTTCGGTAATCTATGAAACGATTTTATATCGTGTTATTGATGTTGCCAACATAAAAACACGAGGCCGCCAGGATAGAAAGTAAAACTTTACGGAATTAGATACATCCGTTGTTGTCACATCTCATTATGACCAGCACTTTCACGCGAAACTCTTTTGTATAGTCTCTCATGATTCACACAGTCTTACAATTCATTCCAAATTGCTATTCAAGAAGATATTTGTGAAAACTGTTACAAATCAATATTTGCCCTTATCCAATATCGTTTTCAGAAATGTAATTTGCCAGCCGCTTTCGGCGCTGCTGTTGCAATGTGTTAGGGTCAAGTTTATTCATAAAAATGTTCACTTACTTGTAAATACGTGGCGTGGGCCACTTCCTTATTAGTTCCCGGCACGGGACTCCAACCCGGACAGTGCCTGACGTCGCAGGTCCGGTATCAAGCCACGACCTGCAAACAGAGTTTCGCCTTTCAACTCTCTGTTTTAAATCCGCTGCCGCTATTTATTAATAGACGACGTTTTAGCTGATAAACACAGGATGCGATGGGAAGCTCTTTGTCACCCATCATTGCTAATTTATTCATGGAGGCCTTTGAAGATCGTGCCCTGGAAATGTTCAAATGTTTGTGGATCTATCGCACCAAACTGCGTGGTCATCAGTCCGTAGCTTACAAACTACTTAAACCTAGGTAAACTAACCTAGGGACAAACACACATACCCATGCCCCAGGGAGGACTCGAACCTCCACGGCGAGCAACCGCGCGCTCCGCAGCGAGGCGCTTTAGACCGCTCGGCTTCGTGCACTGGAGTCTGCGGCTTTGAAACCACCTAGGATGATGACAAATGGCTCACCATATATTTACATAAGTTTATGCTCTTTTGCTTTCTACAAATTCAGTTATGGTTCGCACAGTACAAAACAAAGCCATAGATAGTAATCCCGTTCCCCACCTCCGTAGTTCTTATTCCCTCATAACTGTTAAAGTTCTCGTAGTATGCATCAGATCATAAGTGCCGGCCGCGGTGGCCCAGGGTACTGAGACGGTTCAGTCACGGTCTGCACGGCCACTATGGTCGGGGTTCGAATCCCCCCTCGGGCATGGATATTTGTGCCGTCCTTAGTATTATCTAGCTCATAAGTAGTTTGTAAGTTTAGGGACTGATGACCCAGTTGTTAAGTCCCATAAGCTATACAAACATATGTTTTAGATCATAGTGTCAGTGATATAAAAAAAAATTCGCAACTCAGACTGACTTTTGAGATACATTCATAACCAGTTGCTGTGCTAGCTACCAATATGGAGTGGAGCCAGTTTTATTTAGGACTAAAATTAGTTAATAAGACATGCAGGAACAGTATAAGTGGTCAACTCACGCAACCAAGCGGTATCCAGGAGCTTCCCAACAGCTTAACGGCCAGTGCGTGCAAGCCTGTCGGTTCGAGTCCGGACACTCGTGAACGATCTAGTTCAGAAGGGCCCTCCCACAGGCGAACTACGCGAACTAGTTCGCAGATGCCTCGCCTCGTAGTTCGTCCGCTCCTTTTCCGAAGACTGACGGGTAACGGCGAGAGGACGCGAGAGCGCGCAGAATCGCGTGATTCCCTTCTGCCAGTTGCCGTCATTTCGAGCTGACATGCAGCTCAGCTGTAGTTTCATAGTTCACTACCACAAATTTTCCTTTCTAAGGTATTCGGCAGTCTCTAAATAATAACTGGTTTATTTGCTTAAGTATTTGATGTCTAATTGCCCAAAAATACGTGTAATAGCACACGCTTGGGCAACACTGATCATTATATAAAAAAAACTGTCATAACAAAAGAAAGAGCTCTTTTAGTAGCGGTAGCAAAAGCAAAAAAGAGCGGACGAACTAAAACGAGCGGACGAAGTAAAAAGAGCAGACGAACTAAAAACAGCGGACGAACTGAAAAGAGCAGACGAACTAAAACGAGCGGACGAACTAAAACGAGCGGACGAACTAAAACGAGCGGACTAACTGAAACGAGCGGACGAACTGAAACGAGCGGACGAACTGAAACGAGCGGATGAACTGAAACGAGCGGACGAACTGAAACGAGTGGACGAACTAAAACGAGCGGACGAACTAAAACGAGCGGACGAACTAAACCGAGCGGACTAACTGAAACGAGCGGACGAACTGAAACGAGCGGACGAACTGAAACGAGTGGACGAACTAAAACGAGCGGACGAACTAAAACGAGCGGACGAACTAAACCGAGCGGACGATCTAAAACGAGCGGGCGATCTAAAACGAGCGGACGAACTAAATAGAGCGGACGAACTAAAAAGAGCGTACGACCTAAGAAAGAGCGTGCGACCTAAGAAAGAGCGTGCGAACTAAAAACAGCGGATGAACTAAAAAGAGCGACCTACTTCGCGGCCGAGCTGCGAACTGAAATATGCGCGATCGGTCGCGAACTAAAACATGCGTTACCTGTCGCGAACTATTATGCAAAACGTATCTCGCTTCATAGTTCGTTGGATTCTTTTCCGAAGACCGACTGGCAATAGCGAGAGGGCGCGCAGCAGAATTAAAAATCAAGTGTTTGCCTTCTGCTGATAAGAGCCATTTCTAGGTGAGCGTCTGCCTGCTAGATTACATCGTTCAGTGCTACAAAATTTCTGCTTTGAAGTATTCTGCACTCTGCAATATCTGAGTAATAAATTCCATAATTCCAAGATATAGAGATAACTCTAAAGTTAAACGCGCGAAATTATCCACACCCTATTTCTTTTGGTCTACGTGATATCGTTAGCGGCTCAAGCAGCAAGCGCATGAAGCAGCTAGGTGGGGGAACTTCTCCCTCCACCTGCATGCGCAGACCATGCCGCTCAGCCGTCACTATGAGCGGACGAACTAAAAGAACTAGTTCGCGGAAGAGCCGCGATCTAAAGTGAGTGCTCCCGATCGCGAACTATTATGCGCAAGTCTATTGTGCACGTGGCACGGTTGCCTGCTGTGCTGGCAACCAGCGAAGTTCTTGTGCTCGGCGGGTTGCCAGTCGTACAGGCTGATCGCGGCTACATGTCGCTATCAATACAAAACCACAAACGAGTTATATCCTCCGGACTGTAACCGGTCAGAACCGCTCAGCGAGGCTAGTACATCACAAATTCCGAGGACGCCCGCCAGTTCACAAGTACGACACCCGACAGTTAGTTGGCCAGAGTATGGGACAAACTATTTTCAGCAGTCTTAGAAGAAGCTATTTCCAAACGGAATTGGGAAGAAAAGGGAATTCAAGTTCTTGGGAAAAAGACTGAACAACTTGAGGTTCGCAGATGATATTGTTTTATTGTTGCAAATAACATAGAAGAATTTCAAATATTAGTTAACAAACTTGCATTAGTAAGCTCTGAAGTTGGGCTACATATCTTTACAATGTTTTGTTCTTGTGCAACAAATAATTGAAATTGTTCCCGGATTTTAAGTAACCACTGTATAGGTACGCAATAATAAGACAAACTCCGGAAGCAGTTAGTTCCATAAAATAAGTAGCAGAAGACAAAAGGGGCGATTTGAAATGGAACGACCACATAACATCAGTCCTGGGTAATGCAGATGCCAGGCTGAGATTCACTGCAAGAATCCTCAACAAGTGTATTCCGTGAACAAAGGAAGTGGGTTACAAAACATCTACATCTTCACGGGATACTCTGCAATTCACATTTAAGTGCCTGGCAGAGTGTTCATCGAACCACAATTACACTCATTATCTCCCATTCCACTCTCGAATAGCGCGCGGGAAGAAAGAACACCTGAATCTCTCCGTTCGAGCTCTGATTTCTCGTATTTTATTCTGATTATCATTTCTACCTATGTAAGTGGGAGTCTACAATATATTTTCGCATTCGGAGGAGAATGTTGGCGATTGGAGTTTCGTAAGTAGCCCACGGCGCAGCGATAAGCGCCGTTGTTGTAATGATTCCCATCCCAGATCCTGTATCATTTACGTAACGCTGTCTCCT
Source organism: Locusta migratoria (assembly GCA_026315105.1). Lineage (NCBI taxonomy): Eukaryota > Metazoa > Arthropoda > Insecta > Orthoptera > Acrididae > Locusta > Locusta migratoria. The sequence goes on from CM048753.1 coordinate 67,303,768, forward strand.
CTGTACCGTGACAATACGAAACGAGCTGCCCTTCTTTGGACTCTTTCGATGTCCTCCGTCAAACCCACCTGATAAGGATCCCACACTGGGCTGCAATACTCCAAAAATGGACGGACAATCGTAGTGTATGCAGTTTCTTTTGTAGTTGTGTTGCATGTTTTAAGGTTTCTGCCAATAAAATGCAGTCTCTGGTTCGCCTTTCCCGGGACATTATCTACGTGTTCTTTCCAGTTTATGTCTGAAGTAATAGTAATTCCTAGGTATTTTGTGGAGTTTACGGCCTTCACATTTAAACAAAGTTTAACGGATTTCTTTTCGCACTCATGTGGACGACTTCACACTTCTCATTATTTAGAGTCAATTGCCAATTGTTACACCATACTGATATCTTATTCAGATCGTTCTGCAGTTGGTTTTGATCTTCAGATGATTTTACTAGACGGTAAATGACGGCGTCATCTGCAAACAATGTGAGAGAGCTACTTAGATTTTCTCCTAAATCGTTTATGTAAGTAAGGAACAGCAGAGAACCAACAAAACTATCCTGTGGAATGCCCGCTATCACCTCCAATTATTTTGTTTGATATATCCTTTCTCAAGACAGTTAGATCTTTTGAAAAAATGTCTGCCGAACTTGTTTCCGGCTTCAGCCATGTTTCACTGCCTACAATTGTGTGTGCTTCGGTGCTTTCTTTTAACGTTTTGAGTTCTGGTACTTTCCCGACACAGCTACGACAATTTACAACAGTTATACCGCTATTTCCAAGATCTATATTTTTCCTGTGATCCACCTGCACCCTTTGAGACAGCCAATTTTGTTTTTCCCCGAGGTTATCTATTCTCCGACTTATATTCTGTGACGCGACCACAAGCGATAACGACACACACACAGAGGCATAGAGGAAGTCTGCGAAATGGCAATAGTAGACATAGCACTCTCCACCACACACCGAAAGATGGATTCCGGTGTATGGATGCATATTAAGCGTACCGAATGATTGGGGTGAAAACCAACCGTAGAAAGAATTTGTTGTTAACAACGTATGGTATTAATGCAAATTTCGCCGCGGTGGAGTAGCCGAACGGTCTAAAGCGTCTCGCTGCGGAGCGCGCGGTTGCTCGCCGTGGAGGTTCGAGTCCTCCCTGGGGCATGGGCGTGTGTGTTGTCCTTAGGTTAGTTTACCTAGGTTTAAGTTGTTTGTAAGCTACGGACTGATGGCCACGCAGTTTGGTCCGATAGATTTACAAACATTTGAACATTTTTTGAATGCAAATTTCAAAATAAATACATAAAAAAATTGGGATTAGCGGAAATCAATCCCGGATTCACAAAACTGGAACGTAATGCGGCAACGAACTAATTGGAGACATATTGCAGGAAGTGGAGAAGGAGTTTGAGATGAGGCCATTTTCGGCAGAAATAGGGAAGGTGGAGTTTGGCATTCAAAGGGCGAGGAGTAGACGAAGAGAGAGAGGGGTGAGGAGGAGATGAAGAATGGGAAGACGGTGTGGAGAGAAAGAGATAGATAGTGAGAGAGAGAGAGAGAGAGAGAGAGAGAGAGAGAGAGAGAGAGAGAGAGAGAGAGATGGGATGAGGATGTGAAGACTTTGTGTCTTGTTTTCGCGTTCTTCCATCACAGCCAGAGGCCTCCATGTAGTGACTTCCCAGCCGACGTGCTGGTCTGCCCGTCAGACAGACAGCCCCCCCCCCCCCCCCCCCCTACCCCCTGCTGTTTGTCTCGCCGGCAGACAGACAGACAGCAGCGCCTGTCGACGGAACAAGTCAAGTCTACTCGCCGCTTCGCTGTCTGAGTTTTCGGCGCAGTCTGTCGCTAGCCGCGGGCGTGAGCCGTCTGCTGTGGCGAAAGCCGAGGCGCGTGTCTCGACTACAGAGTAGCGGGCAAGCTGTGTCCTCAGTAGTCAACAGCCTTCCTGCAATCTCTGCCCTGTAGTCCCACAGGAAAGATGAGTACAAAACGAAGGGGACAATGCGTCTTCTTGAAGCATCTTTTTCCGATCTAATGGACCTGCAAAATCCAAAAAACTTCTCTTATACAAATATTCCAATGTGCTGCTATTTTTTATTGTTCTTTTTTGATATTGTGATGGATGCATTTCAGCTAAAGTGACGTCTAAAGACAATCTGACAAGGAGACCACATGCATGTCGGATTTTACAATTTTTGATATTAATGGTAAGTGAAGTTCACAACTCAAAAAACAATGAATGGGACAATGTACAAATGGTTTAAATCATATCTAAAGGTACGTTTAGACGGGCAACATTTTACCTAAATATTTAGCTGAAATTGTCTTGCTGTCAACACTGCTGCAATATGACTGCAATACACAGCAATATTTCGGTATGGACGGTCGATATTGCTGATGTTGCAGGTAGTTGCCGAGTGATTGCCGAGGGGTTGCCGTGTTGTCCGGGAACGGTGGAGAACATTTGCAGGGCAATACCTATCTCGGTCCTTGTCTGTAAATGCTTTCCTCTCGCTCTCTAGGCTGTTTGTGCTTCTCTCCCGACAGTGCTGCCGTCACGAAAACGAAGTATCGTTTGGCTTTTGTTGTTTCGAAAGTTGCGCGCGCTGGTTTGTTTTGAAAGTAGTACTGATGTTTATAGTTACTATATTAGTGCATTGTTTTCGAGCTTACCATGACTGTTTTGAAGGAAGGAGGAAGGAAGGAAGGAACAATTCTTACAGTTATTGTCATCTTGAGTTTTTTTGGTCATATATGGAAAAGTAGTCGAACGAGAAAACAATCTCATTTATTAAATCTATTCATCTACGTCCTGAGTTGTGGGAAGTAGAATGCAATTACAAAGACAGGAATGTGAAAAAGGTAGTTGCCAGGCAGTTGCTGACGAATTTGGCATTGTAGTTCAGACTTCTATACGAGTCTCCAGTAGCGAAAAATCGAAGTGTGATCGCAAGTAGTGTTATTACTGGAATACAGTCTCTCATGTTTGTATTGGATTTAGCTACCTTCGGACCAATTAATTGGGCGAGATAGTCGAAATCGTTTTTAGACATACGGGTAAAGTTCTGGAACAGGTACGTATCTAGCATTAAATCACGAGTTAAATTTCCTGAATTACTCCGCCTACTCAAAAAAGGACGCATCCACAGAGTCCGATTTCTCTTCTTTTTGTTTCGAATAGCATTAACACTTGTTTCATGTAAAAGTAGGAGAGCCGCACTCACTTCTATAACGTCGCAATCATCCATTTCGTATGAAATTGTGTAGCCTCTGCCCGGAAATTAATTGCCGCAAACATTGCTGAGCAATAGATGCCGATGTGTTGTCACTTGTGTTGCTGCAGTACATGTGGCTGCAATGTTGCCCGACAACATTTCCTGGATATATTGTCGACAATATGCAATTTTCATTGCCCATCTAAACGTACCTTAAGAGAAAGAGTGCAGAAAGTTGATATTAATAGTTCTCATAATATCCAAAACACAGTTGATTTCTCAAAACTGAGGAGCAATCAAAAATAGGGTGCCACTAGGTTCGGTCTTGGGCCCTTTGCTATTCTTAATATATATTAATCACTTCCCATTCTATATTCATGAAGATGCAAAGCGGGTTCTTTTTGATGATGGTACAAGTATAGTTATCACGCATAATAGACAAGAACTGATGAAATTGTAAACGACGTCTTTCAGAAAATCATACAGTACATAGAGTTCCGTATAGTAAATGGACTGACACCATTAATAAATATAAACTTTGATCAGAAATCTGTAGGAAAAGTAGAATATTCAAAAGTGTTTGGTGTATGCCTTGAAGAGGGTTTGAACTGGGAAAGAAACATTGAAGATCTGTTGAAACGTTTGAGTTCAGAAACTTACGCTATTAGGGTAATTTGCAAATTTTAGTGATATACATCTCAGTAAATTAGCTTACTATGCCTTTTTTCATTCTCCGCTTTCGTATGGCATCATTTTCTGGGGTAATTCATCAAAGAGTAGAAAAATATTCATTGCACAAAAGCGTTAAAAATCAGAATAATGGATGGAGCCCACCCAAGATCCCCTGCAGACACTTATATAAAGAGCTATGGATCTTCACAGTAGCTTCTCAGTATATATATTCACTTTTGAAATTTGTTATTACCAATCCCTCCGAATTCAAAAGCAATAGCAGTGTACATACTACAAGAATAGATAATGGCCAGTGAGGAAAATGTCCGGCCGGCATGGCAACTGTCCGGCCGGCGTGGCAAATGTCCGGCTGGCTTGGCAAATGTCCGGACGCCATGGCAAATGTCCAGCCGCCGTGGTAAATGTCCAGCCGCCGTGGCAAATGTCCGGCAGGCGTGGCAAATGTCCGGCCGCCGTGGCAAATATCCGGCTGCCGTGGCAAATGTCTGGCCACCGTGGCAATTGTCCGGCCGCCGTGGCAAATGTCCAGCATGCGTGGCAAATGTCTGGCCGGAGTGGCAAATGTCCGGCACGCGTGGCAAATGTCCGGCCGTCGTGGCAAATGTCCGGCCGGCGTGGCAAATGTCCGGCAGGCGTGGCAAATGTCCGGACGGCGTGGCAAATGTCCGGCAGGCATGGAAAATGTACGGCCGGTGTGCAAATGTCCGGCAGGCTTGGCAAATGTCCGGCAGACGTGGCAAATGTCCAGCATGCGTGACAAATGTCCGGCCGCCGTGACAAATGTCCGGCAGGCGTGGCAAATGTCTGGCCGCCGTGGCAAATGTCCGGCAGGAGTGGCAAATGTATGGCCGCCGTGGTAAATGTCCGGCCGCCGTGGCAAATGTCCCGCCGCCGTGGCAAATGTCCGGCCGGCGAGGCAAATGTCTGGGAGGCGTGGCAAATGTCTGGCAGGTGTGGCATATGTCCGGCTGACGTGGCAAATGTCCGGCTGGCGTGGCAAAAGTCTGGCATGAGTGGCAAATGTCCGGCCGGCGTGGCAAATATCTGGCAGGCGTGGCAAATTCCGGCCGCCGTGGCAAATGTCTGGCAGGCGTGACAAATGTCCGGCCGCCGTGGCAAATGTCCGGCCGCCGTGGCAAATGTCCGGCCGCCGTGGCAAATGTCCGGCCGCCGTGGCAATTGTCCGGCCGCCGTGGCTAATGTCCGGCCGGCGTGGCAAATGTCTGGCAGGCGTGGCAAATTCCGGCCGCAGTGGCAATTGTCCGGCAGGCGTGGCAAATGTCCGGCAGACGCGGCAAATGTCCGGCATGCGTGGCAAATGTCCGGCCGCCGTTGCAAATGTCTGGCAGGCGTGACAAATGTCCGGCCGCCGTGGTAAATGTCCGGCAGACGTGGCAAATGTCCGGCATGCGTGGCAAATGTCCGGCCGCAGTGGCAAATGTCTGGCAGGCGTGACAAATGTCCGGCCACTGTGGTAAATGTCCGGTCGCCGTGGCAAATGTCCGGCCGCCATGGCAAATGTCCGGCATGCGTGGCAAATGTACGGCCGGCGTGGCAAATGTCCTGCAGGTGTGACAAATGTCCGGCCACCGCGGTCAATGTCCGGCCGCCGTGGCAAATGTCCGGCCGCCATGGCAAATGTCCGGCATGCGTGGCAAATGTACGGCCGGCGTGGCAAATGTCCTGCATGCGTGACAAATGTCCGGCCACCGTGGTAAATGTCCGCTGCCGTGGCAAACGTCCGGCCGCCGTGGCAAATGTCCGGCATGCGTGGCAAATGTACGGCCGGCATGGCAAATGTCCTGCAGGCGTGGCAATTGTCTGGCCGCCGTGGTAAATGTCCGGCCGCCGTGGCTAATGTCCGGCCGCCGTGGCAAATGTCCTGCAGGCGTGACAAATGTCCGGCCACCGTGGTAAATGTTCGGCCGCCGTGGCAAATGTCCGGCTGCCGTGGCAAATGTCCGGCATGCGTGGCAAATGTACGGAATTCATGGCAAATATCCGGCAGGAGTAGTAAATGACCAGCAGGCATGGCAAATGTCCGGCTGCCGTGCCAAATGTCTGGCCGGCTTGGCAAATGTCCGGCATGCGTGGCAAATGTCCGGCAGGCGTGGCAATTGTCCGGCCAACGATGCAAATGTCCGGCATGTGTGGCAAATGTCCGGCCGCCGTGGCAAATGTCCGGCAGGCGTTTCAAATGTGCAGCAGCTGTAGCAAATAATCGGCCATCGAGGCAAATGTCCGACAGCCATGGCAAATATCCGGGAAGCGTGGCAAATGTCTGGCAGCAGTGGCAAATGTTCGCCAGGCGTGGCAAATGGCTGGCAGGCGTGGCAAAAGTCCGGCCGGCATGGCAAATGTCCGGCAGGCATGGTAAATGTCCGGCAGACGTGGCAAATGTCCAGCCGGCGTGACAAATGTCCGGCCGCCGTGGCAAATGTCCAGCCGGCGTGGCAAATGTCTGGCAGGCGAGGCAAATACCGGCCGCAGTGGCAAATGTCTGGCAGCCGTGGCAAATGTCCGGCTGGTGAGGCAAATGTCCGGCAGCCGTGGCAAATTTCCGGCAGGCGTAGCAAATGTCCGGAGGGCGTGGCAAATGTCCGGCAGGCATGGTAAATGTCCAGCAGACGTGGCAAATGTCTGGCATGAATGGCAAATGTCTGGCCAGCGTGATAAATGTCCGGCCGGCGTGGCAAATGTCTGGCAGGCATGGCAAATTCCGGCCGCAGTGGCAAATATCCGGCCGGCGTGGCAAATTTCCGGCAGGGGTGGCAAATGTCCGACCGCCGTGGCAATTTTGTCGGACGCCGTGCCAAATGTCCGGCCGGCGTGGCAAATGTCCGGCCGGCGTGGCAAATGTCTGGCCGGCGTGACAAATGTCCGGCCAGAGTGGCAAATGTCTGGCAGGCATGGCAAATTCCGGCCGCAGAGTCAAATATTCTGCCGGCGTGGCAAATGTCCGTCAGGCGTGGCAAATGTGCAGCAGGCGTGGAAAATGTCCGTCGGCCGTGGCAATTGTCCGGCCGTCGTGGAAAATATCCGGCAGGCGTGGCAAATGTCCGGCCACCGTGGCAAATGTCCGGCAGGCGTGGCAAATGTCCGGGAGGCGTGGGAAATATAATGCAGGCGTGGCAATGTCTGGCAGGCGTGGCAAATGTCCGGGATGCGTGGCAAATGTCCGGCAGGCGTGGCAAATATCCGGCAGGCGTGGCAAATGATCGGTAGGCGTGGCAAATGTCCGGCCGGCGTGGCAAATGTCCAGCAGGCGTGGCATATGTCCGGCCACCATGGCAGATGACGGCAGTCGTGGCAAATGTCCGGCCGGCGTGGTAAATGTCCGGCCGGCGTGGCAAATGTCCGGCCGCATTGGCAAATGTCCGGCAAACGTGGAAAATGTCCGGCCGGCATGGCAAATGTCCTTCCGGCCGCAGTGGCAAATGTTCTGCCGGTGTGGCAAATGTCCGGCAGGGGTGGCAAATGTCCGGCATGCGTGGCAAACGTATGGCAGGCGTGGCAAATGTACGGCTGCCGTGGCACATATCCGGCCAGTGTGGCAAATGTCTGGCAGGCGTGGCAAATTCCTGCCGCAGTGGCAAATGTCTGGCCGGCGTTGCAGATGTCCGGCAGGCGTGGCAATTGTCCGGCCACCGTTGTAAATGCCCGGCATGTGTGGCAAATGTGCAGCAGCTGTGGAAAATGTCCGGAAGGCATTTCAAATGTCCAGCAGCTGTGGCAAATGTTCGGCCAGCAATGCAAATGACCGGCAGCCATGGCAAGTGTCCGGCAGGCGTTGCAAATGTCCGACAGGAGTGGTAAATGTCCGGCCATCGTGGCAACTGTCAGGCAGCCGTGGCAAATGTCCGGCAGGCGTGGCAAATGTCCGGCAGGCGTGGCAAATGTCTGGCCGCCGTGACAAATGTGCGGCAGGCGTGGCACATGTCCGGCAGCCATGGCAAATGTCCGGCCGGCATAGCAAATGTCCGGCAAGAGTGGCAAACGACCGGCAGGCGTGGCAAATGTCCAGCTGCCGTGCGAAATGTCAGGCCGGCGTGGCAAATGTCCGGCAGGGGTGGCAAACGTCCGGCAGGCATGGCAAATTTACGGCAGGCGTGGCGAATGTACGGCATGCATGGCAAATGTCCGGCCGGCGTGACAAATGTCTGGCCGGCGTGGCAAATGTCTGGCAGGCATGGTAAATTCCGGCCGCAGTGGCAAATATCCGACAGGCGTGGCAATGTCCGGCAGGCGTGGCAAATGTCCGGCCGCCGTGGCAAATCTCCGGCCGCCGTGGCAAATGGCCGGCCGCATTGGCAAATGTCCGGCAAGCGTGGCAAATATCCGGCCGGCGTGGCATATGTCCGTCCGGCCGCAGTGGCAAATGAACTGCCGGTGTGGCAAATGTCCGAGAGGGGTGGCAAATGTCCGGCAGGCGTGGCACATGTCTGGCCGCCGTAGCAAATGTCCGGCCGCCGTGGCAAATGTCCGGCCGCATTGGCAAATGTCCGGCAAGCGTGGCAAATGTCCGGCCGGCGTGGCAAATGTCCTGCCGGTGTGGCAAATGTCCGGCAGGGGTGGCAAATGTCCGGCAGGCGTGGCAAACGTCTGGCCGGCGTGGAAAATGTCCGGACGCTGTGGCAAATGTCCGGCCGCCGTGGCAAATGTCCGGCAGGCGTGTCACATGTCCGGCAGCCGTGGCAAATGTCCGGCCGGCATGGCAAATGTCCGGCAGGAGTGTCAAATGACCGGCAGGCGTGGCAAATGTCCGGCTGCCGTGCCAAATGTCCGGTTGGAGTGGCAAATGTCCGGCATGCGTGGCAAACGTCCGGCAGGCGTGGCAAATGTATGGCTGCCGTGGCACATATCCGGCCAGTGTGGCAAATGTCTGGCAGGCGTGGCAAATACCTGCGGCAGTGGCAAATGTCTGGCCGGCGTTGCAAATGTCCGTCAGGCATGGCAATAGTCCGGCCGCCGTTGCAAATGTCCTGCATGTGTAGCAAATGTGCGGCCGCTGTGGCAAATGTCCGGCAGGCGTTTCAAATGTCCAGCAGCTGTGGCAAATGTTCGGCCAGCGAAGCAAATGTCTGGCAGCCATGGCAAATGTCCGGCAGGCGTGGCAAACGTCCGCCAGGAGTGGCAAATGTCCGGCCATCGTGGCAACTGTCAGGCAGCCGTGGCAAATAACAACAGGCGTGGCAAATGTCCGGCAGGCGTAGCAAATGTCCGGCCAGCGTGGCAAATGTCTGGCAGGCGTGGCAAATTCCGGCCGCAGTGGCAAATGTCCGGCATGCGTGGCAAATTGCCGGCCGGCGTGACAAATGTCCGGCAGCCGTGACAAATGTCCGGCATGGGTGGCAAATGCCTGGCAGGCGTGACAAATTCTGGCCGCAGTGGCAAATGTCCGGCAGCCGTGGCAAATGGGAAACAGGCATGGGATATGTCCGGCCGCCGTGGCAAATGTCCGGCATGTGTGGCAAAGGTCCGGCCGCCGTGGCCTATGTCCGGCAATCGTGGCAAATTTCCGGCAGGCGTGGCAAATTTTCGGCAGCCGTGGCAAATGTCCGGCAGGCGAGGCTAATGTTCGGCAGCCATGGCAAATGTCCGGCATAGGTGGCAAATGTCCAGCAGGCATGGCAAATATCCGTCAGCCGTGGCAATTGTCCGGCTGTCGTGGAAAATATCCGGCAGGCGTGGCAAATGTCAGTCAGGCGTGGCAAATGTCCGGCAGGCGTGGCAAATGTCCGGGAGGCGTGGGAAATGTCCTGCAGGCGTGGCAAATGTCTGGCAGGCGTGGCAAATGTCTGGGAGGTGTGGCAAATGTCCGGCAGCCGTGGCAAATTGACGGCAGGCGTGGCAAAGGTCCGGCTGACATGGCAAATGTCCGGCAGGCGTGGCAAATGTCCGGCCTCCGTGGAAAATGTCCAGCCAGCGTGACAAATGTCTTGCCAACGTGGCAAATGTCCGGCAGGTGAGGCATATGTTCGGCCGCCATGGCAGATGACGGCAGTCGTGGCAAATGTCCTGCAGGCGTGGCAAATGTCCGGCCGGCGTTTCAAATGTCCGGCCGCCGTGGCAAATAACCGGCCGCATTGGCAAATGTCCGGCAAGCGTGGCAAATGTCCGGCCGGCATGGCAAATGCCCGTCAGGCGTGGCAAATATACGTCGCCGTGGCAAATGTCCGGCCGGCGTGGCAAATGTCCGGCAGGCGGGCAAATGTCCCGCAGGCGTGGCAAACGTCCGGCCGGCGTGGCAAATGTCCGGACGCCATGGCAAATGTCCGGCCGCTGTGGCAAATGTCCGGCAGGCGTGACACATATCCGGCAGCCGTGGCAAATGTCTGGCCGGCGTAGGAAATGTCCGGCAGGAGTGGCAAATGACCGGCAGGCGTGGCAAATGTCCGGCTGCAGCGCCAAATGTCCGTCCGGCGTTGCAAATATCCGGTATGCGTGGAAAATGTCCGGCAGGCGTGGCAAATGTTCGGCCGCTGCGGCAAATGTCCGTCCGGTGTGGCAAATGTCTGGCAGGCGTGGCAAATTCCGGCCGGCGTGGCAAATGTCCGTCAGGCGTGGCAAATATGCGGCAGGCGTGGAAAATGTCCGTCGGCCGTGGCAATTGTCCGGCCGTCGAGGAAAATATCCGGCCGCCGTGGCAAATGTCCGGCAGGCGTGGCACATGTCCGGCAGCCGTGGCAAATGTCCGGCCGGCGTAGCAAATGTCCGGCAGGAGTGGCAAATGACCAGCAGGCGTGGCAAATGTCCGGCATGCGTGGCAAACGTCTGGCAGGCGTGGCAAATGTACGGCTGCCGTGGCACATATCCGGCCAGTGTGACAAATGTCTGGCAGGCGTGGCAAATTCCTGCCGCAGTGGCAAATGTCTGGCCGGCGTTGCAAATGTCCGGCAGGCGTGGCAATTGTCCGGCCACCGTTGCAAATGCCCGGCATGTGTGGCAAATGTGCAGCAGCTGTGGAAAATGTCCGGAAGGCATTTCAAATGTCCAGCAGCTGTGGCAAATGTTCGGCCAGCAATGCAAATGACCGGCAGCCATGGCAAATGTCCGGCAGGCGTTGCAAATGTCCGACAGGAGTGGTAAATGTCCGGCCATCGTGGCAACAGTCAGGCAGCCATGGCAAATGTCCAGCAGGCGTGGCAAATGTCCGGCAGGCGTGGCAAACGTCCGGCCAGCATGACAAATGTCTGGCAGGCGTGGCAAATTCTGGCCGCAGTGGCAAATGTCCGGCATGCGTGGCAAATGTCCGGCCGGCGTGACAAATGTCCGGCAACCGTGGCAAATATCAGGCATGGGTAGCAAATGTCTGGCAGGCGTGGCAAATTCCGGCCGCAGTGGCAAATGTCCGGCAGCGTGGCAAATGTCTGGCAGGCGTGGCAAATGTCCGGTAGGCGTGGCAAATAGGAGTCAGGCGTGGAAAATGTCCGGCCATCATGGCAAATTTCCGGAGGCGTGGCAAATTCCTGGCTGCCGTGGCAAATGTCCCGCCGCCGTGGCAAATGTCTGGCCGCCGTGGCAAATGTCCGGCAGGCGTGGCACATGTCCGGCAGCCATGGCAAATGTCCGGCCGGCGTAGCAAATGTCCGGCAAGAGTGGCAAACGACCGGCAGGTGTGGCAAATGTCCAGCTGCCGTGCGAAATGTCCGGCCGGCGTGGCAAATGTCCGGCATGGGTGGCAAACGTCCGGCAGGCATGGCAAATGTACGGCAGGCGTGGCGAATGTACGGCATGCATGGCAAATGTCCGGCCAGCGTGACAAATGTCTGGCCGGCGTGGCAAATGTCTGGCAGGCATGGCAAATTAGGGCCACAGTGGCAAATATCCGACGGGCGTGGCAAATGTCCGGCAGGCGTGGCAAATGTCCGGCCGCCTTGGCAAATGTCCGGCCGCCGTGGCAAATGTCCGGCCGCATTGGCAAATGTCCGGCAAGCGTGGCAAATGTCCGGTCGGCGTGGCAAATGTCCGTCCGGCCGCAGTGGCATATGACCTGCCGTTGTGGCAAATGTCCGAGAGGGGTGGCAAATGTCCGGCAGGCGTGGCAAAAGTCCGGCCGCCGTGGCAAATGTCCAGGCGCCGTGGCAAATGTCCGGCCGCCGTGACAAATGTCCGGAAGCATTGGCAAATGTCCGGCAAGCGTGGCAAATGTCCGGCCGGCGTGGCAAATGTCCTTCCGGCCGCAGTGGAAAATGTCCTGCCGGTGTGGCAAATGACCGGCAGGGGTGGCAAATGTCCGGCAGGCGTGTCACATGTCCGGCAGCCGTAGCAAATGTCCGGCCGGCATGGCAAATGTCCGGCAGGAGTGGCAAATGAACGGCAGGCGTGGTTAATGTCCGGCTGCCGTGCGAAATGTCCGGTTGGAGTGGCAAATGTCCGGCATGCGTGGCAAACGTCCGGCAGGCGTGGCAAATGTACGGCTGCCGTGGCACATATCCGGCCAGTGTGGCAAATGTCTGGCAGGCGTGGCAAATACCTGCGGCAGTGGCAAATGTCCGGTAGGCATGGCAAATAGGAGTCAGGCGTGGAAAATGTCCGGCCATCGTGGCAAATTTCCGGAGACGTGGCAAATTCCCGGCTGCCGTGGCAAATGTCCCGCCGCCGTGGCAAATGTCTGGCCGCCGTGGCAAATGTCCGGCAGGCGTGGCACATGTCCGGCAGCCATGGCAAATGTCCGGCCGGCGTAGCAAATGTCCGGCAAGAGTGGCAAACGACCGGCAGGCGTGGCAAATATCCAGCTGCCGTGCGAAATGTCCGGCCGGCGTGGCAAATGTCCGGCATGGGTGGCAAACGTCCGGCAGGCATGGCAAATGTACGGCAGGCGTGGCGAATGTACGGCATGCATGGCAAATGTCCGGCCGGCGTGACAAATGTCTGGCCGGCGTGGCAAATGTCTGGCAGGCATGGCAAATTAGGGCCGCAGTGGCAAATATCCGACGGGCGTGGCAAATGTCCGGCAGGCGTGGCAAATGTCCGGCCGCCGTGGCAAATGTCCGGCCGCCATGGCAAATGTCCGGCCGCATTGGCAAATGTCCGGCAAGTGTGGCAAATGTCCGGCCGGCGTGGCAAATGTCCTTCCGGCCGCAGTGGCAAATGTCTGCCGGTGTGGCAAATGACCGGCAGGGGTGGCAAATGTCCGACAGGCGTGTCACATGTCCGGCAGCCGTGGCAAATGTCCGGCCGGCATGGCAAATGTCCGGCAGGAGTGGCAAATGACCGGCAGGCGTGGCAAATGTCCGGCTGCCGTGCGAAATGTCCGGTTGGAGTGGCAAATGTCCGGCATGCGTGGCAAACGTCCGGCAGGCGTGGCAAATGTACGGCTGCCGTGGCACATATCCGGCCAGTGTGGCAAATGTCTGGCCGGCGTTGCAAATGTCCGGCAGGCGTGGCAATAGTCCGGCCGCCGTTGCAAATGTCCGGCATGTGTAGCAAATGTGCAGCCGCTGTGGCAAATGTCCGGCAGGCGTTTCAAATGTCCAGCAGCTGTGGCAAATGTTCGGCCAGCGAAGCAAATGTCTGGCAGCCATGGCAAATGTCCGGCAGGCGTGGCAAACGTCCGGCAGGAGTGGCAAATGACCGGCCATCGTGGCAACTGTCAGGCAGCCGTGGCAAATAACCGGCAGGTGTGGCAAATGTCCGGCAGGCGTAGCAAATGTCCGGCCAGCGTGGCAAATGTCTGGCAGGCGTGGCAAATTCCGGCCGCAGTGGCAAATGTCCGGCATGCGTGGCAAATTGCCGGCCGGCGTGACGTATGTCCGGCAGCCGTGGCAAATGTCCGGCATAGGTGACAAATACCTGGCAGGCGTGACAAATTCCGGCCGCAGTGGCAAATGTCCGGCAGCCGTGGCAAATGTGAAACAGGCATGGAATAAGTCCGGCCGCCGTGGCAAATGTCCGGCATGTGTGGCAAAGGTCCGGCCGCCGTGGCCAATGTCCGGCAATCGTGGCAAATTTCCGGCAGGCGTGGCAAATTTCCGGCAGCCGTGGCAAATGTCCGGCAGGCGAGGCTAATGTTCGGCAGCCATGGCAAATGTCCGGCATAGGTGGCAAATGTCCAGCAGGCATGGCAAATATCCGTCAGCCACGGCAATTGTCCGGCTGTCGTGGAAAATATCCGGCAGGCGTGGCAAATGTCCGTCAGGCGTGGCAAATGTCCGGCAGGCGTGGCAAATGTCCGGGAGGCCTGGGAAATGTCCTGCAGGCGTGGCAAATGTCTAGCAGGCGTGGCAAATGTCTGGGAGGTGTGGCAAATGTCCGGCAGGCGTGGCAAATTGACGGCAGGCGTGGCAAAGGTCAGGCTGACATGGCAAATGTCCGGCAGGCGTGGCAAATGTCCGGCCTCCGTGGAAAATGTCCAGCCAGCGTGACAAATGTCTTGCCAACGTGGCATATGTCCGGCAGGTGAGGCATATGTTCGGCCGCCATGGCAGATGACGGCAGTCGTGGCAAATGTCCTGCAGGCGTGGCAAATGTCCGGCCGGCGTTGCAAATGTCCGGCCGCCGTGGCAAATAACCGGCCGCTTTGGCAAATGTCCGGCAAGCGTGGCCAATGTCCGGCCAGCGTGGCAAATATCCGTCAGACGTGGCAAATATCCGCCGCCGTGGCAAATGTACGGCCGGCGTGGCAAATATCCGGCAGGCGGGCAAATGTCCCGCAGGCATGGCAAACGTCCGGCCGGCGTGGCAATTGTCCGGACGCCGTGGCAAATGTCCGGCCGCTGTGGCAAATGTCCGGCAGGCGTGACACATATCCGGCAGCCGTGGCAAATGTCTGGCCGGCGTAGGAAATGTCCGGCAGGAGTGGCAAATGACCGGCAGGCGTGGCAAATGTCCGGCTGCCGTGCCAAATGTCCGGCCGGCGTTGCAAATATCTGGTATGCGTGGAAAATGTCCGGCAGGTGTGGCAAATGTTCGGCCGCTGCGGCAAATGTCCGTCCGTTGTGGCAAATGTCTGGCAGGCGTGGCAAATTCCGGCCGCAGTGGCAAATGTCTGGCCGGCGTGTCAAATGTCCGGCAGGCGTGGCAAATGTCCGTCAGGCGTATCAAATATCCGGCCGCCGTGGCAAATGTCCGGCCGGCGTGGCAAATGTCCGGCCTCCGTGGAAAATGTCCGGCCGGCGTGACAAAAGACCGACCAACGTGGCAAATGGACGGCAGGCATAGCAAATGTCCGTCCGCCATGGCAGATGACGGCAGTCGTGGCAAATACCCGGCCGGCGTGGCAAATGTCTGGCCGCCGTGGAAAATGTCCGGCAGGCGTTTTAAATGTCCGTCCGACGTGGCAAATGTCCGGCTAACGTGGCAAATGTCCGTCCGCCGTGGCAAATGTCGGGCAGGCGTGGCACATGTCCGGCAGGCGTGGCAAAAGTCCGGCAAGCGTGGCAAATGTCCGGCAGGCCAACCAAATGTACGGCAGGCGTGGCAAATGTCCGGCAGGCATGGCAAATGTCCGGCAGGCATGGCAAATGTCTGGCCGCCATTGCAAATGTCACGCCGCCGTGGCATATGTCTGGCCGAGGTGGAAAATGTCCGGCATGCGTGGCACATGAAGGCAGGCGTGGCAAAACTACGGCCGGAGTGGCAAATGTCTGGGCGCCGTGGCAAATGTCAGGCCACCGTGACAAAAGTCCGGCCGTTTTGGCAAATGTCCGGCCGCCGTGACTAATGCCCGGCAGGCGTGGCAAATGTCCGGCAACCGTCGCAAATGTCCGGCCGGAGTGGTAAATATCCGGCAGGCGTGGAAAATGTCTGGCAGGCGTGGCAAATGTCCGGTAGGCGTGGCAAATGTCAGGCCTCCGTGGAAAATGTCCGGCCGGCGTGACAAATGTCCGGCAGCCATGGCAAATGTCTGGCATGGGTGGCAAATGCCTGGCAGGCATGGCAAATTCCGGCCGAAGTGGCAAATAAACGGCAGCCGTGGCAAATGTCCGGCAGGCGAGGCAAATGTCCGGCAGCCGTGGCAAATGTCCGGTATGGGTGACAAATGTCCAGCAGGTGTGATAATTGTCCGGCAACCGTGGCAATTGTCCGGCCGTCGGGGTAAATATCCGGCAGGCGTGGCAAATGTCCGGCAGGCGTGGCAAATGTCCGGCCGGTGGGCAAATGTCCAGCCGGCGTGGCAAATGTCCTGCAAATGTCCACCGTGTCAAATGTTCGGCAGGCATGGAAAAAGTCCGGCCGCCGTGGCAAATGTCCGTCATGTGTGGCAAATGTCCGGCCGCCGTGGCCAATGTCCGGCAGCCTTGGCAAATGTCCAGCAGGCGAGGCAAATTTCCGGCGGCCGTGGCAAATATCCGGCATGGGTGGCAAATGTCCGGCAGGCGTGGCAAATGTCCGGCCGGAGAGGCAAATTTCCGGCAGCCGTGGCAAATATCCGGCATGGGTGGCAAATGTCTGGCAAGCGTGGCAAATGTCGGGCAGCCGTGGCAAATGTCCGGCATGGGTGGCAAATGTCTGGCAGGCGTGGCAAATTCCGGCCGCAGTGGTAAATGTCCGGCAGGCGTGGCAAATGTCCGGTAGGCGTGGCAAATGTCAGTTAGGAATGGAAAATGTCCGGCCGTCGTGGCAAATGTCCGGAGGCGTGGCAAATTCCGGCAAATGTCCGGCATGCATGGCAAATGTCCAGCCGGCGTGACAACTGTCCGGCCGGCGTGGCAAATATCTGGCAGGCATGGTAAATTCCGGCCGCAGTGGCAAATATCCGGCCGGCGTGGCAAATGTCCGACAGGCGTGACAATTGTCCGGCCGCATTGGCAACTGTCCGGACGCCGTGCCGAATGTCCGGCCGGCGTGGCAAATGTCAGGCCGCCGTGACAAATGTCCGGCCGCCGTGGCAAATGTCCGGCAGCCGTGGCAAATGTCCGGCAGGCGAGGCAAATGTTCGGCAGCCGTGGCAAATGTCCGGCATGGGTGGCAAATATCCAGCAGGCGTGGCAAGTGTCCGGGAGGCGTGGGAAATATCCTGCAAGCATGGCAAATGTCTGGCAGGAGTGGCAAATGTCCGGGAGGTGTGGCAAATGTCCAGCAGGCGTGGCAAATTGCCAGCAGGCGTGGCATATGTCCGGCTGACGTGGCAAATGTCCGGCAGGCGTGGCAAATGTCCGGCATCCGTGGAAAATGTCCGGGCAGGGTGACTAATGTCTTGCCAACGTGGCAAATGTCCAGAAGGTGAGGCATATGTTCGGCCGCCATTGCAGATGACGGCAGTCGTGGCAAATGTCCGGCAGGCGTGGCAAATATCCGGCCGGCGTGGCAAATGTCCGGCTGCCGTGGCAAATAACCGGCCGCTTTGGCAAATGCCCGGCAAGTGTGGCAAATGTCCGGTCGGCGAGGCAAATGTCCGTCAGGAGTGGCAAATATTCGGCCGTGGTGGCAAATGTCCGGCCGGCGTGGCAAATGTCCGGCAGGTGTGGCAATGACCGGGAGGTGTGGCAAATGTCCGGCAGGCGTGGCAAATCGCCAGCAGGCATTGCAAATGTCCGGCTGGCGTGGCAAATGTCCGGCAGTTGTGGCAAATGTCCGGCCTCCGTGGGAAATGTCCGGCCAGCGTGACAAATGTCTTGCGAACGTGGCAAATGTCCGGCAGGTGTTGCAAATGTTCAGCCGCATGGCAAATGACGGCCGGCCGGCCGGCGTAGCAATGTCCGGCTGGAGTGGCAAATGACTGGCAGGCGTGGCAAACGTCCGGCAGCCGTGCCAAATTTCCGGCCGCGTGGCAAATGCCCGGCTGCCGTGCCAAATGCCCGGCCGGCGTGACTAATGTCCGGCATGAGTGGCAAACGTCCGGCAGGCGTGGCAAATGTATGGCAGGCGTGGCAAATGTCCGGCAGGCGTGGCAAATGTCCGGCCGCCGTGGCAAATGACCGGCAGGCGTGGTAAATGTCCGGCAGACGTGGCAAATGTCCGGCATGCATGGCATATGTCCGGCCGGTGTGACAAATGTCCGGCCGGCGTGGCAAATGTCTGGCAGGCATGGCAAATTCCGGCCGCAGTGGCAAATATCCGGCCGGCGTGACAAATGTCTGGCAGCCGTGGCAAAAGTCCGTCAGGCGTGCCAATGCCCGGCCACCATGGCAGATGACGGCAGTTGTTGCAAATGTCCGGCCGGCGTGGTAAATGTCCGGCCGGCGTGGCAAATGTCCGGACGGCGTGACAAATGTCCAGCAGCCGTGGCAAATGTCCGGCATGGGTGGCAAATGTCTGGCAGGCGTGGCAAATTCCGGCCGCAGTGGCAAATGTCCGGCCTCCGTGGCAAATGTCCGGCAGGCGTGGCACATGTCCGACAGCCATGGGAAATTTCCGGCATGGGTGGCAAATGCCCAGCACACATGGCAAATATATGTCAGCCGTGGCAATTGTCCGGCCGTCGTGGATAATATCCGGCAGGCGTGGCAAATGTCCGGCAGGCGTGGCAAATGTCCGGCAGGCGTGGCAAATGTCCGGAAGGCGTGGGAAATGTCCTGCAGGCTTGGCAAATGTCTGGCAGGCGTGGCAAATGTCCGGGAGGTGTGGCAAATGTCCGGCAGGAGTGGCAAATGACCGGCAGGCGTGGCAAATGTCCGGCTGCCGTGTCAAATGTCCGGCTGGCGTGGCAAATGTCCAGCATGCGTGGCAAACGTCTGGCAGGCGTGGCAAATTTACGGCTGCCGTGACAAATGTCCAGCAGCCGTGGCAAATGTCCAGCATGGGTGGCAAATGTCCAGCAGGCGTGGCAAATTGCCAGCAGGCGTGGCATATGTCCGGCTGACGTGGCAAATGTCCGGCAGGCGTGGCAAATGTCCGGCATCCGTGGAAAATGTCCGGGCAGGGTGACTAATGTCTTGCCAACGTGGCAAATGTCCAGAAGGTGAGGCATATGTTCGGCCGCCATTGCAGATGACGGCAGTCGTGGCAAATGTCCGGCAGGCGTGGCAAATATCCGGCCGGCGTGGCAAATGTCCGGCTGCCGTGGCAAATAACCGGCCGCTTTGGCAAATGCCCGGCAAGTGTGGCAAATGTCCGGTCGGCGAGGCAAATGTCCGTCAGGAGTGGCAAATATTCGGCCGTGGTGGCAAATGTCCGGCCGGCGTGGCAAATGTCCGGCAGGTGTGGCAATGACCGGGAGGTGTGGCAAATGTCCGGCAGGCGTGGCAAATCGCCAGCAGGCATTGCAAATGTCCGGCTGGCGTGGCAAATGTCCGGCAGTTGTGGCAAATGTCCGGCCTCCGTGGGAAATGTCCGGCCAGCGTGACAAATGTCTTGCGAACGTGGCAAATGTCCGGCAGGTGTTGCAAATGTTCAGCCGCATGGCAAATGACGGCCGGCCGGCCGGCGTAGCAATGTCCGGCTGGAGTGGCAAATGACTGGCAGGCGTGGCAAACGTCCGGCAGCCGTGCCAAATTTCCGGCCGCGTGGCAAATGCCCGGCTGCCGTGCCAAATGCCCGGCCGGCGTGACTAATGTCCGGCATGGGTGGCAAACGTCCGGCAGTCGTGGCAAATGTATGACAGGCGTGGCAAATGTCCGGCAGGCGTGGCAAATGTCCGGCCGCCGTGGCAAATGACCGGCAGGCGTGGTAAATGTCCGGCAGACGTGGCAAATGTCCGGCATGCATGGCAAATGTCCGGCCGGCGTGACAAATGTCCGGCCGGCGTGGCAAATGTCTGGCAGGCGTGGCAAATTCCGGCCGCAGTGGCAAATATCCGGCCGGCGTGACAAATGTCTGGCCGTCGTGGCAAAAGTCCGTCAGGCGTGCCAATGCCCGGCCACCATGGCAGATGACGGCAGTTGTTGCAAATGTCCGGCCGGCGTGGTAAATGTCCGGCCGGCGTGGCAAATGTCCGGACGGCGTGACAAATGTCCAGCAGCCGTGGCAAATGTCCGGCATGGGTGGCAAATGTCTGGCAGGCGTGGCAAATTCCGGCCGCAGTGGCAAATGTCCGGCCTCCATGGCAAATGTCCGGCAGGCGTGGCACATGTCCGACAGCCATGGGAAATTTCCGGCATGGGTGGCAAATGCCCAGCACGCATGGCAAATATACGTCAGCCATGGCAATTGTCCGGCCGTCGTGGATAATATCCGGCAGGCGTGGCAAATGTCCGGCAGGCGTGGCAAATGTCCGGCAGGCGTGGCAAATGTCCGGAAGGCGTGGGAAATGTCCTGCAGGCTTGGCAAATGTCTGGCAGGCGTGGCAAATGTCCGGGAGGTGTGGCAAATGTCCGGCAGGAGTGGCAAATGACCGGCAGGCGTGGCAAATGTCCGGCTGCCGTGTCAAATGTCCGGCTGGCGTGGCAAATGTCCAGCATGCGTGGCAAACGTCTGGCAGGCGTGGCAAATTTACGGCTGCCGTGGCACATATCCTGCCAGTATGGCAAATGTCTGGCAGGCGATACAAATTCCTGCCGCAGTGGCAAATGTCTGGGCGGCGTTGCAAATGTCCGGCTGGCGTAGCAATTGTCCAGCCGCCAGCAGCTGTGGCAAATGTTCGGCCAGCAAGGCAAATGTTCGGCAGCCGTGCAAATGTCCGGCAGGCGTGACAAATGTCCGGCAGGAGTGGCAAATGTCCGGCCATCATGGCAACTGTCAGGCAGCCGTGGCAAATGTCCGGCAGGCGTGGCAAATGTCCGGCCAGCGTGACAAATATCTGGCAGGCGTGGCAAATTCCGGCCGCAGTGGCAAATGTCCGGCATGCGTGGCAAATGTCCGGCCCGCGTGACAAATGTCCGGCAGCCGTGGCAAATGTCCGGCATGGGTGGCAAATGTCTGGCAGGTATGGCAAATTCCGGCCGCAGTGGCAAATGTCCGGCAGCTGTGGCAAATGTCCGGCAGACGAGGCAAATTTCCGGCAGCCGTGACAAATGTCCAGCATGGGTGACAAATGTCCGGCAGGCGTGGCAAATGTCTGGCAACCGTGGCAATTGTCGGGCATGCATGGCAAATATCCGTCCGGCGTGACAAAATCCGGCAGCCGTGGCAAATGTCTGGCATGGGTGGCAAATGTCTGGCAGATGTGGCAAATTCTGGCCGCAGTGGCAAATGTCCGGCCGAAGTGACAAATGTCCGGTAGGCGTGGCAAATGTTGGTCAGGCGTGGAAAATGTCCGGCCGTCATGGCAAATGTCCGGGGGAGTGGCAAATTCCCGGCTGCCGTGGCAAATGTCCCGCCGCCGTGGCAAATGTCCGGCCGCCATGGCAAATGTCCGGCAGGCGTGGCACATGTCCGGCAGCCGTGCCTACTGTCCGGCCGGCGTAGCAAATGTCCGGCAAGAGTGGCAAATGACCGGCAGGCGTGGCAAATGTCCGGCTGCCGTGCCAAATGTCCGGCCGGCGTGGCAAATATCCGGCAAGGATGGCAAATGTCCGGCAGGCGTGGCAAATGTACGGCAGGCATGGAAAATGACCGGCAGGCGTGGCAAATGCCCGGCCGGCGTGGCAAATGTCTGGCAGGCATGGCAACTTCCGGCCGCAATGGCAAATATACGGCCGGCGTGGCAAATGTCCGGCAGGCGTGGCAAATGTCCGGCCGCCGTCGCAAATGTCTTGACGCCGTGCCAAATGTCCGGCCGGTGTGGCAAATGTTGGCCGGCGTGGCAAATGTCCGGCCGCTGTGGCAAATGCCCGGTGCCATGTCAAATGTCCGGCCGCATTGGCAGATGTCCGGCAAACGTGGCAAATGTCCGGCCGGCGTGGCAAATGTCCGTCCGGCCGCAGTGTCAAATGTCCTGCCGGTGTGGCAAATGTCCGGCAGGGGTGGCACATTTCCGGCAGGCGTGGCAAACGTCCGGCCAGCTTGGCAAATGTCCGGACGCCGAGGCAAATGTCCGGCCGCCGTGGCAAATGTCCAGCAGGCGTGGCACATGTCCGGCAGCCGTGGCAAATGTCCGGCCGGCGTAGCAAATGTCCGGCAGAAGTGGCAAATGACCGGCAGGCGTGGCAAATGTCCGGCTGCCGTGCCAAATGTCCGGCTGGCGTGGCAAATGTCCGGAATGCGTGGCAAACGTCCGGCAGGCGTGGCAAATGTACGGCTGCTGTGGCACATATCCGGCCAGTCTCGCAAATGTCTGGCAGGCGTGGCAAATTCCTGCCGCAGTGGCAAATGTCTGGCCGGCGTTGCAAATGTCCGGCAGGCGTGGCAATTTTCCGGCCGCCGTTGCAAAAGTCCAGCATGTGTGTCAAATGTGCGGCAGTTGTGGCAAATGTCCGGCAGGCGATTCAAATGTCCAGCAGCTGTGGCAAATGTTCGGCCAGCGAGGCAAATGTCCGGCAGCCATGGTAAATGTCCGGCAGGCGTGGCAAATGTCCGGCCAGCGTGGCAAATGTCTGGCAGGCGTGTCAAATTCCGGCCGCAGTGGCAGTTGTCCGGCATGCGTGGCAAATGTCCAGCCGGTGGGACAAATGTCCGGCAGCCGTGGCAAATGTCCGGCATGTGTGGCAAATGCCTGGCAGGCATTGCAAAATCCGGCCGCAGTGGCAAATGTCCGGCAGGCATGGCAAATGTCCGGCCGGTGGGCAAATGTCCGGCCGGCGTGGCAAATGTCCTGCCGTGGCAATTGTCCGGCCGCCGTGGCAAATTTCCGGCCCCATGGCAAATGTCCGGCCGGCGTGGCAAATGTCTGGCAGGCATTGGCAAATTCCGGCCGCAGTGGCAAATATCTGGCCGGCGTCACTAATGTCCGGCAGGCATGGCAAATGTCCGGTCGCCGTGGCAAATGTCCGGCCGCCGTGGCAAATGTCCGGCAGGCGTCGCAAATGTAAGGCCGCTGTGGCAAATGTCCAGCCACCGTGGCAAATGTCCGGCCGCCATGGCAGATGACGGCAGTCGTTGCAAATGTCCGGCCGGCGTGGTAAATGTCCGGCCAGCGTGGCAAATGTCCCTCCGCCGTGGCAAATGTCCGACCGCATTGGCAAATGTCCGGCAAGCGTGGAAAATGTCCGGCCGGAGTGGCAAATGACCGGCAGGCATGGTAAATGTCCGGCAGGCGTGGCAAATGTCCGCCGGCCGTGGCAATTGTCCGGCCGTCGTGGAAAGTATCCGGCAGGCGTGGCAAATGTCCGGCCGCCGTGGCAAATGTCCGGCAGGCGTGGCAAATGCCCGGGAGGCGTGGGAAATATCCTGCAGGCGTGGCAAATGTCTGACAGGCGTGGCAAATGTCCGGGATGCGTGTCAAATGTCCGGCAGGCGTGGCAAATATCCGGCAGGCGTGGCACAAATCCGGCTGGCAGAGCAAATGTCCGGCCGCTGTGGCAAATGTCCGGCAGGCGTGGCAAATGTCCGGCAGGCGTGGAAAATGATCGGTAGGCGTGGCAATTGTCCGGCCGGCGTGGCAAAAGTCCGGCAGGCGTGGCAAATGTCTGGCCACCATGGCAGATGACGGCAGTCCTGGCAAATGTCCGGCCGGCGTGGTAAATGTCCGGCCGGCGTGGCAAATGTCCGGCCGCATTGGCAAATGTCCGGCAAGTGTGGAAAATGTCCGGCCGGCGTGGCAAAAGTCCGGCAGGCGTGGCAAATATCTGGCCACCATGGCAGATGACGGCAGTCGTGGCAAATGTCCTGCTGGTGTGGCAAATGTCCGACAGGGTTGGCAAATGTCCGGCAGGCGTGGCAAACGTCCGGCCGGCATGGCAAATTTCCGGACGCGGTGGCAAATGTCCGGCCGCCGTGACAAATGTCCGGCAGGCGTGGCACATGTCCGGCAGCCGTGGCAAATGTCCGGCCGGCGTAGCAAATGTCCGGCAGGAGTGGCAAATGACCGGCAGGCGTGGCAAATGTCCGGCTGCCGTGTCAAATGTCCGGCAGGCGTGGCAAATGCCCGGGAGGCGTGGGAAATATCCTGCAGGCGTGGCAAATGTCCGCCGGCCGTGGCAATTGTCCGGCCGTCGTGGAAAGTATCCGGCAGGCGTGGCAAATGTCCGGCCGCCGTGTCAAATGTCCGGCAGGCGTGGCAAATGCCCGGGAGGCGTGGGAAATATCCTGCAGGCGTGGCAAATGTCTGACAGGCGTGGCAAATGTCCGGGATGCGTGTCAAATGTCCGGCAGGCGTGGCAAATATCCGGCAGGCGTGGCACAAATCCGGCTGGCAGAGCAAATGTCCGGCCGCTGTGGCAAATGTCCGGCAGGCGTGGCAAATGTCTGGCAGGCGTGGAAAATGATCGGTAGGCGTGGCAATTGTCCGGCCGGCGTGGCAAAAGTCCGGCAGGCGTGGCAAATGTCTGGCCACTATGGCAGATGACGGCAGTCCTGGCAAATGTCCGGCCGGCGTGGTAAATGTCCGGCCGGCGTGGCAAATGTCCGGCCGCATTGGCAAATGTCCGGCAAGTGTGGAAAATGTCCGGCCGGCGTGGCAAAAGTCCGGCAGGCGTGGCAAATATCTGGCCACCATGGCAGATGACGGCAGTCGTGGCAAATGTCCTGCTGGTGTGGCAAATGTCCGACAGGGTTGGCAAATGTCCGGCAGGCGTGGCAAACGTCCGGCCGGCATGGCAAATTTCCGGACGCGGTGGCAAATGTCCGGCCGCCGTGACAAATGTCCTGCAGGCGTGGAACATGTCCGGCAGCCGTGGCAAATGTCCGGCCGGCGTAGCAAATGTCCGGCAGGAGTGGCAAATGACCGTCAGGCGTAGCAAATGTCCGGCTGCCGTGTCAAATGTCCGGCTGGCGTGGCAAATGTCCAGCATGCGTGGCAAACGTCTGGCAGGCGTGGCAAATTTATGGCTGCCGTGGCACATATCCTGCCAGTATGGCAAATGTCTGGCAGGCGTGGCAAATTCCTGCCGCAGTGGCAAATGTCTGGGCGGCTTTGCAAATGTCCGGCTGGCGTAGCAATTGTCCAGCCGCCAGCAGCTGTGGCAAATTTTCGGCCAGCAAGGCAAATGTTCGGCAGCCGTGCAAATGTCCGGCAGGCGTGGCAAATGTCCGGCAGGAGTGGCAAATGTCCGGCCATCATAGCAATTGTCAGGCAGCCGTGGCAAATGTCCGGCAGGCGTGGCAAATGTCCGGCCAGCGTGACAAATATCTGGCAGGCGTGGCAAATTCCGGCCGCAGTGGCAAATGTCCGGCATGCGTGGCAAATGTCCGGCCGGCGTGACAAATGTCCGGCAGCCGTGGCAAATGTCCGGCATGGGTGGCAAATGTCTGGCAGGCATGGCAAATTCCGGCCGCAGTGGCAAATGTCCGGCAGCCGTGGCAAATGTCCGGCAGACGAGGCAAATTTCCGGCAGCCGTGACAAATGTCCGGCATGGGTGACAAATGTCCGGCAGGCGTGGCAAATGTCTGGCAACCGTGGCAATTGTCGGGCATGCATGGCAAATATCCGTCCGGCGTGACAAATTTCCGGCAGCCGTGGCAAATGTCTGGCATGGGTGGCAAATGTCTGGCAGACATGGCAAATTCTGGCCGCAGTGGCAAATGTCCGGCCGAAGTGGCAAATGTCCGGTAGGCGTGGCAAATGTTGGTCAGGCGTGGAAAATGTCCGGCCGTCATGGCAAATGTCCGGGGGAGTGGCAAATTCCCGGCTGCCGTGGCAAATGTCCCGCCGCCGTGGCAAATGTCCGGCCGCCATGGCAAATGTCCGGCAGGCGTGGCACATGTCCGGCAGCCATGGCAAATATCTGGCCGGCGTGGCAAATATCCGGCAAGGATGGCAAATGTCCGGCAGGCGTGGCAAATGTACGGCAGGCATGGAAGATGACCGGCAGGCGTGGCAAATGCCCGGCCGGCGTGGCAAATGTCTGGCAGGCATGGCAACTTCCGGCCGCAATGGCAAATATACGGCCGGCGTGGCAAATGTCCGGCAGGCGTGGCAAATGTCCGGCCGCCGTCGCAAATGTCTTGACGCCGTGCCAAATGTCCGGCCGGTGTGTCAAATGTTGACCGGCATGTCAAATGTCCGGCCGCTGTGGCAAATGCCCGGTGCCAAGTCAAATGTCCGGCCGCATTGGCAGATGTCCGGCAAACGTGGCAAATGTCCGGCCGGCGTGGCAAATGTCCGTCCGGCCGCAGTGGCAAATGTCCTGCCGGTGTGGCAAATGTCCGGCAGGGGTGGCACATGTCCGGCAGGCGTGGAAAACGTCCGGCCAGCTTGGCAAATGTCCGGACGCCGTGGCAAATGTCCGGCCGCCGTGGCAAATGTCCGGCAGGCGTGGCACATGTCCGGCAGCCGTGGCAAATGTCCGGCCGGCGTAGCAAATGTCCGGCAGAAGTGGCAAATGACCGGCAGGCGTGGCAAATGTCCGGCTGCCGTGCCAAATGTCCGGCTGGCGTGGCAAATGTCCGGAATGCGTGGCAAACGTCCGGCAGGCGTGGCAAATGTACGGCTGCCGTGGCACATATCCGGCCAGTCTCGCAATTGTCTGGCAGGCGTGGCAAATTCCTGCCGCAGTGGCAAATGTCTGGCCGGCGTTGCAAATGTCCGGCAGGCGTGGCAATTTTCCGGCCGCCGTTGCAAAAGTCCAGCATGTGTGTCAAATGTGCGGCAGTTGTGGCAAATGTCCAGCAGGTGATTCAAATGTCCAGCAGCTGTGCCAAATGTTTGGCCAGCGAGGCAAATGTCCGGCAGCCATGGCAAATGTCCGGCAGGCGTGGCAAATGTCCGGCCAGCGTGGCAAATGTCTGGCAGGCGTGGCAAATTCCGGCCGCAGTGGCAGTTGTCCGGCATGCGTGGCAAATGTCCGGCCGGTGGGACAAATGTCCGGCAGCCGTGGCAAATGTCCGGCATGTGTAGCAAATGTCTGGCAGGCATGGCAAAATCCGGCCGCAGTGGCAAACGTCCGGCAGCCGTGGCAATGGACCGGCGGGCGAGGCAAATGGCCGGCAGCCGTGGCAAATGTCCGGCATGGGTGGCAAATGTCCGTCAGGCGTGGCAAATGTCCGGCCGGCATGACAAATGTCCTGCCGTGGCAAATGTCCGGCCGCCGTGGCAAATTTCCGGCCGCCATGGCAAATGTCCGGCCGGAGTGGCAAATGTCTGGGGGCATGGCAAATGTCCGGCCGCCGCGGCAAATGTCCGGCCGCCGTGGCAAATGTCCGGCAGGCGTCGCAAATGTAAGGCCGATGTGGCAAATGTCCAGCCGCCGTGGCAAATGTCCAGCTGCCATGGCAGATGACGGCAGTCGTGGCAAATGTCTGGCCGGTGTGGCAAATGTCCGGCCGGTGGGCATGTCCGGCCGGCGAGACAAATGTCCTGCCATGGCAAATGTCCGGCCGCTGTGGCAAATGTCCGCCCGCCGTGGCAAATGTCCGTTCACCATGGCAGATTACGGCAGTCGTGGCAAATGTCCGGCCGCTGTGGCTAATGTCCGGCCGGTGGGCATGTCCGTCCGGTGTAGCAAATGTCCTGCCGTGGCAGAAGTCCGGCCGCCGTGGCAAATGTCCGGCCGCCGTGGCCGTGACATTTGCCAAATGTCCGGATGCCGTGCCAAATGTCTGGCCGGCGTGGCAAATATCCGGCAAGGATGGCAAATGTCCGGCAGGCGTGGCAAATGTACGGCAGGCATGGAAAATGACTGACAGGCGTGGCAAATGCCCGGCCGGCGTGGCAAATGTCCGGCCGCTGTGGCAAATGCTCGGTGCCATGTCAAATGTCCGGCCGCATTGGCAGATGTCCGGCAAACGTGGCAAATGTCCGGCCGGCGTGGCAAATGTCTGTCCGGCCGCAGTGGCAAATGTCCTGCCGGTGTGGCAAATGTCCGGCAGGGGTGGCACATTTCCGGCAGGCGTGGCAAACGTCCGGCCAGCTTGGCAAATGTCCGGACGCCGAGGCAAATGTCCGGCCGCCGTGGCAAATGTCCAGCAGGCGTGGCACATGTCCGGCAGCCGTGGCAAATGTCCGGCCGGCGTAGCAAATGTCCGGCAGAAGTGGCAAATGACCGGCAGGCGTGGCAAATGTCCGGCTGCCGTGCCAAATGTCCGGCTGGCGTGGCAAATGTCCGGAATGCGTGGCAAACGTCCGGCAGGCGTGGCAAATGTACGGCTGCCGTGGCACATGTCCGGCCAGTCTCGCAAATGTCTGGCAGGCGTGGCAAATTCCTGCCGCAGTGGCAAATGTCTGGCCGGCGTTGCAAATGTCCGGCAGGCGTGGCAATTTTCCGGCCGCCGTTGCAAAAGTCCAGCATGTGTGTCAAATGTGCGGCAGTTGTGGCAAATGTCCGGCAGGCGATTCAAATGTCCAGCAGCTGTGGCAAATGTTCGGCCAGCGAGGCAAATGTCCGGCAGCCATGGCAAATGTCCGGCAGGCGTGGCAAATGTCCGGCCAGCGTGGCAAATGTCTGGCAGGCGTGTCAAATTCCGGCCGCAGTGGCAGTTGTCCAGCATGCGTGGCAAATGTCCAGCCGGTGGGACAAATGTCCGGCAGCCGTGGCAAATGTCCGGCATGTGTGGCAAATGCCTGGCAGGCATGGCAAAATCCGGCCGCAGTGGCAAATGTCCGGCAGCCGTGGCAAATGACCGGCGGGCGAGGCAAATGGCCGGCAGCCGTGGCAAATGTCCGGCATGGGTGGCAAATGTCCGTCAGGCGTGGCAAATGTCCGGCCGGCATGACAAATGTCCTGCCGTGGCAAATGTCCGGCCGCCGTGGCAAATTTCCGGCCGCCATGGCAAATGTCCGGCCGGAGTGGCAAATGTCTGGCAGGCATGGCAAATGTCCGGCCCCCGTGGCAAATGTCCGGCCGCCTTGACAAATGTCCGGCAGGCGTCGCAAATGTAAGGCCGATGTGGCAAATGTCCAGCCGCCGAGGCAAATGTCCAGCTGCCATGGCAGATGACGGCAGTCGTGGCAAATGTCAGGCCGGCGTGGCAAATGTCAGGCCGGTGGGCATGTCCGGCCGGCGAGACAAATGTCCTGCCATGGCAAATGACCGGCCGCCGTGGCAAATGTCCGCCCGCCGTGGCAAATGTCCGGCCGCCATGGCAGATTACGGCAGTCGTGGCAATGTCCGGCCGCCGTGGCTAATGTCCGGCCGGTGGGCATGTCCGTCCGGTGTGGCAAATGTCCTGCCGTGGCAGAAGTCCGGCCGGCGTGGCAAATGTCCGGCCGCCGTGGCCGTGACATTTGACAAATGTCCGGCCGGCGTGGCAAATGTTCGGCATGGGTGGCAAATGCCTGGCAGGCATGGCAAATTCCGGCCGCAGTGGCAAATGTCCGGCAGCCGTGGCAAATGACCGGTAGGCGAGGCAAATGGCCGGCAGCCGTGACAAATGTCCGGGCTGGGTGGCAAATGTCCGGCAGGCGTGGCAAATTTCCGGTAGGCGTGTCAAATGTCAGTCAGGCGTGGAAATGTCCGGCCGTCGTGAAAATGTCTGGAGGCGTGGCAAATTACCGGCTGGCGTGGCAAATGTCCGGCAGGCGTGGCAAATGTCCGGCAGGCGTGGCAAATGTCGAGCCGGTGGACAAATGTCCGGCCGCCGTGGCAAATGTCCTGCCGTGACAAATGTCCGGCCGCGTGGCAAATTTCCGGCCGCCATGGCAAATGTCCGGCCGACGTGGCAAATGTCTGGCAGGCATGGCAATTCCGGCCGCAGTGGCAAATGTCCGGCAGCCGTGGCAAATGTCCGGCAGGTGAGGCAAATTTCCAACAGCCATGACAAATGTCCGGCATGGGTGGCAAATGTCTGGCAGGTGTGACAAATGTCTGGCAACCGTGGCAATTGTCGGGCATGCGTGGCAAATATCCGTCCGGCGTGACAAATTTCCGGCAGCCGTGGCAAATGTCTGGCATGGGTGGCAAATGTCTGGCAGACGTGGCAAATTCCGGCCGCAGTGGCAAATGTCCGGCCGAAGTGGCAAATGTCCGGTAGGCGTGGCAAATATCCGGCCGTCATGGCAAATGTCCGGAGGCGTGGCAAATTCCCGGCTGCCGTGGCAAATGTCCCGCCGCCGTGGCAAATGTCTGGCCGCCATGGCAAATGTCCGGCAGGCGTGGCACATGTCCGTCAGCCGTGCCAAATGTCTGGCCGGCGTAGCAAATGTCCGGCAAGAGTGGCAAATGACTGGCAGGTGTGGCAAATGTCCGGCTGCCGTGCCAAATGTCCGGCAGGCGTGGCAAATGTACGGCAGGCATGGCAAATGACCGGCAGGCATGGCAAATGCCCAGCCGGCGCGGCAAATGTCTGGCAGGCATGGCAACTTCCGGCCGCAGTGACAAATATATGGCCGGCGTGGCAAATGTCCGGCAGGCGTGGCAAATGTCCAGCCGCCGTCGTAAAAGTCCGGACGCCGTGCCAAATGTCCGGCCGGTGTGTCAAATGTCCGGTCGGCGTGGCAACTGTCCGGCCGCTGTGGCAAATGCCCGGTGCCATGTCAAATGTCCGGCCGCATTGGCAAATGTCCGGCAAACGTGGCTAATGTCCGGCCGACGTGGCAAAAGTCCGTCCGGCCGCAGTGGCAAATGTCCTGCCGGTGTGGCAAATGTCCGGCAGGTGTGGCAAATGTCCGGCAGGCGTGGCAAACGTCCGGCCAGCTTGACAAATGTCCGGACGCCGTGGCAAATGTCCGGCAGCCGTGGCAAATGTCCGGCAGGCGTGGCACATGTCCGGCAGCCGTGGCAAATGTCCGGCCGGCGTAGCAAATGTCCGGCAGGAGTGGCAAATGACCAGCAGGCGTGGCAAATGTCCGGCTGCCGTGCCAAATGTCCGGCCGCCGTGGCAAATGTCTGGCTGCCGTGGCAAATGCCCGGCCGCATTGGCAAATGTCCGTCAAACGTGGCAAACGTCCGGCCGGCGTGGCAAATGTTCGGCCGTCGTGGCAAATGTCCGGCCGCCGTGGCAAATGTCCGGCATGTGTGGCACATGTCCGGCAGCTGTGGCAAATGTCCGGCCGGCGTAGCAAATGTCCGGCAGAAGTGGCATATGACCGGCAGTTGTGGCAAATGTCCGGCTGCAGTGCCAACTGTCAGGCTGGCGTGGCAAATGTCCGGAATTCGTGGCAAACGTCCGGCAGGTGTGGCAAATGTACGGCTGCCGTGGCACATATCCGGCCAGTCTCGCAAATGTCTGGCAGGCGTGGCAAATTCCTGCCGCAGTGGCAAATGTCTGGCCGGCATTGCAAATGTCTGGCAGGCGTGGCAATTTTACGGCCACCGTTGCAAAAGTCCAGCATGTGTGTCAAATGTGCGGCAGTTCTGGCAAATGTCCGGCAGGCGAATCAAATGTCCAGCAGCTGTGGCAAATGTTCGGCCAGCGAGGCAAATGTCCGGCAGCCATGGCAAATGTCCGGCAGGAGTGGCAAATGTCCGGCCAGCGTGGCAAATGTCTGGCAGGCGTGGCAATTTCCGGCCGCAGTGGCAGTTGTCCGGCATGCGTGGCAAATGTCCGGCCGGCGGGACAAATGTCCGGCAGCCGTGGCAAATGTCCGGCAGGCATGGCAAATGACCGGCAGGCGTGGCAAATGCCCGGCCGGCGTGGTAAATGCCTGGCAGGCATGGCAAATTCCGGCCGCAGTGGCAAATGTCCGGCAGCCGTGGCAAATGACCGGCGGGCGAGGCAAATGGCCGGCAGCCGTGGCAAATGTCCGGCATGGGTGGCAAATGTCTGGCAGGCGTGGCAAATTTCCGGTAGGCGTGTCAAATGTCTGTCAGGCGTGGAAAATGTCCGGCCGTCGTGGCAAATGTCCGGAGGCGTGGCAAATGTCCGGTTGGCGTGGCAAATGTCCGGCAGGCGTGGCAAATGTCCGGACGGTGGGCAAATGTCCGGCCGGCGTGGCAAATGTCCTGCCGTGGCAAATGTCCGGCCGCCGTGGCAAATTTCCGGCCGCCATGGCAAATGTCCGGCCGGCGTGGCAAATGTCTGGCAGGCATGGCAAATTCCGGCCGCAGTGGCAAATATCTGGCCGGCGTGTCTAATATCCGGCAGGCATGGCAAATGTCCGGCCGCCGTGGCAAATGTCTTGCCGCCGTGGCAAATGTCTGGCAGGCGTCGCAAATGTAAGGCCGCTGTGGCAAATGTCCAGCCAGCGTGGCAAATGTCCGGCCACCATGGCAGATGACGGCAGTCGTGGCAAATGTCCGTCCGGCGTGGTAAATGTGCGGCCGGTGGGCATGTCCGGCCTGCGAGACAAATGTCCTGCCGTGCCAAATGTCCGGCCGGCGTGGCAAATGTCCGGCTGCCGTGCCAAATGTCCGGCCGGCGTGGCAAATGTTCGGCATGGGTGGCAAACGTCCGGCAGGCGTGGCAAATTCCGGCCGGCATGGCGAATGTTCGGCCGGCGTGGAAAATGACCTTGCGGCGTTGCAAATGTCCATTCAGCGTGGCAAACATCCGGCCGGCGTGACATGTCCGGCCGGCGATGCAAATGTCCGGCCGGCGTGGTAATGTCCGGCCGGCGTGGCAAATGTCCGGCCGGCGTGGCAAATGTCCTGCCCGCGAGACAAATATCCGGCCGCCGTGGAAAATGTCCTGCCGATATTGCAAATGTCCATTCGGCATGACAAATGTCCGGCCGGCGTGGCATGTCCGGTGGAGTTGCAAATGTCCGGCCAGTGTGGCAAATGTCCGGCCGACGTGGTAAATGTCCGGCCGGAGTAGCAAATATCCGGCCGGCGTGGCAAATGTCCTGCCAGCGAGGCAAATGTCCGGCCGGCGTAGCAAATATCCGGCCGGCATGGCATATGTCTGGCAAGCGTGGCACTTGTCCGAACGGCGTGGCAAATTTCCGGCTGGCGTCGCAAATGTCCAGCCGGCATGGCAAATGTCCGGCCGGCGTGGCAAATGTCTGGCAGCCGCGGCAAATGTCCGGCAGGCGTGGCAAATTGCCGGTAGGCATGGCTAATGTCCGGCCGGCGTGGCAAATGTCCGGCAGGCGTGGTAATTTCCGGCAGACCTGGCAAATATCCGGCATGCGTGGCAAATGTCCGGCCGGCGTGACAAATGTCCGGCCGCCGTGGCAAATGTCCGGCCGGCGTGAAAAATGTCTAGAAGGCGTGGCAAATTCCGGCCGCAGTGGCAAATGTCCGGCAGGCGAGGCAAATGTCCGGCAGCCGTGGCAAATGTCCGGAATGGGTGGCAAATGTCCGGCCGGCATGGCGAATGTCCGGCCGGCATGGCGAATGTCCGGCCGGCGTGGAAAATGACCTTGCGGCGTGGCAAATGTCCATTCAGCGTGGCAAATATCCGGCCGGCGTGACATGTCCGGCCGGCGATGCAAATGTCCGGCCGGCGTGGTAATGTCCGGCCGGCGTGCCAAATGTCCGGCCGGCGTGGAAAATGTCCTGCCCGCGAGACAAATATCCGGCCGCCGTGGAAAATGTCCTGCCGATATTGCAAATGTCCATTCGGCATGACAAATGTCCGGCCGGCGTGGCATGTCTGGTGGTGTTGCAATTGTCCGGCCAGTGTGGCAAATGTCCGGCCGGCGTGGTAAATGTCCGGCCGGCGTAGCAAATATCCGGCCGGCGTGGCAAATGTCCTGCCGGCGAGGCAAATGTCCGGCCGGCGTAGCAACTATCCGGCCGGCGTGGCATATGTCTGGCAAGCGTGGCACTTGTCCGACCGGCGTGGCAAATTTCCGGCCTGCATGGCAAATGTCCGGCCGGTGTTGCAAATGTCCGGCCGGCATGGTAAATGTCCAGCCGGCGTGCAAATGTCTAGCATGCATGTCAAACGTCCGGACGCCAGCCACGGTGGCCGAGGGGACTGAGGCGCTCCTGTCACGGTCTGCACGGCGACTACGGTCGAGGGTTCGAATCCCCCCTCGGGCATGGACATTTGTGCCGTCCTTGGTCTTAAGCTAGTTCATAAGTAGTTTGTAAGCTTAGGGACTGATGGCTACGTGGTTAAGTCCCATAAGTTCTACAAACATTTGAACATTTTTTGAAATGTCCGGACAGCATGGTAAATGTCCGGCCGGCATGGCAAATATCCGGCCGGCGTGGCAAATGTCCGGCCGGCGTGGCAAATGCCCGGCCGGCGGGGCAAATGTCCAGCCAGCGTGGCACTTGTTTGACCGGCGTGACAAATGTCCGGTCTGCGTGGCAAATTTCCGGCCGGCGTTGCAAATGTCCGGGCAGCGTTGCAAATTTCCGTCCAGCGTGGCAAATGTCCTGCCGGGGTGGCAAATGTCCGGCCGGCGTGGCAAATATCCGGCCGGCGTGGCAAATGTCCGGCCGGCGTGGCAAATGTCTGGCCAGCGTGGCAAATGTCCGGCCGTCGTGGCAAATGTCTGGCCGGCGTGTCAAATCTCATGCCGGCGTGGCAAATGTACCGACTGGCGTGGCAAATGTCCGGCCGGCGTGGCAAATGTCCGGCCTGCGTGGCAAATGTCCTGCCGGAGTGGCAAATGTCCGGCCGGCGTGGCACTTGTTCAGCCGGCGTGGCAAATGTCCGGTAGGCGTGGCAAATGAACGGTCGGTGTGGCAATTGTCCGGCTGGCGTGGCAAATATCCGGCCGGCGTGGCAATTGTCCGGCCAGCGTGGCACTTGTCCGACCGGCGTGGCATATGTCTGGCCGGCGTGGCAAATGTCCTGCCGGAGTGGCAAATGTCTGGCCGGCGTGGCAAATGTCCGGCCGGCGTGTCAAATGTCCGGCCTGCGTGGCAAATGTCCGGCCTGCGTGGCGAATGTCTTGCCGGCGTGGCAAATGTCCGGCTGGCGTGGCAAATGGTCGGCCGGCGTGGCAAGTGTCTTGCTGACGTGGCAAATGTCTGGCCGGCGTGGCAAATGTCCGGCCGGTGTGGCAAATGTCCGGCCTGCGTGGCAAAAGTCCGGCCGGCGTGGCAAATGTCCGGTCGGCATATCAAATGTCCTGCCGGTGTGGCAAATGTCTGGCCGGCGTGGAAAATGGTCGGCCGGCGTGGCAAATGTCCTGCCGGCGTGTCAAATATCCGGGCGGCGTGGCAAATGTCCGGTCGGCGTGGCAAATGTCCGGCCGGCATGGCAAATGTCCGGCCAGCGTGGCAAATGTCCGGCCAGTGTGGCAAGTGTCCCACGCAGTTTGGTCCGATAGATGTACAAACATTTGTACATTGTCTTCCAAAACTTTGTCTACATCATCTGCCTGTCCCAATTGTTGTGGATCCTTAATGCGCAGCAACTGTCCAAAATAGGATTCACCACTGTAGTGTAGGCAGATTCTTTAGTAGAATTATTGCATCTTCTTAATGTTCTACCAACAAAACGTTGACTTCGGTTCGCTTTCCCTACAATATTTTCTATGCGTTCTTTCCATTTCAAGTTATTCTGAATTTTTACTCCTAGGCATTTAGCTGAATTTATTGTGTGAATGAAGTATAACGGATTTCTTTTAGTGGTCATACGGTTGACTTCACACTTCTCATTATTAAGAATCAATTGCCATTTTTTGCACCATGCTGATATCTAAATCATTTTGCTGTTGCTTTTGATCTTCTGGTGACTATTAACCTATAAGTGACAGCAACATCCGCCTAAAGTCAGCTACTGAGATTTTGTCCTAAATCGTTTATAGAAATAAGGAACTGTAGGGCCCTATAACACTTCCCTGGCGAACGCCAGATATCATTTGTACTACTCGACGGCTTTCCTTCAGTTTACAACGTACTGTGTTCCTTCTGACTGGAAATCAAGAATCCAATCCCACAACTGTGGCAATATTCCTTAAATGCGCAAATGTGTTAGAAGACGCTTGTTAGGTATAGTGTCAAAAGCCTCCCGGAAATCTAGAAATAGTGCTATTGATAGCACTAATCACATCGTGTGAGTAAAGAGTTAGCTGTGTTTCACAAGAATGAACCATTCTGAATCCGCGTTGACTTGGAGGTAGTTCATAATATGTAAGGAAGCTGTATGTTCTAAAGTTTTGCTGCAAACCGACGTCAATGATATAGGCCTGTATTTTTGCTGATCACTCCTAGTGCCTAACTTGAGTATTGTAGTGACCAGTGCAACTTTACAATCTTTGGGTACGGTTGTATAGGATAACTAAGTATAACTAGGTATGGGGCTATTGCATCAGCATAATCTGAAAGGAAACTAATTGGTATACAATCGGGACCGAGAGACTTACTTTTGTTAAATGATTTAAGTTGCTTTAATACTCCATGGGCATCAACTTATAAATTACTCATGCTGGCAGCTGTTTTTGATACGAATTCTGCAGTATTTGCTTCATCTTCTCTAGTGAAGGAATTTTGGAAAGCTGTCTTAAGAAATTCTTCTTTAGCAGAACTGTCAGCAGCGACATCATTACTATCACCGCTATTATTAATTACATACTAACAGAATTCCTTAGTATTATCTACCAAATTACGTGACAGAGTTTCGTTGTGGAAACTGTTATAATATTCTCGCATTGAAATTCGAGCTAAATTTCTAGTCTCTGTAAAAGGCTGCCAGTCTTGAGGATTATGTGTTTGTTTAAATTTGTTATGCTTTTTTTTCTTTGCTTTTACGAGAGTGATTTAACCTCTTTTGTGTACCACGGTGGGTCAGATCCCTCATTTGTAAATGTGTTTGGTATAAATCTGTCAGTTGTCGATATAGGTTCACAGATTTGTGACTGGCTGGAAGACTTCCGAAGTAATAGAACGCAGTACGTTGTTCTCGACGGCGAGTGTTCATCAGAGACGAGTGTATCGTCAGGCGTGACCCAGGCGAGTGTCATAGGACCGCTATTATTTTCTATCTATATAAATGATCTGATGGACAGAGTAACTTGTAATTTGCGCTGTTTGATGATGATGCTGTGGTGTATGGGAGGGTATCGTCTCTAACTGACTGTAATACCATAAAAGATGACTTAGACAAAATTTCTATTTGGTGCGAAGAATGGCAGCTAGCTCTCAATGTAGAAAAATGTAAGGTGATGCGCATGAGTAGGAAAAACAATCCCATATAATGTTCGAATACAGCATTAGTAGTGAGCTTCTTGATGTTGTCGCATCGTTCAAATATCTAGGCGTAACATTGCAGAACGATGTGAAATGGAACGAACATGTAAGGACAGTTGTGAGTAAGGCGGACTGCCGACTTCGGATTATTGGGAGAATTTTGGGAAGATGTACTTCATCTGTGAAGAACACCGCGTATAAAACGCTTGTACGACCACGTCTTGAGTATTGCTCAAGTATTTGGGACCCGCAGCAGATCAGTTTAAAGGAAGACATAGAAGCAGTTCAGAGGCGAGCAGCTAGGTTTGTTACTGGTAGGTTCGACCAATGCGCGAGTGTCACGGAAATGCTCCGGCAACTCAAATGGGGATCGTTGGAGGAAAGTCGACGTTCTTAGTTTCTAAAGGCTGGAAATTCTCACTCAGGAAAGCGTTAATAGAACTTGTACCTGATTTTTTTGAAAAGATATAGTTTTGTTTATTTTTAGTAGATCTGGGAAATCCGATATTCATGTTCGCTACGACAACTCTGTGTTCACTAATCCCTGTGTCTGTTTTGATGCTCTTTATTAGTTCCACATTATCTGTTGCTAAGAGGTCAAGTATATTTCACAACTATTTACTACTCCATTGGGTTCATGAATTAACTGCTCGAGATCATTTTCGGAGAACACATTATGTACTATTTCGGACGATGTATTATGCTTGCCTCCGGTTTCAAATATTAACACAAATGGCATTCATTTCATTTATTGCTGCCTCAAGAACTGTTACTGTTACTGCAAATTTTTATGAGAAACATCTCAGTAAATTAGCTTACTATGCCTATTTTCGTTCACTGCTCTCATAATGCATCATGGTTTGGGGCAATTCATTATCCAGTAAAAAAGTAATCATTGCACAAAAGCACATCCAAGATAATCCAACAGACACTTATGGTTATTATTAAATTAACCCAATCCAAAAGTAATATTTTGCGCATCTACAACACTAAAGGAAAGGATAATCTACAGAATGGGGCGAATTATGTCTTTGGTCACCTACCAGAGAACATCAAATTTCTGACAGATAGCCAACCAGCATGTAAAAACAAATTGTAAGAATTTATGAACGACAACTGCATCTACTCAACAGATGCATTTTTATGTAGAAATTAGTTATTAAAAAAAGTGTGGCATGTAATACTATCTTTTATTTAACTGACACGTTCCTCATCATCCACCTACATACAATGGGAATAACAGAAGTGGCCCCTAAATGTAGGATCTGTGATGACGGTTATGAAACTGCATCGCATCTATTCTTAGAATGCATTGCACTGGAGAGTAAAAGACGCAGAACATTTGGGACAACCAGACCCGAAGAAATTGTGTCTAATAAAGAACTGGTAAAGGGACTCATTGCACTGTTCAAGGGCATTGGTTGGCTTTACTAGATATATAGGGAGCGATACCGCACAATAAACTTAGTTTCGGTGCGGGCAGTGGCTGGTTGGACCAAGACTGTTTTGGCTTCCCTGAGAAAATCAAATGAAATGAAAATCCTCATCATCACGAAATCTCATTTTTATGATCTGTGGAAGAATTATTCATCTAATGTAATCTATTTTAGAAACGCTTCAATTTTTACAAATGGATACAACTGGCAGTCAATTTCATTTCACCGATACTTTTCTCTGATAAATCAAAACTTACGTATCTTGTACCAGTGAATTGACATAATATACATTGTTGGTCAGTAGAGAATCCTCATTGCTTAACTCAAGTAGGACATCAACGCCCATTGAGCATCAACGTTTAGTGCGATATTTTAGGTTTTCAGGTAATAGAAGCGTTGTTGATTTTCCTGTCTGAAGCGTCGTTGATTTTCCTGTCTGAAGTCTCGTCAAACCAAAAAAGTGTAGTCACATGGCGCTACATTTGCACGATTCCAGAGACACTTTCAGGCATATTTTTAACTACTGCTTTGGAAAGGGACAAAAAGTGATCCTATAGCTGCGTTGCGCATTGGTAGAGACACTCCATCTCATGCGAAAACGAAACGATCGAAATGAGGGAACGCCTGGCGGATATGCAACACAACAAACGTGTAGGGGACGCGGTTAGGATGTTAACTGGCCAATCCTCTGTTCTCTTACTTCTCTGTGAGACGTGTTTTGTGTTTATTTTGTTCGTCACTACGAACCTTTTGTTTAGTTTGCAACCCAAATCCATTTTTTCCCTGTAATTACTAACACTGTATTTCCGTTTATAGTGAGGAATTCGTAGTTGTTTTGACTTTTTGACTTACCTGCCATTCGTTTTTTATGTTTTCCTTTACAGATACCATTACAACTAACATCCTGTATAGCATTAAATTTAATGATTCATATTCCCACAGATCTACCATATATAAATTCTTGAAATTTTCTCTTTACCTCTCACATTGTAGTGTATCATTTGTGCACTGTCGACATATTGTCCTTTTACTTCCTTGCTCATCTCACTTTCTTCGCCGCGGTGGAGTAGCCGAGCTGTCTAAGGCACCTCGCTGCGGAGCGCGCGGTTGCTCGCGGTCGGAGGTTCGAGTCCTCTTTGGGGCATGTGTGTGTGTGTGTGTGTGTGTGTGTGTGTGTGTGTGTGTGTGTGGTGTCCTTAGGATAGATATCTTAGTTTAAGTGGTTTGTAAGCCTAGGGACCGATAACCGCAGTTATTAAGTGATATAGGTTTACAAACGTTTGAACTTGTTTTCACTTTCTTCCTTTTCAAATAATGATCTTACATCATTAATCCTATTATTACATGTATCCATGCTCTCATCTCCATTTTTGTGTCGTCATAGCTATGACTTACCTGATTCTCCTTAACTGCAGTTTGTTTTTTCTTTGTTTTACCTTCACTGTTCCATTTTTTGTTTACTAACGCATAGTCGATCCACTCTCGGATTGACAAAACTATCTAATTCTCTAGCATATCTTTCTGGTAAGCCGATAGTGCCACTTCACCTTTCTGTAAATCTCTAGGTTACCCTGACATACCTCATGTGGTGTCGCACAAGTACAAAGTGCGCGCCACCTACTTTCGCCGCGCGCCGCCATGCACGCACGGCGCGGCGTTCCTACGACGACAGCCACGAGCGCCCTCTGCTGCAACCCCGCTCGTGGCCACCACGGAAAGACATCGTTCACTTGGGACTGAGATAGCAACCAGTTAGGACCTTCGTAATCAGATAGGCACCAGTGAAGACTTTGCTATCGTACAGGCACCAGGCAGGCCTCTAACAACTATGTATCAGCCTTCTGCAGTACTATGTAAAAGTTAAGTATTGTATAAATTCTGTGCAATATATATCTCGTTCTAATTTACTCTAGTGTTTCTAGTTCTGGCTGCTCCCCTCCGTACCTGCACCAGCGTGCTATATTTCTGTGTCGGTCTCATTCCACTCGGCCACCGACACCTACGACGGAAACGAGACACAAAAGCGGCGACGAGGCTGGGACACAAAACCTCAACTAGCTGAGAACCCGGCATTACTCGGGTATTTATTTATTTATTTATTCCTGCCTTGAGTCAGCACTTCTCCTATCCCTTCTCTCTCTGTCCATCTCCTTTTTCCTCATATCGTGTCATATTTATCAGTGAACATATAAGAAAGGGGTGAATTATGCAGCCACAAAAGTCTTTGGTCACCTACCAAACAGCATCAAAAGCCTGACACATAGCCAACAAGCATTTAAAAATAAATTAAAGGAATTTCTGCATGGCAACTCCTTCTACACTATAGATGAATTTTTAGATATAAATTAGTATATTTGAAAAAAAAAAATTTAAAAAATAATAATAAAAAATTCGTGTCATGTAATATTTAGTACAAAGTAATAATTTGTAAAGACACCTTTCATAAATCTGACAAGTTCCACATCATTACGAAGAGTCGTATTCATGATGTATGGAACAAGTACTAATCTAATCTAATCAGCCATTCTACACAAATCTCAAATATTCTCGAGAAAGACGACTTTGAAACTAAATGAGTTGCAGCATACGTCAGAGTAGCTCATTTAGTAGCGTTCTGGGTTCAGAACTATAGGGTCTGTGGTTCGTGATACATATTTTATTTTTCTTTCGTTGTATTCGAATACTTACACATTTTTAATATCTAATGGTAATTTTTACGAAAAGTGGGCGTATTTCTGTTTATACGTAATTTTCTTTATTTTATAGAAATTTATTAATAATGATGGTTTCAATAAAAAATACTTTTTGGCCTACTTTTGGTTACGGAAGTAACACTAAAAGTGGACCTTTGTGATAGTCTTTTGACAGCTCGAAATTTAAATGAAAAGAACAGATTAACCATTCATCTGACACAAAAATGTAATAACCAAATTTGCAGAGGAGAAAATTCTCTACAACTTTGCTCTCTTATGTTTTTTTTTTTTTTTTTTTTTTTTTTTTTAATTTCATATCTCGTATCGTTTCAGATATATTTGCAAAAATAACGGCGATTTTGGGATGTCTGTCTGTAACGTGTTTCCACTTTTTAAGACGAACCGTTCAATCGATCAGCACCAAATTTTACAGAAGTAATTGTAGGACGCTTGAGACCAGAACCTCCTTTTATCAAATTTTTCGGACAAAAAATACGGTACGACCAAAAAAAGTTAAAACTGCTTATAGTAAATTTATTGTTATTACAACGTGTCCTGAAAGTGGCAGAATATTTACCGATTTAGACTTTGACACATTAGTTCAAGATAATAATTTAAAAAACGAAGTTCATTTTCTTTAGCTTGTGCTGCAATAACATTACAATCGAATCACAACATAGAGTCGAGTTCGATTGTGAATTAAAAAAAAAAATCAAATGTTTGAACAGCTTATGGGATTTTGCTACGGGGTCATAATTGCAGAGTGCAGAATACTTCAAAACTCAAATTTTGTAGCACTGAACTATGTAATCTAGCAGGCAGACGCTAACCTCGAAATGGCTCTCATCAGCAGAAGGCAAACACGTGATTTTTAATTCTGCTGCGCGCCCTCTCGCTATTGCCCGTCGGTCTTCGGAAAAGAATCCAACAAACTAAGAAGTGAGATACGTTTGACATAATAGTTCGTGACCGGTAACGCATATTTTTGTTCGCGACCGATCGCGCATATTTTAGTTCGCGACCGGTAGCTCTCCTTTTAGTTCCCAGCTTGGCCGCGAAGTAGGTCGCTCTTTTTAGTTCGTCCGCTCTTTTAAGTTCTTCCGCTCTTTTCAGTTCTTCGGCTCTTTTTAGTTCGTCCGCTCTTTTGAGTTCTTCCGCTCTTTTTAGTTCGTCCGCTCATCTTAGTTCGTCCGCCTTTTTTAGTTCTTCCGCTCTTTTTAGTACTTCCGCTCTTTTTAGTTCGTCCGCTCTTTTTAGTTCGTACGCTCTTTTCAGTTCTTCCGCTCTTTTTAGTTCTTCCTCTCTTTTTAGTTCGTCCGCTCTTTTTAGTTCGTCCGCTCTTTATAGTTCTTCCGCTCTTTTTAGTACTTCCGCTCTTTTTAGTTCTTCCGCTCTTTTTAGTTCGTCCGCTCTTTTTAGTTCGTCAGCTCTTTATAGTTCTTCCGCTCTTTTTAGTTCGTACGCTCTTTTCAGTTCTTCCGCTCTTTTTAGTTCTTCCTCTCTTTTTAGTTCGTCCGCTCTTTTTAGTTCGTCCGCTCTTTATAGTTCGTCCGCTCTTTTCAGTTCTTCCGCTCTTTTTAGTTCTTCCGCTCTTTTTAGTTCGTCCGCTCTTTTTAGTTCGTCAGCTCTTTATAGTTCTTCCGCTCTTTTTAGTTCGTACGCTCTTTTTAGTTCGTCCGCTCTTTTTAGTTCGTCAGCTCTTTATAGTTCTTCCGCTCTTTTCAGTTCTTCCGCTCTTTTTAGTTCTTCCGCTCTTTTTAGTTCTTCTTCTCTTTTCAGTTCTTCCGCTCTTTTTAGTTCTTCCGCTCTTTTTAGTTCCTCCGCTCTTTATAGTTCGTCCGCTCTTTTCAGTTCTTCCGCTCTTTTTAGTTCGTCCGTTCTTTTTAGTTCTTCCGCTCTTTTTAGTTCTTCCTCTCTTTTTAGTTCGTCCGTTCTTTTTAGTTCTTCCGCTCTTTTTAGTTCTTCTTCTCTTTTCAGTTCTTCCGCTCTTTTTAGTTCTTCCGCTCTTTTTAGTTCGTCCGCTCTTTTTAGTTCGTCAGCTCTTTATAGTTCTTCCGCTCTTT
Organism: Locusta migratoria; assembly: GCA_026315105.1. Lineage (NCBI taxonomy): Eukaryota > Metazoa > Arthropoda > Insecta > Orthoptera > Acrididae > Locusta > Locusta migratoria. The sequence continues at coordinate 67,346,624 of CM048753.1, forward strand.
TTAGTTCGTACGCTCTTTTTAGTTCGTCCGCTCTTTTTAGTTCGTCAGCTCTTTATAGTTCTTCCGCTCTTTTCAGTTCTTCCGCTCTTTTTAGTTCTTCCGCTCTTTTTAGTTCTTCTTCTCTTTTCAGTTCTTCCGCTCTTTTTAGTTCTTCCGCTCTTTTTAGTTCCTCCGCTCTTTATAGTTCGTCCGCTCTTTTCAGTTCTTCCGCTCTTTTTAGTTCGTCCGTTCTTTTTAGTTCTTCCGCTCTTTTTAGTTCTTCCTCTCTTTTTAGTTCGTCCGTTCTTTTTAGTTCTTCCGCTCTTTTTAGTTCTTCTTCGCTTTTCAGTTCTTCCGCTCTTTTTAGTTCTTCCGCTCTTTTTAGTTCGTCCGCTCTTTTTAGTTCGTCAGCTCTTTATAGTTCTTCCGCTCTTTTTAGTTCGTACGCTCTTTTTAGTTCGTCCGCTCTTTTTAGTTCGTCAGCTCTTTATAGTTCTTCCGCTCTTTTCAGTTCTTCCGCTCTTTTTAGTTCTTCCGCTCTTTTTAGTTCTTCTTCTCTTTTCAGTTCTTCCGCTCTTTTTAGTTCTTCCGCTCTTTTTAGTTCGTCCGCTCTTTTTAGTTCGTCAGCTCTTTATAGTTCTTCCGCTCTTTTTAGTTCGTACGCTCTTTTTAGTTCGTCCGCTCTTTTTAGTTCGTCAGCTCTTTATAGTTCTTCCGCTCTTTTCAGTTCTTCCGCTCTTTTTAGTTCTTCCGCTCTTTTTAGTTCTTCTTCTCTTTTCAGTTCTTCCGCTCTTTTTAGTTCTTCCGCTCTTTTTAGTTCCTCCGCTCTTTATAGTTCGTCCGCTCTTTTCAGTTCTTCCGCTCTTTTTAGTTCGTCCGTTCTTTTTAGTTCTTCCGCTCTTTTTAGTTCGTCTGCTCTTTTTAGTTCGTCCGCTCTTTTTGGCTTTTGCTACCGCTACTAAAAGAGCTCTTTCTTTTGTTATGACAGCTTTTTTATATAATGATCAGTGTTGCCCAAGCGTGTGCTATTACCCGTATCTTTTGGCAATTAGACATTAAATACTTAAGCAAATAAACCAGTTATTTACACGAATGGGTGATACAATGATTTTCAAATGTTTGTAGAGCTTATGGGACTTTGCTACGGGGTCATCAGTCCCTAAACTTACAAACAACTTATTAAATAGCTTATAATAAAGACGGTACAAACATCTACGCCCGAGGGAGGATTCGAACTCCCGACCGCAGCGGCCCTGCAGACGTTGACTGGCGCGTCGCAGACCGCTCGGCCACCGCGGCCGGCTGTAGTGGAATAGGATCGACTGTTACATTGTTATCATAACCGTCAGCATAAAGTACTATTAACATGCTATTACGGAAGTGAAATATATAAATTTACTGAAGAGTGACTTTATTTTTTACTAGCAAGCATTATGAAGAAGCAACGTAGTACATACTTTGAAATATTAGTCATTATAAACCAGTTTAGAGCTAGCAACAGAGATCTCTGGCGTTCCACAGGGAAGCGTTATAGGTCCCCTACTCTACCTCGTGTTCATAAACGATTTAGGAGACAATCTGAATAGCTCCCTTAGACTGTTCGCGGATGATGCTGTCGTTTATCGGCCAGTGAAGTCAACAGAGGATCAAAAGCAACTACAAAGCGATTTAGACAAAATTTCTCCTTGGTGCGAAAATTGGCAATTGACACTAAATAAAGAAAATTGTGAAGTAATACACATGACCACTAAAAGAAATCCGCTGAACTTCAATTACGCGATAAATCAGTCAAACCTTAAGGTCGTAGATTCTACCAAATACCTAGGAGTTACAATTACGAACAACTTTGACTGGAGAGAACACATAGAAAATATTGCGGGGAAGGCGAACCAAAGGTTACGTTTCATTGGCAGAACGCTTAGAAGATGCACCAGCTCCACCAAAGAGACTACCTACATCACACTTGTGCGTCCTCTCCTGGAGTACTGTTGCCCGTTGTGGGACCCTCACCAGGTGGGACTGACGGAAGACATTGAGAAGGTTCAGAGAAGGGCATCTCGTTTTGTTTTATCACGTTACGGGGGGAAAGCGTCATGGAAATGTTGCGAGAATTGGGGTGGAAATCATTAAAACAAAGGCGTTATTCATTGCGGCGTGATCTGTTTGCGAAGTTTCAATCACCGACTTTTAGTTATGAATGTGAAAATATTTTGCTAGCACCCACCTACTTAGGGAGACATGACCATCCCAATAAAATAAGAGAAATCAGATCGAAAACGGAACGATTTAGGTGTTCTTTCTTCCCGCGCGCTATTAGAGAATGGAACGGTAGAGAAAAGTTATGAAAGTGGTTAATGAACCCTCTGCCAGGCACTTAAATGTGATTTGCAGAGTATCTATGTAGATGTAGATGTAAATGTAGAATATACAACAAAAGGCCCTGATAACTTGGAATTAAGAACACCGTACTTTCCATATGAATAAATTATAATGCACCAGCTGTAAACCCTTCACATTATCGTCCCTTCTCTCTCTCTCTCTCTCTCTCTCTCTCTCTCTCTCTCCAATCCCTCTTCCCTTTGTTCATCTCCTCCTCTCCCCTCTCTTGCTTCGTCTACTCCTCCCCCTTTGAATGCCTAACTCCACCCTCCCTTTTTCTGCCGGAAATGGCCTCATCTCTGTGCCTAGCTCCTTCTCCAGCTCTTCAGCCATTTACTGCTCCACTATGTTATGTCTCAAATTAGCTCAGTTGCTAAAGACTCAAAATTTCTCAATGTCAATCAAAATTTCTCAATGCCAATAACTGTAAATTAGAACACAATATTCATACCAACATTTAAAGTAAATGAAATTTATGTAGACTGAAGGCAAAATTCAGTAAATTTTCCACGAAAGTACTTTTCTTTTTCGATTTTGTTTTTGTTCCGTTTGTACACGTTTATGACTAAGAAAATTTGCTCCTCATATACAGAAGTCGAAGTGCACAATAAAATGCCATAGAAGAGAAGATTTGCTTTATAACACAAAACACTTTCACGAAAGGGAGATTTGTTTTCCTTCTTATTACGACGAATTTTGAGTTTTTACTAAATTCGATCTCATGCAATTGGATTGTTTTCATTTTGAATAAATTGGACTATTAATATTGTTGTTGTTATGGTCTTCAGTTCGGAGACTGGTTTGATGCAGCTCTCCACCCTACTCTATCCTGAGCAAGCCTTTTCATCTCCTCATAAGAACGACAACCCACCCCACTTGAATCTGCTTACTATACGCGTCTCTTGGTCTCCCTCTGCGATTTTTACCCCACGCACTTCCCTCCAATGCTAAATTTACGAATCCTCGATGTCTAAGAATGTGTCCTACCAAGCGATCCCTTCTTTTGGTCAGGGTATGCCAAAAATCCCTTTTCTCACCAATTCTGTTCAGTACCTCTTCATTAGTTATGCGATCTACCCACCTAATCTTCAGCATTCTTCTGTAGCACCACATTTCAAAAGCCTCTATCCTCTTCCTGTCCGCACTGCTTATCGTCCATGTTTCACTCCCGTACAAGGCAACACTCCACATAAATGTCTTCAGAAAAGACTTCCTTACACTTAAATTAACATTCGATGTTAGCAAATTTCTCTTTTTCAAAAATGCTTTTCTTCCCATTGCCATTCTGCATTTTATATCCTCTGTACTGCGACCATCGCATGTTATTTTACTACCCAAGTAACAAAACTCATCTACCACCTTCATTGTTTCGTTACCTAATCTAATTCCTTCAGCATCTCCCGATTTTCTAAGACCGCATCCCATTATTGTTGTTTTGCTGTTGTTAATGTTCATTTTATACGTGAAATAAATAAAATGGGGATCAGAGACACAGAGACAAGAAGGTACCTTCCAGAACTGAGGGTCAAAGTTATGAGAAGACGCAATAAGGCTAATGCTGAGGGAAGAAGGTATGAAACGGAACAGGACATTCCCAAGATTGTGGAACAAACTGCATTTGGCAGCAATCTACGTGAAGACGAACTTTGAAACCTTCATTCGGCTGTAGGAGACCTACAGAAACCTAAGACAGTATACAACGGGATTATATCGAAATCTGGGGCATAAATGTCATGAAATGTATTTTTTCAATCACTTTAATTTATCAACTGTATACATAGCAATGATGCTATATAGTTAACTATTATCACAAAAGGTCGCTGAAAGCCTGTGCCGATGAAGGCAAAAAAAAAAAAAAAAAAAAAGGTTGCTTAGCGCACTAAGTTGCAGTTTTGCGGCCTCGCGATTGATTCCCGGTAGCCCCAATATTTTTTTTTTTTTATTTATGCATTTATTTTGAAATTAGCATTAATACCATACGTTGTTATCAATGAATTCCTTCTGCTAGTGGTTTTCACCCCAATGATTCGGTACGCTTGGTATGCATCCAAGCTGACAGCTGAAAAAACCTTCCTTTAAAAATCTGAATGAAGTATGCTTTCTACTAAAGCCTATTTTTGAAAAAAATTCTGACTTAGAATTGCTTACATAAACTTCACATGGTGTAAATAATATTTATGTTTTAAAAGTTCCTTTGATGATTATCACCCTGAAAACTGTAAGGTAACTTCCAGAGAGAAAGAGCTGCTAGCATTTTTAGAAATTTTATTTCATTCTAAACTTCGTCGAAATTTGAAAATTAACAGTTTAATCAAGTTGATTAATTATAAAGATTGTAGGTAATCTGAATATATTGATACTGCACTGATAAACTGAATTGTAAAAAATTTCATCAGGAATGGAATACAAGTATAGAATTTGATCAAGTCCATATGTAAAGTGTTCTCCGTCATGCACCATCAAAAATATTATGTGACAGTGACCTTCCTCTTGTTTTGAAAGACCATTGTCCAAAATGACATGAAGATTTTAGAATGCATAAAGTGTCCTTCTTCGCATGTTGCATGATTCCACAGGTTTTCAACTATATATTAAGCAGTTCTTACCCCTACGTCCATTGTTACCTCATGGAAGGAATATGCATACTAAATTTGGTTGAAATCGGTACAGTGGTTTATAAGGAGACATCGCATGATGGAGCACTTTTCCGCGCATTTCCTTTTTTATTACGTCATATCTATTTGTCATTGAATGGTGCCTATGACCATCGCGAAAGTGCAAGCATTATGTTGACAAAGTTTCATCACAATCGGTTGGATGGTACGGCATCGCATAAAATACGAACACACAAACATTCATGTTTATATATTAGACTAGCTGTAAACCCAGCGTTGCCCGGGTGTTTATTTATCCTTCACTCTGGTAGTCCACATCCTCTTCCCCCCCTCTCTCTGCATCCACCTCTTTCTCTCCCATCTCTCTGTTCGTTTCCACCTTTCCCTCTCTCGGCAAAGTTTTCAACAAGGTACCCTTTGCCATGTACCATACAAACATGTACGTACCCAGTGATCATCGACTTGGTTTAAAGATGATGAGTGCAAAACTAAGCATTTTGCAGAATTCCGGAAGTTAAGTACCCTCCAGGACGCACCGAACGAAATTTTATACAGACAGGGACATTCCTCTTGTTTTTAAGGTGTAGTGTGCAAAATTTGATGATTATCGAAACAAAACTATACATTTCTATGCAATAAAAATGCAGGGTCACATTGAGAAACGCACTTTGTTCTTCTGAATACTCCAGTTTTATTTCATACAACACTTTTGTGAGAATAATGAAACTTTGTTTACAAGATAAATCAATCAAAAGTGAAGGTCGTAACCTCCACAAAATACCTCGGAATTACTATTACTTCAGACTTAAATTGGAAAGAACACGTAGATAAGATCGTCGGAAAGGCGAACCAGAGACTGAGTTTTATTCGCGGAATGCCGGCCGCGGTGGCCGATGGGATTGAGGCGCTCCAGTCACGGTCTGCACGGCCAGTACGGTCGGGGGTTCGAATCCCCACTCGGGCATGGATATTTGTGCCGTCCTTAGAATTAGCTAGTTCATAAGTAGTTTGTAAGTTTAGGGACTGATGACCCCGTACTTAAGTCCCATAAGCTGTACAAACATTTGAACATTTTTATTCGCGGAAACCTTAAAACATACAACAAAACTACAAAAGAAACTGCATACACTACGCTTGTCTATCCATGTTTGGAGTATTGCAGCCCAGTGTGGGATCCTTATCAGGTGGGTTTAACGGAGGACATCAAAAGAGTCCAAAGAAGGGCAGCTCGTTTCATATTGTCACGATGAAGGGGAGACAGTGTTACGGAAATGATACAGGATCTGGGATGGGAATCGTTACAGCAACGGCGCTTATCGCTGCGGCGAGGGCTACTCACGAAACTCCAATCGCCAACATTCTCCTCCGAATGCGACAATATATTGTTGACTCGCACTTAGGTAGATATGATCATCAGAATAAAATACAAGAAATCAGAGCTCGAACGGAGATATTCAGGTGTTCTTTCTTCCCGCGCGTTATTCGAGAATGGAATGGGGGATAAATAGTATAACGGTGGTTCGATGAACCCTCTACCACGCACTAAAATGTGATTTGCAGAGTATCCCATATAGATGTAGACGTAGACAGTCTTCGGACGAACTAAGAGACGAGAGATCTGCGAACTGGTTCGCGTAGTTCGGCTGTGGGAGCGCCCTTCCGAACTAGTTCGTTCGCGAACTACACAAGGTCCATTACTCTTCCTCGTGTTTATAAACGTTTTACTAGACAATCTGAATAGCTTCCTTAGACTGTTCACGGATGATGCTGTCGTTTATCGGTTAGTGAAGCCGGCCGCGGTGGCCGAGGGGACTGAGGCGCTCCAGTCACGGTCTGCACGGCCACTACGGTCGGGGGTTCGAATCCCCCCTCGGGCATGGATATTTATGCCGTCCTTAGTCTTAGCTAGTTCATAAGTAGTTTGTAAGCTTAGGGACTGATGACCCCGTAGTTATGTCCCATAAGTTCTACAAACATTTGAACATTTTTTCGGTTATTGAAGTCATCAGAAGCAAGGATCAAAAGCAACTACAAAGCGATTTAGACAAATTTTCTGCATGGTGTTAAGTAATGAGTCAAACCTTAAGGTCGTAGATTCTACCAAATACCTAGGAGTTACAATTACGAACAACTTTGACTGGAGAGAACACATAGAAAATATTGTGGGGAGGCGAACCAAAGGTTACGTTTCGTTGGCAGAACGCTTCGAAGATGCACCAGCTCCACCAAAGAGACTGCCTACATCACACTTGTGCGTCCTCTCCTGGAGTACTGTTGCCCGTTGTGGGACCCTCACCAGGTGGGACTGACGGAAGACATTGAGAAGGTTCAGAGAAGGGCAGCTCGTTTTGTTTTATCATATTATCGGGGGGACAGCGTCACGGAAATGTTCCACGAATTGGGGTGGAAATCATTAAAAGAAAGACGTTATTCATTGCGGCGTGACCTGTTTGCGAAGTTTCAATCACCGACTTTTAGTTCTGAATGTGAAAATATTTTGCTAGCAACCACCTACTTAGGGAGACATGACCATCCCAATAAAATAAGAGAAATCAGATCGAAAACGGAACGATTTAGGTGTTCTTTCTTCCCGCGCGCTGTTAGAGAATGGAACGGTAGAGAAAAGTTATGAAAGTGCTTAAGGAACCCTCTGCCAGGCACTTGAATGTGATTTGCAGAGTATCTATGTAGATGTAGATGTAGAAGACTAGTGTTGTGGCGTACACAGGTGACTCCGCAGCGAGAAGTAGTCCTTCCAAAGCGGGTATTACTCGGTCACAGGATTACACGCAGAGTCCGACTAGGACCGTCAGAACAGCGAACAGTGCCAGTCTAGCAGAAACAATGCGAGTTAGTCAGTCGCGGAGCTTAGCGAGGGGAGGGGTTGGGATTCCGCCCCTATCGGCAATGGAAAAATGTTCCGCCCCGAGGCGCGCCGCTTTTAATCACTTTTGAGTTAAATGAAACGACGCCGCGAGCAGCGATTGTTCACTCACCCTCTCCAACCCCCCACCCACCCCTTTCTTTTTTTATTATTTGTCTGTTTTTCGTTGCCGCATTCCGAGGGCCTGAAGGGAAGTTTTTGTTCAATGGTACATTTCAATATTTTTTTTATTTTTTTTTTTTATTTTACGATTGTTATAAAAGGCAGCGTGCCCTAGAGATGAGTGAGGAGTAAAGAGGTGAAAAATAAAGAGTCAAAGAGAGATAGAGAGAGAGAGGGAGAAATGTTTTGCTTGAATTAAATTCTTTTTGTATTTGCGTAACGAATTGTAACAGATACTGAAAAGAAAGAGGTAAAAAAATTCAATACAGTCACAAACGAAGAAGAATGGAAATTAGGGCCAGAAATTAGAATTTTTATCGCTAATTGATGTAGCATAATCTGGGCGTAATTCAGTCGTGTGTTGATCGACCAAGTAGAGAGAAAAGCCAGGTCAGATTTTTCGAAAGGGAAATGTTGCATGTTTTAACGGATCTTGATTTGTGGACTGGTAATGATGGCATTAACAATAGAATCACCAAGAAGGGGCAAGAAATGCCAGTATTTTGGCCCACTTTAGGTCACGGTAGAAACACTGAAAAGGCCTTTGCGATCGTATTTTGACAGCTCGAAATTTAAATGAAAATAACGGCTTAACCATTCATCTGAAACGAAAATTGAATAACCATATTTGTAGAGGAGAAAATTCTATCTTATGTTTGTTTTCATATCTTGTATCGATTCAGAGATATTTGCAAAAATAACAGCGATTTTGGGATGTCTGTCTGTCTGTCCGTAACGTGTTCCCTGTTTTTAAGACGAACCGTTCAACCGATCAGCACCAAATTTTACAGACATAATTTTAGACCGCCAGAGACCAGAACCTCCCTTTTTCAAATTTTTCGGAAACAAAATACGGTAGTAATACCAAAAAAAGCCGTTTGTAATATAATTGTAATTGCAAACAAACCATTCATCTGACACGAAAATTGAGTAAAGGAATTTGTAGAGGAGAAAATTCTCTACAACTTTGTTTCCTTATGTTTTTCTCATATCTCGTATCGTTTGAGAGATATTTGCAAAAATAACGGAGTTTTGACGCCCTGTACTGAATTAGCGAAAACCAGCCGTTCGCAGATGTCACGTGACATTCCTCGCCCAGAACTCTCTGTGGCTTACGCCATCTTGCGTTGCGTATTTGATGATTTTCTTATTGTAACTTACACGTTGTCGTTTCAAAGCAATGGCGCACTGAAAAATTAACAAAAAGCCGTCGTTCTTCGTACGATAAACGATAATCTAGTATCTACAAATATCATATTAGCATCAGTTAACATCAGCCATGAACAGTATGAAAATAAAGAACGCAGCTCCTAATTAATAGTCATACCATAGTAGGCAATGCATTAGATTGTGACGCTTAAGATAAGTCGTTCGAAAGCCACTACTATCCAATTTTTTTTTTCCCTAAAAGGGTTTCAGACACTCTTTTTAATTATTTTTTAATCATTTAGATTATTATGTTTGCAAAAACTTATAAAACTACAAATCTAAAGTGGGCCGTAAAACACGTCAGTGCGGTTTTTCTTTTATTACAAAAATCATAATAAATGTCCTTCTTAGTATATGGGCCATTTTATATTTGTTTCACCTTATAACGTACTACACGGTACATTTCTATGGTCACAATCTTACAACCTGCTAATACAGTATGGAAACCTTAACCGCGGCGGAGCGGCCGAGCGCATTGAGGTGCTATGCTACGGTGCACGAGGCCGTTCCCCGTCGGGGGTTCGAATCCCACCTCGAGCATGCTTGTTTGTGCCGTCTTTAGTATAAGATACTTCATAAGTAGTTTGTAAGTTTAGGGTCTGATGACCCCATAAGCTCTACAAACATTTGAACATTTTCTAAAAGTTCTGTCATCTTTTTGCCTGAACTCCTTATTGGCCAGTTAAGTCCTATAAGTTGACAAACATTTGAAACAGTTTTATGAATATGGTAATTTTATGCTTAAAGGTATGTTGCACCCTGGGTTGGCTCTCTATGCAACTATAAATCTTATTGTCTTTTCTACAATCACCAAACAGGGACAACAAAAAATGTTCAGACGTTTGTAGATCTATCGGACCAAACTGCGTGGTCATCAGTCCGTAGCTTACAAACTACTTAAACCTAGGTAAACTAACCTACGAACAGCACACATACACACACACACAAACACACACACACACACACACACACACACACACACACATGCCACAAGGAGGACTCGAACCTCCGACGGTGAGGAATCGCGCGCTCCGCAGCGAGGTGCCTTAGAGCGCTCGGCTACTCTACCGCGGCCGGGGCAACAAATGTAGTTTCCATTATCTCTAATTTCAGTATTTCCCAGCTATTTACAATCCTAACAAACCTAATAACAGCTGCAATTATTGTAAATATTACTGTGTGTGTGTGTGTGTGAACAAAAATTTCACGGGACTGCGAAACTTACAGTTTTGGTACTACAACTGGTGATAATACAAGATGGTAATACTGTTATAAGGATCATACAATGTACATGTCTTTGGCAGCCAACAGCTGATAGAACTGACACAAAAATGCATTTTACAGGATTTATAGATTACTAGCTTAATCCCGCGGATCCGCTCGCGTGTTGGTTGATTATGATAGATAATGCGCGAAACGTCAAATCGATTTTTTAAAAAGAGATGTATTAAAAGAAATTTCTTTTCTACTGCTTTATTTATTCTTATATTTCCTTATTCGTATGCTTATCCTTACAGAGAAAGAGCTGAAGACATTGTAGCACGCATAGACCAAAGATATGGTCTGTAGCATCACGTTTCTCTGTATGTAACCTCCTTGCTATAGAGTCGCAAACGTCATCGCTGGCCTTCAGTCCGAATATTTTTTGTAATCTGACTTCTTACAACCACCATATCTTTCACCACCTTATAGCTATCGGCATGGAACTGCTATGGTGTACAACGGGAGACTTCGGACAACAATTACACACAGACTATTCGTTTGCGTTCTGTAGTTTTCGCTGCAGAGCGAAATATTAACACACACACACACACACACACACACACACGTAGAATTTTATATACACTGATAACTTTCCATCCCATTATACTGCAACCTTTTATCACTATCAACCCTCAAGCAACAATGCAACCAATAAAACCGTTTTAAAAGAGTAAATATAATTTTCAAAGAGTAATTATTGTTCTGCATTTCGCGTTATATTCTTCAAATTACTAAATATCTATCAGATCGCTATAAAACCGTGCCTAAAACCTTCCTCAGGTATACATTAATAACTGCACAAATATTTAAGTCTCTGCGTCTTGTCGTTCGGACGTGATAAGCGTACACCGAGCAGACATTCACATTAATATATATAGATAAATCCGATCGCCATAAAGGCGTGCCTAAAGCCTTCCCCGGGTAGACATTAGTAACTGTACAAATTTTTAGCTCTTTATGTCCTGTGGTTCAGACATGATAAACGTACACCGAAAAGACATTCACATTTATAGATATAGATTGTAATGTAACAAGGCCAAAATGTGTCCTTGGTTGGTGCTCCGTGTAACATGAAGTACCTTGGTGCTGCTAGGGTTAAAGAAGAAATTGGTTAAGTGCTATATTTGGGGCATTGCGCAGCATGGAACCAAAACGTGGATTTTGAGTAAAAAGGAGAAGAAATGTCGTGCTGGAAGAGAATAGAGAAGATAAAGTGGACAGATAGGGTGAGAAGTGACGACGTACTGAGAAGAGTAGGAGAGAAGAAAAGTGTAATATGTACAATTCTTCAGAGAACATACTTAGACACGAGGGGCTCTTACATGACGTCATCGAAGGGAAGATCGACGAAACTGCACAACGAGGAAGTAGAAGAATTCAACACCTGGAGAACCTTAAAGATGGAAGGAGCTACATCAGATTAAAGTAAGAAGCTGAATATGGAGAACGTTGGCGTCATAAATTCTCCGTACGAAGACACGGATCTGACACTGCTTCATAATAATAATGATGATATTCCTCCTCAATGGTCCAGAGAATTATCGGCAGTAGATGTCATTTGGAACGTCTTCATATTTCCGCCCGCATGTTTTGTTGTACGGAGGAAGGAGAAATAGAAGTGCTAGAAGGACAATTGGGACTAATAAGGATTTTAAATATACGCGTTTTTGGGGTGATATGATATGACGTGTTTTGTGGATTACCAAGACCGAATTGGTGAAACTATTTTATTTCAATTCATGACCACTTTCGAGATGTTTTGTGATATCGGGTGTTCCACAGGGTAGTGTTATTGGTCCTCTGCTGTTCCTTATTTACATAAACTATTTAGGGGCAAAGCCAAGTAGCTCTCTTACATTGTTTGCAGATGACGCCGTCATTTGCCATCTAGTCAAATTATCTGAAGAACGATCTGAATAAGATATCACTATGGTGTAAAAATTGGCAATTGACTGTAAATAATGACAAGTGTGAAGTCATCCACAAGTGTACGAAAAGAAATCCGTTCAATTTTGTTTACAAGATAATCAAACACAACACAACACAACACAAATGGTGGTGTTTGTTTGCACGATAGTGCCCCACCTCATGTGGCGAATGTGACCAAACAACTCTTACGGGAATTTCACTGGGACGTGTTTGATCATCATCCGTACTGCCCGGGCCTCGCTCCTTTTGACACCGTACCTCACAAACGGCTTTTAATCAAATTGCGTGGTTATGGTACATCGTCCCTAGTTTGCGATTGGATAGGGGATTTCCTGTCAGAGAGGACACAGTTCGTAGTAATCGATGGTAAGGCATCGACTAAAACAGAGGTGATATAGGGCGTTCCACAGGGTAGTGTTATTGGTCCTCTGCTGTTCCTTATTTACATAAACGATTTGGGGGAAAATCTAAGTAGCTCTCCTAGGTTGTTTGCAGATGACGTCGTCATTTACCGTCTAGTAGAATCAGCTGAAAATCAAAACCAACTGCAAAACGATCTGAATAAGATATCACTATGGTGGAAAATTGGCAATTCACTCTAAATAATGAGAAGTGTGAAGCCATCCACATGAGTACGAAAAAAAAAAATCCCTTAAACTTTGTTTACAAGATAAATCAATCAAATGTGAAGGCCGTAAACTCCACAAAATACCTAGGAATTACTATTACTTCAGACTTAAACTGGAAAGAACACGAAGATAATATCGCGGGAAAGGCGAACCAGAGACTGCGTTTTATTGGCAGAACCCTTAAAACATGCAACAGAAGTACTAAAGAAACTGCATACATTACGCTTGTCCGTCCATTTTTGGAGTATTGATGCCCAGTGTGGGATCCTTATCAGGTGGGTTTGACGGAGGACATCGAAAGAGTCCAAAGAAGGGCAGCTTGTTTCGTATTGTCGCGATACAGGGGAGACAGCGTTACGGAAATGATACAGGATCTGGGATGGGAATCATTACAACGGCGCTTATCGCTGCGGCGTGGGCTACATGCGAAACTCCAATCGCCAACATTATCTTCGGAATGCGAAAATATATTGTTGACTCTCATCCATATAGGTAGAAATGATCATCAGTATAAAATACGAGAAATCAGAGCTCGAACGGAGAGATTCAGATGTTCTTTCTTCCCGCGCGCTATTCGAGAATGGAATGGGAGATAAAATAGTATAATAGTAGTTCGATGAACCCTCTGCCAGGCACTTAATATGTGATTTACAGAGTATTCCATGTAGATGTAGATGCAGAAAACATAAATAAATGTTTATTTATTTGGGGTATGGTGCTACACACGTGGTTTACACTCATTTTCAAGAGTGGTACTGACATCTGTTGATAACTTTACCTTTGGACTAATCGTTGCGATCACCAACGAAGTACTTCCCATCCACACTTACACACCGGTTGTAAATAGATATATACGAGGAGCGTCCAGAAAGTAAGTTCCGTTTCAATTCATCTCCGCTGCAGCGCTGCGATTGCAGTTCCGCACATGCGCTGTAGACGATGTGTATCAAGGAGAAGAACGTGCGCCATTTGGAGATCGCTGTCAGTTACGTACGCTTTGTTGTGCTTGTTTGAGATGTCTGCGTTGATTGAAAATCCCGCCGCCTGTGAAATCGGGTCGGTGATTCGGTTTCTGAATGCGAGGAAAGTGAAACCGAGTGAAATTTATCGGCAAATTTGCGATGTTTACGGACCAAATGCGATGAGTGATTCGATGGTGAGAAGATGGGTCCGACAGTTCAATGGCGGGCGTAGTGATGTGCACGATGGAGAACGAAGTGGGCGTCCACCTTTGATTACAGAAGAACTGGTTCACGCGATTGATGACAAGATCCACGAAAACCGTAGGTTTACAATTAGTGCTCTCGCTATGGACTTCCCCCCAAATTTCACTGTTTCCAACTGGTTGAAGACACAGGCGGCAGATTTCTATGAAGAAGGTATACAAAACCTGGTGCCACGCTATGACAAATGCATGAAAAATTTCTGCAGTTATGTGTAAAAGTAGTTTAAGAGTTGTAAAATTTTTTGCAATAAAAATTTCTTCTGTATCTGTGTACAATTTCATTTTGTTACCAAACGGAACTTACTTTCTGGACGCGCCTCGTATATAGAATGGGAACTTCTATTCTAGAATTCGATGATATACTACATCTTGAGCTGATAGCTAACTTGTTTCTTCTGGATTATCTTAAAAGGATTTCGAAGTAATTCAGCTTATTTATATAAAGTAAGTTATGTATTCGAAATTTGACCAGTTCCGAGGCCACGCACTCGAATAAATTCTTCTGCTGAAAAGCTATGCATTTCTCTTTAGTACTTTGGACCTATCAATCATTTTGGAGAGATCAGTGTCTGTGTGTGTGTGTGTGTGTGTGTGTGTGTGTGTGTGTGTGTGTGTGTCTGTGTATGTGTGTGTGTCAGAAAACATCTTGGGAACTTTAGTGGACATACACGTCAACCTGCTCCTGCAAGGTCAAGACTTTAATGAGTGCGAATTTTGTGATAAATTCACCAGTGATGAGTGTACAACTGAAGTAAAGACATTGCTTATTTCCTCAAGAGAACCATTAGTCATCCCAACATTGTTCTCTGAGCATGGGTAAAACCAGATTAGATTAATTTTTTCTAGGGGCGGCGATCGACGAATGTAAGAAGCTGAGCTGTTTGCAGTTTCTGCAGCAACAGACGTCGTTTCCAGATAATATTTTTACATTTCTAATTAATCTGATGTTATTACCAATTCACTAAGTGACATTACTAACATGCACAACGTAATTAACATCTACATCTACATACTAAATTGATCGTAATTGTAACTCCTAGGTATTTGGCGGAATTTACGACCTTAAGTTTTGATTGATTTATCGCGTAATTGAAGTTCAGCGGATTTCTTTTAGTGGTCACGTGAATTACTTCACACTTTTCTTTATTTAGTGTCAATTGCCAATTTTCGCACCAAGTAGAAATTTTGTCTAAATCGCTTTGCAGTTGCTTTTGATCCTCTGTTGACTTCACTAACCGATAAACGACAGCATCATCCGCGAACAGTCTAAGGGAACTATTCAGATTGTCTCCTAAATCGTTTATAAACACAAGGAAGAGTATGGGACCTATAAAGCTTCCCTGTGGAACGCCAGATATCACTTCTGTTTTACTCGATGACTTACCGTCAATTACAACGAACTGTGTCCTTTCTGATAGGAAATCGTGAATCCAATCGCACAATTGAGGAGATATTCCATAAGCACGCAATTTCATTAGAAGCCGCTTGTGGGGTACAGTACCAAAAGCCTTCCTGAAATCCAGAAATATGGAATCGATTTGAGATCCCTTGTCGGTGGCACTTATCACTTCATGTGAATAAAGGGCAAGCTGTGTTTCGCAAGAGCGGTGTCGGCCGCGGTGGCCGAGGAGACTAAGGCGCGCCAGTCACGGTCTGCACGGCAACTACGGTCGGGGGTTCGAATATCCCCTCGGGCATGGATATTTGTGTCGTCCTTAGTTCATAAGTAGTTTGTAAGTTTAGGGACAGATGACCTCGTAGTTAAGTCCCATCAGCTATACAAACACTTGAATTTGAACATTTCCAAGAGCGATATTTTCTGAATCCGTGTTGAGTGTGACTGTATGTGTGAGACTGTGCTAACCTATACAAACTGAAAAAAAACGTTTCCCTCTAAGTCTGGGAGAAAACCCTTAAGTTGGCAACTCTGCGTACCACAAAAGACTAGCAAGAATCGTGAACGAATCGTAGGAATGTATTCTCAGTGTGGGATCGAATAGCAGGACTCAGTTCCTGAAAAATAATCGTCTAGACCGTCCCTTCTCCCCAGCACCCCAGTGGCTTGAAAATTCCCCGCCGTCAGCTTTACTACGCACTGCTCCTATTCCTAGCACCCCGCTTTCTTCTTTTAATTACATGACCGGTTTAGGCGTACTAGACGCCATCTTCAGACTTAATATATCAAGGCTTTTTTAATTTTTTTATTTTTTTATTTTTACAAAATGAGCTGCATTATATATAGCCAAAAATCTTATCTATCTACAGTTACATAGTTACATGCCTGTCATAATTTTTTTACATGATTTCACTGCTATTGTAACAATTTTTAACATAGCAAATTGGTATACATCCACATTGATTGGTCGTCCAAATAATATTTACACGCCAATAATAAAACGACTGAATCCATCTTTCTCAAGGTCTAAGTCAGAGGCACTTCAGAATCCAAGTTCAATACTGACTGAAGTAAAGCACGTTATTGACTATTAGGCGGGAAACCATACACAGAGATGTTACATGTACAATAGATTATATATTAGACTACATATCGTCTTTGCCTGTGAAGCAATCAATTTTTTTAACATTAAATATTGTATAACCATAAATTATATGATTACATACAATACCATTTCTTATACATTGCATGTCAAACATAAATAATTTGTATAAAGTACAATGCTATGCACCACAGAGTGTGGGGTGCTTTGTCAAGTATCAAATATAGAAGTCAGTGCTATGTCAGTTGAACTAGAACGAAATTTAAAATTGTTATAGTACATTTTTTGTAAAATAAAGCCTATTGAATTTATTAATCTATGACTTATTTATACGAAAATTAAAAATAAATAGCTTGGTGTTTGTTATACAGGTGTGTTTATTTTGTTAATAGATTTTCGGCTATTGAATTTATTAATCTATGACTTATTTATACGAAAATTAAAAATACATAATTTTGTGTTTGTTATACAGGTCTGTTTATTTTGTTAATAGTTTTTTGGCTTCTTCGGCCATCGTCAGACATTTACTGAAGTTCAGTCAAAAAACTTGCGTTCTCAATAAACGAGTACCTGTTACATATTATCTTCTTATCTTCTTTGATGGAGCAGTTACAGTGTAAATAAATATTTAAATGAAATCTGTAAATTAATAGTACTGAAAAAGAAAATATAGATACTACACACCGAGAAACAGTGCAAACATAAATTCTTATATGACTGCAGTGAATAAAATAAAATTAAACAAGAGTCTAATGTTTGAATGTTTATTCAAAACACAAGGTGAAACAAAATCTATGAAATATGGAAAAAAATATTGGAAACGTGGCACATTATAACTAGCACACTACTGAAATATAGCTTATCTATCATAATCAATCAACACGCGAGCGGGTGTAAGGTAGTGTGCCTATAAGAACGAGCCAGCCCTGGGGAAAACCCTTGAGTTGGCAACCCTGCATATCATGGAAAACTAGAAAGAATCGTGAACAGATCGGGGAAATCTATTCTCAGTGTGATATCGAATCGTAGGAATCAGTTCCTGAAAAATAATTGTGTAGCCTGTCTATATTCCCCAGGCCCCCGTACCTTGAAGATTCCCCTCCGTCAGCTGCGCTACCCCTCGTCCTATTCCTAGTCTAGCCTAGCCTAGGCCACCAGTGTACACGCCCCCAGGCTGTGCTATGTTCTCTAGGGCGAGCTATTTCCATCTCCGGGGCACAGTTCCGCGGCTGAGCATTACTGGCGCGAGGATAGTCGCGCCGCAGTTGGCACCACTGCGGGGGTTCCCCGGCCGCCAAATGGCAATTGTGCGGCGGGCCAATTAGCATACGCGCCGGCGCCGCTTCCGCTAACAATGAGGCCGTGCGAGTGGCGCATTGTCCGCATCTGGGACACGGCGCCACGGCTGCCAACCGTCAGATAAAGTGCGCGCTCTAAGTTACTCCGTCCCGAATTAAAATGAGCCGCGAAAAGCGATTAAAACGTCAAGTTATATACATTGCCAGACCTGAAAATTCGGACACCCTCTTTGACTCAAGCTTAATTTGTTTTTTTTTTTAATAATTTTTTTTTAATTTTATTTTTATTTTTTTAATAAAGCTTACTGAATTTATTCAATTACTGTATGGTAACGATTTACAGTGTAAAAAAGCAGAATGAAACTTACGTTACGCCGTAGAGAAAGTAACCTAAAATAATTAAAACAATAGAAGTCAGGGAATTTAAAACTTTTGGCGCCCAATGGCGACACGGGAAAAATGGGCGTGTCATATTTAACATTCCAAATCATTGTAATCGGCATGATTATTATAAAGCACCAATAAATGCAACCGGAGCTGGACTTTCATTAAATTGTACCACAGTTGCGGCAACAGCAAGCATCCAAGTCATGGAGAAACTAGTAAATTTTCATATGTCACCATTTGGCAGAACATCTGTACCTTACACAGCGACGCAAAGTGAAATTCGCTATTGCGAAAAAATATTGATAAGAATTTATTAATCTATGACTTATTTTGACGAAATTTAAAAATACATAATTTTGTGTTTGTTATAAGGGTCTGTTTATTTTGTTAATCGATTTTCGGCTTCTTAGGCCATCGTGAGACATTTACTGAAGTTCAGACAAGAACTTGTGTTGCCAATAACGTGGAAGAGATGTTATATACAGACAAATAAATTATTTTCTTTGCTGGAGCAGTTACAGTGTAAATAAATATTTAAATAAAATCAATAAATTAATAGGACCGAAAAAGGGAACGTAGATACTATACATCGAGAAACAGTGCAAACATAAATTCTTACAACATTACAGTGAATAAAATAAAATTAACCGTTTCAGACCTGATGTTTCTCTAGAGGAAGGAAATTATTATTATTATTATTATTATCATTATTTTTGCTGTATTCCCCCAAGTTACGTTTTTTATGATTTTAGAAGCAAGATATACGCTATTGTATGCATCCATTTACATACTACAAAATTGCATATGCTTCAAATCAAGGCTTCTTTTTATGGACTAAAATAATTAATTTTGTAGCACTAACGTTTGTACTAAGTAAACTGATCATTCAATAGTCGCCATGCAAAATAATTACTACTACTTTTCATGTGTACAGTGGAATACAAGTAACCAACAACTTGCGCAGTGCTACACTGACTACTTGGTATTTTTATAGTGATCTTCCGCAGTTGACAGTAAGTGTGCACGATGAACACTGATAGTCATAAACATGTTGTTTCAATTGAGAAAAAATGTTTCTCAGCTATCTTAGACACCGTAAAAGGTATGTACACAATTGTAGCCAGAGGATCTGGAAGGCTTAAACAGGAATCCAATGTTTGAAAACACAAGGCGACACAAAGTCTAAGACATATGGAGAAAAATTACAAACCTGGTACATTATTATAGCTAAATAAACTAACAAAAATATAGGACTGGGATAGGAGGGTATATGTGGGGTGCATTGGAGAATTGTGAAGCTTAACAAGTTGGAGGTATACACTCGAACTGAAAAATGGTGAAAATAAACATGTTCAATTACAGTGTTCACAATTAAATAAAGAATTACTGTAAGGAGAGAGTAAAAAACAATTTGGAATATTAGTACTAACAAAGAAAGATACAAAGCTGGTGTTATACATTGGAAGGCTAGTCTGGTATTAACACAGAAAGTAGATGAACAGTGGCTGTATCAAATTTAAATTAGATTTATAACTTCATATCAGTAAAGTAATTGTTAGACGAAAGTATTGAAACCTATTACAAACATATGCTGAGTACAAAATACAGTAAAGTGAAATATGAAGTGGAGGAATAAAATGGAACAGGCCTGGTGAGGGTGTATTGGATATTCTGTGGATTAGGGTGGGTTCAGAAGGTGTGATGTATTGAGGACTGTTTTAACATTAAGCCTGGACTGTGAGCCAAATGTTTGTTTATTTCTAAGGCCTCTGGCCTTTACTGGCTAAGTGGAGTACATTGGACTGTGGTTGGTATCTGTGGCACCACTTATTTTCACTTTTTTAATAATTCAATTATATTAAGAAAACAATTGCACACGAAACTTCGCAAACAGATCACGGCGCTATGAATAACGTCTTTCTTTTAATGATTTCCACCCCAATTCGTGCAACATTCCTTTCACGACTTCCCCCCCGTAACGTGATAAAACAAAACGAGCTGCCCTTCTCTGAACCTTCTCAATATCTTCCGTCAGTCCCACCTGGTGAGGGTCCCACAAGGGGCAACAGTACTCCAAGAGAGGACGCACAAGTGTGATGTAGGCAGTCTCTTTGGTGGAGCTGGTGCATCGTCTAAGCGTTCTGCCAATGAAACGTAACCTCTGGTTCGCCTTCCCCACAATATTTTCTATGTGTTCTCTCCAGTCTATGTTGTTCGTAATTTTAACTCCTAGGTATTTGCTAGAATTTACGACCTTGAGGTTTGACTGATTTATCGCGTAATTGAAGTTCATCGGATTTCTTTTAGTGGTCATGTGTATTACTTCACACTTTTTTCATTTAGTTTCAATTGCCACTTTTCGCACCATGTAGAAATTTTATCTAAATCGCTTTGCAGTTATATTGTACTGGTTTCAATTGTGAAGAGCTGCAACTTCAAACGCTGTGCTTTAAAGTAGAATAAAAGTGTCTTTGTTTAAATTTAGCCAATTTTAATTTCAGCCACCCTCTCATTTAGTTATAACTAGCTAAAAACCCGGCGTTGCCCGGGTATTTATTTATTTATTCCTGCCTTGAGTTAGTACTTCTCCTATCCATTCTCTCTCTATGCATCTCCTTTTATCTAAAAACTTGCTGTTTTTATCGGAAAATAAATAACAGCTAAAGCTGTGTCGCATAATGTGCAAAAGTGCAGTAACCAAACAAAGAAAGATAGTAATCAAAATACAAAAACGGACACTATCTCATATTTATTGAGTTATATGTTGTGCAATTGTATAATTTATCAGGTATGTATTAATTTATATAAGTGCTGTATGTCTGTAAAATCTATTATGAATACGATTAGTAGTAAAGAAGTAATAGATTAAAATTTTTTGCGCGACGGATCGAATTTCCATAAAGGTTACTGTTTATGTGCTCATACCTCATGACCTTCGTGTCGTACTGTGATATAGTTTCGAAGGTACATTCTGGTGTATCTTTCTATACTGGCTGTAAAATTTTCTGCGGGTAAAATTTGTAAGTAGATATTATAAATTGTAACTTCATACCGAATGCCGTAGTTTTAGTGCGTGAACAGCGGAAACGTAGTAAGCGAGAAACATTTTTCCTTTCATTATTTAGATGTGGTTGTCAGCGAGAAAAAGTTTAATAAAGTTTTGAGATTATGTTTAAAGTTTATTGCAAGTCGCTAAGTACTGTCTTTCTCATATACAGTATTTATAAAGTTTCGTCTCCTGATGTGGCAGTTTCTTGCAACTCTTATTGTTTATGAAGTTATATCTCCTGAACCATGTGTCGTATGTGGTTCGTACTCCCACAGCAATTGTTATCTCACGTAAGGAATAAATGTACCACATTTTGTTGAAATCGGTCTAGTGGTTTAGGAGAAAATGTGCAGCATTGTCGCTAAATGCAGCAGATTTTCGCGCAGCTCATTGTTTATGACGTCATATCTCGTGAACTGTCTATCTTACGTGATTCTTACACTTTCGGCGACCGTCCTCATGGATTTAAGCTTACGTGTACGAAATTTGAAAAAGATTGTAACAAAACTGTAGATTTGTATGCAACACGTACACACAAACATACGGACACACTGCTTTACTATTCAATATTTTTTGAAAATGAGGTTAATTACTTAAATAGATAGACGAGCTCATTTGAAGTGATGAGGAAACTAAGTCAGCTATACAGGGTGTTTCACTAAGTGTGTTTGCCTCTGTAACTTATAAAATAATAGGTGACGGGAAAATTTAATGCGATAGGTCAGCACAAGCAATGTTACACTTTCTGCGGAGCTATGAACATAGTGTATTGTATCATTTTCCAAAGATTTGCAGCACAAAGATATAATTTTTTAAATGGAACAATAGTTTTTTTCTATCGTGCATAGGAATCGTTGAAACCAGCTGCGTCCAAATCAATTTAAAGTACATTCCTATCACTGTTAGTTTGGGAGCTACAACCCTTCAAAGTTCCGGGGGCGGAGGCTGCGATAGCGTAGCTGACTGGCCGAGTGGCTATCCCCTGGGGCACGGCCCACTGTCTCATGACCACCAGCCGTCTTGTTACTATGGGGTGAATATTGATGCCATGATTGTGGCTATCCATTCTCGTTGCTAAACATTTGAATAAGACTTTCAATGTATTTTTTGTGTTTTACCACTGCTTGCTCATTGAGTAAATTTAGGGGAACTAGGCATTTGAATATAATTCAATTTCTTCAAGGATATTCATGATTGGTCCCTTTAGCGTTACGTGAAAAATGTTCAGTGTTTCATTTGTGGCCCTTATTTCGTGTTTCTCGGTTTGTAGATGTTAATAAAAAGTAGATGGATTGTTTTTGGTGTTTCTGGGGTGTTCTCTATATCTATGTAGCTAAATTCCCGCTGCTTCGCAAGCGTAGACTGGATGGTCTGCATTGGTTGTTTGTACTTCTAAATACAAATTTTCATGGATTTAGATTTAAAAACCTTCCTAATCAAGTATTTTGATACAACTTGCCACCCCCCCCCCCTATTGCACCATTGATGGTAGGATTCAAACCATTCCGAAGCACATTTAAAAAAAAATTATATCCATGGTTTCAAATCCAAATTTTCGCATTTCTAGCATCAAAATAGGCTTAGTAGCATCCTTAAAAGATATCCCTTATTTCACCTGCTTAATGAATGAATTTCCAAAAATATCGAAACACGTGTTTTTAAAATTCCATTCAAAAATCTAAATCCGAAATTTTGTGTTTCTTGCTTCAAAATTGCCTGAATAGCAACATATTTTCAAAAAACCGTTCATCACCTATTTCACCACCTTAGGGACTGGAATATTGAAAAATCGCTGATGCCAACAGTGTAAACAACGTCTACAAATTTAAAGTTTCTATCGTCTACAGATTCCCATTTTAGCGCCGTTTTCTGTCTTTTAGAAACGGATCGAGAACGCGAAATTTCTTTCTTTTGCTTTGGCAGCATTTCAAACTGCAATGTGCACTTATTTTTCTTTATTCGTACGTGTTGCAGAAGAACAACTGAAGAATGTGCATCACCTTTCGCTACACACAACCTCTTGCTATTATAGTGTCAAGTGTCATCGCTGGTCTTCAGTCCTAAATTTTTAAAGGCTGTTGACTTTCAACCACCATATCTTCCACCCTGTTATAGCTATCGACACGGAACTGCTATGGTGTACAACGGGAGACTTTGTACTAGAACAACAAAAGAGATCGTTCGTCTCCATTGTGTAGCTTTTGCTGAATAGGAAAATATTGACAACAACACGTAGAACTATATATAAGGCGGTAACTTTCAATTGCCACATCTTCCAACCCCTTATCGTTATCAGCCCTCTGCCACCATAGTGCACCATGGGAGACTCAGACCTACCACCACATAGAAACACTGTTCGTTTCCGATGTGGGTGTTGGCTGCAGAGTAAAATATAGGCACAAACACCTCAATTTTTGTATGTATTAAGATTTCTAAGTTTCTGCCAGTCTGCTCTTTATACAATTTGTGACATGCGTTACATACAATTTTGCAAATACCAGGCTTTTTACGAGGCGCGTCCAGAAAGTAAGTTCCGTTTGGTTATATAAAACAAACGGGTACAGATACAGAAAAAAAATATTGATTGTACAAAAATCTACAACTGTAAAAACTACTTTTCTACATAGCTTCCGAAATTTTGCAGGCAATTGTCATAGCGTGGCACAAGGTATTGTGTGCCTTTTTCATAGAATGTTGCCGCCTGTGTATTCAGCCATGTGGTAACATGTTCTTTCAGCTCGTCATCATCGTTGAAGGACAGGACAGATTTTAGGTGTAAGAAGAGGATTACTGTCAAAAGATTTTTTTTTCACTATAATGCCTGACTCACATACCGAATGTGACCAAACTATTCTTACGGAAATTTCAATGGGACCTGTTTGATCATCCTCCATACAGCTCAGACCTCTCTCCTAGCGACTTTCATCTCTTCTTACACCTAAAATCTGTCCTTGGTGGTCAACACTTCAACGATGATAAAAAGCTGTTACCACATGGTTCAATACACAGGCGGCAACCTTCTTTGAAGGATGCATGCAAAAACTTGTGGCACGCTATGACAAGTGCCTACAAAATTTCGGGAGTGGAAAAGTAGATTAAGAGATTCAACGAATCGAATGCACGATAGAAAAAACTATTGTTACATTTAAAAAAAATTATATCTCTGTGCTGTAACTCGGGAAAATGATACAATAAACTATGTTCATAGCTCCGCAGAAAGTGCAACATTTCTTGTGTTGACCTATCGCATTAAAATTTCCCGTCACCTATTATTTTATAAGTTATAGAGGCAAACCCACTTAGTGGAACACCCTGTATATTAAGAACAGCAAAGGTCCCAGTACCGAACCCTGTAGCACCCTCATGCTTGATAGTTCCCCAGTTTGAGGACTCGGCTGTTCTTTTGTATATTAGGTGAATTACTTATATCAACTTTCTGAACTCTTCCAGTTAGGTATGATTTAAATTATTTGTGCATTTTCCCATTCATACCACAATACTTAAGCTTATCTAGAAGAATTCCATGGTTAACACAATCAAAGGCCTTTGATAGATCACCAAAAAATCCCAATGGGTGATTTACGGTTATCCAGAGCATTTAATATTTCATTAGTGAAAATATATATTGCATTTTCTGTTGAAAAGACTTTCTGGAAACCAAACTGACATTTTGTTAGAACTTTTTTTTTTGTTAAATGTGAAGTTTCTCTGGAATACATTGATTGATTGATTGATTGATTTATCCAGGGAAGCCAAAACAGTCTTGGACCAACCCGCCACTGCCCGCACCGAAACTAAGTTTATCGTGCGGTATCGCTCCATGTATATCTAGTAAAGCCAACCGATGCCCTTGAACAGTGCAAGGAGTCCCTTTACCAGTTCCTTTTAGACACAATTTCTTCGGGTCTGGTTGTCCCAAATATTCTGTGCCTTTTATTCTCCAAAGCAATGCATTCGAAGATTAGATGTGATGCAGTTTCATCACTGTCATCACAGATCCTACATTTAGGGTCCTCTTCTGTTATTCCCATTGTACGTAGGTGTTTCTTGAAATTCCCATGGCCTGTCAGCAATCAACCACGAGTCTAATCTCTCTCCTGTTCAGAGCCAGGATTGCAGAGCTTCTTTTAAAACATGGCTTTGGCATCATTACCTTGCCATGTTTTTGTTGATGGAATTTGGTCCAATATTCTACGTGCTGTCTTCTGAGCCAGTTACGTAGCTCCAATGTAATCATTGCCTCGACGATTGTCAGGACAGGTTCCGGTCCAATAAATGGAGTCTCTGTCCCCATCCTGGCTAATCTGTCGGCATGTTCTTTGCCACTGGTCCCCGAGTAGCCAGGGACCCACAATAGGTTTACTTTATTGCTTTCCCATAGCTCCACCAGAACCCTGTGACATTCTGCAACAATTGTAGACCTTGTTGCAGGAGCTGCCAGTGATCTCAGGGCTGCCTGGCTGTCTGAATAATGGGCTAGCTTAATATCTGACTAACAAGCCCGAGCATTTTAGCGGCAACCTCAGTAAATAGTAGTAGCTAGTTCGTACAAACGCCACATGGAATACATTACTTTAACAAGAATTTTTGGTAGAGCGGTCAGAAGTGAGATTGGGCGGTAGTTGTTGACATCCAACGCACAGACTTGCGGATTCCTTCGGACGTCCACGTTTCAGACTGGAAGTGGCCATCCAGTTCTTCACTCCTCCTACGCTGTCCCTGGTGCCCTGATGTTCATTCGCTGCGCTCACAGCTGACAATGCACACTGCACAGTGCACGCTTAATTTCAGCCGCGTTTCGCGCCTGCGTAGCGCGAAATGTGGGGTCGGTGAGCGTAAATCAACGCGAGGCGGAACTGTTTGTTTTCGCAGTCATTTTAACTCGTTTGCACTTAAAGAGGAAGCCGTAACAGCAGCGATAATTTGTATCTCTCATCGTACACAGAGGATGTAGTCCTGCTACTACCAAACGAAACCAACAGTATTTTTTTACCCCTGACACAATCGTAATTTTACCAAAATTTCGGACTGTCAAATATATCTGTATCTATAAATATGAATGTATGTTCGGTGTGCGTTTATCACGTCTGAACCACAAGACATAAAGAGCTAAAAATTTGTACAGTTACTAATGTCTACCCGGGGAAGGCTTTAGGTACGGTTTTGTGGTGATCGGATAGCTATTTATCTATATATATTAATGTGAATGTCTTTTCGGTGTACGTTTATCACGTCTGAACCACAAGACATAAAAGAGCTAAAAATTTGTATAGTTACTAATGTCTACTCGGGGAAGGCTTTAGGCGCGGTTTTATGGCGATCGGATAGCCGGATAGCTATTTATCTATATATATTAATGTGAATATCTATTTTGTGTACACTTATCACGGCCGAACGAAGCGGAACTGTTTGTTTTCTCAGTCATTTTAACTCGTTTGCACTTAAAGAGGAAGCCGTAACAGCAGCGATAATTTGTATCTCATCGTAAACACAGGATGTAGTCCTGCCACTACCAAACGAAACCAACACAACTTTTTTTTTCTCCCCCTGACACAATCGTAATTTTACCAAATTTCTGTCTGTCGGATATTTCACATTAAAGATGAGCGTACAATGGCATCGGAGCCTCATAGCGCTTAATTTCTAAATTTTTAGCGTCTTATACAACTTTCAACCCTCCCCCCTGCCACAGTAAAAGACTTTTACAATGAGAATTTTTTTTTATTTTCTTCTTTTTTCGTTTCGGCCATCTAAGGACCACACACCAATTTCAATGTTTCCTCCTTTGTTCGTCTTTCTTTTTCCTCCAGTATTCTTTCATCTTTTCACAATGAATCCTTTTTTCTCCCCTCAGACCACTTTACTCCTGTGTTCTATTCCCTCCTGCCTTGGAATCCTTCCACTTTTAACACTTTCTTCTTAAAAGTTTCTCTTTCTGTTGCACCTTTTTCACTTATATTGTTTCTTTCCAAATCTTTACTAACTTTTTGAATCCATGCTGTTGTTGACTTCTTATCCCAGAGATATTTAAAAATCTCTTTGGTTAATCTGTTGCTGTTCATTCGGTATAAATATCCAAAAAATAGCAGTCGCCTCGTTCGTAGTGTTTCGGTTATGTTTTCTATGTTGCGATAAACGTCTGCTTTATTTATTAGTTCCCACACCTTCTTTATTTTATTTCATTAGAAAATACTGTTGTGTTTGTAAACCTCTTCGACCAAACTGCTATGGTCTTCAGTCTGTAGACTTGCAAACTTCTTAAAGTAATTTAAACTAACCTAAGGAAAAAACACACCCTTCTGCAGCATTTCGGTAAATGTTATGGATGACCTCTACCGACTTAATTGTGCAGATATGTTCCGGCTGTGATGTTTCTCCAAAGTCTGTACAAAAGAACACATTTGAAGAAAAAAAATCTGAAACAGTTGTGCGGGCACACCCCGACCAAACACGAAATCTACGGAATTTAATCAGAACTTCCGGAAGCCATAACAGTAGCGATAATTTCTATCTCATCGTACACAGAGGATGTAGTCCTGCTACTACAAAACGAAACCAACAGTACTTTTTTTTCTCCCCCTGACACAATCATAATTTTACCAAATTTGTGATATTGCACGTTAAAGATGAGCGTACAATGGCATCGGAGCCTTTGTTGTTGTTGTGGTCTTCAGTCCGCAGACTGGTTTGACGCAGCTCTCCACGCTACCCTGTCCTGTGCAAGTCTCTTCATCTGAGAATATGTTCGGCAACCTACATCCCTTTGAATCTGCTTACCGTATTCGTCCCTCGGTCTCCCTCTAGATTTTTACCCCACCCACTTCCTTCTAATGCTAAGTTGATGTCTCAGAATGTGTCCAACCAATCTATCCCTTCTCTTAGTCAGGATTTAGCAGAAACTTCTTTCCTTTCCGATTCGGTTAAGCACCTCCTGATTAGTTACGTGATCTACCCATCTAATTTTCATCATCCGTCTGTAGCACCACATTTCAAAAGCTTCTATCATCATTCTGTCTGAACTCCTTATAGTCCACGTTTCACTGCCAAACAATGCTACACTCGAGACAAATGCTTTCAGAAAGGACTTCCTAACATGTAAATTAATATTGGATATTAACAAGTTTCGCTTCTTTAGAAACGCTTTTCTCTCCATAGCCATTCTGCATTTTATGCCTTCTGTACCATCGGCCATCTTGCTGCCCAAATAACAAAATTCCTCTCCTATTTATTTTATTTTTATTTGTTTTTTTTTTCTGTTCCATAGGACCCACTTCAGGAGTAAGACTCCATGGTCATGGAACAAGTCAATACATTGTTACACAAGAATGGTAATAGAAAAATTTTAAGTAGTCCTTTGCACACGACAATCTTAAGACAAAGTGAAAAGAATCAATAAAGAAAAAATGAATTAGCTTAATTGTTTAACTTTTCTAGGAGTTCCTCGACAGAATAAAAGGAGTGAGCCACGAGGTAACTCTTCAATTTAGATTTGAAAGCATGTGGATTAGTGCTAAGATTCTTAAGTTCTTATGGCAGCTTATTGAAAATGGATGCCGCAGAATACTGCACCCCTTTCTGCACAAGTGTTAAGGTGGTGTGGTGCAAATGTAGATTAGACATCTGTCTAGTATTCACCGAGTGAAAGCTACTAACTCGTGGGAATAAGCTTATATTATTAACAACAAACGACATTAAAGAAAAAACGTATTGTGACGCCAGAGTCAAAA
The DNA here is from genome assembly GCA_026315105.1 of Locusta migratoria. NCBI lineage: Eukaryota > Metazoa > Arthropoda > Insecta > Orthoptera > Acrididae > Locusta > Locusta migratoria. The sequence goes on from CM048753.1 coordinate 67,375,857, forward strand.
TTCCCAGACTACTGAAAAGGGGTCGACATGACGTTCGCGAACTTACACCAGATATTGCTCGAACCGCCCGTTTTTGAGCCAGAAATATCCTTTTTGCATCAGGCGAGTTACCCCAAAAAACAATGCCGTACGTCATAAGTGAGTGAAAGTAAGCGAAATAGACTACTTTTCGTGTTGAAAAATCACTTATCTCAGATATTGTTCTAATGGTAAATATAGCAGAATTTAGTTTTGGAACAAGATCCTGAACATGGGCTTTCCATGACAGCTTACTGTCTATATGAACACCTAGAAATTTGAACTGTTCAGTCTCACTTATCACATGCCCATTATGTGTAATCATAATGTCAGATTTCGTCAAATTATGTGTTAGAAATTGTAAAAACTGAGTTTTACTGTGATTTAACATCAACTTGTTTTCTATTAGCCATGAACTTATCTCTTGAACTGCATTATTTGATACTGTGTCAATATTACGGGCAACATCCTTCACTACCAAGCTGGTATCATCAGCAAACAAAAATATTTTACAATCACCTGTTATACTCGAAGGCATATCATTTATATAAATAAGAAACAGCAATGGTCCCAAAACAGACCCCTGGGGCACCCCATACTTAATTGTGCCCCATTCGGATTGCACGTCATAGCCATTTTCTACACTGCGGAGAATTACCTTCTGTTGTCTATTATTAAAGTAAGAGGTGAACCAGTTGTGGGCTACTCCCCGTATTCCATAATGTTCCAACTTCTGCAACAATATTTTGTGTCCAACACAATCAAACGCTTTTGTTAAATCAAAGAAGACGCCTAATGTCCGTAGCCTCTTATTTAACCCATCAAGTGCCTCACAGAGAAACGAAAATATAGCGTTTTCGGTCGTTAAACCACTTCTAAAACCAAACTGTACGTTTGACAGGAAATTATGTGAACTGAAATGATCAATTAATCTTGAATATACAGCCTTTTCAATAACTTTGGAAAAAACCGATGGCATAGAAATAGGTCTATAGTTGTCTACATTATCCCTTTCTCCTTTTTTATAAAGCGGTTTCACTACTGAGTACTTTAATCTGTTAGGAAACTGACCATTCTGAAAGGAAAAATTACAAATATGGCTTAGTACTGGGCTAACATATGGAGAACAGTACTTTAGAATTCTGCTAGATACCCCATCATATCCACAAGAGTCCTTAGTCTTTAGTGATTTAATTATTGACTCAATCTCACCTATGGAAGTATCATGAAGGATCATTTCAGGTAACAGCCTCGGAAACGCTTTTTCTAAAAACGTTATATGATTACCTGTAGAAACTAGAGTTTTGTTTAGTTCCTCTACTATATTCAGAAAGTGATTATTGAATATTGCACATATATCTAACTTGTCAGTAACAGAAACATTCCTACTACGCACTGACGTTATATCTTCTACCTGCTGCTCCTGACCAGACACTTCCTTCACGACTGACCAGATAGTTTTAATTTTATCCCGAGAGTTTGCTATTCTTTTTGCATACCACATACTTTTTGCATTCTTAATGACGTTTTTCAGAACCTTACAGTACTGTTTGTAATGAGCTACTGCATCTTCATTCTGACTGCTTCTAACATTTTGATACAACTCCCGCTTAGTTCTACATGATACTCTTATCCCCTTTGTCATCCACCCTGGCTGTCTGTTACTGAAAGTACCCTGTTTTGAGCGTTCTAGCGGAAAGCAACTTTCAAACAGCATAATAAATGTGTTCAGAAAAGCATTATATTTATCATCTGCATTATCAGCACTATAAACATCCTGCCATTCTTGTTCCTTAATTAGGCTTAAAAAGGTCTCAATTGCAACTGGATTAACTTTTCTGAGTAGTTGATATTTATGTTTAACATTTGTTTGAGAACAAATACTTTTTAGAATTAAAAGTTGGGCATCGTGGTCTGATAGGCCATTTACTATTCTGCTGACAGAGTGCCCCTCTAATAATGAAGAATGAACAAAAATATTGTCAATGGTAGAACTGCTATTTCCTTGCACTCTCATTGGAAAAAATACTGTTTGCATCATGTTATAGGAATTAAATAGATCTAACAGCTGACTTTTCCTTGAGCTATCACCTACACAATTAATGTTGAAATCTCCACACACAATTAAATTTTTATACTTCCTATACAGTGAACCCAGAACCAATTCCAGCTTGGGCAGAAACATTGTAAAATCTGAGTCAGGGGATCTATAAATAACAACTATTACTAGTTTAGTTCCATTAACATTAACAACTCCTGCACAACATTCAAATATCTGTTCTGTGCAGTGTTTAGAAAAATCGATTGACTCCGATGAAAAATCGTTTTTTACATACATGGCCACTCCCCCACATTGCAAAAAACTCCTAGAGTAGAAGGCAGCTAACTTGTATCCTGGCAAAGGAAGGCTCTTAATTGTCACACCACTTAAAAAGTGCTCTGAAATTCCAATAATGTCAGAATCAGTATCAATAAGCATTTCATTTACTTTACCTCCTACTTTTATTGTCTCATTCCCTAATATAATTCCTTCTGCATCGCCTGATCTTCTGAAGTACATTCCATTACCTTCGTTTTACTCTTGTTAATGTTCATCTTACATCTTCCTTTTAAGAAACTGTCCATCACATTCAATTGCTCTTCCAGATCTTTTGCAGTCTCTGACACAATTACTATGTCATCAGCAAACCGCAATGTTTTTATTTCTTCTCCCTGCACTGTAATGCCCTCTCGGAGCTTCATGGTGCTTAATTTCTGAATTTTTAGTGTCTTATAGATCCTTTCAACTCTCTCCCCTGCCACAGTAAAAGACTTTTACAATGAGAAAATTTTATTTTATTAGAAAATACTGTTGTGTTTGTAAACCTATTGGGCCAAACTGCTATCGTCGTGAGTCCGTAGACTTGCAAACTACTTAAAGTAATTTAAACTAACCTAAGGAAAAAACACACACCCAAATTCTAGGGAGGAGCCTTCTGCAGCATTTCGGTAAATTTTATGGATGGCATCTACCGAGTTAATTGTGCAAATATGTTCCGACTATGATGTTTCTCCAATGTGTGTAACAAAAGGAACACGTTTGAAAAAAAAAAATGTGAAACAGTTGTTCGGGCACATCCAGATCAAACCGGAAATCTACAGAATTTAAGCGGAACTTCCATTGGAGAATGGGATAAATTAGACCAACGGTGGTTAAATTAAATTGGTGGACAGCAGGCTACGTAACGCGAAGATTTGCATTTATACAAGAAATCGTGCAACTCTTTATAGAATGAGGTTGCTACGAAATAGAATTAACTCAAGAAAACAAATAAGTTTAGGTTTTATTTGATTGCAAAAGAAGTGATATATTGGATTGTGTTTGTTAATTATATATATATATATGGATGTCAGAGCGTCACTTGATGAGAACGGCTCGCTTAATTTGGCTGACATAACTCTTTGCTGCATTTGTAATTCTCTTGTTATAACATCTTGTTATACAGAATAAAGTGTTTTACAAAATATACAGAGGCATGCGAAAACTATTCAATTTGTACACTGAGCAAGCTATAAAGGAAAACAAGGAGAAATTTGGAGAAGGCATTAAAGTTCAGGGTGAAGAAATAAAAACCTTGCATCTTGCCGACGACATAGTAATTCTGTTAGAGACAGCAAAGGACCTGGAAGATCAATTGAACAGAATGGACAGTGTGCTGAAGGGTGCATATAAAATGAACATTAACAAGAGTAAAACTAGGGAAATGAAGTGCAGTATGAGAAAGTCAGGTGAGCACGAAGAAATTAGATTAGGTAACGAAACAATGAAGGTGTTAAATGAGTTTTGTTACGTGGGCAGTAAAATAACAAATGATGGTCGCAGTACAGAGGATATAAAATGCAGAATGGCAATGGGTAGAAATGCGTTCTTGAAAAAGCTAATTTTGTTAACATTGGATACTGGTATAAGCTTAAGGAAGTCCTTTGTGGAGGCATTTGTGTGGAGTGTTGCCTTGTATGGGAGTGAGACATGGACGATAAGCAGTGCGGACAGGAAGAGGATAGAGGCTTTTGAAATGTGGTGCTACAGAAGAATGCTGAAGATTAAGTGGGTGGATCGCGTAACTAATGAGGAGATAGTGAACAGAATTGGGGAGAAAAGAAATTTCTGGCATACCTTGACTAAAAGAAGGGATTGATTGGTAGGACACATTCTTAGACATTGAGGAATTGTGAATTTAGCATTGGAGGGAAGTGTGTGGGGTAAAAATCGCAGAGGAAGACCAAGAGATGAATGCAGTAAGCAGATTCAGACAGATGTAGTTTGCCGTTCTTATGTGGAGTTGAAAGGGATTACTCAGGATGGGATATTACTGAGAGCTGCATCAAACCAGTCTCCGGACTGAAGACCACAACAAAAACAACATGGGAAAATTTGAGAGAAACTAATAGTGTGTTTTTCAGTCTGTTTTTGAATCAACTCAGAAGTATAAACACACTATTCGCTCGATGGAGAGGATTAATTATTATTATTATTTTGTTCTTTATGGTCCTGGAAAAGCTTTTACACAGAGAAAAAAAAATTGGGACACTTACAAAAAACGTTGGGGAACTGTACGAAAGTGCAAAAATCCTAACTTTGTCTACACCCTCTGTTATAACTGGTGATATGAGCGACATACTTGGTTACGAATGACTGTCTAATTTAAGAATTTTCTTTTTTTGCTTCGCATCTTTAGTGGGACGAAGAAATAAACAGCTCCTACTGCCCTACATCACATTTTGTCTATAAATATTTTTATCATGACATACTTAAATTTGTATCGTCTGATTTTGTTTGTTTTACGTACGATCGAGGTGCTGCAATTCGGCGGAGCAGTTTCTTCGCAGTCGAAGCCTGAATTAAAATAAGCTGGTCAACAATTATTGCATAACGAAGGCTATGAGGCTACGAAGAATGCTTCGCCTAGCTGGGTGATTGCATCGTTTCATCGTTGCACAGAGCAACTAAAGAAATGAACATACATTATTGTAAAATGTTTTATGAGTTAGTTCGTCACTGGCTTGAGATAAGGGGTATGTTTATACAATTTATGTTACTAAAACTACGTCTACTAAGTTATCTGACTGCGACTATATGTGCAAATTGAATTTTATAATTGTGTAGGAGAGAATATCAGTTTTTTTCTGAGAGATCTGATTGAAATTATATAACAGTATTAAGTGAAGGGTATCTGATATATACAGACAAGAATGATCGATTACTTGTTTTGATAATCGATAAAACAGCCAACTAAAATTTCACGAAGTTGATCTTCAGATTCATCTTCAGATTGTTGTAGGAGGAAAATGTCTAAGACAAGAAACTTCCTGGCCGATTAAATTTGTGTGCCGGAACCGGGACTCGAACCTGAGACCTTTGCCTCTTGCGTGCAAGCGCTCTACCACTGAGCTATCCCGACACAACTTCACAACTTCACTTCCGCCAGTACCTCGCCTCCTACTTTCCAAACTTCAAAGAAGCTCTCCTGCGAACCTTGCAAGACAAATAACTCAATATCACGCCTTCCGATTTTTATTGGAAATGATGTACTTCAAGGGTAGTTTGATGTGTGTTTGGCTACGTTCTGATTATGGGATCAATTACAAAGTGACGAACCTCTTCAATTGTTAGGATTCTTTTATAGGCTATCGGGGTACTTGAGTAACGTCCATATAGTCAAGTAATTCCCTGCTCAAACCCTTTCCAACGTAAAGCAGCATTTTTGAAAGTCTATTTTTGCGCTACATCTACATGGGATATTCTGCAAATCACATTTAAGTGCCTGGCAGAGGGTTCATCGAACCACCGTTATACTATTTATCTCCCATTCCATTCTCGAGTAGCGCTCGGGAGAAAGAACACCTGAATCTCTCTGTTCGAGCTCTGATTACTCGTATTTTATTCTGCTCATCATTTCTACGTGTGTAAGTAGGAGTCAACAATATATTTTCGCATTCGGAGGAGAATGTTGACGATTGGAGTTTCATAAATAGCCCAAGCCCCAGAGATAAGCGCCGTTGTTGTTATGATTCCCATCTCAGATCCTGTATCATTTCCGTAACGCTGTCTCCCCTGTATCGTGACAATATGAAACGAGCTGCCCTTCTTTGGACTACTTCGATGTCCTCCGTCAAATCCACCTGCTAAGGATCCCACACTGGGCAGCAATACTCTAAAATGGACGAACAAGCGTAGTGTATGCAGTTTCTTTTGTAGTTCTGTTGCATGTTTTGAAGGTTCTGCCTTTACCGCGAGATTATCTACGTGTTGTTTCCAGTTTAAGTCTGAATTAATAGTAATTCTTAGGTATTTTGTGGAGTTTACGGCCTTCAATTTTGATTGATTTATCTTGTAAACAAAGTTTAACGGATTTATTTTCGTTCTCACTGGACAGCTTCACACTTCTCATTATTTTTGAGTCAATTGACAATTTTACACCATAGTGATATCTTGCCATGGTGGATAGCCGAGCGGTCTAAGGCGCCTCGCTGCGGATCGCGTGGTTGCTCGCCGTCGGAGGTTCGACTACTCCCTGGGGCATGTGTGTGTGTGTGTGTGTGTGTGTGTGTGTGTGTGTGTGTGTGTGTGTTGTCCTTAGGTTAGTTTACCTTAGATTAAGTAGTTTGTAAGCTACAGACTGATGACCACACAGTTTGGTCCGATAGATTTACAAACATTTGAACATTTTTAGTGATGTCTTATTCAGATCGTTCTGCAGTTGGTTTTGATCTTCAGATGATTTTACTAGACGGTAAATGACGGCGTCATCTGCAAATAATCTAAGAGAGCTACTTAGATTTCCCCCTAAATCGTATATGTAAATAAGGAACACCAGAGGACTAATAACACTACCCTGTGGAACGCTCGGTAGCACCTCTATTTTAGTCGATGCCTTACCATCGATTACTACGAACTGTGTCCTCGTTGACAGGAAATACCCATTTTGTGAAGTTAACAACCTTCACTTTTGTTTTCTTTATCTTGTAAACAAAATTTATCGGATTTCTTTTCGTACTCGTGTGGACGTCTTCACACTTCACATTATTGCCAATTTTACACCATAGTGATATCTTGCCGCGGTGGAGTAGCCGAGCGGTCTAAGGCGCCTCGCTGTGGAGCGCATGGTTGTTCGCCGTCGGAGGTTCTAGTCCTCCCTGGGGCATGGGTTGTCCTTAGGTTAGTTTAAATTAAGTAGTTTGTAAGCTATGGACTGATGACCATGTAGTTTCGTCCAATAGATTTACAAACATTTGAGCATTTTAGTGATATCTTATTCAGATCGTTCTACAGTTGGTTTTGATCTTCAGATGATTTTACTAGACGGTAAATGATGGCGTCATCTGCAAATAATCTAAGAGAGCTACTTAGATTCTCCCCTAAATCGTTTATGTAAATAACGAACAGCAGAGGACCAATGACACTACCCTGTGGAATGCCCGATATCACCTCTGTTTTAGTCGATGCCTTACCATCGATTACTACAGAACTGTGTTCTATCTGACAGGAAATCCTCTATACAGTCGCAAATACCATAACCATGCAATTTGATTAAAAGCCGTTTGTGAGGTTCGGCGTCGAAGTCCTTCTGGAAATCATGAGATACGGACTCTTGTCGATAGCACCCATCACTTCGTGTGAATAAAGAGTTAGTTGTGTTTCGCATGAACGCTATTTTCTAAATTCTTTATGGTCCTGTAAAAGCTTGCAAACACACACACACACAAAATGGGACACTTACAAAAAACTTTGGGGAACTCTAGCAAAGTGCAAAATCCTAACTTTGTCTACACCCTCTGTTATAACTGGCGATATGAGCGACATACTTGCTTACGAATCACAATCTAATTTAACACATTACACTTTTTTTGTTGCCCCGCAGCTTTATTGGGTCGGAATATACAGATCCTACAGCCCTACATCACGTCTATTTTTTGCAGGATACCTGTAACGAAGATTTTTAACTTTTTGTCTATAAATATTTTTATCAAGAGATACTTAAATGTTGTGTCGTTTGATTATGTTTGTTGTCGGTATCTTCAAGATTAATGAATATAACCACATTTTAAAGAAAAATCACAATACAGTAGAACTTCTCAAACTCGATACAATGTGGACTTAAAGGTTGTCGAGTTTTGAGGTTGTGTAGTTTTAGGGAACTTAAATAAAAATTACTAGGAGTTGAATAAAAACGTTTATTTAGAGTATTAAAATTGTACATTTATTGATTTATTATATGCAATTATAAATTTGTATCAACATTTATAACTTATAATAAAAAAATAAAATAAAAAATTGAGACAAAAAGCCTAGTAAAATCTGAAAATACATTGTTCATTACAATTATTACTGAAGTTGTTTATGCTGCTTATAAAAAGTCCATCACAGTTAGTTATAGGTAGTTTTCTGAACACTAGAAGAAAAGTGTAAAAGAAAACCTACTGAAGTCGTTTGAAAAACCCTGTGATTGAAGACTACTTTTCTGTCTCCATACGGTGTCTTGCAGCTTGATCACGGAGTCGCCTGAGGAACAGAATCTCCATTCCTAGTCCGAGTCTCTTGTGCTCTCGGGCCGCCTATGTACTGACGGAAAGCTTTACGTTATGGGCGGTGTAAAAAAAAAGTATTAATTCACCAGCCCTGTCGAGTTTTACGGAATGTCGAGTTTTCGGGAATCGAGTTTGAGAGGTTCTACTGTACTATTTTCTCAAAGAGCCAACTCTGTGGAACACCCGACTTCACCTCTGTTTTAGTCGATGCCTTACCATCGATCACTACAAACTGTGTCCTCTCTGACAGGAAATGCCCTATCCAGTGGTGGGACCGCGCAGCCGGTGGTGTTGTGAGCCGCTTCGCGCTGCAGCGGCAGATGAATTCCCTGCGACGCCTCCCGCCGTGGCTTGGGTTCCAGTCTTTTCCTGCCCCGGCCGTGCGTCTCCTTTATGTGGGACATTTCCTGGCGGTGGCGAGAGCACAGTCCCCTCTAACGGCCCCACACGTCTCCCCAGCCACGCCAGAAGTTTCCCCAGGTAGCGGAACTGCAGCCGGAGACCCGCACTTTTATCCGCCAAATGGCTGCTGCCTCCTGCTACACCTCACGCACCGGGGACACTCGCTTACTGTTCCAGAGAGCGCATTTTTACAACCGAGAACATTTGCCGTCCCTCGCCGGAACCTCTGCACACGCGCCTACCGTGTAACTTTCTTGTAACACAGGAAACACTCAAACTTCTTTCTTCCTCTCTCTCTCTCTCTCTCTGTCTCCGTTTCTGTTATCTATCGTCCCTTACTTTACTATTCCTTTTGTAACATATTTTCATCACGCCTAGCTGTTACGGCTCCCCCCTTTCTTTCTTACTTATGATGAGGCAATGGAATAGTGGGACACGTATGAGCATCTTTTATGTCAGCTATTATATATATTTTTGACGAATTACAGCGTTCAAATAAATGAAATAAATCGCAATTTGCGATGTTATGACATCACTGTACTAGGTTTAGATGGAATACCAAAGTGCGGCGAATGAAAAGTTTTGCCTGCCAGCCGCGGTGGCCGAGAGGACTGAGGCGCTCCGGTCACGGTCTGCACGGCCCCTACGTTCGGGGATTCGAATTCCCCCTCGGGCATGCATATTTATGCCGTCCTAGTTCGTAAGTAGTTCATAAGTAGTTTGTAAGTTTAGGGACTGATGACCCCGTAGTTAAGTCCCATAAACAACACAAACATTTGAACATTTTGAGCTACATGTAACTTTCTTATAACACAGGAAACACTCAGACTTTCTCTTCCTCTCCGTCTGTTTCTTTTATCTAACTCTTCCCTTACTTTACTATTCCTTTTGTAACATATTTTCACCAGAGGTACAGCGGTCCATCAGCACTTTAAAAATTGTTAATCTAAGTAATGCCTAAATGCTGCTTTACTTAGTAGATGTTAAAAACTGTTTATTAATATAGCAACAGGCCTATTTCGGCACTGTGGCCATCATGAGGCTATCTGCGGACAAATATTTAAGGTTAAAATGAGTACAATAAAGATACTTACAATTTTGATACATTTTTCGTGACATGTTATTCCAGAGTTCCATATGGCATCGTGGAGGTATAATTTATTATAATAACTGCATATAATTGTAGTATAAATGCTCCTTAGATGGTATATAAATTACGAGGTGCGTCCAGAAAGTAAGTTCCGTTTGGTAATAAAATGAAATTGTACACAGATACTGAGGAAATTTTTATTGCACAAAATTCTACAACTCTTAAACTACTTTTCCACATAACTGCCGAAATTTTGCAACCATTTGTCATAGCGTGGCACCAGGTTTTGTTACGTTCTTCATAGAAATCTGCCACCTGTGTCTTGTTTGGTGCCGGCCGCGGTGGCCGAGGGGACTGAGGCGCTACAGTCACGGTCTGCACAGCCACTGTGGTCGGGGGTTCGAATCCCCCCTCAGGCATGGATATTTGTGCCGTCCTTAGCATAAGGTAGTTGATAAGTAATTTGTAAGTTTAGGGACTGATGACCCCGTAGTTAAGTCCCATAAGCTTAACAATAAAAAAAAATAAAAAAAACGAAAAAAAGAAAAGAAAAGAAACACCCAACTGTACCTTTGTTTTAGTCGATGCCTTACCATCGATCACTACGAAATTTGTCCTCTCTGACAGGAAATCCCCTATCCAGTCGCGAATTCAGTTTAGTGTTAGGACCGCTCAGCCGGTGTTTGTGTGAGCCGCTTCGCGATGCAGCGGCAGATGAATTCCCTGCGACGCCTCCCGCCGTGGCTTGGGTTCCAGTCTTTTCCTGCCCCGGCCGTGCGTCTCCTTTATGTGGGACATTTCCTGGCGGTGGCGAGAGCACAGTCCCCTCTAACGGCCCCACACGTCTCCCCAGCCGCGCCAGAAGTTTCCCCAGGTAGCGGACCTGCAGCCGGAGACCCGCACTTTTATCCGCCTAATAGCTGCTGCCTCCTGCTACACCTCACGCACCGGGGACACTCGCTTACTGTTCCAGAGAGCGAATTTTTACAACTGAGAACATTTGCCGTCCCTCGCCGGAACCTGTGTACACGCGCCTACCGTGTAACTTTCTTGTAACACAGGAAACACTCAGACTTTTTTCTTCCTCTCTCTCTCTCTCTCTATCTCTCTCTCTGTCTGTCTCCGTTTGTGTTATCTATCTTCCCTTACTTTACTATTTCTTTTGTAACGTATTTTCATCACACATAGCAGTTTCAGCCGCCCCCTCCCACTTCCTTTCTTACTTATGATGAGACAATGAAATAATGGGACATGTATGAGCATCTTTTATGTCAGCTATTATATACATATTTTTGATGAATTACAGCGTTCAAATGAATGAAATAAATCGCAATTTGCGATGTTATGGCATCGCTGTACTAGGTTTAGATGGAATACCAAAATGTGGCGAATGAAAAGTTTTGCCTGCCGGCCGCGGTGGCCGAGGGGACTGAGGCGCTCCTGTCACGGTCTGCACGGCCACTATGGTCGGGGGTTCGAATCCCCCCTAGCGCATGGATATTTGTGCCGTCCTTAGTATAAGGTAGTTGATAAGTAGTTTGTAAGTTTAGGGACTGATGACCCCGTAGTTAAGTCCCATAAACTATACAAACATTTGAACATTTTGAGCTACACTTTAACTTTCTTGTAACACAGGAAACACTCAGACTTTCTCTTCCTCTCCGTCTGTTTCTTTTTATCTAACTCTTCCAGTACGTTACTATTCCTTTTGTAACATATTTTCACCAGCGGTATTGCGGTCCTTCAGCACTTTAAAAATTGTTAATCTAAGTAATGCCAAAATGCTGCTTTATTTTATAGATGTTAAAAACTGTTTATTAATATGGCAATAGGCCTGTGGCCATCATGAGGCTATCTGCGGACAAATATTTAAGGTTAAAATCAGCAAAATAAAGATACTTACAATTTTGATACATTTTTCGTGACATATTATTCCACACTTACTTCCGTATGAAATCGTGGAGGTATAATTTATTATAATAACTGCATTTAATTGCAGTATAAATGCTCTTTAGATGGTATATATATTATTTTATGCTTATGGTACAGTTTGGTTATTGCGGCATATAGTGGGATCTTCGGTAGTGAGGTGTGATCTTTTTTATGTTATGGTATTACAATGCATATCTTTAACTCGATTCGAAAATTTTAATAAAGTTGTCTAGATAATGTTTGTGTTTTAGTTCGGTTTGTTCATTTAAAATTTCCTCAGGGTTTTCCTTCAAATGTGTATAAATCTCTTCCAGGATGGTATCTGTGATTTTTGTCTAAAATGCGGTTATATCCAATAATCTGAAAGAAAACCCATAACAGAGATGTAAAAAAAAAAAAAAAAAAAAAAAAAAAAAAAAAAAAAAAAAAAAAAAAAAAAAAGGAGTGCCTCACTTTCACAGCGTCGCTTGTGCTCTCGTCCAAGGTCACTTTTGAACTGACGTACCTGGACAGGTATGGAAGGTGGCGGCCTCTCCTTGAGGTGCAACTATCCTTCCCCTATCCAACCCACCCGTCTAAATTCTGAGAATCAAGAATTAATTTTTCGGGGTTTTTGAGATTCCGTCCCATTGTGCGACGGTTCGACCACTCTTCCTTGAAGACTGACAATGCAGTCTCACAGAAATATTTATTGCTTGTGACGTACATTTGGTCACGACATTTCACCTTCATATACGAGGCGCGTCCAGAAAGTAAGTTCCGTTTGGTATGAAATTGTACACAGATACAGAAGAAATTTTATTGTACAAAATTCTACAACTATTAAACTACTTTTCCACATAACTGCCGAACTTTTCCAGGCATTTGTCATAGCGTGGCACCAGGTTTTGCATACCTTCTTCATAGAAATCTGCCGCCTGTGTCTTCAATCAGTTGGTGAAATTTGGAGGAAGTCCATAGCGACAGCACAAATTCTAAACCTACGGTTTTCCAGGATCTTGTCATCAATCGCGTGAACCAGTTCTTCTGTAACCAAAGGTGGACGCCCACTTCGTTCTTCATCGTGCACATCACTACGCCCGCCATTGAACTGTCGGACCCATCTTCTCACCATCGAATCACTCATCGCATTTGGTCCGTAAACATCGCTAATTTGCCGATAAATTTCACTCGGTTTCACTTTCGTCGCATTCAGAAACCGAATCACCGACCTTATTTCACAGGCGGCGGGATTTTCAATCAACGCCGACATTTCAAACAAGCACAACAAAGCGTACGTAACTGACAGCGATCTCCAAATGGCGCACGTTCTTCTCCTTGATACACGTCGTCTACAGCGCATGTGCGGAACTGCAATCGCAGCGCTGCAGCGGAGATAAATTGAAACGGAACTTACTTTCTGGACGCGCCTCGTATACAGACGCAATGAAAATATTGCATATCACACCAGAAGGTTATCATATGAACATTCTGGAAGAGATAGAAATATATACACATTTGAAGGAAAGCCCTGGCGTAATTTTAAATGAACAAACCGAACTAAAACACAAACATTATCTAGACTACTTTATTAAAATTTTCGAATCGAGTTAAAGATATGCATTGCAATACCATAACATAATAAAGATCACACCACACTACCAAAGATCACACTATATGCAGTAATAAACAAACTGTAGCCCATAGAGCATCGCTGGAGGATATGTCAAACTGACAGAATAGCAGTTATCAATTAATACCTGATAAGCATAAAATAATATATATACCATCTAAAGAGCATTTATACTGCAATTATATGCAGTTATTACAATCAATTATACCTCCACGATGCTATATGGAAGTAAGTCTGGAATAATATGTCACGAAAAATGTATCCACTAGCGGGTAATACGAATGTCGGCGAGTAATTTGACGAAGGAAAATACAGTTGGATGAATATAAAAAATCATTTTACTTTAAGCACAGGAGTAGCAATTTTATTTATTTTTTTAAATTTTTTTGTTTTATTTATTTACTTATTTTGCTTAGTATTTGCTGCAGTGAGTTCCGTACAAACATCATGGGCCCGTTTACGACAGCAAGAACAACAATACACAGTCCCTAATTTACCAAAGTCATTGCTGAATTCACAGAGTACTCGCCTAAGGAAATCACGATCGTCCTCGTCATCTTTAGTGTAATTGACTGATATCTAGAAATTAAGGAGCGCTTCCTTACATTCGTTTTTTTTCCTTTGTCTGTTTGTCTTCAGTCTGAATTCTGTTTTTCCCCTTCGCAGTTGCATACGCCACTGTAGCATTCTGTACCTCCTGCTCAATGGTAATAGATTCCTGCCTTGATGTGATCATTGCTGCCTGTTGGTCTTTCATTTATACTTGTTACACACCATCAATTAGTATGAAAAGCTCATTAAAATGATTTACGAATTCTTTGGGACAGATGACGAGTCGTCATCTTGCCCGCTCAAGTTAAATGGTCTACTTACACGAAACGGCCATTTATAATTAAAACCTATGAACAACACTTCATTTGATTCTCTTTCGAGTTCAATGCATACATTAAAGAAACGGTATAGTTTATAGTTTACGGAATACCTGAAGTCAGCTTGCGGAAATTAACCACACATGTTATAGATGGTATTTCGTAGGACAGAAATATTACAACCAACAAGTGTGTAAACGTAAATGATAACACGGAAGTGCTAAATGATGACGGTGGGCTTCAGTGCATATTGTAGCACACGTAGCAAGGCAAGGCCTTCATTTGCTGCTCTGTCTCAACAATCACATTAAATTAATTATTCGTCATCTTAGACTCCTCATCATACCCTACCTCCCCTAATCATACAAAATTTATTTGTATAAAACGATGTTGAAATTTGAAATGCTGTACTGTGATATTTTTTGTGTGAGAATGGTTTTCAAAGCAAGGTTTTCCATATAATGGAACCTCCATGATTATTGTCAAAGTATTCCGTGTATCGTAGCAGTTCTGTAGAGATCGTGATACTTGTTCTATTCAAGCTCTTCAAGCTATACGTTCTGTCTTGTGAATGTCTATACAAACTGCAAATATAACTGAAGAATACTTACATAAAATTTAGCATGGTGCGTAGCTCCGACCCCAGTCTGTGTTTTTATTCAGATCTTGAAACAAAAAATTAGCATACTTTGACTTCAAAACTGCTGTAAGGTGCGCTCTGCCATTCACCATATGTAACATATGTAAACACTCATCTTCTTCTTGTGCTGAAATAAAACTGTGGGCATGGGTCGAAGTCTGTAAGTGAAATACCCTCTGCCAATACACCGTATCAATGTTACGTAGCCAGTAATCTCCATCTCGTTTTGAAGTTCAACTGTGCAAAATATCATCAGTATCTGGAGAAAACTGTAGAAGTTGTCGACGTCCGCACCATAAGTAAAGTACCCCCCACCGTGCACCATGCAAAGTTCTACGATGTTCCTCATTTTATCTCAGCTGGATGAGCATCATGTGACGCATAAAATACGAATCTTATCCGAAGTGGCGACGTACATACAAAATAAACAATTTAATTACTTGACATAAAAATGACTAAGATTTACCTTGTGTTCTTTCAAAAAATAGTAGCTGTGGTTTTTCTTTAAAATGCGGTTATATCTATTAATCTGCAAGAAAACTGACAACAAATATATAGAAAAAAAATTGTTCAAAAGAGGTACAGAATCTAATTTCAGCTCAGGTAGAAGGGAGATGCAGAAAGAGAAGAGGACGAGATCGACAGAGAAAGGGTGGAGATGAATGGAGAGATAGAGAGATAGAGGGGAGGGGGTAGATGACAGAGAGAGAGAGCCGTGTACATCAACAGAGAGAGAGAGAGAAGGATAGGGGGGTCCGATGGGTCTTGAGCTATCAATAACTGTTACATTCCATCTACGTAATACAATCACATAAATGTGATATACAAAGGTGAAATGTCGCAACCAAAGGATATGTCACAAACAATAAAATTTTTCTGTGACACGGCATTGTCAGTCTTCAGGGAGAGTGGTCGAAGCGTCGCACAATGGGACGGAATCCCCAAACCGTGGCCAAAACCCCGAAATATGAATTTTTTTATTCCCAGAATTTTGACAGGTGGGTTGGGTAGGGGAAGGATTATTAGATTTCTGGGAGAGGTCGTCACCTTCCATACCTGTCGAGTTACGTCATTTCAAAAGTGACCTTCATCAAGAGCACACGTGGCGCTGTGAAAGCGAGGGAAATTTTCTCTCGATTTGAGTAAGGAATATTTTGGTAGTGAAGATGGAAACAGTTCCTACAGGTATGTACATATATTTTATAAACTAAATCGGTATAAATGTCATGGTCAGATGAAGCGCCATCTGTCGGACATTTTTTGAACCTTTTTTTTTCCTTAATAAAACCCCATGTCATTCCAAACATGTGTGTCAATTTTTACCTCTCTATCTACATTATTCCGTGATTTATTAAGTTTTAAAATTCATACTGACTTTTTGATCATCCGGTAGATAGCAGGCCGCAGTGGCCGAGCGGTCCGCGGCGCGCCAGTCTGCACGGCCGCTACGGTCGGAGGATCGAATCCCCCCTCCGGGATGGATGTTTGTGTCGTCTTTTGTATAAGGTAGTTCATAAGTAGTTTGTAAGTTTAGGGACTGATGACCCCACTGTTAAGTTCCTTAAGAAACATTTGAACATTTTTTTGTACTTATATACACAAGAACCTGTTTATCCGTCATCTATCTATCCGGGCTTTCTTTTTTTGGCGAAAATAAGGGGGATGGAGGGTGAGTCACTAACTACTGCCACCAAGAATAACTCCGAAAGTATTATAGGAGCTAAAACCATTGTGGGACAAAAGTTGCATGGGATAATGGGGGCCAGAAAGTGACGTTCGTTTTTTGGTGCTAGGTTAGGTCGCTTCACACATATGATGTCAACTTTTTATTTTTTTTAATGGGGTGCTGTAGAAAAAAGTGTTCAAATGTTCGTATAGCTTATGGGACTTAAATACGTGGTCATCAGTCCCTAAACTTACAAACTACTTATGACTACCTTATACTAAAGGACAGTACAGATATCCATGCTCGAGGGGGGATTCGAACCCCCGACAGTAGTGGCCGTGACTGGAGCGCCTCAGTCCCCTCGGCCGCGGCGATGCTATAGTTTAGTACTTATTTCCTGAAGTGCGCCTCGGTTGCACAGTGGTAGAGGGCCAGACTACAAATCCAAAGGTCGCCGGTTCGATCCTCGCCAGATCCTACGATTTTTTATGTCACTTTTCACTTCTTTCACCTCTGGCAGTATTGATCATGGAAAAATACCGAATAGCACCGTTGTTCGGAACCAACGTTAAACTGTAGGTCCCCCTATAGCTGGCTGGGTAAGTCAGTTCGAAGGTCGGAGGAAGGCAACGGCATACCACCTCCAAACAGGACCATGCCTAGTAAAGCACTGTGGTGTTCAAACCAATCTTCGGATTGTTGACTGCTTTACCGTTTTTCTCTATCTCTTTTTTTTTTTTTTTTTTTTTTTTTTTTTTTGTGGGACTAAAGTTGCATGGGATAATGGGGGCCAGAAAGTGACGTTCGTTTTTTGGTGCTAGGTTAGGTCGCTTCACACATATGATGTCAACTTTTTATTTTTTTTAATGGGGTGCTATAGAAAAAAGTGTTCAAATGTTCGTATAGCTTATGGGACTTAAATACGTGGTCATCAGTCCCTAAACTTACAAACTACTTATGAACTACCTTATACTAAAGGACAGTACAGATATCCATGCTCGAGGGGGGATTCGAACCCCCGACAGTAGTGGCCGTGACTGGAGCGCCTCAGTCCCCTCGGCCGCGGCGATGCTATAGTTTAGTACTTATTTCCTGAAGTGCGCTTCGGTTGCACAGTGGTAGAGGGCCAGACTACAGATCCAAAGGTCGCCGGTTCGATCCTCGCCAGATCGTACGATTTTTATGTCACTTTTCACTTCTTTCACCTCTGGCAGTATTGCTCATGTGAAAAATACCGAATAGCACCGTTGTTCGGAACCAACGTTAAACTGTAGGTCCCCCTATAACTGGCTGGGTAAGTCAGTTCGAAGGTCGGAGGAAGGCAACGGCATACCACCTCCAAACAGGTCCATGCCTAGTAAAGCACTGTGGTGTTCAAACCAATCTTCGGATTGTTGACTGCTTTACCGTTTCTCTCTCTCTCTTTTTTTCTTTTTTTTTTTTTTTTTTTTTTTTTTTTTTTTTTTTTTTTTTTTTTTTTTTTTTTTTTTTTTTGCGGCTATCGAGACTAATACAATGTTCCCTAACAGTAAGGTCTTTGAAGGTGAACGACAGTCAATATGAGCCATGAACGTCCATTTACTTTTAGATTACGCGATACTTACTACACTGGCAATAGTTCACGTACTGCTAGGTACTTTAGTAACATAATCCTTATCTTAAAATTTGAGTTTTTGAAATATCTTTAATGTGCTATTGCATTTACCGTCCAAAGTTTCGTAATGTGGAAGCATTGGTGGTAGGATAATGTCTACACCCTTTTTATTTATTTATTTATTATTTAACATGCCCCATTACATAGCAATATTACATGTTTGATGGTTTGATTCAGGCGGTTACATCAAATGTTCTTACAAACACAAGTACAGTATACAAGTTGACAGGGTTTACAAAGGAACAAACAATTTTATACATTACTTAATGAATTACAAGAATTGTAAATGTTTTACACATTAGGAAATCTTATTGAATTACAAAAATTGTAAAAGACAGTAGTGTATTTATGTACTAAGTCATATTTACTGACGGGCCATCCTCCTCCTTTGGCAGCTATTTTTTTTTTTTTTTTTTTTTTTTTTTTTTTCCTGAGATGGTCCCTCTCTTTCAATAAATTGCAGCAGTCGAAAAGCACGTGGTCAATAGTTTGGACAGCACTGTTACATGTGCACGTTCCGTCTTCAATTATTTTGAACCGCTGATAGTATGCTTTCAGTTTCCCATGACCTGTTAACGTAGCTGTAAAATTCGGAGATATTGGAAGTTTAATCAGTAAACGTTGTCGTATCGTAGGAAAATACGGTTTAGTGCTTCCCCCGTTTTTTGTTCTGTGCCACTCAATGTCCCATTTGTTCCTAAACTCTTCTCGAAGTTTCTTCTTTACGGCACTTGTAGGTATTTTGTTATAGCGTGTTGACTGTCGTGATCGAGCTGCTCTTTTAGCTAGTTGTCAGCTAGTTCATTTCACCATATCCCTTGATGTGCCTTAACCCATTCGAAATGCACCAGCCAGTTGTGTGTCTGCAACCTTCTGATATTACTTCTTATTTCTTCAATCAACAAGTTGTCGATCTCATACTTCGTCCCGCCTCTGATACAGGAACTTTGTTGGGTGTAAATATAAGCGAGGCGTAGCGTGGCGAGTGAGGTGGGTGTGTCGGGAGTATTTTCTGCTCTCAGAGGCGTCTGGACCAGCTGCTGGCACTGGCGGGGCAATTAGCGACAGGATCAGGAACAGGAAGAGAACAGGACGGGACAGGAATAGCCTGGAGCTGGAAGTGCTGGAAGACGGCCAGGGGCGGACCACTCCAGCAGCGAGGGGTGGGGGGAGGAGGTGGAGGAGGGGGGCAGGAGGGGGTCTCATAGCCGCTGCCAGGGAAGACCACATACTCACCGTCCAGCGAGGTCCAGTTCCACCACACTGCGCTCTGGTACACAACTGCCACGCATACAATATTATAACGTTCACTCTTTCAAACTCTGAAATCAGCAGGAGTAAAATACAGGGAAAGGAGAGTTATTTACAACTTGTACAAAAGCCAGACCGCAGTTATTAGACTCGAAGGGCATGAAAGGGAAGCATCAGTTAGGAAGGGAGTAAGACAGGGTTGTAGCCTTTCTCCGATGTTATTCAATTTGTACATCGAGCAGGCGGTGAAGGAAAGCAAGGAAAAATTTGGAATAGGGATTAAAGTTCAGGGGGAAGAAATAAAAACATTGCGTTTCACTGATGACAATGTAATTCTGTCAGAGACAGCAAAGGACCTGGAAGAGCAGTTGAAAGGAATGGACAGTGTGTTGAAGAGAGCGTATAAAATGAACATTAACAAGAGCAAAACAAAAATAATGGAATGCGGTCTTAGAAAATCAGGCGATGCTGAAGGAATTAGATTAGGTAACGAAACAATGAAGGTGGTAGATGAGTTTTGTTACTTGGGTAGTAAAATAACATGCGATGGTCGCAGTACAGAGGATATAAAATGCAGAATGGCAATGGGAAGAAAAGCATTTTTGAAAAAGAGAAATTTGCTAACATCAAATATTACTTTAAGTGTAAGGAAATCTTTTCTGAAGGCATTTGTGTGGAGTGTTGCCATGTACGGGAGTGAAACATGGACAATAAGCAGTGCGGACAGGAAGAGGATAGAGGCTTTTGAAATGTGGTGCTACAGAAGAATGCTGAAGATTAAGTGGGTAGATCGCATAACTAATGAAGAGGTCCTTAACAGAATTGATGAGAAAAGGAATTTTTGGCACACCCTGACCAAAAGAAGGGATCGCTTGGTAGGACACATTCTTAGACATCGAGGAATGGTAAATATAGCATTGGAGGGAAGTGTGTGGGGTAAAAATCGCAGAGGGAGACCAAGAGACGCGTATAGTGAGCAGATTCAAGTGGATGTGGGTTGTCGTTCTTATGAGAAGATGAAGAGGCTTGATCATGATAGAGTAGGGTGGAGAGCTGCATCAAACTAGTCTCCGGACTGAAGACCATAACAACAACACTCGATTCTTAAGTAATTACATTCTACCACTTTCAAACATAATACTCAGCTTTCAACATTACGATGTATGCGGGTTCTGCTCGCTGCAAAATAATTGACCTGGGGTGTCGTGGTAAAAATAAATACTTGGAGGTACAATTTTTCACTTCTTCTTTAATTTTCAATCAAGCTGCTTGTTATTCCAGCCGGCCGCGGTGGCCGAGGGGACTGAGGCGCTGCAGTCACGGTCTGCACGGCCACTACGGTCGGGGGTTCGAATCCCCCCCCTCGGGCATGGATATTTGTGCCCTCCTCAGTATAAGGTAGTTGATAAGTAGTTTGTAAGTTTAGGGACTGATGACCCCGTAGTTAAGTCCCATAAGCTTAACACACATTTGAACATTTTGAATTTGTTATTCCACCAAAACGTTTACAACTTCGTAACGTATACAACGCAACAGTACTTAGTTGATAGTACTTCCATCTTAAAACACCAGACTGACATAGCTTCCAGAGCACTTCACAAACGACTAAAACTCAACCCCCCCCTCCCACGCAAGGCGGTGAGGCAAATATATAACATCGACAATAATGACATTACATTATGTATTGTTCATAACAACTGAATATACTAATTTATTATTACCAAACACACAAGTAAAACATTTAAGGTACACAAAAATAATATATTATCTATAAATGTGAATGTCTGTTCGGTGTACGTTTATCACGTCTGAACCACAAAACATGAAGAGCTAAGAATTTGTACAGTTATTAATGTTTACTCGTGGAAGACTTTAGGCATGGTTGTATGGCGATCGGATAGCTATTTTTCTATACATATATTAATGTGAATGTCTGTTCGGTGTACGCTTATTACGTCTGAACGACAAGACGCAGAGACTAAAATATTTGTAAAGTTACTAATTTATACCTGAGGAAGGTTTTAGGCACGGTTTTATAGCGATCTGATAGATATTTAGTAATTTGAAGAATATAACGCGAAATGCGGAACAATAATTACTCTTTGAAAATTATATTTGCCCGTACTCTCTGAAAATTGTTTTATTGGTTGCATTGTTGCTTGAGGGTTGATAATGATAAAACGGTGGAATATATTGGGATAGAAAGTTATCGGTATATGTAAAATTCTACGTGCGTGTGTGTGTGTGTGTGTTTGTGTGTGTGTGTGTGTTAATATTTCGCTCTGCAGCGAAAACTACAGAACACAAACGAATGGTCTGTGTGTAATAGTTGTCCGAAGTCCCCTGTTGTACACCATAGCAGTTCCATTCCGATAGCTATAAGGGGGTGGAAGATATCGTGGTTGAAAGTCGTCAGATTATTAAAAAAATTGGGACTGAAGGCCAGCGATGTCGTTTGCGATTCTGTAGCAAGGAGGTTACACACAGCGAAACGTGATGCCACAGACCATATCTTTGATCTGTGCGTACTACAATGTCTTCAGCTCTTTCTCTGTAAGGATAAGCATACGAATAAGGGAATATAAGAATAAATAAATGAAGCAGTAAAAAAGAAATTTCTTTTAATACATCTCTTAAAAAAATCGATTTGACGTTACGCGCATTACATCAAGTGATCGATCTGGGATATTACTACAATCATTATTGTTGAATTTCGTGATTGGATTCATCGAAACGAGTGCATTTTTATGTGTGATTTGATCTGCACTACTTACTTTCCTGTAATGTTGATTAAAAATGTTTGGTTTTAAAGAAGGTATTGTATTTCATTCTATCCTTCAAAGCCAAAACCTCTTAGCACACTACTGAAAGATCGCTTATCTATCATAATCAACCAACACGCGAGCGGAGCCGCGGGTTTAAGCTGGTAACAATATAAAATGAAAACTATACATACAATAATTTTAGATAGCCCATATCTTTTTAAGTCTTAATCTCAGATCTTTCTGTTTGACAACAAACAGCAATGTTAAATGTCAATTAATTAGTTAATGAGTACATCATACATGTTCCTAACATATATTGATCTATCAAATATCTTGGCAATTCTGAAAATCAGTTCAAATATCACGTCAGTCAATATATACAAAAATGTACAATCTTCAACTCTCGACTATTACATTAATTAACACAATTAGCTGGTCTACACAACTTGTTTACGAGCCTAACATATATACAATGCTATTTAGTTTCACGTATTTTTGTTTCACCAAAGTTTTTACAATTCGTCAATTGAAATAACATACAATGACGAAACAATTGTTTATAGAACTGTCCGGAAAGAAACTATATGAATCTCTTAATTAATGAAATCTATCACTTGTATTAATCGCAGTATCAGCGAGACACTGTCCTACACTGATTCCTAGGCTGGCTGTTTCGTTTGTAACTAACTTCACATGCAACATATATCACTATTAAACCCACGATTATGGGTCCGATGCAGACGGTATCGTACGATAACATTGAGATGAGAGTACCACCAGTATCATCACAATATTCAGCGACTATATTCTAAGGAAGAACTGAAAATATGTACTTGGATTGCACATGATTCACTGTCTGCAACAACGCTTTATTAACAACAAGTATAATTATGAACAGTCTTGCGTTAAGCGCATCTTAGGACAGGCTCAATGCCACAAGAACACAAATTATCCTAAGGAAGAATTTAATGATTTGCAGTAAACACTAAAAACAATTATTTTGTCAAGTAGGCTCAACCACAGAGATTGTGTGAAAAACACTAAAGTATGACGCGTTTCAAGGGTCAAGCCCTCGTCATCAGATAATCTGTACAAGAATCTTAAAACCTGAGAAAATAAAAATCTAAAACGTAATAAAAGAAAACGTGGTTGCTTCCCTTGTAACCGTGTCTCCGCAGAAAGTCCCCAGTCATGTTGTTGACTCGCTGCGTTTCCCTAGTGTTATGCTTCGTCAGGATTCAAATCCGACCCCAGCATTTTGACGTAAATGAATAGTGGAAAGCGTCAGATAAATACGAGTGTTGTTAACAGAAAATCGTGTATTAAATAGGTACTGCTGGATATATACATAATTGATAGTTACGTGCTTCTACAAGAACAAGTCAATACATGAATTTTTACACGAGAATGGCAATATACAATTTTTAAGTAGTCCTATGCACACGACAATCTTAAGTCAAAGTGAAAAGAATCAATAAAGAAAAAAATGAATTAACTTAATTGTTTAACTTTTCTAGGAGTTCCTCGACAGAATATAAGGAGTGAGCCATGAGGTAACTCTTCAATTTAGATCTGAAATCGTGTGGGTTAGTGCTAAGATTCTTTAGTTCTTGTAGCAGCTTATTGGAAATGGATGCTGCAAAATACTGTTCAAATGTTTGTAAAGTCTGTGGGACGTAACTACGGGGTCATTAGTCCCTAAACTTACAAACTACTTATGAACTACTTACGAACTAGGACGGCACAAATATCCATGCCCGAGGGGGGATTCGAACCCCCGACCGTAGTGACCGTGCGGACCGCGACTGGAGCGCCTCAGTCCCCGCGGCCAGCGCGGCCGGCTGCAAAATACTGTACATTTTTATTCGGTAATATAAAAATGAAATAAAATAAAAAAATACGTCTCTGTGGCTACAGGTTTAATTATGTATAAGTGGAAATATGTAAACATTTCTTTAAAAATAAATTTAAAATTTAGTTTGTAAGCTCTTACATGTTCTTCTAAGGAACTATATGAGGTGGTTCATTGTACCTGGCATGTGGGGCACTATTAAACATTTACCAATTTTTGTTCAAAGACATGTAGCTTGAAACAAAATACTCATAGAGCAATTACATAACGCCATTTGATACATGAACGATTAAACTGAAAATCACAACTCTGTAATAAAATTATTGTACGAGTAACACAGAGAAATCGTTTTTTTTAGTTCCATGTGCCCCGCTCTCCGCTACTGCAGATTGCAACACCTTCAATTAATCGTTCAGGAAAATGCCTCGTTAAAATAGTGAGGATGTCCACAGTAATAAAACACAGCACTGTTTCAGAGCTGTACCTCTTTTTTTAGTTCCATGTGCCCCACTCTCCGCTACTGCAGATTGCAGCACCTTCAATTAATCGTTCAGGAAAATGCCTCGTTAATATAGTGAGGATGTCCACAGTAATAAAACACAGCACTGTTTCAGAGCTGTACCACAGTCTAACATATACAGTCGCGACACTCACTGCTGTTAAAGTTGTTACCAACTGACAGTTGCTGCGACACTAGCGCTCCTAGCGGTGGGCAAGCTGCCGAAGTAGTGATGTTTGTTTATACTCGCTTTTGTACGTAATTAACGAAATACTTGCTATAATTTTTGCGTTACATGCATTATTAAAGTATCGAGAGACAAATATAATACGGAAATTAAAATAAAAACAGCCTGATTTAAATGATTCAATGGTATAAAGAACAAATCGGTCATGAACAAATACTTACGAATATAAGGTATATTTGCAGCTTATTCAGCTGAAAGTAAGTTGCATATAAACGTAATGGTATAATAAATTTATATTATGGTATATTATTACAATGACAGCCAGTTCTTGACGTGTATCAGTTCGGGACGGAGTCTAATGATTCTCACATTTTTACACGTCACTCGTCTTCCTTATACGTGCCTTACTTTAGCTTTAAAAAGCAATGCTTTGATGATTGTTGCCGTTTGTGGTTCAGATGTAGCAACAATTGTGGAATTGGGTTCTTCTTTGTTGGTAAACAGTTTGCTTGAATTTATCGTTATATTGCCATGTCTGTGACGTTTTTCCTGCAGCTACGGCTGTGATGGCTGATTTGGTATGTTAAATACCGTATTTATCGCATTCTGTATACGTTTCCTATGTTCCACTCTCACCTATTTTACTGGAATTGTAATGAAGAGTACTTAACGTTCCTGCGTACATTTGACGTCTCTTTGCCAAAGGGCATGTCTCCTGGTGTTTCCTAGGCATTTTTATTCTTAATAGAAAATGAAATTATTAATTTAAAACCTGTATGTTAGAGAATGATTGTAAATTAACTGTTCTATAATGTACCGATTCGTGCCTTATCAAAAAAAAAAAAAAAGCAAATGTTTGTAAAGCTTATGGGACTTAACGAAGGGGTCATCAGTCCCTAAACATACAAACTACTTATGAACTACTTACGAACTAGGACGGCACAAATATCCATGCCCGAGGAGGGATTCGAACCCCCGACCGTTGTGGCCGTGCAAAAAATGTTCAAATGTTTGTTAAGCTTATGGGACTTAACTACGGGGTCATCTGTCCCTAAACTTAGAAACTACTTATCAACTACTTACGAACTAGGACGGCACAAATATCCATGCCCGAGGGGAGATTCGAACCCCCGACCGTAGTGGCCGTGCAGACCGTGATTGAAGCGCCTTAGTCCCCTCGGCCACCGCGGCCGGCGTACCTTATCAGGGATCTTATGAAACCTAAGAAAGACAAATGGGAAGCAATTTTTGAATTTTTGCCTATTTATAAGGCACTACATACGTTCCATAATGTAAAAAGTATGCTGAAGACAATCTAAGTCAATCTATTCGCACTCGTCAACTATCGTATTCAGAAACGTAGCTTGCCAGCCGCTTGGGGCGCTGCTATCGCAGCGTATAACAAAATTCTGTGGGAGTGTCGTGACTGTATGTGCTAGACTGTGGCTGTACCTCTTGAGTGAACGGTACTGCTAGCAGCAGTGAGAATCCCCCAGGTGTAGCTGGGGTTCGCCTCCCTCTGTCGTCTCCGCAAGCCTACAGTGACGGCTGCCTCGCGAATTTGGAAGCGGGGCCAGTTCTGAGAGGTGCTTGGGGCACGTCGACGTTGAAAGCCAAAAGCCAAACGGCTGTCGAGGACCCTCCAGGTGGGCTCTTCACCCGTGTGTGTGTGTGTGTGTGTGTGTGTGTGTGTGTGTGTTCGTCATGATGGTGCCTTTAATAGCTTCGGTGTACAGGTGCAGACACAGAGCTACGTTGCACTGTAGTCGCACTAAAAAAATAAAAAAAATAAAAAGCAGATAAATAAAACAAATAAACCAACCTCTAAAGACTACACACGGTAAACGGGTTTCATCGCAAAGTGTCGAGCAAAACAACAGCGTAGAGTGTGAAGCCGAAGAAGACAGTCTAAAACGTAGCAAAGCAATGGTGGATGACAGTATTGTCCTGTGATACCATAAACTGAAATAAAGTATACACACCTCATGTATTCAACATTGAACAATTGGCAGACATCTATACCTATAAATGTGAATGTCTGTTCGGTGAACGTTTATCACGTCTGAACCACAAGACATAAAGAGCTAAACATTTATACAGTTACTAATGTCTACCCGGGGAAGGCTTTAGGCACGGTTTTATGGCGATCGGATAGCTATTTATCTATATATATATATTAATGTGAATGTCTGTTCGGTGTACGTTTATCACGTCTGAACCACAAGATATAAAGAGCTAAAAATTTGTACAGTTACTAATGTGTACCCGGGGAAGCCTTTAGGCACGGTTTTATGGCGATCGGATAGCTATTTATCTATATATATATATATTAATGTGAATGTCTGTTCGGTGTACGTTTATCACGTCTGAACCACAAGACATAAAGAGCTAAAAATTTGTACAGTTACTAATGTGTACCCGGGGAAGACTTTAGGCACGGTTTTATGGCGATCGGATAGCTATTTATCTATATATATATATTAATGTGAATGTCTGTTCGGTGAACGTTTATCACGTCTGAACCACAAGACATAAAGAGCTAAAAAATTTGTACAGTTACTAATGTGTACCCGGGGAAGACTTTAGGCACGGTTTTATGGCGATCGGATAGCTATTTATCTATATATATATATATATTAATGTGAATGTCTGTTCGGTGTACGTTTATCACGTCTGAACCACAAGACATAAAGAGCTAAAAAATTTGTACAGTTACTAATGTGTACCCGGGGAAGACTTTAGGCACGGTTTTATGGCGATCGGATAGCTATTTATCTATATATATATATATATATATATATATATATATATATATATATATATATATATATATATATATATTAATGTGAATGTCTGTTCGGTGAACGTTTATTACGTCTGAACCACAAGACATAAAGAGCTAAAAAATTTGTACAGTTACTAATGTGTACCCAGGGAAGACTTTAGGCACGGTTTTATGGCGATCAGACATATATTTCGTAATTTGAGGAATATAACGCGAAATGCGGAACAATAATTACTCTTTGAAAATTATATTTACTCTTTGAAAATGGTTTTATTGGTTGCATTGTTGCTTGAGGGTTGATAATGATAAAAGGGTGGAGTATGTGCGTGTTAATATTTCGCTCTGCAGCGAAAGCTACAGAACGCATACGTATGGTCTGTGTGTAATTGTTGTCCGAAGTCTCCCGTTGTACACCATAGCAGTTCCATGCCGATAGCTATGAAGGGGTGGAAGATATGGTGGTTGAAAGTCGTCAAATTATAAAAGAATTCGGACTCAAGGCCAGCGATGACGTTTGCGACTCCATAGCAAGGGGGTTACATACAGCGAAACGTGATGCCACAAACCAAATATTTGGTCTATGCGTGATACAATGTCAGGAACATCAACCGGAAAAAATGTTTTTATACCTCTCATTCCTTTAACCCCTTCAGACATGCCGTTTCAGTTCAAAAGACTTCAGTTTTCAGTTCGTCTAGCTTTTGTCATGACAATTAACAAAGCTCAAGGACAATCATTAAACGTCGCAGGAATCCATTTACAGCCCTCATGTTTTTCACATGGTCCATTATATGTCGATTTCTCAAGGGTGGGTAACCCAAAAACTCTCTACATTTACGCTCCAAACAACGTAGTTTACCAGAATGCCCTAAAATGAAATTAAAATGAATTTGGACATTACTCCCACCATAAGTGTTGAGATATTGCAACACAGGCTATAAGGAATAATGTATGTATTATTTATTTTAAATGATTAAGCACTTCAAATAATGTTATTTTATATTTGAATGTTGATTAAAAATGTTCGTTTCTATAAAAGGTGTTGTATTTCATTTCATCCTTCGAAAACAGTCTCATAGCACACTACTGAAAGATAGCTTATCTATCATAATCAACCAACACGCGAGAGGAGCCGCGGGTTTAAGCTAGTATCGTCATAAACGTAAACCTTCTTTGAGGTTATTGAGTCAAGATCGTATATATATATTGCCTTCATCAGGAGTTTTTTTTAAGTGTCTATAACATAAATTACAAATTTTGTGAAAAGAGACACAATTCTATCGCGGACAAGATAGTCTGAAGCCTCCTTCGCACAAGAGAGCAACCCTTACTGGCTAGCCTTTTTCTTTTATTACATTGTGAATTAAGCTTCATAGCTTTTATATAATCTCATTATGTCACCTGTAAGTACTGCTTCCATGCCATACATCAAATTAATACTTACATTTTATTCTTAAATAACTGTGACTCTTTATTCTTTTTTTTATGTTATAGGCTTTTAAAATCGATGAAAGGAGAAAATATAAAAATGCAGTAAATGCAACAGGCAAAATGGAGTACAGACGACTAAGAAATGAGATCGACAGGAAGTGCAAAATGGCTAAGTATCTACATCTACATCTACATCGATACTCTGCAAATCACATTTAAGTGCCTGGCAGAGGGTTCATTAACCACCTTCATAACTTTTCTCTACCGTTCCATTCTCTAATAGCGCGCGGGAAGAAAGAACACCTATATCGTTCCGTTTTCGATCTGATTTCTCTTATTTTATTGGGATGGTCATGTCTCCCTAAGTAGGTGGGTGCTAGCAAAATATTTTCACATTCAGAACTAAAAGTCGGTGATTGAAACTTCGCAAACAGATCACGCCTCAATGAATAACGTCTTTCTTTTAATGATTTCCACCCCAATTCGTGCAACATTTCCATGACGCTTTCCCCCCCGTAACGTGATAAAACAAAACGAGCTGCCCTTCTCTGAACCTTGTCAATATCTTCCGTCAGTCCCACCTGGTGAGGGTCCCACAAGGGGCAACAGTACTCCAAGAGAGGACGCACAAGTGTGATGTAGGCAGTCTCTTTGGTGGAGCTGGTGCATCGTCTAAGCGTTCTGCCAATGAAACGTAGTCTTTGGTTCGCCTTCCCCACAATATTTTCTATGTGTTCTCTCCAGTCAAAGTTGTTCGTAATTGTAACTCCTAAGTATTTGGTAGAATCTACGACCTTAAGGTTTGACTGATTTATCGCGTAATTGAAGTTCAGCGGATTTCTTTTAGTGGTCATGTGTATTACTTCACACTTTTCTTTATTTAGTGTCAATTGCCAATTTTCGCACCAAGTAGAAATTTTGTCTAAATCGCTTTGCAGTTGCTTTTGATCCTCTGTTGACTTCACTAACCGATAAACGACAGCATCATCCGCGAACAGTCTAAGGGAGCTATTCATATTATCTCCTAAATCGTTTATAAACACGAGGAAGAGTAGGGGACCAATAACGCTTCCCTGTGGAACGCCAGATATCACCTCTGTTTTACTCGATGACTTACCGTCAATTACAACGAACTGTGTTCTTTCTGACAGGAAATCGTGAATCCAATCGT
Source organism: Locusta migratoria (assembly GCA_026315105.1). NCBI lineage: Eukaryota > Metazoa > Arthropoda > Insecta > Orthoptera > Acrididae > Locusta > Locusta migratoria. The sequence goes on from CM048753.1 coordinate 67,406,249, forward strand.
CTAGTTCCATTATAGACTCGAAAGAATGAATCCGTGCTGACTATTGCTTAATAGGTCGTTCTCTTCGAGGTAGTACATAATATTCGAACAAAGTATATGTTACAAAATCCTACTGCAAATCGACGTCAATGAGATAGGCCTGTAATTTTGGGGATCACTCCTATTGCCTTTCTTGAATATTGGAGTAATTTGGGCAACTTTCCAGTCTTTGGGTACGGATCTTTCGCTGAGTGATCGGTTGTAAATTATAGCTAAGTACGGAGCTATTTCATCAGCATACTCTGAGAGGAATCTAGTTGGTATACAATCTGGCCCGGAAGATTTATTTTTGTTTAGTGACTTAAGTTGTTTTACTACTCCAGTACGAGTGGCTAGAAGCCAAATGCAATCTGTAGAAGAATATACAAGAAGGGTAAAAGTAGATACTGCCCGTAGGAAAATAAAAGAGACATTTGGGGACAAGAAAAACAGCTCTACGAATATCAGGAACTCTGGTGGAAAACGAGTTCTCAGCAAAGAAGGGAAAGCTGAAAGGTGGAAAGAGAATATAGAGAGGCTCTACGTAGGAAATGAACTTACAGGCAATATTGTAGGAAGGGGAGAAGAAGTAGATGAGGATGAAATAGGAGATACTATACTGAGAGCTGAATTTGACAGAGACCTGAAAGACCTAGGTCGGAACAAGGCCCCGGGAGTAGATGACATACCCTCAGAGCTGGTAGAAGCTGATCTCGGAGAAGATCAGTTTGGATTCAGAGGAACGTAGGGACACGGAAGGCAATATTCACTTTACGCTTTTTCTTAGAAGATTAAGGAAAGGCAAACCTACATTTTTATCTTTTGTAGATTTGCAGAAAGCTTTTAACAATGTTGACTGGAATACACTCTTTCAAATTGTGAAGCGAGCAGGGGTAAAATACAGGAAAAGGAGAGTTATTTACAACTTGTACAAAAGCCAGACCGCAGTTATTAGACTCGAAGGGCATGACAGGGAATCATTAGTTGGGAAGGGAGTAAGAAAGGGTTGTAGCCTTTCTCCGATACTATTCAATTTTACATTGAGTAGGCGGTGAGGTAAACCAAGGAAAAATTGGGAGGACTAAGAAATGAAAATACTGCATTTCCGATGTCATTGTAATTCTGTCAGAGACAGCAAAGGACCTGGAAAAGTAATTGAACGCAATGAAAAGTGTGTTGAAAGGAGCGTATAAGATGAACATTAACAAGAGTAATGGAGTGCAGTCATAGAAAATCAGCCAATGAGGAAGGAATTATGTTACATACGGGATTGTTCGGCCGCTGTAGTGCAAGTCTTTTGACGTGACACCTCTTGGGCGACTTGCGTACCAATAATGATGATTATGATGATAAGGAGGACAACACACAACAGACAGTCCTCTGACGGGAATCGAACCTGAGCTCTCTGCGTGGAAGATAGCGACGTATCGTGTGAACTACGGAGGCGGAGAGGGTAACTGGTGTCTTAATGTTACTGCATTTTTTTAAGAAAATGTAAGTAACTGGAAAGTGTAAAAAAATAATACACGTCGTTTCAGATTCTGTCTCACATTTATGAACCAAAGAACGCAATATAAAGTTCCATGTCCCTGGCTAACAAGAAGTCTCACCGAAAAACTATTCTGAAAGTAACCAACTGACAGCCTTTTTTAGTAATAAATGATTCATAATATTGGTTACAGTAAAAGATTAAAGAAATAAATAGTTTAACAATCTTATATACTATTAACTGCACATAATTTGCACATAAATAAAATGTTGAGATTTACAATACAAAATTCTGAATGTATGGAAAGGTGATTCGCTAACAATACAATACATATAAACAAAATTTTGAGATTTAAAATACAAAATTCTGAAGATACGAAAATTTGATTCACTAACATTACAGTCTGTATTATCTTAATTATCGTTTTAATGAGTGTAATTCACGATATGATAACATTACAACAGAATTCTGATGAAGAAAGCTGCCATGATAATAATTTCTTAGTTGTTGTTGTTGTTGTGGTCTTCAGTCCGGAGACTGGTTTGATGCAGCTCTCCACAATACCCTATCCTGAGCAAGCCTCTTCATCTCCACATAAGAACGGCAACCTACATCTGTCTGAATGTGCTTACTGTATCCATCTCTTGGTCTTCCTCTGCGGTTTTTACGACACACACTTCCCTCCAATGCTAAATTCACGGTTCCTTCATGTCTAAGAATGTGCCCTACCAATCTATCCCTTCTTTTAGTCAAGGTATGCCAGAAATTTCTTTTCTCCCCAATTCTGTTCAGTACCTCATCATTAGTTACGTGATCCACCCACCTAATCTTCAGCATTCTTCTGTAGCACCACATTTCAAAAGCCTCAATCCTCTTCCTGTCCACTCTGTTTATCGTCCATGTTTCACTCCCGTACAAGGCAACACTCCACACAAATGCCTTCAGAAAGGACTTCCTTAGACTGAAATCAATATTCGAGATTAACAAATTTCTCTTTTCAAGGACGTTTTTCTACCCATTGCCATTCTGCATTTTATATCCTCTGTACTCCGACCATCATTTGTTATTTTACTGCCCAAGTAACAAAACTCATCTACCTCCTTTATTGCTTCATTACCTAATGTAATTCCTTCATCATCACCTGATTTTCTTAGACTGCACTCCATTATCCTAGTTTTGCTCTTGTTAATGTTAATCTTATATGCACCTTTCAGCACACTGTCCATTCCATTCAATTGCTCTTCCAGGTCCTTTGCTGAATCTGACAGAATTACTATGTCATCGGCAAAATGCAATGTTTTTAATTCTTCCCCCTGAACTTTAATTTCTTCACAAAATTTCCCCTTGCTTTCCTTTATAGCTTTCCTTTATAGCCATAAATTGAATAACATTGGAGAAAGACTACAACCCTGCCTTACTCCCTTTCCAACCACTGCATCCCTTTCATGCCCTTCAACTCTGACAACCGCTGTCTGGTTTTTGTACAAGTTCTAAATAACCTTACGCTCCCTATATTTTACTCCTGCTTCCTTCAGAACTTGAAAGAGTGTATTCCAATGAACATTTTCAAAAGCCTTCTCCGAATCTATAAAAGCTAGAATTGTAGGTTTGCCTTTTCTTAATCTGTCTTCTAGGATAAGCCGTAAAGTGAGTATTGCCTCCCGTGTTCCTACATTTCTCCTGAATCCAAACTGATCTTCCCCGAGGTCGTCTTCTATCAGCGTTTCCATCCTTCTGTAAATAATTCGTGTTAATATTTTGAAACCATGACTTATTAAACTGATGGTTCTGTAGTTTTCACACCTCTCTGCACCTGCTTTCTTTGGAATGGGGATTATTACAGTTTTCTTAAAGTCTGAGGGTACTTCACCTGTGTCATACATCCAACACACCAGGTGAAACAGTTTTGTCATGGCTGGTTCTCCCAGAGACTTCAGTAGCTCTGAGGGAATATCATCTACTCCAGGGGCCTTGTTTCGACTTAGGTCTTTCAGGGCTCTGTCAAATTCTTCTCTCAGTATAGTATCTCCTATTTCACCCTCATCTATTTCTTCTCCCCTATCTACAACATTGGCGCTAAGTTAATTTCCTCCATAGAGCCTCTCTATATACTCTTTCCACCTTTCAGGTTTCCCTTCTTTGCTGAGAACTGGTTTTCCATCTGTGTTCTTGTATTGATAGAGCTGTTTTTCTTATCTCCAAATGTTTCTTTTATTTTCCTGTATTATTTTCCCCTATTTATACATTTTGCACTTCCTGTCAATCTCATTTCTTAGTCGTCTGTACTCCATTTTGCCTTTTTTTAACTTCTTTATCCAAATACATAAATGTGGTAAGTTGTTTTGCCACATTAAATTCATTAGTTTTGTATCAGTTAATGAACATCCTGATATGCAGTGCTTTCATATGTTTTGTTATTACAGTAATTATAATTTCTGGCAGGTAGATGTTTTATAAAACATAGCAGAAGCATTACTTTTAACATTGAAATATTGATCCCATTGTTTCGATATGCAAAATTAATGAAATGAGATGAAGGTACACGTCCTGTTACTATTAAAGGTGAATAAAAAGCTGCAAAACTTAGTTCAAATGTCCTGTCTATAATTGATGAAGAGGATTACGAGATTATAAATGGGACCTAGTGTGTCTACATCTACATCTACATCTACATAGATACTCTGCAAATCACATTTAAGTGCCTGGCAGAGGGTTCATTAACCACCTTCATAACTTTTCTCTACCGTTCCATTCTCTAATAGCGCGCGAGAAGAAAGAACACCTAAATCGTTCCGTTTTCGATCTGATTTCTCTTATTTTATTGGGATGGTCATGTCTCCCTAAGTAGGTGGGTGCTGGCAAAATATTTTCACATTCAGAACTATAAGTCGGTGATTGAAACTTCGCAAACAGATCACGCCGCAATGAATAACGTCTTTCTTTTAATGATTTCCACCCCAATTCGTGCAACATTTCCGTGACGCTCCCCCCCCCCCCCCCCCCGTAACGTGATAAAACAAAACGAGCTGCCCTTCTCTGAACCTTGTCAATGTCTTCCTACAATACCACCTGGTGAGGGTCCCACAAGGGGCAATAGTACTCCAGGAGAGGACGCACAAGTGTGATGTAGCCAGTCTCTTTGGTGGAGCTGGTGCATCTTCGAAGCGTTCTGCCAATGAAACGTAATCTTTGGTTCGCCTTCCCCACAATATTTTCTGTGTGTTCTCTCCAGTCAAAGTTGTTCGTAATTGTAACTCCTAGGTATTTGGTAGAATTTACGACCTTAAGGTTTGACTGATTTATCGCGTAATTGAAGTTCAGCGGATTTCTTTTAGTGGTCATGTGTATCACTTCACACTTTTCTTTATTTAGTGTCAATTGCCAATTTTCGCACCAAGTAGAAATTTTGTCTAAATCGCTTTGCAGTTGCTTTTGATCCTCTGGTGACTTCACTAACCGATAAACGACAGCATCATCTGCGAACAGTCTAAGGGAGCTATTCATATTATCTCCTAAATCGTTTATAAACACGAGGAAGAGTAGGGGACCAATAACGCTTCCCTGTGGAACGCCAGATATCACCTCTGTTTTACTCGATGACTTACCGTCAATTACAACGAACTGTGTTCTTTCTGACAGGAAATCGTGAATCCAATCGTCTAGTTCCATTATAGACTCGAAAGAATGCGAGTAGGAAGCGTTTCGGCAGAGAAAGAGTGTGTCATCATCAGGAGCAATTAGCAGTGCAGCGAGGCGGCGGCAGACGGCAGCTGGTGGTTCCCACGGGAAGCATCAGAGCTGAATATTTAAGCCGGGAGAAGACGGACTTTGTGCGCGCGCATCTTTAAGAAGTTCCCTCCTCTGTCTCACTCTCTGCCGAGAGCCGCTTATCCGCTAATATACCGCAGCTCCAGTTTGGAAATAACGAGAGAGAGAGAGAAGCATCAAGTTGCCGACAACATCGACTGACGCTTCCTCCGTGGGATCCGTTTCCGCTCTTTTTCCATCGCTTTTAACACCCCGGGGAACTTGATACGACTCGGCAGCTTGCGGAAAAGGAGGTAACGAAGTGCTGCTTCGTCACGAACAAATATGTAGGGGTTATACGGAAGTGGGGAAATATGGCGAGAATTTCAGGACTAAATATAGACTGAGGTGACAACAGAGATACATAGGGCGATAGTGACGTATTGTTATAAAATGGCGCACAGATATATATCACTAGATTGCAGTGGCGACACGTCCTAGGTGTTCTCCGGTTCAGTGAACCCCCGGAAAAAGCATGTTGTGAAAAGTAAGTAAATAAATAGATAAAAAGTGTTTTTAAACTATCATTCATAGTATCGTTCTTCTATCAGATCTTTTTATATGCACATTCAAACCATTTTCATGGCATGAGAAACGTTTTACGTCGCGCAGACAGCACGTATACGAATCGTAGATCGGCCGCCTCATATAGGTGGCAGTGGCCGCAGCGGCGCAATGCGCATGCGCGGCTGAGGTTCAGATTCTCTGCTGAACCCCCTGGAGGCAGCATTTGATGGATGTAGCTGGTATGTGGAATCTCACTAAGTAGATCATATTGCGCCGTAGTTAATGGTCATTAACATTTGAAATACACAATAAACAACAATTCATTATGTGTACTCACACGATAAGTTGCAAGACAGTGGTAACAGATTTTTTTTCCTTATTTTTAATTTGAGCGACAAGGATATGGTTACATGTTGTTGCAGTCTTCAGTCTGGTTTGATGCAGCTCTCCACAATACCCTATCCTGAGCAAGCCTCTTCAAGTCCACATAAGGACGGCAACCTACGTCTGTCTGAATCTGTTTACTGTATCCATCTCTTGGTCTTCCTCTGCGGTTTTTACCCCACACACTTCCCTGCAACGCTAAATTAACAATTCCTTGACGTCTATTCCTTGACGTCTAAGAATGTGTCCTACCAATCGATCCCTTCTTTTAGTCAAGGTATACTAGAAATTCCTTTTCTCCGCAATTCTGTTCATTAGTTATGCGATCCACCCATCTAATCTTCAGCATTCTTCTCTAGCACCACATTTCAAAAGCTTCTATCCACTTCCTGTCCGCACTGTTTATCGTCCATGTTTGACTCCTATACATAGCAACAATCCACACAAATGCCTTCAGAAAAGACTTCCTTATGCTTAAATCAATATTCCATGTGAACAAATTTCTATTTTCAAGAACACTTTTCTACCCATTGCCATTCTGCATTTTATATCCTCTGTACTGCGACCATCATTTGTTATTTTACTGCCCAAGTAACAAAACTCATCTACCTCCTTTATTGTTTCGTTACCTAATGTGATTCCTTCAGCATCACCTGATTTTCTCATACTGTCATTACCCTAGTTTTGCTCTTGTTAATGTTCAGCTTATATGCACCTTTCAGCACACTGTCCATTAAGTTCAACTGCTCTAACAGGTCCTTTGTTGAGCGCGGTTGCTCGCCCTGGAGGTTCGAGTCCTCCCTGAGGCATGGATGTGTGTTTGTCCTTAGGTTAGTTTACCTAGGTTTAAGTAGTTTGTAAGCTGCGGACTGATGTCCACGCAGTTTGGTCCGATAGAATTACAAACATTTGAACATTTTTTATGTCCTTTGCTGACTGAGACAGAATTACTGTGTCGTCGGCAAAACGCAATGTTTTTACCGACTACACAAAGTAAAATGTTTTAATTATTCGTCTGCGAATTACAGAGAAGAACAAGGAATGACATTATGAGTTTAGCGTCCCATCCACATGTTGGTCATTAGAGACAGAGCAAACGCTGTGATAGCTTTCGTCTTAATAGGGAAGGAAATCGGTAGTGCCTTCCAAAGGAACCATCCCGGCATTTGTCTGGAGATATTTAGGAAAACAACGAAAACCCTAAATTGAGGACTGCCGAAATCCGGGTTTGAACCGGCGTCCTCCTGTGTGAGAGTCCAGTTTGTTACCAGTGAGCCCCCACACTTGATGACAACGACAGGCAGAAGACAAAACGTTAAGGGTAAACTGTGTATAAGAGCGAATATTTTAATACGTGGTACATTTTTTTTTCAGATATTTCTAAGTTAGTCGATTTTGTCTCCACCGCGGCCGACTGTTCTAAGGCGCATTGCTGCGGAGCGCGCGGTTGCTCGTCATGGAGGTTCGAGTCCTCCCTCGGGCATGAGTGTGTGTTGTCCTTAGGTTAGTTTAACCCTCCGTCGGGCGCACCTCCAGATGAAACAAAATCAGGCGCACCCGGCCTGAGAGGCCACCCACATATTTCGTGGACTAGCTCCGCCATGTTAAATCAAATTCAAAATGCGTGTTGGCTAGTCTTGAAGAGGATCTAAAGGAAGGAATTACAGCAAACTTAAAGCATAATAATGGATTTATTGAACAGAATACACCTTGAAATAAAGTAACCAAAATTCAAAATTTCCCAAAAAGAGTATTACAAATTGGTCAAACAGACATACATAAAAGTTATGAAGTTTTTTTTAACGGACATTAGGCAGTCTATTCTGACATGGAATCATCTTTTCTCGCCACATTTGCAGCCAAAAACCGATGCTATAGCTCCCAAATCAACAGCCGAAACACAGGTATGGCACAGAACGTATACGTCGATCAGGCAGATTGGTTGATGACAAGCTGAACATTCGTGATTCTTCATCCTCCTAACTCTTGTTTCAGCCACGCATGGTCGACGTTTTAGCCGTTTGGGAGGAACTATGGAAGAACTTTCCCGTTCCTTGTGGGGTAAAATTATTTTCAGTCGAGTTTGCAGTCGAATCGACATTCCACATAAATTCATAGCATACTTTGCAGTCTAAAGTGTCCAGTTACAAGTTGATGACACAAGGTTTTGCAATTGGTGGCGTCATTTGTAGCAATATCTTTTACACTGAATGTTGTGTAATGATGATATGAATAGTAGAAGGCGTCTACTTAGACTACTTCGTCATCTTATCTTTTCCAAGATAAAAACTCTTCACATATATTCTTCTCTTCTTCATAATCCCGAGCTGTTCCCTAAACTTCCTGTTCAGCTGCTGAGTCCTCCTTGCCTTCTCCTACCTCATCCTGAGAATGGGTGTCTCTCTCATCGACTAAGTCTTCGAGTGCGGCTGGATCTTCAGCAGTTTCGTCCTCGAGGAGGCGCATTATTTCCACAAGATCATTGGCTTAGAGGCATAATATACTACTCTGGACATTTCAGCAGAAAATATGGATGTGATAACGTAGAGAAAGATAGGAAAACTGAAATTAGAACTCGATCAGGCACACTCCGTCTGAACGGCCAGGGTCGTCAGAGTCTTTTTTCCGAAGGTAACGGCGAGAATCACAGAGGACAGACTTAGTTTGAATGAAACTAAGTAATATAATAAAAATATCTTGAAAAATCTCACCTTCAAAACTATAACGTAATCGGGCGCAGATGGCCTGTGAGGCCCAAGGAGTTCCCCGTGATCCGCGTGGAAATCGACGGCAGCCTGCGGATCGGCACTGTGTGAGGTTCCCAAAGTTACGCGACTAAACGGAGAGGCGGGCCGCTGGGCCACCACTGTTAAGCACGGGAATCAAAAAAGTGTTTTGCTGGCCTGTGAGGCCGACTGCGCCCGACGGAGTGTTAAGTAGTCTGTAAGTCTGGGAACTGATCACCAAAGAAGTGAAGTCCCCGATGGGACGTTTACAAACGTTTGACCTTTTGAATTTTATTTTCTCTCTGTGTCGGCCATGTGTCCCATACCGTAAACATAAACTTTGCAGTCTGATGTTTTCTGTTTCGCCATGCTTGGGCTACAAGTAAATGACGACTGGCCACCTACACTTCCATAGTGTTTTCCCGTGTTCCCGCTTCTAATGGCCTGTGGCCTGAGTGGTCGAGCATCATTGGCTTTTAGTCATAATCACAGAATATATGGGTGTCCTGGTGCTGTACAAACGTGAAGGTACTATCAAACCTGAAAACATTGAAAGTTTCTTTCTTGTCCTTCGCTTTTACAAAATTTACGTCTGTTGCGAAAGTTACGTGTTTTACCATAAGATCTAACAAATGTAACTGACTGACGCTACTTGAATGAAATGTAACTCAATGTGTTTGAACTTGTTCTACCTGAATGACCTTCCACAACGTTATGTTAATCTGACTGCGTATTTTTTTTAACTGTATTCTATGTGAATCTCAAGGTATTACAAAACATATCTGACTGCGTATTGTTTATTATAATGAAACACAAACTGCTAATTGTTTCTGTACGAAAATGACGTAACAAAGTTAACTGTCTCAAAATTACTGATACTAAAAATTATTTTCTTAATAATTCTGACCCTACAAACTTGTTTCCGATTGAACTAACAATCCTTAACAGAATGTAAGGAACACAATATTTATCAATGCAATCTGACTCAGTGCAAACACTTGTTAACCTGTACTGAACACTGTATGAATTGTCCTATCCTGAACTGTAAGCATGACAACAAAAACTGATTCTTTCTCACTTTCACTTACTGCATAACTTTGCGCAACACGAAACCTCTTCCTGCTGTACTAACTACTGGAAAGCTAACTACAGAAAACAACTATGACAATTATAATAAAAATGTGAGGAGGGATAAAAAGGTAATCTGTTTAAGAAACTCTAACTAATAATAAAAAAATGAAATATCTGGTTTATTTTCTAACTGATGTAACTTCATGAAAATTACTAACAATGTCATGTTCTTGACGTTAAAATCTTTCAGAGAAAAATATAACTCAGATATTTAATCTGCCTACAAAATTATTTTTGTACAAAGGTAAACATTTCTTTACTGTTAATAAATTCAACTCGATTGACACAAACAATGTTAAAACAATACCATATTTCAAGAACACCACCCATGAAATTCCTATTTCCTAACACAGAAAGAGGTCTCTACAATGAATCGTGACACCACAAGTCAGCAGCAAGATCTTTCCCGACCGTTACTGTTACCATCACTTCAACGTAACAATGCGAAGTTGTGCCATAGAAACAAGCCAAGTATTTCATGAAAAACTTTACCTTATAAGAACTTAAAAAAGATCGTTTCTCCAACGTCATCTACTCCTTTCGTCTCCATATCTTAAACAAACAGCGTGGCTCAGCATTTAAGTCTCAAAATCTCGTCTCCTCGGCTATCCCGCCGGAACGACAACTGCACACAACCACGGTCCCCACGCTTCTGCAACCTCATCCGCGCGCCTAGCAAAGTCTGCCCTCTCAATAATCACAACCTTACTTTCCGGCAACAATACTATCACCATGTCCAAAATCGATAGTACTGCCATCGATAGTACTGCCTGCAACCAAAGATAAACAACCCATGCCTGACTAGCTTGACACTGGTGTCAAATTCGCGGTACATTTAAATACGAAATGTATACCTTCCCGTAGCAGGTATCTTCAAAATATTCCCAATAACAAAATGCAATTAAGTTTGATTCCATTACTTGGAGGTGCTCCACGACCACACAATGATGAACTCACCAGATGTAATTAGCAGCATTGGCCGTTAATGTTTTATTTTAAAAAACCACAGATCGATTTCGATCACATAATGATCATCTTCAGTGTCCTTCCAACGAGCATATGCATGCCCTGAATGCAACTGCAACGGTAATTTGCAGTGTCAAAGTTTGAAAATCTTTCAAACTTTGACACTGCAAATTACCGTTGCAGTTGCATTCAGGGCATTCATATGCTCGTTGGAAGGACACTGAAGATGATCATTATGTGATCGAAATCGATCTGTGGTTTTTTAAAATAAAACATTAACGGCCAATGCTGCTAATTACATCTGGTGAGCTCAAAATGCAATTATATAACGTTGTTCATTACACTGTCCTTCATCACTTTAAAAAAAAATGCAGTCATACACATTAGACAGTACATAGTAAAATATCTATGGGAGATACAACGTAAATGATAGAGAAAACACTGTAACAAAATTTTGGTGACAGTAGAAATATTGTACTGTATTATTCTAAATAAAAAAAAAATAATAATTTTCATAGTAGTACTTTAAATGTTAAAGAGAGGTGAGAGAGTGGAGTGAGATTTGGGTGCGGGTAAAGAAAAATACTGGTAGAAAAATATGACACATGTGCAGTATAATGTTACGGCTTCAACAACATACGTGGCAGATCAGTGTGGGTTAGAGGTGAAATCCAGCACGTCGGTTATCGGCCTGTGGGTGTTGGTGACAGCTATGACTGATGGGCTGAGGTCGCATTTGGCGCCTGGCCCACGGAATTCCGAGAATTGGCAGGTTCCAAATCTGAGAGCGAACGGCGTACGGTGGTCGTGTGCACCGATTTTGCGAGGCCTGGTAGCGGGCAAGTGGTACTAGAGCAGCGTCGAAGCGACCGCCAACCACTTTGTGGACGACAAACCGGCGTCTTGGTCGTGTCACAGAGTAACATATACAGAGACGCAGCCCCCTCTAAACCACTGTCCTACGCTCCCCTCGTAGTTCCGTAAGATGCTAGCAGGTGTCAGGCGGATCGCTGGCTTAGGGTGCCTCTCGCACGTCAGAGGGTAGCGTGGAGGGGAGGCTGAGGGGAGAGCTCGTGCTGCCTTGCCACGAGGCCACGGCTGTGTCCGGCGTGCAGGCGTTTGAGGGGAGGTAGTGGTGGGGGTAGCGGCTACCTGCCGCCTGCTCTGGCGGCTGCTTCTGACCTCAGCGCCATCATGGGACATCTTACGGAACTGCTGAAAACCCTCCCTCCCTGCACCCCTGAGCGTAGGACCGGGCCCTTATGGAGGTTTCCCGTCTGTATATATTTGTCTGTGGTCGTGTCCACAAACGTTTAAGCCCTGTTTACAGGGGCACAATTAAGTATGGGGTGCCCCAGGGGTCTGTTTTGGGACCATTGCTCTTTCTTATTTATATAAATGATATGCCTTCGAGTATAACAGGTGATTGTAAAATATTTTTGTTTGCTGATGATACCAGCTTGGTAGTGAACGATGTTGCTCGTAATATTGACACAGTATCAAATAATGCAGTTCAAGAGATAAGTTCATGGCTAGTAGAAAACAAGTTGATGTTAAATCACAGTAAAACTCAGTTTTTACAATGTCTAACACATAATTTGACGAAATCTGACATTATGATTACACATAAAGGGCATGTGATAAGTGAGACTGAACAGTTCAAATTTCTAGGTGTTCATATAAACAGTAAGCTGTCATGGAAAGCCCATGTTCAGGATCTTGTTCCAAAACTAAATTCTGCTATATTTACCATTAGAACAATATCTGAGATAAGTGATTTTTCAACACGAAAAGTAGTCTATTACACTTACTTTCACTCACTTATGACGTACGGCATTATTTTTGGGGTAACTTGCCTGATGCAAAAAGGATATTTCTGGCTCGAAAACGGGCGGTTCGAGCAATATCTGGTGTAAGTTCGCGAACGTCATGTCGACCCCTTTTCAGTTGTCTGAGAATTTTGACATTGGCGTCACAATACGTTTTTCTCTTTGATGTCGTTTGTTGTTAATAATATCAGCTTATTCCTACGAGTTAGTAGCTTTCACTCGGTGAATACTAGACAGAAGTAGAATCTAAATTTGCATCACACAACCTTAAGACTTGTGCAGAAAGGGGTACAGTATTCTGCGGCATCCATTTTCAATAAGCTGCCACAAGAACTAAAGAATCTTAGCTCTAATCCACACGCTTTGAAATCTAAATTGAAGAGTTACCTCGTGGCTCACTCCTTTTATTCTGTCGAGGAGCTCCTAGAAAAGTTAAACAATTAAGCTAATTTATTTTTTCTTTATTGATTCTTTTCACTTTGTCTTAATATTGTCGTGTGCAAAGGACTACTTGAAATTTTTCTATTACCATTCTTGTGTAACAATTAATGTATTGACTTGTTCCATGACCATGGAGTTTCACTCCTCAATTGGGTCCTATGGAACAGAAAAAAACAATAAATAATAATAATAAACATATGTTAATTTTCCAAGCATGTCAGTGCAACCCCAGGAACCAGCACACTTGTGGAGTATCATATGTAGTGTGTACACCAGATGCATGTGCCTTTCAAAGTTTTTATACAGATTTGTAATTTTAATTTTACGTTTGAAAATGGCAACTTGTTGTCTAAACTAGTCATATAATAAAGTCTGAAGTAAAATATGTGATCTAGGCCTTCCTCTCTGTGAAGTCTATATGTAGAGACAGATTGGGGGGAATGAGAAGATTAAAGCACGAGAGGAGTTCGACGGAGGAGGTGATTAGCAGAAAAAAAGGGGAAGGTGGAGAGAGGCAGAGAGAGAGAGAGAGAAGGAAAACGAGAAGATTAGAGAGGGAAAATAAGAAGATGAACAGACCAGAGAAATGAGGAATAGAGATGTTAGGGGTGAGGGAGGAAGATATCGAGAGAAGAAAAGAGAAGGTTAAAATTTTAAACATTGTCAGCGACCGTTACAACGTCAATGGATAAAAAAAAGCAGCCTTCCGTCGGAAATTAAATATTATTTGTTCTGGTTTCGGCAATGACTAACATTGCCTTCATCGCCGGCCGCGGTGGCCGCGTGGACTGAGGCGCTCCAGTCACGGTCTGCACGGCCACTACGGTCGGGGCTTCGAATCCGCCCTCGGGCATGGATATTTGTGCCGTCCTTAGTATTAGTTAGTTCAGAAGTAGATTGTAAGTTTAGGGACTGATGACCCCATAGTTAAGTCCCATAAGCTCTACAAACATTTGAACACTGTACCTCTACTAGGCATTTCCTTTCCTATTCCATTCCCAAATAGAACGAGGTAAAAAATAATGCCTATATGCCTCCGTACGAGCCCTAATTTCTCATATCTTGTCTTTGTGATCCCGAATTGAGTTGCCGGAGCATTTTCGTGACACTCGCGCATTGGTCGTACCTACCAGTAACAAACCTAGCTACTCGCCTCTGAACTGCTTCTATGTCTTCCTTAAACCGAAGTCGGCTGTCCGCATTACTCACAACTGTCCTTACATGTTCGTTCCATTTCATATCGCTCTGCAATGTTACGCCTAGATATTTGAACGACGCGACAGCATCAAGAAGCTCACTACTAATGCTGTATTCGAACATTATCGGATTGTTTTTCCTACTCATAAGCATCACCTTATATTTTTCTACCTTGAGAGGTAGCTGCCATTCTTCTCACCAACTAGAAATTTTGTCAAAGTCATCCTACATGGCCGCGGTGGAGTAGCCGAACGGTCTAAAGCATCTCGCTGCGGAGCGCGCGGTTGCTCGCCGTGGAGGTTCGAGTCCTCCCTGGGGCATGGGTGTCTGTGTTTGTCCTTAGGTTAATTTACCTAGGTTTAAGTAGTTTGTAAGCTACGGAGTGATGACCACGCAGTTTGGTTCGATAGATTTACAAACATTTGAACATCCTGCATGCTATTACAGTCAGTTAAAGACGACACCCACCCATACACCCCAGCATCATCAGCAAACAGCCGCAAATTACAACTTACTCTGTCCATCATATCATTTATATAGATAGAAAATAATAGCGGTCCTATCACACTCCCCTTGGGCCCGCCTGACGATACACTCGTCTCTGATGAACACTCGCCGTCGAGAACAACGTACTGCGTTCTGTTACTTAGGAAGTCTTCCAGCCAGTCACAAATCTGTGAACCTATTCCATAAGCTCGCATCTTCGTTAGCAGTCTGCAGTGTGGCACCGCGTCGAACGCCTTTTTTGAATTCGAGAAAAACACAATCCGCCTGTTGCCCTTCATCCATGGCTCGCAAGATGTCATGTAAGAAAAGGGCAAGCTGAGTTTCACATGAACGATGTTTCCTAAACCCGTACTGATTCATAGAAATAAGCTTTTCCGTTTCAAGGAAATTTACTATATTCCAACTGAGAATATGCTCTAAAATTCTACATGAAACTGATGTCAATGATATTGTGGGTCAGTTCTCTTTCCTTTCTTATAAACGGGAGTCACCTGCGCTTTTTTCCAATCACTAGGAACTTTGCGCTGAATTAAAGATTCGCGATAAATGCAAGCTAAGTAGGGGGCCAATGCCGCAGAATACTCTTTGGAAACCGAACTGGTATTCCATCCGGACCAGCAGACTTTTTCGTATTTAGCTCTCTCAGCTGCTTCTCTACACCGGAGATACCTATTACTATGTCCTCCAATTCGGAATTTGTACGTTGATCAAATGATGGCCCATTTGTGCAGTCCTCCTGCGTGAAAGATTTCTTAAAGGTTAAATTTAGAACTTCAGCTTTCCGTATGCTTTTTTGTATTACTGACCCGGAATGATCAACGAGTTACTGGAAAGTGGGCTTTGACCCGCTTATAGATTTTACATAGGACAAGATTTTTTTCGGTTTCTCGAAAAGATCTTTTGGTAAGGTGTGGCTGTGGTAATTACTGTATGCTTCGCGCATCAATCTTTTTATAGACGCACGAATCTCTACTAACTTTTGCCTGTCATCATTTGCGTGTTCTTTTTCGAATCGAGAGTGCAACAGTCTTTGCTTTTTGAGCAGCTTTCTAACATTATTATTATACAACGGTGGATCTTTTCCATCTTTAATCGTCTTTACTGGCACATATTTCTCTAACCCTTTATTTACAATGCACTTAAATTTAGTCTACAATTCCTCTACATACATAGTCCCAGAATTAAATAATGCCCATTCATTTTGTACTACACTATGCTTGTCCGTCCAGTTTTGGAGTATTGCTGCCCAGTGTGGGATCCTTATCAGGTGGGTTTCACGGAGTACATCGAAAGAGTCCTAAGAAGGGCAGCTCGTTTCGTAATGTCACGATACAGGGGAGTCAGCGTTACGGAAATGATACAGGATCTGGGATGGGAATCATTACAGCAACGGCGCTTATCGCTGCAGCGTGGTCTAGTTACGAAACTCCAATCGCGAACATTCTCCTCCGAATTCGAAAATATATTGTTGACTGCCACTTACATAGGTAGAAATGATCATCAGAATAAAATACGAGAAATCAGAGCTCGAACGGAGAAATTCAGGTGTTCTTTCTTGCTGATCGCTAATCGAGATTGGAATGGAAGATAAATAGTATAACAGTGGTTAGATGAACTCTCTGTTAGGCACTTAAATGTGATTTCCAGAGTATCCCATGTAGATGTAGACATAGAGATAGATGATGATGATCGTGTGGCATTTATGACCGTTAGATCCCCAACTGGGGTCGTGTTCAGCCTGCCTGGTGCAAGTCTCTTTATCTGACGCCACTTCGGCGACTTGCATGTCAATGATGATGGAGTGATGATTAGGACGACACAACACCCATGCCCCGAGTGGAGAAAATCTCCAACCCGGCCGGGAATCGAACCCGGGCCCCCTGCGTGGCGACCAACCACGCTGTCCACTGAACAGGGGTTAGACAGAGAAGTGGAGGTGATTAGCAGAATAAAGGGGAAGGTGGAAAGGGACAGAGAGAGAAAGAGAGAGAGAGAGAGAAATGTTTCAAATGTTAGTGCAGCTTATGGGACTTAACTACGGGGTTATCAGTCCCTAAACTTACAAACTACTTATCAACTAGCTTATCCTAAGGACGGCGACCAACCACGCTGTCCACTGAACAGGGGTTAGACAGAGAAGTGGAGGTGATTAGCAGAATAAAGGGGAAGGTGGAAAGGGACAGAGAGAGAAAGAGAGAGAGAGAGAGAAATGTTTCAAATGTTAGTGCAGCTTATGGGACTTAACTACGGGGTTATCAGTCCCTAAACTTACAAACTACTTATCAACTAGCTTATCCTAAGGACGGCACAAATATCCATTCCCGATGGGGGATACGAACCCCCGACCGTAGTGGCCGTGCAGAATGTGACTGGAGCGCCTCAGTCCCCTCGGCCACCGCGGCCGGAGAGAGAGAGAGAGAGAGAGAGAGAGAGAGAGAGAGAAGGGAAACGAGAAGATTAGACATGGAAAATGAGAAGCTGAACAGACTAGAATATGAGGAACAGAGACATTGGGGGTTAGGGGAGAGGGAGGAGGATATCGAGAGAAGAAAAGAGAGAGAATAGGAGAGGAGAGGTGGTCTTACGTAAGCCTGGACTAAATAAGCGAGTATTTGAAATTAGTATCGGGTTCTTTGTACACCTCACCCCAGTCCAACTGCTGTAGGCTTTCCCCGAAATTAGCGCTCGCCTAAGGAGTTGCCGGTGTAGCAGTTAGCATTTCCAGCAGTAGTAATGTGGATTAGGGGAACGGCCAGGACGCACTAAGCCTCCCGTGTTGTAGTTGTTCCGCTGCTCGCCAGGGTCGCTACTGCTGTTCTTCCCGGCCTGCTGATGAAGTGGCCACCTACCCCCCACTCACCCCCTACCAGCAGGGCAGGAGGGGATGAAGTCGCCTCCCCTACCCCACCACCTCCAGCAGTTCGCAGCACCTGCGCACTTTTAACGACCCGCATTAAAGCCTTTTATCGCCGGCCAAGAGAGCGGTCTGTGCAAGATCGTCGCCTGCAGTGGCTGCTGGACTCTCACTGCGAGGCGGCGGATGCTGCTTAATACGGAATTACCGCGGAATTCACGGTCATTTGGTCTACTGGTAGGGAGGGTGTATAGCCCATTTGTAATGAGTGCAAGTCTCGTTGTCACACACATTTTATTAACGCAGTCATTAAAATTATAATTCAATCCGATCAAGCTGCTTTACGAACTGTAAGGAAATGTTTTTTTTTTTTTTTTTTTTTTTTTTTTTTTTTTTTTTTTTTTTTTTTTTTTATGAGCGAGAATGTGTGAGTAGAAAGAGAAAATAAATTGTGGCTGCGTGTTAATAAATGTGTTGCTGTCGTAATATTGTTTGCGTGGCGTAACAAACCTGATCTTAATTTCGTGGTAAGCTACGTTAACCTCGTTATCAGTGCAAGTGGTATAATTAAATTTTGAAATAATTTGCAAAACAATTTGTGTGGTTAACAAATACTATTTCCCTATCTGACAAACTTTTCAAAAGATCAGTCACCCTCCCTTTCCTTACAAAATCTCCAACGGAGACAGTGCACACACTGATAGCTGAAGATAAACTACCGCGTCTGTGCAATGCGTACGACTTAAGTAGTACGCCAGTGGTAGTAATAATTTCGAAAATTGTAACAGAAATAAATTCAGTACAAAGTGATTGGCAAGTAGGTGCAGTCCAAGCACTGAAGTCAACATTTGACAAAAATTAACCCTTTTAGGAAAACAGTAAAATTTACGTAATTCAGGCTTCATAGATAAATGCATACGATAAATGTAACAGTATGGTTCTTTATAGGATACATGTAGTGGTGGTAACTACTTTTAAACTCAGTTTTGAGAAATCTGTTATTCATTAAGTATGCAAATTAATAAAATCTGAAATAATTATTACTATATAAATGTTTGATTGCTATTCCTATTTGTGAAGTGTTCAACAAGAATTAATTTACTGTTACTAGCTTGCAACAGTATACGATCATGTATAGTCCAGTTTAGCAAAATAGTCCCAATGAAATTATCAACACTGTTTTTATCTTTACGTGAACTCTCTCACTTTCAAAGTGATCGCTTTCAAATACTGATTAACTAAGTAATATTTCTATTACTGTTACGTAAATCAAAATTTGTCACAATGAAATAATCACTGACTTTTGCTATTACGTTAACTTTTCTCTCTATTAATTAGTTATTTTTAAATACTTTACTTTGAATTTTGGACACGTTGCTCATGGCCCGCCGCGGTGTCCGAGGGGACTGAGGCGCTTCAGTCACGGTCTGCACGGCCACTACGGTCGGGGGTTCGAATGCCTCCTCGGGCATGGATATTTGTGCCGTCCTAAGTAGTTCATAAGTAGTTTGTAAGTTTAGGGACTGATGACCCCGTAGTTAAGTCCCATAAGCTTGACAAACATTTGAACATTTTTTGAACTTTGCTCATGAAACATTAAAAAGCTTTGTTATATTGGCAAGATTAGGTAACTACTTGTTACAAATAATATGGAAGACGTATCATCAAATTTCTTATATTCTGATAAGAGTCAAAGATACATCTACATTAATTACAATAAACTTATCTTAATCCTGAAGTCCAGCGATTTGCTTCACTGTAGCTCGACAATAGATCGTTGACAATGTGCTGATTACAAGATTTACATTAATACAGAAATTATTTTTGCTGGTTCCTCCTATGGCAGCTTGTTAGCAGTATGCAGAGATACTTCGCGAATTGCGTAATGACTCGCGACCGTTAGCGTCCGCGATGACGTTACCGCGTTTCGGACGTCTGGACGGACACCAAACACACAGCGAATTTCTGCCTCAGCAGAACGAACGCTCAATATCTGTTTATACTTCACTTAAACACTGGTTTCATTTATACTTTTCATTTGTAGCACTTTTAACACCTCTTTTTACATTCACTTTGTAATAACACAAAAATTGTTATTACATATATTGTTTGAGCACTCCGCGGACTACGTAGGAACGTCTGATCTACGTCACGGGGCGGCAGATACTGCTGCTTGCCTGCTCTCCCACAGGCGAGCGCTGCTATACGATAGAGTCTCTGACCTGAGGAGCTTTTTGATTACAGCAAGTATCGATTTTTGAGCTCGTTCACAGTGGAAATATTTACATACGTAAATTAAAAATGACAAGTAATTACAGTAAATACAGCAAACATTCAAAGTGAATAAAATAAATGAAATAAAATATACAAAAGACAAATACAATACACAGATAATGAATTAATGACATGAAGTGGTTATAGTTACATTACATACATACATTGCATATTACATTCATTAATTAAATGACAATGTAACAATAATAATTACTACCTATACACTACATGCAGGTTCAACTGAACAAAATCTCTCAAAGTGAGGCTCATACTCAGTCGTGATGTAAGACTTACCTTACAAAATGCCGGCCGCGGTGGCCGAGGGGACTGAGGCGCTCCAGTCACGGTCTGCACGGCCACTACGGTCGGGGATTCGAATCCCCCCTCGGGCATCGATATTTGTGCCGTCCTTAGGATAAGCTAGTTGACAACTAATTTGTATGTTTAGGGACTGATGACCCCGTAGTTAAGTCCCATAAGCTGTACAAACATACATACCTTACATAACAAGTTGCCATAAGGGCCAAAATCAATTGATTCACAATGCCTAAACAAACAATAAACAGTTCAATTAAACTCAAAACAAATATCTAAAAAACAAGAAGATACAAGCAAATCTCTCTTAACAACATGGCAACAATTGCATTAATCGTAAGATTTTAGGTTACTTTTCTTAATAATTTTTGTTTTCAGCAACATTTTTAAAGGAAGTACAAAAGTTTTTAAAAAACCAAGCAATTCGCAGTTAGGGCTAAAATCAGAGCCAATTGATCTATTAATAATTCTTTAGGCTAAATCAATTGACACTAAAAATTTTCAAAACCTGTAAACAGCAGTAATTCAAATAATAGGAAAATACAAGTGCAAGTCTGTCAAAAACAGGGCAGCAGTTGCCCTCAAACTGTGAAACGTTAATATTGCCGGATTTCAGACCCATTTGCCTGATACATTTTACAGCACAATGTAATAACGCCAGCACTAATTTCCTAAGGCAGAGAACAGGCCATTACAAATAAAAATACAATTTGTACACTCACAACTTTAAATGCAACGCTACGAGACACAGCAAGCGACAACCGGTCAACAGGCCCAGCTAACAAGTGTTTACGTTTAGGTTGCCCAGAAGGAACACTGAATATTAAGTTAGGCGCATCTTTAAGGCAAATTTTGACTTTGCGATACACAACTTTAGTTAAATGGAAGGAGCAGTCAGTAACTATCACCGTGACGCACTACCATCAACATACCGGGTGATCAAAAAGTCTGCATAAATTTGAAAACTTAATAAATGACAGAATAATAAACGGTAAAATTTGACACCCATGCTTGGAATGACATGGGGTTTTATTAGAACCACATCTACCGTTATCGGGCCTTTTTTTCTTCGAGGAACTCCGTGATTCTGGTTTTCTGCTACCGTGACGGGTGAGAGGTACGCCGATATGTTACAGAATCGCATCATCCCCAGCCTGGCTGATAAACACCTGCTGGAACGTACGATTGTTATGCAGGATGGCGCTCCACCCCATATTGCTAGACGCGTGAAAGATCTGTTGCGCGCGTCGTTTGGTGATGATCGTGTGCTCGGCCGCCTCTTTCGTCATGCTTGGCCTCCCAGGTCCCCAGACCTCAGTCCGTGCGATTATTGGCTTTGGGGTTACCTGAAGTCGCGAGTGTATCGTGATCGACCGACATCTCTAGGGATGCTGAAAGACAACATCCGACGCCAATGCCTCACCATAACTCCGGACATGCTTTACAGTGCTGTTCACAACATTATTCCTCGACTACAGCTATTGTTGAGGAATGATGGTGAACATATTGAGCATTTTCTGTAAAGAACATCGCCTTTGCTTTGTCTTAATTTGTTATGCTAATTATTGATTTTCTCATCAGATGAAGCGCCATCTGTCGGACTTTTTTTTTAAAAAAATGAAACCCCATGTCATTACTAGCATGTATGACCTCCCTATCAATATTTTTCCGTGATTTATTAAGTTTTCAAATGTATACTGACTTTTTTGTACAAGTTGTGAATAACCTTCCGTGCCGTGGTGGAGTAGCCGAGCGGTCTGAAGCGCCTCGCTGCGGAGCGCGCGGTTGCTCGCCGTGGAGGTTCGAGTCCTCCCTGGGGCATGTGTGTGTGTGTGTTGTCCTTACGTTAGTTTACCTAGGTTTAAGTAGTTCGTAAGCTACGGACTGATGACTACGCAGTTTGGTCCGATAGATTTACAAACATTTGAACATTTATTTTTTTAATTTTTTGTAGAATCGTGTGCAGCCAAAATTTCCTCCATTTTTTTTTAACTTCCGTTCCATAATTTCACTCCTGCTGATTTCAGAATTTGAAAAGGTGTATTCCAATCAACATAGTCAAAAGCTTTCTCCAAATCTACAAAAGCTAGAAACGCAGGTTTGCCATTCCTTAATCTGTCTTCTAAGATAAGACGTAAAGTGAGTATAGCATCCGTGTTCCTACATTTCTCCTGAATCAAAACTGGTCTTCCCGAGTTCGGCTTCTACCAGCTTTTTCCATCCCTCTGTAAATAATTCGTGTTAACATTTTGCAACCATGACTTATTAAACTGATGGTTCTGTAATTTTCACGCCTGTCTGCAACTGATTTCTTTGGAATGGGGATTATGACATTATTCTTAATGTCTGAGGGTACGTCGCCTGTCTCATACATCTTACACACCAGGTGAAACAGGTTTGTCATGGCTGGTTCTTATGTATTTCGTTCGTATTATGCCAACACCCTCTGCAGCAAAATTGTGCTAATACGACGATCTCGGTTACCGTAATGTTGTCTCAATTCCGTAGAACCTACAGAAAGACGTCGAACGTCGAACCATTGTAGTTCATTCTACCGATGACAGGTGTTAAGAACCTGCATAACTGCTCGCCTAATTATTTTGACCAATGTCGTGCATATACACTCATGTTCATTAAAATTCCTACACCACGAAGATAACGTGCAACAGACGCGAAATTTAACTGACAGGAAAAAGATGCTGCGATATGCAAATGATTAACTTTTCAGAGCATTCACAAAAGGTTGGCGCCGGTGGCGACACCTACAACGTGCTGACATGAGGAAAGTTTCTAACCGATTTCTCATACACTAACAGTAGCTGCGTGGTTAAACGTTGATGCCTCGTGTAAGGAGGAGAAATGCGTACCATCACGTTTCCGACTTTGATAAAGGTCGGATTGTAGCCTATCGCGATTGCGGTTTATCGTATCGTGACATTGCTGCTCGTGTTGGTCGCGATCCAATGACTGTTAGAAGAATATGGAATGGCTTTAGAAAGGCAATACGGAACGCCTCGTATCACTAGCAGTCGAGATGACAGGCATCTTATCCGCATGTTTATAACGGATCGTGCAGCCACGTCTCGATCCCTGAGTCAACAGATGGGGACGTTTGCAAGACAATAACCATCTGCACCAACAGTTCGACGACGTTTGCAGCAGCATGGACTATCAGCTCGGAGACCATGGCTGCGGTTACTCTTGACGCTGCATCACAGACAGGAGCGCCTGCGATGGTGTACGCAACGATGAACCTGGGTACACGAATGGCAAAACGTCATTTTTTCGGATGAATCAGAGTTCTGTTTACAGCATAATGATGGTCGCATTCGTGTTTTGCGACATCGCGGTAAACGCCCAACTGACGTATCCCCCGGCGTGATGGTATGGGGTGCCATTGGTTACACGTCTCGGTCACCTCTTGTTCGCATCAATGGCACCTTGGACAGTGGCCGTTACATTTCAGATGTGTTACGACCCGTGGCTCTACCCTTCATTCGATCCCTGCGAAACTCTACATTTCAGCAGGATAATGCACGACCGCATGTTGCAGGTCCTATACGGGCCTTTCTGGATACGGAAAATGATCGACTGCTGCCCTGGCCAGCACATTCTCCAGATCTCTCACCAAATGGAAACGTCTGGTCAATGGTGGCCGAGCAACTGGCTCGTCACAATACGCCAGTCACTACTCTTGATGAACTGTGGTATCGTGTTGAAGCTGCATGGGCATCTGTACCTGTACACGCCATCCAAGCTCTGTTTGACTCAATGCCCAGGCGTATCAAGGCCGTTATTACGTCCAGAGTAATCAGTTCTGGGAACTGATTTCTCAGAATCTATGCACCCAAATTGCGTGAAAATGTAATCACATGTCAGATCTAATATAATATATTTGTTTAATGAATCCGAATTTCTTCTTCATGTAGCAATTTTAATGACGCCTAGTGTACTATCCTCAAGGTGGCATCCGTGGCAACCAGGTGCAATATATTTTTTCTCGGTAATTTATCACATATACTAAAGTGGAGTGTGTTCCTATGCGGCCTTATCTACACCACCCACATCAATTTATATGACTGACGAATAAAAATGAATCATTACAAAGTGGTATATATAAGCGATCACGATGCCTCAGTACTGGCAGACTGCAATATTTGCTGACTTGAAGATAAACTGCATGAACTGCTCCACGCTTTATCCGATTACCTGACGGAACTACAGCCTCTGCAAACATTTATGCGCTAAATGTACTGCAAAGCCGATTTTAAAAATTTTGCGCAGCTCACACTTGCTAGCATACGCAGCGATCGCCAGTCTAAACACTAATACGCTCGGGCAATCGCCATACCAAATTTTCCGCCGCTTACGGAAATAATTGATGTTGTTACAGTTGAGCTTCCGTAAACTCTGGAATGTCAACAGTACCAGCACAACAGACGTAACATAGCAGGAGTTTGCGTTTGAGAATTAGGTGCTAACTCTGTCGTAATTCAATCACTGTACGTCGTGATCGGCTTCAAAGCGCTATGCGTGGCGATTTCGTTGTTCAGTATCAAAGGGTGATCGCCTAGTTGTCTGTAGTGGTACACGCGTTTGGAATGGTTCTTCTGAAATAAATACAGGGTGGATATAAAAAGAAAATTAACTGGATTGGTATGAGATTGGATGAGATAAAAGCCAGTGTAGCTCTTGCCAAGATCGCTGATCAGTATTTTATATCAGGTAAGCGGTTTCGTCTGGGTAGCACAGTGGTAAAGTGCCAGACTAGGAATCTGAGGGTCGCGGGTTCGATCCCCGCCAGGTTCTAGGATCTTTATCTGTCACTTTTCACTTCTTTCATCTCTGGCAGTGTTGCTGACGTGAAAAATACCGAGTAGCACCTTGGTTCGAAACCCAAGTTAAACTGCAGGTTCCCCTATAACTGGCTGGGTAAGTCAGTTCAAAGATCGGAGGAAGGCAATGGCATACCACCTCCAAACTGGACCATGCCTAGTAAAGCACTGTGGTGTTTAAACCAATCTTCGGATTGTTGACTGCTTTACCTTTTAAGCGGTGTCGACAAACTTAGTTGTCATCTTCAGATCTGCACTTTTAATCAATATTTTATACTATTGCTGCTGCACCATTATTACATTGCAATTCAAATGTGTATATACAAAGAAAACATAAAAACATTCTTACCTTTACATTTTCGAAAAATTGCATCTCTCCATAGAATATTTACACCTACATCTACATCATCTAGATACTCTGAAAATCACATTTAAGTGCCTGGCAGAGGGTTCATTAACCACTTTCATAACCTTTCTCTACCGTTCCATTCTCTAATAGCGCGCGGGAAAAAAGAACACATAAATCGTTCCGTTTTCGAACTAATTTCTCTTATTTTATTGGGATGGTCATGTCTCCCTATGTAGCTGGGTGCTAGCAAAATGTTTTCACATTCAGAAGTAAAAGTCGGTGATTGAAATTTTGCAAATACATCTCGTAGCAATGTATAACGTCGTTCATTTACTGATTTCCACCTCAAATGGTGCAACATTTCCGTGGCGCTTTTCCCCCCGAAACGTGATAAAACAAAAGACCTGCCCTTCTCTGAACCTTCTCAATGTCTTCCGTCGGTCCCACCTGTTGGGGGTCCCACACTGGGCAACAGTACTCCAGGAGAGGACGCACAAGTGTGATGTAGGCAGTCTCTTTGGTGGAGCTGGTGCATCTTCGAAGCGTGCTGCCAATGAAACGTAATCTTTGGTACGCCTTCCCCACAATATTCTCTGTGTGTTCTCTCCAGTCAAATTTGTTCGTAATTGTAGCTCCTAGGTATTTGGTAGAATTTACGACCTTAAGGTTTGACTGATGTATCGCGTAATTGAAGTTCAGAGGATTTCTTTTAGTGGCCATGTGTAATACTTCACACTTTTCTTTATTTAGTGTCAATTGTCAGTTTTCGCACCATATAGAAGATATCTACCAGGTGATCAAAAAGTGAGTATAAATTTGAAAACTTAATAAATCACGGAATAATGTATATAGAGAGGTAAAAATTGACACACATGCTGGGAATGACATGGTGTTTTATTAGAAAAGTTTTACTAGACGCGTGTAAGATCTGTTGCGCGCGTGGTTTGGTGATGATCGTGTGCTCAGCCGCCACTTTCGTCATGCTTGGCCTCCCAGGTCCCCAGACCTCAGTCCGAGCGATTATTGGCTTTGTGGTTACCTGAAGTCGCAAGTGTATCGTGATCGACAGACATCTCTAGGGATGCTGAAAGACAACATCCAACGCCAATGCCTCACCATAACTCCGGACATGCTTTACAGTGTTGTTCACAACATCACTCCTGGACTACAGCTATTGTTGAAGAATGATGGTGAACACATTGAGCATTTCCTGTAAAGAACATCATCTTTGCTTCGTCATGATACTCTAATTATTGCTTTTCAGATCAGATGAAGCGCCATCTGTTGAACTTTTTATTTACTTTTTTTAATTTTTTATTTTTATTATTTTATTTATTGTCTAATAAAACACCATGTTATTCCAAGCATGTCTGTCAATTTTTACCTCTCTATCTCCATTATTCCTTGATTTATTAAGTTTTCAAATTTATGCTGACTCTTTTATCACCCGGTACAACGACATAAAAACTAGGCGTGTAAAAATTTAAAACCTTATCAATAAAATTCTTCCGAGTATGAGACCGCGTCGTTATTTTATAAACTCCACCGACGTTTCGGCCACTGTTGCACGCTGCCTTCATCAGGGTCTGTCAGACACAGACCCTGATGAAGGTCGCATGTAACAGTTTCCGAAACGTCGGTACAGTTTATAAAATGACGACGTGGTGTCATACCCAGAAGAATTTTATTTATAAACCTCAAATCTGTTCAGACTAATTCACTTAGTTTCAAACGAACCGCCGGCCGCGGTGGCCGAGGAGACTGAGGCGCTCCAGTCACGGTCAGCACGGCGACTACGATCGGGGGTTCGAATCCCCCCTCGGGCTTGGATATTTGTGCCGTCCTTAGTAGTAGCAAGTTCATAAGTAGTTTGTAAGTTTAGGGACTGATGACCCTGTAGTTAAGTCTCATAAGCTGTACAAATATTTGAATATTTGAACAGCCGCGTAAGCCTACGTTTGCATTAAAACCACGTCATACCTTGTAACTTTTAAAAACAATCTCAGACCTATTTTTTGTTATGATTGTATATATATCGTAAATTTCAAATATAATTAGCAGAAGGTATTGAGTCCATGTGTGGCCGCGGTGGAGTAGCCGAGCGGTCTAAAGCGTCTCGCTGCGGAGCGCGCGGTTGCTCGCCGTGGAGGTTCGAGTCCTCCCTGGGGCATGAGTGTGTGTGTTTGTCCGTAGGTTAGATTACCTAGGTTTAAGTAGTTTGTAAGCTACGGACTGATGACCACGCAGTTTGGTCCGATAGACTTACAGACATTTGAACAACCCATGTGGAGACACATCCGACATCAAATGAAGTCACCTCTTAAAGAGACACCATTTGAAGACTTCAGTTACTGCTTTGCTAAAAAATGAACATTTAGCAAGAACTGGGACGCGTTAATCTCTTGTCAGGACTGCAAGCTCTAATTCATGATAACATTTTATTGTCAGGGTAGTATTTTTAAAGGGAACCTTCCAAACATGTGGGTATGTGGGCTCCTTTCCTAGGCTCAGGTATGACGTGTAAGTGAAACAACATTTACACAAAATACATTTATTAACCAGTTGCCGGCCGCGGTGGCCGAGGGGACTGAGGCGCTCCAGTCACGGTCTGCACGGCCACTACGGTCGGGGGTTCGAATCCCCCCTCGGCCATGGATATTTGTGCCGTCCTTAGTCTTAGTTAGTTCATAAGTAGTTTGTAAGTTAAGGGACTGATAACCCCGTAGTTAAGTCCCATAGACTATACGAACATTTGAACATTAACCAGTTAAATCGTACATTACTCTTACTGTGAACTAAGTGGCTCGGGGAGTGTTTGCTGTGGCGATGAGGCGTTTCGCATCGTCGCACATTAGTCTGAGACGACCGAAAGGCTGGCGAAAAGTCGAAAAATAGTCTGATATGATTGGAAATTTGTATTTAACCCTAGAACGGTTGACCGAAAAAATAGTTTCAGGAACGGTCGGGCTGGATCTGACGGACCCAACAATTAAAATTCTTATGACAAGTGCCAAAACAGTGTGTTTACATCAAATGACGATTTTTTATATTGTTTAGGTCCTACCAAATGCTGTAGGGACATTATGTTAACGTTCTGAATTTCACAATAGTTGTAAAATAAAAAAAAGTAGAAAATATACTTCTTTGTAGTAATAAATGTAACCGCACTAGAAGTACAAGTAAGTTGGATTGAAATACAAATATAAATGAGAATAATTTGTAGAACTGAGAAGCAGACTTGTTGAATTTATGTTGTATAAATCGAAATTGTGAATATAATAAATAGTTGGTGTCATATCGTCCTCTAAATTCGTCACTTTTTCTAACAGACGACACAAACCATTACTGCATGCACCAAGGACAACTATATTTTGCAAATTTTACAGAAGTATTTGGTTTTGCTGTCCTTCCACTTATAGCATCTTCCCCTTCATCCCCACTTATTTCACTATTGCTATCACGATTACTGTTTATTTCGAAGTCTGGGTCCGTGTCAGAATCGTCAATTTCATTATCATCATCGTATAATCCAGAATGAAACTTTCACTCTGCAGCGGAGTGTGCGCTGATATGAAACTTCCTGGCATATTAAAATTGTGTGCCGGAACCGGAACTCGAACCTGGGACCTTTGCCTTTCGCGGGCAAGCGCTCTATCACTGAGCTACCCCGACACGACTCACGATGCCGCCCCACAACTTTACTTCCGCCAGTACCTCGCCTCCTACTTTCCAAACTTCACAGAAGTTCTCCTGCGAAACTTGCAAGACTAGCACTCCTGGAAGAAAGGATATGGTGGAGACATGGCTTAGCCACAGCCTGGCTAAGTAAAGTTGTGGGGCGGCATCGTGAGTCGTGTCGGGGTATCTCAGTGATAGAGCGCTTGCCCGCGAAAGGCAAAGGCCCCAGGTTCGAGTCCCGGTTTCGGCACACAATTTTAATCTGCCAGGAAGTTTCATCATCGTATAATATCTTGAAAATTTCACAGTATGAAACACTTTCTCTTGAAATTTTATATTTTAAATCATTGTCATCAGAAATAGTTCACAAAGTCATTTGAAACTGGATGGAACACAAAATACAAATACACTCGCACTGGTAGAAATCAATAACGTAAACGGTCGGGCTGGGTTTGACAGACCCTCCCGATTTTTAGAGAACTGCCGAACATTGTCTAAACGATTTAGAGCCTTATTCATGATGTTAACGCTTTGTCTTGCATGTTTCAAGAAGCTAGCAGAGCGCTCGAGTCAGATCAGCGACTATAAGCATATAAATTCGTTGACATAGAAACTAGTGAGTCTCACAGACCCAGCCCGACCGTTCTAGGGTTAATGGTTTTGGGTTTCGCCGAATTTGATTTGAAAAATTACAAATGGCAGATTGAATACACCCGAGTTATTTAATAAATGTTTCCTACTCGCTTGAGTTATATCTCCTGATCCATGTGTCGTATGTGGTTCTTACTTCTGCAGCAATTGTTATCTCATGTGGAATATGTGTACGAAATTTGGTTAAAATCGATCCAGTGCTTTAGGAGAAAACGAGCAGCATTGTCGCTTTAATGCAGCAGTTTTTCGCGAATCTCATTGTTTATGACGTCATATCTGAGGGGACTGAGGCGCGTCCGTCACGGTCTGCACGGCCACTACGGTCGGGGGTTCGAATCCCCCCTCTGGCATGGATATTTGTGCCGTCTTTAGCATAAGGTAGTTCATAAGTAGTTTGTAAGTTTAGGGACTGATGACCCCGCAGTTAAGTCCCTTAAGCTTAACAAACATTTGACGTCATATCTCGTGAGCTATGTGTAGTGCGTGATCGTTACACTTACGGTGACCGTCCACATGGATT
Organism: Locusta migratoria; assembly: GCA_026315105.1. Taxonomy (NCBI): domain Eukaryota; kingdom Metazoa; phylum Arthropoda; class Insecta; order Orthoptera; family Acrididae; genus Locusta; species Locusta migratoria. The sequence goes on from CM048753.1 coordinate 67,436,727, forward strand.
GAAGCTTACGTGTGCAAAGTTTCGTAAAGATTGTAAGAAAACTGTAGATTTGTATGCAACACGTAGAAATATACGGACACTCTACTTTATATATTGGATGGATCAATTTCAACTAAAGTGAGATCTATATAGTTCGAGCTTGGCTATTAATGTTTGAGATTAACAAATTTACAGGAGGAAGAGGTATCGAGTTAGAAGCTATGAAAGATACCAATCAGAAAATTACGGAAAAAAATTAGGTAAATTATTACATGCATTTAAATGAAATGGCAAGCTAATTAACGGTGGAGTTAAGATTACCTGGCATAGTCTGGTCTGGAGGCGATCTAATCGTTTTATAGTTTTCAAAATGACAAGCCAAAAAAAAATCAAATGTTTGTATAGTCTATGGGACTTAACTACGGGGTTATCAGTCCCTAAACTTACAAACTACTTATGAACTACTTACAAACTAGGACGGCACAAATATCCATGCCCGAGGGGGGATTCGAACCCCCGACCGTAGTGGCCGTGGAGACCGTGACTGGAGCGCCTTAGTCTCCTCGGCCAACGCGGCCGGCCAATGACAAGCCAAGATCGCACGCTAACAATTTATTAAATGACGACCGGTGCACAGAAATTGCATATCGAAAGCCCAAAGTTACCAAAAATAGACGAAAAGTATATTTGTTGAGGAAAGTAGATAGAAATGTAATTCATTGCTACTTGAAAGACAGTATCCACTCGTTCTTAACACTAAACGTAAGTGTAGACCAGATGTGGCTCAAATTCAAAGATGTGGTATCGACAGCAATTGACAGTTTTATACCAAATAAATTAAAAAAAGAAGGAGGCGATCCCCCTTAGGACACAAAACTGGTCAGGACACTGATGAAAAAGCAAAGGAAAAGGCATACTAAATTTAAACGATTACAAAATCCCCAGGATTGGCGATCCTACAAAGAAGCTCGAAATTTGGCGAGGATTTCAATGCGAGGTGCCTACAATACTTATCACAACGAAACTCTTTCTCGAAATTTGAGTGAAAACCCAAAGAGATTTTGGTCATATGTTAAATATACTAGGGGCAAAACACAAACAATACCCTCACTACGTGATAGTAATGGCGATCCTGCCGATGACAGCGCTACTAAAGCAGAGTTACTAAACTTAGCTTTTAGAAATTCATTCACCAAAGAAGACGAAAGCAATATTCCGGATTTCGAATTAGGAACAGAGGCCGTAATGAGTAACGTAGAAGTAGATATCATCGGAGTAGTGCAGCAACTAAAATCACTTAATAAGAACAAGTTTTCTGGTACGGATTGTATACCCATTAGATTTCTATCTGATTATGCTGAAGCGATAGCTCCTTACTTAACGGCCATGTACAACCGCTCTCTCAAAGAAGGATCTGTACCAAAAGATTGAAAAGTTGCACAGGTCACACCTATATTCAAGAAAGGCAGTAGGAGTAGCCCACTAAACTACAGGCCTATTTCATTGACGTCAATTTGCAGCAGGGTTTTGGAACATATCCTGTATTCAGACATTATGAATTATCTCCAACAGTACGATCTGTTGACCCAAGGTCAACACGGATTTAGATAATATCGTTCATGCGAATCACAACTAGCTCTTTACTCACACGAAGTGATTGATGCTATCGTCAAGAGTTCGCAAATCTATTCCGTATTTCTTGATTTCCAGAAGGCTTTTGACACCGTACCTCACAAACGGCTTTTAAAATTGACTAAAATGCAAAGTTAAGGCAGAGATATAGAATAAGATACATTGCAATTTTGGAAATGGTCAGAAGAATGTTATGAAGTATCATCCTGTACGTATCATTGTGGCCAACAGTAGTTTTAGGACCGAGCTGTACAGTAACCTGTGCTTTAGAATGGTCAGTCATATTCAAACTAGTATTCACATTGTTCCAGTCTAGGACAACAGTCAAGCAACTATCGTCAATTTAATAGTGCTTCTGTGTTGTTGTTGTTGTTGTGGTCTTCAGTCCGTAGATTAGTTTGGTGCAGCTCTCCACGCTACCCTGTCATGTGCAAGTCTCTTCATCTGGGAATATGTTCGTCAACCTACATCCTTTTTAATCTGCTTAATGTATTCGTCCCTCGGTCTCCCTCTACGATTTTTACCCCACAAACTTCCTTCTAATGTTAAGTTGACAATTCCTTGATGTCTCAGAATGTTTCCTACCAATCTATCCCTTCTCTTAGTCAGGATATGCCAGAAACTCCTTTTCCCCCAATTCGGTTAAGCACCTCCTCATTAGTTACGTGATCTACCCACCTAATCTTCATCATTCGTCTGAAGCACCACATTTCAAAAGCTTCTATCATCTTTTTGTCTGAACTCTATATGTCCACGTTTCACTGCCATACAATGCTACACTTCAGACAAATGCCCTCAGAAAGGAATTCGTAACATTTAAATTAACATTGGACGTTAACAAGTTTCGCTTCGTTAGAAACGCTTTTCTCCCCATAGCCATTCTGCATTTTATATCTTTTTTATTTCGGCAATCAGAAGTTATCTTGCTACCGAAATAACAAAATTCATCTACTACTCCATATGCCTGGCTGGCCAAGCTGAACAAAAATACAAAACTAGTTGCAACAGAGTGTGGTCTTTCAACTAATTTATGTTCAGCTTGACCAGCCAGGCATATGGAGCTCCTTACATAGAAGCACTATCAAATTGACGATAGTTGCTTGAGTATTTCCTAGTTTGGAACAATGTGAATACTAGTTTGAATGTGACTGACCATTCTAAAGCACAGGTTACTGCACAGCTCGGTACTAAAACAACTGTTGGCGACATGATATCTACAGGATGATATTTTATAACGTTCTTCTGACCGTTTCTAAAATTGTAATGAATCTTATTTTATATCTTTGTCTTAACTTTGTATTTTTATAATATTTTCATTGTTGTGGACCACTTGCAAATGTTCAAAATACCAGCGCACCTTGTCACTTTGTTTACACTTGTGTGCAACGATGTTCATACAAAGATGTTGTACATCCATTAATGGTATTACCAATATCGATAACATAGGTTTCATCATCTCTGACTCATGCAATTAGCACAAGGCACTCCGGCCATTTTTATTCATAGTCTGATCTTACCTTTTATGTTATGTTTGACTGACAGGTTTATGACCTCTGTAATTTTAACACTTTTAGTTATACTGACTCCTGTTTGTGTCAGTTAGATGTATTTTATTTGATGCATTTTACCATTCTGTTTTAACACCTTTTAAGTATTTTAACTATATGTAATTGACATGATTCTCCATTATCAGTCTCTTTATACGTAATTTTGATGATTATTTCCTCTCCAAGTTTGTGCACATTAATTACGTTTATTTTGTATTTTCTGTATAGTTTATCTGTGAAGATCATCTATTGACCGGAAATGGTAGATGTATAAGGTTTTGGATAAACGGCTGATGTTTTTTTTTTTTTTAAAAAAAATGCATTTTATGAGACTTAAATGTGATTTGCAGAGTACCCCGTGTGGATGTAGAAAGTTCTGCCACTCCAGAGTCGATCGCAAGCAGACAAGAGCTCGCCCGTGGAACTCGCGTTGCGACACGCACTGTGCGGTGGCGTTTGGGATTCCCGCGGCGTCGCCGGCCGTAACGGCCGCGGGGGAGGGCGGCGTTGCCATGGCGACCGTCACGGCGGCGCCGCGCCGGCGGCGGCGGGGCCGGGGGCGGGGGGCGGTGCCACGCCCGTCTGCCAGCCAGGCCCGGGGGCGGGGGGCGGAGGGGGCGGAGGGGCGGAGGGGGCCTCATATCGGGGGCGGAATGCCCGCCTCATGAGAGCCGCCGCCAATACATTGGACGAAGGCGAGAGAGGCTCATCCCGGAGCCGCTACAGTCATCCGCCTAGTGTCCTCATTAACGCTGAGGGACACCGCTTGCTTCGCCACACCCTACATCTACATGGGATACTCTGCAAATCACATATAACTGCCTGGCAGAGGGTTCATCGAAACACCATTATATTATTTATCTCCCTTTCCATTCTCGAATAGTGCGCGGGAAGAATGAACACCTGAATCTTTCCGTTCGAGCTCTGGTTTCTCGTATTTTATTCTGATGATCATTTCTACCTATGTAAGTCAAAGTCAACAATATATTGCCGCATTCGGAGGAGAATGTTGGCGATTTGAGTTTCGTAAGTAGCCCACGCCGCAGCGAAAAGTGCCATTGCTGTAATGATTCTCATCCCACATCCTGTATCATTTCCGTAATGCTATCTCCCCTGTATCATGGCAATACGAAACGGAATGCACAAGGTCCTGTACTGGAACATTATGGGAAAGGGGCACAACAATAAACAGTGTACGTTACAGTGAGATGCTTACTGACAGGCTAACGCCTGCAATTCGAAGCAAATGTCGAGGATTTCTGTCAGACGTGTTGTGTTGTTGCACGACAATGCCCGTCCGCATACTGCTGTCCACACTGCTGAAACGCTCCAGAAACACAAATTCCAAGTACTGGATCATCCTCGGACGAAGCAGTGAAGCCGGCCGCGGTGGCCGAGGGGACTGAGGCGCTACAGTCACGGTCTGCACGGCCACTACGGTCGGGGGTTCGAATCCACCCTCGGGCATGGATACTTGTGCCATCCTAGTACGTAAGTAGTTCATAACTAGTTTGTAAGTTTAGGGACTGATGACCCCGTAGTTGAGTCCCATACGCTTTACGAACATTTGAAGCAGTGAAGGAAGCGGTGCATTCCTGGCTCGCAGCTCAACCGAAAACCTTCTTTTATGAGGGCATAAGGAAGCTTGTAGAGCGATGGACGAAGTGCATTGAAAATCGAGGAGACTGTCGAAAAATGATATTCTTGTAAGTTTCGTATTTTATTGCAATAAAGTCTTATAACTACTATGCGGATAATAATTTACCCACGTAAGTTGCATTAAATAATATATTTTCGCATTTGGAGGAGAATGTTGGCGATTGGAGTTTCGTAAGTAGCCCACGCCGCAGCGATAAGCGCCGTTGTTGTAAAGATTCCCATCCCAGATCCTGTATCATTTCAGTAACGCTATCTCCCCTATATTCTGACAATACGAAACGAGCTGCCCTTTTTTGGACTCTTTCGATGTTTTCCGTCAAACCCACCTTATAAGGATCCCTCACTGTGCTGCAATACTCCAGATAAAGGATGGACAAGCGTAGTGTATTCAGTTTCTTTTGTAGTTCTGTTGCATCTTTTAAGGGTTCTGCCAATAAAACGCAGTCTCTGGTTCGCCTTTCCCACGACATTATCTACGTGTTCTTTCCAGTTTAAGGATGAAGTAATAGTAATTCCTAGGTATTTAGTGGGGTTTACGGCCTTCACTTTTGATTGGTTTATTTTGTAAACAAAATTTTACGAATTTCTTTTCGTACTCATGAGGACGACTTCACACTTCCCATTATTTAGAGTCAATACCAATTTTCACACCATAGTGATATTCAGATCGTTCTGTAATTGTTTTTGAACTTTAGATGATTTTAATAGACGGCAAATGGCTGCGTCATCTGCAAACAACCTAAGAGAGCTACTTAGATTTTCCCCTAAATCGTTTATGTAAATATAGAACAACAGAGGACCAATAACGCTACCCTGTGGAACGCCGGATATCACTTCTGTTTTAGTCGATACCTTACCATCGATTACAACGAACTGTGTCCTCTCCTTCTCTCTACAGCGCAGTGTGCGCTGATATGAAACTTCCTGGCAGATTAAAATTGTGTGCCTGAACCGGGACTCGAACCTGAGACCTTTGCCTTTCGCGGGCAAGCGCACTACCGACTGTGCTATCCCGACACGACTCACGATGCCGCCTCACAACTTTACTTCCGCCAGTACCTCGCCTCCTACTTTCCAAAATTCACAGAAGCTCTCCTGCGAACCATGCAAGACTAGCACTCCTGGAAGAAAGGATATGGTGGAGACATGGCTTAGCCACAGCCTAAAGGATGTTTCCAGAATGAAACTTTCACTCTGCAGCGGAGTGTGCGCTGATATGAAACTTACTGCCAGGTTAAAATTGTGTGCCGGAACCGGGACTCGAACCTGAGTAGGAGGCGAGGTACTGGCGGAAGTAAAGTTGTGAGGCGGCATCGTGAGTCGTATCGGGATAGCACAGTCGGTAGTGCGCTAGCCCGCGAAAGGCAAAGGTCCCAGGTTCGAGTCCCGGTTCCGGCACACAATTTTAATCTGCCAGTAAGTTTCATATCAGCGCACACTCCGCTGCAGAGTGAAAGTTTCATTCTGGCACCGTTATACTATTTATCTCCCATTCCATTCTCGAATAGCGTATTTCAATGTCTTTGACATCATAGCACCTGAACTATGTGTCGTAATAGGATATTATTTCGAAGGTACATCCAGTGGTGCATATGTAAAACGTTTGCAAAATACGTTGCGAATACAGTTAGTAGGAACGACGTAACAAATCAAAACGTCATGCGTGATGTGGCGGTTTTTCATTATCGTAGTTGTTCATTACTCCATATCTCATGAACTGTGTGTCGTACTATCATAAAATTTCGAACTTACGTTCAGTGGTATGGGTGTATACTGTCTGTAACATTTCTCGCGAATACTATTAATAGTTTCCAACAAATAAATTGTAACGTCATGCCAAATGCCGTAATTTTACTTCATGAACGCCGGAAAAGTAGTGAGCGACAAACTTTTTTCCTTTCATTATTTTGCTGGGGTTGTCAGCGAGGAAAAGTTTCCTAACAGTTTGAAATTATATTTAAAGTTTGTTGCAAGTCGCTAAGTGCTCTCCTCAAACAGTGGACTGATAAAGTCACACTATCACGTGGAGTAATACGAGTAAGTTTTCATTGTTTATGACGTCATATCTTCTGAACTATCGGCCCTAGCGCAAAATACTTTCTTAGCTGACGTCTTCTACCAAGGAACTACATTCCTGTCTAATTTCAGCTTCATAGGTGAAGTAGTTTTCGAGATTTCGTGTTTCGTCAGTCAGTTAGTGAGAGTCTGAATGAGTTGTCTTTCGCTTTTAAATAGATAGAGATTCTAGTTGGGTGACCCAGTCCCCAAAACCATATATACTGAAGAGGAATTGCCCTGATGTACTATTCAGCTTGCCCTGTATCCTGGCTTTCACACAGCTAACGTCTGTTTCTACAACGGGGTCTGTGAGCCAAAACAATTGCCAACAAACGTCATTGAATTTCATTACACATTCGAGTAAGACAGAAGTAATATTTGGCGTTCCACAGGGGCCATAGGGCCCCTAATGTTCATTATTTTTATAAACTATTTAGGAGACAATCTGAGTACCTGTCTTAGATTGTTCGCGGTTGATGGTTTCACTTATCGGTTAGTAAAATCACCAGAAGATCAAAAGCAACTGCGAAACGATTTAGATATCAGCATTGTGAAAAAAAATTCGGCATTTACCCTTAATAATGTTAAGTGTGACCACTAAAAGAAATTCTTTAAACTTCAGTTACACGATAAATCAGACAAACCCACACGCCGTCCATCCTACTAAATACCTAGGAGTGACAATTATGAACAACTTAAAATGAAAAGAACACACAGAAAGAACTGTAGGGAAGGCCAACTAAAGACTATGTTTCATTGGCAGAATACTTAGAAGATGCAACAGCTCTAGTAGAGAAACTGCCTACATTACACTTGTGCGTCCTTTTTTGGAATATTGCTGCGCATTGTGGGATCCACACCACGGATGATTTGGAGAAAATTAAAAAAATTCATCTTTGGCCATCAGCTGTTTTATTAAAATCCTTAAAATCGACTAGTTTCGGTCCAGGACCATCATCATAGATAAAAAGGAATTAAAACAAGTTAGTACACAGCATTAAATAAAATGGATCTGGCTGAAAACAGCAGGAGTAACTTTCAATAAAATTATGTTTGTTTCGACTATGATAATCTAGTATGTCATTTGTAATTTTATTCACAGTGACTGCTGCCGGTTTTAACCAGATCTGTTTTATTTAATGCTGTTGACTAACATGTTTTAATACCTTCTCATCTATGATGATGTTCCTGGATCGAAACATGTGTGGGCTGACGAGAATCCGCACGCAATTGTGCAATCACGTCATCAACACAGATTTTCTGTGAACGTTTGGGCAGGAATTGTTGGTGATGTCTCGATTGGGCCTCATGTTCTTCCATCTAAGCTCAATGGAGCACGTTATCATGATTTCATACAGGATACTCTACCTGTGCTGCTAGAATATGTGCCTTTACAAGTACGACACAACATGTGGTTCATGCACAATGGAGCTCCCCCACATTGCAATCGACGTGTTCGTACGCTTCTCAACATCAGAGTCGGTGACCGATGGATTGGTAGAGGCGGACCAATTATGTGGCCTCCACGCTCTCCTGACCTCAACCCTCTCGACTTTCATTTATGGGGGCATTTTAAAGCTCTTGTCTACGCAACCCTGGTACCAAATGTAGAGACTCTTCGTGCTCGTATTGTGGACGGCTGTGATACAATACGCCATTCTCCAGGGCTGCATCAGCGCATCAGGGATTCCATACGACGAAGGGTGGATGCATGTATCCTCGCTAACGGAGGACATTTTGAACATTTCCTGTAACAAAGTGTTTGAAGTCACGCTGCTACTTTCTGTTGCTGTGTGTTTCCATTCCATGATTAATGTAATTTGAAGAGAAGTAATAAAATGAACTCTAACATGGAAATTAAGCGTTTCCGGACACATGTCCACATAACATATTTTCTTTCTTTGTGTGTGAGGAATGTTTCCTGAAAGTTTGGCCGTACCTTTTTGTAACACCCTGTATAAGCAGGACCTCCAGCGCCTAGAAGGCAGTCGTCGACTCACCCTTGAAGATGTTGCCCGCAGTAGGCAACGAAACCTCGGGAGTAAGAGGTTTTATTGATGGACCACGGCAACTAAGCCCGGGAGTTTTAATTAATGATCATAAAAGTAGTTCGATGAATCCTCTGCCTTGCCCTTCACTGTGACTTGCAGAGTAGCCGTGTAGATGCAGATGTAGATTCTCTTCAGGTGTGTTGGAACCTGGGCTCGAACCTGCGACCTTTGCACTCTACCGACTGAGCTACCCCGACACGACTTACGATGCCGCCTCACAACTTTACTTCCGCCAACTTTACTTCGCAGGTGAGCTTCTGTGAAGTTTGGAAAGTGTTCGAATACAGCATTAGTAGTCAGCTACTATTCAAATATCTAGGCGTAACATTGCAGAGCGATATGAAATGGAACGAGCATGTAAGGACAGTTGTGAGTAAGGCGGACAGCCGACTTCGGTTTATTGGGAGAATTTTGGGAAGATGTACTTCACCTGTAAAGGAGACCGCGTATAAAACGCTTGTACGACCACGTCTTGAGTATTGCTCAAGTGTTTGGGACCCGCAGCAGATTAGTTTAAAGGAAGACATAGAGGCGGTTCAGAGACGAGCAGCTAGGTTTGTTACCGGTAGGTACGGCAAATGCGCGAGTGTCACGGAAATGCTCCGGCAACTCAATTGGGCATCGCTGGAAGAAAGACGACGTTCTTTTCGTGAATTTCTGTTGAGTAAATTTAGAGGGCCGGAATTTGAAGCTGAGTGTGGTACGATATTGCTGCCGCCTACTTACATTTCGCGTGAAGATCACAAAGAGAAGATAAGAGAAATTAGGGCTCGTACGGAGGCATATAGGCATTGTTTTTTTCCTCGTTCAATTTGGGAGTGGAATAGGAAAGGAAATGCCTAGTAGTGGTACAGTGTACCCTTTGCCACGCACCTTACGGTGAATTGCGGAGTATGTATGTAGATGTAGATGTATGTAGATGTAGGAGGCGAGGTACTGGCGGAAGGAAAGTTGTGAGGCGGAATCATGAGTCGTGTCGGGATAGCTCAGTCGGTAGAGCGCTTGCCCGCGAAAGGCAAAGGTCCCACGTTCGAGTCCCGGTTCCGGCACATAATTTTAATCTGCCTGGAAGTTTCATCATAAAACCAGTACGGTGAATCCTCTGCTATGCCCTTCACTGTGACTTGCGGAACAGCCATGTAGATGTAGATGCAGATTCTGTTCAGGTGACCGTCCCCAGCAGCCCTCTGCTCGTATACTGTCAGAGGAATTAGCCCCATGCAGTACCCGGGGTGCCCAGTCCGCACATGGCTGGGTTTCGCTCAGTCGCAGAGCCACGAGCGCGTAATCGGGTTATCGCTGGCTCCCCCTCGGCTCGGCGGTGTCCCATTCGCGACCGATCGATAGTCGACCGCCGCGACAGTCGACAGGCGCCGCCGCCGCCGCCGGCCGGGCGCTGCAGTCGCAGGGCTGTCCGTATAAGGCAAACAGAGGACACTCTTCTGCTGCGATTATGTTTGCATTGTCCGGAATGAAACTGCCCGCCAGCTGTTTGCCGGCCGTGCTCCGGAGTCTCGATATTAACTGCGGCTGCGGAGATGGCGGATTCTAGCAAGAGGCAGGATTCTAGTGTAGCCGCCGAGGAATGGCCGAGCGCTCTAACGCGCCTTGCCGCGGAGCGCGCTGTTGCTCCCCGTCTGACGTTCGAATCCTCCCTCCTGCGTGGCTATGTGTGGTGTGTGTGTGTGTGTGTGTGTGTGTGTGTGTGTGTGTGTGTGTGTTGTCTTTAGGTTAGTTTATGTAGTTTTTTAAGCCTAGCGACATTTACAAACATTTGAAGATTCTAGTGTACAGAAAATTTCAACATAGTCTAGCTCGACTTAATACGAGGTGCTTGAGAATATTATGAGGCTGGTAGATATATATATATATATATATATATATATATATATATATATATATATATATATAAGCCACTCTAATTGAAACATAAATCATTAGAAGAAAAAATACATAGTAAATATAAATGAATTATATACTATTAATACTAGTTTTAGAAAAAATCTACATAAATCAATTCTAAATTGAACACATTAATCTGTCTAAAAATTAAATATTTAATTTTAACCAACAAATAAAAAATATTTTTATCATATTGTCCTTTCGTACTAACGTGACATATTAATTCTTAGTATATCCATGTTAGATAGATGAGGGGACGAATGCGATGTATTAATTAGGCAAATGAAAAACCTTCCATCATTACTTTTAAAAATTCTTTTAATCAATTAAAAGTTTCGAGAATCCATCATTCTCATCCTCAGACCCTTACAAGATCCATGCAGTAATACGAGAACTAGCCATCCACTTATAATCCTGCATTATAGCCTCTCACCCCAAGATGTTGGCAACATGTTGGGTTGACAGGGTATAATGAAGGATTATAAATTGATGGCTAGTTCTCTTATTATTGCATGGGTCTTATACGATGTCAGATACGTTTTGGGTTGAGAGGGTATAATGCCGGATTATAAATGGATTGCTAGTTCTCGTATTACTGCATGGATCTTATAAGGGTCTGAAGATGAGAATAATGGATTCTCGAAACATGTAACTGATTAAAAGAATTTTTTAAAGTAACGGCGGAATGTTTTTCATTTGCCAAATTATTAATTCTTTGGGTAGAAACCGACCTGGCTCACACCGGTTGAGGAACTCTGTGCATCTGTGTTTTCGTCTGGAGCCCGAGATAACACTTGTGGTTCAGCAGCGAAAATAAAAAAAAAAAAAAAAAAAAAAAAAAAATTAAGAAATTTATAATGAGTAATTCAACAGCCATGGTGTGATACTGTTCTTAAGTCTGCAACTTTTTCCGACAAACTTAATTTTTACTACTTCGCATTAGCGCTGAACAATAATGGTCCTAATATCGATCCGTGAAGAAGTCCAAATATGTGTATTTTCTAGTGGAGCCTGAGGTGACAGAGATGGATCACCAGAGAAAATGGTGGACGGTTGTTTAAAAAGAAAACAAAAACATATAAGCAATATCTCTACACTAACCAACAGCCATTGTGTGTGACTGTTCTTAAGTCTGCATGTTTCCCTGACAAACTTTATGGAGATTTTTAATACAAATAAACAATCCCTGTCACGGATTTTCGTTCGAATATGCCAAAAACAATAATGTTAAATATGAAGCATAGAATTAAATTTTGTGATGCGGCCGGGAATCGAACCCAGTCCTCCATGCTTACTAGGCAGTAGTGGCAATTATCTTTGGAACACAGAAGCTGAATTAAAATTTGTGATGTCGAAGGTACCCGTACTTAACTATTCCGAGGTGCCTTAATCGTTAGTGCTGTTGTAGTAAGACATCTGCCTAGTAAGCATGGAGGTCCAGGTTAGATTCCTGGAAGCATCACAAATTTTAATTCAATGCTTCATATTTATCATTATTGTTTATGGAGATTGCTCGGAATTCGCGCTGAAGAATAATGGTCCTAATATAGATCCGTGAAGAACTCCAAATGTGTGTATTTTCTGGTGGAGCCTGAGGTGACAGTGCTGGATCAGCAGAGATAATGGTGGACGGTTGATTAAAAAAGAAAACGAAAAACATTTAACCCTGTAGGTAAGCAATATCTCTACACTAACCAACAGCCATTGTGTGTGACTGTATTTATGTCTGCATCTTGTCCTGACAAACTCTATGAAGATTGCTCGGAATTCGCGCTGAACAATAATGGTCCTAATACAGAGCCCTGAGGAACCCCCACATGTGTATTTTCGGCTGCAGCCTGAGGCAGCTGCGCTGCGCCATATCTCTACACTAACCAATAGCCATTGTGTGTGACTGTTCTTAAGTCTGCATCTTTTCCTGACAAACCTTATTTATGGAGTTTGCTCGGAAATTCTCGCTGAATAATAACGGTCCTAATACAGAGCCGTGTGTGTATTTTCTGCTGCAGCCTGAGGCAGCCGTGTTGTGCCATATCACAAAGCTATAGCCATTTTGTGTGACTGTTATTATGTGTGCAACTTTTCCTGACAAACTTTATGGAGGTTGCTCGGAATTCGCGCTGAATAATAACGGTCCTAATACAGAGCCGTGTGTGTATTTTCTGCTGCAGCCTGAGGCAGCCTTGTTGTGCCATATTTCTAAGCTATAGCCATTTTGTGTGACTGTTATTAAGTGTGCAACTTTTCCTGAAAAACTTTATTTAGGTTGCTCGGATTTCACGCTGAACAATAACGGTCGTAATACAGAGCTGTGAGGAACCCCCCGCATGTGTAATTTCGGCTGCAGTCTTAGGCAGCCGCGCTTCGCCATATCTCTAATCAACAGCCGTTATGTGTGACTGTTCTTAAGTCTGCATCTTATCCTTACAAACTTTTTGGAGATTGCTCGGAATTCGCGCTGCACAATAATGGTCCTAATACAGAGCAGTGAGGAACCCCTCGAGTGTGTATTTTCGGCTGCAGCCTGAGGCAGCCGCGCTGCGCCATATCTCTAACCAATAACCATTGTGTGTGACTTCTTAAGTCTGCATCTTTTCCTGACAAACTTTATGGAGATGGCTCGGAATATGGGCTGAACAATAACGATCCCAATACAGAGCCGTGAGGAACCCCTCGAGTGTGTATTTTCGGCTGCAGTCTGAGGCAGCCGCGCTTCACCATATCTCTAACCAATAGCAGTTGTGTGTGACTGTTCTTAAGTCTGCATCTTTTCCTGACAAACTTTTGGAGATTACTGGGAATACGTGCTGAACAATAATGGTCCTTTTTTAGTTCCTTTGTCCTGCCAAGAACAAACAAGTAATAAATGAACAGACAAACATTAATGAAAAGTTACTGCTAAATGTAGTCAAAGACATGAGAAAGTAATCAAAGAGAGAAAAGAATTGGCACACACACTCACACACACACAAACGAAAAATTTAATAATAATAATGAGAAAAAAAAAGAAAAAACACAACTCTCTCCATTTCTGAAAAATACCCATCTTTTACTGTCTCTATCTCCATGCCCCCCTCCATCTTTCTGTCTCTAATTCTGTTCTATACCTCTTCACAATCTGGATTCACAAAAAAAAATCAGTAATTAATAAATCAGTATCTGCTGCTGTCCTCTATGCAATCACATAACACACACACTGACACAAAGCAAAGATAGGACAAACACATACTCAACAGTTGGCAACACCAGCAAAAACAAAAACTAGTGGTGCTAACTGTGAAGTGCTGGAAACAGCAAAATGCTCGGAATTGAAGCAGAACAGCTGGAAGCAACCAATGAACACTAGATGTAAAGCTATATCCATGAAATATTAAAGTACAACATCCAGATATCAATACTATACCAAAATAACTCATCAGAACTGTTCATAACCTAAAAATACTGAGAAATGTAAATATAAAATTTTGTAAAAAATAATCATGTATGTATCACAGGCCACTGATGATGCCTTCCAAACAAAGGCGAAATGCATATGGCAATAGCATATTTTATTAAATCAGTTGCATAGACAGATATGTGAAATACCTCCAATAATGGTCCTTATACAGATCCGTGAGGAACCCAACGCGTGTGTATTTTCGGCTTCAGCCCGAGGCAGCCGCACTGCTTCGCGGAGCGACCGGCGCACCAGAGACCTACAAACACGGATCCGGCCCACTGTTCGCTATTCCCTGAACAGGCGCGGCTAGGTTTTCCTGAAGGCGGGGAATTAATTATTTAGTGGGACGCGGTGAGCGGGCCTTTACCAGGGCGGGCAGTCGGATTAATTATCCTGCCGGCGGCTAGTGAGAGCCAACAGCGCGTCCCGACAGTCCGCAAACGGTTTTAATTCAGCCGGCAACAATGGGCGTGGCCCGTGTTAATTAAAAGCGACGCCGCGGAGCCTGGTAGCTGTGCGGGGCGGAGCGGACGTGCCTTTGTGAGGCTGCGGCTCTGTTAGCTGTCCAGGAGGCCAGCAGCTAGCGCTGGCCACGGGGCGTCTCGGTCGCTTCCAGAGTCTCACGAGATACAGCTAGACAGTGCCGGCGCCTGCTACGTGTTGACTGGTTCAGTGAACACCAGGAAAAAAAATTGCACTTGCGTGTTTTACGGCCCACTTTAGATTTCTAGTTTTTGCAAAGATTTTAATTAAGAGTAAATCTAGCAAACGTAACGAAGTGACGACCACGGCGGACAGAGCCCTCACATCGACGTCATCTCAGACGCCGTCGCAATCGGTTCCACTCCGCGGACCGCGGAGGGGTCGCTCCGAGGGCCGGGGGTATTTAAATGGCCCGCTACCGGGCTAGAACCCAGGTCCCTTCGAGCAGCGGTAGCGTGCGGATCTCCGTGCCGGCGCGTTTCCAGGAGCTCAGTCCGTCAGTTCACCTGATGATGGCGACATGTATGATCGCCGAAATATTGTGCCCGTTGGACACTATAGACCGACATTACCCCCGTGGATATTTTGATTATCAAATACGCCGGGAGAAACTGAAGAATCACATCATCTTGGAGCAAAATAATAAAAACTCAATTAATAAGAGTGTCTGAAACCCTTATAGGAAGAAAAAAATTAGGTACTGGCGGGTTCCGAACCACTGACCTTCAGCGTCACAGTCTAACGCATTGCCTACTGCGCTACGGATAACAGTTGTAAGTTCCATTTTGTCCCACTATAGCTTACGGTAGTAACACTAAAACTAGGCCTTTGCGATCGTTTTTGACAGCTCGAAATTTAAATGAAAATAACGCCTTAACTATTCATCTACTACGAAAATTGAATAACTCAATTTTTAGAGGAGAAAATTCTCTACAACTTCGCTCTCTTATGCTTTTTTTCATATCTCGTATCTTTTCAGAGATATTTGCAAAAATAACGGCGATTTTTGGGATGTATGTCTGTCTGTCTGTCCGTAACGTGTTCCCTGTTTTTAAGACGAACCGTTCAACCGATCAGCACTAAATTTTACAGACATAATTGTAGGTCGTCTGAGACCGGAACCTCTCTTTTTCAAGTTTTTCGGATAAAAAAATACGGTAGTAACACCAATAAAAGCCGTTTGTAATGTAATTTTAATTGCAAATAAACCGTTCATCTGACGCGAAAATTGAATAAACGAATTTTTAGAGGAGAAATTTTCTACAACTTTGTTCCATTACGTTGTTTTTCATATCTCGTATCGTTTGAGACATATTTGCAAAAATAACGGAGATTTGACACCCTCCATTGAATTAACGAAAACCAGCTGTTCGCAGATGTCACGTGACATTCCTCGCCCGGAATTCTCTCTGGCATACGCCATCTTGCGTGGCGTATTTTTTTAATGATTTTCTTATTGTAACTTACACGTTGTCATTTCAAAGCAATGGCGCACTGAAGAATTAACAAAAACACGTCGTTCTTCGTACGATAAATGATAATCTATGTCTACAAATGTCATATTAGCATCAGTTAACAACGGCTATCAATCGTTGATTATACTGGACGCGAAGCTGCAACCACGCACCAGGCATAATTCTACTCTGTGGTTATTGGGAAACCATGTGTCTGGCTTACTTGGTCTCTTATTCGTGGTACGCCCACCAACAGGCGAAGCCGTCCGTACTCTACGACAACTACCTTAGGCTAGTGTTCATCCATGGCCACCATGGAGAGAGGACAGTAACCGTAGTAATCGATGGTAAAGCGTCGACTAAAACAGAGGTGATATCGGGCGTTCCACAGGGTTCTGTCATTGGTCCTCTGCTGTTCCTTATTTACATAAAAGATTTGGGAGAGAATCTAAGTAGCTCTCTTAGGTTGTTTGCAGATGACGCCATCGTTTACCGTGTAGTAAAATCATCTGAAGATCAAAGCCAACTGCAGAACGATGTAAATAAGAAATCACTATGGTATAAAAATTGGCAATTGAGTCTAAATAATGAAAAGTGCGAAGTTTTCCACATAAGTACGAAAAGGAATCCGTTAAACTTGTTTACAATATAAATCTGTGGTGTCGCACAAGTCCAAAGTGCACTCCACGTACTTTCGCCGCGCGTCGCCATGCACGCACGGCGCGGCGTTCTTACGACGTCAGCCACGAGCGCCCTCTGCTGCAACTCCGCTCGTGGCCATCACTGAACGACATCGTTCACTTGGGACTGAGATAGGAAGCAGCTAACACTTCGGAATCAGATAGGCACCAGTGAAGACTTGGCTATCGGATAGGCACTAGGCAGGCCTCTAACTCAACTATGTATCAGCATTCTGCAGTCAAGAACTATATAAAAGTTAAGTATTACTAAGTCTCCAAGAAATATATATCTCGTTCTAATTTACTCTAGTGTTTCTAGTTTCTGCTGTCCCATTGGCTGCTCACCTCCTACCTGCACAAGCGTGCATCCTTTATTCCTGTGTCGGTCTTCCTAGTCGGCCACCGACACCTACGACGGAAACGAGACGCAAAAGCGGCGACGAGGCCGAGACACAAAAGTGACGACGAGGCCGAGACACAAAAAGTTTTTGCAAACATTTTGGACCAAGAAATAATAAACCAAATAATAAAAAATTAAATAAAAATAATGTCTGAAAATCGTTTAGGAAAAACAATTTAGGTACTGGCGGGTTCCGAACCACTGACCTTCAGCGTCGCAGTCTAACGCATTGCCTACTGCGCTACGGATAACAGTTATAAGTTGCAATTTGGCCAACTATAGGTTACGATAGTAACACTGAAAGTGGGCCTTTGCGATCGTCTTTTGACAGCTCGAAATTTAAATGAAAATAACGGCTTAACTATGCATCTGACACGAAAATTGAATAACCTAATTTGTAGAGGAGAAAAGTCTCTATAACTTTGCTCTCTTATGTTTTTCTCATATCTCGTATCGTTGCAGAGATATTTGCAAAAATAACGGCGATCTCACACCGTCCATTGATTTTACGAAAGCCTGCCGTTCGCCCACTTTAGATTTGTAGTTTTATAAGTTTTTGCAAACATCTAAAAATTAGGACCAAAAATTAATAAACTAAATAATAAAAAATTAATTAATAAGAATGTCTGAAAACCTTTTAAGAAAAAATAAATTTAGGTAGTGGTGGGTTTCGAACCTCTGACCTTCAGCGTGACAGTCTAATGGATTGGCTACTGCGCTACAGATAACAGTTGTAAATTGCAATTATTAATGTCATAGTACTGATGGCCGTTGTTAACCATAAACTGCACGGTGTTGCCGTTTGGCAAAGCACTTTTTTGTTACTTTTTCAGACATACTTCTTGTTGACAGATGGCAACACCATGCATATCGTATACCTTGGAGTGTGTTCTAAACATTAAGTTGATCCTTTTCTCCATAGAAGGCAGTGCAGTCATGAATAGAGGAGAAATGCAACAAAGTGTGCTCCAGCGGATTTTACTCACTGTTGATCAATAATGAAATTGCAAACTGATAAGATTTCTGTGAGGCTGCGGCTCTGTCCGCTGTCCAGGAGACCAGTACAGTAGCAAGCGCTGGCCACGGGGCGTCTCGGTTGTTATCAGTGTCTCACGAGGTAGGGCTAGCCAGTGGCGGCACGTCTATCTGTTCACTGGTTCAGTGTCTCCGGGTATCAGGTATGCCGAGACGTGATAGCCCTCATCAATGAAACCATCCCAATTAGTGTGACAGTGAAATCGTTTATTATACTGGACGCGAAGCTGCAACCACGCACCAGGCATAATGCTACTCTGTGGTTACTGGGGAACCAGTAAGCCAGACGCATGAGCGTCTCACGAGACAGGGCTGGCCAGAGCGGGTGCCTGCTAATTGTTGACTGGTTCAGTGAACACCAGGAAATAAATCGCACTCAAGTGTTTTACGGCCCACTTTAGATTTGTAGTTTTATAGGTTTTCGCAAACATCTTGGACCAAAATAATAAAAAATTAATTAACAACAGTGCCTGAAACCCGTAAAGGAAGAAAAAAAATTAGGTACTGGCGGGTTCCGAACCACTGACCTTCAGTGTCACACTCTACTGTGCCTACTGCGCTACGGCTGACAGTTATAAGTTGCATTTTGGTCCACTTTAGGTTACGGTAGTAACACTAAAAGTGGGCATTTGCGATCGTCTTTTGACAGCTCGAAATTTAAATGAAAATAACGGTTTAACTACTCATCTGCAACGAAAATTGAATAACCTAATTTGTAGAGGAGAAAAGTCTTTACAACTTTGCTCTCTTATTTTATTTATTTATTTATTTATTTATTTATTTATTTTTTTCATATCTCGTATCGTTTCAGATATATTTGCAAAAATAACGGCGATTTTGGGATGTATGTCTGTCTGTCCATAACATGTTCCCACTTTTTCACGAACTGGTCAACTGATACGCCGGCCGCGGTGGCCGAGGAGACTGAGGCGCTTCAGTCACGGTCTGCACGGCCAGTACGGTCGCGGGTTCGAATCCCCCCTCGGGTATGGATACTTGTGCCGTCCTAGTTTGTAAGTAGTTCATAAGTAGTTTGTAAGTTTAGGGACTGATGACTCCGTAGTCAAGTCCCATAGACTATACAAACATTTGAACAAACATTTTTCAACTGATCAGCACCAAATTTTACAGACATAATTGTACGCCGTCAGAGACAAAATACGGCAGTAATACCAAAAAAAGTCGTTTGTAATATAATTGCAGTTTCAAACGAACAGTTCGTCTGACACGAAAATTCAATAACCTAATTGGTAGAGGGGAAAATTCTCTACAACTTAGCTCCGTCATGTTTTTTTCATATCTTGCATCGTTACAGAGATATTTGCAAAAATAACGCTGATTTGACACCGTCCATTGATTTTACGAAAACCTGCCGTTCGCCCACTTTAGATTTGTAGTTTTATAAGTTTTTTCAAACATCTAGGACCAAAAATTAATAACCTTATTAATAAAAAATTAATTAATAAGAATGTCTGAAAACCTTTTAAGAAAAAATAAATTTAGCTAGTGGTGGGTTTCGAACCTCTGACCTTCAGCGTCACAGTCTAACACATTGCCTACTGCGCTACGGATAACAGTTACAAGTTGCATTTTGGCCCACTATAGGTACGGTAGTAACACTAAAAGTAGGCCTTTGCGATCGCTTTTGACAGCTCGAAATTTAAATGAAAATAATGGTTTAACTAATCATCTGCTACAAAAATTGAATAACCTAATTTGTACAGGAAAAAAGTCTCTACAACTTTGCTCTCTTATGTTTTTATTTTTTTTTTTTTTTTTTTTTTTTTTTTTTTTTTTTTTTTTTTCAAATCTCGCAGCGTTTCAAAGATATTTGCAAAAATAACGGCGATTTTGGGATGTATGTCTGTCTGTCTGTCCGTCTGTCTGTCAGTAATGTTTTTCCTGTTTTTAAGAGGAACCGTTCAACCAATCAGCACCAAATTTTACACGCATGATTGTAGGCCGCCAGAGACCAGAACCTAACTTTTTCAAATTTTTCTGTCAAAAAATACGTTAGTAAAACCAAAAACTGTCGTTTGTAATATAATTGTAATGGCAAACGAACCGTTGATCTGACACGAAAATTGAGTAACCTAATTGGTAGAGGAGAAAATTCTCTACAACTTATCTCCCTTATGTTTTTTTTCATATCTCGTATCGTTTGAGACATATTTGCAAAAATAACGGAGATTTGACACCCTCCATTGAATTAACGAAAACCAGCCGTTCGGAGATGTCACGTGACATTCCTCGCGTATTTGATGATTTTTCTTATTATAACTTACACGTTGTCATTACAAAGCAGCAGTACACTGAGGAATTAACAAAAACACATCGTTCTTCGTACGATAAATGATAATCTAATGTCTACAAATGCCATATTAATATCAGTTAACAACGGTCATCTATAGTTTGAGATTAAAGAACTCCCTGTTTTGATTTACAGCCGTAGCGTAGTGGGCAAGGTACTGGACTGAGACGCGAAAGGTAGGTGATTTGAAATCCGCCACTAGTTAAATTTTTTTTCCTAAAAGGGTTTCAGACACTTATTAATTATTTTATTATTATTTAGATTATTATTTTGGTCCAAAATGTTTGCCAAAACTTACCGTAAAACACGTCAGTGCGATTTTTTAAATTTCATACTATTGATGGCCGTTGTTAACTGATGCTAATATGGCATTTGTAGACACTGGATTATCATTTATCGTACGAAGAAAGAGGTGTTTTTGTTAATTCTTCAGTGCACTACTGCTTTGAAATGACAACGTGTAAGTTACAATAAGAAAATCATTAAATACGCAACGCAAGATGGCGTATGCCACAGAGAGTTCTGGGCGAGGAATGTCACGTGACATCTGCGAACGGCTGGTTCTCGTTAATTCAATGGAGGGTGTCAAAACTCCGTTATTTTTTTTGCAAATATCTCTCAAACGATACGAGATATGAAAAAACCATAAGGGAACAAAGTTGTAGAGAATTTTCTCCTCTGCAAATTCGTTTATTCAATTTTCGCGTCAAATGAACGGTTTAGTTTTCAATTAGAATTATATTACAAACAGCTTTTTTTGGTATTACTATCGTATTTTTTGTTCGAAGTTTTTAAAAAGGGAGGTTCTGGTCTCTGCCGGCCTACAATCATGTCTGTAAAATTTGGTGCTGATCGGTTGAACGGTTCGTCTTAAAAACAGGGAACACGTTACGGACAGACAGACAGACAGACATCCCAAAAATCGCCGTTGTTTTTGGAAATATCTCTGAAACGATACGAGATATGAAAAAAACATAAGAGAGCACAATTATAGATAATTTTCTCTTCTACAAATTCCGTTATTCAATTTTCGTGTCAGATGAATGGTTAAGCCGTTATTTTCTTTTAAATTTCGAGCTGTCAAAAGACGATCGCAAAGACCTACTCTTAGTGTTACTACCGTAACCTAAAGTGGCCCAAAAGCTCGTCGCGGGTGTGTGTGTTCTCCTTAGGTTAGTTTACCTTAGTTTAAGTACTTTGTGAGCTCTGGACTGATGACCACGCAGTTTGGTCCGATATATTTACAAACATTTGAACATTTTTGTTCACACAATGAAATTCCGTTCGCCTGACAAACCAGATAGACAAGGGCGAACGCGGAAGAATATACGTGCACGTTGCTGTTTATATTTGTATTATTCTTATGCTGAACAGGCATAGTTAGAAATGAAGCACGGCAACTAACTGACTTCTAGTACTGATTTCTAAATCTTCTACGAATATAAATTCTGTGCAGACAAGTTACGTGATCTTATATGTTTGAAAGAATAAACCTACAAAATATAAACGACAGTTCTGAAATGTCTCTGTGGCAATAACAAGTACACAGACATGGAATAATTGCGAATTTCTCTGTGTCTGAATGTCCTGCCCGTCACACAAAGAATGCCTGGCATGTGCTATAAAATTATTTAACATTTACACATCCTACTTTTTAAGAATATATTTTTTCAACTTCCAAAATATCTACTCTTCTTTTCAGGTTTTATTTTTGACCCTTCACCTCTAAAAAAAAAACAAAAGAAAATACGTAATGCTTTCCTTTCTAGGACTTCATTATTGAATTACTTTTTATTTTATCAAAATGAGAGAGTTTGTAAAACAGTGAAGAAAGTTTCTTATCTTTTATATCTCAAAATGTTTCATACAAATTTCTGTTAAGGAGAGGGGAGTATTAAGATTTGAAATCCAAATCTAAAAGAAGTTATAGAAGTTATTAATTTCTTATATTTTACTGTAATATTGTTATTTGGAATCCAGCCCAGAAGACTTTATCTTCATCGCTGGCTGTGATAAGAGTAATAATTCTTTTTAGATATATGTACTTTACTTGACAAATTATTTGGGTTAGAGATTCGGAAGATTCGAATCGGGTTCGGAATTCGTCACATATTTTTTTTCATGATTTTCGGTATTCGGATTCGATTCGGTAAAA
The DNA here is from genome assembly GCA_026315105.1 of Locusta migratoria. NCBI lineage: Eukaryota > Metazoa > Arthropoda > Insecta > Orthoptera > Acrididae > Locusta > Locusta migratoria. The sequence goes on from CM048753.1 coordinate 67,459,512, forward strand.
TTGGGGTTCGACCCATCCGTAATTGTAACACACGAAGATCTTACTCAAGACGGAGGGGTTGTAGCGAGAATGAACTTCCTGCTCATGGCATATGCTCCGAAGCTTTTATTCATACCAAACTGAGAACTTATTCGGAGCACGTTCTTTCACTCTGAGAATCTTCCCTGGAGCATGTGCTCTTCCTTATTCATACGGCCAATTTAGAGGGCAGCCTAGTCAGCTGAATAAGCGACAGTGTCCACTGGCATGTTATGCGACGAGATGTCTGTTTACCAATCCTTGCTTCTAAAATATATCTGTAACTGTTTGCATCGTTGTTAGTTAGCTGGTCAGTAGTACAAATTCGCTTGTGAACATCATCCAGTCAAGTTTTTATTATTTATTTACACTTAGCGCGACGCGTTTTGGGATGTGAATGCTATTATCAAGTGCGTTTTATTGCGTGCTGCGTCATTATCTTTTATTGTTTCCTATGTGTGAGGTGCTGTGATGTTCCTGTCGTCTTTACTGCAATGTAAAAACATGTACAATTTTATTTTATGTTGGTTTAAAAAAAAGAGTTTGTGGAGAAACTTTGATGAGTTTCTACTTACGATTTCCTTATGTTCCATCTCCTCAGAAAAGCTGGAAGTGAATCAGTTAATTTTTTTCAGATGTTTTGACAATATTATTTAAATAGTGTCACGGAAAAATTACGTAAAATTATACCAAAAACTTTTTCTCAGATTTTTGGCACTATTTCCTAAGTAAAATAGTGTTAGGCCTACATAAAATTTCATTCCGATGTAAATATATAAGCATGTATATATTTAAATTTTTACCAAACTCTGTGGACGACATACGAAGCCATTATCTCAGTTGACTACATGTTACAATCATCTTTGCAGCTGTTTTTATCTTATTGTATATGCAATGTGTGCTGTGTACAAAATGTTATTTATGATGTGTAACATGTATGAGCTTCTGTGCAAATGGAACATAAGAAAATCGTAAGTAGAAACTCATCAAAATTTCGTCAAAAACTCGTTTTTTAAACCAACATTAAATAAAATTGCGCGTGTTTTTACATTGCAGTAAAGGCGACAGAAAAATCACAACACCTCACACATAGGAAACAGTAAAACATAATGACATATCACGCAATAAAACGGACTTGATAATGGCATTCATACCCCGAAACGCGCCCTGCAAAGTGTAAATAAATAATAAAAACGTGAGTGGTAGCAGAAAAAAGATTTTTTTTTAACAAAACGCATTATCTCATTCTATTGGAAATGTTCCAATGTTTCTAAATCTGTGGAACCATATTACGTTCGTCATTAGTCCCTAGCCTAGAAACTACTTAAATTAATGCAAGAACAACAAACACACCCTTTACCAGGCGGAGGCCTGGATCCTCCTGTAGAAGCAGCTTCGAAGTCCCTGACAAGGCGTCTAGAACCGCTCGGCTTTATTATTTATTTGTATTTCACACACGCTTTATTGACTGAAATGATACTGTACCTCACAAACGGCTTCTAATCAAATTGCGTGGTTATGGTATATCGCCCCAAATTTGCGAATGGATAGGGGATTTCCTGTCAGAGAGGACACAGTTCGTAGTAATCGATGGTAAAGCATCGACTAAAACAGAGGTGATATCGGGCGTTCCACAGGGTAGTGTTATGGGTCCTCTGCTGTTGCTTATTTTCGTAAACGATTTAGGGTAAAATCCAAGTAGCTCTCTCAGGTTGTTTGCATATGACGCCGTCCTTTACCGTCTAGTAAAATCATCTGAAGATCGAAACCAACTGCAGAACGATCTGAATAAGATATCACTATGGTGTAAAAATAGGCAATTGACTCTAAATAATGAGAAGTGTGAAGTCGTCCACATGAGTACGAAAAGAAATCCGTTAAACTTTGTTTACGAGATAAATCAATCAAAAGTGAATACCTAGGAATTACTATTACTTCAGACTTAAACTGGAAAGAACACGTAGATAATGTCGTGGGAAAGACGAACCAAAGACTGCGTTTTATTGGGACAACCCTTAAAAGGATGCAACAGAACTACAAAAGAAACTGCATACAGTACTCTTGTCCATCCTTTTTTGGAGTATTGCTGCCCAGTGTGGATCCTAATCAGGTGGGTTTGAAGGATGGCATCGAAAGAGTCCAAAGAAGGGCAGCTCGATTTGTATTGTCACGATACAAGGGAGACAACGTTACTGAAATGATACAGGATCTGGGATGGGAATCATTACAACAACGGCGCTTATCGCTGCGGCGTGGGCTACTTACGAAACTCCAATCACCAATATTCTCCTCCGAAGACGAAAATATATTATTGACTCCAACTTACGAGGGTCAATTATTATCCGCAAAGTAGTTATAAAATTTTATTGCAATAAAATACGAGACTTAGAAGAACATCATTTTTCGACATAGTCTCCTTGCTTTTCAATGCACTACAAGCTTCCTTATGCCCTCATAAAAGAAGGTTTTCGGTTGAGCTGCTAGCCAGGAATGCACCACTTCCTTCATTGCTTCGTCCGACTGAAATCGACGGGCCCTTATTGCCTGTTTGACTGATAGTGATAGAAGGGGCAAGATCGGGACTATATGGAGGATGATCCAATACTTCGAATTTGAGTTTCTGGAGCGTTTCAGCAGTGTGAACAACAGTATGCGAACGGGCATTGTCGTGCAACAACACAACACCTTCCGACAGCAATCCTCGGCGTTTGCTTCGAATTGCAGGCTTTAGCCTGTCAGTAAGCATCTCACTGTAACGTACACTGTTTATTGTTGTGCACCTTTCACCATAATGTTCCAGTAGAGGACCTCGTGATTTAAGTTTCGTATTGTCACGATACTGGGGAAAAAGCGTTAGGGGAACGATACAGCATCTGGGATGGGAATCATTACAACAACAGCGCTTATCGCTGCGGTGTGGGCTACTTCCCAATCGCCAACATTCTGCTCCGAATGCGAAAATATATTGTTGACTCCCACTTACATAGGCAGAAATGATCATCAGAATAAAATACGAGAAACCAGAGCTCGGACGGAGAGATTCAGGTGTTGTTTCTTTGCGCGCGCTAATCGAGAATGGAATGGGAGATAAATAGTATAAAGGTGGTTCGATGATCCCTCTGCCAGGCACTTAAATGTGATTTGCAGAGTATCCCATGTAGATGTAGATGAAACGTCGCGGCCGGCCGCGGTGGCCGAGGGGACTGAGGCGCTCCAATCACGGTCTGCGCGGCCACTAGGGTCGGGGGTTCGAATCCCCCTTCGGGCATGGATATTTGTGCCGTCCTTAGGATTAGCTAGTTCATAAGTAGTTTGTAAGTTTAGGGACTGATGACCCCGTAGTTAAGTCCCATAAGTTCTACAAACGTTTGATTTTTTGAAACGTCGCGCTTGTGAAGAGCAGGGAATAATTGTAATCAAAACGCAAGCGATTAAGCGAGTTGCTGGTTACGCGGTGAGCCGTTAAACAGACTCGTCCTCTTGGGTTAAGTGAGAGCGGTGTAGACTAATCGGATAGCGTGTAAAGTTCTTGACGGGATTTGGGCGCAAGTTTAACCGAAGCCCAACACGAGTGTCGGGGGGCAAGGAGAGGGTAGGGGTTGCTCGGGCGATGGGAACTTGGAGGAAAACAGGCGAGCAAGAGCGGCAAAAACACTTGCTAGCGGCCGGCCTGGATTCTGGGGGTTTAAGGGCACCCCGAGGAGGCCTTAGTTCAGTACACAGCGCTAAGCAGCGGCTAGGGAAAGCTGTGCTGCTCGAGGATCTGGCTGGAATCCTTTGTCTGTTCTCCTCGACTATACAGGAGAAAGAGTAAATAAAGCAGGTTATCGTATGCAAGAATTGCATTGAAAATGTCATGCAACACGTGTCGAAATTTCATTGGGTACGTATATTGTAATATATATATATATATCACTACTCATTATCGTCAGACCCAATATCTTTATGAAATTATCCCATTAAGTGTTACCTTTGGGAGACAGCATTAGTTAAAAAAACTATATAATGTATTCTAATTGATTGTAATTACACCTAAATGCCAGATTAACAATACATAAGTGGACCATTCATAATTTTACCCCAACTCGAAAAACTGATTAGCTATAATACAGCAAAAAGTACATAATTGTAGGCCTAGGCCAAAATATATTTTCGTGTATAATAAGTTCTGAAGCAAAGAGGAGTAAAATATAGGGAGCGTAAGGTTATTTACAACTTGTACAAAAACCAGACAGCGGTTGTCAGAGTTGAAGGGCATGAAAGGGAGGCAGTGGTTGGGAAGGGAGTAAGGCAGGGTTGTAGCCTTTCCCTAATGTTCTTCAATTTGTACATTGAGCAAGCTATAAAGGAAAGCAAGGAGAAATTTGAGAAGGAATTAAAGTTCAGGGTGTAGAATTTAAAACATTGCGTTTTGCCGACGACATAGTAATTCTGTCAGATACGGCAAACGACCTGGAAGAGCAATTTAACGGAATGGACAGTGTGCTGAAGGTGCATATAAGATGAACATTAAGAAGAGTAAAATTACAGTAATGGAGTGCAGTGTAAGAAAATCAGGTGATGCTGAAGGAATTAGATTAGGTAACGAAACAATAAAGGAGGTACATGAGTTTTGTTACTTGGGCAGTAAAATAACAAATGATGGTCGCAGTACAGAGGATATGGGTAGAATGGCTATGGGTAGAAAGGCGTTCTTGAAAAAGAGAAATTTGTTAACAGCGAATATTGATTTAAGCGTAAGGAAGTCCTTTCTGAAGGCATTTGTATGGAGTGTTGCCTTGTATGGGAGTGAAACATGGTCGATAAACAGTGTGGACAGAAAGAGGATAGAGGCTTTTGAAATGTGGTGCTACAGAAGAATGCTGAAGATTAGGTGGGTGGATCGCGTAACTAATGAGGAGGTACTGAACAGAATTGGGGAGAAAAGAAATTTCTGGCATACCTTGACTAAAAGAAGGGATAGATTGGTAGGACACATTCTTAGACATCAAGGAATTGTGAATTTTGCGTTGGAGGGAAGTGTGTGGGGTAAAAACCGCAGAGGAAGACCAACAGATGGATACAGTAAGCAGATTCAGACAGATGTAGGTTGCCGTTCTTATGTGGAGATGAAGAGGCTTGCTCAGGATAGGGTATTGTGGAGAGCTGCATCAAACCAGTCTCCGGACTGAAGACCACAACAACAACAATAAAAAAAAGAGTAACACACTCTTTTTCTGTTAATAAATAGAAGTAGAAGCAAATAGTGTTGCGTGACACATGTTGCAATAATTTGAAAGTATAAATAAAATTATAACAGCGAAACCTATTAGCACACATGAAACTTTCATGCTCACGGATAACGAATATTATGTTTATAGACTCAATAACGCTGAATCTTGCCATTAATTGCCGATTTAATAAATATAACGGGCACTTTCCAATTTCATGTAAACATTGGTCACTAATGAACGAAACAGATACGCCTAAATATATTCACGAAAATAATAAGCCACTTAATAACACGCACAGACAACATTAAACTCGTATCAGATCTGTCAAAACATGTAATACACTCGAAGTAAACAAACAGACGCCATTTTTCGAAGTCATGACAACTACTTTGTCAGACGAACATTTTAAAACAATGTTACAAATAACTAGCAAAACACAAACACCATTAAATTAATGAAATGAAATATGTATATTGTTTACTACTTTTACGTAATATGTAAATAACATTTACCTCGCTTTAAAATTTGAAGTGGATAAAGACATACTTGCGAACTTCAGAGTGGGAATAAAAGCATCGAACTCGCGAACTCGCAGCCGCTGCGTCACTCTTACAGTGACACTTACACTGACTCTTCCTCTGAGGCCATGCATCTAACATTGTGTTATTTATATTTGTGAAAGTTTGCGCAAGACAAGAAGTGCAGTAATAGTTAATAAAAAGTATAAACTCTACTACGCGTTTTCATTACAACAAATTTTTCCTGAAAAATAGTTACAGTGAAATAACAAGACAGCTAACGGTACACAAAGCAAGAACATCGCAGCAACCATAGCATCCGGCCAATATAAAAGATAAGTACAAGGTTTTATTTGACGTGTGTTTAACATTAACTGAGTGGACTCCTCTCCATAACAGCCATCCAGCAGATACTTAATTGTCCAATCCTACGTCTCTGTAGAGGACAAAAAGATACATGTTGGTAAGAGAAGAGCAAAAAGGGAGAGGAACGTCGCAAGATCTACATATACATAGATACTCTGCAAATCACATTTAAGTGCCTGTCAGAGGGATTATTAACCACTTTCATAACATTTCTCCACCGTTCCATTCTCTAATAGCGCGCGGGAAGAAAGAAAACCTGAATCGTTCCGTTTTCGATCTGATTTCTCTTATTTTATTGGGATGGTCATGTCCCCCTAAGTAGGTGGGTGCTAGCAAAATATTTTCACACTCAGAACTAAAAGTCGGTGATTGAAACTTCGCAAACAGGTCACGCCGCAATGAATAACGTCTTTCTTTTAATGGTTTCCACCCCAATTCGTGCAACATTTCCGTGACGCTTTTCCCCCGGTAACGTGATAAAACAAAACGAGCTGCCCTTCTCTGAACCTTCTCAATATCTTCCGTCAGTCCCACCTTGTGAGGGTCCCACAAGGGGCAACAGTACTCCAGGAGAGGACGCACAAGTGTGATGTAGCCAGTCTCTTTGGTGGAGCTGGTGCATCTTTGAAGCGTTCTGCCGATGAAACGTAACCTTTGGTTCGCCTTCCCCACAATATTTTCTATGTGTTCTCTCCAGTCAAAGTTGTTCCTAATTCTAATTCCTAGGTATTTGGTAGAATTTATGACCTTAAGGTATGACTGATTTATCACGTAATTGAAGTTCAGCGGATTTCTTTTAGTGGTCATGTGTATTACTTCACACTTTCCTTTATTTAGTCTCAATTGTCAATTTTCGCACCAAGTAGAAATTTTGTCTAAATCGCTTTGCAGTTGCTTTTGATCCTCTGTTAGCTTCACTAACCGATAAACGACAGCATCATCGGCGAACAGTCTAAGGGAGCTATTCAGATTGTCTCCTAAATCGTTTATAAAGACGAGGAAGAGTAGGGGACCTATAACGCTTCCCTGTGGCACGCCAGATATCACTCCTGTTTTACTCTATGACTTACCGTCAATTACAACGAACTGTGTCCTTTCTGATAGGAAATCTTGAATCCAATCGCACAATTGGGGAGATATTCTATAAGCACGTAATTTCATTAGAAGCTGCTTGTGGGGTACAGTGTCAAAAGCCTTCCGGATATCCAGAAATATGGAATCGATTTGAGATACAGTTATAAATGGGTAAATCAAAGATACTTTCAGCAAAAGTGTTGGCTTTCAATGTTGATTTTCAAAACTTCCTACACCAAATTTAACGCATTTGCAACTCCTCTGGATAGCACCACGTGTAGCTCTTCTGAGGTTTATCTTCGCGTTATTTTCAGAGTTTTCGGTGTTTGAAGGATAATAGAACTAAAATTTACACTTGAGGTAATTATGTTATGGGCTACATTCTCGAATTTTTTTTTAAATTTTTCCTCAGATAGTTCATCATATCATTGTTAGAAATTTTGGAAACACATGCTATCACAACAATGAAAATATTTTTTTTTTCAAAAATTGCTTTACTTTCAACTTTCATATTGTGGTATGTAATTCTTAGTAAATAGATACGCAGACTTGTGTAACAGTTTTTAAATATCACTTTAGGTGCTCTTTACAATTTATTTTTTAAAAATTATATGTATCAAACAAAGTAATTCCAGTTTCACAAGAATGTAAATAATTTTCACGGAAACACACTTAGGAAGTTGTGTTATACTCTGAACAAAGTCTGCAGAAAATTTCACTTATCTATAGTGGTTCAGGAAAAAATGTTCGTTGTACACCGAAAAATGAAAGTTAATGGGAAATGAACACAAAAGATTTTATACAGATTTACACCATAAAATAATACTTTAATGTTGACCATAACCATAGATTTGGTCATCTTGCTCTTCTTGTACATGTTTTCTTGGTAACTGATGTTTCTGTGGTGCCCTTTTGGCTATATTCTTCACGGACATTTCAGATCTTGTCATACATGCATTATCTATCTTCTTCAATAGCTTTTCAGTGAAGCAACCAGCAACAGATCCTAGTCTAGTAAGGGTCCTTATTCTTCCAGTGTTACAATCATTAAGAGCAGATATGCATCGTATTTGGCAATTTTAACAAGAGTAGATGAGCTAAATGTTGTTTTGGGGCATCTCTTCCAAATGAGACTGGTTGAAACTCTCATTCGGGTATTGTGTTGCACGATGGGTACAATACATTAGCAAATAGATACGTAGCGGAAGGCAAAGGTGACACGACATAAACTGGTCCACAGCTTTCTATTCTCTTTCGATGCTTTTGTGACAGCAGGAAGTAATAGAACATAGCAAACAAGGACAATTTTCTAGTTCGAATTAATCTGTGAAAATTGGAAATAGTATTTCTAACATGCTACACAATTTTTTGTGTCATTTTTGAAGAATTTTCCTGCGTCCCTCCCTTAATCCTAAAATATAGAAAAAAGAAAGAAGACTAATGAACATATACCCCCTTTACGCATCACAAAGTCCATTACAATGGGTATCACAAAACAAAACAAAAATGATAACATTTAAGGAACGTTTTGTCACTTTATTAACATGTGATAGAAGCAATTCCACCTTATACTATTAATAAACAATGTATAACTTACCAGAAAAGTGCAGAAAACAATGCAAGAAATCGGCTGTTTGTTGAAGGTCGCAGCCACCTATAACAGCCACGAACTTTTGTTAAATACTTTGACACAAAATCCGCTAGATGGCACAACATGACGTGACATCAGATTCTTTGGTATTTCATTGAAATTGATTAATTAGTTTTATTAATATGTGTTAGAAGCAATGACACCTTATAACATTAATGAACAATGTGAAACTTACCAATAACGTTCAGGAAACAATGGAAGAAATTGGCTGTTTGTTGAAGGTTGAAGCCATCAATAACAGCCACGAATGTTTGCTAAATAGCTCAACACAAAATCCGCTAGATGGCACCACATGATGCAACATCAGATTCTTTGATATTTCATTGAAAATAATTAATTAATTTTATTAATATGTGTTAGAAGCAATGACACCTTATAACATCAATAAACAATGTGAAACTTACCAATAATATGCAGGAAACAATGGAAGGAATCGGCTGTTTGTTGAAGGTCGCAGCCATCTATAACACCCACGAACTTTTGCTAAATAGTTTGACACAAAATCCGGTAGATGGCACCACATGATGTGACATCAGATTCTTTGATATTTCATTGAAAATAATTAATTAATTTTATTAATATGTGTTAGAAGCAATGACACCTTATAACATCAATAAACAATGTGAAACTTACCAATAATATGCAGGAAACAATGGAAGGAATCGGCTGTTTGTTGAAGGTCGCAGCCATCTATAACATCCACGAACTTTTGCTAAATAGTTCAACACAACATCCGCTAGATGGCACCACATGATGTGACATGAGATTATTTGATATTTCATTAAAATTAATTAATTGTATTAATATGTGTTAGAGGCAATGACACCTTATAACAATAATGAACAATGTGAAACTTACCAATAACATGCAGGAAACAATGGAAGAAATCGCTTGCTTGTTGAAGGTCACAGCCATCAACAACAGCCATGACCTTTTGCTACATAGTTCGACACAAAATCCGCTAGATGGCACCACATGACGTGACATCAGATTCTTTGATATTTCATTGAAATTAATTATTTGTATTAATATGTGTTAGAAGCAATGACACCTTATAACAGTAATAAACAATGTGAACCTTACCAATAACGTGCAGTAAACAATGGAAGAAATCGGCCTATTTGTTGAAGGTCACAACCATCAATAACAGCGACGAACTTTTCCTAAATAGTCCGATACAAAATCCGCTAGATGGCACCACATGACGTGACATCAGATTCTTTGGTATTTCATTGAAATTGACATGGTGACTTAATACAGCAAAAATAAGAAAACAGGGGGGATATTCATTGTAAAATCGAGCGTTCGTTACAATGGACAGTAAGACTGAAAGGTTTAACTTGTTTCACTCCTGGCTGTCTCTGTAGTCGTTAATGTAAACCTTCTCAGCCAGCAATAACACGCACAAACTTTTGCTAAGTAGTTCGATACAAAATCCGTTAGATGGAAGTATGTGATGTGACATCAGATTTTTTGGTATTTCATTGAAATGGACATGGTGACTTAATATAGCAAAAATAAAAAAAAAACAGGGGGGATATTCATTGTAAAATCAAGCGTTCGTTACAATGTACAGTAAGACTGAGAGGTTTAACTTAAATTTGTTGCTCCTGGTCGTGCCTGCACTTGTTAATGTGAACCTGCAAATGCAGCTGCAGCAGTAGACGGTATGCCGTGCAGTAGAGATGGCACACTGCCGTATGTTACTCGTTGTCTACTGGTAGCTGGGATGCGCGCATCTGTCTGCTGTGCCATTGTCTGAGCGCCGTCAATGCGGCTCCATTCATCTGTGCCCCATTAGTTGGCCGCCGTCCGCCAGATGGCTCCACCGTGCTGCGGCCATCGCCATTACTGCCGCCATCACCACCAGCACACTCATCCGCTGCTCCGGCCGTATGGAGCTCGATCCAGCCGACTGCCACTACTCGACGCAGCGGCTGTTCGTCAGCCACACAGAGTGACGGCTACGGTTGCCAGATCTCCGGGCGCCGCCCGGAGTGCCCGGGTTTGGAATGAATTCTCCGGGTCTACGGGCCAATGACTCTCATCTCCGGGCTTCAATGTAAACTTCATCTTAACCCTTTTTTTTTTTTTTTTTTTTTTACGTCGCTTTTTAAGTACCATGCTCATGTAGCGACGATCTACATCGAACTTAACGTAACTTAAACTAAGGACGAACACAACATCCATGCCCTAGTGGAGGATTCGAACCTCTGGCGCGACCAGCCTCGCGCACCGTGGCAAGACGCCTCAGTGCGCTCGGCCATTCCCGGCCGGCTCCTCTCTAGTAATTATGAATAACTTTATATAATGTCCATTTCTTATTGCAACAAAACGCTACTTTTCTATTCTTCCTCTGATAACTTTTCATTGTTGCGTCGGTAGTAAATGGCTAGCATATTATTAAGCAAACACTGTTGCGGCAACGTGTCAACTTGCGGCGTTTATTATTTGAGTTCGTTCGTTCATTGTTTGTTATCAGTTTACCGGCAATTTTTGGAATAATCGGATCGTGTGTGAGCAGACAAGCTTACATTAACTCAGATTAGTGAGTAATAACAGTGAAATGAAGAGACGATATCTAAGTTCGTTCGGTGAAGAATGGTTGCAGGAAGAAAATGATAAAGAGTGGCTACTTGCTGGCAGGGAGTAGATAAGGTTTTTTTTTTTTTTTTTTTTTTTTAGAATTCACCTGTAATCCTGGTTGGGGGGGGGGGAGTCGGTAGCAGTTGGGGGGGGGGGGGTGTGAGTCATTGGCCAATGGGGAGGGGGGCACGTCTGGTCTCCGGGCCTGCCTCGAGTTCAATCTGGCAGCCCTAGTGACAGCTGCGTTTGAAGTGACACAGCATTGTATTTTCATTTCTGAAACAGGGGTGACAGATCGAGAAGGTGTGGTTGTGGTTCTGCTTAAGGAGGAGGACGTCATCAGTGACCAGTGGCGGCGCTAGACGAAAACTGGGCGTCGGCGAACTCGTCTTTGCGAGGCCCCTTTCATTATTCCAGTAAGGAGGAAAATGTCAAATAAAATGAGCAGTATTATACACCAATAACCATTATACTATAATTGTATTAGTATAATATACAAGTATTATTGGAATCAAAAAAGTACAATAAAGAAAAACAAATTAAAATTTAGAAACATTTCGGCTTTTCGCCTCACAGAAATTTTTTAAATATCACATATTAATTGATACTATACCCGGGCCGCTGAAACTTTGCACTTGACGTTTACAAATAACAAGTGAAGAGCAAGAAGCGCGAGGCGCTAGTCGCTAGGAACGATCCAATCACAGCACGGTAAACACTTCCAGTGGTCACGTGACGTGACGTCAACATTCCTGTGTTGCCGGCTTTGTTCAGTTCTGCGATTTGTTTTACTGTGAGTGGTTTAACTTGACTTTCCGAGTTCAAGTAATTGGATAATGTCACCGAGAAGACGTTTGTCTAGTGACGTTTTCTGAGTAAGTTCTCAATTTAGTATGAATAAAAAAGTAGAAGTTTATTCTCTGATCAGGAAGTTCATTCTCGCTTCAAACGATCGGAAAGAAGTTATGGTGCAGTGGTTACAAGAAAGAAATATTGCTGCAGATATGTCAATGTCAAAACTTCTTTTATAATTGCTCGTGAAACAAAATAAGCATATTACATCCACATGTGCAGTAAACGAAATCGCAAAGGAGCGGCATCACAATGTAATAAATCTACCCCCATTTCACTGCCGTTTTAACCCTATAAAATTGGTATGGAGTGACATGAAGAACTACGTAATGAACAATAGTAATTCTTTCACAATAACAGAGCTGGAACAGCTGTTGCATGAAGCTGTTGCCAATGTGGATGCTGCATCTTGGAAAAAAAGGGTCAAGCTCGTTGAAAAACTGATTCGTAAAGCGCAAACAATGGAAGGGATCATCAGTAATCATGAACGGGTTAATGATTTGTCTTGGTGATGACGACGATTTTGGCAGTGACGAAAACAGTTAAGATCAGGAGCTGGATGTAATTGTACCATTGTCACCGTAAATTGGTGAGCGAAAAGCATTCTGATTATAAAACGTAGAGATAGAAGTTACTATCTTGATTATTGTTTACTTCGTACCTGTCATGATTCAATGCTTATTTTCTACATTGCTTTGCTCCGTTATTGAAAGCGTGTGCATTGTTGTGATCTGGTATTCATTAATATGCCGTTAATTAATTGCTGCTCAAGAACGAATTATTATATGCACTTTTATTGCGCAATAGCTTACATTTACGAGATGGAACTGAACGCTTCATCTGCTGTGTGTATAGAGGCTAGTGTTGCAACGTCGCTAAAGCAGTATAGCCAACTTAACTCGCCGTAACGCGAAACGTCAAGTGCAATGTTTCAGCGGCGCCGGTATAGCCGCTGTTTCGGCTTCAATTGGCAGTATTGACAACGCAGATAGTCTTTCTTGGCTCATTGTGCTTCTCAAGTAAGTCTTAATCAATTTTAACTTTGTGAAGCTTCTCTCTGCCGAAGCTGCTCTGACTGGAACTGTGAGCAGGATTCTGATTGTTATATAAACAGTAGGATATACTTCTTCTAAATTGTTTTCTAAAATGAATTGAAGGAGTTGTTTTGCAAGTATTTAACTAAAAATTGCATCACTGCTGCACTCATACGGACAACTAAATAGCTGCCGGCCGGTAATGGCCGAGCGCACTAAGGCTTCATACCACAGTGAGTGAGATCGGTCTCGTGGCAGAGGTCGAATCTTACCCTTGAGTACGGATGTTCCTTCTTGTATTAAGCTAGTGTAAGTTTGACGTAGGTCGCCTCTACATAAGCTAGCAGTTGAAAAGCGCCAATAAACAACAAATATAAAAGAAACTAAAATGTTAACAATGTTTTGCGAGGCCCCCACAAGCGCGAGGCCGTCGGCGGTGGCCGACGTCGCCGACGCCTAGCGCCGCCACTGTCAGTGGTTTGATATCGAGTCTGATTTTCTGGACACGTATCACCAGAAGTAATTGTACCTATCTGTGCATCAGAACTGAAATGGTCATTGCCAATTTCTCAAATTCATAGAAGAAACATTCGCACTTGCGTGTTTTATGGCCCCATTTTAGACTTTCCTGTAGTTTCATGAATTTTTGCAAACATTTCGGACAAAAGTAATAAAAAAATTATGGACCATAATTGTTCTGATAATATCTATACACTCAACATGTACTATTCGTTGTGACCAATGGCGGACTAAGGGGAGCGCGAGGGGGCGGGGGACCGAGCCTCCAGTCTTGGGGGGGGGGGGGGGGAGGGGAATAATACCTCGAAAGCAATTTTTTTTTTTTTTTTTTTTTTTTTTAAACACGCTTATCATCTCGTTCTGCTGCGGCCTGATAATCTCGAAAGCTATTTTTTTAGATTGTCCCGTGCAAATTCTTTTTTAAAAGTAATACAGTAGAACCTCGTTTTTACACTTTTGAAGGCACTTAGGTGAAATGATGTAAAATGCAGGAAATAATGTTTTAAATGGTAAAATATGCTTACTGGATCAGCCTTGCATTTTCGTAGTTTATTTGTGATATATGTACATAATAGGTATCTTTTTATTCTCCCCAGGAAGTTTATTATGTAACAAAGTTTATGCAAATTTTTACTGTTTTAAGCATCAAGCAGAGCTGGTAATTTTATGGGAACTAGAGATTTTTGGCATGATTTCATTCATTATAATTGAGGACGCCACTGCTGGGCTAAGTAAAATATCTTTAAAATTATCTGAACCGCTTCGATAGATATCGTTTGGACGACGCTGCCAGGCTATGTAACACATCTTCAAAATTACTGCCCTTTACCGGTATTAATTATTTAAGTAGTCAAACTCCTAAAGTTCCATTCCTTTTGTATTTTTCGATGTTTCACACGATGATATTAGAGAATTTATTCGCGTTCTTGAGTGCAAATATATGCATAAGTATTTTGTGACATTTGCATAGGATCAGCATCTGACACTATTATCGCTTTTTTGAGGTTGTGGGTATTATATCAAACTTTAATAGATAACGTTCTTTATTAATCAGAAATATGTAACACAAAAACAATGCAACTCTTTGTTCTCATGTCAACAAAGCAACTGGTTCTGATTGTTGGAGTACACGCTATCCATTCTGGCAAAGAATCTGGCGGAAAGAGGAACTACACTGCCACAAATCGGCGTTATTCTCCTGCCAACAACCCGTACTGTTAGTCTCAGTACACACCAGGTGCTCTGGCAAAGAACCTGGTGGGAAGAGGAACTACACCACCACAAACTGGCGGGTCGTAAGTTAACTAGACGTGTACTGCCAACAACAAAAGGCGAAGTATACATTTCAAGAAATGCAAAGTGTCAAGAAAGTCAACTGTGAATAATTTTTAAGCGCTATACTATAAGGCGAAAGCCATGCCAGTGTAAATTTATGTAGATTACGTCATGTTTTCTTCACAAACATGCTTTTGAAAAGCGTAAAACGCGGGAAAAGTGTAAAAATATTCATGCAAAAACGTGGGCGAATTAACATTGTGAACATAGGAAATTTTACGGGACTGAGAAAAAAATGGTGTAAATGGCGGGAAAACGTAAAAATCGGGAACGTAAAAACGAGCTTTTACTGCACATGTATTTTCAAGTGGCCAGGGGGGGGGGGGGGCTCATTTTGTTTTGCCGCCACCTCGGGCCTCCAACAGCCTTAGTCTGACACTGGTGGTGACCGCATCGCCTTTTGTTGACTGTTCGTCCTGGTCTGGTTGTCAATAGAAGTACTGGTGCAGGATCCTTTGACATTTAAAACATCGATATAGTTTGTATTACAAGATATTTATTGAGTAAAATTTAGCCAGCCACGGTGGCCGAGCGTTCTGCAGCGCTTCAGTCACAGTCTCCAGAGACACTACGGTCGGGGGTTCGAATCCCCCCTCGGGCATGGATATTTGTGCCGTCCTTAGTCTTAGCTAGTTCATAAGTAGTTTGTAAGTTTAGGGACTGATGACTCCGTAGTTAAGTCCCATAAGCTCTACGAATATTTGAACATTTGAACTAAAATTTACAATACTCAACATGTGTCTGTTCCTTCTTTCTTCTTCCTTCTGGTGGCGTCGTCCGTACGATGCTAGCTGCGCTACGAATTAGTGACTGCTAAGTTGGTAGCCATGTCCTAATTTAGTACTGTCCTATTTCTGTCTTCAAAATTCAAATTCAAATGTTTGTATAGCTTATGGGACTTAACTACGGGGTCATCAGTCGCTAAACATACAAACTACTTACGAACTAACTAACAGTAAGGATGGCACAAATATCCGAGGGGGGATTCGAACCCCCGACCGTAGTGGCCGTGCAGACCGTGACTGGAGCCCCTCAGTCCACTCGGCCACCGCGGCCGGCTCTCTGTCTTCGTAGCTGCCTAGTAACTGCCTGAGTTGTCATTACTAACTGACGGTAACTGTCCAGACTTATGTCGTCCTAGATATAGCCGCTTGTAGAGGGCGCGCATCTTCGGTTACTCCTTCTCCTCCAGGATGCGCGGCGCCTGCTTCTGATTGGCTGCCGGTCGTCCGCTGCCTTCTCCACGATCGTTCTCTTACGTCTGGCGTGTGGCGCTGACTTTACGCCACAACACTATTTACTCTGACTGTATTTTAACAAACATCCAATATTAGCTTTCACAAATATACACTTATTTTGAACTTTTACCTCTTTCATCATCATCATCATTTATTGTACATAACAGGCCATTAAGACCCATGACAGAAAGCAAAAGAAATATTACAAAGATTAATTACTATATAAAGTTCACTGTCAAAATCAGTCACACAGGAAGGAGTACTGTCCCAATCACAGTCGCAGGTATCTATTGCAGATGTTGAGACACTTTCTTCTGTCCATCGCATCTTCGAGGGATGCTGTTGGTTCTACCTGCTGCAACGTTCTCATCACCCTATCTTTCCATCTAGTCCTTGGACGAGCTCTTGGACGTCTTCCGATCAGCTGAGAGTTAAACGCTCGGTTAGGAATAGATTCTCCAGCTCTTATGACATGTCCCAACCACTGAAGTCGTCGTCCTCTGATGTACCTACCAACTACTTTTCCAAAACGTTGGTACAGGTCCTCTTTTTGTCTCCTTTCCCATCTTCCATTTTCTGTATTAAATGTAGGCCCATAGATCTTGCTGAGCACTCTCGAATGCACAAGGAGTGTTTGTGAGGTTGCCCATGTCTCGCAACCATATAACAGAACAGGTCTTACAACTGCCATGTATAGTTTGATCTTGCTGTTTTGTGAGACCAAGCGTGACTTGAATAAATTATTGAGTCCAAAATATGCACGATTGGCATTAACAATCCTGTGTTGAATATCTTTCTCTATCTCGCTTTTACTAGATAGTATCGACCCCAGGTACTTAAATTTCTCCACTCGTTCAAAATTATGTCCGTCAATATTGATGGTGTTAGGGAAATCTTGTCGTCGTGAGATGATCATATATTTAGTTTTCTCGACGTTGACCACTAATCCCACTTTGATTGCCTCTTTCATAAATCTAGCGGTGTCAGATGTTATCTGATCAAGTGATTCTCTTTAAAACATTATTTTAATATCAGTCCCATAGTTAAATACCTTTCCCCATTACAGTATTATGAACTGTGTTATTCTGGTAGTTTGTCCACTTTTTCAAGTTTATTTTCTTTGCCTGTACTGGTGAGGGAATTGTACACAGATACAACATATACAGTATGGCTCCCTAGCACAGTGGTAGAGTACCAGACTACAACTGCAAAGGGTGCGGGAAACCGGCCGCGGTGGCCGAGCGGACTGAGGCGCTTCAGTCCCGGTCTGCACGGCCACTACGGTCGGGGGTTCGAATCCCCCCTCTGGCATGGATATTTGTGCCGTACTTAGTTGTAGCTAGTTCATAAGTAGTTTGTTAGTCTAGGGACTGATGACCCTGTAGTTAAATCCCATAAGCTTAACAAACATTTGAACATTTGATTTGATTAGATTAAACCAATACGGATTTGAATGTCATAGCGATTTAATATTCCTAATGTTAAAAAAAATATCCCCGCCAGGTCCTAGGATTTTTATCTGTCACTTTCCACTTCTTTCACCTCTGGCAGTATTGCTCATGTGAAAAATACCGAGTAGCACCGTGGTTCGGACCCCACGTTAAACTGTAGGTCCCCCTATAACTGGCTGGGTAAGTCAGTTCGAACGTCGGAGGAAGGCAACGGCATACCACCTCCAAACGGGACCATGCCTAGGAAAGCACTGTGGTGTTCAAGCCAATCTTCGTACTGTTGACTGCTTTACCTTACAGTAAGTGTGTCAGACAGCTTGTCATTATAGGATGTGGAGGGAGTAGTTGTAGGTAGGGGAGACGACCCTGGCAGGGTGGAAACTACACAGGGCAGGATGCATGAGCGAACGATGCTTTATGCGTCCACGGGATGCTTAGGTTCCAAAGGTGGGCCGTTGCACTAAAGGATTCTGGACAAGCTCTGGAACTGAAAGATGTCCACATATACTTTTATTACAATTGAAGGTGATACTCAACTTTAGGTGAGGTGCTTCTGAGTGTATACTTCGCCTATTACATAGTACACAGATTTGCAACGATCTCTTCCTAGCTATGGTCACTGCTTCGTACTGTGCTATACTAACTCGCAATGACGGACTGAAGGGGCGGGGGGGGGGGGCGGGGGTGGCGGCGGACTATACTTTTTATAGTACTAGCCATTGACCAGAACTATTTTATTTTATTATTTTTTATTTTTTATGTTAAATGTGAAAGAATGTACATTCCGTTTTCATTTATTCAAATCTCTTGTTATTAGATTTTATTATTTTTTATTTTTTTCAATTATATATATATATATATATATATATATATATATATATATATATGTTAAATGTGAAAGAATGTACATTCCGTTTTCATTTATTCAAATCTCTTGTTATTAGATTTTATTATTTTTTATTTTTTTCAATTATATATATATATATATATGTGTGTGTGTGTGTGTGTGTGTGTGTGTGTGTGTGTGTGTTAAATGTGAAAGAATGTACATTCCGTTTTCATTTATTCAAATCTCTTGTTATTAGAATAAGTCATAATACAGTTTTTAAGTTGACTGCCATACTTCGAGCTCAGCCTCGGATCACGGTCGGGGGACAGCTAAACCCGGAGTAATGGCCGACTCTTAGAGAGGTTGGGGAATAGCTGGCGATAACGTTGAGTTTTACATCGGGGGCGCTGAAGGTTTTATGCGGCCCCTGGAGGGGCGGCCACCCGCGAGGCAGGCGTGCGCTGCGGGCAGCATCCGCGCCGCTCTCAGGGGCCTGGCGATCGATGCCGCATTCCGCCACACCCCAACGACACGGGAGCGGGTATGGAGGCGAGGCGAGGAGAAACCACTACACTCTCCACAGCCGAGAGCTGGGAGCTGGGAGCTGCGAGTCCCTCGTGACAGCGCGCTGGTTCTGCACTGGCGCTAAAGGACGCCTTCCTTTGCGGTAAAAAAGAAAACATCAAAGATGTGTCACATCATTCGCCTCATCTTCTGAGAAAAATAATGTTCAAATGCTTGTTAAGCTTAAGGGACTTAACTACGGGGTCATCAGTCCCTAAACGTACAAACTACATATCAACTAGCTTATCCTAAGGACGCGGTGGCCGAGGAGACTGAGGCGCTTCAGTCACGGTCTGCACGGCCGCTACGGTCGGGGGTTCGAATCCCCCCTCGGGCATGGATATTTGTGCCGTCCTTAGGATAAGCTAGTTGATAAGTGGTTTGTAAGTTTAGGACTGATGACCCCGTAGTTAAGTCCCTTAAGCTTAACAAACATTTGAACATTTGATTCGAACCCCCGACCGTAGTGGCCGTGCATACCGTGACTGAAGCGCCTCAGTCTCCTCGGCCAAAGCGGCCGGCCATCTTCTGGGATTGGGAGCTCTTATCACCTACACCTCTCAAGTGTTCAACCAGTCTGTTTAAGGGTACACGTAGGCCAAGTAATGAAAAAAATCCGATTACTATTTTTTTTTTTTTTTTTTTTTTTTTTTTTTTTTTTTTTTTTTTTTTTTTTTTTTTTTGCGTAGAATGAAACTTTCACTTTGTAGCGGAGTGGGCGCTGTTATGAAACTTCCTGGCAGATTAAATTTGTGTGCCGGAACCGGGACTCGAACCTGGGACCTTTGCCTTTCGCGGGCAAGCGCACTACCGACTGTGCTATCCCGACACGACTCACGATGCCGCCTCACAACTTTACTTCCGCCAGTACCTCGCCTCCTACTTTCCAAACTTCACAGAAGCTCTCCTGCGAAACTTGCAACACTAGCACTCCTGGAAGAAAGGATATGGTGGAGACATAGCTTAGCCATAGCGCAAGGGATGTTTCCAGAATGAAATTTTCACTCTGCAATGGAATGGGAGATAAATAGTATAAAGGTGGTTCGATGAACCCTCTGCCAGGCACATAAATGTGATTTGCAGAGTATCCCATGTAGATGTAGATGTATGCTTCTGACATCTTTACCGAGTATATTACAACTGTAATTCGTTGTTATCCGATCATTTGTAGGGCTACAAGGAGATCCAAAATTCCAAAAAACATAGAAATACCGCAAAATGTTCAAATGTTTGTTAAGCTTAAGGGACTTGACTACGGGGTCATCAGTCCCTAAACTTACAAACTATTTATTAACTACCTACAACTAAGGTCGGCACAAATATCCATGCCCGAGGGGGGATTGGAACCCCCGACCGTAGTGGCCGTGCAGACCGTGACTGAAGCGCCTCAGTCCCCTCGGCCACCGCGGCCGCCCGCAAACTACTTACGGAGTCACATTGTAAGCTTTGTTTACCATTTATACTGTCTTCTTAACACAAAATAAGCCCCTGTACCATTATCCCCGTTTCGTAATTACGCCTTCTAACTTTGTGTAAATTCTGTCACGTAGATAATCTGAAGATACCCTGCTAAAGGGCGAAACGCGTCAATAAATAACGAATAAAACAATTTGCAACCAAGACGGTTTTTTACTGAAGGAATGTTTATTCTCAATGATTGCTGTACACCATGGACTGAAAATGAACCTGATTATTCTTTCCTTATTGCTCAACGGTACGTATTTAATAGCTCTACAATATTGTCTCACTCTGTTCAAAATCACTGCTTCTCTGTCATGCCCCTCCATCTTATTATAGTCCGGGATCCGGTATAAGAAATATATATAGCCTCATCTGTTATTTAATTTTAATGACGTATAAATGGTAGATAATATATAGATTGATACATCGCTAATAGGTTGCCTAGCGAAATCTGGTGCCGATGATGTTAAACAATAAAATGTTTCAGTAAATTTTTTCGTTCAATTTTCCCCATCTGATATTTATTAATGTCAAGAATCAATGTGACTTGACTGTTCAAAAATGTTCAAATGTTTGTTAATCTATCGGACCAAACTGCGTGGTCATCAGTCCGTAGCTTACAAACTACTTAAACCTAGGTAAACTAACCTAAGGACAACACACACACCCATGCCCCAGGGAGGACTCGAACCTCCACGGCGAGCAACCGCGCGCTCCGCAGCGAGACGCTTTAAAGCGCTCGGCTACTCCACCGCGGCTTGACAGTGTCTATATGGAGTCTATCTCCACATATTCTGCTGGGTATCTCGCTATTAAAACTGTTCTTATTATTGTTGAAAACAAGTAGAAACTCATGTAGTCCGAAACACACACTGTTTACACTCGCTAACTCCGAGACACAGGAAAGTACTCCCTCTAACGAACGCCGCGATAGAATAGAATAGAAAAGTTAACATCTTAATTTTAGGCAACCATGGATTTAGCAAACTTTTTGATAAAGCAAACTATTACAGTTGGATCTGGAATAAAATAACCTATCATTTGAGATGTAATTCTATTAAATAACCTATGAGGGTATATTAACTACGCTTACTTACCTCTTCATACTAGGCAACCCTATAGTTTACAACAGGTGAAAGTATTCAACCTTTATTTTCTTCAGTTCATTGGGGTATATTCTCTCAGCTGATGCTTGACTTTCATAAAGAACAGATGGGGGAAGTTGATCGAAAAAATGTAATGAACATTTTATTGTTTAACATTACCGGCACCAGACAACCTATTAGCGATAGGGGAGAGTTGCCGAAGATGGACCAGCTACGTATTTCACTGTGTGTTGGTAACTTAAAGTTCTAAGTTCGCTCAACTGGTGACAAACATTGTCGAAGTCACGTGGCTCAGTCGCCAGTCGTTAATAGTCATTGGAGTAAGAACAGTTTCTGTTATTGCGTTTTCTTCGATGTCGCTGTACGTTTTCTGCTACATATCATAAGCTTTCCTCTGCTCTAAAAGCAAGTAAAAATATCATCAGCACTATAGTTCAAAGTGCCATTCATCAGCTAATAATTCAATATCGTAAAACTAGAGTTTAGCGTTTTTTGTTCCTTCAACGTTATCTTTACTTATATGGCGTCGAGTTGCCGAAGTTGGACCAAAGGCTGTTTCCTAATTTTGACCGGTCCAATTTAGGGATTAATCGTAACAAATAATACTTAATGTCATTTAACAATATGTAATAGGTAGATGTTAACGTTTTTAGGTTTATTTTTCTAGGCTGCAAAACAATTTAAAAATAAGGAGTAAGTATGGTAAACTCTTTAGTTTTGGAAGATGGAATAAGGGGAATGTATGGGAAATGGACAGAAGATGAACTGAAGGTAGTTGTGGAAGCATACAGAAACGAGAACCATGCACTTAACGATTGTGCTCGTATATACCGAGTACTAAAAGCTACAATTAAAGAGATATGCTGATGGTAAAAGCATGTTCTCAAATGAAGTTCAGTTATTCGGAAGACAATCAACCTTTACAACTGAGATGGAAAAAATTTTCGCAGATCACCTTCTCTTATTTAAAGAGGGTTTTTTTTTTTTTTTTTTTTTTTTGTATTCACAATCAAAGATGTTCGTAAACTTGCATTCGACATAGCACAGAAGTATGAACTGCCTCATTTTTTTTTTCAAGATAAAAAAGAAAAAAGGTGGTTTTCTTCATTTATGAGACGAAATACACAGCTTTCCCTCCGTCAGCCAGAAGGAATATCAATGGCGAGATGTTGACATGAAGCTTTTCTTAATATTACGAGTTTTACTTCTTTTTTAGTCATTGTTTTACCTTGCGGTTCAATTTAAGCAACCGAAGGTCCAAATTAGGCAAGCGGTTTCCTAACTTGGACCGTTTATACATTTTTAAATTTTAAGTAATATCCATTTATGGTTTGTTTTTACTCAAAGTATGAAACTAGCAGATGAAAGTGTACAACATATAGCTTCTTTTGAAGTATATTTTGTTTCGATTAGATAAATAATGTCGACTTTGGATCCCAAAATAAAAAAGTGTTCCAACATCGGCAACCTTCCCCTATATCAATCTACACATTATCTACCATATACAGTAAAACCTCGTTTTTACGTTCCCGATTTTTACATTTTCCCGCCATTTACACCATTTTTTGTTGGTCCCGTCAAATTTCCTATGTGCACAATGTTAATTCGCCCTCATTTTTGCATCAACATATTTACACTTTTCCTGCATTTTACACTTTTCGAAAGCATGTTCGTGAAGAAAAAAAGTTACATACTCTACATAAATTGACGCTAGCATGCTTTCCCCTTAAAGTATAGTGCTTAAAAATTATTTGCAGTCGAGTTTCTTGACACTTTGCATTTATTCATACGTATATTTCACGTATCGTTGTTGGCAATACATAGCTAGTTGAATAACAACGCACTGATTTGGGGCAATATAGTTCCACTTTGCACCACCTTCTTTGCCAGAGCACCTGGCATGTACTCAGACAAACAGAGCAGTTTGTTAACGTGAGAATAACGCCGATTTGTGGCTGTGTAGTTCCTCTTTCCGCTAGCTTCTTTGCCATAGTGGCTGGCATGTACTCAATCAGAACCAGTTGCTTTGTTGATGTGAGAATAAAGAGTTGCGCTGTTTTTGTGATACATATTTCTGATTAATAAAGAACGTTATCTGTCAAAGTTGGTTAACATAATACCCACAACCTCAAAAAAGCGATAATAGTGTGAGATGCCGATCCTATGCAAACGTCACAAAAATACTTGTGCATATGTTTGCACTCGAGAACGCAAATAAATTCTCTAACATTGTCGTGTGAAACATCGAAAAATACAAAAAGAACAGAACTTTAGGAGTTTTTCTACGTAAAAATTTAATGCCGGTAATTTGAAGATGTTACATAGCCGGCAGCGGCGTCCAAACGATATCTATCGAAGCGATTCAGGTAATTTTGAAGATGTTTTACATAACCCAGCAGCGGCGTCCTTGATTATAATTAATGAAATCACGTCAAAAATTTCTAATTCCCATAAAATTACCAGTTCTGCCTGGCGCATAAAATAGCGGCATCCTCGTTATAATGAATGAATTTGTCAAAAATTTCTACTTCGCATAAAATTACCAGTTCTGCCCTGCACTTAAAATAGTAAATATTTGGATAACCTTTATTGTATAATAAACTTCCTGGTGAGTATTTAGATGCCTATTATGTACATATATCACAAATAAACTACAAAAATGCAAGGCTGATCCAGTAAGCATATTTTACCATTTGAAACATTATTTCCTGCATATTATGTTTTCCTGCATTTTACACCATTTTACTGAAGTCCCTTGAAAAGCTTAAAAATGAGGTTCTACTGTATACGTCTTTAAAATTAAATAACAGATGAGGGTATATATTTCTTATGCCGGATCTTAGACCATTACTGCCGCCTGTTTTCTGCACAGCTAATACAGAACATTTGACTCGCTCCATTCGCCCACTTGCGCACGCAAGACCTCGCGTATATGGTACGGCACGGCTGCGCTGGTCTGTGGTGGTGGTTGTGGTGGTGGTGGTGGTGTTGGTCGGCGGTCGTGCAGTGGTCGTGCGGCGCAGGCCGCTCATTTAACCACCCCTCCTCCCCCTGCCCCCTCGGCGTTCGGAAATCGGCGGTGTCGGCTGTTTGAAGAGCGCTGATTAAATTCCCAGGCCCTGGGCAGAGCGGGCTTTGGGTCCGAGGCGGGGTTAGAGCGCAGAGGGGTTGAAAGGGGGGAGGGAGGGAGGGAGGGAGGGGTAGTGCGGGGGTAGCTACCCCCTGGCCAGCTGCGGGCGCTCCCACCACCCCGTCTGCAGCCAGGGCTCAAACACTGAGCCAGGCGGCCTGTACCACCCACAACCTCTGTACACGGCACTCTGTTTACTCTCGTTATGTGGACTGCCAAGACCGTCACTATTTTATCTCGGTTCAGTATCACCTGGTATGCAATGTGTACGAGACAGGGGAAATACCCTCCGACTTCAAGAACAATACTGTATGAAACTTCCTGGCAGATTAAAATTGTGGGCCGGAACCGGGACTCGAACCTGGGACCTTTGCCTTTCGCGGGCAAGCGCACTACCGACTGTGCTATCCCGACACGACTCACGATGCCACCTCACAACTTTACTTCCGCCAGTACCTCGCCTCCTACTTTCCAAACTTCACAGAAGCTCTCCTGCGCACCATGCAAGACTAGCACTCCTGGAAGAAAGGATATGCTGGAGACATGGCTTAGCCACAGCCTAAGGGATGTTTCCAGAATGAAACTTTCACTCTGCAGCGAAGTGTGCGCTGATATGAAACTTCCTGGCAGATTAAAATTGTGTGCCGGAACCGGGACTCGAACCTGGGACCTAAGCCATGTCTCCACCATATCCTTTCTTCCAGGAGTGCTAGTCTTGCGTGTTTGCAGGAGAGCTTCTGTGAAGTTTGGAAAGTAGGAGGCGAGGTACTGGCAGAAGTAAAGTTGTGAGGCGGCATCGTGAGTCGTGTCGGGATAGCACAGTCGGTAGTGCGCTTGCCTGCGAAAGGCAAAGGTCCCAGGTTCGAGTCCCGGTTCCGGCACACAATTTTAATCTGCCAGGAAGTTTCATATCAGCGCACACTCCGCTGCAGAGTGAAGTTTCATTCTGGAAACAATATTGTAATTCCAATTCCAAAGAAAGCAAATGCAGACGAGTGTGAAAGATACAGAACTACCAGTTTAACAAGTCATGGTTGCAAAATACTAACACGAATTATTTACAGACGAATGGAAAAACTTCTGGAATCCGACCTCGGGGAAGATCAGTTTGGATTTAAGAGAAATGTAGGAACACGGGAGGCAATACTCACATTACGATAGACTAAGGAAAGGGAAACCTACGGTTTTAGCGTTTGTCAATTTGGAGAAAGCTATTGACAATGTCGACTGGAATACACTAATCCTAATTCTGAAGGTAGCAGGGGTAAAATATAGGGAGCGAAGAGTTATATTCAACCTGTACAAAAACCAGACAGCGGTTATTAGAGTCGAAGGGCAAGAAAGGGACGCAGAGGTCGGGAAGGAAGTACGACAGGGTTGTAGTCTTTCCCCAATGAGGTTCAATCTGTACTTTGAGCGGGAAGTGAAGAAATGGAAGGAGAAATTTGGAGAGGGCATTAAAGTGCAGGGAGAAGAAATAAAAAAACATGTCGTTTTGCCGATGACATAGTAATTCTGTCAGATACCGCAAAAGATCTGGAAGAGCAATTGAATGGGATGGACAGTGTCTTGAAATGAAGATATACGATGAACATTAATAAGAATAAAACGAAGGTAATGGAATGTAATGTCAGAAAATCAGGCGATGCTGAAGGAATTAGATTAGGTAACGAGACAATATAAGTAGTCGATGAATTTTGTTATTTGGGTAGCAAGATTACTTCTAATGGCCGAAGTAAAGAAGATATAAAATGCAGAATGGCTATGAGCAGAAGAGCGTTTCTAAAGAAGCGAAACTTGTTAACATCCAATATTAATTTAAATGTTAGGAAGTCCTTTCTGAAAGTATTTGTGTGGGGTGTAGCATTGTATGGGAGTGAAACGTGGACAATTAGGAGTTTGGATAAAAAGTTGATAGAACCTTTTGAAATGCGGTGCTACAGACGAAAATTAAATGGGTAGATCACGTCACTAATGACGAGGAGCTTAATCGAATCGGGGAGAAAAGGAGTTTCTGACTAAGAGAAGGGATTGATTGGTGGGATACATTATGAGACATCAAGGAATTGTCAACTTAGCATTAGAAGGAAGCGTGTGGGGTAAAAATCGTAGAGGGAGACCGAGGGACGAATACAGTAAGCAGATTCAAAAGGATTTAGGCTGCCGAACGTATTGTCAGAAGAGACTTGCACAGGACAGGGTAGCGTGGAGAGCTGCATCAAACCAGTCTGCAGACTGAAGACCACAACAACAACAACATGAGCAGTTTCAAGAGAACTACCTGCAAGCCTTAAAGACTCTTACTCCACCGTCGTCGCGATGGGACTGACCTCAAGTTATAAAATACGACGCAGAGTTGGAAAATAAGTTTCCCCTTTCGACTGTGGCCACAGCTGCTTGTGACAGGAAAGAATGGAATGAGACACGAAATATAAGACATATATTTATCTGTCTACGAAGTTTCCAAATACGAGGTACGTCCAGAAAGTAAGTACCGTTTGGTTATAGAAAACAAACGTGTATAGATACAGAAAAAATATTTATTGTACAAAAATCTACAAATGTTAAACTACTTTTCTACATAGCTGTCAAAATTTTGTACGCACTTGTCATAGCGTGGCACAAGTTTCTGTATGCCTTCTTCATAGAAGGTTGCCGCCTGTGTATTCAGCCATGTGGTGGCATGTTCTTTCAGCTCGTCATCATCGTTGAAATGTTGTCTACCATGGACAGATTTTAAGTGTAAGAAGAGGTGAAAGTGGCTACATCTACAACTACATGGGATACTGTGCAAATCACATTTACGTGCCTGGCAGAGGGTTCATCGATCCACAATTATACTATTCGTCTTCCATTACATTCTCGAATAGCGCGTGGGAAGAATGAACAGCTGAATCTCTCTGTTCGATCTCTGATTTCTCGTATTTTATTCTGATGATCATTTGTATCTATGTAAGGGGGAGTCAACATTATATTTTCGCATTCGGAGGAAAATGTTAGCGATTGTAGTTTCGCAAGTAGCCCACGCCGCAGCGATAAGCGCCGTTGTTGTAATGATTCCCATCCCAGATCGTGTATCATTTCCGTAAGGCTCTCTCCCCTATATCGTGACCCACCTGATAAGGATCCCACACTGGACTGCAATACTCCAAAACTGGACGGACAAGTGTAGTGTATGCAGTTTCTTTTGTAGTTCTGTTGCATGTTTTAAGGGTTGTCAATAAAACGCAGTCTCTGGTTCGCCTTTCCCGCGATATTATCTTCGTGTTCTTTCCAGTTTAAGTCTGAAATAATAGTAATTCTTAGGTATTTTGTGGAGTTTACGGCCTTCACATTTGATTGATTTATCTTGTAAACAAAGTTTAACGGATTTCTTTTCGTACTCATGTGGATGGCTTCACACTTCTCATTATTTAGAGTGAATTGCCAACTTTCCACCATAGTGATATCTTATTCAGATCGTTTTGCAGTTGGTTTTGATTTTCAGCTGAGTTTACTAGACGGTAAATGACGACGTCATCTGCAAACAACCTAGGAAAGCTACTTAGATTTTCCCCCAAATCGTTTATGTAAATAAGGAACAGCAGAGGACCAATAACACTACCCTGTGGAACGCCCGATATCACCTCTGTTTTAGTCGATGCCTTACCATCGATTACTACGAACTGTGTCCTCTCTGACAGGAAATCCCCTATCCAATCGCAAACTTGGTACGATATACCATAACCACGCAATTTGATTAAAAGCCGTTTGTAAGGTACGGTGTCAAAAGGAGCGAGGCCCGGGCAGTACGGATGATGATCAAACACGTCCCAGTGAAATTCCCGTAAGAGTTGTTTGGTCACATTCGCCACATGAGGTCGGGCACTATCGTGCAAACAAACACCACCATTTGTGTACACGGCACGCTGTTTACTCCTGTTATGTGGATGCCAAGACTATTATTTTATAATAGCATCCGCAGCTGACAAGATACATTTTCTTTTATAAATTTATCAATTGTTTTAAAAATTAATTGTAAGACTTTATATAGTAAAAGAACACTATTTTGAAATAAAATGCATTTTTATAAAAACCATCAGCTGTTTATTAAAAACCTCATTCATCTACTAGTTTCGGTCATGGACCATCTTCAAGGATAAAAAGGTGTTAACAGAGAATGGTAAAATACATCAAATAAAATAATTCAACTGAGATAAACAGTAGTCAGTACAACTAAAAGTGTAAAAAATGCTATGGTCATCTTAGATAAAATCTATCAGTAAAACATGACATAAAAGGTGAGAACGGTCTATAGACCGTTCTCACCTTTTATGTCATGAGATAAATAGTAGTCAGTACAACTAAAAGTGTAAAAAATGCTATGGTCATCTTAGATAAAATCTATCAGTAAAACATGACATAAAAGGTGAGAACGGTCATGTTTTACTGATAGATTTTATCTAAGATGACCATAGCATTTTTTACACTTTTAGTTGTACTGACTACTGTTTATCTCAGTTGAATTATTTTATTTGATGTATTTTACCATTCTCTGTTAACACCTTTTTATCCTTGAAGATGGTCCATGACCGAAACTAGTAGATGAATAAGGTTTTTAATAAACAGCTGATGGTTTTTATAAAAATGCATTTTATGAAATATATTACGGCTGTTGACTCTCGCCTCACCAAAGCATTCACTATTTTGAAAATTGACTCAAAAATGTCGTCTCATAAAATAACCAATAAATTCTGGAGCCGCGTCAGCTGTTTATATATCCACTACCGGTTTCGCATAAATAGATATGCATCTTCAGGTGTTACTGTGTTAAACAACAAAACAATAATTAAAATTATAAGACCAATAACTTGATAAACGCGATCTACATACATACTCCGCAATTCACCGTAAGGTCCGTGGCGCGTAGGGTACACTGTACCACTACTAGGCATTTCCTTTCCTATTTCACTCCCAAATGGAACGAGGAAAGAAAAGAACGCCTATATGCCTCCGTACGAGCCCTCATTTCTCTTATCTTGTCTTTGTGATCTTTACGCGAAACGTAAGTAGATGGCAGCGAGATCGTACTACACTCAGCTTCAAATTCCGGCCCTCTAAATTTACTTAACAGAAATTCACGGAAAAAACGTCGTCTTTCTTCCAGCGATCCCCAATTGAGTTGCCGGAGCATTTCCGTGACACTCGCGCATTGGTCGAACCTACCGGTAACAAATCTAGCTGCTCGCCTCCGAACCGCCTCTATGTCTTCCTTTAAACTGATCTGCTGCGGGTCCCAAACACTTGAGCAATACTCAAGACGTGGTCGTACAAGCGTTTTCTACGCGGTCTCCTTTACAGGTGAAGTACATCTTCCCAAAATTCTCCCAATAAACCGAAGTCGGCAGTCCGCCTTACTCACAACTGTCCTTACATGTTCGTTCCATTTCATATCGCTCTGCAATGTTACGCCTAGATATTTGAACGACGCGACAGCATCAAGAAGCTCACTACTAATGCTGTATTCGAACATAATAGAATTGCTTTTCCTACTCATGCCTTACATTTTTCTACATTGAGAGCTAGCTGCTATTCTTCGCACCAACTAGAAATTTTGTCTAAGTCAACCTGTATGCTATTACAGTCAGTTACAGACGACACCCTCCCATACACCACAGCATCATCAGCAAACAGCCGAAAATTACAACTTACTCTGAATTGAACAAGGTATTACTTACAATTTTTTTTCTCTCGTCATAATTCGTTACTGAGTCGCATCATTCTAGTTGCATTCATCCGTCAATTGGTTAAAAATTCAAAACGGCCGAATACATGGGTCCAAGTCGGTGTCTTTCAAGATTGAAACCATGGACTCAGGTACGAATTATGACGAGAGAAAAATTGTAAGTAATACCTTGTTCAGTTCATGTATCGCGTTTATCAAGTTAGTGTTGCTGTAATTTTAATTACTCTTTTGTTGTTTAACACAGCAACACCTGAAGACGCATCTCTAATGACGCGAAACCGGTAGTGATATATATATATATATATATATATATATATATATATATATATATATATATATATATATATATATATAAGGATCTCAATAAAAACAGCTCACGCGGCTCCAGAATTTATTGGTTGTTTTATGAGAGGACATTTTAAGTCAATCTTCAAAAAAGTGTTTCTTTTACTATGTAAAGTCTTACAATCAATTTTTAAAACAAATGATATTTTTAAAACAATTGATGAATTCATAAAAGAAAATCAATACATGAAGTTTAACACAAGAATGGTAATAGAAAATTTTTAAATAGTCCTATGCACACGACAATCTTAAGACAAAGTGGAAAGAATCAATAAAGAAAAAATTAATCAGCTTAATTGTTCAACCTTTCTAGGAGTTCCTCGACAGAATAAAAGGAGTGAGCCATGCGGTAACTCTTCAATTTAGATTTGAAAGCGTGTGCGTTAGTGCTAAGATTCTTTAGTTCTTGTGGCAGCTTATTGAAAATGGATGCTGCAGAATACTGTACCCCTTTCTGCACAAGTGTCAAGGTGGTGTGATGCAAATGTAGATTCGACTTCTGTCTAGTATTCACCGAGTGGAAGCTACTAACTCGTGGGAATAAGCTGATATTATTAACAACAAACGAAAAGAGAAAAACGTCTTGTGACGCCAGTGTCAAAATTCCCAGACTACTGAAAAGGGGTCGATATGACGTTCGTGAACTTCCACCAGATATTGCTCGAACCGCCCGTTTTTTAGCCATAAATATCCTTTTTGCATCAGGCGGGTTACCCCAAAAAATAACGCTGTACGTCATGAGTGAAAGTAAGCGTAATAGACTACTTTTCGTGTTGAAAAATCTCTTATTTCAGATATTGTTCTAATGGTAAATAAAGCAGAATTTAGTTTTGGAACTCGATCCTGAACATGGGCTTTCCACGACAGCTTACTGTCTATCTGAACACCTAGAGATTTGAACTGTTCAGTCTCACTTATCACATGCCCATTGTGTGTAATCATAATGTCAGCCTCCCGTGTCCCGTGTCGACTGTGGTCTGAGTTGCGTATAAAAGGAAAGAATAGAATGAGACATTAAACATAAGACGTATCTTTATTTGTCTACATAATTTCCAAGTATATTGAGACATTTGTAATACTTCAATATAACCTTCAAAATGGCGGATCGTGTAGGCGCTCCCAATCAAGAGCTTCAATACGAAACTTCCTGGCAGATTAAAATTGTGTGCCGGAACCGGGACTCGAACCTGGGACCTTTGCCTTTCGCGGGCAAGCGCTCCACCGACTGAGCTACCCCGACACGACTCACGATGCCGCCTCACAACTTTACTTCCGCCAGTACCTCGCCTCCTACTTTCCAAACTTCACAGAAGCTCTCCTGCGAACCATGCAAGACTAGCACTCCTGGAAGAAAGGATATGGTGGAGACATGGCTTAGCAACAGCCTAAGGGATGTTTCCAGAATGAAAGTTCCCTCTGCAGCGGAGTGTCCGCTGATATGAAACTTCCTGGCAGATTAAAATTCTGTGCCGGAACGTGGCTAAGTCATGTCTCCACCATATCCTTTCTTCCAGGAGTGCTAGTCTTGCGTGTTTGCAGGAGAGCTTCTGTGAAGTTTGGAAAGTAGGAGGCGAGGTACTGGCGGAAGTTAAGTTGTGAGGCGGCATCGTGAGTCGTGTCGGGATAGCACAGTCGGTAGTGCGCTTGCCCGCGAAAGGCAAAGGTCCCAGTCCCGGTTCCGGCACACAATTTTAATCTGCCAGGAAGTTTCATATCAGCGCACACTCCGCTGCAGAGTGAAAGTTTCATTCTGGTAGCTTCAATACGGTTTTGCGTTGCCGTCGCCGAGTGTGGTCCAATAGCAGAACGCCAGACCTGAGAAGAGGAAAACTTTTTTATTTTTTATTTATTTTATTTATTATTCCGAAACACCCCTTTCAATTCCGACAGAGAGGCGGCATTGATGGTTGTAGCCTTTCAAAAGTTCAGAAGCAAAACACTTTGGGCGTCCCAGGAAGCGGTGCGTAGCACTTTACCTTCAGACGGAGTGCTTCTGAACTTCTTTCGGACAGATGATGACGGAGGTTTCCACTCCATGGATGCGGCCTTCGTTTCGGGCGTGTAATGGTGGACCGACGTTTCATCCCCCGTCACAATCCGAAAGCAGAAAGTCATCTGCTTGATCCCTGTCGCCCTGTACCCAATGGTGTATCGGTGTCTTGCACGTGCGCGTTAAACTGCTGTGTCGTCTTTCGCCCAAAGCCGTTCAACGCTTCTTCCGTATGAAACACCCTAATTTTTTCCTGGAGGACTTTTTGAAGCTTATGAAGCGGTATGACAAATGTCTCAATGTACTTGGACAAATAAAGATACGTCTTATCTTTAATGTCTCATTGTATTTCTTTCCTCTTGCCACAGTCGACAGGGGATACTTACTTTCCAAGGCCCCACCCAAATTTGCGATTGGATAGGGGATTTCCTGTCAGAGAGCACACAGTTCGTAGTAATCGATGGTAAGGCATCGACTAAAACAGAGGTGATATCAGGCGTTTCACAGGGTAGTGTTATTTGTCCTCTGCTGTTCCTGATTTACGTAAACGATTTAGGAGAAAATCTAAGTAGATCTCTTGCGTTTTTCGCAGATGACGCCGTCATTTACCGTCAAGTGAAATCATCTGAAGATCAAAACCAACTGCAGAACGATCTGAATAAGATATCAGTATGGTGTAAAAATTGGCAATTGACTCTAAATAATGAGAAGTGTGAAGTCGTCCACATGAGTACGAAAAGAAATCCGTTAAACTTTGTTTACAACATAAATCAATCAAATGTGAAGGCCGTAAGCTCCACAAAATACCTAGGAATTACTATTACTTCAGACCTAAACTGGAAAGAACACGTAGATAATATCGTGGGAAAGGCGAACCAGAGACTGCGTTTTATTGGCAGAACCCTTAAAATATGCAACAGAACTACTAAAGAAACTGCATACACTGCGCTTGTCCGTCCATTTTTGGAGTATTGCAGCCACGTGTGGGATCCTTATCAGGTGGGTTTGACGGAGGACATCGAAAGAGTCCAAAGAAGGGCATCTCGTTTCGTATTGTCACGATACAGGGGAGACAGCGTTACGGAAATGATACAGCATCTGAGATGGGAATCATTACAACAACGGCGCTTATCGCTGCGGCGTGGGCTACTTTCGAAACTCCAATCGCCAACATTCTCCTCCGAATGCGAAAATATATTGTTGACTCCCACTTACATAGGTAGAAATGATCATCAGAATAAAATAAGAGAAATCAGAGCTCGAACAGAGAGATTCAGGTGTTCTTTCTTCCCGCGCGCTATTCGAGAATGGAATTGGAGATAAATAGTATAATTGTGGTTCGATGAACCCTCTGCCAGGCACTTAAATGTGATTTGCAGAATATCCCATGTAGATGTAGATGTACTCGTATGTTACCTGTTTATATTTGAGAACACATACTTATATGAATTTTATTTATCTTTGTTTCATGTGTAACGACGGTGCTGCAGTAGTACACAGTGACGGGTTCTCCGCCGACGTCAGCGAGAAAAAATGCTGGTCGCTTTCGCTGATTAGCCCAAGGTCGGCGCGCTGAACTGGAAGGCAATGCCTGCTGTTGCGGACCGCGATCGACAATTTTTCAAATAACAACTATTATTAATAAAGAGATGTAATAGAAATATATTTAAAACTGATTAGTCGGTTATGGTATGGAGAAGTGACAAGATGTCAGATGGCTATTGTGAGTTTTAGTGACAGTAATTACGTCACATTTATATGAATCTAATATATAAAGCACAGTGTTCGTATATTTGTATGTGTTGCATACAAGTCTACAGTTTTGTTCAAATCTTTATGAACTTTTCTACCCGTAAGCTTCAATCCATGAGTACGGTCGCCGTAAGTGTAAGAATCACATACGATATATAGTTCACAAGATATGATGTCGTAAACAACGAGATGTACGAAAAACTGCTGCATTTTGCGACAACGCTGCTCATCTTCTCCTAAACCATTGCACCGACTTCATCCATATTTGGTACACACATTCCTTACCGTGAGGTAACAATTGTTGCATGGTTAAGAAATACATACGGCACGTCGTTCAAAAGGTATTACGTCATAACCAATAGAAATCGCAAAAAATGCCATATAATGCTGTGAGAGTTTCGTAATACACTGTATGAGAATGGCAGTACTTAGCGAGTTGCAACAAACTTTAAACTTAATTTCAAACCTTTATTAAACTTTTTTCTCGCTGGCAACCATAGTAAAATGATGAAAGGAAAAAAAGTTTCTCGCTTACTACTTTTCCGCTGTTCATGGACTAAAACTACGGCATTCGGTATGACGTTACAATTTATAATTTCTGCACTACAAACTGTAGCCACAGGAAATTTTACAGATAGTATACACACATATAGGTGAATGTACCTACTAAATTTTATCTCAGTACGACACATAGTTCATGAGATATGAACACATAAACAGTAAAGTTCATGGAAAACCGCCCCATCACGCAACAAGTTTCAATCTATTACTTCTTTACTACTAACTGTATTCCCGAGAGATTTTACAGACATACAGCCCTTATACAAATGAATATATGATTGAAAAATGGCAGGAATAAATAAATAAATACCCGGGCAGCGCCGGGTTTTCAGCTAGTAACCATATAATTAGTGTCTCATTCTAGTTTTTCCTCTCTACATAAATATCCATTTTACAATAGCGCGCGGGAAGCGCCTAAATCCTTTGTCGATTTGATTTCTCCTATTTTATTACGATGATAATGTCTCCTTATGTAGGAGGGTACTAACAAAGTATGTCGAAATTCGGACGAGAAAGTTGGTGCCAGAATTTTCGGAAGTAAATCACTCTCCAAGCAATAACCTGTTTTTTTTTTTTTTTTTTTTTTTTTTTGTGTGTGTGTGTGTGTGTAAATGTTTTCCACCATAACCCGTGCATCATTTTCGTGACTATCCCAATAAAATAAGAGAAATCAGATCGAAAACGGAACGATTTAGGTGTTCTTTCTTCCCGCGCGCTATTAGAGAATGGAACGGTAGAAAAAAGTTATAACAGTGGTTAATGAATCCCATGCCAGACACCTAAATGTGATTTGCTGAGTATCTATGTAGATGTAATACTTCTTAATACTTTATTGTCTGAAGAACGAATTTGTGACGCTAAAACAATTGTTTGTACCCTGTCTAACAACTTTGGCCGCCACAACCATCTGAATATGAAATAACTCCCGTTCCACCTCCCTGTTACTTTTCGAAGAATAACTTTACTCATAATTTCATATCAAATTGTTTAATAGGAAATACATACCAGGATATGTCTAAAAGAACTGACGCAATGTATGTGTAAGGCAAAGCAGTTAGCAATCCGAAGATTGGTTTGAACACCACAGTGCTTTACTAGGCACGGTCCTGTTGTGAGGTGGTATGCCGTTGCCTTCCTCCGACCTTCGAACTGACTTACCCTGCCAACTATAGGGGGACCTAAAGTTTAACGTGGGTTCCGAACCACGGTGCTACTCGGTATTTTTCACATGAGCAGTACTGCCAGAGGTGAAAGAAGTGGAAAGTGACAGATAAAAATAATAGGACCTGGCTGGGATCGAACCCGCAACCCTTGGACGCACAGTCTGGGACTGTACCACTTTTTTTTATCCGAAATTCGACGCCTTATCCATTATTTTAAATTATTTTTTTATTCTTTAAAAATGTTCAAATGTTTGTATAGCTTATGGGACTTAACTACGGGGTCGTCAGTCCCTAAACTTACAAACTACTTATGAACTAACTAACACAAATATCCATGCCTGAGGGGGGATTCGAACCCCCGACCGTAGTGGCCGTGCAGACCGTGACTGGAGCGCCTCAGTCCCCTCGGCCACCGCGGCCGGCAGCCACAGGACTACCAAGCCACACAATCACTCTCCAAAATATCACGATTATACAAAACGAGCTGCCGTTCTCTGAACTTTCTTATATCCTCCGTTAGAGTACCTGGTTTGGATTCCAAAATGCATAGCAATACTGCAAACCAGGACGCACAAATGTAGTATTTCTTTAGTACCACTGTTGCATCTTCTAAGTGCTCTGACAGTGAAGTGTAGTCTTTGGTTTGTCTCACCTACGATAGTTTGTATGCGTTATTTCAAATTTTATCTGTTCAAAATTGTTATTTCTGGGAATTTAGTTGCCCCACGGGAATAGCCGAGCGGTCTGGAGCGCCACGTTGCGGATCGCGCGGTCTCCCTCGTCGGAGGTTTGAATACGCCCTGGGGCATAGACGTGTGTGTTGTCCTTAGGTTAGTTTAACTTAGATAGGGATGACGTCCTTCCAGAAGAACAAGAACGACAGTTTCCTTTTGATTCTTGTGTTTAATATTGTTGCACAGTGTCGTATTTTATTTCTTTGTGTAGCCTGCTCCCATTACAGATCAATTTTACATTGTATTGTTGATTACAAGGTGGTTGGATACGGCTTCGAATGTGAGATTCATACAGAACATATTGAAGATTTCCTCGTAGTTGTGTTTGTATTTCTTAAACTTCCTGCAATTTTTGCGACATTTATGAGGTATGTCCACAAAGTAAGTTCCGTTAGGATATGTAAAACAAACGTATACAGATACAGAAAAAATATTTATTGTACAAAAGTATACAACTATTAAACTACTTTTCTACATAGCTTCCGAAATTTTGTAGGCATTTGTCATAGCGTGGCAGAAGTCTTTGTATGCCTTCTTCGTAGAAGGTTGCCGCCTGTGTATTCAACCATGTGGTAACATGTTCTTTCAGCTCGTCATCATCGCTGAAGTGTTGACCACCATGGACAGGTTTTAGGTGTAAGAAGAAAGTCGCTAGGAGCGAGACTGTACGGAGGATGATCAAACACGTCTCAGTGAAATTCCCGTAAGAGCTGTTTGGTCACATTCGCCTTGTGAGGTCGGGCGGCAACGTGAAGGGAAGAAGAAGACTCCTTTCATCTCTTCTTACACCTAAAATCTGTCCTTGGTGGTCAACACTTCAACGATGATGAGCTAAAAGAACATGTTTACCACATGGTTGAATACACAGACGGCAACATTCTAAGAAAAGGGCACACAAAAACTTGTCACACGATATGACAAGTGCCTACAAAATTTCGGACGTTATGCAGAAATCTAGTTGAACAGTTGCAGATTCTTATACAATAAATACTTTTTCTGTATCTGCTCACGTTTGGTTTATGTAACCAAACGGAACTTACTTTGTGGACATACCTCATTATGTATATATTTTATTTTAAAAGATGTTTTAATAGTAATCATTCACCAGATTAAAATTATAAAACATTCATTTTTACGTCCTTCCACAAAGAAGGGCAGCATGGCAAAACCAGCCGCGGTGGAGTAGCTGAGCGGTCTAAAGCGTCTCGCTGCGGAGCGCGCGGTTGCTCACCGTGAAGGTTCGAGTCCTCCCTGGGGCATGGGTGTGTGTGTTTGTCCGTAGGTTAGTTTAACTAGGTTTAAGTAGTTTGTAAGCTACGGACTGATGACCACGCAGTTTGGTCCGATAGAATTACAAACATTTGAACATTTTTTGAACATGGCAAAACCAATGGCATGATTGTGAAAAAAATCACTTATAACGATCTTGTGCAGTTATATGAAGGTAAATAATAGGTCTTGAAAAACAATTCAAACCAAAGATAATTCCGCTCTATTTGGGTTAAGTAGCTTGTAAGTCTATAGACTTATTACCAAAGTAGTTTGGGCCTACAGAATTACAAATATTTGAACATTTTTGGTATTTAGTTGAATTTACGGCTTGTAGATCTGATTCATTTCTATTGTAAATGACGTTGAACAGATTTCTTTTAGTGTTCATTTTAATGATTTCACACTTTTGATTGTTTAGGTCCAACTGCGAGTTTTTGGACGATTGATATATGTTACCTAAATTATTGTGCAGTTGCTTTTGATCTTCTGATGATTTTACTAATCGACAAATGACGGCATCATCTTGGAATAGTATATGGTTGGCGCGATAGTATTCGCGATCTCCTGTCAGAAAGGACACACTACGTTGTAATTGACAGTAAGTCATCCAATAGAACGGAAGTGATACCTAGCGTTCCGCAAGAAAGTGTTACAGGGCCCCTGGTATTCCTAAACGATTTAGGAAACAATTTGAAAAGCTCTCTCAGACTTTTCGCGGATTATGCTGTCATTTATCTGTTTATAAAGTAATAAAAGAACAAAATGAACTGCAAAATGATTGAGATATCTGCAAGGTGAAAAATTGGTAGTTGATCCTTAATACCGGGTGATCAAAACCTCAGTATACATTTGAAAACTTAATAAATCACGGAATAATGTAGATAGGTAAAAATTGACACACATGCTTGGAATGACATGGGATTTTATTAAAAATAAATATTATGTTCAAAAAATGTCCGACAGATGGTGATTCAAATGTTCAAATGTTTGTAGATCTATCGGACCAAAATGCGTGGTCATCAGTCCGTAGCTTACAGACTACTTAAACCTAGGTAAACTAACCTAAGGACAAACACACACACCCATGCCCCAGGGAGGACTCGAACCTCCAAGGCGAGCAACCGCGCGCTCCGCAGCGAGACGCTTTAGACCGCTCGGTTACTCCACCGCGGCGATGGCGCTTCATCTGATCAGAAAAGCAATAATTAGCATAACAAATTAAGACAAAGCAAAGATGATGTTCTTTACAGGAAATGATCAATGTGTTCACCATCATTCCTCAACAACAGCTGTAGTAGAGCAATAATGTTGTGAACAGCACTGTAAAGCATGTCCGGAGTTATGGTGAGGCATTGGCGTCGCATGTTGTCTTTCAGCATCCCTAGAGATGCCGGTCGATCACGATACACTTGCGACTTCAGGTAACCCCAAAGCCAATAATTGCTCGGACTGAGGTCTGGGGACCTGGGAGGTCAAGCATGACGAAAGTGGCGGCTGAGCACACGATCACCACCAAACGATGCGCGCAACAGATCTTTCACGCTTATAGCAATAACTTTTTTTTTCTAATAAAAACCCATGTTATTCCAAGCATGTTTGTCAATTTTTACCTCTCTATCTACATTATTCCGTGATTTATTAAGTTTTCAAATTTAATTAAGTGTGAGGTCATCCATATGACCACTAAAAGAAACCCGTTAAACTTCATTTACATGATAAATCAGTCAAAC
The DNA here is from genome assembly GCA_026315105.1 of Locusta migratoria. Taxonomy (NCBI): domain Eukaryota; kingdom Metazoa; phylum Arthropoda; class Insecta; order Orthoptera; family Acrididae; genus Locusta; species Locusta migratoria. The sequence goes on from CM048753.1 coordinate 67,499,729, forward strand.
CTATAGGCCGTCAATTCTACTAAATACCTAGGAGTAACAATTACAAACAACTTAAATTGGATAGAACGCATGAAATATAGTAGGCAAAGAGAACAAAGGGTTATGTTTCATGGGCAGAACACTTAGAAGATGCAACAGTTCTACTAACGAAACTGCCTACACCACACTCGTGCGTCCTATTTCGGAGTATTGCTGCGCATTCTGGGACCCACACCAAGTGGGGCTTTCGGCCGATTTAGAGAACGAAAACTGGTTTCGTATTATCGCGGTATAGAGCCCTGGCGGAGTGGCCGAGCGTATTAAGGCGCTATGCTCCGATGCTCGAGGCCGTTCGAATCTCCCCTAGGGCATGGATGTTTGTATTGTCTTTAGTGTTAGCTAGTTCATAAGTAGTTTGTAAGTTTAGCGACTGATGACCCAGCAGTTAAGTCCCATGAGCTTAACAAACATTTAAACTTTTTTGAATAGGTGAAAGAGAGTCTGATGGAACTTATTCAGGAGTTGAAATCATTAAAAGAAAGACGTAATTCGTTGCGGCGAGATCTGTTTGCGAAATTTTATTCACCAACTTCTGTTTCCGAATGCGAACATATATTGCTAGCAGCCACCTACATAGGGAGACATGATCGTTGTTGTTGTGGTCTTCAGTTCGGAGACTGGTTTGATGCAGCTCTCCACAATACCCTATCCTGAGCAAGCCTCTTCAACTCCACATAAGAACGGCAACCCACGTCTGTCTGAATCTGCTTATTGTATCCATCTCTTGGTCTTCCTCTGCGGGTTTTACCCCACACACTTCCCTCCAATGCTAAATTTACGATTCCTCAATGTCTAAGAATGTGTCCTACCAATCGATAACTTGTTTTAGTCAAGGCATATCAGAAATTCCTTTTCTCACCAATTTTGTTCAGTACCTTTCCATTAGTTACATGATCCACCTACCTAATCTTCAGCTTTCTTCTGTAATACATTTCAAAAGCCTCTATCCTCTTCCTGTCCGCACTGTTTATTGTCCATGTTTCACTCCCGTACAAGGCAACTCTCCACACAAATACCTTCAGAAAAGACTTCCTTACACTTAAATTAATATTCGATGTTAGCATCATAATCATCATCATTAGAGACTGATTATGCCTTTCAGCGTTCAGTCTGGAGCATAGTACCTCTAATAAAATTCCTCCATGATCTCCTATTCAGTGCTAACATTGATGCCTCGTCTGATGTTATGCATTTTATTCCAAAATCATTCTGCACCGAATCTAAGTACTTCCTTCTTTGTCTACCTCGACTCCTCTTACCCTCCGCTGCCGAGCTCATGAGTCTCTTAGGTAACCTTACTTCTCCCATGCGTGTAACATGACCCCACCATCTCAGTCTGTTTGCTCTAACTGCTTCATCTATGATGATGTTAGCAAATTTCTCTTTTTCAAAAACGCTTTTCTACCCATTGCCATTCTGCAATAATATATCTTCTTTACTGCGACGGTCATATGTTATTTTACTAACCAAGTAACAAAACTCATCTACCACTTTCATTGTTTCGTTATCTAATCTAATTCCTCCAGCATCGCCTAAATTTCTAAGACTACATTCAATTAGCTTAGTTTTGCTCTTGTTAATGTTGTTAGGCGACGCAGGGTGTGCATAGGACATTCAAATGTGCCACGATCCCCCTTGAAAATGTCCTCCGCAGTCTGGAACGAAACGTTGGGTTTGAATAATAAATCCACTAGACCACAGCATAATAGCCCGGAAATTTTTGGTAATTTTGACCTTTCCGGCCGTGAAAGTTTACATCTTACAGTAGGGTCACTATAATACTCCCATTTGGAATGCCAGATATCACTTCTCTTTTGATGACTTTCCGTCAGTTACAACGTTCTCTTTTCTCGCTAACAGGAACTCACGAATCCAATCGCAGAACTGTGCCGATATTCCACAAGCACGCAATTTGACAAGAAACTGCTTGTGAGGTTGTTGTTGTTGTTGTTGTTGTTGTTGTGGTCTTCAGTCCGCAGACTGGTTTAATGCAGCTCTCAACGCTACCCTGTCCTGTGCAAGTCTCTTCATCTGAGAATACGTTCGGCAACCTACATCCTTTTGAATCTGCTTACTATATTCGTCCCTCGGCCTCCCTCTAGATTTTTACCCCACCCACTTCCTTCTAATGCTAAGTTGACAATTCCTTGATGTCTCAGAATGTGTCCAACCAATCTATCCCTTCTCTTAGTCAGGATTTAGCAGAAACTTCTTTCCTCCCCGATTCGGTTAAGCACCTCCTCATTAGTTACGTGATCTACCCATCTAATTTTCATCATCCGTCTGTAGCACCACATTTCAAAAGCTTCTATCATCTTTTTATCCGAACTCCTAATCGTCCTCGTTTCACTCCCATACAATGCTACACTCTAGACAAATGCTTTCAGAAAGGACTTCCTAACATTTAAATTAATATTGTATGTTAACAGGTTTAGCTTCTTTAGAAACGCTTATCTTCCCATAGCCATGCTGCATTTTACATCTTCTTTAATTCGGCCATCAGAAGTTATCTTGCTACCCAAATAACAAAATTCATCTACTATTTTTATTGTCTCATTACCTAATATAATTCCTTCAGCATCGCCTGATTTTCTGACATTACATTCCATTATCTTCGTTTTACTCTTGTTAATGTTCATCATATATCTTCCTTTCAAGACCCTGTCCATCCCATTCAATTGCTCTTCCAGATCTTTTGTGGTCTCTGGCAGAATTACTATGTCATCGGCAAATCGCAATGTTTTTATTTCTTCTCCCTGCACTTTAATCCCCTTTCTCCTTCCATTCCTTCACTGCCTGCTCAATGTACAGATTGAACAACATTGGGGAAAGGCTACAACTCTGTCTTACTCCCTTTCTTGCCCTTCGACTCTAATAACCACTGTCTGGTTTTTGTATATGTTGAACATAGCTCTTCGCTCCCTACATTTTACCCCTGCTACCTTCAGAATTTGGAATAGTGTATTCCAGTCGACATTGTCAAAATCTTTCTCCAAATCGACAAACGCTAAAAACGTAGGTTTTTCTTTCCTCATCCGATGTTCTAAGACAAGTCGTAATGTGAGTATTGCCTCCCGTGTTCCTACATTTCTCCTAAATCCAAACTGATCTTCCCCGAGGTGGGATTTTCATACGTCTGTAAATAATTCGTGCTAGTATTTTGCACCCATGACTTATTAAACTGATAGTTCAGTAATTTTCACACTTGACTACACTTGCTTTCGTTGGAATTAGAATTATGATATTCTTCTTGAAGTCGGAGGGTATTTCCCCAGTCTCATACACCTTGCATACCAGATGATACAATTTTTCCACGACTGGCTCTCCTAACGATATCAGCAGTTCAGACGGAATATTATTTACTCCAGGAGCCTTGTTTCGACTCAGGTCCTTCAGCGCTCTTTCAAATTCTTCTCGCAATGTCATATCTCCTATCTCACCTTCCTCCACTTCGTTTTCCATTTCTAGAATACTGCCTTCAAGTTTATTTCCTTTGTATGGGCCCTCTATATATTCCTTCCACAGTTCAGTTTTCCCCTCTTTGCTTAGTACTTTCCGTCTGAGTTCTTGATATTCACACAGCTGCTTTTATTGTCCCCAAATATCTCTTTTATTTTTCTGTAGGCGGTATCTATCTTTCCCCTAGTTATGTATTCTTCTACGATTCTGCATTTGTCCTCTAGCCATTCCTGCTTAGCCAGTCTGCACTTCCTGTCAATCCCATTTTTCAGACGTTTGTACTCCCTTTTTCCTGTTTCACTTGCTGAATTTTTATATTTTTTCCTCTCATCAATTAAGTTCAGTATATTCTGCGTTATCCAGGGCTGACACTGCTCCTAATGGACTGTTCATTCATTAATAGTGTCTACATATACATAAATACCCTGCAAATGACAATGAAGTGCATGACAGAGGGTTCACTGAAGCACTTTTATGATATTTCTCAATCGTTCCACTGTACAACAGCGCGCAAAAACGCCTAAATTATTTGTGATTTGTGTTATTTTATTACGCTGATAATGTTTCCCTGTGTAGAAGAGTAGTATGAAAATATGGTGGCATTTTGGAAATAAATCTCTGTGTAACGAATAACGCCTTTATTTTAATGATTTCCACCCCAATTCGTCCATCATTTCTGTGACACTCTCCACTATATCACGATAATACAAAACGAGCTTTTCTTCTCTGAATTTTCTATGTATCCTCCGTTAGTTCCACCTGGAGTGAATCCCAGAACGCGTAGCAATACTCTAAATCAGGTCGCACAAATGCAGTGAACGCAGTTTGTTTAGTAGCATTTTCTAAGTGTTCTGGCAATTAAGCGTAGCCTTTGGTTGGCCTTGTTTACGATACTTTCTGTGTGTTCCTTTAATCTGTTCGTAATTGTTATTGCTGGATATTTAGTTGAATTTACGGGTTGTACATCTGATTCATTTATAGTGTAGATGGAGTTCAACAGATTTCTTTTAGTAGTTATGTTAGAGACTTACACTTTCTTGTTATTTAGTTCCAGCTGCCAATTTTTGTACACTCCATTAATCTTGCCTAAATGATTTTGCAGTTGCTTTTGATCTTTTGTAACTTTACTAATCGAGAAATGACAGTATCATCCTCGAACAATATAAGATTGGTGCGACTGGATTCGTGATTTCCCGTCAGAAAGGATGTAAGGAAAAGTTGTAACTGACGATAAGCCATCGAGTAGAACAAAACCAGGAAAGTATTATACGGTCGCTACTGTTCCTTATTTTTATAAACGACTGAGGAGATAATCTGATTAGCTCTCTTACACTGTTCGCATATGATGCGGTTAATAAAGTCACCATCAGAAGCAACTGAAAAATCATTAAGATAAGATATCTACAAGCTGAAAAAATAGGTAGTTGAGCCTGAATAATGATAAGTGTGAGGTCATCCATATGACCACTGAAAGAAACCCGTTAATCTTCATTTACACGATAAATCACTCAAACCTACAGGACGTCAATTCTACTAAATACCTAGGAGTAACAGTTACGAACAACATAAATTGGAAAGAACACAAAATATTGTAGGGAAGGCGAAGTAAAGGCTTATTTCATCGGCAGAATTTTACTAAAGAAACTGCCTACACTAGTGCGTCTTATTTTGGAGTATTGTGGAATCCAAACCAGGTGGAACTGACAGAAAGTTCAGAGAAGGGTAGCTCGTTTTGTACAATCGCGATATAGGGGGGACAGTGTCACGAAATGATGCAAGCGTTGGGGTGGAAATCATGAATAGGAACGCGTTATTTGTTGCAGCGAGATCTTATAAGTTGTATGTGATGTTTGAAGTTGGATCTATCGTTTAATCAGACAACAAAAGTAGTTTATTTTAAAGTTATTCATTCAAAATCTGATCTGATATTAGATGCATTCCAAATAGTTGTCATATATTGATGTTTAACAGTCATGATCACTAAGTCATCAAACAACTTCATGAAAATTTAACTGAACACGTACATTGTTCATTAACACAGTAATTTGGTTTTATTATGGACCTGATATTGATGTATATATACTGTTAAATGAGAAACAGTGCATTAAACTGATTATGTGCGCAACGTATGTTTTAACAAAACAACTGTGACATGTAACCTGCATGAAACACACACTGACTATACACAAAAAAAATTTACTGCGAGGAAGATGTTAAAAACACAAACCAGTTTCTTAATGTTCGACTACGAGAATTTTATGCAGACCAGTACCTGATTATCAAAACTCAGTATCGTACTCAATTAACTGCAGTGTTGCATAACAATAATTTACTACGTTACCAATAAAGAAATCTGTTCAACAAGAGTACCAAAATCAATACTGCACTTTACATCCAAAAATAACTAATCATCAAATAAAGGAAGTAGGTTAATCTAATAACTACGTAAATGAAACAGGAAAGAAAGGTCAACTTTTTTATTTATTATTAATAATCACCATTACATTACCTAAATGGTACAACCTTTTCATAATTACAGGAAATGCTATTACCTTCATTCCAGGGGTGGTAAAACGTTTTTCCCAATTATATTAAATACAACATATTCCAAATACAATCAAACCAACTTGCTGGGACTGCAGCCTCTGCTCTACATCGGAGCCACAAACACAACACAACTGCTCTCTAAGCGAGCTGAACCACAAGTCTGACTCTCTGTCTCTCCGCACGAGCTACAATGCTATGCGATACATAATCTTTGCCAAAGATGAATCTTCACAGATTTATGTACACATATTGATACTCACAGTAGATGCAATATTATACATTTTCTTGCAAGCAAGTTATTCGACACAAAACAGGAGGCACAATATTTTACAAATTCAGCAATATACAATTTCTAGGCACACGTCTCAATCTATTTGAGAAATTTCGTTGATCAACTTTCTCTTCCAAATGCGAATATGTATTGCTAGCACCCACCTACATAGGGAGACATGATCATTATAATAAAATAAGAGAGATCGTAAACAGAGAGCTATTAGAGAAAATGACAATAGCCCTTTAAGACGCAATGCTGCAGGTGATGTGACATTAATATAGAGAGGAACGTCTAAGGTACAAGATATATCCAGTAATTCATTACGAAAAATAAAATAAATTGATTTTTCAAAAATTTTGTACCTACACAATTGGATGTTTTGGGCCTTCGCTACAAATTTTTATGATGCGCACCACCATACAGTAATATGCCTTTGAAAGGAATGACATAGTAAAATCACAGGATCATATAAAATCAACCGGCTGTCAGATATGATAGCTTCGCATGTCAAAACAAGAATATCAGCACCTTGTCAACAAGTCGTTCTTGCCTCCATCGTACGTGTACTGGAAATCTGCCGACTGCCTGTGTTACCCACTTTAGAAACACGGGTCTAAAACACGTTGCGCACCTTACCACAGTACATCTACGACTGTGTGTTGCAGTCCGAACTTTCTAGCGTGAATTGAAAGAAATGTAGCGAGCAAAACCAGACAATGCCAGATATCGCTTCTGTTTTAATCGATCACTTTCAGTCAGTTACAACGTGCTCTTTTCTTGCTGACAGGAAGTCTCGAATATAATCGCACAACTGTGACGGTATTCCATAAGCGAAACACAGCTTGCCCTTTATTCACATGAAGTGTTAAGTGCCATCGACAAGGGATCTCAAGTCGATTCCATATTTTTGGATTTCTGGAAGGCTTTTGACACTGTACCCCACAAGCGGCTTCTTATCAAATTGCGTGCTTATGGAATATCTCCCCAATTGTGCGATAGGATTCACGATTTCCTATCAGAAAGGACACAGTTCGTTGTAATTGACGGTAAGTCATGGAGTAAAACAGAAGTGATATCTGGCGTTCCACAGGGAAGCTTTATAGGTCCCCTACTCTTCCTCGTGTTTATAAACGATTTAGGAGACAATCTGAACAGCTCCCTTACACTGAAGATGCTGTCGTTTATCGATTAGTGAAGTCAACAGAGGATCAAAATCAACTGCAAAGAGATTTAGACAAACTTTGGACCTGGTGCGAAAATTGGCAATTGACACTAAATAAAGAAAAGTGTGAAGTAATACGCATGACCACTAAAAGAAATCCGCTGAACTTCAATTACGCGATAAGTCAGTCAAACCTGAAGGTCGTAAATTCTACCAAATACCTAGGAGTTACAATTACGAACAACTTTGACTGGAGAGAACACAGAAAATCTTGTGGGGAAGCCGAACCAAAGTTTAGGTTTCATTGGCAGAACGCATTCGAAGGTGCACCAGCTCCACCAAAGAGACTGCCTACATCACACTTGTGCGTCCTCTCCTGGAGTACTGTTGCCCCTTGTGGGACCCTCACCAGGTGGGAATGACGGAAGACATTGAGAAGGTTCAGAGAAGGGCAGCTCGTTTTTTTTTTTTTTTTTTTTTTTCACGTTACGGGAGGCGGGAAGCGTCACGGAAAAGTTGCAGGAATTGGGGTGGCAATCATTAAAAGAAAGATGTTATTCATTGCGGCGTGATCTGTTTGCGAAGTTTCAATCACCGACTTTTACTTCTGAATGTGAAAATATTTTACTAGCAACCACCTACTTACGGAGACATGACCATCCCAATAAAATAAGAGAAATCAGATCGAAAACAGAACGATTTAGGTGTTCTTTCTTCCCGCGCGCTATTAGAGAATGGAACGGTGGAGAAAAGTTATGAAAGTGGTTAATGAACCCTATGCCAGGCACCTAAATGTGATTTGCAGAGTATCTATGTAGATATAGGTGCAATTTGATAATTAACTGCTAGTGAGGTACATTGTCAAAAGCCTTCCGTAAATCTACTATTGTGCCACATGTAATCAAAAAAATGTTCATATGTTTGTAGAACTTATGGGACTTAACTACAGGGTCATCAGTCTCAAAGCTTACAAACTACTTATGAACTAGCTAAGAATAAGGACGGCACAAATATCCATGCCCGAGGGGGGATTCGAACCCCCGACCGTAGTGGCCGTGCAGACCGTGACTGAAGCGCCTCAGTCCTCGGACACCGCGGCCGGCTTACCCGTCTTCCCTCCAGAATTTGAAAGAGTGTATTCCAGTTGACGTTGTCAAAAGCTTTCTCCAAATCGACAAACGCTAAAAACGTAGGTTTCCCTTTCCTTAGCCTATCTTCTAAAAAAAGTCAAAATGTGAGTATTGCCTCCAATGTTCCTACATTTCTCCTAAATCCAAACTGATCTTCCCCGAGGTCGGATTCCACAAGTTTTTCCATTCGTCTGTAAATAAATCGTGTTAGTATTTTGCAACCATGACTTATTAAACTGATAGTTCTGTGATTTTCATACTTGTCTGCACTTGCTTTCTTTGGGATTTTTAATTACGATATTCTTCTTGAAGTCGAAGGGTAGTTCCCCTGTCTCATACGTCTTCCATACCAGGAGATACAATTTTTTCATGACTGGCTCTCCTAACGATATCAGCAGTTCATACGGAATCTCATCTACTTCTGTCAAAAGCCTTCCTTGATCGGATCAAAACAGTACATTTGGCCCCAGTATTGATCCTTGAGGGACGCAGCTCGTACCCCGGTCAGCACCGCAGACGGTGGCCTGCGAAAGTGACATCTGCCCTGGCTGGAGGGTGGGGGGTGGCAGCGACCTGTTCCGCGTTCAAAGTCGCCCCCTGATCGCTTCCCCCTCCCTCTCCCCTGCTGCTGGGGTGGTTGGCCGAGGGTGGCAGCAGCGGAGCCGATAGCCGCCTAAGCCCCTCCAACGTTGCCCCGTCGCGGCGCGCTAATGTGTTTACCGCGACAACAACGCCTTCCCCGGTCTCCCATCACGGGGAAAAACACCTGCAACGCACAGTAGTAGCACAGCTTCCGAGTTACCAAAGGCAATTTTAAGGCCTGAACTTTTTCAATGCTTTACTTAATCGGCTAAAAACCCGTTTTCTCCGGGTATTTATACACTCCTGGAAATTGAAATAAGAACACCGTGAATTCATTGTCCCAGAAATGGGGAACCTTATTGACACATTCCTGGGCTCAGATACAACGCATGATTACACAGACAGAACCGTAAGTATTTAGCCTCCTCAGTCCCTGCGTCCCCTGTAGGGGACATAAAATACATCTGGTGACAATATTCCAATGTTGGCCGCAGTGCTAGCCATCTCAACGCACAAATGGAAGGTGGCAGCATATCTTGGAACTGAATAACAGACTCTACCTTGCCACTTGATGACTCTGCAGCAGCGCTAAAGAGGCTGACAGAATGGAAAGTCGGTTTGTGGCTTTGAGAGCGCTCAAATTTCCATGAACCTCTTTAATTAACGTAAAATTGGCCTAAACTGTTAATAACATAAATAAAAAAGGCATATTAACGTAAACTGCATAATGAAATATGACACCACACACTGACAGTTGTGATACATAGTGCCCTGATTTTCCCTACAGGGGTCATGAATTTTTGTAGATAATAAAGAGTCAGAATTTTTTCAAATATTTTTGAGGCCCTTTTGGAATGTTATTAATCATAAAATACAAACAAAATGCAAAAATATTGTAACAATTTTTCACGGGACTGAGGAGGATAGACACAAGCAACAGAGCATGCACAATGTCGACACTACTATGGTGTATATATTCCTTTCGCAGCACTGCAGGCTGCAATTCAGCCAAGGAGACGATCATAGGGGTGCCGGATGTACTCCTGTGGAATGGCATGACACATTCCTGGCATACACAGACAGAAACATAGGCACACAGACACAGGCAACAGAGCATGCACAATGTCGGCACAAGAACCGTGTATATCCTCCTTTCGCAGCACTGCAGGCTGCAACTGTCCTATGGAGACGAGGTGCTGGATGTAGTCCTGTGGCACGGCATGCCATGCCATTTCCACCTGGCGCCTCAGCTGGACCAACGTTCGTGCTGGACGTGCAGACCGCGTGAGACGACATTTCATCCAGTTCCAAACATGCTCAATGGGGGACAGATCTGGAGATCTTGCTGGCCAGGGTAGTCGACATACACCTTCTAGAGCACGTCGGGTGGCACAGGACACTTGTGGAAGTCCATTGTCCTGTTTGAAGCCGGCCACGGTGGCCGAGGGGATTCAGGCGCTCCTGTCACGGTCTGCACGGCCACTAAGGTCGTGTGAGACGACGTTTCCTCCAGGCCCAAACAAGCTCGATGGGGGACAGATCCGGAGATCTTGCTGGCCAGGGTACTTGACTTACACCTTCTAGAGTACATCAGGTGGCATGGGATACATGTGGACGAGCATTGTCCTGTTGGAAGCCGGCCGCGGTGGCCGAGGGGATTCAGGCGCTCCTGTCACGGTCTGCACGGCCACTAAGGTCGTGTGAGACGACATTTCATCCAGTCCCAAACATGCTCGATGGGGGACAGATCTGGAGATTTTGCTGGCCAGGGTAGTCGACTTACACCTTCTAGAGCACGCCGGGTGGCACAGGATACATGTGCACGTGCATTGTCTTGTTGGAAGCCGGCCGCGTTGGCCGAGGGGACTGAGGCGCTCCTGTCACGGTCTGCACGGCCACTAAGGTCGTGTGAGACGACGTTTCCTCCAGGCCCAAACATGCTCGATGGGGGACAGATCCGGAGATTTTGCTCTCCAGGATAGTCAACTTACACCTTCTAGAGCACGCAGGGTGGCACGGGATACATGTGGACGTGCATTGTCCTGTTGGAAGGCGGCCGCGTTGGCCGAGGGGACTGAGGCGCTCCTGTCACGGTCTGCACGGCCACTAAGTTCGTGTGAGACGACGTTTCCTATAGGCCCAAACATGCTCGATGGGGGACAGATCCGGAGATCTTGCTGGCCAGGGTACTTGAGTTACACCTTCTAGAGTACATCGGGTGGCATGGGATACATGTGGACGAGCATTGTCCTGTTGGAAGCCGGCCGCAGTGGCCGAGGGGACTGAGGCGCTCCTGTCACGGTCTGCATGGCCACTAAGGTCTTGTGAGACGACGTTTCATCCAGTCCCAAACATGCCCGATGGAGGACAGATCTGGAGATTTTGCTGGCCAGGGTAGTCGACTTACACCTTCTAGAGCACGCCGGGTGGCACAGGATACACGTGGACGTCCATTGTCCTGTTGGAAGCCGGTCGCGGTGGCCGAGGGGATTCAGGCGCTCCTGTCACGGTCTGCACGGCCACTAAGGTCGTGTGAGACGACGTTTCCTCCAGGCCCAAACATGCTCGATGGGGGACAGATCTGGAGATCTTGCTGGCCAGGGTACTTGACTTACACCTTCTAGAGTACATCAGGTGGCATGGGATACATGTGGACGAGCATTGTCCTGTTGGAAGCCGGCCGCGGTGGCCGAGGGGATTCAGGCGCTCCTGTCACGGTCTGCACGGCCACTAAGGTCGTGTGAGACGACATTTCATCCAGTCCCAAACATGCTCGATGGGGGACAGATCTGGAGATTTTGCTGGCCAGGGTAGTCAACTTACACCTTCTAGAGCACGCCGGGTGGCACAGGATACATGTGCACGTGCATTGTCTTGTTGGAAGCCGGCCGCGTTGGCCGAGGGGACTGAGGCGCTCCTGTCACGGTCTGCACGGCCACTAAGGTCGTGTGAGACGACGTTTCCTCCAGGCCCAAACATGCTCGATGGGGGACAGATCCGGAGATTTTGCTCTCCAGGATAGTCAACTTACACCTTCTAGAGCACGCAGGGTGGCACGGGATACATGTGGACGTGCATTGTCCTGTTGGAAGGCGGCCGCGTTGGCCGAGGGGACTAAGGCGCTCCTGTCACGGTCTGCACGGCCACTAAGTTCGTGTGAGACGACGTTTCCTATAGGCCCAAACATGCTCGATGGGGGACAGATCCGGAGATCTTGCTGGCCAGGGTACTTGACTTACACCTTCTAGAGCACGCTGGGTGGCACGGGATACATGTGGACGTGTATTGTCCTGTTGGAAGCCAGCTGCAGTGGCCGAGGGGAATGAGGCGCTCCTGTCACGGTCTGCATGGCCACTAAGGTCGTGTGAGACGACGTTACCTCCAGGCCCAAACATGCTCGACGGGGGACAGATCCGGAGATCTTGCTGGCCAGGGTACTTGAGTTACACCTTCTAGAGTACATCGGGTGGCATGGGATACATGTGGACGAGCATTGTCCTGTTGGAAGCCGGCCGCAGTGGCCGAGGGGACTGAGGCGCTCCTGTCACGGTCTGCATGGCCACTAAGGTCTTGTGAGACGACGTTTCATCCAGTCCCAAACATGCCCGATGGAGGACAGATCTGGAGATTTTGCTGGCCAGGGTAGTCGACTTACACCTTCTAGAGCACGCCGGGTGGCACAGGATACATGTGGACGTCCATTGTCCTGTTGGAAGCCGGCCGCGGTGGCCGAGGGGATTCAGGCGCTCCTGTCACGGTCTGCACGGCCACTAAGGTCGTGTGAGACGACGTTTCCTCCAGGCCCAAACATGCTCGATGGGGGACAGATCCGGAGATCTTGCTGGCCAGGGTACTTGACTTACACCTTCTAGAGTACATCAGGTGGCATGGGATACATGTGGACGAGCATTGTCCTGTTGGAAGCCGGCCGCGGTGGCCGAGGGGATTCAGGCGCTCCTGTCACGGTCTGCACGGCCACTAAGGTCGTGTGAGACGACGTTTCCTCCAGGCCCAAACATGCTCGATGGGGGACAGATCCGGAGATCTTGCTGGCCAGGATAGTCGACTTACACCTTCTAGAGCTCGTCGGGTGGCACAGGATACATGTGGACGTCCATTGTCCTGTTGGAAACCGGCCGCGGTGGCCGAGGGGACTCAGGCGCTCCAGTCACGTTCTGCACGCCCACTAAGGTCGGGGGTTTGAAGCCCCCTCGAGCATGGATATTTGTGCTGTCCTTAGGATTATCTAGTTCATAAGTAGTTTGTAAGTTTAGGGACTGATGACCGCGTAGTTAAGGCCCATAAGCTCTACATTTATTTATTTATCCTGTTGGAGCAGCATGTTCTCTTTCCAACCTAGGAATCGTAGAACGATGGGTTCGCATACGGTTTGCATGTACCTTGCACTGTTCAGTGTCCCCTCGACGATCACCTGAGGTGTACGGCCAGTGTAGGAGATCGGCCCTCGCACTATGATGCCGGGTGTTGGCCCTGTGTGCATCTGTCGTATACAGTCCTGATTGTGGTGCCAAAGACGCATTCGACCATCATTGGCAGCGAGGCAGAAGCGACTCTCATCACTGAAGACGACACGTTGTAAGAGGACTGGAATCCACCCTCCTCCATGACGCCAAAGCGTTGCTGTGCCTTCAGCAGAGTAGACTCTGCCGAAGGAGCAGGACGACGCGAAATACAGTGAGTCACGTCAAGGCCCAGTTGCATGATGGCTCGCACTTACGGCCACGGCGCCCTTCCTAGTTTTGTAACGCAGCCGTCGCTGTTGTTGCAGAAATTAATCTGACAGTTTATCATCAGAGGTATAGCAAAGCCCAGGCTCCTCTGAAGTGAGTTGTGAAAATACTACTTTTGTACCAGTGTTGTGCAATGTGGCCTCAAACGGACCTGAATTGGACACACCAGCTGAGAGCAGTTTAGATAAGTTGTGACATACTAAAATATTGAGCCCTTCTTAGTTTTCTACCAAAATCTTTAAAGAATATATTGAATTAACAGTTTAAACTATTTCCTTTAGCCGCGGTGGAGTAGCCAAGCGGTCTAAAGCGTCTCACACTACGGAACGCGCGGTTGCTTGCCGTGGAGGTTCGAGTCCTCCATGGGGCATGGGTGTGTGTGTTGTCCTTAGGTTAGTTTACCTAGGTTTAAGTAGTTTGTAAGCTACGGACTGATGACCACGCAGTTTGGTCTGATAGATTTACAAACAAACATTTGTATTTCCTTTACTAGCGTTGGATATCCTCCACCTCCCAATAAATTTTGAATAGATCCTCTAAAAGAGAATACGTCTTCCACGTGATTCTCCAAGTAATTTTATTTGTTTTAAAACCAATCTACAAGATCAATCACCTGTAGTCTTTGATATCATTTCTGGCTAACAAGTACCACAAAGTAAAGATTAATAAAATTGATAAACAGTTGCCTGTAGCCTCTAGTATTTGGCAACATTAAATTAATAATCATACAAAAACTAAATATAAGTTGTGCATGATTTTAAACCAAAAATTTAAACTATTGTGCAACGTTTCTCAAAATTGCCATTAAAAGTCAGGTTGCCTCACGTATGATAACTCGACACACAGCATTCGGTTGTAGAGCTCTTCTGATTTTCCCTTAAATAATTTTCTATTACAGAAATTTCCCTCTTAAAGTAATAACAGAGTTCCCGGGTGCGTAACTTTGTTTACTCCCCATCAAAGATTAATATACGAGGCGCGTCCAGAAAGTAAGATCCGTTTGGTAATAAAATGAAACTTTCCATAGATACAGAAGAAATTTTTATTGCACCAAATTCTACAACTCTTAAACTACTTTTCCACATAACTGCCGATATTTTGCAGACATTTGTCATAGGATGGCACCAGGTTTTGTATACCTTCTTCATAGAAATCTGCCGCCTGTAATTGTAAACCTACGATTTTCCTGGATCTTGTCATCAACCGCGTGAACCAGTTCTTCTGTAACCAAAGGTGGACGCCCACTTCGTTCTTCATCGTGCACATCACTACGCCCGCCATTGAACTGTCGGACCCATCTTCTCACCATCGAATCACTCATCGCATTTGGTCCGTAAACATCGCAAATTTGCCGATAAATTTCACTCGGTTTCATGTTCCTCGCATTCAGAAACAGAATCACCGACCTGATTTCACAGGCGGCGGAATTTTCAATCAACGCCGACATTTCAAACAAGCACAACAAAGCGTACGTAACTGACAGCGATCTCCAAATGGCGCACGTTCTTCTCCTTGATACACGTCGTCTACAGCGCATGTGCGGAACTGCAATCGCAGCGCTGCAGCGGAGATAAATTGAAACGGAACTTAGTTTCTGGACGCGCCTCATACACACAGTTATCTTGGCTATGTGCAGATAAGCGTCGAAGCTACCATACCTTGTGTTTGCTGCATCGCTTCCTCAATCATTGCAAACCTTCTTACTTATCCTCAGCGATTATACTACTATCTGCACAGCACAGCAGAAACACACGCTCTAACCAAAATAAAACTCTCTCTCTACCAACACATAACACTGCAATCCTCTCCAAATCATTTTCAGCATCGGGAACACGTCTGTGGAACAATCTTTCTCAAAGGTTAAGAGAGATGAAATGAATTTCAAACTTCAAGAGACAGCTAAGGGTTCACCTTCTGTCGCAATAGCCATCTTTTTCTCCACTTACCAGACTGTTGTCAATTGCTCCTCCCCCCACAAACGTTTCCCTTTCCTTTCGTCAGCAGAGATCTTTATTCATATGTATCTCTACTTCCTAACAACCACTGCCACTGTCATTTTTCAATCTTCTCCTCTTTCATTAATAATTTTTCCCATCTGTTTATATTAAACTTAATTCAAATTTCTTAAACATCTATCTCCATATAAATATCTCTTGTTATTATTAGTATTACTTTGATTTTTGTGTCATTGTTATCATTATTAGTATTAGTATTATCATATATTGCTATTATTAATGCAGTGTTTTTTGTAATTAAATCCTTTGTTTATGTTGTTCCTGATCAGATGTAAGAGAGGTCTCTATGGCCCTAATCTGGTCAGGTTCAATAACCAAATAAATGAATATACATGTGGCGTCTGTTCCGAAAGAACAGACGTCACTTCTGATACTGCAGTTGTTATTTTTAATATTCACAGAGTATGACATCAACTGCTATTGGGCAAAGCTGAAAATGTGTACCCAGCCGGGATTCGAACCCGGGTCTCCTGCTTGCTAGGCAGTGGCGCTGACCCCTACACCACTGGGGACACAGTGATCACCGCACCTGCAAGGACTACCTAAGCACGCCTCCCGTCAGATACAAATTCCCAGCTTCGCCCTGCCCACAGTACTCAAACTCATAGTTATGAAGCTAATTCCCGTAAGAGTAAGGGCTTCAAACTTGCCCATCCCTCCCCACTAACGATAGGATAATTGCCCGTCACCAGCATATTATATATATACATGTGGCGTCTGAAGCTGGCAGTTTGTATGTGACGGGAGGCGTGCTTAGGTCGTCCTTGCAGGTGCGGTGATCACTGTGTCCCCAGTGGCATAGGGGTCAGCGCAACTGCCTAGAAATCAAGAGACCCGGGTTCGAATCCCGACTGGGTACACATTTTCAGCTTTGCCCAATCGCAGTTGATGTCATATATTCTGAGAATATTAAATAAATAAATATTTCCCGCCATGGGCAGCAGTCGCCTTAGCAATGATGCCATCGAGCCATGCTTCCTTTTCAACCCAAATCTCGAGTTCTAGCCACCATCCCATAGATTCTCTTTGCTTGCAACCTGTAATGGATTCCCGCAAGCGTTCGAGTCTTTGGATGCGTCCGCATTGAAATTGTCAACTTCCTGTTGGTGGTATAGTTTACAATTATTGATATGGTTGAGCCCTGTTGGCTTGCTTTTTTAGTACTGACGCCAAGTTCCTCGCTCCACCTCGCGTATCGATATCTCCTCGTTACTTCACCGCGGGTGGGGTGGCTACCTTTCGGCTGAGCGTCCTGACAATTTTTACAGAGTGATCACGCAGTCTTGGTTTTTCAGTGATGCTGTGTAAGGCGAAGTGTTTTTTTTTTTTTTTTTTTTTTTTTTTTTTTTTTTTTTTTTTTTTTTTTTTACAGGACTCGAGTAAATTCAGTGTAAATTTATATTTCAATTTTCATTACAGTGATGATTGTGTGTCTGGTTTTGCGCAAGTTAGAATACACGTGTCAGGCCTTCAGCCTTTGTGTAAATTTAGTGTCTTTGAATTTCCATGCTATTTCTTAGATTTTCTTGTTGGATTCCGTCCTTCCTGTCTTGTATGGCCGATTGCACCACGTGCTTTCGTAACGGTCGATACTTCGCCCTTCAGCCATGCTTTTCTTAATACTAGCTACTTTCAAAGTGATATTTAAAATGTCTCAATTTACTTGTAAACTTTGAAGTCAGATAAATACAGGGTGTACGGAAAAGGGCTCCTTGATTTCAAAATTAAATACCTCGAAAACAAAGATCGATAGAGGAATGCAGTAAACGGTATGTTTATTGTGAAAGCTGTAAGAAGTTTATACAGCAGTTTGAAATAATAGTTACAAAAGCTGCTATCAGATGGCGCTGTAATCGCCATACGTAATGCCTAGTATAAATAGCGATCCGAAGCCCAGAGCGATCAGTTCCGCTATTGAAACGTGAAAGGAGGATACCGTACCGAAGGAAGAGATTAAAACCATGTACTCCATTGAACAAAGCGTTTTTTTCTGGTGCTAGAGTACCACAGGTTAGAAGAGAGTCCTACCGCAACAAGGCCAAGTTTTCAAGCACAATTTAATGTTCCGAAAGGACCCGATGCGAAAACCATTCGCACGCTCTTCGCAAAATTTCAACGTACAGGCAGCGTAACTGATGATCTAGTGGGGCATGTTGGCCGCAAGCAAACAGCAGTTACGCCTGAAAATATCGCCACAGTTTCTGGAATTATTCAGCGAAATACAATGTCATCCGTCCGTAGAACTGCATCTGAGACTGGTTTGAAGGGTTCCAGAAGGCAGAAAATACTGAGAAAGAGCCTACACATGTTTCCATTCAAAATTCAAACGCACCTGGCCATACCCGTACGAGCTGTGCAACAAAGGGTTGCCTTTGCTAATCAGATGCTCACAATGATTGATAGTGAACGATTTGATGTTGAATGCATCTGGTTTACAGATGAAGCACACTTCCACCTGAATGGATACGTTAATAAGCAGAACTTGCGATTTTGGGGTTCCGAAAAGCCATATTGGTGTGAAGCGAAACCCCTGTATTCTCCTAAAGTTACTGTGTGGACTGCAGTATGCAGCAGAGGCATTATTGGCCCTTTTTTTCACTCGAGAAACAGTCTCTGGTGCACGTTACGTGCAATTTCGGAACAATTTGTCGCCACACAGCAAGCGTTAGAGGATCGACCAGGTACTGAATGTTTTATGCAAGATGGAGCCCGACCACATTGGACCAAACAAGTGTTTCGCTTTCTTGAGGAATACTTCGGGAATCGAGTCATTGCTTTGGAACATCCCAAATTTACTGGTGCAGGCATGGATTGGCCTCCATATTCGACGGATTTGACTCCCTGTGACTTTTTTTTTTGTGGGGCACAGTGAAAGACATGGTCTACCCGAAGCATCCCGCCACGCAGGAGGAGCTTGAATCGGCGATCTCTGTGGCATATGAATCCATTTCTGTTGAGACACTACGAAATGTGATGGCGAATTTCATTCTTCGTTTGCGCCACCTCTGTAGTGCCAATGGTGAACATTTTGAAAACATTGTGATGTGATTGTTTGCAAAGAGTGTTTCCATAAGATTATTTCACTTATTACAGCGTACAGCGCCATCTGTTAGCAGGTCTTGTAACTATTATTTCGAACTGCTGTATAAACTTCTTACAGCTTTCACAATGAACATACCAATTACTGCATTCCTATAAATTTACCTCAAACAAAACAATGTAAACCATGTGTAGTAGAAACTTTAACTCACAGAACAAGCTAGGTACGGTTGCGAAGAACTGGTTCGCCTCCACATGGCTAGGGACGGGCAACACACGAAGCCAGTACTCGCAGTTCCTACGACGGCTAAGAAACCAGCAACCGTTACCAATGCTACTGACACAGGTAGTATACGACCCACCTTGGAGTTTCAAGGTTGTGGGTCACTCTGTATTGTTAATCAAAATAAAAAATAAATAAAAATAAAAATTATCTATCGATCTTTGTTTTCGAGATATGTAATTTTGAAATCTGAGAGCCCTTTTCTGGACACCCTGTACGTTCCATGTGACGACGGCCTCATGTACTTTGGAGCCTGCGATCTGCCTGCTGTTCTGAAGTCTTCAACTTGAATTAAAGTCAGAACCTATCCAGGCACTTTGGCACATCGTCAACAACTATTATTGGACTCTGAAGTTAGGTAGATGCTCACTTGGTCAACTCTAATTATTTGCTTTAGTTGGCGCTTATTCACTCGTGGCTCGCCATCTACTTCCCTGTCTTTGTGTCCTCGTGTTACTTTAGGGTGGTTAGCTGAACCCCAATGGTTTCCACGCCTATGTGAATATATGAATATGTGTACTTCATTGACCAATAGTGGCTGTTGCGCTTGACAGAGACTAGGTCTTCTGTTTGAGTGAATTTTCACCCTTCTTTATGGTTTTCTTAACTGTCGTTTGACGATGGCAACATATATAAGTGTCTCTGATTCTCTCTTTCTCTTTTTGTGTGTGTGTGTGTGTGTGTGTGTGTGTGTGTGTGTGTGTGTGTTTGTGGCATAATAACTAACTCTCAGGGCAACCAGCAGTAACACACACTTAAAGAAAATACGCAAGTATACGCTGTTGACGATTATATAATTTGAATGGTAAACTGCTGTTATTGCTTTTTTTCTTTACTGTGCCCTTCAGGCCTTTAGTTGCACTCTTTCTTGTTAAAAGAAAAAAAATGCGCTTCAGGTTAGTTTATTTAAGAAATCGCGCCTTGTTATCATGTTTATTGTCTATTATTGATGCAGTCTAGTTCATCATCTTAATTATCTTTGAATTTATTCTCTGTTCATTTTTTTTCCTGAATAAAATTTGTGCACTGGTGGGGAGCGCCAAAGATGATCTCGGTTTGAGGAAGGCCGGCGTGTACCAGATTCCGTGTCAGTATGGAAAGTCATATATTGGACAGACGATGCGTACCGTCGAGGATCGATGCGTTGAACACCAGAGACACACACGATTGATGTATCCGAGCAAGTCGGCGGTCGCTGAACATTGTTTGTCGGAGAATCATGCGATGGAGTACGAGCGCACTAGGATTCTGGTACAAACGTCGAGATACTGGGACTGCGTCGTTAGAGAGGCCATTGAAATTCGCACTAGTGACGACCTCATAAACCGTGACTGTGGCTATAATCTTAGCAAAGCTTGGGAACCAGCGATTGGGTTAATTAAGAGTAAATCTAGCAAACGTAACGAAGTGACGACCACGGCGGACAGAGCCCTCACATCGACGTCTTCTCGGACGCCGGCGCAATCGGTTCCACTGCGCGGACCGCGGAGGGGTCGCTCCGCGGGCCGAGGGTATTTAAATGGCCCGCCACCGGGCTAGAACCCAGGTCCCTTCGAGCAGCCGTAGCGTGCGAATCTCCGTGCCGGCGCATTTCCAGGAGCTCAGTCCGTCAGTTCACCTGATGATGGCGACATGTATGATCGCCGAAATGTTATGTCCGTTGGACACTATAGACCGGCAGTACACCCGTGGATATTTGGATTAAAGTTCCCTTCTTGCACTAGCGATACTCTCGCATCTGCAAAACTCTGCAGTCGTCCGTTAGAGGCCTCTGCGTGTGCCATGCCACATTGCACTTTGACCTGTATGTTCGCCAGTTGGGACGGTGCAGTGTGCCTCGGAAGTTGCGTTTTGTGACTTTATTTGTGTGGTGAAGCTTCAGATGGGTCGGCGATTGGTAATCAGTCCTGCTTAAGTATTGCGATTGGTTGAGATGAAGTTACGAAGAACCCTTCTTCGTGGAGATGGTATTAGTGTAGAAGATGAATCATTTGCATGCTTTCTCGTATCTGTTATGGTACAGAAATATGAGCATAAGTTAGATACTGTTGTTAAAAACTCATAATAATGATAATAGGGATGATAATTACGAATAACTCATTGCTAGCGGTAGTGCTACGGTAATTGCGGGAAGAGGCGATGGAAGCAGTGGCAGTGAATACCAACAGTCTTTCGGGAAGAAGGTTAAAGTTGCAACTATCATCACGGCTTTTGATGACATTTCGCTAGAGAACATGTACGATGATTATTACATAAGTTGTAGTTAAGATATCTGCATTACGTATGGCGTCTGCAATTACATCTATAGTGCTATCTAGAGCATGGTTGCAGAGCTTTGCAGAAAAACAACACCCAACAGCACATTGAGGTGTACGTAGAGATTCTGTAAACAAACGTTCATACAGATATGTTTGTTCGAGCCCATGTACTTTCCTTGTTAGTGTTTAAAAATCATGCTGTCGGTGAGCTTTGTTTATCTATCAGATATTTGTATACTTCCTATTGATATTTAATAAACATTGTATACTCGAAATACTGACTGTAAGGAAACACAACCCAGACCTTTCTAACTTCGCATTTGGCTATTCTCATGCATATACTGGTCATACTAATTTAGAGGTAAAATCAATGAACACCTAGTAACCATCCTATCAATGGTGTCTGTTCTTTTGGACATGTCCAAAATAGCAGACACCATGTCAATAAATAGACGTATTGCTGGTGGGATTCCAGTACCTCACCAGATGGCATAACAGTGCAAGGGTTTCGCGTGAGTAATGATTGGATGGTGGTCACGGGGGGAAGTTTCTGGCTGGGGAAATAACTGCGGCAGTATTCCATAAGCACGCAGTCTGATTTGAAGATGTTTATGAGGCACAGTTTCAAAAGCCTTTCGAAAATCCATGGCACTGTGACGAGGCATCGGAGTTGTCGGCTGTCTGTCTGTAATGTTGTGGCTTTGGTGGAATTACATGGTGAGGAAAGTTTGTGTGCTTGAAAGCTTTTGTCAGTGTCTTGGGATCCCGACCCAGGATTGGTCCACTTGCACAATGAGACACTTGCACGGAGTGGCACAGAGTGATACTTGCACAGTGTTAGTTGTACAGTGTTATACTTGCACGGAGTTACAATTGCACAGAGTGACAATTCCACAGAGTGACATTTGCACGGAGTTACACTTGCGCAGAGTTACACTTGCACAGAGTTACACTAGCACAGAGTTACACTAGCACAGAGTTACACTAGCGCAGAGTTACACTAGCACAGAGTTACACTAGCACAGAGTTACACTAGCACAGAGTTACACTAGCGCAGAGTTACACTAGCACAGAGTTACACTAGCACAGAGTTACACTCGCGCAGAGTTACACTGGCGCAGAATTACACTAGCACAGAGTTACACTAGCACAGAGTTACACTAGCGCAGAGTTACACTAGCACAGAGTTACACTAGCACAGAGTTACACTAGCGCAGAGTTACACTAGCACAGAGTTACACTAGCACAGAGTTACACTCGCGCAGAGTTACACTGGCGCAGAATTACACTAGCACAGAGTTACACTAGCACAGAGTTACACTAGCGCAGAGTTACACTAGCACAGAGTTACACTAGCACAGAGTTACACTAGCGCAGAGTTACACTAGCACAGAGTTACACTAGCACAGAGTTACACTAGCGCAGAGTTACACTAGCACAGAGTTACACTAGCACAGAGTTACACTCGCGCAGAGTTACACTGGCGCAGAATTACACTAGCACAGAGTTACACTAGCACAGAGTTACACTAGCGCAGAGTTACACTAGCACAGAGTTACACTAGCACAGAGTTACACTAGCGCAGAGTTACACTTGCACAGAGTTACACTAGCGCAGAGTTACACTGGCGCAGAATTACACTAGCACAGAGTTACACTAG
This sequence comes from Locusta migratoria, assembly GCA_026315105.1. Lineage (NCBI taxonomy): Eukaryota > Metazoa > Arthropoda > Insecta > Orthoptera > Acrididae > Locusta > Locusta migratoria. Next base: position 67,522,928 of record CM048753.1, read on the forward strand.
CACAGAGTTACACTAGCGCAGAGTTACACTAGCACAGAGTTACACTAGCACAGAGTTACACTAGCGCAGAGTTACACTAGCACAGAGTTACACTAGCACAGAGTTACACTCGCGCAGAGTTACACTGGCGCAGAATTACACTAGCACAGAGTTACACTAGCACAGAGTTACACTAGCACAGAGTTACACTAGCACAGAGTTACACTAGCGCAGAGTTACACTGGCGCAGAATTACACTAGCACAGAGTTACACTAGCACAGAGTTACACTCGCGCAGAGTTACACTAGCACAGAGTTACACTAGCACAGAGTTACACTTGCGCAGAGTTACACTAGCACAGAGTTACACTAGCACAGAGTTACACTAGCGCAGAGTTACACTAGCACAGAGTTACACTAGCACAGAGTTACACTCGCGCAGAGTTACACTGGCGCAGAATTACACTAGCACAGAGTTACACTAGCACAGAGTTACACTAGCGCAGAGTTACACTAGCACAGAGTTACACTAGCACAGAGTTACACTCGCGCAGAGTTACACTGGCGCAGAATTACACTAGCACAGAGTTACACTAGCACAGAGTTACACTAGCACAGAGTTACACTAGCACAGAGTTACACTAGCGCAGAGTTACACTAGCACAGAGTTACACTAGCGCAGAGTTACACTAGCGCAGAGTTACACTAGCGCAGAGTTACACTAGCACAGAGTTACACTAGCACAGAGTTACACTCGCGCAGAGTTACACTAGCGCAGAGTTACACTCGCACGGAGTGACACTCGCACGGAGTGACATTCGCACGGAGTGACACTCGCACAGAGTGACACTCACAAAGAGTGACACTTGCAGGGAGTGAGACTTGCAGGGAGTGACACTTGCAGGGAGTGACACTTGCAGAGAGTGACACTTGCAGGGAGTGACACATGCATGGAGTGACATTCGCACGGAGTGAAACTCACACAGAGTGACACTTGCAGGGAGTGACACTTGCAGGGAGTGACACTTGCACAGAGTGATACTTGCACAGTGTTAGTTGTACAGTGTTATACTTGCACGGAGTGACAATTGCACAGAGTGACAATTCCACAGAGTGACATTTGCACGAAGTTACATTTGCACGGAGTTACACTTGCGCAGAGTTACACTAGCACAGAGTTACACTAGCGCAGAGTTACACTAGCGCAGAGTTACACTCGCACGGAGTGACACTCGCACAGAGTGACACTCGCACAGAGTGACAGTCACATGGAGTGACACTTGCAGGGAGTGACACTTGCAGGGAGTGACACTTGCATGGAGTGACACTCGCACAGAGTGAAACTCACACAGAGTGACACTCGCACAGAGTGACACTCACACGGAGTGACACTCGCATGGAGTGACACTCACACAGAGTGACACTTGCAGGGAGTGACACTTGCATGGAGTGACACATGCATGGAGTTACACATGCATGGAGACTGGGGCTCTTTCTGGGCTAACCAGCTTTGTGCAGATATTGCTGTCACACTTGCATGGAGTGACACTTGCATGGAGTGACACATGCATGGAGACTGGGGCTTTTTCTGGGCTAACCAGCTTTGTGCAGATATTGCTGTCACACTTGCATGGCGTGACACTTGCATGGAGTGACACTTGCATGGAGTGACACATGCATGGAGACTGGGGCTCTTTCTGGGCTAACCAGCTTTGTGCAGATATTGCTGTCACACTTGCATGGAGTGACACTTGCATGGAGTGACACATGCATGGAGACTGGGGCTCTTTCTGGGCTAACCAGCTTTGTGCAGATATTGCTGTCACACTTGCATGGCGTGACACTTGCATGGAGTGACACTTGCATGGAGTGACACATGCATAGAGACTGGGGCTCTTTCTGGGCTAAGCAGCTTTGTGCAGATATTGCTGTCACACTTGCATGGAGTGACACTTGCATGGAGTGACACACGCATGGAGTTCACTTTAAATGAAAACATTTTGGTTCAGGCTTTACCGTGACATCAAACTGATTAAAACACAAGGTATTTTTGTTACAAGTCACTATTGTTTAATATTCACACAAACGTTTCATCGGTTTAAACCCCTATCATCAACCGGAATTTTATATTATACTGTGTACGTGTGTGTTACGTGACATGATGACCTGCTACACTGTCTACAAGAGGAAATACAGAACATTGTTCACATTTAACTTCATTTGAACAATTGTACAGAATCACATTCTGACGTAATGTTCTGTATTTCCTCTTGTAGACAGTACAGCAGGTTATCTTGTCATGTAACCCACATGTACACACTATAATATAAAATTCCACCTGATGATAGGGGTTTAAACGGTTGAAACGTGTTGTGGGAATATAAAACAGTAGTGGCTGGTAACAGAAATACCCAGTGTTTTAAGTACAGTAGCTACCACGGAAACTATGTTTGTTACACCTCCTCCTGATTCGACGATATGTGCTCAGAAAGACAACAATCATTTTTTTGTTCGGGAATGTTTTGACTACTTTAGCGTCCGAGTAAAAAGGTATATAAAAATATATGTGCGTCATATTTTGATCTTGAGTATAGCATATTGAAAGTGAATCTCAGTCGGCGAGTGGAACTTCGATATTGTTATTAGTAAGAAGAATTAATCCATCGACTGTCATATTTATCGGTAAAGGGGTGCCTATACTGTCTGTCGTGCACCAAGGGGTAGCTTGTGGTGTACGTACAGGTTTTCTATGGCGTATTCAAACTTGTGCCGACTTTCGGGGTGAATAAAAAGTTCTCTGAGTGCCGTCGACACCGAGTGCTTGAAACCTCACGAACTTTCGACCAAGCACTGCTTATCCACTGTCAAGTGGTGTACCCTCGTATCACTGCACAGTGGACGAGGAGTGCTTGGCCGAAAGTTCGTGGAGTTTCAAGCACTTGACGTCGAAAAAAAGCCGAGGAACTTATTGTTCAGTTCTACGGCCGCGATACTCCGCATCCTCAAGCAACATTCACGGTCATCGGTTAAGTGTTGTCGAACTCAGCCACAAAGCGTATGAAGTCGTACGTGAACTGCAATTCTTCTATTTATGAATGAAATATACAAGACTAGCTGAACCCCGCTGCTTCGCATGCGTAGGCTGGTTGGTCTGCACCAGTTCTTTTTAATCCTGATGAAGAATCCACATATTAAGTTTCGTAGTTATAGCTTGAAATTTGAGTTAACATCAACATATTTTTGAAAATCAATTTTTGCATCCCGTATTTCACCCCCTTTATTAGTCTAATTTCCAAATATACCGAAACATGTGTCTTTTAAATTCGGATCCCGAATCCAAATCGGAAAATTTGTAGTTCTAACTTCAAAATAGCCTAAATAGCAACAGATTTTTGAAAAAACATCCCCCCTGCAATTTAAGCTCCTTCATGGTTGAATTTCCAAAAATACCGAAACATGTATTTTTTAAATCGTAACGAACAATATAAACACCAATGTTTGCAGCTATAGCTCCAAAATTGTGTTGACAACAAAGTGTTTCCGAAAAGAATTCTTGATCCCCTCTTTAACCCCCTTAGTTTTTGAATTTCCAAAAATACCGAAACACGTGTCTTTTCAATCATGATCAAGAGTCCATATCCTAAGTTTCGTAGTTATAGCTTGAAATTTGAGTTAACAGCAACATATTTTTGAAATTCAATTTTTTGCGACCTCTATTATACCCCCTTATTGGTTGAATTTAAAAAAACGCCGAAACACGTGTCTTCTTAAATCGAATCCCGAATCCGAAAATTCGTAGTTCTAAATTCAAAATTCCCTAAATAGCAACATATTTCCGAAAAACACCCTCTCTCCAATTTAACCCCGTTGATGGTTGAATTTCCAGAAACACCGAAACACGTATTTTTTAACGTCTAACCAACTATACAAATATCAATTTTTGCAGCTCTATCTTCAAAATTGTATCAATAGCAACATATTTTCGAAAAGAATTTTTGATCCTCTATTTAACCTTCTTACTTGTTGAATTTCCAGAAATACTAAAAATCATGGATTTTTAATCATGACCAAGATTCCATACCCGAAATTTCGTAGTTGTAGCTTAAAATTTGAGTTAACAGCTATGACATGACAGTGCCCCCAGGCTGATGCCGCGCACTTCTATTTTATAGAGCCACACACATCGGCACATTTAAATCGCGCGCGCGTGAACGCGCGCGGGAAATATAAGCGTCGGAAAGTTTGTGACGTAGGGGTTTTTCCGCGGGGCTGGAAAACGGAAGCCGAGTCGCGCGGAGGAGGGCAGAGTCGCGTGGACTGCCGAGGACGGCGGAGCGTGGTTGCTCGTCGCGGCATTTTCTATAAAAACGTGGGATAGCTTTTCGCGGCTGAAGTACCGTTTTTTCGTATGCCTTTTGAGTTAAACGATTCCGGTGTGTGGGTCAAAGTGCGAAGTTGCGTGGGGGCTCGAGTCACAAAAAACATCTTTATAAATTTAAACACGTGCATAGAAAAATTAAAAGTATTTAAAACAACATCTGTGTGATGAACATTATTTTTTCGCAACTCGCCCTGTACGCCCATAAGTCTGTATAATTGGTATGTACTTTTGTTTATCAATTGAAAAATGTATTAAGGCGCACGTGGACGGAACAGCACCAAAGCGGGAATCATTTAATATCATCCCCTAAACGACCACAAAACGTTTTTCCACCAGAAAGAGGGAAAAGCATGTTCCGCCCCGTCGCATATGGGGGCTCGTCCATTTCGCGAAACAGTGTGTAGTGTGTACTGAGACACGTTTCCGACTCGTCCATTTCGTGAAATAGTGTGTTCCGGTTTCGCCCATTTGAAGCGAGAAGTACGTCGCGGCTCGTTCATTTCGAGTGCGAAGTACATTCCGACTCGCGTGTTGAAGAAAATTTTAGCGGCCCACGGCAGCGAGTGTGCGGCAGGCAGCAACAGCGTAACCGGGAGACGCGGCGGCAACAGCCGGTATATTCCAGACCATCACCGTGCGGCGGCAGGACGCGGCAGATACGGCGCACAACAGCGGCGATTTCGGCATCAGCAGCTCAGCACGGAAACACGACGCAGTTACGCAGTGGACTTGCAGCACAGACAAAGAGATAAGTGTCGCAGCAGGCTTTTATTTTGTTGATTTCAGTTCTCTTGTCCACAGCCATGAGTACCGAAACTGATAGGGTTTTAAGTGATACTGAATCCTTAGAAAGTGGTAGTGGGTTTGAGGCCCCAACGCAGTCTAAGGCAGATGAAATGAAAGCAATGATGGGTTGGATGATAACTGAATTTAAAAATACTGTAGGGGGCCTGGAAACAAAAATGGGAAATTCAATTACAAGTATAAAATCTGAAATGGGGAATTCAATTGCTGAAATGGGAAACTCAATAAAAAATTCAATGGGTGTTTTAAAAAATGAAATAATCTCGGACTTTGACAAAAGACTAGAAGATTTGACCTTAAAATTTGAAGTTAGAGAAAAGGATCTGAATGCCAGAATTGGTGCTGTTGAGACTAAGTTGAATGACAGGATAGAATCAGGAAAACAGATTTGTGAAATCAGGAATGAGGACACTAGGCAGGCTTTAATTGACATAAACAAAAGGATTGTGGCTTGTGTTGATGAAACTAAGACAAGTTTGGAAAATACAAAAAGTGTTTTAAGAAAGGAAATAGAACAGGTAGTAGCTGTAAATAAATGTAGTATAGAAAAGGTGAATAGTAGGATGGCTGACTTAGAATTGTGTTCTGCATCTGCAAATACTGGTTGGTTTGGGATGCAGATACCAAGCTGTAAAACTTTTTCAGGTGAAAGTAGCTACCATGTAGTAGATTTTATTGCAGCATGCAAAGATCAATTCCTGCCTGGAATGACTGATAATTGCAAAATAAAATACATCAAAAGAATGTTAGAAGGTCCTGCACAGACGTGGGCTAACCAATGTGCTGAGAAATTCATTTCCTTTGAAGTTTTCGAAAAGCTAATTTTAGATAAGTACTGGAGCCAGGCTAAACAAGTCAGGTTACAAAATGAATTCTTAAATGGGATTGCTTACAAGGGGGATAAACAGACTATGAAGGAATTCTGTCAGGAAGAGTTAAGGAAATTGGTGCACTTAGATAGACCATTAGGAGCTCTTACTGAAATATACACTCTTTGCCGGAGGTTGCCACAGAATTTAATTTTGCAACTTATACATTGCCCTACTGACTCTACTGAAAAATTTCTAGATTTTATAGAAAAACTAGATCATGCAATGGCATATGAACCTAGACATGGGCAGCCTCAACATATAGCTAACCAAAGGGAACATAATAGGAATACCAGAAATTGGGGAAATAAGCAGCATGACCACCACCAAGAAAGGAACGTGAATGAAAATTGGAGAAATAATGGGGGTAGATGGAATGGTGATGATAGGAATCTGAGAGATTCATGGGGAAGAACTAACAGGGATGATCGAAGGTTAACACAGGAAAATGGAGAAAGAAGAAGGGAACAAAATAGAAACGAACAACACAGACAACGTTCGGAAAACTAGAATTTGTTCCAAATGGGGTCCGATTTGGGACGGGATACAAGGTACGAAATAGGACCGAGAGAAGGATAAATAATTACAAGCCAGATAGCAGGGGATCAGATAGGAATAACTATGACCAGAATAGAGAGAAAAGGGAAGAAAGAATATGTAATATGGATGCAATATTGGGCAATGAAGAAATGGTTGGGGGATGGTTTACACAGCATGATAAAAGAAATGCAAATAAGAGAAGAAATCATAAAAATTCAAGTGAAGAATGTAATGTGGGAGATTTGTTTAGTGAAAGAGTAAGTAGTGGGAGAGATGCTGAAGAAAACAGCATTGGTTTGGCTTCTGTATTAGGTGAATCAGGTTTGCATGCGGAGCATAAGTGTGTGATTGAATGTAAGAGTATGCCAAGTGGATGTGTGAATGGTAGCAAAAGTGTCATTGAACTAGATGAGACAAAATCAAATATTAATATGTGTGAAAAAAATGTGGGTATTCCAAAGTTTAAAGCAATCACTAATGACAGTGTAATAAGAGCTGTATCTGGTTTGGTGCAAGTTGATGATGTGTGGTTTGATGATGTAAATGTAAATAAGAATGTACAAGCACCTATAATTAATGAAGACTGGGAACAGGGTGAGAAGAGTAAATTTAAAGGCTTGGTGAAGAAGGTCAATTGGATTAGGAAATGGGCACCAGATGATTGGGCAATTCATAAATATGACTATATAAAAAGATTAGGAGAGCAATGTGGGAAAAATGAGACATATTACAATGTTGTTAAAGAAATATTTGGAGGGGATCCAGAATTTGATGAATTGAGGGGACAAAGCTTATTCTCATTGGAAACTGGTAAAACGAATGATGAACATGACTCTGTAAATGATGGATCTAGTGATGAACAAGAAATAGGGGATGATATACAAACTTTTGTCATCTACAATAGTGAACAGTATGAGGGTATGAAAGAGGGTCAAATGAATGCAAGGTGTGTGGAGAAAGAGGAGCATGAATATACAGCTAGTGATTGGATCCAATTTTTAACTTATAAAAAGAATGTAGAACCAAAGGAATGGGAAAAGGACAAGTTTGGTTTTGCAAGAAAGGTAGCAATGCTAAATGCTAGGAAACCAGAATTCAAAGAGGTGTTGGAAAAAGTATTTGCAGGCGATGATAACATAGAACCATATAGCCCTAGTAGTGAGAGTCAGGTATGCAACATGGTAAAGTACTGCATACATGAGATAGAAGACGACCTGTTAGCAGAGACGGAATTAGAGCAAAATGTGATTGAATATGTGCAGCCAATCATAAATGTCACTGTTGGAGGGGTATGTGAAAATGCACTGATTGATACTGGGAGCTCTATTAGTGGCATTGCAGAAGACTTCTACAATCAGATTAGGACCACAGGAACAGTTGAATTTCCAGTCATAGGGGTGAGAATAAAAAATGCAACTGGAACTTACAGCAAGTCAGTGAGTAAGGAGGTTGTGTTAGATGTAAATATAGAAGGGAAAATGTTTAGTCATGTTTTTCTGGTAATAAGAAATTTCTGTCTAAATCTTGTGTTAGGCAATGATTTCCTGTGTAAAAATGGGGCTTGCATTGATTGTAAGGATCAGGTGATGGAACTCCATTCTGGAGGATGCATGAAAATGGTTAAATTTAGAAATGCAAGGAGTGATAAAGATTTAGTGGCACGTCTGCTCATAGCCAAATGTACAATGGATGAGGCGGAGGTCGAGGAAGTGATACAAAGGAAGGTAAACAATACTAAGGGAATTTATGATCATGCAAAGGGGGAGCTGTATTATTTACTGACAGACAATAAGAATGTATTTTCCGAAAAGCCAGGTAAGGTACCAAAATTTAAATATTCAGTAAGGGTAAAACCACATGAGCCTAGTTTTGTGAGGAAAGGTATGGGGTAAAGCAGTATCAGAATATGATCAGTGTATATAGTAGGGTAGGAATTTGTGTAAATTTATTTTTATAACTTTATTATATATCTGTGATTAATTTATGTGAAGCAGTAAGGACAGGGTTTAAAATTCAGATGTGGTGAAAATGTGTACATAAAGGAGTGCATTGTGTTATAAAGCACACGTGTGAACTGAAGATATTGAGTTTTACATGTTGACACTAGACCTGTGGATGTCGTTTTTCTAATTAGTCCCAGATTAGGATTAGGCAGTGCAATTAGTTTTAAATATGGTAGTTTGGAATAGGTGATAATATTGTGGAAATGCACAAAGTTATATATATATATATATATATATATATATATATATATATATATATATATATATATATATATATATATATTTTTTTTTTTTTTTGGTGCATTGGGGATAGAGAAATGTTTGTATAGGGATATTGTGTATCCAAAGGATCATGTTGTGTGTAAGTAGGAAATTCTGTGTGTATCATGTCAAAGTCTCGAAATTTGCAGAAGGGATGTAAGATTATAAAAACAAAATAATATCTATATTTTCTGATATGAAACATAATTAAATTAATTGAATAGTTTGTCAGAAGTACAAAAAAAAAAAAAAAAAAAAAAAAAAAAAAAAAAAAAAAAAAAAACTTTTCTTAAGAGTTCATTTTGAGACGGGAATTTGGCTACAGTATTAGATTACAACCTTTAAACCCACATACAAATGACAATAACCATGCCACATCTTGAGTTTATTTTCATTGGAGCGGCCTGAGGGATATGAAATAAAAGAACAATGACTTGGACTTTTCTGTGTAACTGTATGAAGTTCTGTTTTGATTGTGGTAAATCTGGATAGCAGAGGGGTGGGGTGTGAATCTGATGGATCCCTGGTATAATATATATATTTTCCAAAAGAAAAATCATTTGTATTCTTTTTTGTTTTCGCTCTCTCTCCCTTTCATTGCTTTCATGCCAGCTGAGAGGACAAGAGAGCTAAAATCATTGCCAGTAGCCTGAACTGCACCGGCTTACAAACTGAAAAAAGACATAAGTGTAAGGACCAGTGCCCATATACTGAAGTGCAACACAAGGGATGTTTTCAGTGCAACGGGAAGTGTATATTAAAAATTATGGTATTCATTCCATAATGAGACAATGACATGGGGTATACCCATTCACATTAGTGATTTTTTTTGTATATTCTTGTTGATGTGTGTAACATATACAGAATTTTAAATATGTACAAATTAATCAATTTAATTTTTGTCTCTAGTTGTAAGATTTTCTTTATTGTATTTTCTTATTTTTTGTTTGAGGGGTATATTTGTGTTATGTTTTGGTGCTACTTGCGACATCCTACACTGTGTTTGGAAGTCGCAAGTGGGGGTATTATGACATGACAGTGCCCCCAGGCTGATGCCGCGCACTTCTATTTTATAGAGCCACACACATCGGCACATTTAAATCGCGCGCGCGTGAACGCGCGCGGGAAATATAAGCGTCGGAAAGTTTGTGACGTAGGGGTTTTTCAGCGGGGCTGGAAAACGGAAGCCGAGTCGCGCAGAGGAATGGCAGAGTCGCGTGGACTGCCGAGGGCGGCGGAGCGTGGTTGCTCGTCGCGGCATTTTCTATAAAAACGTGGGATAGCTTTTCGCGGCTGAAGTACCGTTTTTTCGTATGCCTTTTGAGTTAAACGATTCCGGTGTGTGGGTCAAAGTGCGAAGTTGCGTGGGGGCTCGAGTCACAAAAAACATCTTTATAAATTTAAACACGTGCATAGAAAAATTAAAAGTATTTAAAACAACATCTGTGTGATGAACATTATTTTTTCGCAACTCGCCCTGTACGCCCATAAGTCTGTATAATTGGTATGTACTTTTGTTTATCAATTGAAAAATGTATTAAGGCGCACGTGGACGGAACAGCACCAAAGCGGGAATCATTTAATATCATCCCCTAAACGACCACAAAACGTTTTTCCACCAGAAAGAGGGAAAAGCATGTTCCGCCCCGTCGCACAGCAACATATTTTTGAAAATCAATTTTTTGCGTCACCTCTTCTACCTCCTTATTTGTCGAATTTCAAAAAATGCCAAAACACGTGTCTTTTAAATTCGAACCCTGAATTAAAATCCGAAATTTTGTAGTTCTAGCTTCAAAATTGCCTAAATAGCAACGTATTTTCAAAAAACGTTTCATCCCCTATTTCACCCCCTTACGGACAGAATATCGAAAAATCGCTTCTTAAATGACGCCTACAGAGTAAGATCAACACCGTCCACAAATTTCAAGTTTCTATGTTCAGTGGTTTGGGCTGGGCGATGATGAGTCAGTCAGTCAGTCAATCAGTCAGTCAGTCAATCGGGACACTTCCTTTTATATATAGAGATAACTGTGAGATATTCTGCAAATTTATTGGTTTACGAACCGGTTTCCGGCTGTTACGTCATCATCAGGTAAACATTACAACTTGTGTTCCAGTAATTCATGTTTCAATGTGCGCCACATGTCTGAATAACGAAAAACCACATTTTGACATAAAAACGAATTGATGAACATTAATTTTACGTACCTGTGTCTGTACACAGATAATGCTGTTTGAAATATACAGGGTGTTTCACTAAGTGTGTTAGCCTCTGTAACTTATAAAATAATAGGTGACGGGAAATTTTAATGCGATAGGTCAACACAAGAAATGTTACACTTTCTGCGGAGCTATGAACGTAGTTTATTGTATCATTTTCCAAAGAGTTACACCACAAAGATATAATTTTTTAAATGGAATAATAGTTTTTTCTATCGTGTATTCGATTCGTTGAAACCAGCTGCGTCCAAATCAATTTAAACTACATTCCTATCACTGTTAGTTTGGGAGCTACAACCCTTCAAATTTCCGGGGCGGAGGCTGCGATAGCGTAGCTGACTGGCCGAGTGGCTATCCTCTGGGGCACCAGCCAGTTAGCTACGCTGTCGTAGCCTCCGCCCCCTAAACATTGAAGGGATGTAGTTTAAATTGATTTGGACGCAGCTGGTTTCAACGAATCCAATGCACGATAGAAAAAACTATTGTTCCATTTAAAAAATTAAATCTTTGTGCTGTAACTCTTTGGAAAATGATGCAATAAACTATGTTCATAGCTCCGCAGAAAGTGTAACATTTCTTGTGTTGACCTACCGCGTTAAAATTTCCCGTCACCTATTATTTTATAAGTTACAGAGGCAAACACACTTAGTGAAACACCCTGTATAACTCAATGCTTCGTAAAGACCAGTAAAATTACACAATACGGATTTTTAAGTACAGTTAAAAATTCTACTTTCTATCACGAAAGAGAAAAACACTTACCTAACGTCCTCTATTCAGTGGCAGTCGATTTCAATCTAAGTGAACAACAGGAAGTTAACTCACAAGCTGTTCACTAGGGGTGTCAATGATCAGATTCAAATATTTTGTTGAAAAACTGCTTTGTTTCACTGTACCCAATATTTCACTGTTCCTCTAATACTGAAACAGGGTGCGAAATAAATTACAAGGCCATAGCTGTTGGTTTCATCAATTCCACAAATTTACGATCAGTCCCTCATTCTTCTTGACTGCGGACTAAATGTAACAGCTTTTAGTGTTCCCCTCCTAAACCGAGAGAGAGGAAAACGGCAGCGATTTTTTTTTCTGCACGAGCTTTACGGCAGTAAAATCCTTCTGCAGTTTCAAAAGCAGCTACTTTAAACTCTCTCGGTCCTATTTCACGAATAATGTCTTCTTCCCTTTAGGAATCTCCATATCTCCATTTGTTTCAACAAACATCTCTGTAACACTTTGCATGTCGCTCTAACCTGTCGGTAAGATATCTAAGGCGGGATTTGGTATAACTGAAGTCGTTATTCAAAAGTAATCACCAAAGGCCGGAGCACAGCTATTCCACTGTTTAACGAGTCGAAGCATTCCCTATTCCCATAATTCCTGTAGCTGTGACAGGAGACAGTCCTATACAGTATCCTTCAATTCATCCATATTTAAGAAACTTTCACACAGTTAAAAATTAGGTGTTAAATTGTAATAGTCTGAATGAAAGTCCTTGGTCCACTTGAGCTGTTATTTTATTGGAGTCGTGAAGATCCGCACAACCGGTTTCGCAACCTACAGTCGCATCTTCAGGAGCACAGCCAGTTGGCCTCAGTCTAGCGGCCGATACACAGGGTGATCGGTCTCTTCAGTTGTATTTGCACTTCCGCCCAGCACGAATATGCAACTTTTTGACCACCTGGATGGATCTGATGATCCTCAATACACTGACAACAATCTGTAAGTTAGAATAATTATGTATCTTTATTCTACGCAAAAATCTGATTTCCCAACAATATCCGTGATTCTCACTAATCATTATATTGTAGTCTATTGTAGGTCTACCCATCACGTCGCTTTTTGTCACAGGCCAAACAAATTTCACCAATTGCCGACTTTTCTATTCTTTTAACAAAAAAATGACAAGAACCGCACGGTAGACTTCTTTTTAATCTTTTTGACGAAAAGGGCCAAGGTGCTTGCGGTACCACCTAACCATTAACCCCGTTATCCATCGTAAATCACTTATATGGAAAACTTTATAAGTAACATAAAAAATATTTATTGCAATCAAGGTTTTTTTTATTTGCATGTAACTTTCTCATACATACTAGTTCGGATTTCTTGTTTTTAATATGTATTTTTCATTCTAAATATTCATTTATTAAAACAATTATTATTTTGTACAGTAAAAAGCGCCAGAAGATGCAACTGTAGGTTGCGAAACCGGTTGTGCGGGTCTTCACGACTCCAATAAAAATAACAGCTCAAGTGGACCAAGCACTTAACACCTAATTTTTAACTGTGTGACAGTTTCTTAAATATTTATAAATATTTTAGCTGTGGTTGCCCGTCATACAAAGTTCTTTGCTTCAATTCATCGTCTGAGTTGAACTTTTTCCCTTGGACGGTAAGGCATCAACTAAAACAGAGGTGATATCGGGCGTTCCACAGGGTAGTGTTATTGGTCCTCTGCTGTTCCTTATTTGCATAAACTATTTGGGAGAAAATCTAAGCAGCTCTCTTAGGTTGTTTGCAGATGACGCCGTCATTTACCGTCTAGTAAAAATCGTCTGAAGATCAAAACCAACTGCAGAACGATCTCAATAAGATATCACTATGGTATAAAAATTGACAGTTAACTCTAAATAATGAGAAGTCTGAAGTCGTCCACATGAGTACGAAAATAAATCCGTTAAACTTTGTTTACAAGATAAATCAATCAAAACTGAATGCCGTAAACTCCACAAAATACCTAGGAATTACTATTACTTCAGACTTAAACTGGAAAGAACACGTAGATAATATCGTGGGAAAGGCGAACCAGAGACTGCGTTTAATTGGCAGAACCCTTAAAACACGCAACAGCACTACAAAAGAAACTGCATACACTACGCTTGTCCGTCCATTTTTTTAGTATTGCAGCCCAGTGTGGGATCCTTATCAGATGGGTTTGACGGAGGACATTGAAAGAGTCCAAAGAAGGGCAGCTCCTTTCGTATTGTCACGATACAGGGGAGACAACGTTACGGAAATGATACAGGATCTGGGATGGGAATCATTACAACAACGGCGCTTATCGCTGCGGCGTGGGCTACTTACGAAACTCCAATCGTCAACATTCTCCTCCGAATGCGAAAATATATTGTTGACTTCCACTTACATAGGTAGAAATGATCATCAGAATAAAATACGAGAAATCGGAGCTCGAACAGAGAGATTCAGGTGTTCTTTCTTCTACATGAATACGAAAAGAAATCCATTGAACTTTGTTTGCAAGGTAAATCAATCTAATGCGAATAACAAATATTTACATACATATAGTGCCAAAAATATTACAAAATATGATAATGAAGATTTTTAAATGGTTGTGCAGCCACGATGCCATTTACAAAATATAAAATAATCACAATCAATTAGATTACATTACATAGTCATTGCCAAAATTGGGTAAGAGTGTAAGGTGAGATAATTTTGATATGTTTATTTCCATAATTGTTTAGGTACATTATTTTGTGATTGTGAAGATTTTATGACATAGCTGAGTTTATTGTGTATAATAACTTTATGCTTCTAAATATTTCCTTCAATAAGTTCAGAAATGGCTTTTTTTTCCGAAGTCTATTGATTTAGAATGATGTGTGGTGAGTTTTATCTACGGATATCAATTTCATCATCTTCTAGAAGTTTCTTTTTCTTTCCGTTGTTGGCAGTACATTGTTGTGGTGTAATTCATGTAGAAGAGTGGCCATGATTTTTGAGAGATGATGTAAAACATTATCAATCCTTATAATATGAGCAGTCACGGAGTTCAACTATGTGCATCATGGATAAAATTCATTTTCAAATCAGTTTGTTGTTGTAGTTGTGGTGGTGGTGGTAGTCTTCAGTACGCAGACTGGTTTGATACAGCTCTCCACGCTACCCTGTCCTGTGCAAGTCTCTTCATCTGAGAATATGTTCGGCAACCTACATTCTTTTGAATCTGCTTACTATATTCGTCCCTCGGTCTCCCTCTACGATTTTTACCCCGCACGCTTCCTTGTAATGCTAAATTGGCGATTTCTTGATGTCTCAGAATCTGTTCTACTAACCTTTCCCGTCTCTTAATCAGAAACTCCTTTTCTCCCCAATTCTGTTTATCACCTCTTCATTAATTACGGGATCCACCCATCGAATCTTCATCATTCGTCTGTAGCAACACATTTTTAAAGCTTCTGTCATCTTTTCGTCTGAACTCCTTATCGTCCACATTCCACGCCCACACAATGCTACACTCCAGACAAATCTTTTCTGAAAAGACTTCTTAACATTTAAACTAATGTTGGATGTCAACGAATTTCGCTTCTTCAGAAACGCTTTTCTTCCAATAGCCATTCTGTATTTTATATCTTCTTTACTTCTGCCATCAGCAGTTATCCAGTTTATTGTCTCATTACCTAAGCTAATTCCTTCAACATTGCCTGATTTTCTAACACTGTCTTATTACCCTCGTTTTATTCTTGTTAATGTTCATCTTATATCTTCCTTTCAAGACACTATTCCGTTCCACTTAAGTACTCTTCCAGTTCTTTTAATGTCTCTAACAGAATTACCATATCGGCAGCAAACCGCAGGGTTGTTATTCCCTCTCCCTTGACTTTAATCCCCTCTTCAAATTTCTCCTTGCTGTTCTTCACTGCTTGCTCAATGTACAGCTTGAACAACATTGGGGAAAGGCTACAACCGTGTCTTCCTTCGTAACAACTGCGATTCTTTCATGCCCTTCGACTCTAATAATTGTTTTCAGGTATTTGTGAGAGTTGAACATAACTCTTCACTCCCTGTATTTTAACCCTGCTACCTCCAAAATTTGAAACAGTGTATTGCAGTCGACACTGTCAAAAGCTTTCTCAAATTCTACAAAAGCCAGAAATGTAGTTTTCCCTTTCCTTAACCTATCCTCTAAGATAAGTCGTAATGTGAGTATTGCCTCGCGTGTTCCTACATTCCCCCTAAATCCAAAGTGATCCTCCTCGAGTTCGGATTCCGCTAGTTTTTTCCATTCGTCTGTAAATAATTAGTGTTAGTATTTTGCAACCGTTACTTATTAAACTGATAGTTCTGTAATTTTCACATCAGTTTAATTACTTGAAAGGTAACAGTGCAGCCGACCTCATCGTACAAACGAACGATCACCTTACATCTGGTGACTGTAGCGTGGATAGCTATAAGACAGGATGGCTTTCACGCATTGTACAAGTCGATTCCGTCACGTGTGGAAGATTCATCATGGCCCATGGTGGACCCAGTGTCTACAGTGTCTACTAGGGAACAGTACACATGTTGTTGTTGTTGTTGTTGTTGTTGTGGTCTTCAGTCCGCAGACTGGTTTGATGCAGCTCTCAACGCTACCCTGTCCTGTGCAAGTCTCTTCTTCTGAGAATACGTGCGGCAACCTACATCCTCTCGAATCTGCTTACTGTATTCGTCCCTCGGTCTCCCTCTACGATTTTTACCCCATACACTTCCTTCTAATTCTAAGTTGACGATTCCTTGATGCTTTAGAATGTGTCCCACCAAACTATCCCTTCTCTTAGTCAGGATATGCCAGAAACTTCTTTTTTCCACAATTCGGTTAAGCACCTCATTTGTTACGTGGTCTACCCATCTAAATTTCATCATTCGTCTGTAGCACCACATTTCAAAAGCTTCTATCATTTTTTTCTCTGAACTCCTTATCGTCTACATTTCACTCCCATACAATGCTACTCTCCTGACAAATGCTTTCAGAAAGGACTTCCTAACATTTAAATTAATATTGGATGTTAACAAATTTCGCTTCTTTAGAAATGCTTTTCTTCCCATAGCCATTCTGCATTTTATATCTTCTCTACTTCGGCCATCAGAAGTTATTTTGCTACCTAAATAACAAAACTCATCTACAACTTTTATTGCCACATTATCTAATCCAATTCCTTCAGCATCAACTGATTTTCTGATATTACTTCCATTACTTTCGTTTTACTCTTGTTAATGTTCTTATTATATCTTCCTTTCAAGACACTGTCTATTCCATTCAATAGCTCTTCCAAATCCTTTGTATCGAAAACTTTTTATTTCTTCTCCCTGAACTTTAACTCCCTTTCCAAATTTCTCCTTCCATTCCTTCAATGCCTGCGCAATGTACAGATTGAACAACATTGGGGAAAGGCTACAACCCTGTCTTATTCCCTTCCCTACCTCTGCATCCCTTTCTTGGCATTCGACTCTAATAGCCGCTGTCTGTTTTTTGTATAGATTGAACATAATTCTTCGCTCCATATATTTTACACCTGCTATCTTCAGAATTTGAAAGAGTGTATTCCAGTTGACATTCTCGAAATCTACAAACGCCAAAAATGTAGGTTTGCCCTTCCTTAGCCTATCTTCTAAGATAAGTCGTAATGTGAATATTGCCTCCCATGTTCCTACATTTCTCTTAAATCCAAACTAATCTTCCTCGAGGTCGGATTCCGCTAGTTTTTCCATTCGTCTGTAAATAATTCGTGTTATTAAACTGATAGTTCTGTAATTTTCACACTTGTCAGCACTTGCTTTCGGGAGGGTACTTCCCCTTACTCATACATCTTGCATACTAGGTGGAACAGTTTTTTCATGACTGGCTCTCCTAACGACATCAGCAGTTCAGACGGAGTATCATCTACTCCAGGAGCCTTGTTTCGACTCAAGTCTTTAAGCGCTCTGTCAAATTCTTCTCGCAGTATTATATCTACTACGTCATCTTCCTCCACTTCATCTTCCATTTCTAGAATACTGCCTTCAACTTTATTTCCTTTGTATAGGCCCTCTATATATTCCTTCCACAGTTCAGCTTTCCTCTCTTTGCTTAGTACTGGTTTTCCGTCTGAGTTCTTGATATTCATACAGCTGTTTTTCGTGTCTCCAAATATCTCTTTTATTTTCCAGTAGGCAGTATCTATCTTTCCCCTAGTTATGCATTCTTCTACGGTTCTGCATTTGTCCTCTAGCCACTACTGCTTAGCCAATCTGCACTTCCTGTCAATCTCATATTTGATACGTTAGTATTCTATTTTTCCTGCTTCACTTTCTGAATTTTTGTGTTTTCTCCTTTCATCAATTAAGTTCAGTCTATCCTGTGTTATCCAGGGATTTCTTTAGGCCTTGTCCTTCTGCCTATATGATCCTCTGCTGCTTCACTACCCTATCTCTCAGAGCTACCCATTCTTCGTCTTCCCCCGTTTCAGCCAATCCTTGCCTAATGCTCCCTCTGAAACTCTCAACCACCTCTGGTTCCTTCAATTTGTCCACATTCCATCTCCTAACTTTTCTACCTTTGTGCAGTCTCTTAGGTTTTAATCTGCATTTCATAACCAATAAGTGATGGAGTCTATATCTGCCCCTGGGCATGTCTTATAGTTTAAAACCTGGTTTCTATATGGCTGAATGTGAATATGAACTTCTTTTCTCTAGTCGTCCAAAAATGTTCAAATGTTTGTATAGCTTATGGGACTTAACTACGGGGTCATCAGTCCCTAAACTTACAAACTACCTATGAACTAGCTAAACCTAAGGACGGCACAAATATGCATGCCCGAGGGGGGATTCGAACCCCCGACCGTAGTGGCCGTGCAGACCGTGACTGGAGCGCCTCAGTCCCCTCGGCCACCGCGGCCGGCTCTAGTCGTCCAAGCCATTCTGTTTTTTCTGTACAGGAGTTTTTTTTTAATACCACTGACTTCTTTTAATTTACTGAAGCCTATTAAAAATTTATACTGTAACAGATGGGTGAAGAGCTTTTACTGCTGACACACCACCACCTATGCGTATGAAGAATGGCGTGTGGAATAACAGTAAAAAAACTCGAAGATTTATCACAAACAGTCTACCTCGTACATTAAATCTTAATAACTAACGAGTACTAAATGATGATGTAATGGCAGTGAAAGTCCTAAGTAGCGCGTTTGTCAACATCAATAACAGCTGCAAAAACCGCGGTAAATTCATTAAGGTCGTGCGCTTAAAGTAATCACAGTATGACGTCAGAGAAGGTACGTCATAGGGTGGTGTTGCTTTAGGCTATATTTTGTTTTTAATATTTTTACGTTCATAACAGATCGTTGAAATGTTTCATTTATGTAATAAACGGCTATTATGCAGTTATTTTCTCCTGATATGTCGTGATTTCCGAGGGTGTAGTTAGGCATGAAAGGAACATGTCGTTTTATATTGCTGTGAATGAAACGATTACGGGTGACATTACGAATCTTCCTTGTCTCAAATAACTGACCGTTTATTTCAGAATAAGCTTAACTATCCGTAGTGTGCCCTCTACATCTACATAGATACTCTGCAAATCACATTTAAGTGCCTGGCAGAGGGTTCATTAACCACTTTCATAACTGTTCTCTATCGTTCCATTCTCTAATAGCGCGCGGAAAGAAAGAACACCTAAATCGTTCCGTTTTCGATCTGATTTCTCTTATTTCATTGGGATGGTCAAGTCTCCCTAAGTAGGTGGGTGCTAGCAAAATATTTTCACATTCAGAAGTAAAAGCCGGTAATGCATCTACATCAACATCTACACCTATATAGATACTTTACAAATCACATTTCAGTGCCTGGCAAAGCGTTCGTTCATTAACTACTTTAATAACTAGAATGAAATTTTCACTCTGCAGCGGAGTGTGCACTGATATGAATCATCCTGGTAGATTAAAATTGTGTGCCGGAACTATGTATCCAACCTGGGACCTTTGCCTTTCGCGGGCAAGCGTACTACCGACTGAGCTATCCCGACACGACTCACGATGCCGCCTCACAACTTTGCTTCCGCCAGTAATTTGGAAAGTAGGAGGCGAGGTACTGGCGGAAGTAGAGTTGTGAGGCGGCATCGTGAGTTGTGTCGGGATAGCTCAGTCGGTAGTACGATTTAACGCGATAGGCAAAGGTTCCAGGTTCGAGTCCAGGTTACGGCATACAATTTTAATCTGCCAGGAAGTTTCATATCAGCGCACACTCCGTTGCAGAGTGAAAGTTTCATTCTGGAAACCAGTTATTATTTAGACACTGCTGAATACCTTAGAAAAGAAAATTTGTGGCAGTGAACTATGCAACTAGAGCTGAGCTGCATCTCAGCTCGAAATGACGGCAACTGGCAGAAGGGAATCACGCGATTCTGCGCGCTCTCGCGTCCTCTCGCTGTTCCCCGTCAGTCTTCGGAAAAGGAGCGGACGAACTAAGAGACGAGGGATCTGCGAAATAGTTCGCCTGTGGGAGCGCTTTTCCGAACTAGTTAGTTCGCGAACTACACAAGACTACGTCTACATCTACGTGGGATACTAATCAAATCAGATTCAAGTGCCTGGCAGAGGTTTCATCGAACCACCTTTATACTATTTATCCGTTTATACTATTTATCTCCCCCGAATAGCGCGCGGGAAGAAAGAACACCTAAATCTCTCTGTTCGAGCTCTGATTTCTCGTATTTTATTCTGATGATCATTTCTACTTATGTAAGTGGGAGTCAACAATATATTTTCGCATTCGGAGGAGAATGTTGGCGATTGGAGTTTCGTAAGTAGCCCACGCCGCAGCGATAAGCGCCGTTGTTGTAATGATTCCCATCCCAGATCCTGTATCATTTCCGTAACGGTGTCTCCCCTGTATCGTGACAATACGAAACGAGCTGCTCTTCTTTCGACTCTTTCGATGTCCTCCGTCAAACCCACCTGATAAGGATCCCACACTGGGCAGAAATACTCCAAAAATGGACGGACAAGTGTAGTGTTTGCACTTTATGTAGTAGTTTTGTTGCATCTTTTAAGGTTTCTACCAATAAAACGCAGTCTCTGTTTCGCCTTTCCCACGGCGTTATCTACGTGTTCTTTACAATTTAAGTCAGAAGTAATAGTAATTCCTAGGTATTTTCTGGAGTTTGCAGCCCTCACGTTTGATTGATTTATCTTGTAAACAAAGTTTAACGGATTTCTTTTCATACTCATGTGGACGACTTCTCACTTCTCATTGTTTAGGGTCAATTGCCAATTTTTTCGCCATATTGATATCTTATTCAGATGCAGTTGGTTTTGATCTTAAGATGATTTTACTAGACGGTAAATGACGGCGTCATCTGGAAACAATCTAAGAGAGCTACTTACATTTTCCCCTAAATCGTTAATGTAAATAAGGAACAGCAGAGGACCAACAACACTAACCCGTGGAACGCCCAATATCACCTCTGTTTTAGTCGATGCCTTACCATCGATTACAATGCATGACATGGTTTATAATGGAATAATATGGGACAAACATGTCTCTTCATTGCCTTTGATTTTTTTTTTAATTTCTCTTAATTGTCTGCCCATAGTATAGCTGCAAACGTAATTATAACAACTACTCATAATCAGACTTGAACAAAACTAACCGCTGTTTGAAAGCCTGATGTGTACAAACAGCTGAAACGAAAGAATACCGTCTGTTGCATTCCAAGGATAGCCAGCATACTCGGAAGTAAAAAACTTCCCTAACGTGCAATGTAGGCGATATAGGGTAACGTGGTACAATTTCGATCATTTCGGGCAAATTTTATTGTAACCGCAAATATATTGAGAAAAGAAATAATTTTAACTATGGCATTTGTTCTTTAATATTTAATGAATATGTAACATAAATGTTAGACAATTACAAATGTTGGTAGGACCACAAAAAAAGGTTACAGAATTGAGAAAAATCGATCGAAAATGTACCACACTAGGTACAATTATGATCACTTCCTCGTACAATTATGATCACTGACTTTTTTCACATGAAAATCACTTTTTCTTCGGGCACCAACGCATACTTCTTGTTACCAAACGTTGCACAATAATGAATTTACAAGCGCGCGGAAACTAGGAAATTTATAAGAGCGCGTTCGATGAAGTAGCTCCACGTACATCTTAACAGGAAAAAATTTATATCTCCTTAGCACAAAGTGGTATTCTTGGAAAAGTCGGAGAAGCTGTACAAAACCTGCTACACTACAACGCCACACAAAGGCAAGTGCTACCAACACTACGAGACTGAAAACTTATGTTGATCGGAATTGTACCCATATCGAATTTGTACCACCTTACCCTAAATATCTAAAATACATGGCCGGCCGCGGTGGCCGAGGGGACTGAGGCGCTCCAGTCACGGTCTGCACGGCCACTACGGTCGGGGGTTCGAATCCCCCCTCGGGCATGGATATTTGTGCCGTCCTTAGTATAAGGTAGTTGATAAGTAGTTTGTAAGTTTAGGGACTGATGACCCCGTAGTTAAGTCCCATAAGCGATACAAACATTTGAATATTTCTAAAATACATGTAGAAAAGTGTGCGACAGGAAAGTGGCCGTAACACATAAACACACGTGGTAGGAAAATGCTCTTTAAATGCTCGAAAAAAAAGTTTCCTTTTTTTCAGAAAAATGCTTTTGAGATTTCTTAAAATAAAACCTTAATCTATCGAAATGTGATGAAAATCGAAAATCGATTTTTTTCGAACCTGAACCACGTTGTTGTCCCATTAAGGAATAGAGTAAGCGTGTAGCGAGCAGCTAGTTGAAGCCCTGCAGTGTGGAGTGTTTTTCAAACATCAGAAACAAAATACCGTCCTTTGCATTCCAAGGATAGCCAACCAACTCGGGAGTAAAAAAAAAAAAAAAAAAAAAGAAAAAAAAATTATATATATATATATATATATATTCCTTAACGTGCAATTCAGGCTATACAAAGATCTAAAATATAAGCAGAAAGGTGGGTGACAGAAAAGTGGGGATGGCACATAAACACATTTGGTTGGAAAATGCTCTTTAAATGCTGGAATTTTTTTATTTTATTTTATTTTTTTTTTTTTTTCAGAAAAATGCTTTTCAGATTTTTTAAATAAAACCTTAATCTATCGAAATGTGATGAAACTCGATTTTTTTTTTCGAACCTGAACCACGGTGTTGTTCCCTTATGGAGTAGAGCAAGCGTGTAGCGAGTAGCTAGTTGGAGCCCTGCTGTATGGAGTGTGTGGTAGCAGAGTGTTCCCAGGAAATTGCCCGCAGAGTCTACATCTACAGCTGCAGCTACAGCTACAAATGTTGTGTTTCTGCTGTTTACCATCCGCTCGGCTGCAGAGCAGCATCATCGGCTGCTGCCTGCCTGCCTGTATTAGGGCATTAAAATTCAATAAAAAAAAAAAAAAAAAAAAAAAACACTGGGAACTCAGTTCCGGTGAGATTGTGTATCAGCACGCTCTCCTGAGGATGGCGGGCAGTTTCGCCGCTGAAACATCCTGCTGCAAACCCGAGAAGATTACAAAAAGTAACCGCTGTTTGAAAGCGAGTTGTTTACAAACAGCAGAATCAGAAGAACACCGTCCGTTGCATTCCAAGGATAGCCAAAACACTCGGGAGTAAAAAAAAATTTCTTAACGTGCAATGTAGGAAATATAAAGATGTAAAATATATACAGAACAGTGGGTGACAGAAAAGTCGGCGCGATACATAAACACACGTGGGAGGAAAATGCTCTTTAAATGCTCGAATTTTTTTTTTTTTTTTCAGAAAAATGCTTTTCAGAGTATTATTTAACATTATTTAAGAAAAACTGCTCCAGTCACTTTTACTTGAAATGATATTTTCAGGTTCATCATCAGATGGATCATGTTACAATAACATTTTATGCGTCGTGTTGGATGCTGGCTCTGTGGTGGGAAGAAGGAAATTATTTTAAAAACTCGAATTGCACGTTGTTTAGGTTGTGTTTTGTGTTTGTAAGATTCCGTGAAATTTGCTGATTCACTTACTGCGACTGTATGGCCAGATTTGTGTGGTTAATTTCCATTTCTTGCGTCTCGTTTTGTTTAAGTCACAGTAACACATCACCTTTTTCTGTTGGATTCTTCACTGCACTATAAACAACACTTTACTAGCGCCCAAGAGCTGCTGTTATTTACAAGCGTCTTAATTCGAAGATATAACACTCTTTGTACAGGTAAGTTTGTTTTGAGTATGATACAGTCTATTATTTAGCAAGTAATTTTGTCAATACTAAACTGCAAAAGTGAATACTAAATACTGTCTGCATTGTTTCCATAGTTTTTTACTTAATATGTATGTATACAATCAGTTAAAGTAGAAGAATAAAATTCGTATTATTGCTATGTTCAATTTATACACTAGTGGTGTTCCAGAATATTGTTTATTATGTTTAAAGACAGTTCGAATCTGGTTGCTCTATAATTGTAGGACTGAAGGGGTAGGTATTTAGATGTGGGTAAAGCAATTATGTATTTGTTCTTTAGTAGTGATTTTACCTTATCAGAAAGCATGTGGAAGAGTTGTCACGAGTGGAAGGGGTTTTTTTTTTTTATTAGAGGGGGGGTGAGAAAGGGGGGGCGGAAGAGGCAGTTTGTGAATTAGTTTCTTTACATTAACAAGTTATCAAAATTTTGGAGAAACATTTTGTTTTTTAGTTCAGTCTGATCATTGAGCAGGTTGTTGGGTGATGTATTGATGAGGATTTCAATTTCTTCAAGGAGGTTAAGTTTCATATTCATACAATATATGACATCAACTGCGATTGGGCAAAGCTGAAAATGTGTACCCAGCCGGGATTCGAACCCGGATCTCCCGCTTTCTAGGCATTTGCGCTGGCCCCTACACCACTGGGGACACAGTGATCACCGCACCTGCAAGGACTACCTAAGCACGCCTCCCGTCAGATACAAATTCCCAGCTTCGCCCTGCCCACAGTACTAAAACTCGTAGTTATGAAACTAATTCCCGTAAGAGTAAGGGCTTCAAACTTTCCCACCCCTCCCCACTAACGATAGGATCATTGCCCGTCACCGGCATATTATATCTGTTATCTCGCAACAGACGCCACATGTATATGTTAAGTTTCATGCCCTTATTGGCAAAATGGTGTATTTGTAGGTTTTTTTTTTTGTTTTGTTTTCAGAGTTTTTAATTAAACCTCTTAATATATCGAAATATGATGAGAATCGAAAATCGATTTTTTTCGTACCTGAACCACGATGTGCTGCCCTTATAGAGTAGAGCAAACGTGTAGCGAGCAGCTAGTTGGAGCCCTGCTGTGTGGAGTGTGTGGTAGCAGAGTGTTCCCAGGAAATTGCCCGCTGAGTCTACATCTACAGCTGCAGCTGCAACTACAGCTACAAATGGCGGCCAGTTAGTCGGCAATATATCGGGGCGATAGCGCCGCCGCTAAGGGGATTATCGGCCGCTGGGGGTGGGAGTAGGGGGAGGAGTAGCGAGGGAAGGGGAAGGGTAGGGAGAGCGCGAAGCGATCCTGAATATCGATTGTGCTCGCCGTCGATAAGTAATGGGCGGCGGACTGCTTTTAAAAGCCCCAGCAGGGAGCCGGTCCCATCTGGGACAGTAGAGCGCTGTGCGAACGCCAGCCACCGAGGCTCTCAGCAACAGGGACCAGAGTCTACTGTACTGGCCGAGGGCGAAGGCAGGATGTAAGAGTACACCTGTCGCTCTATCTCACAGTTTGGTTTAACGTAATGTATTTTGTCTTAAATTTGTTCATTTCACGTATTTTTCGTTTCTTGTATGCTATGCGTTTTATTGGCAGAACCCTTAAAAGATGCAACAGAACCAGGGCCGGCGCAAGTCCAAGTGCCGCCCCGTGCGAGTTAAATTGCCGCCCCCCCCCTTTCAACCCCAAGATTTTTTGTTTTTCAAAACGTTCGTGGGATTTCATTTAAACAAATCTATAGGAAATGTCAGAAAGCAAGCTTTTTTACTTTTCAGATCTACCTAGGTTTCGGCCGCTGAGTGGTCAGTCTAAAAAGCTTTTAATACATGCTTACATATTAGCCGCCAGGCTCACAGTTACGTTCAGCACGACGGTATAGATGTAAACATAAAGCATTGGGAATAGCCACACTGTACCCGAAATATATGTAGATCTGGAAAATGAAAACAAAAAATGCGACTGATTGGTGACATTCTCTACAGATTTGTACAAAATAGTCGCTGGGCACCAGCTCAAAAATAGAATTAAACCTGATTGAAGAAATATAGCTAATTTTAACAAGCCTTCTGAATTTACAATAATGTTCAAATGTGTGTGAAATCTTGTGCGACGTAACTGCTAAGATCATCATTCCCTAAGCTCACACACACACTGTTGTTGTTGTGGTCTTCAGTCCGGAGACTGGTTTGATGCAGCTCTCCACAATACCCTATCCTGAGCAAGCCTCTTCATCTCCACATAAGAACGGCAACCTACATCTGTCTGAATCTGCTTACTGTATCCATCTCTTAGTCTTCCTCTGCGATTTTTTTCCCACACACTTCCCTCCAATGCTAAATTCACAATTCCTTGATGTCTAAGAATGTGTCCTACCAATCTATCCCTTCTTTTAGTCAAGGTATGCCAGAAATTTCTTTTCTCTCCAATTCTGTTCAATACCTCCTCATTAGTTACGCGATCCACCCACCTAATCTTCAGCATTCTTCTGTAGCACCATATTTCAAAAGCCTCAATCCTCTTCTTGTCCGCACTGTTTATCGTCCATGTCTCACTCCCATACAAGGCAACACTCCATACAAATGCCTTCAGATAAGACTTCCTTAGGCTTAAATCAATATTCGATGTTAACAAATTTCTCTTTTTCAAGAACGCTTTTCTACCCATTGCCATTCTGCATTTCATATCCTCTGTACTGCGACAATCATTTGTTATTTTACTGCCCAAATAACAAAACTCATCTACCTCCTTTATTGCTTCGTTTCCCAATCTAATTCCTTCAGCATCACCTGATTTCCTTACACTGCACTCCATTACCCTAGTTTTACTCTTGTTAATGTTCATCTTATATGCACCTTTCAGCACACTGTCCATTCCCTTCAACTGCTCTTCCAGGTCTTTTGCTGTCTCTGAGATTATTACAATGTCGTCGGCAAAACGCAATGTTTTTAATTCTTCACCCTGAACTTTAATTCCTTCTCCAAATTTCTCCTTGCTTTCCTTTATAGCTTGCTCAATGTACAAATTCAATAACAATGGAGAAAGACTACAACCCTGTCTTACTCCCTTTCCAACCACTGCATCCCTTTCATGCCCTTCAACTCTGATAACCGCTGTCTGGTTTTTGTACAAGTTACAAATAACCTTACGTTCCCTATATTTTACTCCTGCTTGCTTCAGAACTTGAAACACTACTCAACCTAAATTATCGTAAGGACAACAATACACACTCATGCCGGAGGGAGGACTCGAACCTCCGCCGCGACCAGCCGCACAGTCCATGACTGCAGCGCCTTAGACCGCTCGATTAATCCCGCGCAACATAAACGTTTTTCAGTAGTTGTGAACAGACAATGTATTCAACGGAAAACCGTAAACAGTAAGTAAATGTTGGCAAAGTGATAGTGTGCGAGTAGTATTGTCAAACAAAAGTGACGGTCAGAGTTTAATTGTTGTTCATGCAGGCGCAGACAGGTGTTTCATGGCTCAAAATCCGAAACGTTTGACTATCACCCAGAAACGGATAGCAAAAATTTTAAAAAATACGTCGAAACCCAACTTATACCAGGCTTACTACCAATGCCTTTATCCCTTGTAATTACTCGCTGCGTATTTACTCATTCGGAATACCTCTAGTCATTGTAGATGTTGGACATGTTTGACTGCAGTAATGTTCAACTTCTTTTTTACATAATGCGGGTAGAATAAAACACTCGGAAACTGCCATTGAAGGACTTAGCAAAATTGCTTGAGGCTTAACACATAATCGCAGTATCGAACGCTGCGTTTGAATTTCCAAATTAGATATCGTCTTCTGCAATGTTAGTTGTGAGTAAACAGACTGGCAACGCTCTATAAGAATACTGGCGTGTACGCCAGACTGCTTCTCCCCCTCTCTGTTCCTACGGCGTAAACACGACGGTTCTGCCACAGTGGCGAGGAAGAAATCAGTCCCCCTCCCTCCCCTTGTTCAACAGGGGCGGCCGGCAGGTAGTCGAGGCGCCATGCCACAGTTCCCGAAGCCGCTCCTTCCGAGGTTTGCTTTCGAATCCCATCTTGGGCATGAATGTTGAGTTTGTCCTACAAAAATTTAAAAAAAAAAAGAGGGGCCGGCAAATTTGCCGCCCCTCGGAAAATGCCGCCCCGTGCGGCCGCACGTTTCGCACGTGCCTTGCACCGGCCCTGAACAGAACTACAAAAGAAACTGGATACACTACGCTTGTCCGTCCATTTTTGGAGTATTGCAACCCAGTGTGGGATCCTTATCAGGTGGGTTTGACGGAGGACATCGAAAGAGTCCAAAGAAGGGCAGCTCGTTTCGTATTGTCACGATACAGGGGAGACACCGTTACGGAAATGATACAGGATCTGGGATGGGAATCATTACAACGACGGTGCTTATCGCTGCGGCGTGGGCTACTTACGAAACTCCAATCGCCAACATTCTCCTCCGAATGCGAAAATATATTGTTGACTCCCACTTACATAAGTAGAAATGATCATCAGAATAAAATACGAGAAATCAGAGCTCGAACAGAGAGATTTAGGTGTTCTTTCTTCCCGCGCGCTATTCGAGAATGGAATGGAAGATAAATAGTATAATTGTGGTTCGATGAACCCTCTGCCAGGCACTTAAATGTGATTTGCAGAGTATCCCATGTAGGTGTAGATGTAGATGTAGATGTAGATGTACTCAGGTTTGCCAGAACTAATTTTCTTCTCCAATTCTCTTGCGTACCTATCTAATTTTCATCATTCGTCTGTAGCATCACATTTTAAAAGCTTCTGTCATCTTTTAGTCTGAACTCCTTGTCGTGCACGTTTCACTCCTATACAATGCTACACTCCAGACAAATGCTTTCAAAAAGGACTTCCTAACGTTTAAACTAATATTGGATGTCAACAAGTTTCGTTTCTTAAGAAACGCTTTTCTTCCCATTGCCATTCTGCATTTTATATCCTCTGTAAAGCGACTATTATTATTTTACTGGCCAAGAAACAAAACTCATCTGTCACCTTTATTGTTTGGTTACCTAATGTAATTCCATCAGCATCGCCTGATTTTCTTACAATGCACTCAATAAACATTGTTTTTCTCTTGTTCTTATGTAACGTCATTTCATATATTGAATCATTTAGTGTAAACATATACTGTATGTGTAAACCCGCATGAATGCACGGACATTCTTATGCTGTAAGTTGGCAATGCGCCAGAGAAAATGTTGAACCTGTTGTAAAGACTGTCTTTGGTACAGAAGTAGTAGCTGTGAGTGTCGCGCTGCTGAAGCAGTCGCGGAGCGGACTCGCTATAGTAAACACATAAATGTTTTGTTGATGGTGCAGAGACACGGTAGGCGCAGTGTGGCGCGAGTTTAATGCATTTGCAATAAGCCCGAGAGGCGTACTGTTTAATGTATTGAAGGAAGTGCGAAATAAGTGATCAGTGTAATCTTTGTCATGTGTGCAAGAAAAGTAATTGTTTGGTTATCAAGTCTATTGTCACCGAGTGGGATCGTTGTTGTAATTACGGAGATTAGAAGGTGTATCGAGGTGATGTCAATGCATG